>OX578239.1:1874070-4274070 GCA_951216915.1 Tetheella fluctuosa
AAACTTGAACGCCCTATGATTTATGAGGCTATTCTTAATTGTTTTGCTTAGTCAAAAAAGCGCGAATAAGAATCATCTGTTTCTTACATTTTGGTTTAGGTATTTAGAACAGCTGATTTTTGTTTCGCGCTTTGAGAGTTAGTCATATAACAAGTTGTTTGTATTAACGATTACTTTTAACTTTTAATATTTTAAACTAAATAGTTAAAAAAAACTAGGCCTGTATGATACAAATATGTCCTCTGTGTGGGCATGTTCCTTAAACATTGTAAAATTTATTTTATCTAGCTGAAAACAAAAGATTAATTAGAATGAGTGAATTATTAAAGGTGGATTTATTACTGAAGATAAATATTATTATTAATAATAAGTTTATTTAATCTATAGATAGACATTTTTTTTAAACATTCCATTGAAATTATGTCTGCTATCGATGTTATACTGGATGGATATTTTGATGGCATATTTTCGCTGTAATTGCGAAAAATAATAATTATTTTTAATTCATTTTGATTTAGCAAGCATAATAGTATGAAAAGTTTTAAACAATTTTTGCGATTTCTGATTTGGTCCTGTAGTAAAAGTTATTCAGGATGAGGAATTTGGAAAATATACCATCTCGTAATATTTACCCGGTATATGGTAGAATAATCTCGTAAAGCTGGGTGATTTTTTAGTCACTGGCAATACTTGCAGGGGTGGAAGTACACATCAAAATGAACAACTTTTATAATGGGACTAACTGTGAAATCATGAAAAATTATCAACTGTTCCATACAAAAGTTCAATACCTACTCGACCAAAATGTATGAAGCAACCGTTTTATTTTACGTGATATCAGAGTTAGCCCCATAATAAAAGTTGTTCACATTGATGAGTACTTCCACCCCTGCAAGTATTGCCAGTGATAAAAATATCACCCTGTATTTACCCATGGTAGAACATTATATTTTATTTGTCTTGTAAAGTCGTAAATATACAGGTAGGTACGTAATTTGTCAGTATTTTAATAGAACTTTATACCAGTTATACAGGTTGTGTTAATTTTATTATGTATTAATTTATTTTTTAATTCTATTATTTTAACTATTGTAAGTATATTTTAATCTGTAGGTGATAGAAAGTTTACTTAATTAAATGTTAATTTATTAATAAAAGTATTATATTATCATCAATTTTGTGCATCAATGGTATAAGGAATATATTTAATTTATCCTCAGGACACTTTATTTAAAGAATTATATGCAAGCAAGGAAATAAAAACATTACACTTTCTTTTGAATAAACCATTTATTTAATTTAAAAAATAATAATTAAAAACTCTTTACACTTTCTATATTTAAGTAACAAAAATTACAAAAAAAATATTATGTTCGTTCCTGTATCAGACAAATAAATGAAAACTTTTTTTATCCAGTTAATACTGCTTGCAGTTGAAGTCACTGCATCAAACTGGTTAATAATAATCTAAAATGACACATTTCCATGTTCATATAGTGTTGCTGTAACCGTTGTCTGAATCAATTACTAAATCACCGGCCAGTTAGTGGAATGGCAGATTACAGTTGATTGACTGCCACATGCAACACAGTGCTTATGATTGGTAGATATGCTATATAAACAATTATGCTGATAGCTATAATTGTTTATTTTTTATAATGTCAAGGAACAATTTTTTTTTTTTATATTTTTTTTTTGTATTTTTTTTTTGCTGAAAATATAAATCTGGTGCTTTCATGTCTTAGTAAAAAAATAATACGTAACATTTCTTGCGATTGCTATATAAAGTGTTTTTAATGTATGAAGCAACCATATTATTTTACGCGATATCAGAGTTAGCCATATAATAAAAGTTGTTCACATTGATGAGTACTTCCGCCCCTACAAGTATTGCCAGTGATAACAAAATCACCCTGTATATAACCCAGGACTATCTACAATACGGATGTTGGCTGACATATCAAATCAGCTACTTTTTATGAAATGTCAAAACGATAGAATTAAAAAGATGTAAAATAAAAACTTGTGACGTCATAATTGTACTGCATGAAACGATCTACTCTTTGTGGTTAAATTGATAATGAAAAATCATAAAACAATTTTTTTTTTTAAATTAAATAATCTTGTCCATTTTCAAATGTTTTACACATTAGTTAGTATTTGATAAATTGATCTTGAAAATAATAGAATAATACAATATCTTATTATACTTACATAATATGTACTAAAAACAAGATAAAACTTACAAAAATCCCTAAGGTTTTTGCCCCAGTACATAAGCACAATTTTTCTCGTGAATTTCCACCTGTCATCATCTAATCTAGCCACCTTTTATCATAAATCCCCGGTTTGTCCGCTCGGCGGGCCACGGAGCGGACATTTCCGCCTATATCCATTCACTGGGCAACGTGACACGCACGGAACAACGTAATCTCAATCTAGATTGTCTGTAAAGCATCCGGGCTTTATTTTTAAACATAATTTTACTGTAACCTTGTTTTATTCTAGTATTTTTTACACAAGCGTTTGCCCGCAACTCTGTCTCTCAGAAATAACTACCTAGTCGCTGCGTTATGCCCTTCGTGTTTTCTTATATCCATGTCTTCGTGATTCATTCACATATTTTTACTTTCTATTTTTGTGTTTGACCAGTCTCAGTATGATAAGTGATGATATAGCCGAAGGTGGTAAGCACACAGAGCTTAGAAAGAACATGCTTTCAAATGTAGCTGCTGGAACACACCAGTAGGTGTTTGGACGACAGATTTTCAACTTGAGGATAGATGGTAGTTCAGTTCAAGTAGTAGGATTCCAATTTCCATCTATTCCTTAGTATATGTAGGTACGTTTACCCAATATATATTAGCTGAAATGATTATACTGCGCCTTAAACATTCACGAAAAGTTTAATTACGATATTTAATCAAAAAAAAATACAGGATATAAGTTTTATTCTTATTTATTTATTATAGTGTTATTCTAAGTCCGCTTGCAATCTACTGATGCTCAGGATTCTAACAATGGTATGTTATCTTGCTTCACAACATAAGAATTTGCAGTTCTAAAGAACAAAATTTATTGCAGGAAGCAAGGCAGATTAAGTCGTAATGTGATTGCAAAACTACGTCGGTGTGATTATTGTTATCGTATTCATACTAGATCCCTCTTACACTTGTTATCACGCTGGGACCTCGTGATGATTCGTGATAGATCCTTATTAACCTATACGTTTTGACTTCCATGACTAGATTTTACACAATTCCTAGCGTATAAGCCAATACCAGGAACCATCTGCGGTTGGTCTTGCTGCCACAGCTTTAGGAGATTGTTTTTTTTTTTAATACTTTGCTTTGGCATGTGTGGCCGAAAGTGGGAAGCACACAAAGCCTATAAGTGATTGGATCTCAAGTCCAGCCGTCGGAACACACTGGTAGGCGGTTTTTTTCTTGAGGATCGTCGCCTACCCAATGTATCCTACAACCGTGCTACGTTTCCCTTCACCGAAAGCTCAAGTTTATAGTAGTATTCGAACCTCGCATAAGCAGTATTCGAGTACTACTGAACTATCATCGCCTAAAATATTGTTTTTTTTTCCTCTTTTCTCAGCTCATGTTGGCTCCAGTGATCCGCTATATGTAGTGATTACTGTACTGTATATGAAGCCATTCTCTCGACCCTGTCCTTAAAGTATTATTTTTTATCGGAAATCCTTTATAACTTAAACCAATATTAACACTTCTGTACTGTGATCTTTTTACACGTTTGTGTAATCAGTGACTCTAAACGAAATGACGTTCAATGTCGTATTTGTTTGTATATGGGTGGAATATTCTTGCATAGTCTATTTGCATTATTAATTTTTCAGTCTGCATTTACTCAAGTGTCTTGTTTAAGGAAGAAAATTAAATATACCTATAAAGTTGAATTTTTATTATAATTACTATTTCTTTCTTGAGTCAATAAAAAATACTTAATCATAGTATTTATGCTTCTCCCGTGTGTGCATCTTTATAAATAGATTCTCGCGGTTTCACCCGCGTTCCTGTAATAAAAAGTACTTAACCTATAACCTTCCTCAAATAACTGGCTATCTAACGCAAAAAGGTATTTCTAATCGATACTCTAGTTTCGGAAATTAGCTCCTACATCCAAACATACAATCTTTACCTCATTATAATATTAACGTAAATGTGTCAAGTAATACTATTGTATTTTATGTCTCGAAATACTTGCGTTACACTAAATCCAATAGTGTGTTCTTCATAGAGGGCGAAAAGTCAGTGATTCTCACAATTTTTTTCTCCTCAAAAGCATGTGTCTCCAGTGAGCATCTAAAAACTATTATCTACTAGCTATCTCCCACAGTTTCACCCGCGTTGTCGAGAAGAAAAAGTAGCCTATCTCCCTCTCCATACCTATAGGCTATCTCGTACCGTAAAAAGGTAACAGACAGAGTTACATTAGTATTTATAATATATGAATATAAGATGCCTAATAGCAGTAACTTCACTAGCTTCGACCTCCATAAGTTCCCTCTGAAGACATAAACTGAATAAATATTTTATATTAAAAAAATAATCATTCTGTGGAAAAAGCCATTGTTACATTTAAAACAAGCTTTTCCGCGCGGTTTCACCCGCGTTCCCAGGATAAAATATAGCCCATGTTACTCATGTATAATGCATTAATCTAATGGTGAAAGAATTTTTGAAATCAGTCCAGTAATTTTGAGTTTATTCGTTACAAACATACAAAAATACAAATCTTTCCTCTTTATAATATTAGTATGGTTATAAAGTAACCTATGTCACTCCGGTTTATAAACTATCTCTATGTTAAAACTGATGCTCCATTAAAGAAACACACATCCACATATAAATAGTAGAAATATAATAGATACTATATAAATCCAATTTAGCATTGATGTCAGGTCTTATCTGATGATGCAAACCTTCAAGATCTGGTACAGCAACCTCGTACCATCACAGTCACTAATGATCGTTATCGCATATTCCAAGGTCTGATGCATCTCACATCTCACTATTGAGGCTGATTTTAACGTGTGGTGCAAGTGATAAGATGTTTACTGAACTTATTTAGCGAGCCAACTTGTATAAAAAAAAACCTTTATTTTTATTTATTTAAGTCAAGTCGCAATTATATCTAGATTGTGTTGATCAATAATAAACCTTATGTCATAGGCTCAGGTTTCAAATTAAATTGTTTTCTAATCTCGACTTGATTTATACTTTAACTAGCGACCCACCCCGGCTTCGCACGGGTAGCAGAGCATATACGCCTACATTTTTTATAAGCCTACCTATAGGTATAACGCTCCCAGTATAATAAAAAGCTCTCAGTGGGCTTATTTATTTTCCGATACCTCCAACAAATCCTAACTTTTAATATTATAAATGCGAAAGTGAGTTTGTTTGTTACCTTTTCACGGTTAAACCGCTGAACCGATCGCGATGAAATTTGGTATGCAGATAGCCTATAGTACGGAAAAGAACATAGGCTACTTTTATCCCGGGAAAACGTAAGATCCCTGGGGAACGCGGGTGAAACCGCGGGGTGGAAGCTATATCATTATATTTTAGCCAATGTATACAAAAACTTGACAAATTATACACTAAAACTTTCCTCGGTTTTCGAGGAATTATATCTATTGGTGAAAACAGCATGAAAATCGGTGCAGTAGTTTTTGAGTTTATCGCGAACAGACAGACAGACGCGGCGAAGGTCTTTGTTTTATAATATGTACTGATAGTGATGTGAACCTTAGAATTCTGAGCACCATTAATGTTTTAATAATCATCGCTTTCTGCCATTTTACCAACTAATAGATTGAATTTTAAATAACCCTTCCTCAGTGCACATCTAGGAATATTTTTTCCAAATTTCAAATCGTTCGATCGTTTTTTTTTCAGTTAATGTTTTTGTAGAGTTTTATTAAGTAGATTATATAATGTCCCACTAAATTATGTACGGTTTTGAAGAACGAACATGTATTCAAAAAAATATAAGACATGTATATTCCGTACCTACATACCTACGCGTGTACGCCGTGTCCGCGGACAGCGCGTCTCGCGGTCACGACTGACTAACCTATCTACCTAGTCGCTAGCTATGTTTATAAATTTTATGTTTTAAAATTAAATCATCATGAGACACGGATATATACTACGGGATTTTACACGCTTAAAATTTACAATTTGGTTTTCACCTTATTAAGTAATTACTTACCTGGAAATAACTATTTCAATTATTATTATATTGCCAGCTTAATTTCCTTGTTAAATACTTATATGGACTATAGCTACTTTGTTATATAAATCGCTATCGCTTATGACTCAAAGCCTTCATAAAAACCCACTTAAAATTTGAATCATACACTCAAATGTAAACCTTATCATCTGGAGTTAAAGTTCAAATTCACCTGACACATTAGTGTATAGTAAAGTTAAAAATGTATTCTCTAACCTTGAATGTATGCATTGTATTGAGTTTTATCTTTTTTAAACTGTACTGTCATATGTGAGCGTGATTGCTGTATACTTTTGTTATCTATTGTTTTTTTTTTTCATTACACTATTTGCTCAAATTTTACAGTAGGTACGGTACATCCGTAATTTTACAATTTTCGGACAAATTATGCGTAATAAAAAGCGAAACGGTGGAAATATTTATTTAAGTTTTAAGTAAATATTATGACAACAAATAACGTTTTTAGTAACTTACGACCGTATTTTTATCTGGTTTAGACAGGCGAGTGGTTCTATTGTATTTTTATAAATCTAGTCCAACATCTATTTCTTCATTTTTCGCTAATCCTGAAAAAAATAAGGCAATTTTTGGCGTTATTAATTTAGCATACGTCTATTTTTATCGGTTTGTTTGTATGATTGTAAAAATAAGTACAATTATAATATAATGAATCATAAATACGCAAGTATACGTAATGGGTGAACGGATTTGGATCAAACTTGGCCCATAGATAAGCTATGCCCGGGAAAACATAAGATCTTCCAGGAACACAGATATGAAGCTAAATTAAACTAAATTTATTGTTTTGAAAATACTATGTGTGAATGTATTAGCAATTAACATACTTTGAATATACCCAGATACAATTTGAGTTAGATTAAATCTGTGACCCCATATAAAAAAAAAAAGAAATCATATAATCAATTTAAATTGCAACTACAAAGTACTGCAAACCCATTATTTATATTGAGTATTTAAAAACGTATTTTATTGCCCAATGCTTTTATAATAAACATATAATAATATCTGTATTATTATATGTTCATTAACATTTATCATCTTCATGATATATTTCTTTGTTTACATTGTACATACATGAGAATGTAATTATAATTATTATTAACTAGATTCCGCCCCGCGGTTTCACCCGCGTTCCCCAGAAATCTTATGTTCTCCCGGGATAAAAAGTAGCCAAACAAACCAACTCACTTTCGCAATTATAATGGAAGTTAGGATCACATTAATAATAATATTAATTTGAGAATAATTTTACCAATAAAAAAAAAATTATATTATATTATAAATGTAAATTGGCTTATTGAGTAATATACTTTTTATTAATAAATAAAAATCAATTAAATATAAACAAGGAAGTATAAAGTGAATTATAAACAATCCATATTTACTATGTACGTAAAATTACGGCACACCGCAAATAACGAGTTAAAAATATATATTTAAAATCTTACCTTGAAGCTTGCAGTTGCAAAAATCAGATTGACGACAGAGAAGAACATTAATTATTTACACATACATTCTTCCACACGTCTCTATAGTATAATCTTCTCAAGTGAACTGAACATTCGCCAGGCGCGTTACGCACGCGCATAATTATGCGATTCAATTTATTTTACCTTTAGAGTAACTACAGTATGTTCCTATATTTAATCGTTTGGTTAACGATTAACCATTAACCATGTCATTATTTATTATTATTATTATAGTATTTTAGTTGTTTATTATGATGGTATTATAGAGCATTTGCAAGTAAATTGGGTCAATTGTACAGTAAAAATCTTAATTGTATAAGAGACGGTTAGGCGCCTTGATTTGTTAAGCATAATATATAGGCATTGATAATATCTATGTTTTTAATTATAGTGTTCTATAAACAGACATTTTTATCGTATACTAGCTTACGCCCTGCGGTTTCACCCGCGTTCCCCATGGATTTTATGTTTTCCCGGGATAGAAAGTAGCTTATGTTCTTCTCCGTACCATAAACTATCTGCATACCAAATTTCATCGTGATCGATTCAGCGGTTTTAGCGTGAAAAGGTAACAAACAAACAACCAAACTCACTTTCGCATTTATAATATTAGTTAGGATAAAGAAGTTTAAGCATATAATATACCTATTGATAATTACTAGGGGTCGCCCGTGGTCAAAATTCGACCATAATTAAACAAAAGAGTAATCTATATTAAACATTTCACTCATATACAAACTCTTTTCTTTAAGTCTGTCATTGCCGCGTTATCGACAAAGAACTGACAGTGGTGACATATATCTAAATGTGTGTGTCAAACGCATGGTAGTGTGTGTAATGTTTTTTTTTTATTAATTTAATTGATTTCTAATGCATAGGTATTATACAAAATGATTAGCGTTCTGCACTCCTTCTCTATATAAACTTTAACTGTACCAAATTTCAAATTCCTCCGTCCGCGCTATTTTCGTAAAAAGGTATACTAAGTTTTTGCTTCACGTATTAATTGATAGTTATTACTAATATGAAAAAAAAATACAGAATTCTGTTACTCACTTCACCCACATTTCATTTTTGTTAAATATTTTTAATGTACACGCTGGTTCTACAATTTTATTATAAATAGGGATAAATAGTTTTTATTTATTTGGCGTTTTAGAGCTATGCTGACAAATGCATATTTATTTTATTATTTATTCACAACTTTTGATAACCTTTTTTTCAACCAAATTTTAACTTATTTAACATAATGTATAGTCAACACTCTGTATAATAAAAGCTATTATTGTACTATACTCTTATTTTTGCCTGTCACTTGGCATTGTTTGGTTAATTTTCGATTTTTCGCTACATTACTTATGAAATGGTCTATATTAACAAAGCGTATTTATTGTTTTTGTATATACATTATGTTTAAATAAATACCCGAAACTCAATCCTTACCGTATAAATTGCAATTATCGCAGTGAATAGGGTATTTGCTTGTATTCAAAATAAATTATCCAACACTAACCAATTATGACTATATAATTATGACGTCACATGCTTGTATTTCATACAAAACTCCATATAAACCTATGGTTTTGACATTTCATAAAAAAGTTGCTGATTTGAATGTCAGTCAAATACCCTATTATAGGGCGATCAATAATGATCCGCATCGGATTGTCAAGTTAATAATCTACATGTAGTCAGCTGCAGTAAACTTCTGGAGATATAAATAGGGGAGGTAGGCTTTTGAGTGGCAACGTATCTACAAGCAAGCACAGAATCCACTGCGCAGTCGTTGTAACCCGCTTGATCCAATTACAATAGATCTAAAAGTGCCTGGATATATCTGGGAAAATAATTATGATAAATGAATGACGCTACTATAGCGTTAATCTATTTGAAAATAATGTAGAAATGGTATTATTTTATTTTCTTAATAATAACAGTAACTCTGTTTCGATTGATATTATTTTATTTAAAGTCAAATTTATTCATTTATTTGTATACCACTTGCTAATGAAGATTAAGCATGATTCATTTATATTTCCACAATTCTAGTGAAATAAATTACTTACTTAATAAGGCTCCAGTCTCCCTAATATCAGTGTTCTTGCGCAATTTATCAGAAAAGATTTGCCGACAAATGTAATCTGAATACATTTCTTGTTTTTGTTATATTTTTTTCGTGGCGTGTGCATGAATGAGACCCTCTACGCGTGGAACTTAAATAGAGGTATGCTTAAACCCTCACAAAGCTAATAAAGTGGCGTCAAATTAAAAAATAAAATATGTATTGGAAATTTCAAATCTCACACTTTTGAAAATAACGTTAAATATATTTCATTTATTGCTTTTCTGATGACTAAAAAACAATATTTATTTTCTGATAAATTCCGCAAGAACACTGATTTTAGGGAGACTGGAGCCTTAATGAAAGAATATTAAAAAATGTAAAATATCGTGATCCATGGTGATTAATTTGCATAATGACAGTGTCATTTCCTGTCACGATTTTTTCACGGACAGTACCTACCTAGTAAACAAGTAACATTTGCAGAGCATCTGTATAATTGTAAACAATAATTGTTTATGGTCGTTAAATGGTAAATTACAGTTAATATGTATGAAATTCTGGTACCTATGTAACTCCTGCGCATTGTACTGTAAAAGGTAGATGTTTCAGATTTTAGGAATTAGGTTAAGCTTTTTACTAATTGCATATGAAAGCATATACGGTAAATACTTATAGCATTTTTTTTTTGTCTGTCTGTCTGTTTATTTCGTCTAATCTCCGAAACGGCTGAACCAATTTTGACGGGAATTTCACTGGGATATAGCTGGTGTTATAATATGGAGTAACTTAGATATTACTTTTATTCTTTTTTTATACCCGAAATGCGGATGAAACTGACAGGGTTATAAGAATAATTTTCGTTTCCGATTTTAAAATTTTATATTATTTATTTTACACTATTTTTGTTTTAACTAACCTTTTATTTGTTTTTGAATTCTAAGTTTTATTTTTGTAAGCTCGTATTACTTTACCTTTATATTATTATTATATCATTTATTTCCTATTAAATTACATTTTTAAATGTAAGTTATAGAAAAATACATTTAAAAATATAAAAGCAGTTCCCCACAGGGTCCTAGTTACCAATAGTGGTCAAGGCTCCAGAAAGAGGAACTTCCTCACTCTACGTGATTATTATTTTTAGTAATATATCGGTTTCCTTATTTACATATTTCCCCTAGATTTATTTACTAAAATAATCATTAAATCTAGTGGAAATACATGCTGTATCTTAATGTTGTAGAACATCACAATGTGTTATTGTTTATTTTGTTATTAGATATTAAAATGTTTGTCTGAAGCAATGTAGTGATAGCTCTATTTATCTCATTAACTATGTTATTATTCGTTATCTTATTGTATGGGCTTTATGTTCGTTTGTACTCAAAGTACGTATATTTCGAAACTAACGAGCAAAAAGTGCTCGCACTTTTATAGTTTAATATCTATTTATGCTGCATTTTTACAAGCTTTTATTTAACTTGTAATGTATGTAAGTATGTTTGTTAGGGTGGAATCTTGCATGTCGAATTTCACCCACATCCAGTGGTCGGATTGACTTGATATTTGGTATACATTAGTATATTGGAAGACAATGCAAGTACAGTCAACAAAAAATACAGTCACCAAAAAAAGCTTGTATTAAAATGAAATTTTTAACAAAATCTTATTGAGGTATTTTTCTAAATATTTCTCTCTTTCTCATTCGCGCATCTGAATGGATCTAGATGAAAATTGGCACATAGATACACCATATCCTGGATTAACATATAGGGTACTTTTTATCCCGAGAAAATATAAAATCTTTCGGGAACACTGGAAAAACTGCTAGTATTCATATAATCCGTCACATAGTTAGGCCCTTATTAGTACAGAAATAACATCCAAAATGGCTTGTTTAGTTCCTAGATGCAAGGAATAAATCATAAGCTTTAATTTTTTAAATTCTAATTTATATCAATTTCTTTACAGGCTCATGATGTACAAACGACGTAAAGAGTATTCCGCCATGAATGGTGGTGAAGGTATGAATCTCCTCTCCCAAAGACCCTACACTGAGCTTACCAGCTTCAACGGAGCCTCCAGCCGGCTACGGTGAATAAACTATCTCGGCCCTACTATTGATTCTCACGAAGTGATAACGGATCGAGAATGAGTTGTTTGTGTGACAAGTATTATTTATTATTAATGACAGAAGGTAAAGACATTATTGTTCTCAGGGTAAGGTTGAAGTTTGTATAGATTTTTTAACGGTAATGAATTCATAGTAATGCGATATGAGTGAGTATTTATAATACAGCTCGTCATCACAGTCAGAAATTAAAGTGCTCATAAATTTCCCGGTACGTAATTCTTTTGAAATATTTCTTGTTGAACGTATTCTACTTGGAATATTTCATCAAGAATACTATTATTATCTCTAAGGTGCCAAATATTAACGAGGACATGACGAATGGATTAGAAAAGTGTGTTTAAGTGGAGTCTGTCTGATATTCGAGTTTAGTTCGAGTGATAACGAAAATGAGAATAACATAACAAAATGTAGGGGTCACCACCTCGAAAGCTTTTTTCAATTTGTTAAAGTTTATGTACAAAAACGTCGGTTTTGTTAAATTATTTTTAATATTTTCAGACGATTCGATTTAATAGATTATGAAAAAATATAGAGTTTGTAGAATACCAGTTCTATACGTGCTGTGAATGAATTAAACTCTTGTAAATATAGTTTTAAGTATCATTATTGCTTGTATATTATAAGCTTGTAATTCTCTACTCAATACAAGTCGGTTATTAAGTCTACAAAAATTAGATAGATAACTAGCAATCAATTTACTCCAATATAAGTTCTCTAAACGTCATATAAACATTGTATATGTGTGAAAAGGCACTATACGACTGTACAATCAAATAATATATGTATTAATGCTCAATTTCGCTTGTGTTTTGTGATGTCTTTCTTCTAAGTCCCTAAAATCACATATTCATTCATTCTGATTTTTGGATTGTATTTATATCATTTTATTTGTGTTACCAGTATTTTTTATAGGAAATACGTATTGTACAAGTAGGACTTATTTCATATTATAAATATGTATGTTTGTTTGTATATTACTAAACAGTATTTTCAAAAACAGCTTCTCGTCTCTCTATTATTGGATGTTTCTCTATGACTTAGACACTTAGGGCCAGTCTGACAGTTGCCGATAAGTTCCTGATAGCTTATCTGCTAGATAAGGAAGATCCGAGAAGGAAAGGCTAGTAAGTCAACAATTGCTATTTTTTATTTATTTATTTATAGACTACAAATGAAATAATGTATGACAATCCAAAAATACAATAAATATTTATACATAATATTATGTAAATCAATTAATTCACTCATTAAATCAATATTAAGTATATGAATGCTTCTTATTATATTTTTATTAAATATCTTTCAATGAGAAAACCCAAAACACGCCAACAACCCTTAGTTTTTTTTATAAAAAATATTAGTATGCTCCTTTTTTTTTAATCGCTTCTGCCAAAAAATATATATATATATTTCCGAAATGCATAAGCCAATTCATTTTTATTACTATTTTAGTATTAACCGAGTATTATTAGTCTTTATAGATGATAGCTATAGTTATAAGTAGAAAAGAATTTCCAATTAAATAACATATATAAATATTTATCTATGTATTTAATGTTTACTGCATTTATTTAATGTAATTAATGTATGATTTTGGGACTTAGAAAGCTTTCATTACAAAACTGAGAGTCGCTGAGAACATTAAAAAAAACTGGTGAAAAATCGAATGCTTCCAACACAAAAAAAAAAAAAACAAAACCCCTCTGATCGATGAAATTACTAAACTAAGCGTAATCTGTCAGTGGTAATCGTTTCATAGAGTTTAGACTTCTATAATTCGTAATAGTACCTCATAATATACACAGATGGCTCTGTTAAATAAAAAACAATAAAGTTTAGAATATATTAATTTATTTAGTTGGTGTGAAAATTGAGCTTAGCATTAATTATAAATTTCAGGTGCCGGACACCAAAGTGGCGTATGTCATTATTTGATATTTTTTATCTCATTTTATGTAAATAGATATAGAAAATCATCATGACATTGTAATGTATGAAGAATAGCTTAATAAAAAACATATTTATTTTGTTATTTAGACATAATAATGGTAATATTTTTTATTGGAAAGCGAAATGCACAAAGATAAATTCCGTTTTTTTTTTTGCCTTTCCATTAAAGATATTTTAGTGACTTCCACATATTTGTAAGGATTTTGTGTATTTGTGATGTTAATATTTCTTACGCGTCTATTTCTTGTAGTTGCCTTTTCTATAATTGAGAACTAGGTAGTCAAAATGATTTTTATATTCAAACATAGCTAACTTGTGATATTTTGTCTTAAATGTCGTTTAACAGTTTTATTCCTAGAATATTTTGTTTTTTAGTCAATTTTTAACATTTTAATAGTTTTTTTGGTTACTACCTTTTTCCTATAGGACCTCAATATGAATGAAATGACTTGTGTATTAGAATATTAGTGAGAATTTTGACAATTAAATAAGAATTATGATTTATTTTCATGTGTTTTATTCTTTGCTATCTAATAATTTACCTTATAGATGATTCTTTTGTTTCCTACAATCCTTAACTTAGCATTTACCTACATACTTCATTACATAGCTTCAAAATAATGCTGCATCGTACGATCACATTACAATAAAATTTGCTTCGTAATATAAACAGTATAAATGTTCCTATCGCGGAGTAAAATCAAATCTATTACAATTCAATAACATTGAAAATCGATTGACATTATCATTTTATAAAATACTTAACATAAATCAGTTCATCACAGTAAGTGAACGACAATGTATTTATTAATATTATTAACATTTGTTCCTACAATTAACTGTCATCTAAATATAAGTGAAAATTCACACAAAATTAAATACATTTTAAACAAATACAAAAGTAACAGATACCCAAGATGCGCTGGTTCATTAAAAATAAATGATTTCATATCAAATACAATGGATGTATTCCATAGAACGGAGAGGTACGGTGAATTTCTTAAATATTCGAATGTTAGCGATTGTTCACCGGGTAGCAGTGATCATTATGTCACGAGTCATATTCTAAATGGTTTGTTGCTTCATGAAGATGTTCCTGAATTACACTGGAATGAATATAAGGTAAGGATTTCCTTTACTAAGGATTCAATAATAATATACAAAGATACAAAATTATGCTCGAAAAAGTGGAAGTGTTCAATCTGCGTAAAACGGGGAATCCCGCTCATGAGCTTAGATGGTGACACCTCTCGACACCCTTAGCTGCTGACACCAATGTTGCTCCTTCTGTCACCTTGCTTTCTTGGGAGCCCATTCAGATAGCGGCGAGTCACCGTCTGCCAGGATTATCAAGATTGAGACATTTGATTTGGCAGACGTCTTGTTGTCTCAATAAATAGCCCAGCAATAAGTCCAGCCACTTAGTTCCCCCAGTAATTTTTCATTCTCTCCTGCAATAGTAGTATTTGTACTTAGTGAGTGCTTTCTTTACCCGTATCCCTTCTATAGTGTAGGAAGAGATGTACATTCGGGCCTCTACGTGTGGGATCTATATATTTTTTTTTACTTTGTTTAGGCTTGTGTTTGACCACAATCTCACTAAGGTAAGTGATGATGTGGCCGAAGGAAATTTTGTGTACATGTCGGGTAGGTCTGAGAATAGGTTCTTATCTAATAATAATATCATTGCCATTAACAAACAGAAAAGTTTTAAAAGGTTTGAGTTTAAAATTAATAAATAAAAAACAATGGTTGTTTTAGTCTGTTCACAAAAAAGTTTACAAGACACCTCAACACGAGATGGCAGCACTAGAAAAATGGTGGATAAACTTGCAGCGAGTGGCGCGTCACAATCAAGACTTTTTGGCGGGAAAGAAGTCTTACTCATTACACCTTAACTATTTTGGTGACTGGGTAAGATATTAATTTCGTTTAATTGCCAAGTAGGTACCTACACTCATAAGTAAAATAGGTTTAAAAATAAAAGTTGATATCACAATTTTATAAATTAAACTTGGATGAGATCTCCGACTAGATACTTAGTGCAAGTAGTAAAAATATTTACCACTACATTTTCGCCCGCGGTTCGGCCATAGGTTTGCGCAGACTTTATAAAATAAGATATCTTTTCTATTTCTGATATAAGAAACAAAGCCTATTGCAAGCTAAGGTTCTCTTTGTGAAAACCCCGTGCAAAACCGGGCATTCAGTGGCAATGCTCCGTGCAGCATGAAAGAAGGACAAACCAAAATAGTCTTTCTCACATCTATATCTATCTATTTATGTAATAAAACAGTAGAATCCGGTGTCTGTCCGTACATTGAAGATAAGTAATAAAAATAGAAAGGGGATTTTTTAAATAAAATAAACCAGCGATTTTTAGAATTCGTTTCTGTCTGTCTGTCTGTCTGTCTGTTTGTTAATACATATCTCTGGAACTACTGAACGGATTTTCATGTAATTTTCACAGGTAGACAAAGATCAACTTGGAGCAGAATATGGGCTTTGTCTAATTCGGATATTTCAAAAAAAAGTTATCACCATTTAAAGACTTATGGAATTTACTTTTATAGGTACTGTTAGAAATTAGAATGTTATTTAAGTACTTATTAGGGGAAAAAGTTAAATTTATTTTTAAAGTCTGCGCGAGTGAAACCGCGCGTGAAATGCTGGTCATATTAATAAGGATTCGATAAGTTTGCTGTATTATTATTACCTTGGTTTTGGTGACTTTTTTTGGGGGCCCATTCAGTTGGTGGCGAATCACCGTCTGCCAGAATTATCAAATATATATGTATAACGAACATCATCAAATATTGAGACATTTGATTTGGCAGGCGTTCCGTTGTCTCAATCAATAGTCCAACAACCAGTCCAGCATGTTCTCCCCCATAGACCCAGTATGTTCCCTGTTTTCTGCAATAGCCCTTGCACTTAGCGGGTGCTGACTTTACCTGAATCTCTTCTTGCAGGCAGAGATAGTATTCGCTAGGTGTACATATCCCAACACAGGGGCCTCTACGAGTAGGTACGTGTTGGATCTAGGTATATAAGGACCGGTCATCGCGCCGTAATGTCTGAAACATACATTACAATAATAATAATATTTATAATTATATCATAGTTAGGTAGATCCTTACTACTATAACATAAGTAGGTATCTAGACTTATCGTTGTTTATGTTTTCCAATAATCCATTGTCATCAAATCAATTCTATTGCTTTATCTCGAACCGTTTATAGGTACAGAACTATTTTAATTTCCTAGCTAAGCATTCAGGGTTGAAAGTCATCAATACAAACAGCTTTTATTAAGAGACCAACTCTGAAAACGCGAAAAACAAATCAGCTGTTCTGTTCATGACATTTTGGTTGAGTAATCGACAAAGTTCAAGCATGACCACCATAAGGCTACTTTTTGTGTGCAGCGACCAGCGACTACCTGGTTGTCGACAATACAAGTGGACAATGCGCTTATCATAAAACTAGTCAAAACAAATGAAATTACACAATAGCAGCTTTTGTCTTGACAATGGGCGGGGCGAGCTATGATGACTGCTTGCAAGCGAAAAGGTTAAAAAATTGATCATGCTTGAAGTTTGTCGATGGTACGTAGGTAGGTTGAACTTATGTATAAAACTTGATTGTAAGAATGAATACTGAGAATATAGATAGACAATTTAAATATGTTAACTTGGTAGGTATCTATACCTACTAAGCCTACATATATAATTTGTATCACATGCTTATCTACACGCAATTAACTGAATACTAATTAATGTCCATAATCCATCGTTAATTGTCTATTCTACGAATATTGGGACAATAACCTATTTATCTCAAGATATAGGTAATAATAGATTACGTAAAGGTAATTATAGATGGCGCCACTGTAACACAACGGAAATGTGTCCAATGGCGTGGCACGCTTTATATAATAAATAATAAATATTCTGGGTCACTATTCATCTGAGCCCAAACTAAGCAGAGCTTGTGCTATGGAAGCCAGATAATTACACCCAGACTCAGGACAAACAGACATGTTCATGCACACAAATGTCTGTCCTGAGTGGGAATCGAACCCACGACCTGCAGCGTGATAGACATGGTATCTTACCAACCACGCCAACCGGCCTGACATTAGCTTCATCTTGTCATTGTAACCAATCGCGTCATTTGTTTACGTTATAACACAGTGGCGCCTCTAGCGGGGGAAATCGGAAGTAAGTTACATAGTATACGTACATTGTACATACTGCAACTAATCAAACAGATTTCCCCGGAATTTAATTAGTTAATTGAATATTCATGGATTGAATACAATACAAATGTTATGACTGGTGTTGGGATTATATTCATTTACAATCATTTAAAAAAAATTGTAACATGTTGTATTTACCTATAGTTGTTTGTTGCACTTAGTTTTTGTCTCATTATGTTGAAATCTTTGTTATGTTTATTGTAAGCAAATGTTGGTAAACCTTTAAATAAATAATAAAAAAATACACACACACACACACAGACAATCTTTATTTATTTAAGTATTTCCAACAATTTCACACATCATTACAGGTTTAAACCTAATGCGATATACTACAATTATGTACATTTTTATGATTCTGACATTTTTATTGATTTAGTTTTCTAGTTTTAAAATATTTTATATCTATGTTATTGTTATTTGTAAACAGGATCCATCGGATTACTTCAAGAAGGTACTCAAGTTACTTCCCACTTTCCCACTATTTGATCCAGCTGAAGATCGTCATAGAACTGCTTATCGCAAAAGTCTGCATAGCACCGTACCTAAACAAGTAAGCTGAACGTTGCCATAATTAGGTACAACAGTTCTAGGTATGTAAGTACTTATCTGAATACGGCGGCGAAGAAAGAATGAGTCTCGCAGTCATGTTTATATGAGTTAGTTGGCCGAGGTAACGAGGAACTTTTAAAAACTTCAGTGAGGAAATTTGAAAAAAGTTTTTTTAAGGTTTAACCTTTCTGCTCATGATACAGAGTACTAATTAGGTATTAGTGAACGATACCTATGTTGGGTTTGTCATGCTTACTTTTACCACCTTTTACCCATAGGTCCAATTCTAAAATAACGAAAAAATACATTTTATTGAATCGATCAAGTTTGAAATTATTATGCGATTTAAGACGTCTCGAAACAACACAGTGTACCCACAGTGTATATTAAATAGGTAAGTACTCGGTGAACTTGGCTGAGGTAAAGTTGCGTCTCGATGACTCGCTCAACATCTTGAAGAGCTCAGTCACTCACGCTGCGCTTTAGAGTGCAGAGTGGTACGCCATTGTCCTAATGTCTTTGTCCAATGTAACTATGATTAAAGAAATTAGATGAATACATCAAGTGTATATACTAAATCAGTAATTATCTTCAATGATTTAACAGTTTGATTCGACCTTATTATTAAAAAAGTTTGCTGCTACTTGTTCGCAGCTTCGGATGATTTTGTCAAACTTCAAAACCAGTAAAATATTAATAAATAATATTTTGGGACATTATGCCTCACACACGGCCATCTGACCCCAAACAAAGCAGAGCTTGTGCTATGGAAACCAGATAACTGATTACTACATATATTACTTTGCTTTTGTAAATATATACTTAATATAGATAATTAGACACAGACTCAGGACAAACAGACATGTTCATGGTTACAAAAGTTTGTCCTGAGTGGGAATCGAACCCACGACCAACCACGTCAACCGGCCCGTAAATCTTGAAAACATGAATATAGTGACAAAAGACGTAAATAAATTTGATTCAATTTTGGACAAGTGGCATGAGGCAATTGTGAACGAAATTTGATTCAATCTTGTATACAGAGATTGGAAAAAGTAATTTGACCAGTGGTATATAGACAACAAGGATGATTTCGGGCCCATTGACTTGACAATAAACCGATAACGAACGGAAATCGCCCGAGGCGAGGCGTAAATGCACGAAGTTGAAAATCTGTCAACAAACATTTATTGGTGTGTTCCGGCAGCTGCACTTGAGAGCCAGCTCCTTCTAGGCATTGTATGCTTACCACCTTCTGCCACATCATCACTTACCATAGTGAGATTGTAGTCAAACACAAGCCTTATACAAAGTAAAAAAAAAAAAAAAACCTCACTTTCACACTCAACTTTGCCTAAGACTGCATATCCACCGGAGCGGAGAGAACGGAGCTAGAAAATTAATTTTCATCGACGAGGAAGCGTCGCAACATTTTAGTGCAATTTTATTGGTAAAATTTTCCTAGCTCCACTGGCTTCGCTCTGGTGGACAGGTAGCAAAACTTTAAGCAACTTCGCGAATACAGAATATTACAACTATCAGGTGGACTGGCGCAGTAAAGGTTTCAAGCCGCGACGCGAAGAGCAATGGCACTGCGGAGCGTGTTATGCTTTCGCAGTCACACATGCCTTGCAGGGACAGCTCTATAAGAAGCGTAAGGATTGGAAGGAATTGAGGTATGGTTTTATAACCTGGTACCAGGGAGTAAAATTTTATAGCAGATGATGATTGTTATTCTTGGTGTGATTCTTCTGGAAAATTCTTGATACAAGGCCTTGATATTATTTTTATTTCGTATTCACACTGCTTTTCTTCAGTAATGATTTTACTTTAAACATTACTAGAGTAATATGATGTTTTAGGAGTATAAAAAAATATTACTGAAGAAAAAACAGCGTCGAAACCTGGTGATTCAAAGATGAAGCTATTTTGATTGTCTACAATGATGAAACAGATAGATTTTCCTGTGCCACACCATAGAAAATACAATAAATAATAAATATGTTTTCAGTCCCCAACAGATAGTAGACTGCAGTTTCAAAGACGGCAACAGCGGTTGCGACGGAGGCTCGCTTAGGGCAGCACTGAGTTACGCATCTAGAGATGGACTTATTATGGAGGCACAGTATCCTTATGTTGGGAAGGTATACATAGAGATAAACGAAGAAATATTTCAGCATTTACATTTTACACGGGGTTGAGTATCATTGATATCCTGACCGCCTAATGGAAAGTGCCGAGCGGATCGGCCTTCCCAGGTAGACCGACGACCTGGTCAGAGTCGCTGGAAGTCGGTGGATGCAAGCAGCTCAATACTATTCGTTGTGAAATTCAATTGGCTATGTTCATCAGTGGCCATCCTCGGGTTGAATGTGATGATGATCACATCATGAAAAGAACGGAAAAAATATCGATAAAGCGGTGTTGTTGAGAAAAGAAACCCTATCATTATACCTATTAACCCTCATGGGTATACTAGTATTATAAATTTTAATGTGAATGTTTGTATGTTTGAATATTAGAATATTTGGATGTTTGTTACCACACAACTCTGTAACAGCTGAACGGATTCAGTTGAAATTACACATAGATAGAATACATTCTGAATTAACATATAGGAATTTATATCCCGGGAAAACATGAGAACCCTCGGAGATGCGGGTGAAACAGCAGGGCAGCAAGTAAATATTATTACCTTCTCCTCCATTCCCCTTTTTTTTCAGAAAGGCAGTTGCAAATACAATCGTTACTTAGTAAGAGTACGTCCCAAACGTTGGGCAACCTTACCCCCAGGGGATGAATCAGCTATAGAGCGTGCTTTAGCAACTATTGGACCTCTTGCTGTTGGTGTTAACGCTTCACCATTTACATTTCAGCTATACAGGTAATTAAGTTCATCATTATATAAATAAATAGATATATTCTGGAATATGATTCCTCTCCATACACGCGGCCATCAGACTCCATACTAAGCAGAGTTTGTGCTATGGAAGCCAGTTAACTGACAGAGAATTGAACGCCAACCCATCAATCGATGTATGATCGATCATTCACATCATTGAGTCATAGATCTTCAATTTAAACCATGTAATTTTTAAACAATCTATCCATACCTATTCTTCCCTTTCATTTCGGCTTATCTAGTGATTAAAATTGTTTCTATAAAACAAACCTAATAAATTAATACATCCTAGGAATGGAAGCAAAGCTAACTGTGATAATAATTGCCTACAGTAAATTGAGATTTTCGACTGTTTCTTATTTTGGGGAGATACTGGGGCATAAAACAATTCTACTAAGCAAGCCAATGGTGTTTTGCGAGTACCTATACATTTTGATTTAACAAGTTTGATTATTAGTATGAAAAGCTTGAAATTATTTTTGCGATATCATAGTTGGAACCATAATAAAAAATACTTTATATCGTCAGCTGCACTTAAAGTTCCCTTCACATCTGTGTGGTTACTACCTTTAGTCTCTTCACCAGCTACCATAGTTTATTTATGGCCACAAGCTTATCCATGGAGTAAAAAGCAGTTTTAAGTATACAGAAGATTTCAGAAGCGGCATATACGATGACCCATTCTGTATACCGTGGAAGCTGAACCACGCGATGCTCCTGGTTGGATACACCCCTGAATACTGGATACTGCTCAACTGGTGGGGGAAAAAATGGGGGGAGGATGGTTATATGAGGTGAGAATGGTATTTCTACCTTATGTATGTTTTATTACACTTCAAATTGGTTTACATTTCGTTTACTTATCAGCGAAGGTCGTGGGTTCGAATCCTACAATGAGCTTGAGCATTCGGTGAAGGAAAACATCGTGAGGAAACCATAGCACGGTGGTAGGGTACTTTGTAGTACCTAACTATCTGGTTGGCTACCACCCTCAAGTTGAAAATCTGTCGCCAAGCACCTTTGGTGCGTTCCGGCAGCTGCACTTGAGAGCCAGTTCCTTCTAGGCTTTGTGTGATTACCACCTTCGGCCACATCATCATTTACCATAGTGAGATTGTGGTCAAACACAAGCCTATACAAAGTAAAAAAAACATGCTCTAGAACGAGTAATGAAGAAACCGACGATACAGCACATACCTAGTCTACAAGATGTCAAGTAAATGAGTAATCCATTGCTATTTCTTTTAAAATTATGAATTATGAGTCAAGACCAGTAATACGATGGGGGCAGTTTTTTTAGCAGGTCACATAAAAATGCTGACGAGCTAGAAAATTTACGCAATTTCTTTTAAAGACTCTTCAAAACGAGGACCAAGTAACCCGTCATCGGCAATAAAAGCTCTTGTAGATCAGGATTTATCTCCGTGTTTGTGGCGGCTTTACAGTAAACAAAAAATATATTTGTTATCGATTCTTGGGACCTGTAATTCTAATCACATTGTTTGTTCAAAACATGAAGCGATGACTGAGTGGTAGTGACGCACGATGACGTCATAACCTTCAATAAGCTTGAGCTTTCGGTGGAGGAAAACATCACTTTTTTTTTGTTTTTTACTTTGTATAGGCTTGTGTTTGACCACAATCTCACTATGGTAGGTGATGATGTGGCCGAAGGTGGTAAGCACACAAAGCCTAGAAGGATCTGGCTCTCAAGTGCAGCTGCCGGAACACACCAATAGGTGTTTGGCGACAGCATTTAAAATGCATCTTTAAAAGAAAAACATAAAAGTGATTTGTCGATGATCCAATTGTGCATAGTCGTAGGGTACATTGTGGTACCCGCCTGGCTGGCTACCACCCTCATGTTGAGGATCTATGGTCAAGAACCTACCAGTGTGTTCCGGTGGCTGCACTTGAGGGCTAGTTTCTTCAAGGCTTTGTGGACTTACCACTATCGGCCACATTATCACCTATCTGTAGTTAGATGACACTAAATAAGAACGAGGCAAGATAAATAATGATGAAGATAACCCTAAAGTAAAATGTGATGACGATTAATCTATACTAATACTAATAATAATCTATACTAATATTATAAAACTGAAGAGTTTGTTTGTTTGTTTGAACGCGCCAATCAGGAACTACTGGTTCGATTTGAAAAATTCTTTCAGTGTTGTATAGCCCATTTATCGAGGAAGGCTATAGGCTACTTTTTATCCCGAGAAAAAACAAGATCCTCGGGAACGCGGGTGAAACCGCGGGGCGGAAGCTAGATGTATAATATTATATATAATTACAGAATAAGAAGAGGTTTCAACAGGTGTGGCGTAGCAAATATGGCGACGTATGTTGAATTGTAAATAAATTCGTTTCAAATGTCAATTAATTTTGATTAATAAGGACCAACAATATTTATATGATTAAATCAATATGAATAAAGGATTCACAATTAAAATCTATTATCGTTTTAATTTAGTCCCTGCAACCCGAATTTTGAAACGAATTTTGATTGTTCGGCGCGCGCGCAGTTGTAGCACCAAAATGTAGAAAAAATCGGCTTCAACTTATATTACACAGTTACACGACCCCTTGTGTTGCATGTATCAGTATACAGTAACCGCGTACCATGAGACGGACCGCTATTTGCCGTACTGGTGCCATAAGTAGTTATCCTATTCTTATGGATGCCGAATGAAAGGATAGGTTACTTATCGTTACATTAAATTACATGTTCGTCCATTATTTAGTCCATAAAGACATGTCCATGGAGATTAAAAAAAAATTAAGCTTGCTGATTTTGAAGCCGGTTCTTCTCAGTTAAAGGTTGACTTTCGAACCGGTGGTAACTTCAGTGAATTCCACCCTTTTCAATGGCTGTAAACATTGGCAGATAATTCAACGAAGCAAACATTTTATTAGCACTTGAGTAAATAATTTGCTGTAATTGTGATTGTATTAAATACGCACAAAATTGTGTGTCGGTACAAATATTCCAATCTCAACCTTATTTGCAATAGATAGATACAGCTTTATTTTAAAACAATCCATTTTGATTTTAAGTACTATTGTGTGGGTAATGTGTAATCAAGTGTCGATATCATAGTGATATCGACACTTGATTACACTTATTCTTTGTCAGAATACTGACTAGTAGGCAGGCGGTCCACCTGATGGTAAGTGGCTACCGTCGCCCAAAGAAATTAGTAATACCAGAGGGATTGACAATGCGTTACCTTTATAAAGCCTAGAAGGCAACTGGCTCTCTAGTGCAACTGCCGGAAAACGCCAGTAGATACTTGGCGACAGATTTTCAACTTGAGGGTAGTAGCCAGCCAGGTGGGTACTACAAAGTACCCTACCACCGTGCTTGATAGTTCAGTGGTAGTGGCGTCGAATGCCGCGGCGAAGGTCGTGGGTTCGAATCCTACAATGAGTTTGAACTATCGGTATTAGATCCGATCAGAAAATCGGTCCAGCCGTTAAGATGCTTCGAGGGTATAAAGAACCCCACATATATATATAAAGATACGCGTGAAAAACATAACCCCGTCTTTGCTATAGCACAGTAGGGTAATAAGGAGATAATTATACTAATCATAATTAGTTGTAACTACCAATATTATTTTTTAAATTTCAACCTCCGCAATAAAATAAAATGTCTGTTTGTTATGTCGAAATAACAGCTGTTTACTAAATGCATATGAAAGTATATACGGTACAGTTAGTTTCCGAAACGGCTGCCCCGTTTTTGATGGGACTTGTGGCATATAGGTGATGTTATAAGGAGTAACTTATGCTTTAATTGGTTATAGGCAAATTTTTATACTGGGAACTAGTTATGAATATAAACATCAAACTGGTTTGAATAATGATTCATTTACATGATAACGATTATGGCCTTGCGAGCCCGGTCATAATTATTAAAGAAGGCTTTAGTTAAATTAAGTTTTTCTCTGTATTCTTGAATGCAAGAGATTTGTAAAAAATATATGTTATAATTAATAATAAATGGTCCAGCAACCAGTTCAACAAGTTCCCCCCCCCTCATAGACCCAAAGACTAGGAAATTACTGACTGACACAACGATATTATTTTTTCTTTGTAATTTCTAACTAAACTTAGATTCGGGTATACCTTCACCTACACCAAATGACTACAGTAACACCACAGGATTGCATCGCATATATCTATCTATACTAATAATATATTATAATCTTCTATACTATACTATTACAGCTTTATAATAGTTTGTTTGTTTGGTTGAAAGCGCTAATCTCAGGAACCACTGGTTCAAATTGAAAATATATTTTTGTGTTGGATAGCCCATTTGTCGAGGAAGGCTATAGGCTACTTTTTATCCCGGGAAAACATAAGATCCCTATCGGGAACGCGGGTGAAACCGCGGGGCGGAAGCTAGTGAGTAGATATTCTATACTAATATAATAAAGCTGAAGAATATTTTGTTTCTTTGTTTCTTTACAGGCGCTTAATTGTACATTTTGACACTATTAGCGACGGTCATGGTTCCAAAGCCCTAAGATTTAAAGCGATAGTGCTGTGCCATTCGACATCGATAAATATGCTCTTATATTTTTTTCTACTACTTACATACAAAAAATGTACCTATAATATTTGTAATTTAAATAGTACCTTACCTAGTAGGTACCTAATGTACCCACTGAAAACTTTATTGAAAGCTTGATTGAAAACGACAGGTTTGATTTTTCATGTTATTAATGCATAGTTGTCACTTTCAGTGTAAAAATCCCAAAATGTATCTTTTTTCAAATTACCCACCACTTATTACCCAAAGACTAGGAAACTTTTTTTTATAAGTAATTGTACCAATCAATATTATTGTTTGTATTATAAGGTATATTAAGTACGGTGTACTATATTAATGTAGATTTAAATATTTATGTGTGTGACACATAATACATAAGTATTGTACATATAAGGTCCTAATAAATGAAATATGGTCATTTTGAGGGAAGATAATATAGGTCATAAGAATTCCGAAAATGATAAAATAAAAATATTCGGTTGTAATTTTAATGAAAAAAAAAACTGAAATTGTACTTCATCTCGACTAAGCATTAATTACAACCATTAACAGCATAATCAGTGGTAAAATTATTTATTAAAAAAACTAAAAAAATACATTTAATAGTTTTAATTAATGCTTAGTAGTGATGAAGTACAATTTCAGATTTTTTTTTTCATTAAAATTACGACCGAATATTTTTATTTTGTCAAACTTATGACCTATACTATCATACCTCAAAAGGACCGTACTTCATTTATTAGGACCTTATATAATTGACAAGATAGGATACCTAAAACAATCGATATTTTTTAATCGACACTAGATGTAACATCACAATTTCACGCACGCATTCTCAAACCGAAACGTCATATTCATTTCGAATAAGGCGAGGAGTTAGATATTTGGACAAAATTAGTCGACCATTTTTATTATCGTCAGAAAGTGATATCAGTTGATCGTGTATTATGCCCGAATGGCTGTCACCTTTTTGGAAACAGGTTTGTTAATTTTGAATAAATACTTATTTTTCTGTATCCCTATTTAAATAAAGTACCTATATTGTTAGATATTATATTTAGAATAATAATATTAATTTATTTCAGATATAAATCCATGGTAGAATTAAAACTATATAAACAGAAATAAAGTAAAATTATGCGTCTATCTCTGAATTTTATTTAAAACTAGCGACCCGCCCCGGCTTCGCACGAGTAGCAGAGCATATACGCCTATTTGTTTTTTTAAATATACAGTATACTAAGTACTATAATTCTATTGGTTTACGCGGCGCACGCGAGTAAAGCTCCCAACCGGTACATTTTTTTTCCGACACTTCCAACATTTATCATCATATTTCAACCAATTTACCCAAAACCTTGACAAATTATATACCTAAACCTTTCTCATGAATCACTCTATCTATTGTTTAAACTCGCATGATAATGCGTTCAGTAGTTTTTAAGTTTATCGCGAACAGAAAGACGAATAGACGCGCCAGACGACGTAGTTTTGAAATATTATTATGTAGTGATGCTTTTTCATAAGCTCATGTCGTTATTTCTATGTAACTAAAACACAAACACGCGTTTTTAATTTTGTCAGTCATCTGTCTGTTTTTTGTTTGTTCGAGTAAGCACTGTAAGACAGAACAGGATTGTCCTGAAAATTGTAGCGTTCCGGCATAAAAAAATAAAAAAGAAACCAGGAATGGGACGCGCGACCCAAAACTACCAACAAAAAAAAGATAATTTTTCCACAAGACATGACTTTAATTGTATTTAATTTAAACCTGTAGGCACTGGATTGTATATAGGTATTTAATACACATCGCAGTGCTGTTTTGAAATAGATTAGTCCGTGAAGCAATGTGGAGTACTAACCTATTTCCATCTCAATTTTTTTTTTTGTTTACATATATTCTTTTATAAAAGTAAATAGTTCAGATTTCAAACACGCTTATTTAAAGATATGTAAACAAGGCAAGGTAATTATTCTTAAACAATGGTTGCCATGACTCATCAATACTGATATTATAAAGCTGAAGAGTTTGTTTGTTTGTTTGATCGCGCTAATTTCAGGAACTACACAGGTTCGATTTGAAAAATTCTTTCAGTGTTGGATAGCCCATTTATCTCGGGAAAACACAAGATCCCTCGGGAACGCGGGAAACCGCGGGGCGGAAGCTAGTGCCCTAGCTTTTTGATAGAGTGATTCAAGAGGAACGTTTTAGTATATAATTTGTCAAGTTTTTGTATAAGTACATTGGCTAAAATAGCTATAATGATATTTGTTGGAGGTGTCAGAAAAAAATAAGCCGTCTGGGAGCTTTCAACGAAAACGCTGCCTAAACCCTTTGAATTATAACAAAATGAGGTACGGTGGAATTGTCTATCTTATATAGGTCTACAGAAAAGTCCGCGATGGCATATGTCTATCTCTTATGGATAAAATACTATATCCATAAATATGGTATTAATCCTTATCATTTTAAATTAATTAGAGGCTTTAAGCATTTCATGCACATTATTTTACTGTTTTACACCATATAATTTGAATGAATATCTTAGTAGTCAACGTAAATTAAAAATTACGCGCGAGAAAATAAATTCAAGCGGTCTCGCACCAATGCGACACGACGACGACGGGACCCGCTTGATGCAGCCACCTCCGCCCGCGCTCCACTGCCCGCCTGTTGCCACGCAATAAGCTGATGCAAAAAATGTAGGTAAAATATATTATGCTCTTCTACCCGTGCGAAGCCGGGGCGGGTCGCTAGTTTTCTATTAAAACGAATGCAGGTCCTCTTATACCATAATTGCCTACTAACAGTTTATGTGAAACAAAATCGAACGCTGTTGACATGTCAAAAAATATAGTAACTATCTGTTTTTTGCGTTCTAGCCTCGTAAAGTTATCAACAAGATTGAACGCTACATGTGAAGATGATTTTACCTCTCTTAAATTCATTTTGTTCTTTTCTATTTTTAGATTATATAGATTTAGGTGCAGATTTTTATAATTCGATTAAATTTATTCACAAAACCAGTTAACCTTTAATAAAAAGCAGTTAATAAACTGCCTTTTCAAATATTTTCGACATAATTGGATTCTCACTATTAGAGTAAATGACTAGTTCAGAATTATCACCTGTATCCAAGGGCATTTAATATTTATATAGAAAAAAAGAAGTACATCGATATACGATTTTAGAATTTTAGTCGCAATATTATCGTACCCTGCGGATTTTTTGTTGTTTCGTGACAATATAATACTTTTTACCTCATTATCATCACAAGACTAGATAAATACTGGAGTTAACTATAGTCTTATTGGTATTCTTAATTAGTTATTTGCCTTGAAGTTTAATATTTATTATTTGAGTTACTCACGAGTCTTCTGTGACAAATCAACACTTTTTCGAAACAGCCATGTCTGGTCAGCATCTGTGACAGGTGGAAGGAACCAGTAGTTCCAGAGATTACCCCCTACAACCTCACAAACTTTACCTCTTTATAATATTAGTATTGATATAGATAAGTATAGATAGGTATCGCTGAGGAAAAGTATTAGTAGTAGTAAATCACCATTCACTAGAATACCTATAATATTTGAGCTGTTTGTGTGTAATTTGATGTTTTTGTAGCAAAACCATAATTTTTTCTTCAGGTATGGATAACATCAAGTGTCATCATGACTATTTTGGGTCATGGAATGGTGTTGGGATACCCAGCGTGCTTACTGCCAGCTCTGCAAGCTCCTGACTCCCCAATCAAGACTGACATTGGAGCTGCATCATGGATTGGTAAGGATTTTAAGCTGGATCAGTATATTATTAAGGTTTATAAAAAAAAACTTGCTTGCATTTAACTATTCACTGTGGTAACTAATGACCTAGTAGAGATTGAATCTCAAGCTATCTAAAAACCGGGAGATACTTGTGTTTAACTACAGTCTCACCAAGGTAAGTAATGATTTTATAAATATTCAACTGGAGTGATGCCCAATTCAATGCATTTAGTAGTTATTATTTGGAGAGTGCAAAAGTGATGAGATAAATTAAAAGAATATCGCAACAATCTCCTATTTTGATGAGCATTAACGTAACACTTCTATGGATAAATTTTTCAAATAATAAAATTGATATACGTAAATATAAGAAATTAAAAAGAAATGGAATTATTCTCGATATTAAAATTAGGGTTTAAATTATTGTGAAAATAAAAAGTGTATGTAATGTTGCTAAGTTCTTGCTGGAAAAAATACTTCTACGTTCTCAGTTGAAAAAATACTTTTTTTTTATACCACATTGTCGGCAAACAAGCATACGGCCCGCCTGATGGTAAGTACGTAGCCTATGAACGCTTGCAACACCAGGGGTATAACTCGCGCGTTCACTCTTCCCCCCTCCCCGATGAGCTCTGGCGACCTTACTCACGCGCAGAAACACAACTATAAGTTATTTGGCTGCGATATTCTGTAAGGTGGAGGTATCTACTTCCCCAGTCGAGCTGCTCTTTGATCGACATATCGCTATGCTCTACGTCTCATATAACTATCTTCAGTAGCTTCCACCCTACATAAGTGCCATTCTACTACGGCTTAAAAGGAATAAAATAGCTTTGACTTTATATTGACTTTGCGTTGATTTTGAATGAATCGTTTGCAACGAAGGCATCCAATTTTTCATACGTTTAGTAAATCATTAAGGCACAGACTACAGCTGGAATTCACTTCTAGATGTTTTCAATGCCTTAATTAGACATATCTGGTTTAACCAGAAGACTAACTTATTGTGTTAACTTTGTAGTAAGCTATGATTGAGACAAAAAGGAAAAGATAATGTGCCTAGCCAGCCACAGCGCATACGTCAACAAAACTACGTTTAGATGCACTATTACTTAGTATAAGCGGAGCTGTTACAAACAAATGACTTTCTAAATAAATTGTTTAATTAAAATAACTTTTTTTTCCAGCCTCGGCCACCGGAACTGCCAATGTAATAGGCACATTCATATCTGCAGCCTTAATGGACTGCTTCGGCCGGAGAATCGCCTTCATCCTGGGCATCGTGCCTTGTGTTATAGGCTGGCTACTCATCTATTTCGGTGAAAATGTTCCAACCCTTATACTAGGAAGAGCTTTATGCGGAATATCAGGTGGAGCCGTAATCATTCTAGGAGCTATTGTCATTGGAGAATATACCGCTCCAAAATATAGAGGAATCTTATTAAATTTAAAAACAACTGCGATGTGTGTGGGAAGTATGGTCGTCCATATAATGGGCCACTTTATGAATTGGAGGACTGTAGCTATGATCGCTGTCGGGCCTCAAGTTATAGCAATATTGATAGCTTACTCTTGGCCTGAAAGTCCTGCTTGGTTAGTGTCACGAAAATATTACGAGAAAAGTGAAAAAGCTTTCTTCTGGTTGCGAGGGAGAGACGAAGACGCCATCAGAGAATTTGAAGAGTTAGTCCAAGCGCAGAAAGAGAAACCATACGCCTTTAATAAAGTATCAGAACGGAATAAATTCTGTATATATGTTAGGAAATTAACGAAAAAGAACTTTACTAAACCGACAGTTATCATGTTTCTTGCAGGAATCTTAATGGAAGCTTGCGGTAGACATATTTTCCCAACTTATGCTGTGGAAATTATGAGCACTCTTACCTCTGATTCGTCGCAAGGATTCTACTACATATTAGTTGTAGATTTCATTATCACTATTAGTACAACTGTCTCAACAATATTTATCAAAACTATGAACAGGCGTATGCTTCTATTTAGCACTGGATTCATTGGCTTTTTTGTTATAATGGTTCTGTGTTTATATTTATTTTTAGCGGCCAAAAATCTTATTGTCATCTCTAACTCTTGGATTCCTATATCTGGTTTATTTTTGTACTTTGTTTTGGTTAATTTAGGTTGTACCATAATTCCTTATGTATTATTAGGAGAGATATTTCCATTAGAGCATAGAGGATCAGGTTCAACTGTTACTGGAGTTATTGTGTCCACTTTTATTCTCATAACTTTAAAAACAACGCCATACATGCTAATAACATTCAAATTTCATGGAACATTCTTTGTTTTTGGGATATTTATGATCATTGCTTTAGTATTATTGTATTTTTTACTGCCAGAAACTAAAAATAAGACATTACAGCAGATTGAAGACTACTTTAATTATGGCAGCTTTAATATTAACAGGGTTAAGGATAAAGATGTAAGGAAAAGGATTGTTACTGACTCCTAGTCATATTGATTTAAACGACAATGTGTTATGGAAACATTTATTTAAAACTATGTATATACTCAGTTTTAAATGCTAAAATGTGTAACAAACGCGGACGTTGCATCGGATGGTGGGACGCTCTTTTCATATTAGACACATATTATATGATACCTGTCTGTAATATTTAAGGTGTGTCTAAATAATAATAAATATTATGTATATGTCACCGGAAAATAACAAGATCCGCGAGTTTATAAATTTTCTAGGAAGTTTATGAACTTATGGATCTTATTTTCTAGGAAATTTATAAACATACCTAACCTAACCTAGTAAAGTTATAAATTTGCGGATCTTGTTATTTGCCGGTGACATACATAAGTTATGTTATGGCTCAAAGTCATACAGCCTAGTCTTAGTTTTTATTATTTGTTTTATGTTGAAAATCTATTAAGTGTGTATATTATATAGAGGCCAGAAAAAATACCAGATTTTTTAATAATTACTATAGTATTTTTTTTATTAGTTGTATAGAAGTTTGTCAATAGGCGCTTAGATACTCCTTCTTGATGGATGCGAACTGCGTATACTGATTTAAATTAGGTATACAAACAGTAAGCGTGTAAAGCATGTAGGAATAACTATAAAACTAAATAAATTCTAATCAACACGCGGGGAGGGCAATGTCTGCTACATGTGCGGTTATTTACTTATTATTCAATACTAAATAAATAATTGTGCGCGTATTATTATCCTGGATAGGATTCGACCCAACCCATTCTGTGAGGGGGCAGTTAGAGTATCTAACCTCCACGACATTCGGCCAATAAAACTAAGTAAAGTATAAAATCAAACAATACAATTTGTAAGTATATTATTTAACTAGCTTCCGCCTCCTGGGATAAAAAGTAGCCTATAGCCTTCCTCGATAAATGGACTATCCAACACAAAAATATTTTTTCAATTCGAACCAGTAGTTCCTGAGATTAGCGCGTTCAAACAAACAAACAAACAAAGTCTTCAGCTTTATGATATTAGTATAGATCTAAGTATATTATCGTTCACACGACAGAATAACTTGATACAAACTTTTAACGAGCACACGAATTTGTTTGCCAGTTTCTAATTAGAAATGATTACGAATTCATGGCAGGTGTTCGTTAGAGATAATGAAATTACTCTTTAATTTGTGTTAAATGTAACAACATGCAATTATTGTTTGTAGAAACATGGTGCTATGCATTAATAATATACAGGGTGATTTTGTTATCACTGGCAATACTTGCAAGGGTGGAAGTACTCATCAAAATGAACAACTTTTATTATGGGACTAACTGTGAAATCATGAAAAAAATATCAGCTGTTCCATACAAAAGTTCAATACCTACTCGACCAAAATGTATGAAGCAACCATATTATTTTACGCGGTATCAGAGTTAGCCCTATAATTAAAGTTGTTCACATTGATGAGTACTTCCACCCCTGCAAGTATTGCCAGTGATAACAAAATCACCCTGTATAAAATGTAAGTTAATAGATTAGTTTACATTATAGTTTATTATTTATTCTAAATGCGATACTTTTTATAATAGGTACTTAAATATTTTGCATCGCATTAGCAACTATAATCGTGTCAGATAAAGAAAGGAGAATGGGCAAATATTTTGTTTATGTCATATGTCATTATATTTTTTTTTTACTTTTAGTACCGATTAAAATGAAATATTATATCTTAAAAATTTATTTTAATTGTGTTTTAATTTATTTTTTAGCACTCATTTTAAATGATTAGATCTTCAAATCACAAGGCTTAGTCAGGCAGCTGCAGCATCAGGACTGCAGAGCTGGAACATAGAGTTTAATAACCAGAAGGTGATGATATACCACACATGATGATTCTAAATTAAGGGTGTCTCTGTATTCTTTATTGCAAGATATTATAAAAAATATATATGTTTTACTGGAGGATATATGCTATGGAGCAATTATTTTATTTATTAATATTTTTCATTGATAACGACAGAAAAAAATCGAGAATATGTCCCATTTTAAAATTAAAAAATATTTTTCTCATAGAATGTATGTTGAAATAACTTCAACATACATTCTATGATCTAATATAAAGGGAACTGTTTGGTTACTTTTCCAAAATGTCAATCGGTTTTTTTTAAATAAAATATAAATGTTTTTTTTACTAGGAATTAGCTTTTGTTCCTTTTCTCTCTCGCCCGATAGTTCAGTGCGGGACAGGGTTATTCGCGTATATCATCATCTTCAGGCTTAATTTATCAATGTCCAGATAAGCTTGTTTGCCGACAACGTGGTATAAAAAAAAGCGGTATTAGGCTTTAAATAAAAGGTGATGATAGCACAGTAATAGTGACGTTAAACGGAAAACATCGTAAGGAAAACATATCACGGTGGTAGGGTACTTTTTAGTACCTGCCTGGCTGGCTACCACCCTCAAGTTGAAAAGCTATCACCAAGAACCTAACGCTTGAAGCTATCAGATGAATAAATTCCATTGATTAAAAAATCCAATAATACCTAAAATAACAATATAAAACCTTCAAATCTCCTAGTAATGACAGCATCAGGATGAGGATTTAAGGTTTAAAATATAATGTTTCATTGTCATGAAAACTGTTTAAAGTTTATAACTTTAAAATAAAAATAAATGTAATTAATAATTCAGTTTATGTTTAAATGTAGTCTTTAGACATCACCACTATTTGTATTAAAATATTGTATATTTACACTATTAGTGACAGTCATGGTGATTTAAAGGTATAGAGTTGTGCCATTCGACATCGATGAATATGTTCTTAATAATTTTACAAGAAAGTAGGTATAATACTTATTTGTAATTTTAAATTACTAAAGGATAAATTTTCTATATACAATTTAGGTAAGTATCTGCTGATTAACTAGTTCTACACTTTATTGAAAATGACAGGTTTAGTTTTTCCTATTATAAATATGTACAAAATTATCACATTCAGTATAAAAATCTCAAAATGTATCTCTTTTCAAATTTCCCAAAGACTTTCTTTCCTTCCATCCTATACAGCCTTAATATGTCCTACTGCCGAGCACAGGTTTCCTTTCACAAATAAGGTTGAAAGGGAATGGGCTAATACTCCACCACGCATGCCTACTGCGGATTGGTGGAGGCAGGCTAGTAGTCAACCTACTGTTGGAGTTTTCAAGCCACCTAGGAGGTCTCCAACTAGCTTAACGACTATCACAATTAAATGATAACTGGCACCAACGGCTTTACGTGCCTTGCGAAGCACGGAAACGCTCAAGTTGAAATACCACTAACCAATATAATATAATACCATCCAAGTACCGGCCGTTGCTTAACTTTGCCGATCGGTTATAAACGGCTGATTAAGCTGCGCCACGAGCGCTTCAAAGACCCCAAAGACTATAAAAGATTTTTCTTTTATATTGTACCATTAATTGTTATGTAAATATAAATAAAATAAGTATATAAGTACATAAGTATATTAGTTCATTAGTATAAGTACATAAGAATATAAGTAAATAAGTACATAAATACATAAATACATTAGTACAATAGAACATAAGTACATAAGCAATAAAGTAAATTAGTACATAAGTACAATACTACATAAGTACAAAAGTAAATAAGGAAATAAGTAAAAAGTTTACAAGTAAATAAGTAAATTAGTACGTAAGTACAATAGTACATAAGTACAATACTACAAAAGTACAAAAGTAAATAAGTACATAAGTATAATAGTACATTAAGTAAATAAGTCAATAAGGAAATAAGTAAATAAGATAACGAGTACATAAGCAAATAAGTAAATAAGCAAATAAGTAAATAAGGAAATTAGTAAAAAGTACATAAATACTGTTCGAGCCTAAACAAGTATTTTTAGGTTTTATTTTATAGCCGAGAACCCTCGCTACGATTGAAGCAAAACAGCGTCTTCGAGTCGTGACCGCATCACATTTGGCCTCTTTCTTTTTTCTTATTATTAAAAAATTAATGTCAGTCTATTGTCAATACATTTGTTGGAGTTGATTCTAAATAATTTTATCACCGCGCCGCTTTATTTTAATTTGATTCAAAGCACCCTTCCTGTGCGACTTGGAGATTGCCAAGGAGCTGAAATCAGGTGAGTGGCTATTGGTTATATTATAACTCATAAAGTTACTTGTTTGGGTATAACATCTCACCGCCGCATTTTTACATGGGAGGAAACGGAGACGTGAGGAGGCACACCTAAGAATACAGTCCACTAAAAAGGCTTTTAACATCTTGCCCCATCATTTTGGTCCTTCGAGCCGCACGTTTTGCAGTTTTTTTTCCCTTTTATAATTTCGTATATAACCGCTTGAATTTTCAATTTCGCAATTTGTGTTACTTTGTATTGTTGGGTTCTGGAGTTTTCCATTTTAGAAAAATGACGTCTGAAATAACACTTTTATTAAGCAAACGCGATTCTTATTTTGCACGTATTCAAAACATTTACCAATCAATACCGAAAAATAAAGGCGAGAAGAATCCTTTGTTTGAATTGCAAGCAGAAAATATAAATAATTTACGCACAGAATTTGTTCATCTAATTGACCAAGTTAATTCTAAGAGCTTGAAACATGACGAGACCTATGTTCCTACTTATGAAACCTTATGGGCTTTTGATGATATGTACTACGCTATAAAAACTGCTCATAGTATTAAAGATTCTCGTAGCACCGATAACGTTGCTAATACTTCGACTACACTAAAGCTACCTCGTATAGAAATTCCTGAATTTCATGGGGATATTCAAAAGTTTCCATTATTCATCGAATCATTTCGAACAATCGTGCATTATAACACCACCATAACAGATGCAGAACGCATTCAGTATCTTATTTCAAAATTGAAAGGCAAAGCTCAAAGTATTTGTATAGGCATTGCGCCTACCCCTGATAATTATAAAGTATTATATGACACTTTGATAACTAAATATGAAGACACGCGTGCTATCGCTATTTCGTACTTAGAAACTATACTGAATTTGAAATCTTTACCAAGCAAGGCATCGCCTTCTAGCTTAGAACAATTCATCGATCAGTTTTCAACTTCGATTTCCGCACTACGTCAACTAAAAATAGAAGATTTAGCCGATTTTATATTTGTACATATCGGATTACGCAAATTAGATTCAGAGACTTCCCGTGCATTTGAAATGTCTTTAAGTAAGAAAAATTCTTTTCCACAATATAATGATTTTGTATTGTTTATTCGTGATCAAACGAAGATTTTACAACGAACGATGCCCGCGTCACCTGTTTCTTTTGCTCGCTTGGGACATGTACACCGGAGTGAAGCGGTCATCTCGAATCGCCCGCCGCAGACATTCTTAGTAAACAATAGTAATCCTGTTTGTAGTTATTGCAATAGTAACAAACATTCAAATTTATACCAATGCGACTCATTTTCAAGTTTATCACCTATTGAGAAATATAATATCATTAAAAGATGTAATGGTTGTGTCAATTGTCTAAGTGTCCGCCATACTCTTGTGTCATGTAAATCTATGTCAAGTTGTAGGTTCTGTAATAGGCCGCATCATAGCCAGCTATGTCGCTTTTCCACAGACTCACGATCAAGTACATCGAATCAAGGTTCATATTTTAATAAACAAAATCATAACTATGGTTATGGTCAAGTAAATTCATCCGCGTTCGCCGCGCCGCTGACGCCGTCGCAGCCCGCCGCACCGCTGACGCCGTCGCAGCCCGCCGCACCGCGCAACTTCGCGCTCGCACCGCACCACGCCGCCGCGGCTGCCAGCACCGCTTCGCAACCCGCCGCTACTTCGCCACCGCGCGCTAGTGGTCAGCGTAATAGCAATAATATCGCCGCCACCGCGCCATTGTTTACGGGCTCTGCTACAAGTAAACAAGATTCGCTTAAAACCGTGTTGCTCGGAACCGCTATTGCATCAGTTTTAGATTCTTTCGGTAATCGCCGTAATATTAGAATATTAGTTGATATGGGGTCACAGAAACATTTCGTTACGTCGCGTTGTTTACGTACATTAGGTATAAAAATATTGCCTGATAATAAAAATACGTTAGTTCAAGGTATCGGGGAAAATACGCAGCCTATTAAAGGTGTTTCGAATTTAACGTTATTTTCAAACTCTGATGAACATTTCTCATTCGAGTTGCAAGCGCTAGTTATTGATAAAATATCAGGTAATCTTCCTGAAAATCAGATAGACACCGCGTATCTTGATTATTTGCAAAATGCACCCCTCAGTGACCAACATTGGTATTTACCTGGTAGAATCGATCTATTACTAGGCGCTGAAGATTTTGTGAAACGTATTTTAAAGACTAACCGCATTATTGGACCATCTGGTCTTCCTGACGCTATTGACACCGTTTTTGGATATATTGTTTCTGGTTCCGCCTTTACGTCTAACCCTAAACTGCCGTCGGTAAAAAACTTCCTTGTTACCACTGAAAATGTTGACAATCTTCTTTCAAAGTTTTGGGATATCGAAGAAGTTCCCATGCGCAAGCATCTATCCGCTGATGATAAGAAGTGTGAGGAAATATATCTACAAAATACGACACGGGATAATCGTGGCCGCTACGTTGTTCCTTTACCATTTTGCCGTGATCCAAAAGATTTAGGTGACTCTCAAACTACTGCGACGCGTAGATACAACTCACTGGAAAGACGATTCACACAAAATAATTCACTTCATAAACAATATGATGAAATCATTCGCGACTATTTAGATAAGGAATATATTACCTTAGTTTCTGAATCGCAAAATAATTCATCTTTTTACATTATACCGCATCATCCAGTTATCCGCGATGACAAACTTACGACTAAGGTTCGCCTCGTACTGGACGCTAGTGCCGCTACTTCAACAAATATATCGTTAAATGATTGTTTATATTCAGGACCTAATTTACAATCTGATCTTCTCACAATAATTTTCCATTTCCGCTTATTTCCCATCGCAATCACCGCAGACATCCGTCAGATGTATTTACGAATATTAGTTTCACCTGACTTTCACCGCTATCTTCGAATTTTATACCGCTTTTCAAATGAACCTAAACCGCTAATTTACGAATTCAACCGCGTTTGTTTTGGCCTTAAATGTAGTCCATATCTCGCCATGCGCACAATTAAAAAACTTATCGAGGATGAAGGCTATGCCTGTCCTGATGCTTCCGCTATTATTTCCCGCAATCTGTACATGGACGATTTAGGAACTTCCGTTATGGATGAAAACACCGCTATTAATATTTCTCGCGATTTAATTAACTTGTTTCTTAAAGCAGACTTAGAATTAGTCAAATTCTCAAGTAACTCGCAAAAACTACTTGAACAGTTGCCAGAGCAACATCGGCTGTCCGCTTCTGTTGATATTTCTGATAATGACGAATTGAAAATTTTGGGTTTACGTTGGTGCCCACTAGATGATCAGTTTTCTATTACCGTTAAATCAGACCCGCATAATATTATAACTAAACGAACTATCCTGTCAACAATCGCCAAACTTTGGGATTTGGTAGGCATCGCAGCACCTATAATTTTGTACGCGAAATTAATGATTAAAGCCCTTTGGCTAATGAAGCTGGATTGGGATGAACAGCCACCCGCTGACGTTTGTACGCGGTGGTTGAGTTTTAAATCTGAACTTCCACTTCTGGAAAAACTTAAAATTCCGCGTCACCTCGGTATCAATTCCACAGATTGCGAATTGGTTCTGTTAGGTTTTGCTGATGCAAGTACATCTGCCTATGGAGCTGTGGTTTATTTATGCGTGATACATCCTGACTTTCCTAACAATATTGTCAATATTGTTTGTGCAAAGTCCAAAGTGGCTCCAGTCAAGGTACTTACTTTGGCTCGTTTAGAACTCTGCGCATCTTTATTACTTGCTAAACTTTTAAGATACGTATCTGATAATATATCAGACAAATGTAAAGTTTCAAAAATATTTGCATTTACGGATTCCAGCGTTACTTTACATTGGATTCATTCTTCACCGCACCGCTTCAATGTTTTCGTCAGCAACCGTATTGCTCAAATAAATGATTATTTACCCGCATCGCATTTTTTCCATGTCGCCGGTAAAGAAAATCCGTGTGATTGTTTGTCGCGAGGGCTCACGCCTAGTCAACTGCTTGACCATTCGTTGTGGCTGCATGGTCCTTCTTGGACTCATCAACCACTTTCTGAATGGCCTCTCAATAATTTTGTTTTTAAAGATGAAACTATATTACCTGAGGTTAAAGCTAAAGTCCTAACTTTATTAGTGGCTGACCGTGAAAAACCATTTTTTTGTGAGTTAGCATCCCGTTTTTCTTCGTGGAGCAAGCTCCTCCGAACTGTAGTTTACATATTAAGATTTTTAAAAAAACTACCGCGCGCCTTTAGCATTTCGGTTGTAGATCTAAAGGTGGCTGAAGAAACCGTTTTATCCGATGTTCAATTTGTTCATTTTGATAACGAAATTAGTGATATTTCCAAAAATAAATTGCCATCAAAACAATTACGCCCACTTTGTCCATTTTTAAATAATGGTTTATTACGAGTCGGTGGTCGCTTAAATAAATCTGATCTTGAATTTTCCGCTAAGCATCCTATTTTGTTGCCTAATAATGATCACGTGGTAAATTTAATTATTGACGCCTATCACAATAAATACTTACATCCTGGGCCTAATTTACTAATGTCTCTGTTGCGCCAGAGGTATTGGATAATTTCATGCCGTAAAATCGTTCGTAAGCGTTTTCGACTTTGTAATCGCTGTTTCAGAGTCAATCCAAAAATTGATTCTCCTTTAATGGCTGATTTGCCAACGTGTCGTGTAATAGAAGCCAAACCGTTTTTACATACCGGGGTGGACTACGCTGGTCCTATACCTATTCTTATCAGCCGCTATAGAGGTGCTCGACAACAGAAATCTTACATTTGTTTATTTATTTGTCTTGTAACTCGCTGCACACACATCGAGCTTGCAGTCGATTTAAGTACATCCGCTTTTATTAACGCATTTAAGAGATTCGTGTCTCGTAGAGGCACTTGTTCTACGTTATACTCTGACCAAGGAACAAATTTTATAGGAGCTAAGACTTATTTTGATGAATTGACTGGTCTTGTTAATTCAAAAGATTTTAAAACCGCTTTTTCTGTTGAAACGCGAAATCAAGGTGTTAACTGGAAATTTAATCCGCCAAGCGCCCCACACTTTGGTGGATCTTGGGAATCGAACATCCGCAGTATTAAACTTCATTTAAAACGCGTTATTGGCGAACAACTGTTAACTTACGAGGAAATGCTCACGCTGCTTACCCAGATAGAAGCTTTGTTAAATTCGCGCCCGTTGACGCTTCTTAATTCAGATCCATCTGAACCAACGGCTTTGACACCTTCGCATTTTTTGACCCTTGGTCCATTAAATTCGTTGCATAACGCGGACGTTTCAACGCTACCTCTCAATTTAGTCAAGCGTAAATATTTATTAGATAAAATTATCCAATCGTTTTGGAAACGATGGAGAACAGAATATCTTCATACACTCCAAAACCGTCAAAAATGGAATACTCCAACCGCACCGATTACAAAGGGTACAATAGTTTTGGTACATAATGATAATGTCCCCCCTTTGAAATGGCCGTTAGGTGTAATCGATGATGTTTTTCCCGGAAAAGACGGTATAGTCCGCATTGTTTCTGTACGCACGAATTCAGGTATTTATCAAAGACCTGTGGTCAAGGTTGCTCCTTTACCACTTCAGTAAATTCATTCGTCGTATAACTGCTAACTATTTTACTTAACTATCCAACTATTTTAATTTCTTATGATTTTCAATGTGGAGGTCAATTATTAAGTTTCGTATCGCGTAATATTTTTGAGTTTTATCTTTTTTGTGCATTCTCGCGCTCTTTGTTCGTTAGAAGAACAGGGAGATCTTTGTCCTTCTAGGCGGGGGGAATGTTCGAGCCTAAACAAGTATTTTTAGGTTTTATTTTATAGCCGAGAACCCTCGCTACGATTGAAGCAAAACAGCGTCTTCGAGTCGTGACCGCATCACATTTGGCCTCTTTCTTTTTTCTTATTATTAAAAAATTAATGTCAGTCTATTGTCAATACATTTGTTGGAGTTGATTCTAAATAATTTTATCACCGCGCCGCTTTATTTTAATTTGATTCAAAGCACCCTTCCTGTGCGACTTGGAGATTGCCAAGGAGCTGAAATCAGGTGAGTGGCTATTGGTTATATTATAACTCATAAAGTTACTTGTTTGGGTATAACATCTCACCGCCGCATTTTTACATGGGAGGAAACGGAGACGTGAGGAGGCACACCTAAGAATACAGTCCACTAAAAAGGCTTTTAACATCTTGCCCCATCAAATACATTATAAAATAAATAAGTGAATATGTGAATAAGTACAATAGTACATATGTACAGTACATAAGCAAATAAGTAAATAAGTTAATAAGTAAATACGGAAATAAGGAAATAAGTACTTTAATACATAAGTTCATTAGTACAATAGTACATACGTACAATAGTACATAAGTACAAAAGTACATAAGGAAATAAGTAAATAAGATAACGATACATAAGCAAATATGTTAATAAGTAAATAAGGAAATAAGTACATTAGTACATGAGTACAATAGTACATAAGCAAATAAGTAAATAAGATAACGTTGGTGCCAATTAAGCTAGACCTCTGTTCCGTATTATTATTATTTATTCATTTTCAAAACTTTTATGTTAGCACAAGCCTACTTTTTTTTTTTTTTTTTTTTTTTTTTTTTTTTTTTTTTTTTTTTTTTTTTTTTTTTTTTTTTTTTGACTGGAACAGGAAGGTGGTGGGTCCAGGGGACCTTCTTCCACCGTTACGCGGACTTTTGCGGTGAGCGCTGAGGGCTCTCAACCGCTACTTAAAATTAAAACTAAAACTAAATAAATTTTGGGCAACGGTAGCCTGAGGGTGCCCCCTGATCGGTCGGATTGCTAATATGCAGCTCGGGCCGCTTAATCGGGACGAGACTGGGAAGGACGTCGCGACGGTCCTCGCCGGCGAGGACGAAATCTAGGTTGACGATTTCGCATCTGTATTTGTTTGCGGGCTTCTTCGGCCTCGATCTGCGCTAGGGTAATGGCATCGTCTGGCTCGCTGAGGGCGTGCCTAGGCCTACGGATGCGGGAAATAAGGGACGGGGTGTATGTGATAGTGTTGACTATCAAGGGATTCGCGTGGTGCGCTGCGGTATCAAAATATCGGCGCGAGGCGCGTTTTATAAATTGTTTGATTGTAGGGAGACCTAAGTCAAGGTGGAGGTTTTCATTGCGCATGTACCACGGGGCGCCCGTGGCTTTGCGCATGAAACGGTTTTGAATCACCTGAAGGGTGTGGAGATGTTTGGGAGCAGCGTGAGCGAACACGGTGCTCGCATACGTCATGACTGGACGGATACACGCGGTATAGAGTCTAACCTTGCTTTTTAGGGCAAGTTTAGACCGGGCGTTGATCATGCAGTGGAGTCGTCCTGCCACAAAGGCGGCGCGCGCGCGAACCACCCTTATGTGTGCAGCGAAGGATAGGCGATCATCGAGGGTCACACCGAGATATTTGGCTTGCCTCTCCCAAGGGATCGGCTCGCCGAATAGTGTGACTGGGTCGGGGATGGGGGGACGTCTTTTTCGGTCGGTTCTATAAAAGAGAACCGCCTGACTCTTGGAGGGGTTGATCTCTATTCTCCATTTCCGGAACCATGCGCCTAGGGCGTTGGCTGCGGTCTGGAGTTTCTTAGAGATCGCGGGCGGGCTTTTGCCTGAGCAATATACGGCAGTGTCGTCTGCAAAGAGAGCGAACTGCGTATTCCTGACTCTAGGGATGTCGCTCGTGTAGAGCGTGAAGAGCAAGGGAGATAGTACCGAGCCCTGCGGGACACCGGCACTAATGGGGTGTGGTGAGGACAGGACGCCTTCGACCCGATATCGAAAGAGGCGATTCGACAGAAAGTCTCGTAAGATGGTCACGAGTCTCGGTGGCACACCTAGGGTGTAAAGCTTGTAGATCAAGCCTGTGTGCCATACCTTGTCGAATGCCTTTGCGACATCGAAGAAAAGGGCGCCTGTCATGTGACCTCTCTGGTAACTTGTGGAGATGTGTTCAACAATTCTATGGACTTGATGAACACACGAGTGTTTGGGTCGGAACCCAAATTGCTCGTCTGGGAGGAGTTTGTTAGCATCGGCAAATGCTTTAAGGCGGACATAAATGATTCTCTCATAAATCTTGCCCAGTACGTTGAGCAGACTTATGGGACGATAACTGGAGGGCACAAGCCTACAATATTTAATTTAATATAAAGAAATGTATCAGTCACAATTTCCGAACGCACTCTAAGCAGCGACAAGTGCTGCCCTCTACCTGATATTATTCTGTTGTTGTTGCCATGGCAACCAATGTTTTTCGCTAGCTAACTTCATACCTTTATATTTTAAGATGTCAGACATTAATTCAAAACTAAGAAGATAAATAAGATAAATGGCTAGGCTGTATGAGCTAGAACCCTTTGCCTTCCAAAATACGGGAAAACATAATAAAAGCAACATGGCGCGTAACCGAAAAACGTGACGATTTGCTACAAAAATTTCTCCCATACGTCGATAAAGAAGTTTCACTTCAAAAATATATACTTTCCGCTCTTAGTAAGTATATTTCGGCGACGATATACTCGATATTCTTAATAAAGTTTTTTTTTCTAACTAAAACATTCTTACTTTTCCAAAAAATCAACCTGTTTTTTTATACAATTTAAACGTCTTTTTAAATAGAAAATAGCCTTTGTTCCCTCTCTCTCTCGCCCGTTAGTTTAGTGCGGGACAGGGTTATTCGTATATATCGTCACCTTAATGTAGATTTAAAGATTTATTATACACACACATAGGTATAACATAGGTATTGAATAATTGACAACAGATACCTAAAACAATCGATATTTTTTTATCGACACTAGATCATAACATCACAATTTCACGCATACGTTGTCAAACCTTAATTATATATTCATTTCAAATAAGGAAGTAACAAAGAAAAATACAAAATTTGTCGATCATACTATCACCTTTTTGGAAACAGGTTTGTTAATTATTTATTATTAGAAAAAAAAAACAGGCAGTCATGGGGACTGCCGATAGAAGTGAAAACTATTAGCATGAGCATGTCGGTGACGCGAACCTATAAGTTTTTCCCCACCAAAAACGCTCAACGCGGCTAAAGAAGTTTTCACTTCAAAAACTCTTTGCATCTACATCACCCATACTCCATTTTTGGAAAATTTTAATGTACATGCACCATGGCTGTATAGATTTAATATTAATAGTTGTCGCCTGTCATCAAAATTTGACCATTATTAAAGGTATAGGTATTAAAAATTTAAAGAAAATCACTTCACTCATATTCGAACTCTTTTCTTTAAGTTTATCTTTGCCGCGTTATTGACAAAGCATAGAGATGTCACATTAACAGTGGTCACATGTGTGTGTGTGTATCAAACACATGGTAGTGTGTGTAATGTTTTTTTTACAATTAAATTTATTTCTAATGCATATTATATAAAATTATTACCTTTCCGCACTCTTTCACCATATAAATTTTAACTGTGCCAAATTTCATACTTCTCCTTCCGCGTAATTTTCAAAAAATGGTGTACCAAAGTTTGTTTATAAATTTCCTAGAAAATTTATAAGTTAATAAAGTTTATAAGTTTCCTAGAAAATTTGTAAACTCGCGGATCTTGTTATTTTCCGGTGACACATATATACTACACTAGCTGAGTCTAGCTGACGATGACGTTGTCCATCAATCAATAGAAAAAAGCAAGTTTTTTCCGTATTTTCCATTACTCTGCGCAACTTTCAAATTTTCAAGTTGAAAATCTGTCGCCAAACACCTATTGGTGTGTTCCGGCAGCTGCACTTGAGAGCCAGATCCTTCTAGGCTTTGTGTGCTTACCACTTTCGGCCACATCATCACCTACCATAGTGAGATTGTGGTCAAACACAAGCCTATACAAAGTAAAAAAAAAACTTTTCCAAAATATAACATTTCATTTTTATTTATATAGATAAGTACTTGGTTAGTACCTGTAAAAAATAAAAACTCAATTCTATCTCCGTAAATACTAACAATTGACATAAGGTATGTAAGCACAAAACGTTTTATTTGGTAAGACCTGGCTATTGATTTATTATTCATTATTAGAGTAAGGGTAGACCAACTTCCATATATTTTTGCCCGTCCTCCTTTATTTATCAATTTAATAACCTACATTTCGTTTCATATTTGATGGTGTTTGCCAAAAAGGACTCGCAACTATCGCGAGCTCTAACCTAACCTTTTAATTGTCTATGGTGTTGGCAATGCATCACTTATTTTCCCACTTCCCACCCTTATTCATTATTTTCTTTCTCCCTCATACGCACGCCACGCCTACTATATTATTATATGCGCGTCGCTCTCGCCCGCCCGCGCCGCCGTATGCCTGGCCGAAAAACTGACAGTTATGAAAAAGAAGAAAAATAAAAGTTCAATGTCAATTGAACTACTCCTTCACCGCCGTTTTTATTATGAATAATTTATTTTATAATCGTTTATTACCTATAAATATGATTATGGTTAAAACATAATGTTTAAAAATATCTATTTCGTATTCATCGCAGTAAAAACTAATTAAAATAATATAAACTTTGCTAAACAACAAATCATCACGGACATTAATTTTAACCTTTTGAGTAAAATTGAAGTGAGTGTACGTACCTACATGCACCAAGGCGCCATTACTGTGCCTTTCTTCCTGCGGGCCTACATCAGGCCTCCTCATCGACTAAAATTACAACGAAAGTCTGAAAAAGACAAGGTAAGACAAGCATAATTTTATCATCTTTGTCACCCTTATGTCCCTCGATCGCCAACAACTCTTCTTGGCATCACATTATAAACAATTATTAGGACATTTATATTGGGAGTTTTTTTTGTATATTTTATGTTTGTTTTTCTTTTCTGACCAATTTTATTCCTGCGATATTTTGCTTTGGATTAGCAACTATAATCGTGACAGACAAAGACAGGAGGATGGACAAATATGTAGGTATCGTAGGGTGCCACGTGCACGTATTTCTATGTCCACGATATGCCGTTAGCTTCGTTAAAAATATAAAGCATTTTCATTTATATTTTATTCAGTCATGTTCCAGTTCCTTCTAGGCTCTATGTGCTTACCACCTTCGACCACACTATCACTTAACACAAGCCTATATAAAGTGAAATAGTTATTTGTGCAACAAGAGAGCAAAGTCGTTTTTTGCTGCGAGTGCTGATTTTGAATCCTGAGTGTGGCGAGGGATTCAAAGGCACGAGATGCAAAAAACTTTGCTCTCGAGTAACACACATAACTTTTCACTTCAGCAGCGAGAACACTTTAGGAGACAATAAACAATTGACCAGTTAAATATCAGTTTTATTTGCAGTAACTACTTATTTTCGTTTAAATACAAAAATAAGTCAAAAAATCAATAAATTACATTAAAAGACATAAAAAATTATCTTTTTGCAAAATTTCTTTAGTTAGCACGAAATTCCGAACGTGTTTGTCTTTGAGGTCGAATTCAAAATCGAAACTTCGAAAGGGCTGGTCTTTGTCTCTCTCTCTTTCTAATGGCGGGAAAGAGATAGAGTGTGAATGTTTCGAATTGTCTCACTGAGTAAGCAAAATCGCATTTTGCTCACTGATTTCAGGCAGCAAAACCTACATGTTTGAGCTACTGAAGTGAAAAGAAATATCCTACCGCCAAATCAAAATAGTTGCGAAAAATAATTAGTGAAATGTTCCGAGTTAAAATGCACAATATATAATGAGACTAATGTATAAAAGTGCCTCAACTGGAATTAGTTAAATTTTTAATTCGTTTAAACTAGTTTTCTCTATTCGCCAGACCGAATGGGTAACTATTTTGCTACGTTCATTTGAGTTTTGGGATTGGTTCAAGTAATAAAAGATTGTGCAATTTGGTTGCTCCTTCCTAAGTGATACTGGACGGGTCTACGATGCCGACAAATACCTAATAGGTTATTGCAGCGTTTCAGCTGCTATTTCAATGTGCTCATAAATTATTTTTACGATGAAGGTAAAATGAAGATTCAGAAGATTGATTTTGTATAAAAAAAAATTATTTTTGAAGGGATATTGGTCTTTAGAAAATTATTGTGGAAGGTATTAAAGAGAGGTAGAGCATGGCGTTATGTCGCTCAAAGAGCAGCTCGACTGGGGAAGTACCTACATCCACCTTACAGAATATCGCAGCCAAATAACTTATAGTTGTGTTCCTGTAGTCCTGTCCTGTTGGCTTGTTGGCCAACGACGTTGTTTAAAAAAAAAGGTGACAGACGTCTTGCGGATAAAATTGATTATTTTATTTAAATGTATTTTTTTAAATTATATTATTCTTGTTGCATGAAGAATTGCTCGTTCAAAGTTATATATAGACCGCAGAATTTCTGAAATTTAAAAATAAAATTCTATTGGTTCATTACGCGAATAGCTCGAAATAAAACCTAAGAAGGTTTTTATAAAGTCAACCTCCTATACCTTATATCTCCACCTAACCTAATTGAGTGTAGAAGCGGTCAGGGAGGCACAAATGCGATTTATCTGTTCGCGAGTCACTCAGTCCAACGCGCGTTGTCTAGTTCACTTTTGCTATGCAATTAGGTTTTACACCGTAATATGTGGACAATTTAAAATTATCGGTTCCAATTGAATCCACATTAGACGGGCAGGTTGGCATGGTTAGTAAGATACCCTAGCACGCATCTTTGAACGGTTGTAGGGTTCTTTGTAGTACCCGCCTAGCTGGCTACCACCCTCAATTGCGCTTGTGAGGCTTTATAAAAAAGGTCGGCAACGCATTGGCAATCCTTCTGGTATTTCTAATGTCCATAGGCGACGGTAGCCACTTACCATCAGGTGAACCGCCTACTTACTTGTCAGCCTTCTGTCATAAAAAAAAACGCCCCAGGACAGACATTTGTGTGCATGACTATGTTTGTTTGTCTTGAGTCTAGGTCTAATTATATTTACAGAAATAAATATAGTATATCACTAATCTGTTTTTTTTTTATATACTACTAGGTGGCTTACAAGCTTACGGCCCCCCACCTGATGGTAAGCGGTTACCGTAGCCTATAGACGGTCATAACACCACCGGCAAAGAAAATACAATATTATATTTTCCCTGTCAGGGGTATCACTCACGCGTTGCCAACCTTGAGACATGAAGTTGTTAAGTCTCCTGTGCCTGTAATTTCACCGGCTCCCATACCCTCCTAACCGAAACACAGTAATACAAGTGCACTACTATTTCACGGCGGAATTAAATATGGTGGTAGTACTTCCCTGGGCGAACTCTGCACTAAGAGCTCTACTACCTTCTTCTGGTTTCCATAGTACAAGTTCTGCTTAGTTTGGAATCGGATGGCTGTGTGTGAGGAATGTCCTAGCCGCCTAGGATATATTTTTGTATTTCTTTATATATGTATTTAATTTGGTAAACTGTACTCAAATGTGTGATTGACTTAGGTACCTACATGTTAACATTCACTGTGAAAATTCACTACCAAAATGTTTCTTCATCATATATTTAATTAAATTAAATTTGTTGATTAATGAAAGGAGATAAGAGATCTCGATTCTCAATTACAAGATGGGCGACTACTCTCAAGTTGAACCTGACATTTAACTACCGATGTATTCTAACACCTTCTATATTTGTAGTTCGGATATCCTCCTCCTTTAAAGCCTTTGTATGTCCCGCTGCTGAGCACAGCACAGGCTTCCTTTCACGAATAAGGGAGAAAGAGAATGGGAAAATACTCCACCAGGCATGCCCACTGCAGATTGGTACAGATAGGCCAGTGGTCAACCTACTGTTGGAGTTTTCAAGCCACATAGGAGGTCAACTAGCTTAACGATTATCATAATTGATTGGGCTTTACGTGCCTTCTGAAGCACGGAAGTCCGGTTATAATTATTGACAAAGGCAAGGTTATTTATGAGTAATTAGTCGAGTGGTCGAGTATGTCGTTGAAAAAGCATTTCAAATATACTGGAGAAACTTAAACAATAATTGAATATTAAAACAAAGCTGTAAATTGTGTGAAAACTGATTTTAATACCAAAGATTATTCTCCATCAGAGCTTATAATAATTTTAATACCTAAGGATCCCAACCCTCGTCTTGGTAACCGCCAAATAAAATAATATCGGATCTTATTCTGTTATAGAATGCCAGCGGAGGCAGGAGCACTGAAGTTTGCATTAATTACATTACAATTTCTAAGGGAACTCCCGGAAAACCTTTCAGAAACGGTTAGATGTTGCGGCTGCTAAATAAATTTTGGTTCTTGAAAGGGTTTGAAATGTACCTAATTTAGTAAAGGGGAAATCCAATTCTAGACATTGGTATAAAGTACTGATAGTAAAAATCATTTTTTTTTATGAACACGCTTGCGCTTGGAGCACCAGAAGGGGACTGGCTCTCAAGTGCAGCTACTGGATCACATCAGTGAATCTTACTGATTTTCCATTATTGTCTTGATACGGTTAATTGCAGTGCTCAATCAATTTAGTCAGTAATAAATTTTTACTATGGGACCATACCCAAACGAGATCAATTTTGCTCAATCGATATGTATAAAACGTTTTTTTTTTATCAGGGCTGGTCCCATATTAAAAGTTGTTTATATGGATGAGTATTTCCACACCTTAAAATACTACAAGTGATAAAAATAACTGACTAACTTTTTCGCAATATAGAAATGTTGAAAATACGTTTTTGAAAAGCTGAAAATGATTAAATCTTAAAGTCCACTGGCGACAGGCACACCTATATAATTAAAAAAAAAATTGTTATCCATTTTCAAAGATACCAAAGCATTGTTCCGTTCAAACTATTGAAAATACAAACGAAATCTGATAGCGTTTTATACACGAACCGATAGAAAAAAAAATAGAAAAAAAAATCTGAAACAAAAATTCACCGCATAAACGTTTTGTTCAATGAAAATAAACGTAAAAACTGGATAAAACTGGCCTCTATGTAGTTATGAGTTTTATGCGATTTGTTTTTGTTTTTTTTTTTATGTTCCAATGTGGGGATTTTTATAACCATCTCTTGTTAAAAAGGAGTGTCGAATACAATGAATTTTCAGGCTGCAAAACATTTGAGTTTGTTTATATAGTTTTTGGTTAGTTACAAAGGAATAGTAACTAAAAAAAAACCAGCCAAGTGCGAGTCGGACTCGCGCACGAAGGGTTCCGTACCATTATCTATAAAAACGCCAAAACAAACATGTCTGTTGTATGGGAGCCCCCCTTAAATATTTGTTTTATTTTAATTTAACGTGAATACGTTCTATCCCGTATTACAAAAAAATTATAATAATGTCTTCATAGACTTAGACATCTTCTCATTATCTTATTGTAAATTTAGACACCTACTCTTACAAAAAATTAATAACAAATAATCAAATAACAAAATTAAGTAGTTCTTGATGTACCTCACGTGGTACATCAGGAATTGTTTTGTTCTTTTTTCTTTTTATTATATTCTATAAATCTCGTTTTTGGTATGTTAACAGTTTCACTCGAGTTTCTTTTCTTTGAATAAAACTAAGATTTTATCATTTAATATGTGGATAACGTAGTGAGTTGCACATGTACATATATTGTATTTAGATATAAGACCTACAAACTAATTTTCTTGTGTAATTGTTTGTTTTCCCTAATAAAAATAAAAAATAAATGAATATATAACTAAATATTCTGTGAATATTTCAAGCGTCTACCTGTTTCCGTTATCAATATCGAGCAAAAACGAGAAAAAAAAATCACGTTTGTTATATGAGAGCCCCTGAAATATTTATTTTATTTTGTTTTTTAGTATTTGTTGTTATAGCGGCAACAGAAATACATCATCTGTGAAAATTTCAACTGTCTAAATATCACGGTTCATGAGATACAGCCTGGTGACAGACGGACAGCGGAGTCTTAGTAATAGGGTCACGTTTTACCCTTTGAGTACGGAACCCTAAAAATGATAAAAAATTAAAAATTTCCGGTACTATATGATAAAAAATAAGGAGCTGAATGCAACATGGTTTAAGAACAACTTTTTTTAATGGTCTATTTCTTATTTTTATTACTGGAGCCGTTTAATAAGTAGGTAATGGTCCACGCGATCGTGGACACGGCTAATTTTTAATGACTAATAAATGTTTAAAAAATAAAAAAATTAACGATACTTTGTTTAAGTTCCTCTGAGAATAATCTATATGTACCTACTAATAATATTATAAAGCAATTTTTTTTTTATACAACATGGGCAAAGAAGCATACGGGCCACCTGGTGGTAAGCGGTTACCGTAGTCTATGAACGCTTGCAACACCAGACGTATCACTCACGCGTTGCCGACCCTTCCCCCCTCCCCGATGATGATGCTAATCTCAGGAACTACTGCTTCGAATTGAAAAAATATTTTAGTGTTGGATAGCCCATTTATCGAGGAAGGATATAGGCTACTTTTTATCCCAGAAAAACATAAGACCCTTTGAAAATGCGGGTAAAACCGCGGAGTGGAAGCTAATATCATAATTGCATAAAAATTATGTTTACTATTTTGAAAATGTATGAAGAAACAGACTATATCTGTTCGAAGGCCATCTTATATCTTTTAGTATTGTACAATATTCCATTACAAACGCAACAAATCAAATTGTGACAAGATAATATCGCAACTAATTAATTGACTTAGGAAATGATTTAATGCCGCCCAAATAATTCCTACAGAAGATTTATACCCTGTATAATAGTGAATATAATTTCATAGATGATTTTGCTTATTGAATATCCTGGCGTTTTGAAATTCCTAGCGCTTGTTAAGAGTAACGTTTAGTGAAACAATAAAACGCTTAGCGCTAATTTGAAATTCCCACTTAGAATAGTGGCAAGTGCAGCGTGAACCAATTATGATTTTAATCTATGTATATATAAAACACAAAAATGTTTCTAGGTAGAAACATTTTCGGATATAGCCCGATGTGCCCCAAACCGGGTTCATTAGAAAGGCAGTAAGGGGCCGTCCATTAATCACGTGAGGTTCGAAAGGGGGGGGAGGGGCTTCGTCAAAAATTACGAAAAATCACAAGGGGGAGGGGGGGTGTAGTAAGATATCACATGTATAATTTTTTTCGTCAAACGCGCGATTTCTAAACTGAAAAGTGGCGTGTAGTGTGACCTTAACTCGCCGTTGCCAGGCAACGAACGAAGTCCCCGCGCGTTTCTTCCCGCGATTTTCTAGAATAAAATTAGATTATACTTTATACCTGTATTTAAAGATAATATTCTAAAAAATTTAAGATTCTTTGTAGGTACTAAAAAATACACGTGATTATGGGTGGGGGTGGGGTGGTTAGTCTTAAACCTCACCAAGTATCACCAAGGGGAAGGGAGGGGTTAAAAAATGCTAAAAAAAACATCACGTGATTAATGGACGACCCCTAATGAGCTATGATTTTATTTTGCGTAGTACTTAGTACACGCCGGTTATCCACTAGTTTTTATATATTTTTAAATGATACGTGTTTGCTTTTACTGTTACCGTACCCCTACATTTAGAGAGAAATCTTTTCATCAAACAAATTAAATTACAAATATGTACTTTATGAAACAGAGTGCCTGGTAATTTAATAGAATAAGACCTTTGAAAAAATCCTCAAAATATGAAACTTATTTTATTCACTTTTAAAATGTCTGTGCTGTTATAAATTCATTATAAATAATCAAAATAACTGGTGACTTTACTATCAATAGCAATATATTTTTGGAACTATATGTAGGTATATTATTTTCATAGTTGAAACTTTTTTTTTACAATGTATAAGCCTATGTTTGATTATAATCTTACAATAGTAAGTGACGATTTGGTTAAAAGTGCGTACATCTAAATGAAACTGGCTCTCAAGTGCAGCTGCCGGGTGGTAGCCAGTCAGGTGGGTATTACAAAGTAACCTACCATCGTCTTATAGTTTTCTCATGAATGATGCTTTCCTTCACTGGAAGCTCAAGCTCATTGTAGAATTCGAACCCACAATCTTAATCACGGGATTCGACTATCACTGTACTATCATCGCCATAAAATTGATGCTAGGTTCGTCAAGCCGAACAACTTTTACTATGGGACCAAATCTGATATCGCATTTTTCACGTAATATACTAATCCTAACTTTCCTAATTATCCTAATCCTAACTTCCTAATCCTAATCCTAACTTTAATATTATAAATGCGAAAGTGAGTTTGTTTGTTACCTTTTCACGCTTAAACCGCGAAACCGATCGCGATGAAATTTGGTATGCAGATGGCCTATGGTATGGAGAAGGACATAGGCTACTTTTTATCCCAGTGAAACATAAGATCCCTGGGGAACGCGGGTGAAACTGCGGGGCGGAAACTAATTTAGTATAATCATAGTCCATCCAGAATTACTGGGGATTGTAGCTTCATAATTCTTCAGCGTTTTTAAATTTCAATGAGAGTTGTGCCTTAGTCTTTATCTCAGGCTATCTGTCAAACTGTCTTCTAAATTATCCACCAGATGGAGCTACACCGGAAACCAATCCGGGCGCTATATCCGGATCGTTAATAATCTGAAGTACTGATTTCATACTGTTTCCAAAAATCAGGACTGCCTCTCTTACTCATAAGTACTACATTATCATTATAAATCCTAAATAGGGTCTTAGGCTCGCTCCGTTTGCAATATCTTAACTAATGGACCAATTTTTATGAAAAGCTAGATAGCTTTTTCAAAAAGATAGCTTTTTGTTTGTTTGTTTGTGGTATGAACTATTTTTCAGGTTTTTTATTACATCTTTAAAAAACCAAATTACTATAAATTGAAATGAATCCTCTACTCTATTTATTTATAAATCTCTATGCAGAAAATCCCGTCGATACGTTGCTGCGTCAAACACAAACAAACTTACAAAGTTTCACATTTATAATAGTAGAGATATTAAAGTATATATTGAACAATTTCGTCTAGCAGTCAGTTTGTTGTACAATTATAATATTGAGAGCTATGTAACAGTTCAGTTGAACTAATTTGCCACTGTGAAATACATTGAAATGCACTCAGACAGAAGTAACGTGTCTGTGACGGTAATTTTTATTATTTGTGAATATTGAATAGCTAAGGGAAGTGTAGAATGAAGAAATGGGAAACTTATTTATTTTTCTAGGATTTTGTCAGGTGCGGATCTAGAGTAAAATTTTGGATTTGAATAAATTCAATTACCTTATAGGCTCTACAAAAGGTCGGCAACACATTTATACTGATAATAATCTATACTAATATTATAAAGAGGAAAGATTTGTATTTTTGTACGTAACGAATAAACTCAAAAACTATACTGGACCGATTTCAAAAATTCTTTCACCATTAGAAAGCTACATTATCCCTGAGTAGCTGGGCTATATTTTGTCCTAGGAACGCGGGTGAAACCGCGCAGAAAAGCTAGTTGACAATAAATAAATAAATATTCTGGGATATTCCTCTCACACGGCCGTTTGACCCCAACTAAACTATGGAAGCCAGATAACTGATACTACATTGTACATACACTAATTTTCTTTTGTAAATACAAACATATATAGATAATTACATCCAGACTCAAGACAAACATACATGTTCATGCACACAAATTAATGTCTGTCTTGAGTCGCAATCGAACCCACAACCTGAGGCGTCCGTCAGACAGACTGGCAACTGTGTAAACGATGGCGGCGACCATAATCAGCCTTTGACAATAAATAAATATACCGTAAGATTTTATTATATATTATCACAAGTCTATTTCGACATAGCTTAGACCCAACAATGCAATTCAAACCGATCACAGAGAGTTTAAAATTTTATGAGCGGAAGTGACGTCAATTTCCCGGTGCATTTCCGGTGGCGGCAGACTGACAATGGTTTTCAATTATTCAGTTATTCCTAGGCTGGGTTGTGCCTGGATTTCAGTCTAATGACTAACGTTTCCACTGATGGAATAATGTTTAGGTATAAAATATCTAAATAACTGTGTCTAGGTTTATATATAGGAGATGGTTTGAGACTGACTGACTGAGTGACAAATTTGACAACACATTTGAAATTTAGAAGAAATATTCATTGAGCACTCTAGGGTGTAAACTACTAAGGAAAGTTTTTCAAAATTCAATAAAATTATTGGGTTATAAGTAACTCAAAGGAAATAACTACATCCCAAACCGCATAAGAGTATAATTGGTGCCTACACATTTTCGAGTAAACGTGTACACAAGCAACATACGTTCGACATCGTATTATTGTCGATCGTCTGTGAATCGTTAAGTCGATCATTAGATCAACATAATCTTATTGAAACTTTGATAATATCGATCGTTAACACATGAACGGATCGATAAAATCAAATTTATAGGAGCTAGACGTTTCGTTAAAACAACATATTTATTGATAATGACGATCGTAAAATACCACCAGAGAAAAACTAATCCAAATAAGTACCTACTTACCTAGCATTCTATGTTCCTTTATAAGCGGCTGGAGGGCATAACTAAGAAAAAATAAACTAGCTAAGTACCTTCTAGCATTCTAAGTTACATAACAAACTGCATAATAAGGACTATACAAAAAAAGCTAAACCTACTTAGCATTTTAGTTAATTAAAGGATTAACAGAATATATTAGTCGTATTTCTACAACCTTACCTGAGAAACGTCACTCAGCCAGAAGCAGACTGATAAATTACCCTTAGAATGGAAAAAATAGCATTAGTCTCTCTGCCACCCAAACCCCACCTGTCTAGCCTTTGATAAAATTATTCTACGAATGTTATTTTTATCTTATTAAATTAGATAAGCGTTTTTCTCAACACAGTGTTTTTTTTTAAAGAATGTATGGTTGTACGAGATTTAATGGGCATTTACAAGGATTCACGTTAGTTTGTTGAAATAACTGTGTGTGTAAAACATTTATTTATTATTTTTCTTTTTAAATATTAAATAGTCCTGATTGGCTAACATTTGTATTCTGAAAATAATATATAATATAATATTATGTCATGTCAATATGTTAGTAATATTAGTGATTTCAAGTAAATTGGTTGGCTACTAAAATAACCTAAATTAAACTTGTATGAATGATTATATAACATATTTTAATTGTATGATTCGTATCTCGTTGATATAAGGTTCAGTTTGGAAAACCTTACGCATATCGCTCAAACTTAATGCATAACTAAATTAAGATCATAATTTACAACAGCTCTGATTTTTCCATAGAAACCGGCCTAGGCATAAATGCAAACAACAGACAAACATACACAATAATTATCACAAGCGTACAAAGCCTATTTAAAATGCAAGCAAAATTTGTCCATTCCATTGAAAACTTAACATCTTTCGAAATCACGTCTTCTTCCCATTGTTGCCAAATTAAAAACCTTCCATTAGCATTTAATACGAACGAACGAAACGTACTGATCCATTGGAATGGCGTTGTCTCTTTCTTACACAGATAACCCAAAAACAAAGTTAAAAGACCAGATATAACTGTTAAAATTACAGATCCACGTACATATAGTAGGATTGTTGGAGGATCAGCGACATTGCTTGGCAAATAATAACTAATCTCTGTTAAACATTTAAAATGAATTCCTAAACTTAATCCAATCAATGCTAAACGTATGTTATTTCTTACATCTAGAAACAGACATGTAATAGTAAGTATTGTAACTAATATCGATGGAAAAATAATCATTGCTGTAATAACTGTAGGTTTCCGTTCCAATGTAAAGATCATACGCAGTTGCACCTCAGAGCTTTTATTCTCTTCTTGCTCGTAAGCAATTATCGTCCACTCTGCACCATCTTTAGCTTCATCTAAATGTATAGCTTGTGGACTAAATGACAGAGTCACATTTAAACCTTTCTCCAGCCACTCTGGCCACGTCCCAAAACCCATTACGCATTTCTGTATGTCGTATGGCCAATTGCCTATTTTAATTTTGCATAAGACGTAGTAATGCTTTCTATGTACACATAGAACGTTCCCAATACTCTTTATTCTACATGGCATGGTTGAATACATTTCCATATCTTGTACATCACTGTTGAATAACCTCAAACTTGGTATCCAAACGAAAGAAGTGGTCGTATCGTTTATTCCATGAAAATCTTCTGGTTTCCATTTGAGTCTATCATCGTTCCATGACATAAATACCCAAGATTGAATACTGAATTCTTCTTCAAGATCGCTGAAGGTAAAGTATTTAAGTGAGAAATTGATGTCTACATTTATTTCACCAGATGCGTTTAGAGTTGGTTGTATTAGTTCGTAGACGTCACAGCGTAAATGGTTGTCTAACTGTTGTTCCCAAGTATTTTCTGGTGTTCTATTATTTATAATGCAATCTTTACTGACTATGACATTGATTATATTTATAAGCAAAAATATTATTATATATGTTACAGTTGCCATGGTTGGTGAGACACTGAATTTATTAAAACAAATTATATTGTAATATTGTTTTTGTGATTAATGTAACTCGATGAGTATACGCCCACTTCAATAAATTAATCTGATTACATACGGCTTTATTGGGGTTCTGTAGTCGAAGGTTCCGTCCAACAGTTGCACTTGAGAGCCAGCCCCCTTCCATGCATGTGTGCTCACCACATGCGGCCTTAACTTACCATGAAAAGATTGAGGTCAAAATATGCTTATTTATTGAAAAAATACATAGGATTTAAAATATTTTAATAATGATGCTTTGAGCACAGAAAGAAAAAAAACTCAGATGGACACAACGTTCTGCATCCTCGTTTACAATTATAATGCGGACAGAAAAAGAGTGGAACTTGCTTCCGGCGTCTTTGTTTCCTGGCTCCAACAATCTAGGAACTTTCAAGGCCAAAGTGAATAGGTTTCTTCTGGACAAGCGTGCTCCAATCTTAGGCTTCGTCTTCTATAGGCAGGTCAATGGCAAAACGCAAGCACATTTAATACATAAAAAAAGTACGGAACATTCAATCGTATGCACATTGCACAAAAAATACTCTGTCAAGGTTACGCCTTTGCATTTCAATAATCATTGGTTTTAAAATAAAAACTGATAAGTAACAGATGCTTGTATTTTATTATATACTTAACAAGCTTTTCGGCTGCGGCTTAGCTCGCGCAGACTTTATAAATTATATCTATATATTTTCGTCTTTTTCGATTTCGATGAAATAAAGCAAGTCAAGCAAGAGATTCTATGAAAATCCGTTCAGTAGTTTCGAAGATTAGAGTGTTCAAATAGACATTCAGACAGATAAAAAAAATACTGTTTAATTAAAAGTCCCTCTTCCTACATTCCATTTTACGAAAAAAATGAAATTTATTTATTTATATTAATTATGGGAAACTAACAACTATTTCATATATAGTTATCGTACAATATTTATGAGAAAAAACCGGCCAAGTGCGAGTCGGACTCGCACACCGAGGGTTCCGTACAAACTTCGTCCATTGTTCGTCCATCAAGGGAAATGCACAATTTTATTTATTTACCTTATTTGAGGTTGTGCCAATTAAGCTAGACCTCTAAATTGTATGAGCGCCGATACAACTCAGAGGTCTTTATTAATTGGCGTAACTATGTATGTATGGGGACACCCTTTATTTTTCAACTTTTTAATTTTTTTGAATTTTCCTTTATTTGTGCTGCTTGCTTTTAGCCAATTTTTTTTTTATATTTGAGTTGATTGAATGAAAGGTAAATTGCGGTTTACGATTTATGACGTATTAAAAAAAACTACTAATTAGATCTCGTTCAAACCAATTTTCGGTGGAAGTTTGCATGGTTATGTACAACATCATATATTTTTTTTAGTTTTATCATTCTATTATTTTAGAAGTTACAGGGGGGGGGGACACACATTTTACCACTTTGGATGTGTCTCTCGCGCAAACTATTCAGTTTAGAAAAAAATGATGTTAAAAACCTCAATATCATTTTTAAAGACCTATCCATAGACACCCCACACTTATGGGTAGGATGAAAAAAAAAGTTTTGAGTTTCAGTTGGTAGTATGGGGAACCACCTAAATTTATTGTTTTTTTTCTATTTTTGTGTTAAAATCTTAATGCGGTTTACAGAATACATCTACTTACCAAGTTTCAACAGTATAGCTCTTATAGTTTCGGAAAAAAGTGGCTGTGACATACGGACGGACAGACAGACAGACAGACAGACATGACGAATCTATAACCGTTCCGTTTTTTGCCATTTGGCAACGGAACCCTAAAAATGCTTAGAGCTACTAATAAGTTTCCACAAATGTACTGTAAAATACTAATCACTTATTAGCTTAATGTTAAGGCAAAAATTGTATAAGAATAACTACACAGGTGAATCATGGAATATGAAAAAAATAATCCTTAAAACATTACCGCCACTCGCCACCAGAGGTCGCTACTTACAAGCTGTAGTGATAAATTACTTCAGGTGTGGAAAAAGAATATGTACTTCCATGTTTTTACTCATTCTGAAGGTGCTAGAAAGGGACTTCCACTGGGAAATGTAGGTAACATCAATTTTACATTTTTTTTTCGCGTGACAGTCTCGACCTCTTTTGAATTATGTGGGAAAATGTGTAAAAACAATAGAGAATATTATTTACCTTGGCGGGTTGTTGTAGTGTTAACACCTATTGATAATATCTTATTTTCATTTACATAAAAACAAATTAATTTAGGGTCTCATAAATCCGTAGTTAAATTGGTCCTATTCTAATGTATTCGATATCAATGTCATGTTTCAAATTTATTTAAGAAATTCAATACATTTTGACATATATGTGCATTTTCAAAGGATTTCGGATGCGATTTCAATATCGATAGATCATAAGTGATGATCAAACTATGATTGTGGTATTAGACATACCCCTTTCAAATAGCACAAAACACTTAAAACATATAATTTAGTTGAAATACATTACTGTGCTAGGCATTCGGCCAGTTTCACATCGAATCTAAATGCAAAATTAGTACCGGTAGCAAAAAAAAATAAGACATCAAAAACTATTATCGATTTTATGCTTGCCCACCTAACTTGCTTGCTAACCCTGTAACAAAGGTAATCAGAAAAACGCTACTTGTAACCAGTTTCTAATAGAAGCTGTTTCGATTAGTAAACTGATTGCAATCAAGTTACGTAATAGTTTGGGTCCGTGATGATTATAAGTGAAAAGCATTTGTACAAGAGTTGTTAAATCTCTAAAATGAAAAGAAAAAATAAATATTATTTCTTCAACGTTGTGTCTGCTATCCGTACCCAAGTACGGCGGTACAGTTCTGTCGCAGGTATTTAGATAACGCTAACGTATTACCGTGGTGAGATTTACGCAACACTATATTGCGCCCGCGCTTGACAATTTGTCCTTATCGGGGTCCTGTAAACTATGGGCCTGAGAAAAAGATATGGTAAGGTATATATTGTTATGGTAATATCTTAATATATAAAATTCTTCTGTACGTGTGTTTGTCACCTAACTCCTCCTAAACGGCTGGACCGATTTGAATTAAATTTTGTGTGTTTATATGAGTATACAATACAATTGGTCCCGGTAGATGGCGTCGTAATCAAGTTTGGACAGGAAAACGTCTGTCAGGCCCGTTAGTGTATTATAAATGTGAATGTTTGTATGTTTGTTACCACTCAACTCCGTAATGGCTGAACGGATTTGGATGAAATTTGGCATACAGATAAAATATATTCTGGATTTTTTTATCCCGGGAAAACATAAGATCCCTCGGGAACATGGGTGAAACCGCGGGGTGGAAGCTACTATTTTATGTTTGTTTGAGTAGGTCCGGTATGGTTTTTTGAATCTTGAAATAATTAGGTACCTTAAGATTAAATTATTTTCTAATCAAAGAGTAGCAGGTGGTAATGCAAATATAGAGTCTGACATAGAGAGGTATTTATTAAAAAAAAAAAAACAAGTAGTTGTCCTACTACCTATCTACAATAAAACTTATACTTACTACAAAAAATATTACCACTGAATGATTGATTTAAAAAATGCGTGACGACTCGACCATCAATGAATCAGAATTATAAAGATTTGCATAAAAATGTAGCATCATAGGTATGAATGAAAATTAGAATTTATGTTCAGTTAAAATGGCGTCCGAGTCATATTTCACCACCTGACGAATAACACCGCAAGACTGCTTCTCATGCTGGCCAGTTGAAAATAACGATAATAGAGTACGCACTAGGTTGGTAAACGTCGCGAGTGTAACGCTTTCTGTAAATGCTTGGACTAAGACTTAGACTTAACCTTTTGAATCAAGGTTTAATGCAGCGATAAGCAGCATATTTTTTGCACCAAAAGTCAAAGTCAAAGCCATTTATTCAGTTTAGGCCCTAAGAGGGCACTTATGAACGTCGAAACTACTGAAGTTACCACCGATTCGGAAGTCGCCTTCAACTGAGAAGAACCGGCAAGAAACTCAGCAAGGTTACATTTTTCATATATTTAGTTTTTTGTTTTTTTTTTTTGGACAATCTGACAATGTTGGCTTTTTCCATTAAATGTTTTACAATTATTAAAGAAATATAATACGCATAAACACAAAAATGAGAAAAAAAATAACAAGAAAAATAAATAAAAAATAATAACCTTAACAAGTTCAAATGTTAACAATAAATTAGTATCTCTAATACTAAGTAAGTACCTACTGGCTTTTGTATAAAAGTATGTACAAGATGCACTTGTGCAGAGTGCAGCTACTTCCAGACATCTTTATCCTCAATGTAATGAGCTACCTTGTAATAGGCTTTGTCTTTTAAAACTTTCTTTATGTATGATTTGAATTTAAAATCAGTCATCTTGGTAACTGAGATAGGTATTTTATTATAAAAGCGAACACTATATCCAAGAAATGACTTTTTAACTTTAGCTAATCTAAAATACGGAACGCACGCTACTGAAGGATCTGAGATAAAAGTCATATTCTATCGGTGTGCCAAATTTCAATCTAATCCATTCTACCGTTACGGAGTTAAATTATTTTTTCATTTTTTGTGTTTATGCTATTATTTTGCTATTTAAAAAGCCAAAATTGTCAGACTGTCAAAAAAATATATATATATATAAGAAATATAACCTTGCTGATCTTATTGCCAGTTTTTCTCAGTTGAAGGCCGACTTCCGAACCGGTGGTAACTTCAGTAGCTTCGACGTCATAAGTGCCCATCTAGGGCCTAAACCGAATAAATGACTTTGACTTAGAATGGTAATGCAATATACACACAAACTTTCACATTTATAATATTAGTAGGTATCTAAGATATAACACAGATCGTAACATCAGTGATTGCAAAAAAATTACGTAATGCACGTTCTACTCTGGTTTCACATAATATTAACCACCTCATCGACCGGAATGAAACAAACATATAGTAAGGTGACGCCGCAATCTGAAATTCTACGTTTTGCGATCCGCTCCCTACTATAGCGACCTCTCATAGAAAACCCGCGTAAACGGAAAGGGCTTATGCGACAAAATGGTTTTTATTGTTTAATTTAAAAACTACAAATATATTTCACAAAACCTATGTACAAATTATAGTATCAGTATCAATTAATATATGTAGAAATATTGGAACCTCAAATCGATCCTCAGTGTTGGTAAAATTGGAATCTCTTACTTTAAAGAGGTATTTTTGATTAATTATTTTGTATTACAAAAGTTAACCAATCGTGTTATGCAATGGACAAAATAAAGTCAAATACATGAATGAATTCTTACAATAAATTTCATTTCATTCGCTTATGTCATTGTTGAGAAAAATCGGTATCCTTGCAACCATAATCTTCAAGACGTCGCCTTAATAATGCTATAATCAAAAACATTCAACGTTCAACAGCTGCAACACCATCACCCAGTGCGTACAAAGATCTCAAGGAACTGCACAAAATAATGGTCCGTCATTAATTACAGGGTGAGTTCGTGAGGGAAAAACATCCTCCCACCGAGGTGAGAGGGAAATATGTTCAGTAATAGATAGGAGAGAGTTATTGCCACTCTTGTCTCTCCCATTATGCTGCCATGAGTAGGGTATTATTTAGTGCAGGCGGTTTCTGGATTGAGTTTTTTTTTATAAAAAAATTTTTTGATAGTGACTTATTATTTTATTAAAAACTATTAATCGATAATTGGATATTCATTATTACTTATTCAATAATAATAATTAATAAAAAAAACAGTTGCCAAAAATAGTACTTCATTATTTTGAAAATCAACCATTATTGTGACAAAAAATATTTATTAATATTTGTTTTTTCTACTGAAAGTTGGGTGTACAACCGGTTTTTTTGACAAGGGTTATTTTTATCGTGCTATTCAAAATTCCAACAGTGACATTTTTTTTTTTCGTGGGGAAATCCTCATAGGATATCCGACCGCCCCGGGTGGTTGCCATCTGCGCTGAAGAGGGGCTCGGGTTCTCGTACAGAACGCATACGCGAGCCCCTCCAAGCGCGGCGCTGGGATAGCCCGTCCCGGGGGAAGTGTGATACCTCCCCCCAGCACCCTCACGGTAAGTACCTACTCCAACACAACATTGAAAATGACCATAGTACGAGTACCTATATTTTACTAATTTCTTTCCCAAATAAACACGCAGCTTCAGTTTTTTTAGCGAACGGTTTGTCAGCTTATATAATAAAACGTAGTAGATAAGTACCTACAAATTAAGTGTAAGACGAAATCTATCAAAAAATTCTGTTACTTAAATAATGATAATTAATGTTTTTTACGCTTCTCTTCGAGTTTTTTATACTGGTTTGTGTTTGACAATCTCAGAAACAAATTGATGATGTGGCTGGAGGTGATAAGTCAAAGTTAAAACCATTTATTGAGTTTGGGCCCTAGAAGGGCACTTATGAAGGTCGAATTTACTAAAGTCACCACCGGTTCAGAAGTCGTCTTCAACTGAGAAGAACCGGCAAGAAACTCGGCAAGGTTACATTTTTTATAATCTGACTATTGGCTATATTTTTTCAAAAACAGCAAAATGTACAATACAATATGCAATTATAACAAGTTACGCAACGCATGCAAAATACTATCCTACGATATTATACACAAACACAAGTGCTTGCTACCTACGACGGGCCGGTTGGCGTGGTTGGTAAGATACCCTATCTATCACGCCGCAGGTCGTGGGTTCGATTCCCACTCAGGACAAACATTTGTGTGCATGAACATGTCTGTTTGTCCTGTGTCTGGGTGTAATTATCTATATATGTATGTATTTACAAAAGAAAAGTAGTATATGTAGTATTAGTTTGGGGTCAGATTGCCGTGTGTGAGGAATAATGTCCCAGAATATTTTCCTACTAGAGGTCAGTGGGCGATGTCAGGTGTGTCCCCCATGCACCTCCCCCCAAAAGTCCATTACTCACCGTAACACGGCCTGACACTCCGCCGCGGGACGGTGGTGACGTAAATGACCCTGTTTTTTTTTTCTCTACCGGTAATGAGGTTTGTAGTACGTTACCTTTGGAGAAATTATCTGTTATCTATAGATATCTGAAAGGTTTTTAAGTTTAATAGATAGGAAATGAATCTTCTGTTCTCCGCGGTATAAAAATTTGCCTAAAGCAATCTGCCAGAGAAAGTCAAGATCGGTTCAGCCGTTTCGGAGATTAGCCGGAACAAACAGACAAAAATTTCAGTTTTTTTTATTTGTTCACATAGGTCTGTTTTACCACTACCTCATTATAGTAAGTGATGATGTGGCCCAAGGTGGTAAGCACACAAAGCCTAGAAGGATCTGGCTCTCAAGTGCAGCTGCCGGAAAACACAATTTAAGTGTTTGGTATTTACTAACAAAGGGTTTCAAACTAAGTATACTTAATAGACGAGCCGTCCTCCGCGGTTTCACTCGCGTTCTTGGAATAATAAGCGGGGTGGAATTTTCAAAAATCCTTTCTTAGCGGATGCCTACATCATAATAGCTATCTGTATGCCAAATTTTAGCCCGATCCGTTCAGTGGTTTGAGCTGTGCGTTGATAAATCAGTCAGTCAGTCACGTTTTCTTTTATATATACAAAAGATATTTTCAACAAAAATACAAAATACTATCTATACTAATTAATATAATAAAGCAGAAGAGATTTTTTGTTTAAAAGCGCTAATCTCTGAAAGTACCTGTCGGATTTGAAAACTTATTTTTGCATTTAATAGCCCAGATCTTGAGAAAGGTTGTAGGCTACTTTTTATCCCGAGAATGCAGATAAAGGGGGTAAAAAATAAGGGTTCGCGGGTGAAACCGCGGGGCGGTAAGCTAGTAAATGTATAAAGAATAAAAACTTAATTATAAATGTATAGAATACTACAGCATTTTTCAAAGAAAAGAACAAAAATGTACATTATTACGACAATACCGAGTATCAAGTAAGTTTTCTAAAGAACTAAATTCCCTGAACAAACTAATAACAGAAATATGTGAGAAAATAATCTAGATACAACGCGTTGGTTCAGGCTTCTAGCTGAAATATTGCTCAATATACTTTGTTACCGGTAAAGTGTATATATAAAATGTTCGTTGATTTGTCTGTCTGCTTCGATATTTAATGTGGTGATAGTAAAGTTGGTTGCCGTGGTAAAAGTAGTTTACCTATTCGAATCCTTCAATAAGCGGTACGACATTACAAGTATGTATAGATGAACTTTCGGAATAAAAGTTCTTATGTTTATCTCCAGAGTCCAAGCTACATCTCTTTCAAATTTCAACAAAATCGTTCAGGTAGTTTAGCCGTGAAAACGTTATCAAACAAACAACACGTTCAGTAAGGATTAGCTACAAAACTAATGAAAGTTTCTGATAGACGATTTAGCTTCATAAAATTTAAATGATAAGTACAACCGCGTCAAAAACGCTAGTATGTGTACCTACGTGATAGATATTACATTCTTTTGCAATATGAGCTGGCAATAAAAGCATTTCGTTTCACAATTACTGTTTCACTACAACATGTTCATCCCCCTTATTCAGACCTGCTCGGTTGCGGTCCCGATTCGGTAGACGAACCGATTAAGTACTATACAGAATAGGATGGCTCCTATTTTCTCATTTCAGACTTCCATATTGAATGAGGCAGTCGATCGGTACACGATCGTGACAAATGAATTTTACAACTAACACAGCATCAGCAATCGAAATAAAATCGTGCTTTCCGATCGGAATGGCAACCGAATGGGTCTGAATAAGGGGGCATGTCTGTTTTATTTTGTTGCAGAATATTATAGTATTACTTCTATATCTGCTAATATAATTGGCTCTGGCAAGTAAAACTCTACATACATTTTATATTTGACCTTGAAAAACGTCATCTTGCCATCTTCAATAAAAAAACGCCATCGTGCCGTCTTCAATAAAAAAATTGCGAGTAACATTGACAAAAAGTTCAAAAAGTATATCGAAAATATATAATTTTTCATAAAATTTCTATAATAAACTAGTAATAAAAATATTTCGCACTTCACTTTAAGGCTCCAATTTCGCTAAGAGCGTTAAAAAGCGGTATAATCGAAAGTTCCCTCTAAAAAGAAACTCAAACGATAGAAAAAGCCATTCCAACTTATATTCAGAGCCGAAAAACTCAAGTAACTTCATTAGCAAACATTTTAATTGGGTTAATTACAATTATGCTTTTTTTTTACCGACTCCGTCGACTCATCTGGCTGGGGTTCTTAAATTGCAATTAAAAATTTGTCGCTCCTTTTCGAGAAATTCTGATAAGGAGGTCACTTTATAAACGAAGACATAAATCGTGTCGTGTCAGTGCTATAAAATTTAAAAACTAATAAAATATTTATTTCTTTTATGAACCACCATTTTAAAACCATTGGAATTCATGTAAGACTTAGGTACGATTTTAAGACTTAAGAATAAGCTGAGATAGGTGCCCTTTTTGGCCTCACACAGTAAGCTACTACTGATACTACTTAGAAAATCTGTTTGATGTTGGGACCGGTGCGCTCAGCCAATAGTTTAATTTGGTTTGTTTATGGTTTGTTGGTGACTGCTCTGGGCTAATCTGTCTTTTGCATCTTGGTACTTCTTCCCATTGTCCTTCAGAGATTTTGTTTGGATCTTCTTTTATCTAGGTCTATTGAGATAATTTTATCATTGAGCTACTGCTAAATGAGCTTGACCTCGGTCTATTTACAAATAAGCTTTTGTGGAATAATTGCTGACTTGAAATTTTAGGAGTCCTATTATCATTTATGTTATTTAAAAATTGACCATGTTGTTCCCACGAGTGGGGTTGAACTATTTAGGTCACTTGCAGGGTGACGCTCATTCCCGCAAGAAGGCATATACAACGGTGTTTGCCATATCCACCGAGGTTGGCGCTATTAACTGATCACCCATCAGCTATTCATCCCATTGGCACGTATCCCACCGTGGAATTGGGGTAGTTTTTGAAGAGGTTTTTCTTCCTCGCGGCCCGGACGTTTAAGTCAAGGCCCTCGTTCCCACAGAACATGTCTATGGGTTTACGATTTGGAGTAGACCTTTCGGTCTACCGATTTGGAATCAGAGTTTACCGTCTCCTAGATGAACTACCAGACGTGGTTGACGAGGCCCATTTCCCCGAGCATAAGGTCTTTGATTATAGTGGCGGGCCTAGTTCGCCACTGTCATCTGTCATCAACGGGATTACACGCCTTTTGTTGAGATATACCCCGCCACAGGCTCCCCGACGTCCCTTCGACAGACCGCTCCGTTGTTCACGACTGCTTATTAGTTATTCGCAGTTAACCTTTATATCTGAAGGCCGTTCGCCATCCCCAACCTGCGACGCGTGTGGTGGCAATGAGCTCTGCCTCTGGGGGAAGGTTCTCCCCAATCCACATAAATGTTAATTTTTCTTTCTTTACTAAGTTTATTTATACCTAATGCTTTGTAGCATGTGTGTACGTAGTTACCATCCTGATTAGGATTTGTGAGCTCCCGGTATCGTTCCCATATCTTGAAGTCTAAAAGTTCTCGTAAGATTATTAGAAGGTAAGGTCGCTTATTACTCCTACTTACTTTAAAAGTGGGTAAAAATAATTGATTTAAATTTATGGGTTTTGCAACTGTATTGTATTAAATTAGGATTATAATCCTGTGACGATAATTACTTGTTGGTGATTAGTGAATAATTCAAGAATTTGATCTGCTTTCCGCTATTTTATACGTGCATTTATATGTAGAGATGTAATGTAACCTTTGAAATATTCTGGGACATTCTGGTTGGGAATTATTGTTAACCTAATTGTAAAGGGACTGTACTTTACTTTAATTGTGTTGTAAATAATTTATGTAAGCATTATTCATTTAAATAATTATTATTTCAAAGAAAAATATTTTTGTACACTAATTACTGAAAAACACAACTCGCCCATTTCTTATGCGAATTAACACTGTAAATATTGTCATCATAAAGTTTAAAAGAGCAGGACATGGGTTTCAAAACAAAAGACACCCACCTTTCTGACTCGACATTTTAGATCTAAATTTCAGTCTATACCTTACCCTATTCTAAAAGGGTGATCAAAAACCCTAAGCTGAATATGCAATTCCATATCGTCATTGAAAACTTTTCAAACGTAATTCTGAATAGGTTGTTTGCGAGAGTTTTTCCTCTAAAAATGCGTTTTTGCAAATGAGTGGTATAATTGAGCTCATTGAAAATGGAGGGTGCTTATAGGCTTTGGAACTCTTGACCTGATTTACTTGTGATGTTTTTCTGGCATGGTGCCCGTAATTTCGTTCACTAGCTTCCGACTTGCGACTTTACCCATATCTTATTAATTATTATTCAGGCAATGATATTATAAGTAAAACGGTGTAGATAGGTTATAAGCGCTCAGCAAGCGGCACGTTAAAATGTGGCTTTAGCCAGACTTGACCTCAGTGTCGCGTTGCCGACGTCAACGGATGCACTTCTCGTACCGAATTATTTAGTTATTTATGTGTGCGTTAGTGTGCCGTTTTTGAAGATCGAATCTATGTAGGTAACCTATCTACATCTTTTTACTTATAATACATTGTATTCAGGCCAAATAATCTTTAAGGAATTTGGGAGAAATGTATCTGTAGTTATCGTCTATAAGTTAATAAACGATTAAAGGGCATGTTTTTATCATCATCATCAACCTACATTAGTCCACTGTTGGACATCTCTCCCAAAATACGCCACTGAGCCCGATCGTTCGGCTCCCTTACTCCAGTTGCTGCCAGATGCCCAGCGTATTTTTCTATATCGTCGCTCCAACTAGTCGCAGGGCGTCCTACACTACGTTTGCCGATTCGCGGTCTCCATTCTAGAACTCGTCAACCCCAATCTCTTAGGTATTCATTATCTAAGTATTTAGGTAGGCATAAGTGTGGCATAAGCTTGTCCTTCTAGATGCGACTGTTTTAATGAACTAACTGACTGACTCACAGCCATAGCATAAAAACGTAAATTTTGTATAGGAATATGTTATTACGTTATACTAAGAAAGGATTTGGCTAAATTCGACTCCTATGGAGGTGGAACCGCGGAGCAACAGTTAATTTTAGAAAATAACTCGGAAGTAGACGTTGTTTTGAAGTAGGTATCAAAAGAGATAATTTGATGATTGCCTCGTTGAAAAGCTTTCGATTGTTCTTCTCTCGAGTTAGCTAATTTGTCGAATTTGAAAATAAAATACAATACAATATAATAAGTGGTCCTTTATCAATTCTTGTTGGTACCTTTGTTGAAAACGTTACGAAATCGTTAAATATTATCTTTATTATTATTTTTTATGGTCCGTCAAAGTGTCTATAATTATCAAGTGACGTTAGCACCGAGGCTTTTTTACTCCGTGAAACGAAACATGATATTCTGTTATTCGTTATTAAATTTTGATTATGATAATTCATGAAATATTTAAAAAAAATGAGATTGTGATCAAAATACAAGCGTTACATCACTGAAAACTCATAAGGCGGAACATTTTGAATTTTTAAGTGATATTTTTAAATGTCATAGGGCCTGGAATCGAACTACGGTCCTACTAACCTACTAATGTAATATAATGAGTCATATAACATTAATGAATATTTAAATGACGACAATGTGCAGGATACATTTTATGTAATAAATCTAAGTTTGTTTTGAAATGAGTAATTGCTGAGTTTCTTGCCGGCTCTTCTCAGTAAAAGCAACCTTCCGAACCGTGCGTTAGAGTCTGACTATTCACAAGTGCCTGTGAAGGCCTATTTGAATGAATAAATTATTTCATTTCTTTTAATTTTATATTATTAATGCGAAAGTTTGTGAGTATGGATGGATGGATGGATGTTTGTTACTCTTTCACGCAAAAACTGAAAGGATTTGGATGAAATATGGCACACAGATTGAATATATTCAGGATTAACATATAATATACTTTTTATCCCGAGAAAACATAAAATCCCTCGTAGGAACGCGCGTGAAAACACGGGGCGGAAGATACTTAGTATAACATAATTTAGTGAAGTAAATATCCCGTAAAATAATACTGGAAATTAAAGCTAGCCACATAATGGTACAAGTTGGTGTCACCAACGTGCTTAAGAGACAAAATTTACATATAAATACGCCGTGAGATCTCTGCTCCTCGCGTATATTGTTACATAGACTTACGTTCACTGGATATGATAACATGAGATTTGTATACCAAGAGAATGAAAGAAAGACCTGACTTTACGTTTAGGTGTACCGAACCGGTGGTAACTTCAGTAGCTTCGACGTTCGTAATGTATTCCTATTTTTAAATATCCTAACATATATAAGGTCCTAATAAATGAAGTACGGCCCTTTTGAGGGATTATAGTATAGGTCATAAGTATTCCGAAAATGATAAAATAAAAATATACGGTCGTAATTTTTGAAAAAAAAAAAACCTGAAATTGTATTTCATCACTACTAAGCATTAATTAATGTATTTTTTAATAAATAATTTTACCACTGATTATGCTGTTAATGGTTTTAATTAATTCCTTTTTATACCACTATTAAAGGTGATAAATAAGGTTACGGTCCGCCTAGAAAGCGGTTACCGTATCCTAATGACACATACAATACCAGGGGAATCACTCGCGCGTTGTCGAGCAAAAATCATTTCACACCCTTCATGAAGAACCCATTGAATCTTATATTAATAAATATGCTCTACATTTTGCCATGAAAGACTAACAAAACATACATTTAGTTTTCCTTTGTCCGTAAACTACGCTCAACAAAAACTCAAACGTATCTAGAGTAACGATATGCGTGTAACGTTATACGATGACATTATGATCATGTTTAAATCATTGAAAGAGGAACCTCGCGCACTGTTCCATGAACGATCCGCGATGTGCTTCCCATGTTTACTATATACTATATTATTATGTGCCAGTATTTGTTAGAACAATGTACATATGTGCCTATTGACGTTGGATTCGTTGGTTTGAGGCCAAGGGCGGATCCAGGATTTTTTTCTGGAAGGGCACAATGAGCAGACGGAAAAATAATCAACAATAACTGTTAAAAATAAACTTAAAATTACTTGTTTAAAGACAGTGTTCTTTTATGTTTCCTGCCAAAGATGTCCAGCACTTCATTAGCGTGCCCCTGTTCCCCCCAAAGACGTGTGCGTGTATTGTACGCCGCTGTTTTGTTTCTTGTTTCTTAAACTTTTGCAGACTATTTGCATCTCTATTGTGAAGCATAAATACGATATGGTACTTAACTTGATGGTACGTACCCGTACCCAGCCAGGCTAAAAACTTGTATTGATTCCAAACTAAGCAGTTTGTACTATGGAACCAGACTTTTTTTTTAAACTATACTACATTTTTTTAAATATATTATCAGAAATTTCAAATCAAATTATCAGAGTTGTTTCGCAGCAGGATGACAGAAGAGCGTTTGAATGGACTGGCTTTAATTAATGCATATCCATCAAGACATTGTGACAAAAAATATCGCTAATGAAGTGCTTGACATCTTTAACAGGAAACATAAAAGAAAACTGTCTTTACTAAACAATTAATTTAATGTTTATTTTTAACAGTTATTGTTGATATTTTTACCCGTCTACTCCTTGTACGCCCCTCCCAGAAAAAATCCTGGATCCGCTCTTGTTCGGACTCATCATCAATTATCATAGTAAAAAATCTAAGTAGTCTCATTCTTTTAAGATAACTTAAACTGATGAAGCGTCCAGCTTACAACCTTTACGCCAAATAAATCTAAACAAAAACCGAATCAAAATGTCACGATTTGGTGACACAAAATAAACTCCCTCGTACGAACGACACCAGAATAATTTCCAATTAAAAAGTTTTCCACAAAAACCCTACAACATGTTGGCTTTTTGCTTGGGATCAAACAAAATTTGCGAGTGCCCAGCGCAGGTGGTGTTAATTCGAGTTTCATCAGGATTTTCCGGAATTTGTAGGCAACTTTCGCGTTTTTGATGGCATTGTTTAGCCGGACGTTTGATTTGATACGAATATCTGTATCTTCTTCGTGATCGCATATTTAGTTATCACTTCCATCGCGGCTTCACCTGCGTACCCTAAATACCATATATTTTAATCTAAATCTATGTTTCGCAACGGATTGACTCCTTGACTCTTCGAGTACTCCTGTGGCGCCTAAATTTAATAAAAGAACAAGTTTACCGGCCCGCAGTACCTAATTGAACTGCGGTTATTTCTTTTCTCAATTACAGAGTTGATATAGTTAAAGTTTTTCAGCATGTCAAACTTAAGATAGGTTTTGAAAATCACATCTCGAAATATAAAAACCACGCAAGACACTCAATAATGGGGTAAACAAATCTGAAATTCAACGTGCTGCGTCCCGCTCCCTACTATAGCGACCTCTCATAGAAAATCCGCGTAAATGGAAAGGGCGTATGTGACAAAATGGTTTTTAAATAAAGTCAAATACATGATGAATTCTTACAATAAATTTAATTTCGTTCGCTTTAGTCATTGTTGAGAAAAATCGGTAGCTTGCAACCAAAATCTTTAAAGCGTCGCCATAGAACCTAAGGTATTTAACTATGAACAAAATTATAATATGTTTTATTTTTTATTACCATCAATCGTGTTTCCAAACGTTTAAATTTATCGTTAAAACGTTCGTTTTTATCGTTACAGATAGATACGGACTTCAAATTAATTTCCATACAGTTCTTTATGTATATTTTGTTTAGTTTAAATTTACCTTTTTAGAGTATTAAAGCGCGGCTGCCGAGAGAATGCGTTTGGAACACCTCTAATAAATGGATTAATCACGAAACGGCTCAACTGATTTTGATACGACTGTCGCTAAACTATGATAAAGAAAAATCTGAACATTCCGTGAAACTCCCATCGAAATTAGATTAGCAGTTTCTGTGGTAATCCCATTATTATGTCAAATACGCATTCTCTAAGTGATTTTCCATAAACTTTGCAAAGTTTCATGACTTTTGAAGTAGCTTTATTATAAAAGAGAATAAACAAAATCGATTCATAATTGACGGAGTAATCGCGTAACAAATAATATACATAAAAAAAGCATGCACTGCTGTTGTATAAAGATGTATGCTAACCATCATTTAGTTTGGTCGCATTAAAACCTCAGTCGAACAAGCACGTATTTCATTCATCAAAATTCCTGTCAAGCAAACATCAACCTTATTACCACACCATATGGTCGAAATCGAGCCGGATTATTAGTGCATACAGAGCGATCGAGTCCGAGCGGCGAGAACAATAGGGAACCGCATTCCTTAGATAAGACACTCGCCCGGATCGTCACCAGCAGCTAATTACTTAAGATTATTTGCAAGTTTTTTACAATGTTATAATTCAAGAATACACTTCGTGATATCGTTTGTTTTCGAAGAAACTTATAATACGGAACATTGAATAAATTAACACAAGTGGATTCTAAAAGTGATTAGTGGGTGGAAAAATGACATCGAAACCAGAACAATTGCTTGGAGTGTTAGAAGAAATCGCTAATTTACTTAGGAAAACACAAACAAATTTGAAAAAGTGCCCCAAGCAAAGATTTACACGAGGATACATTGAAACAAGATTGAAATGTTTAGAGGAATACTGGAATAATTTCACTTCAACCCACCAAGAACTTATAAAATGTACGACACGCGACACTCGGAGCAATATGAGTTATTTTGTGAACGAAGATTATTATATATGTGAAGATCTTTATTTATCTATGCAAGCGGACCTCAAAGACTTGTGCTCGTCCGGTATAAGCAGTGCAACTAACAGCTCAGGTGCAAAGGAAACGTCGAGTTTATCATCATCACAACTGAGACTGCCAAAAATTGAGCTGCCTAAATTTACAGGACGATATGAAGAATGGTCTTGTTTTCATGACTTGTTTGTGTCATTAATACATAATAATACTTCATTAAGTGCGGTACAAAAATTACATTATTTAAAATCTAGCATTGGCGGAGAAGCAGAGGCCCTACTTAAACACATACAGATTACAGAAAGCAACTACACGCAAGCATGGACAACTCTAAAAAGTCGGTTTGGAAATAAACCACTCATAGTACATGCAATTCTCAACCGTTTGTATATGCAAAGAAAAATAAATACACAGAGTGCCAGCAAAATAAAATCATTATTAGATACAACCAACGAGTGTATTAATAACCTGAATAACTTGGCAGTTACCACGGAGAATTGGGACCCCATATTAATATTTTTGGTTGTACTAAAATTGGACCAGGATACCCAACATGACTGGCAGGAATATGCATACAAAGAAAACCCAGAAGAGTTACCTACCTGGGATAGCCTGAAGAAGTTTCTTGAAGCGAAGTTCCGCACACTCGAGCTTGTGTCACCGAATGCTACTGCACCAACACGGGAGAAACCTAAAACGTTTACTGCCACTACTACCACTGCTAGTGAAAAAACTTGTTTTAAGTGTGGAGAACAACATACGTTGTGTCATTGTAAACAGTTTACAGACATGAATGTCAAAGACAGGAATGAATATGTGAAACAAAATAGATTGTGCTACAATTGTATTACCAGGGCACCCGGTGTTCAAATGCCGAAACCCTCAGAAATGCCGCATCTGTAACAAGCGCCATCATTCGCTTCTACACGAAAAAAGGGAAGACAGTTCTGAAATACAAAGTGATACAGCAACTGGAACAATTTCTAATGTATCTGTCAATCATACAATAGAAGAACGGAATGAGGTACCAATATCAATGGCGGCACATAGCAACAACAGAAAAGTGACGGCGCTGCTAGCAACCGCAATGGTGAAATGCAAAAATGAAGAAGGACACACCATTGTATTGCGAGCGCTTATCGACCAAGGTTCGCAAGCATGCTTTATTAGTGAGAAAGCGGCTCAGCTTCTGAAATTAAAAAGACAATCAGCAAAAGGCAGCGTGATAGGAGTAGGTTCTACTAGAACAGATGTCAAGCAAGTGGTTCAGCTACAGGTTTTATCAAGGAAAGAAGACTTCTGTCTTAACATACAAGCCTATGTGATGTGTAAACAGTTGACCACTAAGTTACCACAAAACACTCTCGCTGTTTATAATGATGTTCAGCACCTGCAGGGTCTAGACCTAGCCGATCCGACCTACCATACACCAGGATCAATCGACCTTCTATTAGGTGTAAATGAGTATGCACTAATTATTCAACAGGAGCTAATCAAAGGTCCACCAGGCACACCATGTGCACAACGAACCAGCCTGGGTTGGATTCTATTTGGAAAAGTACACAACAAAGCTGAAGACAACTCTTTTCTTGTAATGCACCATCAAGTGGACATGGATGAAATGTTAAAGACACTGTGGGAAATAGACACAGATAATAAGAGAAAATACACACAAGAAGAGCAGTTATGTGAAGATATTTACAAAAGAACAAATACAAGAAATAAAGAAGGAAGATATGTAGTTACGCTACCTTTCAAAACACTAAACCCTAAATCACCAGAAGGTAATACTAGAGAAATAGCAATGCGTAGACTTCTGCAATTAGAACGAAAATTTAAAAAACAATCTGATCTAAAGGAAGAGTATGAGAAAGTTATAGAAGAATACAAAATACTAAATCACATGGAAGAGGTACCTGAAAAGGAAATAAGTACAAGGAAAGCTGTCTACTTACCACATCACGCCGTTGTCCGTAGAGATAAAGAGACAACAAAAACCAGAGTTGTCTATGACGCTTCCTGCAAAGGTACCAACGGCATCTCACTCAACAACGAATTATTAGTTGGACCTTTAGTTCAAGATGATCTCCGCAGCATCATAATGAGATGGAGAATGCACGCTGTTTGTTTCGTAGCCGACATTGAAAAAATGTACAGGATGGTATTGCTGAAAAAAGATCAAGTCGATTTTCAACGAATTCTGTGGAGAAAAGATCCGTCCGAACCTGTTAAGGACTACCGTTTACTTACCGTTACTTTTGGTACAGCTCCAGCACCCTACTTGGCGTGCAGAACATTAATTCAGCTAGCTGATGATGAAGGTCAAAGCTACCCACTCGCGGCACAGATGATGTCCGACTTCTATGTTGACGATCTTCTGTCTGGGAAGGACACGGTAGAAGCTGCAATTGAGGCCAGTCAACAGCTCAAAATGTTAATGAAGAAGGGCGGTTTCAGCTTGAAGAAATGGTCATCAGACAATGTAGAATTTATGAAAGCCATACCACTAGAGGAAAGATCTCAAAGTGCACATCTTGACTTGAACATAGATGGAACGGTGAAGGCATTGGGAATCCTTTGGAACCTGAAAACAAAGAAATTAGAATACAAACTTACCTTAAATTCAGCAGAAGGCGATGTAACCAAGCGAAGCATATTTTCAGATGTGCAGAAGTTATACGATCCTTTAGGATGGTTGTCACCAGCTATCGTCACAGCTAAGTTGCTAATGCAAAAACTTTGGTTGGAAAGAATCAATTGGGATGAGAAAATCAGTGAAGATTTAGAAAATGAGTGGACATTTATAAGGTCAGATTTTGAACACGTAAATGACATTTATGTTGATAGATGGATACAGACGACAAATGAAAACAAAGAGTACAGTCAGTTGCATGGATTCAGCGATGCATCATCACGTGCTTACGCAGCAGTCGTGTACGTGAGAGTAATCAGCTCGAACGGTGAAATCCATACCAATTTGGTGGCAGCCAGAACAAGAGTTGCTCCATTAAAAACCATATCCATTCCACGACTTGAGTTGTGTGGAGCTCTACTGCTATCCCAGCTATTGAGACATGTAGGAAAAGCAATGAAAATACCAAAATCACAAACCTTTGCTTGGACAGATTCTTCTATAGTCCTGGCGTGGCTATCCGGTGAGCCTTGCAGGTGGAAGACATTTGTTGCAAACAGAGTGGTCGAGATTCTGGAAAATGTAAACTGCAACCAATGGTATCACGTATTGTCAAAGGAAAATCCCGCTGATGTGGCTTCTCGAGGACTACCTGCAAAAGAATTGAAGAAATGTAGCCTCTGGTGGAAAGGACCAAGCTGGTTAAACACAGATGAAATACATTTCAGTCGCCTAGAGAACATGCATACTGACGAAGAAAAGAAACCAATTAATGAAATACATACACATTTAAACATAAATAACGCAGACAGAGAAAACAAAGGAATGATAACGCAGTTTAAAATGTTCAACAATTTAAAAGAAATACTTACATCGATCTGTTATTGTAGAAGATTTTTGAATTATAAACGCAACAGTACTATGTACGAAGCTGAGAAACACATTACGACCAAAGAGTTGGAAGAATCATTGCACAAATGTATAATTATAGCACAAAAAAATGATTTCGAAGAAGAAATCCTTACATTGAAAAGGGGAAATGAAGTTAAGAAAACAAGCACCTTGAAATCTTTAAACCCTTATTTAGATCCAAATGGCATCTTAAGAGTAGGAGGAAGACTCAGAAATGCAAACATTGTATATGAAAGCAAACACCCTATTATACTTGGCAACAAAAACGAAATGAGTAAATTAATTGTGAAGAGTTCACATGCAGAAACGCTTCATGGAGGCGTACAATTGATGTTGGCCTATATAAGATCCCGATACTGGATACTACGAGCAAAAGACGTTGTGAAAGCATATATCCGACGATGCTTTGTATGTGCTAGACATAGTGCCACAGCAAGAAGACAGTTGATGGGCGATTTACCGAAAGTACGCGTTACACCAGCCAGACCTTTTCTTCATAGTGGAATTGATTTTGCGGGCCCATTCCAGATATTGATATCAAGAGGCAGAGGAGCCAGAACTAATAAAGCGTACATAGCCATATTTATCTGTATGGCCGTTAAAGCAATACACCTTGAAGTGGTTAGCGATTTGACGGCAGAAGCATTTATTGCTGCCTTTAAACGATTTACGGCCAGAAGAGGCAAATGCACTCACTTATGGAGTGATCAAGGCCGAAACTTTGTCGGTGGCAACAAGGAACTAATGCAAGCTATGCAAGAAGCGCAATGTGAACTCCCTAAAGATGTAGCAGACTTACTGACACTAGATGGAACCCAATGGCACTTCATACCCGCGTATAGTCCAAATTTTGGAGGTCTCTGGGAAGCAGGTGTGAAGTCCGTCAAACACCACTTGAAAAGAGTTATCACCACAAACTTGACTTTCGAAGAAATGACAACCTTATTATGTCAAATAGAAGCCTGCTTGAATTCTCGCCCTCTCACTCCTGCAGATGATTCAGATACCGATGCAATAGACATTCTTACGCCGGGCCACTTTCTCATAGGAGAATCTCCGATTGTGGTGCCGTCGCCAAGCCTAGAGAATATAAAAGTCACTTACCTTTCACGCTGGCAGCACTTGCAGAAACTCCTCAGTGATTTCTGGAAAAAATGGCATATGGAGTATTTGTCACGCCTGCAGCAAAGACCTAAATGGACAAAAAGAGAGACAGAATTAGAAAAGGGACAAATAGTACTAATAAAAACAGATAACTTACCACCCGGTAAATGGCATTTAGGAAGAATTATAGAGAAACACCCTGGGCCTGATGGTCTGACCAGGGTATATAGTGTAAAAAGTGGAGACAGTGTTGTGAAAAGATGTATTACTAAATTGTGTTCCTTACCTGTAGATGTAGACAGTAATGATGATTCATAAGTGTTCGCATGCAAATAAAATGTAGTAAATAGCTACAGCTAAAGTGGCGTTGTTCTGTACTAAAGATATTAATTTGCAATTTATATTGATTTCTTTACTTACCTGAGTAACTATAATATCGTTCACTATGTGCTTTTCAAACACAGCGAATTATAAGTGAGTATTTGTTTTGTAAAGTTGCCTATAAGTAGTTACTTGTTAATAGATTTCACTTATGTACTTGTGTTGGCAGTCAATCAATCAAGTCTTTGTGAATTTAGTTACAGAGTTAATTATTTGTGTTAATTTGTGAATTTGCATGGATTTCTTTATTAAAGGTCTTGATAGCCCTTTAGGGGCCGGTATGTTGTATAAAGATGTATGCTAACCATCATTTAGTTTGGTCGCATTAAAACCTCAGTCGAACAAGCACGTATTTCATTCATCAAAATTCCTGTCAAGCAAACATCAACCTTATTACCACACCAACTGCTATTTTATCGTATAACGTGGCTTCAGGATTTCGTGCAGAAATAGCATTTGTTGTGTGATAACTTATCTTTCAGAAATGTGGCTCTAATATAGAATGTTCTAATGTAACTAATATTTTATGTTAAAATAACACATTCGAAACAAAAATACAAAACATATTTTCCTGAACTCAGTTGATAAAAAAACAAACAAATATCTTGGCCTAATGTCATCGCATTAGAGGAATTTGTCCCCTCACAGATAAGAGGCCAAAATGAAAAGGTAAGAGGGCTTACGGGGCTAAAAGATTTCTCTGAATACATCCCTTAATGGGGATCCTTACTGGCTAAGTGATGGTATTGACATCGACTTATACTTTAAGCCCTTGATATGTAGGACCTGTAGAATGAAGAAATGAAGAAAAAATTTCAAAGCGGGATTGCACAAAAAATTATACAATAACATTGTATATGGAACTGTAATCTGATTGTGTAATTAATCATTAGGTACTTACTGTTTTTTTTTTTTTTTACTACCTTCGTTCCGCGGTTTCATCCGTGTGATCTTATAGCCTATAGCCTTCCTCGATAAATGGGCTATCCAACACAGAAATAATTTTTCAAATCGAACCAGTAGTTCCTGAGATTAGCGCGTTCAAACAAACAAACAAACTCTTCAGCTTACTTAGCATAGATTTTTCAATTTTGAGTGTATTCAATACCAATAAAATATTATTGAATAAGATATTTCAATCGTGTTTCCGTGATTCTCCTCCACCTTTTTTGAAGTCGATTAAAAATTGACAAACATATTGTACTTCTCGATGAGGTGGGTAACGTTTTTTTAAAGACTGAGGCCTGATTTTTCAATGGCCAGATAAACGATATCTGGCTGTTAATTTGAAATTAGAACAGTTTTTGTATGGACTTATCGGAATGATAGCTTATCCGAGATTTATCCAACCATTGAAAAATCGGCCCTAAAAGTAATTTTTTGGAATCTCAAACTGATTGAGGGATTTTGAAAATGTTTATTCGCAGTAAGACGTACAAATAATAATTAAACGAAGATAATATTATATTTAAATTATGTCCATATAGACTATAGACTCAATGATTTTGTTTTAGTCATATTATTAATTATTCAAAACTAGTTATTATAGATTATTATATTTTTTACGTCATCGATTTTATAAAAAAAATCCTAAAAACACAAAATAAACACAAACGCAGGCCTATACGCAGCAATTCTTGTATATTTAATTTTATAGATATATTTCGTCTACCTATCGTATGTGATTATCACCGAAAAAAAAATGATTTTACAAAAAAAAAAAACGAAGCTCGATCGTACTATATTTTAACAGTCGAATAACTTCAAATTATCCTATAATACTGCAGCATCAGGCCTTGAAGATCCAAGGTTGAATATATCATTCATGATTTTGTATTGTCATGGTGATTTCATACACGTGCTAAGTTACATCAGTCATGCAAACTAATATACGGAACGTGAAGCTAAATATAATTTTACCGTTTAAAAAAATTTTTACAATTCATTTTTTTTCGCGTGACTTCAAACGCGATAGACCACTGTATGTAATTACTCTGTCTTATTATACTGACGTCAAAAATTATACATGCTAAGTTTATTGTACATTTGTTTCAACATTAACGACGGTAGTGTTGTGCTATCCAATTCGACATCGATAATTAAAAAAAATATATAAATATGTATAATAAAAAATGTAATTTAATATGTATTTGGTATGGAGTTACACTAACACCCCTGGATTAATACATAGCTACTTTTATCCCGGGCAAATATGAGATCCCTCGGGACTGCGGGACAGAAGATAGTATAAGTATAATCAAGTGATATCGTTCCTGGAGGTCCGACCGCACATTTTTTTTCACTTTTTATGTAACTATTACACTTCTCATCAGAAAAATCGAAACGGTACTGCAACAACACCTCTGAAGTTTGGTTTTAAATAAATTTTATGTTTTGTTTTTACAATAAACAAAAAAATATGTAATAATGCCAGATTATTGCGGATATTATAAGGTATATAGGTTTTTTAATTTGTATCTTTTTTCCCTTAAAGAAGAATTTGTAAAATTTTTGAAACCGTACCGCATGGAAGCAGACATTAGAGCCCGAGGAGGAAATACGATATACTGGATACACTTTTTATAAACTTTTTTTTGTCTTACGTCTTCGTTTCAAAAAGGTTACAAAAAACTTTGGAAAAAAACATTCCTGCCTGTTGAAAAAACACGATAGTTAAATGAATTTGATTTAAATTTGAAACATTAATATTTTTTAAGCGATACCTTATAATATCGGCAATTAATTGGCATTATTACTTTTTTTGTTTAAAGTAAAAAAAAAACATAAAACTGATTTAAAACCAAACTTCAGAGGTGTTTCGATTTTTTGATGCGAAGTGAGATATTTAGGTATCTGCTAAACCCGACTTTGGAAATGACCACAAATACGATCCTAAAACTATCGATATTTAGTTATAGACACTCGACACATAATCATACATCACAATTTCATGCAACATTGGCAAATCGAAAAGAGTATTCATTTCAAATAAGTCCTAGTTTGGGATTTTTGTAGAAAAACATTTATTACAGTCTGGATAATAATTAATATTTCATAACAACTTAGTTAGTACATCGAGAATAGGTACTTATTATCTCAAGTACTTATAAGAAAGTTTAGCAAAATTATTTGACCGGCCATTGTTGATCGTTTGCCATGCCCGAACGGATTTCACCTTTCTGGAAACAGGTTTGTTAATTTTTTATTAATATATACTAGGGACTAAAATAGTATTTCAACATTAAACTTCTATATCTTCCATACATATAAAATGCTTTGTCCTGAATGACTGACGGATTAACGCACAGCCTAAGCCGTTGATCGTAGAGACCTGAAACTTGGAGGGTGTGTTCTTTGTATGACGTAGGCATCCGATAAGTAAGAATTTTCCGAAATTCTATCCCTAAGGGGGTGAAATGTTCGTTTGTATGAAACTTTGTAACTTTTGATGATAAATCCATGAAAAGTTGTATTTAGGTTTATAGTTAAAAATTAAGAGATATGTGTTTCAGAGTTTTTAGAAAATCACCCCATAAGGGTAGAAATGGGGTGGCAAATTTTGTATGGGAATGAATATTTTTCCGGTCAGATTTAATTGAAACTTGATATTAATATTTGTCAACACATGAAACACGTATGCCGGTGTTTTCCGAAATTCATATTTTAAGGGGGTTAAAAGGGGTGCAAAAGTTTTATGGAACGACAATTTTTGGAATGGAGTAAGGAGGTACAGTTTGTAGGAATCGGGGCTTCTTTTTATAACGTAGGGTTAAACAAAAGGATTTTGCGAAATTCAAACCCAAAGGGGGTAAAATAGGAGTTGTACCTTTATATGAAAATAAATTGTTTCCATATAAATTGATATTTGGGCTTCTGGCTATAACCACTAGAACTAAGGAAAATGTTTTGTAGAATTTTTGGAAATTCCATCTTAAGGGGTGAAAATACACATCAAGTTGAGGCATGGAGGCTATAATACCAACAAACTTTATAGGTATTTGTCAAGCAGGTTCCTTATAGGGTGTGTATAAGAAAGGGATTATATATATATATATATAAGCCTTCCTTCGGACGCAATAGTATTCTTTTGTTCCATTTTTGTGTGTCCGTTTGCCATGTGGCAAAGGCCTCCTCCAGTCTTCTCCATCCTGGCCTCTCTTTGGCCACTCTACCCCATGTTGTTCCCGCGACTAGTCTAATCTCGTCATCCCACCTTCTTAGTGGTCTACCTTTCTTATCCTCCCATATATCAATACAGGCAGGATGCATGTGTTAAATAGCTTGCTTTTCGTTGAGATGTGTAAGTTCTTGTCTTTCATTGTTTCTTTTAGGCCCCAGTATTTTTTCCAGCTATTCACAACTCTTCTCTCAACTTCTTTGTTTACGTTGTCTTCTGGAGATATCAGTTGACCGAGGTATATGTATTCGTCAACATAGGAGATTTGGGTCTGTTCCACTGTTACAGCATCTTTGCTGCTATTGGTCATGATTTTTGTTTTCTCCTGGTTTAGCTTCAATCCGGCCTTAGCACTTTCTGATGCTAGATCATTTATCATCTTGCTTAGATCATCTGGTGTTTTTGCTAATAGTACAATATCGTCTGCGAATCGTAGGTGTGTTAGCATGCGGCCATTAATATTGATACCCATGTCTCTCCATTCCAGATTCCTGAAGATCATTTCTAGTACCGCCAGAAAAAGTGATGGAGAGAGGGGGTCACCCTGTCTCACGCCTTTTTGTATTTGAAACTTATTTCCTTCCCTTTCTAGTCGGATACAAGCCGAGCTGTGTCTATAAATATTTTTTACAAGTCTTATATATTTGTGCTCTATACCAAGTTCCTTTAAGGCTTCCCAGATTTTTGAATGTATCAGAGAATCGAAAGCTTTACTGTAATCAATAAAAGCTATGCATATATGCATGCTATGCTATACATACTAATGTAAGCTGGTATTCGGTGTACTTTTCTATAATTTGGCTTACAGTATGGATGTGGTCTAATAGCGAGAAGTCCTTACGGAATCCTGCCTGTTCTATTGGCTGTTGTTCATCTAGTTTCCTTTCTATTCTTTTCAAAATAATCTTTGCAAATATCTTATAAATATTAGACATTAGACTGATGGGTCGGTAGTTTCCAATATCGCAGGTTTTCCGTTTCCGGTACTATAATCGTAAAGACGCGCTGTCAATCGCTCCTGGATTTTAATTAATAAAAGTGATACAAACAAGTGAATCAGTGCTAAAAACATAACAATTGTGTTCTAAGAACATTTGCAAGAAATCGTCGCTAAAAATCTACGCGGAAAGTGGAAAATAAAGTGAAATACGATAGTGCTAAATAATCGAAACTAATTTTCAGGTTATATAAAATCAGCTGTCAAAGACGTAGACTACTTAAGTGCACCAACATTGACATATTGAAGCTTCGACGTACATTGCTCGCTAGGTTTCGCAGTACACTGCGTGACTGACGTTCCATTTCAAGTTCAAGTCAATTGCGTGCGTGTAAATACATTGTCTGTGGTTGCCATCATGAGTACTCAACTGTCAGGTGAAATGTTATTGCTCCTTGACAAGATGAAAGAAGAACTAAACAAACAAACAATACAGATAACAGAAACTGTAATAACAACAGTACTAAAAGTAGTGGATGAGAAAATACAACCTATAATAGCGGAAAATGAAAGACTTTCGCGTGAAGTTGAAACACTGAATAAGAAGCTCCATTCTTTGGACATAATTGCTAGGAAATACAACATCATTCTACATGGAATCGCAGAACCTAACACCGAAAAATACGAAGATTTAAATGCTTCGGTTATGAAAACAATCACGGATTTAGATGTACCACTAGAAAATTCCGAAATAAATAAAGCACAACGTCTTGGCAAAAAAGAGGAAAATGGAAAAATAAGACCTATTCTGATTACATTAACAACTTTGCAGAAAAAAATTCAAATCCTTAGAAACAAAAAGAAAATGAAAGAAAACACATACATTACTAATGACTATTCTAAGGACACCATGAAAATACGCAAAGCAAGGGCAAGTAACTTTCGTGAAAATGAAAAAAGAAAGAGAACCCCGGAGACACCAAGCCCTAAGGAAACAACCGACAACTCTAGCAAGAAAATCCAACGAACGGATGTTTTCCAACGTATGCGTGAGCGAGCCTACTCTATGTCCGGAAAAAATACCTACCTCAACTACTAACCGGAAACGAAATATCACAAACAAACAACAAAATCAAACAACAACAACAGCAAAAAAAATCACATTCCCCAATCCGGTTGGTCCCCGTGGGGAATCAGACCAAAACCCTCCAATAATAAATCAACAACAACAAAATGGAAGAAACAACATAAAACCAACTCTACCCAGACAAAAGACTAACATGGAGACTCCAACAGCCAAACATACAAGAATATTCATTGCTACTCTAAACGTATTAACACTAAGATCAGAAGATAACTTATCAGAATTGTCATTGGCATTGCAAAACACCCACTGGGATATTCTCGGCCTGAGTGAAGTGCGAAGAATGGGAGAAAACATAGTCGCACACCCAGACTTCATTCTCTATCACATAGGAGAGACTCCAGGAAAACATGGTGTGGGATTTTTAGTAAAAAAATACCTAGCAAAGCACATAATTGGATTTTATGGTGTATCGGAGCGCATAGCATTATTGAATTTAAAACTACAAGACTACAAAGACCAATGGACCATTATCCAGATCTACTCACCCACAGAACAAGCAGAGATTGAAACAATTACCCAATTTTATCAGGATCTGAATATAACTTTACAGACACATGCTCACAAAAATATCATCGTGATGGGTGACTTTAACGGTCAAATCGGTGATCGTCAATGGGATGAAGATGCAATTATAGGACCCTATACATACAGTTCAAAACCTAGAAGCAGGAACGGAAAAATGCTCATGGACTTTGCAATGGAAAATAATTTGACCATATTAAACACCATATTCAAGAAAAAGAAAAACAGAATGTGGACATGGCTGTCACCCGATGGTAAATCAAGAAACCAAATTGACTTTATAATGACCAATAAACCTAAATTCTTCCCAAACATAAATGTTATCAATAATCTAAATTTTAACACCAACCACCGCATGGTCAGGGCTGAACTGAATTCATCCCAACCCAAGAACCCCAGACCAAAAATAAATTCAGAGAAAATAAAACTTGACAAATACTTAATAGGAGATATAGCCAATTCACTAAATTCGAAACTTAAAGATTACAAAAAAGAAACAAAACATGCCGATGTACAGGAAAAATACAATTGGTTAGAACGTACAATCACAACAACCACTAATAAAGAGCAGAGCAACAGGAAAGAAAATTCAAACAATTGGATGTCGGAAAAATCTACCAACCTCCTAGACCAAAGAGCAGCTCTAATAAGTGCAAAAAATACAGATAAAAACAGAAAAGAAATAGCAAAAATTAGCAAAGAAATAAAAGAAAACATAAGGAAAGACAGGAGACAATGGCGGATGGAAACAATAGAGAGACATATTAGACAGACAGGAGGAATAAAGAAAGCATACAAAGAACTAACAAATAAAAAAGAATGGATTGTGAAGATGAAAAATAGCACTGGGGCGGAGAAGATTGGTAGACAAGAAATACTCAAAATCGCTACAGACTACTACACCGAACTATACAAAAACAGCACAAATGAAAGAGAAATAGACCTGCCAGGAAACGAAGCAGTACCATACATCATGCAGGAAGAAATTATGAAAGCTATAGACACACAGAAAAGCGATAAAGCCCCAGGGCCAGACGGCATAAGCAACGAAGTACTTAAGCAAACAAAAACATCAATGACACCGATACTCACAGAAATTTTCAACAACGTGATCAACACAGAAATCATCCCAAAACAATGGACGGAATCAATCATAATCCTTCTATTCAAGAAAGGGAATCACTGCGAAGAAAGGGGTTATACTGAAATTAAACCCCTAAGGGAGTAAAGAGGAGGGAGTAAAAAATAGGACCGTGATTTTTTCGCAAAAATCCCTTCCTTATTTCTTCAAATTTAACCATGAACTTGGAGAAATAGATTTAGCCACAGACAAAACAAAGAAAATAAAATAAAATCTTTCTCCATCCTAGAATATTTATTGACCCGTTTTCATTTGCAGTTCTTCATTCTGACGGCTGGACTGTTTTACATGATAAACATCGGGTATATTTTATCGTTTCCTGCCGTTCTGAATCATTCGATTTTGGATCCAAACACCACTGATATTAGAGCTACTCCTGATCAAGCTTCATGGCTTGGTAAGTTGGTATATTTTTTGATTCCGAACTCCAGTTAAAAACTTTGACACTTAACAGACAAGTGTCAATGACATGTCCATTGCCACATCGCTTGAACAGCCGATAATAGATGAGAACGAAGGGTTCTCGAGTTGCGGTACCGGAATGCAAAACGCTGAGTGTAGACTGATGACCTCGCCGAAAGCTTAAAGCTGTCTGTTCACCTGAGCAGAGCGGTGCAAAGCTTAGGAAAATTTTACCAATAGCATTCTTCATAATTTATGTCGCGTCAATTTTGTGTACTTCTATTAGTTTAATCTCAGCTCCTCGCCGCTCTACTTCGGTGCTGCTGTAGTAATTAGGAACTATTTCGCAATGAACAATGGTATGGACCTGCAGGAAATATGAAGTATCAACCCCAAGAGAACCTCCTTTTTTAAGTCTGATTAAAACTAGCCTAATACAAAGTTTATTAATTTATTTATTTTCAGCTGCAAGCAGTGGATTGGCAGGTATGTTTGGATTCCTCATTCTAACACCAATCTTTGAAAATTATGGCAGAAAAGCAGTCCATATTGCATGCAATGCCCTCTGCCTGGTGGGCTGGATCATATTGCCTTTAGCCAACAGTATTACCATTTTATTCGTAGCCAGAATGATCCAAGGCCTAGCTACTGGTGGAATCTATATCAATAGCATACTTATTGGTGAATATACTGACCCTACAAGAAGAGGTTACTTCACGACGATCAAGAAGATTTTTATTGCATTTGGGACGTCATGCTGTCATTTTATGCCTTTATTTTGGAGTTGGAGACAAGTTGCTACTTTTGCTATAGGATTCCCTACAGTTGCAATTATTTTGACCTGTTTTTGGCCTGAAAGTCCATCGTATTTAGCAATGAAAGGAAGATTTGAGGAATGCAAGAAGTCCTATATATGGTTAAACGGTTCTTCCTCGCAAAATGATAAAGAGCTGAATCTTTTAATATCATCACAAATAGAAAGACAGAAGGAAAATCATTCTATAGGGTTAAAGGATCTAGGGAAGAAATTTCTGAAGAAGGATTTCCAAAAGTCGTTTATCATTGTATCATTATTGACATTAATTTTAGACCTAAGTGGAAGATATTACTTCACAGTTTATGTGATACAAATAATGGTAGAATTACTAGATGACAAAACTTTAGCTATATACTGTTCTGTGGGTGCTGATTGTCTAGTTATATTTGCATTAATAACATCATGTTATCTAATAAGATGTTTTAAGAGACGTACTTTGTTATTCGTTTGTGGTTTAATTTCAGTTTTATTGATGTTTTTAGTTAGTTTATTAGTATTTTTAAAATCTAAGTACAGTATACCATCTTTAGCTTGGGTAACTTCATGTGTTATATTATTACAAAATTTTATATTGAATATAGGTGTCCTTCCAGTGGCTTTTGCAATAACTGGGGAAGTATTTCCTTTAGAATATAAAGGCGTAGGTTCATTTTCAGCTGGTATAGTATTCACATTATTGCTTGCCTTGACTTTGAAAGTGACTCCACTAATGGTGGCTTCAATTAGATTGGATGGCACGTTTGCTACTTACGCATTTTGTTTGGCTCTTTGTTACATACTATTGTATTACATTTTACCTGAAACGAAGGATAAAACTCTACAAGAGATTGAAATTGAAATCAAAGGTGGTAAAGAAGCAGTCAATTACCTCTAAAGATAATAATAAATTTACCGTCAATACATTTAAAAACCTATGAATGAAAGTTAGTATCTAAGTAAAAGCTGTAGCAAAAAAATTTCATCGAAGACTGTGATTAGGTAATGTCGTAAAGACAGTTTTCTTTTTAAAAGCCAGAAAATTTTGGAAATCACAAATATAATTATAAGTTTTAGGTCAAAATTTTTATTTTCCTATTGGAAAGAGAATAGGTATTGCAGTTTTATGAGGAGGAGGAGGAGTTTCAGGAATTTACCTCAAGCTTCTTAACGATTTCTCGAAAGAAGGAGAAGATCTCAATCGATGTAATTTATGTTCAGGCAAATTAAAAATGTACGTAGTAATAAAAATAACAAACTTCACTTTTATTTTGTTTTTGTCGTCCTCTTTTACAATTACAACCACATCATCTAAAAACTCTGTTTTATAGTTTGACTAGCTTACTGCCCCGCGGTTTCACCCGCGAACCCCTATTTTACTGTGGAATTTTCAAAATCCTTTCTTAGCTAATGCCTACATCATAATAGCTATCTGTATGCCAAATTTTAGCCCGATCCGTCCAGTGGTTTGAGCTCTGAATCAGTCAGTCAATCACCTTTTCCTTTTATACATACAGAAGATTAAATACAAAATCTGAATTCTATTAAAAAAAAACTGTTACTACCTAAATTATTTTCTATATAAAAAAATATTTAGGTAGGTATATTTTGGTCAGTTAAAGAGAAGTTAGTTAAAGAGAAGTTATGTAAGAAAGGGTACCTACTAATAGTTTCTGATTTTGTAGAAGACAAGAATGCATTTGAATGTTTACGTCGTACTGTTACAATTGAGAACGAATTAGTGGTTTTTTAATTATTTTTTTTTTTATTTGATGTTAATTTATAAAGTCTTTTATTTATTATTCAATTAAATTTGGCAGCAGGTGCAAACCGTGAGAATCCGAAAATGCTTACATTGTAGTCAAGAAAGGTATGCAGTATCGTATATGCAATTAAACATACTATAGGACACTATAACAGCACTATGCAGCAGTTTCACTGAACATTTCCCTTTTTATTTTTGTAGCTTAGGCACATAAAATGTGCAATAAGTGCAAATGTATTTTGAAAACTATATTTTCAGATTGTATGGTTCTGATGGTGAACGTTTCTTAAGACTATTTTGGGGTTTAACACGGTGCTAGGGTACTTTGTAGCACCTGCCCGGCGATGTGAAGCTCATACTCATATCCTCGAGCCCCTTCAATTGTCCACACAAAGATTCAGTCGGATTTTCCTACTGAATCTTAGTGTGGACCATTAGGATGTAGCATTGGTAGATTGTATCTTCAAGATGAAGATCTGTTGCACCAAGCACTTAATGGAGTGTTCCGGCAGTTGGACTTTTAACCCAATTTTTTCGAGGCTAATATGGCGGTCAATTAAAAAACTGTTGAATAAATGTTTTTTCTTTCTTTTCTTACTTTTGATATGCATTTACTAAAAAGCTCTTATTTGAACATTACAAATAGACACTTCAAAATTATTTATTTGTATGTACATAAGTCAAAGTCAAAGCCATTTATTCAGTTTAGGCCCTATGAGGGCACTTATGAACGTCGAAACTACTGAAGTTACCACCGATTCGGAAGTCGCCTTCAACTGAGAAGAACCGGCAAGAAACTCAGCAAGGTTACATTTTTTATATATTTTGTTTTTTTTTTTGGACAATCTGACAATGTTGGCTTTTTTCCATTAAATTTTTAACAATTTTTAAAGAAATATAATACACATAAACACCAAAGATTAAAAAAAAACAACAAGAATAGTAAATAAAAAATAATAACCAGAACAAGTTCAAATTTTAACAACAAAAAAAAAATAAAAAATAGTATCTCTAAAATACATAGATAGATTATTCAAAACTAGTTATTATAGATTCTTATATTTTTTAGTCATCGATTTTATAATAAATCTGTGCTTCGGCCACAGCATCATATATCGTGATGTAATGTATGTAAAAAAAAATATGTATTTAAATATATATTTCGTGTAGGTATCTCGCAAATGGCTCTTAACGATTTAAAACAAATTTTGTATTAAAATAAAGTGTTGCTTTGTAAGTTTATCTAAAAAATGGCTAATTCAAGCATGTTTTTATTCGATCGATGAATATTTAAATAGGTAAATGAAGAAATTGATTTAAATTCATACAATTAGGAGGTATTTTATTTACATTAAAATTGTAAACATATAAATTTTAAATGATTATTGTAGATATTGAAATGGATTATAATGTGATTGATTGTTTTGTGTATTGTTGCTGTTTGTTTTTATTTGTAATAAATTTTTTGCATATAAGTCATTGAAATTTGTACTTGGTTGGATAAATTTGTATAATTAGAATGCATAATATTGTATAAAATGCAGAGTCTATATTTATATAATTATTTTAAATTTATAAAAATTTTGCATGCCAGTTACTGGTGAAAGGTGAGAACATACTGTAATTAAAATAAGACCTTAAATGTATAACAGTTTCGAGCAAAATAAACTATTATATTCTATTCTTATCTATATAGGCGTCGTTCCTGAAAAAAACGAGATTTTACAAAAAAAAAAAAGTTTTTATATTATGCTAGTAACTGTAATAAGTAAAATGTGATTCGTATTTCAATAAGTATTTTCTCCGAAAAAAATCAATTAAAAAAAAGCAAAGCTCGGTTCGCCCAGGCAGGTACAACCTATATTTTAACAGTCAAATAAACTTTAATATCCGGTATTACTGCAGACTCTGAGGATCTGGCTTGAGAATCCAATGTTCATGATGTTAAATTATCATTTGACAAACGTGCTTAGTCACGTCAGTCATGCAAACAAATATACGGAACGTGATGCTAAAAATATTTTTACATTTCGAATGAATGCTTTGTTAATTCCTGTCGAAATAATAAGACAATAATTCTTAGTTCAAAGTAGATAGGTAATAGCATTATACTGTCGTCAAAAATTATACATGGTGAGTTTACTGTGCGTTTGTTTCAACATTAACGACGGTATAGTGTTGTGCTATCCATTTCGACATCGATAAATATTTTTTTGAATAATAAAATGTTATTTAAAATTACTTAATTATAATTTCTGCTTTATAATTTAGGTAGATACATTTTTTTAGTTTACACTTTATTGAAAGTGTTACTCGTTAATTTTATAATTGTTAGAACGAAGTTCCTTTACGCGGCTTGCCGTAGGAGTTGACTGAAAGAAAAGATAACGTAATTAAAAAACGTTATACCTACACTCGTGCGTGTGAAATATATAAAATATAAATCAAAATCGGACTACTCAGTAAAAAGTTATGCGTGGTTAAACATAAAAAAAAAAATACGCATAGACTTGAGAACCTCCTCCGTTTTTTCATCCGTTAAAAAGACAGACGTGACAGGACGCGTGACAGGCTCTAATCTCTAGAACTACCCGTAATATTTGAAGAAATATTATATTATTAATTTGGCACAGAGATAGATTATAATAGCACATAGGCTACATTTTATCCCGGGAAAATATAAGAACCCTCAGGACCGCGGGGCAAAAGCTAGTTAGCAAGCTATACATAATAACATATCAAGTGATATCGTACCTTTTTTCACTTTATATTTAGGTACCTATTATCTGCCAAACCCGACATTGGAAATTACCACAGATACAATCATAAAACTATCGATATTCTATTATCGGCACTTAATCATCACAATTTCACGCAACATTGGCAAGCCGAAAAGAATATTCATTTCAAATAAGACTTAATTTGGGATGTCTGTAGAAAAACGTTTGTTACAGTCTGGATAGATCGAGAATAGGTACTTATTATCTCAAGTACTTATTAGAAATTTTGGCGAAGTTATTTGACCTGCTATTGTTGATCGTTTGCCATGCCCGAACGGATTTCACCTTTCTGGAAACAGGTTAGTTAAATTTTTATTACCTACTATATACAAGGGGTTGGTTTTATGCTCAAAGTACTAGGGACTTAAATAGTTTTTCAACATGAAACTTCTATATACATATATACAATTTTAAACAGACTGACTGACTGACTGACATATCAGCAGACAGCCCAAACTGGGTCTAGGACCGTGATTTTATTCGCAAGGATTCCTTCCTTACTTTTTCATCCTTTTATAATGTAGACGAGTCCTAAGGACCCCTCCTTTATGGAAATTTAACCATGAACTTGGTGTAATTAGATTTAGCCATAGACAAAACAAAGAAAATTTAATTAAATCTTTCTCCATCCAAGAATATTTATTCACCCGTTATCATTTGCAGTTCTTCATTCTGACGGCTGGACTGTTCTACATGATAAACATCGGGTTTATTTTTTCGTTTCCTGCCGTACTGAATCATTCAATTTTGGATCCAAACACCACTGATATTAGAGCTACTCCTGATCAAGCTTCATGGCTTGGTAAGTTGGTATATTTTTTTGATTCCAAACTCGAATTTAAAACACTGGCACTTAGTAGACAAGTGTCAATGACATGTCCATTGCCACATTGCTTGAACAGCCGATAATAGATGAGGACGAAAGGTTCTCGAGTTGCGGTACCGGAATGGAAAACGCTGAGCGTGGGCTGATGACCTCGCCCAAAGCTTAAAGCTGCCTGTCCCTCTGAGCAGAGTGGTACAAAGCTAGGAAAATTTTACCGATAGAATTGCTCATAATTCACGTCGCTTCCCAGCTCTACACCGCTCTACTTCGGTGCTGCTGTAGTAATAGGAACTGTTTCGCTATGAGCCGCTGGTTGCAAGGCTGTGTTAATTATTTTCTCATAAGTAGAGTTACGAAACGTAAGAATACTGTATTCAAGCTGTTAATAAGTCTACAGTTTATAACAAGCTACATATATTTTGCCATGGCAGGAAGGCGTATGAAATGAAATGAAATAATTTATTCATTCAAATAGACCTTCACAGGCACTTAATAATAGTCAAACTCTAAAACATAGAGAGAGAGAACAGCGAAGAAATCATAGACAATACTATAAACATAAAAGTATTCCCAATACTAACTGTTGGATTATTACAAGTATTGATGTCGGCGAAATAAATCCTGTGGAACCCCCTAAAAGTATTTATGGGACAGCTGCATGACTGACTTATGTAGGACAGCCTTGATCCTACACCCTTATAAATAAACAATTACGATCAAAATCGGGATAGACCTGCAGGAAATATGAAGTAACAACCCCAAAAGAAAACCTCCTCTTTTTAAAACTAGCAAAATACTAAGTTTATTATAATTTTGTTATTTTTTTCAGCTGCAAGCTGTGGATTGGCAGGTATGTTTGTATTCCTCATTCTAACACCAATCTTTGTAAATTATGGCAGAAAAGCAGTCCATATCGGATGCAATGCCCTCTGCCTGGTGGGCTGGATCATATTCCCTTTAGCCAATTGTATTACCATTTTATTCGTAGCCAGAATGATCCAAGGCCTAGCTATTGGTGGAATCTATATCAATAGCATACTTATTGGTGAATATACTGACCCTACAAGAAGAGGTTACTTCACGACGATCAAGAAGATTTTTATTGCATTTGGGACGTCATGCTGTCATTTTATGCCTTTATTTTGGAGTTGGAGACAAGTTGCTACTTTTGCTATAGGATTCCCTACAGTTGCAATTATTTTGACCTGTTTTTGGCCTGAAAGTCCATCGTATTTAGCAATGAAAGGAAGATTTGAGGAATGCAAGAAGTCCTATATATGGTTAAACGGTTCTTCCTCGCAAAATGATAAAGAGCTGAATCTTTTAATATCATCACAAATGGAAAGACAGAAGGAAAATCATTCTATAGGTTTAAAGGATCTATGGAAGACATTTCTGAAGAAGGATTTCTTAAAGTCTTTTATGATAGTATCATTATTAACATTAATTTTAGATCTAAGCGGAAGATATTACTTCACAGTTTATGTGATACAAATAATGGTAGAATTACTAGATGACAAAACTTTAGCTATATACTGTTCTGTGGGTGCTGATTGTCTAGTTATATTTGCATTAATAACATCATGTTATCTAATAAGATGTTTTAAGAGACGTACTTTGTTATTCGTTTGTGGTTTAATTTCAGTTTTATTGATGTTTTTAGTTAGTTTATTAGTATTTTTAAAATCTAAGTACAGTATACCATCTTTAGCTTGGGTAACTTCATGTGTTATATTATTACAAAATTTTATATTGAATATAGGTGTCCTTCCAGTGGCTTTTGCAATAACTGGGGAAGTATTTCCTTTAGAATATAAAGGCGTAGGTTCATTTTCATCTGGTATAGTATTCACATCATTGCTTGCCTTAACTATGAAAGCGACTCCAGTAATGGTAGGTTCAATTGGATTAGATGGCACGTTTGCTACTTACGCATTTTGTTTGGCTCTTTGTTACATACTATTGTATTACATTTTACCCGAAACGAAGGATAAAACTCTGCAAGAGATTGAAATTGAAATCAAAGGTGGTAAAGAAGCAGTTATCACCTCTAAAGAAATAATTAATTTACTTTAAAGAACAATGGCGTCGTCCATACATTTTAAAAGTTTAAGTTAGTGTCTAATTAATAGCTGTAGCAACAGAACTTCATCTATGATTGTGATATAATAAAAGTCGTGAAGACAGTTTTCTTATTAAAGCCAGGAAAATTAGAAAATCACAATCATTTTTCGGTTAGAATTTTTATTTAAGGATATAAAGAATTTTTATTTCTCATAAAAACATTGCAGTTTACATAAAATGAGATACAAGAAATTTTTATTTTAATAGGTTTACCTCTGTAGCTCAAGGTCAAACCAGTAGATAGAATTTACAGTGTACACACATATTTCTTAAGTTTATTTTTATAGGCCACTTAAATTCACTTTGAGGCCTTTGCTTGCGGCGGCGTCGTGTGGCGGGTCGCTCACTTCCCTACAATATGTGCGAAGAGGGCGATGGCTGCCACATGCGTCATACTTGTGAACAGGTGCTGCTTGTTGGGGCTGGTCTGCTTAAATTTGCTATCTATTTATTAACTAAGTCACTCATCATTTTGTTTCTTTTCTTTTTTTTTTGTTATAACACATATATTGTCAGTGAGATAAATAATTTAATGTAATAAATCTGAGTTGGTTTTGAAAAGAGTAATTGCTGAGTTTCTTGCCGGCTCTTCTCAGTAAAAGCAACCTTCCGAACCGTGTGTTAGAGTCAGACTATTCATAAGTGCTTGTGAAGGCCTATTTGAATAAAAAATATTTTCATTTTCATTTCATTAGGTACATACATAAGCTCTCACATTCTTTGATATCATTTGGTAATTGGTTATACAGTTGTGCTCCTTCAAATAATATAGTTCTTTTTCCGTAATTAATCCGTGTCTTAGGTAGATCTAGTTTATTTTTGTTTCACAAGTTGTGGGTAATATTTTTTTTATGTAGCTGTATATTGGTTTGAATGGAGTTAGTAATAATGTTTTTAACCAGAATGCAGGTGTAATATGTATATAGTTGTTTGTGATTGAATAGTTTAGTTTTTTCATAAAATTGTTTTGTGGGCGTTAGGTAGGGGTAGTGGAATAATGTTTTAATAATTTTATTTTGTGTTCTTTGTAATGGGTTAAGATTAGTAACGGCGGCTGATCTCCATATTTCAATCAGATATTCCAGATGTGATATTATTAGCGAGTTATATATTATAGTTCGATCAACGCACAGCCTAAACCGCTGATCGTAGAGACCTTAAACTTGGAGGGTGTGTTCTTTGTATGACGTAGGCATCCGATAAGAAGGGATTTTCCGAAATTCTACCCCTAAGGGGGGGAAAAACGGGGGCAAAGTTTCTATGGGACAACGTGATTCCTTGGTCCAATCTACTTCAAATGTTGCATGAACAATTTCAAATTGTATTTAGATTTTTGTTTTGTTGCATCCTGTCTAAATAATTAGACAATTCTAAGCAGTATCACAGTCTATGTAACTCTTATTTTTACGCTGTGGTAGTTTTACACTGTCGTCAAAAATTATACATGGCAAGTTTATTGTGCATTCGTTTCAACATTAATCACGGTAGTGTTGTTCTACTGCTATCCAATTCGACATCGATAAATATTTCCATATTTATTAATATAATAAATAAATGTAATTATCACAATGACAATTTCTACTTTATAAATTAGGTACGAGATACATTTTTTTGATTTTCACTTTATTGAAAGTCATCATCATCATCATATAAGCCGCAAGACGTCCACTGCTGGACATAGGCCTTCTCTAAGGATCTCCAATAGTACCTCGACCGGTCTTTACAAGGTCGTCGACAGATATTGAAAGTGTTAGTCGTAAATTTTTAAATAATTGTATTATTTTTCTTTTTATGTAACCAACTTTAGAAATGGTCACAGATACGATACCTAATATATTGATGTCGATATTTTGTTATCGACACGGTTGGTTAATTAATACATCACAATTTCACGCAACATTGGCAAACCGAAAAAAATACACATTTCAAATAAAGCTTAGTTTGGGATGTCTGTTAAAAAACGTTTATCACTGTCTGGATATAATTAATATTTCATGACAACTTAGTTAGTACACTGAGAACACTTATTATCTCAAGTACTTATTACAATATTTTGCAAAATTATTTGACCGGCCATTGTTGATCGTTTGCCATGCCCGAACGGATTTCACCTTTCTTGAAACAGGTTTGTTAAATTTTTATTACTATATAATAGGGACTAAAATAGTTTTTCATTCCATCTATTCGAAAAGGACGACTTGGTTCCCATTTAAGTGCAACCAAAGGTGGTGTTTTCTGAAACTTTTAGCGGGCAGTAATGAGTTTTTAATCCTCTTTATAGTGATAAGTGCGCCGCAATTATTTTTGCCGCACAGTTTTTGAATTTGGAACATCTTAGTGTTCAGCGCCAAAGAAATCGAACGCAAATGTTGTTTGAATAAAGACTGGCTGGTACGACGGTCCATAGTCGCGCCACCGGCTGAATAAAAATAAAATAAAACTATAACAATAAATTTTCATAATTGCGAAAATATCTCAAATATAAATGTATGTTTTTAGTTGTTTTATTATTAGATACTTTTTAATTTCAATTTAGTTGTTACTCTATGTTTTATTAAATAATAATATCACAATAAAATATGAGGCGCCTTTTATTTTATCATAGAGGGTGATGAAAAGTAGAGTGTACCACTCGGGCGCAAAATATATCTTTGGCGAGGGCGCTTTTTGAATCCAGAGCAAAGTGAGGGATTCTAGAGTAGAATCCCGAGCGTAGCGAGGAATTCTTTAGTATATACCTGAACGTAGCGAGGGATTCAAAGTACGTCGCCCGAGCGATATTATTTTACTCCCTTATGATACAATCTACTATTCAGCATTAAAAATTTGAAACTGACTGGCTGACTGACATTTCAGCAGACAGCCCAAACTACTGGGTCTAGGACCGTGATTTTTTTCGCAAGGTTTCCTTCCTTATTGCTTCAAATTTAACCATAACCTTGGAGAAATAGATTTAGCCATAGACAAAACAAAGAAAATAAAATAAAATCTTTCTCCATCCTAGAATATTTATTCACCCGTTATCATTTGCAGTTCTTCATTCTGACGGCTGGACTGTTCTACATGACAAACATCGGGCTTATTTTATCGTTTCCTGCCGTACTTAATCATTCAATGGGTAATATTAAGTCCTCTTGATCATCGATTGCTAGGATAATTAAATAAAGTATAATTTGAAAGTGTGAGACGTAATTAAATCACTTATTTTTTGGTAAAAATGTCATAATATAAACCGTAACTTACCGCAAAATCTCACAATTAGGTTTCAAAACGTATCGCATACGGTTCGAGTAAAAGAGACGGACTTATGTGATGTCTGTGTAGCGTCATCACCTTCTAGCAAAACGCAGATCAGAGACAATGTCGTTATGATCATTCCAGTTTAGGAATCTAGATTGAATTGCGACGGAAATTAATCGTTTAGTAAAAGTTGATAGCAGACCTGCAGCTGCACCTGTTGTTGATCGTTTACCATGCTCGAACGGATTTCACCTTTCTGGAAACAGGTTTGTTAAATATAGTTTTTCAACATTTAACTTTTATATCCTAATAATACCATGCATGATGTATAAAATTCCCGAAATCCGAAACTACTTGGGTATCTTTATTTTTTCAAAATGTGTGGTTTGTTCTAACTTAAAAGATAGTTTTAATCCCGATTTTTTTTTTTTCGGAAATACGGTGAAACTGCGGGGAACAGCTATACATGTATAAAATGTGAAACTGATTGGCTGACTGACATATTAGCATACATCTCCAACTATTGGGACTTGGAATGTGAATTTTTTTGCATTGAAGTTCTTCATAATTTCTTCATTATTTTATAATGTAGGCAGCACTAAGGAAGGGAAGGGGGTTACTGTTTGCATGACACTATTTCACGTTTCAAAAGAAATAAGTTCCTTAATATATGTATATCAGAGACACGTTACTTATCATAACTGACCTCACGTCATCAAGAGGGGATTTTGGGATTTACTCCAGCGCAGCAGATTAACATATGGGAAGATAACTTCCATTCTGTCGAGTACCTCCACTATATCTAAGTTCTCTATATAAGGCCGCGCGTTTAGGGCAGCCGATCAGAATAGTAAAAAAAAGAATTTTCCAAATCTGTTCAGGCATGTTCAGGTCTTCGAGTAATCGGGGAACATAATTATATAAAAAATAAAAATAGATTCAGACGAATTGAGAACCTCCTCCGGTTTAAAAATCGATAGGTAGAAATACTCGAGCGCGTCAGATTAAGGTAAGGTGGGTTAACTACTTGCAAGAGTGCATTGCATAGCATTTCAATAATCTGGCGTTTTGAGCGTGATGTAAGATAGTGGGAGTGTCACAGATGCAAAAAAAAATGTCACCTCGACAATCTCAACCTAACCAGAGCTTGTGCTATGGAAGCCAGATAACTGATAATTATACTATTATTACCTACTTTCTTTTTGTAAAGACATACTTATTATAATATCAATACGTGAAGCAAAAACTTTGGTAGTTATCTATATTACTGGGTATACGTTTTTACAAAAATTACGCGGACGGAGGAGTATGAAATTTGGCACAGTTAAAGTTTATATGGAAAAGGAGTTAAAGAAAGCTAATATTTTTTTTACAAAAGAAATAAATGAATAAAAAAAAACATTACACACACTACCATGCGTTTGACACTCACTCACACACGCACATGTCACCCCTGTCAGCGTTTTGTCGATAACGCTGCAATGACAGACTTAAAGAAAAGAGTTCGTATATGAGTGAAGTGATTTTCTTTACATTCTTAATATATTATAATCATACTCTTTTGTTTAATTATGGTCGAATTTTGACCACGGGCGACCTCTAATATTGATAATTACATCCATACTAAGGACAAACAGACATGTTCATGCACACAAATATCTGTCCTGAGTGGGAATCGAACCCACGACCTGTGTCTATCCTGATCTGTGTATATAAAAAAATATTTTTGGATAAAATAATAAATTATTTTATTGATTATCCATCAATAAAACTGTCAAAAGTGTGTAAATATCGCTTTTTATTAACCTGGGCCATCAATTTTACGATTATTTTTACGTGTGTAGGAATTAAAATAAAAAACGTTTTTTTTTACAAATTTCAACAATATTTGTGTTTTTTAACGTGCTATTTCCGTGCATTTTAATTGTCAAATTCATTGATTTAAAAAGAAAAAAAATTCAAACCGTCAGATTAAGAAAATCCCTCCAAATAATCGTCAGATTATAAGATCAACATGACCAAGACATCAAACTGAACCATCTGTATAAAAATCTGATGCGTTCGAGTATTCAAAATGACGATTTTTCATTGCATTTTCAAAAAGAATCGTCAGTCTTTTGAATAGGAGCTTCGTTAGGGTTCAGTTCACTTAAGATCCCCTCTGAAGATCTGACGCGACCGAGTAATTTTCATCCTATTTTTAACCTTTCCGTATGGCTGCCCCCACCATGCAAACCGTCAGATTAACATACTTTCGTCATCAGAGACACGTGGGACATATACACTATCAATATATGACGCGCTCGAGTATTTCCAATTGACTGTTTTTTTACATTTTTGAAAGCTTGTAGACGCTCCCCCCACCTGTGAAAGGGTATACCAGTATCATTATATAAGACCCGTTTTCATTTGCAGTTCTTCATCCTGACGACTGGACTGTTCTACATGATAAACAATGGGCTTATTTTATCGTTTCCTGCCGTATTGAATCATTCAATTCTGGATCCAAACACCACTGATATTAAAGCTACTCCTGATCAAGCTTCATGGCTTGGTAAGCTGGTATACTTTTTAATTACGAACTACTTAATTATATACTCTGACAAGTTTCCATGGCCTGTCCATTGCCACATCGCTTGAACAGCCGATAATAGATGAGAACGAAAGGCTCTCAAGTTTCGATGGTACCGGAATGGAAAACGCTGAGCATGAGCTGATGACCTAACCCAAAGCCACCAATTTTCCAGTGAGTGGTGCAAAGCTAGGAAAACTTTGTGCAGGTACTATTAGTAAAATCTTTAATTAGTAAAAACTTCTATTAGTAACATTTTCTCAGCTCCTCACCGCTCTACTTCGGTGCTGCTGTAGTAATTAGGAACTATTTTGCAATGACCAAGGCTGCGTTAAACCATTTTTCATAAGTAGAATTACGAAACGTAAATATACTGTTAAATGACTAACTGAATAACTGACTGTTAATGAGTTTACTGTTAAAAAATCTTGCCAAAAGTAAAATGTTGGAGAATCCACTATTATTAGGTATTACAAGTATTGATGTCAGCGAAATAAATCATGTGGAACCCCTTGAATGTTGATACTTTGAACAGCTTTGTCTTATATGAGACCGCCTTGATCCTACAGTCCTACACCCTTATAAATTAAAAAGTCGATCAAAATCGGTATGGACCTACAGGAAATATGAAGTATCAACCCCAAGAGAACCTCCTTTTTTAAGTCTGATTAAAACTTGCCTAATACAAAGTTTATTAATTTATTTATTTTCAGCTGCAAGCAGTGGATTGGCAGGTATGTTTGGATTCCTCATTCTAACACCAATCTTTGAAAATTATGGCAGAAAAGCAGTCCATATTGCATGCAATGCCCTCTGTCTGGTGGGCTGGATCATATTGCCTTTAGCCAACAGTATTACCATTTTATTCGTAGCCAGAATGATCCAAGGCCTAAATATTGGTGGAATCTTTATCAATAGCATACTTCTTGCCGAATATACTGACCCTACAAGAAGAGGTTACTTCATGACGATAAAGAAAATTTTTATGGCATTCGGGACGACATGCTGTCATTTTATGCCTTTATTTTGGAGTTGGAGACAAGTTGCTACTTTTGCTATAGGATTCCCTACAGTTGCAATTATTTTGACCTGTTTTTGGCCTGAAAGTCCTTCGTATTTAGCAATGAAAGGAAGATTTGAGGAATGCAAGAAGTCCTATATATGGTTAAACGGTTCTTCCTCGCAAAATGATAAAGAGCTGAATCTTTTAATATCATCACAAATGGAAAGACAGAAGGAAAATCATTCTATAGGTTTAAAGGATCTATGGAAGACATTTCTGAAGAAGGATTTCTTAAAGTCTTTTATGATAGTATCATTATTAACATTAATTTTAGATCTAAGCGGAAGATATTACTTCACAGTTTATGTGATACAAATAATGGTAGAATTACTAGATGACAAAACTTTAGCTATATACTGTTCTGTGGGTGCTGATTGTCTAGTTATATTTGCATTAATAACATCATGTTATCTAATAAGATGTTTTAAGAGACGTACTTTGTTATTCGTTTGTGGTTTAATTTCAGTTTTATTGATGTTTTTAGTTAGTTTATTAGTATTTTTAAAATCTAAGTACAGTATACCATCTTTAGCTTGGGTAACTTCATGTGTTATATTATTACAAAATTTTATATTGAATATAGGTGTCCCTCCAGTGGCTTTTGCAATAACTGGGGAAGTATTTCCTTTAGAATATAAAGGCGTAGGTTCATTTTCAGCTGGTATAGTATTCACATTATTGCTTGCCTTGACTTTGAAAGTGACTCCACTAATGGTGGCTTCAATTAGATTGGATGGCACGTTTGCTACTTACGCATTTTGTTTGGCTCTTTGTTACATACTATTGTATTACATTTTACCTGAAACGAAGGATAAAACTCTACAAGAGATTGAAATTGAAATCAAAGGTGGTAAAGAAGCAGTCAATTACCTCTAAAGATAATAATAAATTTACCGTCAATACATTTAAAAACCTATGAATGAAAGTTAGTATCTAAGTAAAAGCTGTAGCAAAAAAACTTCATCGAAGACTGTGATTAGGTAATGTCGTAAAGACAGTTTTCTTTTTAAAAGCCAGAAAATTTTGGAAATCACAAATATAATTATAAGTTTTAGGTCAAAATTTTTATTTTCCTATTGGAAAGAGAATAAATATTGCAGTTTTATGAGGGTTTCAGGAATTTACCTCAAGCTTCTTAACGATTTCTCGAAAGAAGTTATTTATGTTCAGGCAAATTAAAAATGTACGCAGTAATAAAAATAACAAACTTCACTTTTATTTTGTTTTTGTCGTCCTCTTTTACAATTACAACCACATCATCTAAAAACTCTGTTTTATAGTTTGACTAGCTTACTGCCCCGCGGTTTCACCCGCGAACCCCTATTTTACTGTGGAATTTTCAAAATCCTTTCTTAGCTGATGCCTAAATCATAATAGCTATCTGTATGCCAAATTTTAGCCCGATCCGTCCAGTGGTTTGAGCTCTGAATCAGTCAGTCAATCACCTTTTCCTTTTATACATACAGAAGATTAAATACAAAATCTGAATTCTATTAAAAAAAAACTGTTACTACCTAAATTATTTTCTATATAAAAAATATTTAGGTAGGTATATTTTGGTCAGTTAAAAAGAAGTTAGTTAAAGAGAAGTTATGTAAGAAAGGGTACCTACTAATAGTTGCTGATTTTGTAGAAGACAAGAATGCATTTGAATGTTTACGTCGTACTGTTATAATAAAGAACGAATTAGTGTTTTTAAAAATTTATTAATTTTTTTCAATTTTATTTGATTTTAATTTAGAAAGTCTTTTATTTATTATTCAATTAAATTTGGCAGCAGGTGCAAACCGGATTCTCACATCCGAAAATGCATACATTGTAGTCAAGAAAGGTATGCAGTATCGTATATGCAATTAAACATACTATAGGACACTATAACAGTACGATGCAGCAGTTTCACTGAAAATTTCCCTTTTTATTTTTGTAGCTTAGGCAATAAGTGCAAATGTATTTTGAAAACTATATTTTCATATTGTATTGTTGTGATGATGAACGTTTCTTAAGACTATTTTGGGGTTTAACACGGTGCTAGGGTACTTTGTAGCACCTGCCCGGCGATGTGAAGCTCATACTCATATCCTCGAGCCCCTTCAATTGTCCACACAAAGATTCAGTCGGATTTTCCTACTGAATCTTTGTGTGGACCATTAGGATGTAGCATTGGTAGTTTGTATCTTCAAGATGAAGATCTGTTGCACCAAGCACTTAATGGAGTGTTCCGGCAGTTGCACTTTTAACCCAATTTTTTCGAGGCTAATATGGCGGTCAATTAAAAAACTGTTGAATAAATGTTTTTTTTTTCTTTTCTTACTTTTGATATGCTTTTACTAAAAAGCTCTTATTTGAACATTACAAATAGACACTTCAAAATTATTTATTTGTATGTACATAAGTCAAAGTCAAAGCCATTTATTCAGTTTAGGCCCTATGAGGGCACTTATGAACGTCGAAACTACTGAAGTTACCACCGATTCGGAAGTCGCCTTCAACTGAGAAGAACCGGTAAGAAACTCAGCAAGGTTACATTTTTTATATATTTTGTTTTTATTTATTTTTTGGACAATCTGACAATGTTGGCTTTTTTCCATTAAATTTTTAACAATTTTTAAAGACATATAATACACATAAACACAAAAGATGAAAAAAATACAACAAGAAAAGTAAGTAAAAAATAATAACCTGAACAAGTTCAAATTTTAACAAAAAAAAATAAAAAAAATAGTATCTCTAAAATACATAGATAGATTATTCAAAACTAGTTATTATAGATTCTTATATTTTTTAGTCATCGATTTTAGTCATGCAGGAAATATGAAGTAACAACCCCAAAAGAGAACCTCCTCTTTTTAAAACTAGCAAAATACTAAGTTTATTATAATTTTGTTATTTTTTTCAGCTGCAAGCTGTGGATTGGCAGGTATGTTTGGATTCCTCATTCTAACACCAATCTTTGTAAATTATGGCAGAAAAGCAGTCCATATCGGATGCAATGCCCTCTGCCTGGTGGGCTGGATCATATTCCCTTTAGCCAACAGTATTACCATTTTATTCGTAGCCAGAATGATCCAAGGCCTAGCTACTGGTGGAATCTATATCAATAGCATACTTATTGGTGAATATACTGACCCTACAAGAAGAGGTTACTTCACGACGATCAAGAAGATTTTTATTGCATTTGGGACGTCATGCTGTCATTTTATGCCTTTATTTTGGAGTTGGAGACAAGTTGCTACTTTTGCTATAGGATTCCCTACAGTTGCAATTATTTTGACCTGTTTTTGGCCTGAAAGTCCATCGTATTTAGCAATGAAAGGAAGATTTGAGGAATGCAAGAAGTCCTATATATGGTTAAACGGTTTATCCTCGCAAAATGATAAAGAGCTGAATCTTTTAATATCATCACAAATGGAAAGACAGAAGGAAAATCATTCTATAGGTTTAAAGGATCTATGGAAGACATTTCTGAAGAAGGATTTCTTAAAGTCTTTTATGATAGTATCATTATTAACATTAATTTTAGACCTAAGTGGAAGATATTACTTCACAGTTTATGTGATACAAATAATGGTAGAATTACTAGATGACAAAACTTTAGCTATATACTGTTCTGTGGGTGCTGATTGTCTAGTTATATTTGCATTAATAACATCATGTTATCTAATAAGATGTTTTAAGAGACGTACTTTGTTATTCGTTTGTGGTTTAATTTCAGTTTTATTGATGTTTTTAGTTAGTTTATTAGTATTTTTAAAATCTAAGTACAGTATACCATCTTTAGCTTGGGTAACTTCATGTGTTATATTATTACAAAATTTTATATTGAATATAGGTGTCCCTCCAGTGGCTTTTGCAATAACTGGGGAAGTATTTCCTTTAGAATATAAAGGCGTAGGTTCATTTTCAGCTGGTATAGTATTCACATTATTGCTTGCCTTGACTTTGAAAGTGACTCCACTAATGGTGGCTTCAATTAGATTGGATGGCACGTTTGCTACTTACGCATTTTGTTTGGCTCTTTGTTACATACTATTGTATTACATTTTACCTGAAACGAAGGATAAAACTCTACAAGAGATTGAAATTGAAATCAAAGGTGGTAAAGAAGCAGTCAATTACCTCTAAAGATAATAATAAATTTACCGTCAATACATTTAAAAACCTATGAATGAAAGTTAGTATCTAAGTAAAAGCTGTAGCAAAAAAACTTCATCGAAGACTGTGATTAGGTAATGTCGTAAAGACAGTTTTCTTTTTAAAAGCCAGAAAATTTTGGAAATCACAAATATAATTATAAGTTTTAGGTCAAAATTTTTATTTTCCTATTGGAAAGAGAATAAATATTGCAGTTTTATGAGGGTTTCAGGAATTTACCTCAAGCTTCTTAACGATTTCTCGAAAGAAGTTATTTATGTTCAGGCAAATTAAAAATGTACGCAGTAATAAAAATAACAAACTTCACTTTTATTTTGTTTTTGTCGTCCTCTTTTACAATTACAACCACATCATCTAAAAACTCTTTTTTATAGTTTGACTAGCTTACTGCCCCGCGGTTTCACCCGCGAACCCCTATTTTACTGTGGAATTTTCAAAATCCTTTCTTAGCTGATGCCTAAATCATAATAGCTATCTGTATGCCAAATTTTAGCCCGATCCGTCCAGTGGTTTGAGCTCTGAATCAGTCAGTCAATCACCTTTTCCTTTTATACATACAGAAGATTAAATACAAAATCTGAATTCTATTAAAAAAAAACTGTTACTACCTAAATTATTTTCTATATAAAAAATATTTAGGTAGGTATATTTTGGTCAGTTAAAAAGAAGTTAGTTAAAGAGAAGTTATGTAAGAAAGGGTACCTACTAATAGTTGCTGATTTTGTAGAAGACAAGAATGCATTTGAATGTTTACGTCGTACTGTTATAATAAAGAACGAATTAGTGTTTTTAAAAATTTATTAATTTTTTTCAATTTTATTTGATTTTAATTTAGAAAGTCTTTTATTTATTATTCAATTAAATTTGGCAGCAGGTGCAAACCGGATTCTCACATCCGAAAATGCATACATTGTAGTCAAGAAAGGTATGCAGTATCGTATATGCAATTAAACATACTATAGGACACTATAACAGTACGATGCAGCAGTTTCACTGAAAATTTCCCTTTTTATTTTTGTAGCTTAGGCAATAAGTGCAAATGTATTTTGAAAACTATATTTTCATATTGTATTGTTGTGATGATGAACGTTTCTTAAGACTATTTTGGGGTTTAACACGGTGCTAGGGTACTTTGTAGCACCTGCCCGGCGATGTGAAGCTCATACTCATATCCTCGAGCCCCTTCAATTGTCCACACAAAGATTCAGTCGGATTTTCCTACTGAATCTTTGTGTGGACCATTAGGATGTAGCATTGGTAGTTTGTATCTTCAAGATGAAGATCTGTTGCACCAAGCACTTAATGGAGTGTTCCGGCAGTTGCACTTTTAACCCAATTTTTTCGAGGCTAATATGGCGGTCAATTAAAAAACTGTTGAATAAATGTTTTTTTTTTCTTTTCTTACTTTTGATATGCTTTTACTAAAAAGCTCTTATTTGAACATTACAAATAGACACTTCAAAATTATTTATTTGTATGTACATAAGTCAAAGTCAAAGCCATTTATTCAGTTTAGGCCCTATGAGGGCACTTATGAACGTCGAAACTACTGAAGTTACCACCGATTCGGAAGTCGCCTTCAACTGAGAAGAACCGGTAAGAAACTCAGCAAGGTTACATTTTTTATATATTTTGTTTTTATTTATTTTTTGGACAATCTGACAATGTTGGCTTTTTTCCATTAAATTTTTAACAATTTTTAAAGACATATAATACACATAAACACAAAAGATGAAAAAAATACAACAAGAAAAGTAAGTAAAAAATAATAACCTGAACAAGTTCAAATTTTAACAAAAAAAAATAAAAAAAATAGTATCTCTAAAATACATAGATAGATTATTCAAAACTAGTTATTATAGATTCTTATATTTTTTAGTCATCGATTTTATAATAAATCTGTGCTTCAGCCACAGCATCATATATCGTGATGATGTATGTAAAAAAAATGTATTTAAATATACCTAGTCTTGCCATAAATATTGTCACAAAGAAAAAACATTTTTTTTTATTGCAAATAATATTTATTACTCTTACAGTATGTTAGTTTAATACATAAATAAAAAACAATTTAAAATATAAAAAGCTTATTCGAAGTGGTCTCCATTGGCTGCAATACAGTCCTTTAAACGTTGAGGCCAGTTATCAATAGAAGCACGCACTCTTTCCATGGAAAAATTCTTCACTGCCAATCGTATGGATTGTTTTAGGGACTCCAAATTATCATGGCGTTTAGAGCAAGCCGTACTCTCTAAAACTGACCATAAATCATAATCCAGCGGATTAAGATCGGGACTAGACGACGGCCAGTCTTCAGCTCTGATGAAGTCCGAAACGTTTACTTCCAACCAAGACTGCGTGGACCGAGCTTTATGACCCGGCGCCGAGTCTTGTTGGAAGGACCATACTTGGTTATTGAACATGGTGTTGTTAAGGGGCTTAACTACCTTCTCAAGAATGGTATCTTGATACACTTGTGCTGATGTTTTGATACCTTTTTCACAAAAATATGGCTCAGTCACTCCTTCATAGCTAACACCCCACCAAACCATCACTGAAGTCGGATAATGCCCACGTTGCACTCTGTCGACTAATTGGGAAGCTTCCTTAGAGCTTTGAGCATAAATACGATCATTTTGTTTGTTAAAATGTTGCTCAACTGTAAAGATTTTCTCATCCGTAAACAAAAATTTTCTGTGACCTCCCTTTGCGTACCGCTTCAGTAGTTGTTTCGATTTTACCACCCTATTCTTTTTTAAATTATCAGTTAAAAAATGACCAGTGCGTCTCTTATAGGCTGCAAGTCCTAAGTCATCTTTTAAAATACGCGACATGGTTCTGGGTGCTATCTTCATCTCCCGAGATAAAATCTTTTGCTTTCGGACAGGATTTCTTCGAATTCTTTCCCTTACTGCTTTAACCACCTTTTTCGTACGAACACTACGTGGACGGCCAGATCTTTTTCTGTCACAAGCAGAGGAGGTCTCATTGTACCTATTAATAGTCCGGTACACAAACATTTGACTAATACCAAGCGTATGGAGAGTTTTAAAAATTGCATTTGGCTCCATACCAACTTTGTGTAATGCAATCACAGCGATTCGGTTCTCTTTATCAACCCACCCCATTTTAATATCGCAAAATATTGTCCAATGTATTGGCGCCAAAATTAGAAAACCCAATGAACAATCGTATAAAAATGACAGATTCCAAATTCAAATGTAATATCTTTCTTATTTTTAATTGTAACAGTATTTATGGCCAGACTATGTATATTTCGTGTAGGTATCTCGCAAATGGCTCTAACGATTTAAAACAAATTTTGTATTAAAATAAAGTATTGCTTTGTAAGTTTATCTAAAAAATGGCTAATTCAAGCATGTTTTTATTCGATCGATGAATATTTAAATAGGTAAATGCAGAAATTGATTTAAATTCATACAATTAGGAGGTATTTTATTTACATTAAAATGGTAAACATATAAATTTTGAATGATTATTGTAGATATTGAAATGGATTATAATGTGATTGATTGTTTTGTGTATTGTTGCTGTTTGTTTTTATTTGTAATTATTTTTTTGCATATATGTCATTGAAATTTGAACTTGGTTGGATAAATTTGTATAATTAGAATGCTTAAGGCTCCAGTCTCCCTAAAATCAGTGTTCTTGCGGAATTTATCAGAAAAGAAATATTGTTTTTTAGTCATCAGAAAAGCAATAAATGAAATATATTTTACGTTATTTTAAAGTGTGAGATTTAAAGTTTCCAATACATATTTAATTTTTTAATTTGACGCCACTTTTATTAGGTTTGTGAGGCTTTAAACATACCTCTATTTACGTTCCACGCGTAGAGGGTCTCATTCATGCACACGCTATGAAAAAAATATAACAAAAACAAGAAATGTATTCAGATTACATTTGTCGGCAAATCCTCTACAATAATTTTATCTAGTTACTTTTTTTCCAAATTGTCTCAATTTCTTATTTAAATTGCTTTAAAAAGTTATAAATTTCGGAATTTGACCCTTGCAACATATATTTTTTTCTAGTACAAAGTAATGGTTTAGAGAAATCACACTTTAACCACTCTGAAAGCAACTACTTATCTGTCGAATAAAAAATATATGCATTCAAAAAATCATTTGAAATAAATTTACCGAGACTAAACATATAACACAACGAACGCTGTCAATTCCCAGCGAAATTGAATGGAATTTTGATGCATTTTATGTTTTATTTGTTTAGTTTCGGTAAATTTAGTTCAAATGATTTTTTGAATGCATATATTTTTTATTCGACAGATAAGTAGTTGCTTTCGGAGTGGTTAAAGTGTGATTTCTCTAAACCATTACTTTGTACTAGAAAAAAATATATGTTGCAAGGGTCAAATTCCGAAATTTATAACTTTTTAAAGCAATTTAAATAAGAAATTGAGACAATTTGGAAAAAAGTAACTAGATAAAATTATTGTAGAGGATTTGCTGACAAATGTAATCTGAATACATTTCTTGTTTTTGTTATATTTTTTTCGTAGCGTGTGCATGAATGAGACCCTCTACGCGTGGAACGTAAATAGAGGTATGTTTAAAGCCTCACAAACCTAATAAAAGTGGCGTCAAATTAAAAAATTTAATATGTATTGGAAATTTCAAATCTCACACTTTAAAATAACGTAAAGTATATTTCATTTATTGCTTTTCTGATGACTAAAAAACAATATTTCTTTTCTGATAAATTCCGCAAGAATACTGATTTTAGGGAGACTGGAGCCTTAATATTGTATAAAATGCAGAGTCTATATTTATATAATTATTTTAAATTTATAAAAAATTTGCATGCCAGTTACTGGTGAAAGGTGAGAACATACTGTAATTAAAATAAAACCTTAATGTATACCACAGTTTCGAGCAAAATAAACTATTATAGTCTATTCTTATCTATATAGGCGTCGTTCCTGAAAAAAAAGAGATTTTACAAAAAAAAAAAGTTTTTATATTATGCTAGTAACTGTAATAAGTAAAATGTGATTCGTATTTCAATAAGTATTTTCTCCGAAAAAAATAAATTAAAAAATGCAAAGCTCGGTTCGCCCAGGCAGGTACAACCTATATTTTAACAGTCAAATAAACTTTAATATCCGGTATTACTGCAGACTCTGAGGATCTGGCTTGAGAATCCAATGTTCATGTTGTTAAATTATCATTTGACAAACGTGCTAAGTCACGTCAGTCATGCAAACAAATATACGGAACGTGATGCTAAAAATATTTTTACATTTCGAATGAATGCTTTGTTAATTCCTGTCGAAATAATAAGACAATAATTCTTAGTTCAAAGTAGATAGGTAATAGCATTATACTGTCGTCAAAAATTATACATGGTGAGTTTACTGTGCGTTTGTTTCAACATTAACGACGGTATAGTGTTGTGCTATCCATTTCGACATCGATAAATATTTTTTTGAATAATAAAATGTTATTTAAAATTACTTAATTATAATTTCTGCTTTATAATTTAGGTAGATACATTTTTTTAGTTTACACTTTATTGAAAGTGTTACTCGTTAATTTTATAATTGTTAGAACGAAGTTCCTTTACGCGGCTTGCCGTAGGAGTTGACTGACAGAAAATATAACGTAATTAAAAAGCGTTATACCTACACTCGTGCGTGTGAAATATATAAAATATATATCAAAATCGGACTACTCTGTAAAAAGTTATGCGTGGTTAAACATAAAAAAAAAATACGCATAGACTTGAGAACCTCCTCCGTTTTTTCGTACGTTAAAAAGACAGACGTGACAGGACGCGTGACAGGCGCTAATCTCTAGAACTACCCGTAATATTTGAAAAAATATTATATTATTAATTTGGCACAGAGATAGATTATAGTCTGTAATAGCACATAGGCTACATTTTATCCCGGGAAAATATAAGAACCCTCAGGACCGCGAGGCAAAAGCTAGTTAGCAAGCTATACATAATAACATATCAAGTGATATCGTACCTTTTTTCACTTTATATTTAGGTACCTATTATCTGCCAAACCCGACATTGGAAATTACCACAGATACGATCATAAAACTATCGATATTCTATTATCGGCACTTAATCATCACAATTTCACGCAACATTGGCAAGCCGAAAAGAATATTCATTTCAAATAAGACTTAATTTGGGATGTCTGTAGAAAAACGTTTGTTACAGTCTGGATAGATCGAGAATAGGTGCTTATTATCTCAAATACTTATTAGAAATTTTGGCGAAGTTATTTGACCTGCCATTGTTGATCGTTTGCCATGCCCGAACGGATTTCACCTTTCTGGAAACAGGTTAGTTAAATTTTTATTACTTACTATATACAAGGGGTTGGTTTTATGCTCAAAGTACTAGGGACTTAAATAGTTTTTCAACATGAAACTTCTATATACATATATAAAATTTGAAACTGACTGACTGACATATCAGCAGACAGCCCAAACTGGGTCTAGGACCGTGATTTTATTCGCAAGGATTCCTTCCTTACTTTTTCATCCTTTTATAATGTAGACGAGCCCTAAGGACCCCTCTTTTATGGAAATTTTACCATGAACTTGGTGTAATTAGATTTATGTAAGAAAATTAAATTAAATCTTTTTCCATCCAAGAATATTTATTCACCCGTTATCATTTTGCAGTTCTTCATTCTGACGGCTGGACTGTTCTACATGATAAACATCGGGTTTATTTTTTCGTTTCCTGCCGTACTGAATCATTCAATTTTGGATCCAAACACCACTGATATTAGAGCTACTCCTGATCAAGCTTCATGGCTTGGTAAGTTGGTATATTTTTTTGATTCCAAACTCGAATTTAAAACACTGACACTTAGTAGACAAGTGTCAATGACATGTCCATTGCCACATTGCTTGAACAGCCGATAATAGATGAGGACGAAAGGTTCTCGAGTTGCGGTACCGGAATGGAAAACGCTGAGCGTGGGCTGATGACCTCGCCCAAAGCTTAAAGCTGCCTGTCCCTCTGAGCAGAGTGGTACAAAGCTAGGAAAATTTTACCGATAGAATTGCTCATAATTCACGTCGCTTCCCAGCTCTACACCGCTCTACTTCGGTGCTGCTGTAGTAATAGGAACTGTTTCGCTATGAGCCGCTGGTTGCAAGGCTGTGTTAATTATTTTCTCATAAGTAGAGTTACGAAACGTAAGAATACTGTATTCAAGCTGTTAATAAGTCTACAGTTTATAACAAGCTACATATATTTTGCCATGGCAGGAAGGCGTATGAAATGAAATGAAATAATTTATTCATTCAAATAGACCTTCACAGGCACTTAATAATAGTCAAACTCTAAAACATAGAGAGAGAGAACAGCGAAGAAATCATAGACAATACTATAAACATAAAAGTATTCCCAATACTAACTGTTGGATTATTACAAGTATTGATGTCGGCGAAATAAATCCTGTGGAACCCCCTAAAAGTATTTATGGGACAGCTGCATGACTGACTTATGTAGGACAGCCTTGATCCTACACCCTTATAAATAAACAATTACGATCAAAATCGGGATAGACCTGCAGGAAATATGAAGTAACAACCCCAAAAGAAAACCTCCTCTTTTTAAAACTAGCAAAATACTAAGTTTATTATAATTTTGTTATTTTTTTCAGCTGCAAGCTGTGGATTGGCAGGTATGTTTGGATTCCTCATTCTAACACCAATCTTTGTAAATTATGGCAGAAAAGCAGTCCATATCGGATGCAATGCCCTCTGCCTGGTGGGCTGGATCATATTCCCTTTAGCCAATTGTATTACCATTTTATTCGTAGCCAGAATGATCCAAGGCCTAGCTATTGGTGGAATCTATATCAATAGCATACTTATTGGTGAATATACTGACCCTACAAGAAGAGGTTACTTCACGACGATCAAGAAGATTTTTATTGCATTTGGGACGTCATGCTGTCATTTTATGCCTTTATTTTGGAGTTGGAGACAAGTTGCTACTTTTGCTATAGGATTCCCTACAGTTGCAATTATTTTGACCTGTTTTTGGCCTGAAAGTCCATCGTATTTAGCAATGAAAGGAAGATTTGAGGAATGCAAGAAGTCCTATATATGGTTAAACGGTTCTTCCTCGCAAAATGATAAAGAGCTGAATCTTTTAATATCATCACAAATAGAAAGACAGAAGGAAAATTATTCAATAGGGTTAAGGGATCTAGGGAAGACATTTCTGAAGAAGGATTTCCAAAAGTCGTTTATAATTGTATCATTATTGACATTAGTTTTAGATCTAAGCGGAAGATATTACTTCATAGTTTATGTGATACAAATAATGGTAGAATTACTAGGTGACAAAACTTTAGCTATATACTGTTCTGTGGGTGCTGATTGTCTAGTTATATTTGCATTAATAACATCATGTTATGTAATAAGATGTTTTAAGAGACGTACTTTGTTATTCGTTTGTGGTTTAATTTCAGTTTTATTGATGTTTTTAGTTAGTTTATTAGTATTTTTAAAATCTAAGTACAGTATACAATCTTTAGCTTGGGTGACTCCATGTGTTATATTATTACAAAATTTTATATTGAATATAGGTGTCCTTCCAGTGGCTTTTGCAATAACTGGGGAAGTATTTCCTTTAGAATATAAAGGCGTAGGTTCATTTTCATCTGGTATAGTATTCACATCATTGCTTGCCTTGACTTTGAAAGCGACTCCAGTTATGGTGGGTTCAATTGGATTGGATGGCACGTTTGCTACTTACGCATTTTGTTTGGCTCTTTGTTACATACTAGTGTATTACATTTTACCTGAAACGAAGGATAAAACTCTGCAAGAGATTGAAATTGAAATCAAAGGTGGTAAAGAAGCAGTTATCACCTCTAAAGAAATAATTAATTTACTTTAAAGAACAATGGCGTCGTCTATACATACAAACCTAAGAATAAAAGTTAGTGTAAAAGCTGTAGCAAAAGAACTTCATCTATGACTGTGATGTCTTGAAGACAGTTTTCTTTTTTAAATAACAGGAATCCTATAAAATCACATTTTTAGGTTAGAATTTTTATTTTCCTGTTGCCAAGGACCTAGAAAAAAAGGCGCACGCCACCTCATAAAACAATTACTGAAGCACCCACAGTAAGCCAGCTCGCTTAAATGCATACACGTCCGGCACGCACACATTCACACCACACTAAGCCGGCCGCCCGCCATTACGCTCCGAACCACACACACACACACAGTTACGTCGCCGCCATTTTGGTGCTTCAATAGTTTCTTAGCGGCCATCTGTCCGCCTTTTTTTTAGGTCCATGCCTGTTGCAAAGAGAATACTGCAGTTTTATGAGGGTTTCAGGAATTCACGTGAAGCCTTTTAAGGATTTCTCGAAAGAAGGAGAAGAAGATCTCAATTGATTTAATGTTATGTTCATGCAAATAAAAAATGTACGTACCTACCTACCTAAAAATAATAAATAACGTACTAAACGTGATACGTTTTAATGTTTGTTTTACGGTATTTTTTCATTAATGAAACATTAAGATACGATAAGAAACATAATTAAAGTTTAGTTTTCGATATAGTTCAATGTTTTCTTAATCATTATTCCATCACAACAGATCCATGCAGTTATTACGGCCATCTCCCCAAGCTAAGCAAAACACAAAACTTCAAGGTAGGTATAATGAAAATTGAACTAAATTTCTTGTTTCTGTATCGGCTGAAACTAGAAGTGCCGAATATTCGAAGATTTCCGGCTGAAAATCGTATAACAATCGGACACTACATTTAACACTTTAATCTTCCCGTTATCCGAGCCGCGTAGGCAACAAAACGCTTCCTCAGCCTAATATTGAATTGCACAATGCATAATGAATTGCCCTAAAGTTACATTTGTTATGTAACTAAATTTTCAAAGTAATATATTTTTAGTTTGGACGTACTGTTTATTGCTGATACTTTCTTTACTCTTAACTAATCAACACGACACTTTATACTCAGGTACCTAACTACTTGCAGACCTATACAGTCGTCCCTTCCGAGCACGTAAATAAATAACTGAGTGATACAGAAAAAATATTACCCATTGCCAAGAAATAGCGCAGGTCCGACCTCGATGACGCCTCGCTCCGCGCGCCGGTTTGAGCGCGGTGCGAGACAATTTTCTCGCGGCCGTTTTTACGGTTTTAATTTAATTAAAAATCGAAACTATTAATTATGAAATAACTATCCAAGGAAACAACTTTTAAATACGATTACCTTTCAGCACATGAAATTTTCAGTTTGTTACAAGCTTTAATTAGAGCATAAAACGGATATTAAAACTTAAATTTCACGAAATCGATAAAATAATCGGATTTTTATCGAGTAAATTTTATTCTATCGTGTTTTGAACCACGCTTTTATCTCAAACACTGATGTATCTGTAACATGTATTTTTTTCGGCAAAATTATTGTAATTTGACTAGGTATATAAAATTTATTTAAAAACCGTCAAATATCACAAATTTGGGATAACCTGCCGTTAAATTACTTTTGGAGCGTGGAATAAATTAAATAAACAATTCAACAAGATGTTGATGGTTGATCATTATTAAAACTTTGTGTTTAATAGCGATCAAAGTAAAGTGATTACTGGAGAATGTGTTATTCGAAATAGTTTCAGTTGCTATTAAATTGTAAAGGACCGTTTTATGTCCCTTTGTGAATTTCAGTCTCTTCAATTGTTTACGTTGACGACACAATTCTAAGGGAGTTTTATGCCTTACCGGGATAAAAAGTAGGTATACTGTATGTATATCTTATACTAATATGTAGTGATTTAAGAGCTGAAGAGTTTTTTTGTTTGTTTGAACGCGCTAATCTTTGGAAATACTAGTTGGATTTGAAAAAATATTTTTGCATTTGATAGCCCAATTCTTGAGTTATAGACTCTTTATCCCGGGAATGCTGGTGAAACCGCGGGGAACAGCTATCCAAGATATAATCAATACGCCAAGGATCCGTTTAAACATCATAACGTTTTCAAATAAACATGCAATTCAATCTGGGTAGACTTGGAATCCATACGTATATTACAAATGCGTAAGTAACTCTGTCTGCTACCTTTTCACACATCGATCGCGATGAAATTTGGTACGCAGGTAGCCTATGGTACGGAGAGGGCCATAGGCAAAATAGGGTGAAACCCCGTGGAACAGTTAGTTATATATATTGAGACGAAAAGATCTGGATGCAATGAACTCCCAAATACCTAAGATGATGGAATAACCTGTATAAAATCGCCTCGGCGGCGGCATCGGCCCACTCCCGATCCCGCTGAGCCTTATTCCCTAGCGTAACGTGGGGCTGCTCACCAAGTCAGCAATAAAGATTAAGACCTCAAAAACTAGTAAAATTTAAAAAAAAACACCTTGAGAGTGGTAGCCAGCCAAATGGGGTACCCATACTTACAAAGTATACTACCACCATGTTATGGTTACTTCACGATTTTTTCCTTCACCGAAAGCTCACCAAAATCACCCTGTATCACTATCAATTAAGTGTTTCAAGCTGTATTTATATAATTGATATATTATTTATAGGCGGAGACTGGTACAAGGCATGAGCTTATAACATTCAAGAACAATTTATTAAACTAATATGACAAATCTTATTAATATTATAAAAGTGAAGGTAGATGTGTCTGTTTGTGAACGGATATATATGAAACTAGCTGTTTTACCCACGCTCCCCAGAAAAAAGTAGCCTATGTTCCTCTCCATACCATAGGCTATCTGCGTACCAAGTTTCACCGCGATAGGTTCAGCGGTTTAGGCGTGAGGTCAACGTTCGGGCTTCTGCTTAGAATTGACTCTGCCTGCATTGGAAAATGTAATAATTATTTTGGAAACAAATAAAGGTAGGTAAGTACTTTACTGTTTTTAACGTATCGTGGACTGATTTACACCTTTAAATCCCCATTCTGTAGATATAGATGAGTTATTATTTCAAAATTCGGACTACTATTCCGTTTGACCAAAAATATGTTTTTGTATTTACTATATTATAATATAATACTTTGATTTATTTATATATCTAGATGGGTAGTCGCGCTACTACAGAAGTAAAGCAAGCAGGCCAACATATTTATGCAGGTGTGCGTGCACGCGTGTTTACCAACGTCTTACACTCGCGCTTCGCCATACTATTTGTCCTAGTGTGGATCCTATTTTTTCGACGCGTTCACTGTCTCGTCTGTCTATCTGGACATAAATAATCAAAGCTACTATAGGTAATAGTTTGTCGTGTTACTTGATTGTAGGTATTAGATCAGCCTACTTATATATCAACCTATTGGACCGCACATCCAAGTTTCTTCATGAAAACAAATTACCTACTGTCTTCGACTCACGCTTCCTTGCTCTTATAAGTAATGTGATAAATGCTTCTCCAACCCAATAAGTTCTAGTCTTACTATTATTTTTTTAAAAGTTTACCTAGATCATGAATCAAGTTATCGTTAGCTATCTATTTTCAACCATTCATCATTGGCAGACATTTAATACAGTTGTCGATTGGGGATGATAGCTCAGTAGCTTGACGTAGGTCATGAATACAAATCCTACAATGAGCTTGAGTTTTCGGTGAAGGAAATCATCGTGAGGAAAATGGTTTCCTCACTCATGAGTATGTACTCAAACTCCTTTAGGCCTTGATAAGGTAGCACGGTAGGGTTTTGGCAGTACCTACCCGCTTGGACCGCATAGCGATATTATTAAAAAACAACTTGTTTTGCGAGATCCCGCAAATACCTCCCGCAATCCCGCTGGATTAAGATAGGTCAGTCCCGTAAATACCGGGATTGAAATACATTATACAGTATAGTCTATTTATTTGTATTTCTCTAAGAATATAGTGTGAGGTATACTAGAGCTTCCTGTTTTGCGACAAATACCCATCGATTGGCAATATGACGCCCATTACCGGTCCAGAATTGATTTGTTTACGTTGTACGATGCAGCAGTTTCAGAATTTTCCATTTTATTTTTGTAGCTTACACATAAAATGTGGAATAAGCGCAAATGTATTTTGAAAAATATGTTTTCAGATTTACAGTGCGTTTCTCAAGAGTATTTTGGGTTTTAACATGCCTTCTTTAATACATGTACATACTTAGCGAGATTCCTATAAGCTTCTTAAATCTTATAAAAGCTCGAAAATAAAGTACCTAAGTACCTATGTTACAAATATAATAATACGTGTATCTAAATAAACAAGATTTATTCGTCTCAGTGCATGAGCCGAGTAATTTTTTTTTTAAAAGTATATTAGCGAAAGAAAATCCTACGTAAATATTTTTGGCTTATTCCATTCAAGAACATATTTTATTTTTAGGGTGGTGTATGGTGACTTTTTATTTCATATATTTTTAATGAGCTTAGTCTATAGACTATTTTGTTAAATGTGTGGCGAATAAATACGAATTAACATGTACTGCTAATGTAATAAAGATTGAATTATAAAGTTTTTTTCAAAACAAAATTTGTTCACTGGCTATTAATTTAATAATGTCTTCAGCAATACCTAAGTAGTATATTCGTTTGTGAAATGTCGTCATGTTATGATGAGAGACCCAACAGTGGGTAGACCAGAGCTGACGTGATTATGATAAGGAACCTGCTATTATACTAAGACTTCAACTAAACTAGATAACATAAATACGCCAGGAAACGTTAAATAGCAATGTTGTAGCATTGTGGTTTTACAATTAAAAATCTATCAGGAGTACATGAACTTTAGAGCCCCATTTATTTCTATGATGCTGTAACACTAAAACGACAATTCTTATTTAAAGTTTGGGATACCGTTGGGAGTTGGCACAATTTATTAAGTCTATCCTGTCGTGTTGTTGTTGTTATGTTTATATTCTATTTAAATGATATTTTCTTTATGAATTATCACATTTATCATACATTATTTGAATCCAGACTTCTTCTTGTTTGAAGAATTAAGGTAGGTAGGTACTTAGTTATAAATAGTACATATTTTTAATTTACACGATATTATTCGGGAATTTATTATCTACACCAATTATCCTATTTGGATCGTGTATATCGTATAAACATTTATGTAGGTATGTATTTTCACTAAATTAACTTTCCTAAAAACCACTTTGGTACATAGATTTCCTCTTCAAAATTCTGTTACTTTATCTACAAAGGGATTAGGAAATTGCTAAAGGATTTTATTTTATAATTATGATAATACTTTTCTACTTACTACAGCTAAAATAAACCCGACATTACACAAAAGAGGATAATGTATTTAGCTCCGGTTGGAAGTTCCGTTAACATGTTTAATTGAAAAGCGGGTTGGGTTGAATTTTTAACTTGCAGACGCAGACCCGTCGTGGGTTGAATGAATTTACGAAATGCAGAACTTCGCGACAGTTCCTTTTTTTTGTTTTAATTTAGCTTTTCACACTGCATGCTTAGCAGACAGTGCATTTTTATGTTAGTGTATTTTTTGACTATTTTTCTCTGTGAAGTATGGCAACTGTCCTAATACTATAATTTTATTCTGCCAGCATTTACAGCTTTATGAAATGGGTAGATGATATCAAAAATAAACTTCTTCCTAAGGAAGGAAATCTGTAAAGAATGCTATAGTTTCATCACGACTCGATTTTCTCCGAAGGAGAATAAATTAAAAAAGTAATCTACCTATAGTAGCTATAGGTAGTACATTTGACGATTCGCAAATCTATTGTCCCTTTTTATGATATTTAAATAATTTCTTTCGCCTTCTCTAATTGGGGCGTGGATTTATTTGTTCGTGAATTTCATTTTTTGATTTTCGTTTGAATTGAATAAGTATTTAGATTTGTTGATTCAGGAAAATGCTGTTTGCAAAGAGATTTAATTTCTTTAGGGCTCTTGTTTATTTTTATATTGATGGGGCGTGCGTGGTACATTATGATGCGGCCAAAGCAGGTACTACGCCGGTTGGTGCGAACAATATGAGTGAGGTAGGGTAAACCAGGCCACTACTAAGTACCAGTCTCTCTCAATATATCATTATTATGTAATTCCACCATAATGGACTTAGCAAATAACATCAATGATTTAATTTTCCCAAAAAAATTGATTCAATTATATTTGATAATAAGAAAGAACAAGATACAAAATATACCTACAAGATTGACAAAGCTTACGTGTTGTGAGCAACAAATAAAATGTTTTTATCTGTAGATAGATATGTACATCTTGTTTATTTTAAATTCGCGTTTATGAATTTTTTTCTGATTGATATCATTCGTTTGATGGGATATTTTAATTTCCTCTTTGAAAAAACGTCGACGTGTACAATTTATTTACGTCCAAAAATTTTCGCGGAAATTGATAAATAGGTATATCGTAGCTACCTATTATGTTAACATATCGAATAAATACATCCTACTAATATTGTATATGTGAAAGCGTGTCTGTTTATTATGCAACTAGCTTCCGCCCCGCGGTTTCACCTGCGTTCCCGAGGGATCTTATGTTTTCCCGGGATAAAAAGTAATCTATAGATAGCCTTTCTCGATAAATGGGAAGTTTTCAATTCGAACCAGTAGTTCCTGAGATTAGCGATTTCAACCAAACAAACTCTCCAGCTTTATAATATTAGTACCTATAGATATATAGTGTAGATAGATTGTATTTAGATTTTGTTGACTACGACAGAAGCAAGCTTCCCCACCTTGGTTTTGGGAAAACGCGGATAAAACTTTAGGACACAGTTAGTTATCACGTCTAGGCAATACCTCAGTGGTAGTAAAGTCGAATGCCGCATGCCGTGACGGAGCTTGTGGGTTCAGACTACTTCAGACACTGCGATGTGCATTTCGATAAAGAAAAACATGTCTGGCTACCCACAAGTTGAAAATCCGTCACCATACACCAACAGCCGTTTTGACAGTTGCACTTGCGAACCTATTCTCTTCGAGCCTTAGTTTACCACCCATCATCACTTACCATGTGCACCGTGTTCATGCTTATTATTAAGTTGGCCATTAGCGTACCTATTCCTTTTAATAATAAGAACTTGTTTGGGTTACATTTTATTATTTAATTTATCTTGTTATTTTCCTTTTTGTTTGTAATTTATATTTAAACTAGTGGGCCCGACAGACGTTGTCCTGTCCAAACTCGATTACGACGCCATCTACCGGGTCCAATTATATTTTAAAACCATCCAGGGACCCACTCATATATACACAAAAAATTTCTTCAAAATTGGTCCAGTCGTTTAGGAGGAGTTCAGTCACATACACACGCACACAAGAAATATATATATTAAGATATAGCCAAAATACTTAGTCAGATCATAAAAAAATATAAAAAAATGTAACCTCGCTGAGTTTCTTGCCGGTTCTTCTCAGTTGAACGCAGACTTCTAGAATATATTTTCAACAAGGCAGTAAAACAGAAAAATTACTACCTCACCAATAGTCAGGGTTGCCACCTTTTGGGAAAAAAAATCGGGACAATCATATGGTAAGGTATCTATCAGAGACGGTCGGATTTCAGTCATCAAAAAGACTGCAGGAAATAATAGACGCGGGACGATATCATCGAAATCGGGACTGTTTCGGCAGAATCGGGACGGGTGTCAGCCCTGCCAATAGTTTTCACAATTTTCAATAACAAATATTTCTATAATAAAATAAAGTAACAAAGTATAAAAACGTTTTGTCAGCCACGAAGTTGTAATGACCGAAACTGTCCTAAACTTATCTGTCGAAGGTACTTCTTTTGTGCTATTGTTGGCGAAGTCAGTTTGTTAAAGTTTCCTTTAGTATCTCAGTCACGGGACATGATGAAGAATTACATTTATAGATGGAGCATGGACCGGCAAATTGAGTTTAAAAGTTTTCTATCATTATTGGGTTTAGGAACTGATGATGTTTTAGATACTCTATTGTCATATAGATACAGACTAGATTAGAATAATCATATGTTCTTCACAACAGAACTTTTACCTCGTGGTTATACCCGGCTTCAGAGGATATTAGTTGGTTACCCCCGGGCAGGTTTTTAGGAGTAGGTAGTTTAACGAAAATAAAATGAAAACAATACGTCAATTTGCAAGTTCCCGCCAAAAAGTCCGAACTTCTTTTAAAATTAAAGTTCTGGAACTATAATTTAATTAGTTAAAAAAAGTTACTAACAAAAAACTAAAAACAAGCCGAATTAAACAGAGCTTCTACTATTATAATCACATAATTATTAAAACTACTTAAGAAGTGCCTACGAGATCACTAAAAAAATGATTGCTATAATAAAATAGTCAGGCGCTAAAGGAAGCGCAATGTTTTCTCGTTTGACTTACAACCGTTTTTCATATTTAACTGCCATCAACTATTTCACATAAGGAACTGGAAACCTCGTGGACCTATCTGTTCAGAGGGTATGTGTGAGTGAAATCTACGGGAGAAGCTGCAGACATTACTTCATTGAATAAGATGGTATAATTTTAATTAAATCATAACATAACGTAAAGGCTGTAGCGGATTTAGGCCTAGAACTTTGAGGAACAGCCCTAGGGCGGCAAATTTTGAGGGGCGCCATAATTTTTTTTGCTAGCATATTATTTATTTACGAAATTAGTTTTTATTTTCATATTTTTCATTTTATACACACATATATGTATATGTAGATTTATAATATATATATACTGTTACGAAAGAAAAAGGGCGCCATATCGTCTCGGGCCTAGGGCGCCCTCAAACCTAAATCCTGCCCTGCGTAAAGGAGTCCCAAAGATAATCATCCTATGCGATTATGTTATGAAATTATAACGACATAACTTTAGCAGCCAATAACATTTCACACCCGAGGGTTTAACGCTTCCGAAGTGGTTTCCAAAGTCCATTTTAGTTCTAATGCTATTTTCCAATTGCACGACGGTGTAGTTTAACTTTTGATATTGGCTTTTAAAAGTTGTCCGAGGTAGGTATAGAGCGATAGACATTTTTTTTAGGTACAAAATAACTTGATATTAAATCTATATATGTGTATGTATGTTCCATATAGATCTCTAGCGGACACACTGAGAAGTATGGGAAGTCTAATCTGCTTCTGGAGAGAGTTGGGCTGGCTGGAGTAAAAACCCCTAGAACACGTACAATGGTCCAATTCAAGGACTAAGTGCGGAAACCATACCCACTCACACAGAAGTGGGTTCTTGATGATGATGATGATATGTTCCATATATTTTAAGGCGATGATAGCTCAGTGGTAGTGACGTCGGACGCCGCGGCGAAGGTCGTGGGTTCGAATCCTACAATAAGCTTGAGCTTTCGGTGAAGGAAAACATCGTGAGGAAACCATAGCACGGTGGTAGGGTACTTTGTAGTACCCGCCTGGCTGGCTACCACCCTCAAGTTGAAAATCTGTCGCCAAACACCTATTGGTGTGTTCCGGCAGCTGCACTTGAGAGCCAGATCCTTCTAGGCTTTGTGTGCTTACCACCTTCGGCCACATCATCACCTACCATAGTGAGATTGTGGTCAAAGACAAGCCTATACAAAGTAAAAAAATATATATATATAGACTCCGAAACCGCTGAACCGATCGCGATGAAATTTTCAGACAATCTTTATATTAGCCCCGCGGGTAATCCTGTAAGGTTTGGTGGCGATCGGAGCACTCGGGACCGCGGGCGAAACCGCGGAGTGGAAGCTAGTGTTATATATTGAAGGAAAGTTGCTAGCCGTATGCTTGTTTGCCAACTATGTTGTATAAAAATAAAAATTCTGTGAGACAACAGTACCGTGAAACATACCAACATTGCCACCAAGGGAAATTTTGCCCGAAGAACAATTTATAAGCATATCTTTGATGTGAAAAAATATTTTAATGTTATGGCAACATTGATTGACTTTGATGCAAAATAGGTTATATGTATGGCAATACTGACTATCGAGTCTGTTGCTATCTTTGCTCAGTAACTTGTTGGAACTCGTCAAGTGAGGTGCGTGTTTTTGCGGGCAAATTTTCGTGCAAATTTGAAAGTAAATTCTGCGAGATGGCGAAAACACAGGTTAGTTTGATTTATAACATGTGATAGTAAATTATTTGTAGAATTTATTAATGCTAGTCTCATTGCGTAAGATCTTTTAAAACTAAAGTTATGATGATGGGCAAAGTTATCTAGTAATGTTCCGACCTACGATTGGCAACATTGCCCACCATCAAAAAAGGCTTAGGGTTGGCACATTACGAACGCTTGATTTTTTTTTTCGTTTTTAATTTACGGCTTCTGCTGATCTGCTGAGCTTATTTAATTTTAAATATATATTAAGTAATTAACTAATAAAATACAAAGATGGCATTATTTATTGCGTACTGGTACTGAGTACCTGCTCCACGGTACCTTATAATTAGAACATTTATATTATTCTAATACTGGTCGATCCCGTAGCATTATTTGTAGTATGCCTGCCTCCGAAATAGGATCGCAGGTTCGAATCCCGCTCAGCGCAAACATTCATATGATGAACATGTATGTTCGTCTGGTACCCATAGTACAGGTTCTGCTTAGTTTGGGGTCAAATGGCCATGTGTGTGATGTCCCCACAATTTAACTATTTATTTTATTTTATTATTACTTCTAACATTTTTTGTTGCATGGTTTCTTTCAGAAAATTAAACATAAATCTCGAATTCGACAGAGGAAGTCGAGACGAATAATTGGATCCAGGTTATATAAAAACTACTCTGATGAAATGTTAAAATTTGCATGTGAATAAGTAGAATCAGGCCAAATTTCTTCACGAGATGTAATTTAATTTGTCAATCAGTCAGACGTTATAATAGTAATGACCAATTGTGATATCAAAAAATATGTGATGTATGTTGTTATTGCGGGGTGGATTTAGACGAATCACTAGTAGATAAACACAAAAAAAAATCTGTTTTAACTTTATAGGATATATATTAAAGAATATAAATGAAAAGTGGGAAACACCTAATCTTGATATGTTTTCTATTAATCTCTACATAAATATGATTAAGGTGTGTATGTGTACAAATTTAGAAAAATAGACGTGACATCACTCAGGGTTGATTATCATTATAATCTAATTGTGTGTCTTCTACAGTTATTTAAGTTCAGAAATTAATTTGTGAATCAGTGGAAAGTTAAAAAAGTAATAATTAAATCATCACAATTATAGGCCTCTAATAAAAAATATCCATTATTTTTTTACTTTATGCGAATGAAACAAAAATATCTTAATTTAATTTAGCTACCAAATACGAGTTACTTGACTTGATCTCTATCAGTAGTACCTAAGTATCTACTTTATCAAAAACAGTGTTAGTTATAATTTCAAATTTTATTAAAGCGTGGAACATTTTTCTTTTTATTTACCTAAACACATATTCTTTGTAGAAAGGGAAAAAAACAGAATATTTTTACCATGTGCCAATCCTAGCAATTTTAAAAGGTGAAATGTAGATTGTATGAAAAAGATAAAAAATTACAGGGTAATATCGCCCAGTCATTTTTTCAATAAACTTTTCATAGTGTCGTTTACATTCTTAAAGTAAACGCCATCTTTACCAAAATTCTTGTACTGGTTTTTATGTCATCTGCATAAAGGCCATATTTGCGTCAAAAATCAATGTGGGCAAAGTTGGCTAAAAGTCCAGATAACTTCGCCCGCCAACGAAATCGAACCAATATAGAATTAAATGTTGAATATAACACATGCACATAATCTTACAGTTGTTGCTGATGAAGGAAAATACTTATGTCTACATAGAAAAATTGTATTAAAATTGTAATAATTTGATAAAAGTGGGCAGAGTTGGCATGTTTCACGGTACGCAAACACTTCGCTTCTGGGTCAAGTAAAATATGTAAGTATAAACTAGATTCCACCCCGCGGTATCACCCGTGTGGGATCTTATGTTTTCTCGAGATAAAAAGTATCCTATATGTTAATCCAAAATATATTCTATCTGGGTGCCAAATTTCATCTACATCCGTTCAGTAGTAATTAATTAAGTCCATCCTAACTAATATTATAAACGAACCAATGTGAGTTTGTTTGCTTTTTACCTTTTCACGCCTAAACCGCTGAACAGATCGTGATGAAATCTGGTACGCAGTTAGCCTATAGTATGGAGACGGACATGGGACAACTTTTTTCTCGGGAACGCGGGTGAAACCGCGGCGGACAGCTAGTAATTAATAAATACAATAACCCATTAGATACCGTACGCCTCATGCACGAATTACAAAATTGTAGCCCTAAATTGTATGTGATAAACTAAAACGTGAGAAATATCCTTAATAAAATCAAAATGGTGACCATCCTATTAACTTACGCTTTCGGTAAAGGAATTATAACCCTACTATTTTGGGTTCACCACAGTCTGGTAAAAACCATAGCACGGTGTGAGAGTATGTTGTAGTACCCAACCTCATGTTGTAACTCGGACATTAGAAAAATATATTGAAGTCAGGGGAAATAATAAAAACACTTTTGTATTTCTTGTAATAATCTATTAGTTTGCATATTCCTAGAATTAATGAAAAAAGTGGCCTAAAATTATGGCAAAAACTAGACCTATGACTAACCCAACAGGTTTTAGGGTAATAACAAATGTAAAACTATGATATTAAATATGATTTTGATATTCTAATCCTAACTAATATTATAAATTTGAATGTGAGTTTGTTTGTTTGATTGCTACCATTTCACACCTAAATCGCTGTACCGATTGTGGTAAAATTAGGAACGCAGATAGCTTATGGTATGGAGAGGGACATAAGCTGTTTCTTTTTCTTGAGAACGCAGGTGAAACGGGGGACAGCTAATAAATAAATATAGTGTGAAAGAGAAAAAAGATAGTGTACTCAATGAGCTAGTTGACATTATTTTAAAAACAACTCACAATTCTAGTTTTTTTAAATGGTATATTCATTCCATTCACGAAACAAGGGGTTAAGGAAAACTATAAGAAAGTATATTATTTTGTACATTGAAATTACAGTAACAAGCCAATTTTTTAAAGTTTTTTTTTCATTCACAAGTAAGAACCTCTATAATGTACCTACATATATACATACATATGGATGGATTGTGTAAATGATATGAGTAAGTAAGGATGGAATGCAGATATGATGGACAGAAAGGCCGATTGGAAAAAAAGGGTGTATTGCATTCCATTAGGAATCAGCGCAATAGATATTTCTTTTCATCTCTCTTTCCATTGAACCAATAATTTCATGAAGATGACAACACAATCACTTTTTAAAATCTTCTAGTATAAGGTATTATTATGTAGGTACCTTAATGGGTTTACTAAAGCTGGAAAAAACAGCAGTAAGTATTTAATTCCTAATAATGAAAGGATACCCGCCGGTTTAAGACAAGTCCTATATTTATACTCTAGCTAGAGTATAAATTAATAATTTGTGTAACATACTGGAATTTGGAAGAAAAAAAATCTGCTCAAAAAAGTTGATGTAAGAAAAGCATTTTATTTAGCACAATTTTTGCCTTTCTTAACATGTTGACTGTCCCGTCTATTTTGGGGTAATATCATGGTACGTCCAATGGTTTTTTTTTATAAAATGCTTTGTTTTATGGTTCTTAGAAAGGGCTGATATGTAAATAACTGCGTAGTTATACAAAAAGCCTGAATTTCAGCATGAATTACATGTAATGCATCTCAACAATATTTTTGTGAATTACATGTAATGCACGGACGTCTCAACTAGATTTTGTGAATCACATATAAGGCATGGACATTTGATAAAATTTTCAAGACACTTGTTTTTTTTTTTCGCGTTTTTGGACATCCACAACCAGTGAAGCAAGAAAAAAGGCTGCACAAGTCATACATGAATGCCTCCCTTGCAAAAAAGCGTTTTGCTTAGCATGTTTTAACGAAGCTCATTAAAGTTTTCTCTCTGAAGTCCATAAAAAAAAAAAAAACGATGGGACATTTGAGTTTTATTTTCGCCAATTCATTGTTCATACGTCCCTAGAAAACCAAAGTTCTAGCTCACACGTCCAGCCCAGGAATCGCGGTTCAATTGCCTCTGGCGAATGCATTACATGTAATGCACGGACGTTACAGCCAGACCAAAAATGCATTACATGTAATGCACGGACAGTCAACGTGTTAATCAACGTAACAGTTAACTACTATCGTTAAATTATTATATAATTCACATTCAAATCGTTAATATTTACTTGTCTATTTACGATATAAACAATAACATAACCCTACTTTTTCGATGACCGACTGACTGCCTGCCTTAGACGGACGACTGTCATAATGAATGACATATGGATTTAGTGTTGCCTGATTCATATTTAAAAAATGCTTTAATACTGCAGTCTGGTTAAAGGTGGACACGCACCATTCCGCGCCGTAAGTGCCACCGTCATCGCATTTTATAAATCTTTGTATGAAATAGTATGTAACCCCGCACACCTATCCGTGCCGTACGCGCCATACGCGCCGAATTTGATGATGTCATCCGCGCGAGCTAATTTAACCCGTATACCTACAGCATTTTTCAGAAATGCGGCGCATGCGGCACGTACAGCGTGGAAAGGTGCACGTCCACCTTAAATCAGCACTCAATATTTAAAAAATGTTTGCTATCAAAATGTACTTGTGAAGTTCTAAAAAAAAAACCTAGCTTTAATATGTTTCTAGACTCTGTAGTAAGCTTTTACACAGGTCCTGTTCACAAGTATAACGCAACTTAACGTAATATGAATCATAATTTAATCATCAAATTTATATATTACTGCTTATGGGGACATGAGCCCAATTCTCGAGCTGTAAAGATAAATATCACACTCAATATTTATCATAAAACACGGCGGATATCTACAAAAATCATTTTTTGGTATTCTCGCGATATCACACTCGATATTAATCTATCGTTAGCGTGCGATATGCAACGAGTAAGTATTTTTGTGATATTTTCTTTCGATATGCGATTCGATATATTTACCAATAACGATATTATTATCGAAAGCGCGAGAATCGGCCTCCAGGACGCCAATATAAATATTTGTACTAATATTATAAAGCTGAAGAGTTTGTTTGTTTGAACGCGGCTACTTTTTATCCCGAGAAAACACAAGATCCCTCGGGAACGCGTGTGAAACCGCGGGGCGGAAGCTAGTATATAATAAATGTGATATATCTCGCGAATACCAAAAGCAGATTTTTATAGATATCCGCCATGTTTTATGATAAATATCGAATGTGATATTTAACTCGATTGCTCGAGAATTGGGTCCCTGGTGCGCTTGAGTCTGTTATTTCCTTTATTTATTTAGTATTCAATTTTGATAGACTCAACTTGTCGTTTCAGTGCCGAAAAATACAATTTATTGTTGTCATTGAGACATTTTTTTTAAATAATAAATCTAAAGAGTATTTTGCTGAGTTTATTTTCAGCCCTCTTTAGCAAATGCTACCTTCCCAGCCATGCGTTACAGTTAGTAAATTCATTAGTCTACGAAGATCTATTTGAATAAAATATTTTTTATTTGATTTGACATTATAAAGTAAAAATTATAGTGCCCATCGCTTTTATTACACAAAGTATTTAACCAATTTTCCACTTGACTGTATTAGCATGGCAACATTGCTTAAAAGTTTGAACTTTAGAAGCTCAAGCTTATTTCCGTTTTCCTGTTTTAAAATTAAAACAAAAGTTATGGCTTTGTAAAAAAATATATATTTTATTGTAATTATTTTCTTTAATCGTTATACTTTTCAAACTTTGTTTCATTGCTACTATGTTATTTTCGTTGTGATGTCGTTAAATAAAACCGGTCGTTGCGCCCTCTACCGAATTTAACCTCAAACTTCGCGTTGGCGGAAGATGGCCGTCGCGTGCCGTGTGTAGCTCCGAATGTTTATCACGATTTTTTAAGTTTATACGAATAAACCGTGACAATTGACTGAAAACTAAGTGAAAATGTTGATTATTCAACTGTGAAGGTTGTATTGGTCGTGTTTACACAGTGTTGTATGTTGATTTTCTCTCAAAAAGTGCGGCAACGATAGTGTGAGTGAAGCAACTAGTTTTGAGTCAGTGTTTTTAGGGAATGTTGTGAATCCAAGTGGATTGTGTCTTTACAAGCGGAGTTTGGACTTGGGACAGCTGCATTTAACTACTAAGGTAGGAATTGTTTGGTTTGGAAAACTTTTCGAAACTAAAGTTTGTTTACTTTCTTGAGCTTCTACCGCGCATGTTCAGTTAGTAAAGTTTTCAAGGATGAAATAGGATACCTACGAAATTCGAATAAAGTTTCTGCATTACATACCTTCTACTTTTTGTCTTTAATTCGAAGTTTTTGAAATCGAATGCAGATAATCTAAACAGAGAAACTATTAGCCCATTTGTCTAATTTTATTTTTGTTGAGCTATTATGTATTTGCTTCGTTCAGTATTTTACGACATGGAAGTCGTGTCTTGCTACTTGGTGTTTTTTCTTTATCAAATCAACTCAGTACCTAATCAGTAATCAAAATATTTTTTCATTATTTTTTACGGTCATCGAACCTATGGTAGTCGTGATCGAACCGTGTACAGCCACTGCGGGTTACCGCGTCTATGAAAAAAAAACACCTTGTTCACATCTCAATCTATGAAGTTATTTATTACGTGTGTAATAAAGAAAGATTTTTATCTACCGGGTTAAAACACCCCCACAATTTTAAATATGTCTATCTATATCATAATGATCACTGCAAAAAAAATGTTTATCTTGAAGAGTGCAATAAAATAAAAAAAATTATGCACTTTCGAATTTATAAGTAGATAGGTACCTAGTTGATTTCAAAAGAGTATGAGACTGAAGCACCTATTATCTTACAATTTACAATAAATAGTTGTTTAGCTATTCAAAATTCATTCTACAGTTCCAAAGTCTAATATTAAAGTTTGCTATATGAACTAGTTTGTTGCATGAAGACACTTGACTGTACCTATATTATCATATAATTCTGAATGATATGAAGATAATGGGTAACATTGACTTAACTGTTTACATTATGCTTAATTAACCATGAAAGAGAAATAGTTAATTATTTATAAATAATATAAATGCTCTATAGACAAAGAAAGTTATTCTATTGCTTATTTTTTTCCAGTGAAAATAATGTTAGTTTTTTTTTTCTATTTCATAATCTTGTGTTTTGACCACAATCTCATCACTATAAATGATATGGCAAATGTGGTAGGCATACAAAATGTAGAAAGAAAGAATCTGGCTCTCAAGTGCAGCTAGCAGAACACAGGTAGATGCTTGGTGATGAATTTTCAACTTTCTTTCTTCATTCATACAATGAACACTACCACCAGACTTGATATTTGAGTGGTAGTGACTGCAAATGCTGTGGCGAAGATCATGTCACCCTCAAGTTGAAAATCTGTCGGCAAGCATCTATACCATGAGATTGTGGTCAAACACATAACTAAAGGAGAAAAAAAAACTATTAACCATACTTACAGATATCACATATTCATAAATGAGACACACTATCTACCATCTACCTTATAACACTAGCTTCCGCCCCGTGGTTTCACCCGCGTTACTGAGGGATCTTACGTTTTCCTGGGATAAACCTTTCGATAAAGGGGCTATCCAACACTGAAATAATTTTTCAGTTTGAACCAGTAGTTCCTGACATTACCCCCTACAACCTCACAATCTCACAAACTTAATCTCTTTATAAATTTAGTATAGATATATACAGAACAAGATACAATCCTCAATAAATATACTTCCTATATAAATTTAGATTAACTCACAGTGAGTGTCAATGTAATTAAAATTTATCAACACTGTATTATCATACAAGTATTCTCATTAATAACATTTATATGACAAGTTCCTACTGTCATGATTGTCTGTTTGTCATCATGTCTTGATATTAAAAAACTACAGACTACTGTTAAAACTCAATTAATTACCATTATTTTTGTTAAGTTTGCATTTTGATTATTTTCTTATCCATAGCGATAGAGCTCACAGGGTTTGGTGCATATGTTCAATATAGTTTTAATTTCTAGTCTCCATTATTAATGCTACTAATAAAATGCGAAAGTATTTCTGCATGTTTGTTATTCAATTATACTATAATGGGTGTATGGATTTGGATAATGATATCTATGTTTAAAATATAGAATAAGTACTATTTATTCCGGGAACATGGAAAGGTGGATAAAACTGCACAAAGCAAATAAAAAGAAGCTATAAATTAATTTGATCATATAAACAGTGACAACAAAGGAAAACCTTTTTAAATAATGAATATTAAATGATTGACTGTACTCAATACATAAAATTTAATGAGTTAATTGGAGAATATTTACAGAGTGTATTTAATTTTAAATGAGTCAATATAGTCTGGTTCCATTTTTAAATGTAGTTTCATTTTTGTTTTTTTTTTATAATCACAGTGTTACAGTGTTAAGTAATTCATCAGAAATATTTTTTGTTTCTTTTGATAAAGGGTCATGTGTTCTATTGGTGTAGGTATTTAAATAAGTAGATACCTATATTATTTATTTAGTTTTAAATCTGTTGCGTGCTACGCTTATTAATTAATCATTATTGATCTCTCTGTACTTACTACTTTTTTGATGTTTTCTTATGAAGTATTCTTGCAAATTAAATTAATATACTTATCAGATGGCTTAGCGCTTCTGAGAAAAAACAGTTTTATATTCTCTCAAAGTCAGCCTATCAAATAATAATATTTACCTAGGTAAGCTATGAGATAATTGAGGCTTTTCAGAGCTGCTCGGGTTCAGTCCCGACTCGGATGAGGAACAGATAGGGTGGTGCACCGAATCGAGTGTCTGCCTTCGAATGAGATAGTCAATCACGGTAATTGAAGACTGAATCTAATACGGCATCAACATTTTAATTAAATAAAATCGCTACCGATTAGACGTGAATATCGCATATAAGCATAAATTATTCTGCTATTCGGGGCAGAGACAAATCCAACTAATCAAAGATCATAAAAATCGGTCCAGCCGTTCTTGAGTTATAAATGGTGTAACTAGCACGACTTTGTTTTATAATATATTTTTATGATTTTTGATTTGTTGATTTGTCTCCGTCCTGAATAGCAGAATAACTATAAAACATCGGAAAAATGTATACCGGGAACGCGGGTGAATCCGCGGGGAACAGCTAGTTAATTATATATTAACTTATTTTACATATTCATACATTAATGTAACGATCAGTAAACTTAAAATTACTTTCTGTTAATATTTGCTATTAGGTATACTGCATCTGTAGCTAAATATTAGGTAAGCTTTTAATGCTTAAAGTTAAATCTAAGTTACTTAAAAGGTTAAGTACACATTTTAGTTAGTTCTAAAACACATATATTAGGATTTAACTAAAGTAAGTACTTAGTGAAATAACATAATATTTGGATTAGAACTGCATGAAAATTATTATTCTACTCTTTTTTTTTTTTTTTTGTTTATGGCTTTGCGTCGATTTCAGTAGCCAAAGACAAAGTTAGGGAAAACAAAGATATAAAAATAAAATTAAAATGCGAGGAATTTGGAAAAGGAAAAGGATTGGTTTATAATTATACTATGATAAAATACTTATTTACAATACATATTGGAACTATTCTACTCTTATTTAACTAAGGTAGGTACATATTTAAATATTAAGTTTATAGTTGCTATATAAAAATAATGTAAACCTTTCCCATTCTATAACATTAACTGCCACATATGCAACACTGATATATTTAAAGCCTTTTTGTTACCTCGTGTTACCTCGTGTATGCCTGACCGCATGCATACGAAATAACTTTCATACCCATGTATTTACAATCATACATGAGTTTTACCTCGTCGAGTAAATTCGAGACCATTTTGTCTATGACTTGAATACCTTTAAGGGGTTGGTTGTTGGTTCACCCTTTTCTGCATCTACTTAAGGCGACGCCTTGAAGATTTTGTGTTGCAAGGATTCCGATTTTTCTCAACAATGACTGAAGCGAACGAACTGAAATTGTAAGAATTCATCATGTCTTTGACTTTATTTTGTACGTTGCATAACACGATTGGTTAACTTTTATAACACAAAATAATTAATCAAAAAGACCTTTAAAATAAGAGGTTCCAAAATTTCTACATATATTAATTGAAACTGATACTATAAAATGTACTTAGGTTTTATGAAATATATTTGTAGTTTTTAAATTAAACAATAAAAACCATTTTGTCGCATACGCCCGTTCCGTTTACGCGGGTTTTCTATGAGAGGTCGCTATAGTAGGGAGCACGTTGAATTTCAGATTTTTAAGCTTAACGCGGCGTCACCTTAAGTGTACAGAGCGCCCAATATATACGAATTCGGTTATTAGGTCAATAAGGAGTTCCTAGCGAGCTCCTTTTATCACTAATTCAATTTAGACTACGGCAAGAATTCAATAATATATTATAAAAAATAACTAGGTACTTACTTATGGTAGGTACTTACATATTTATTAGAGTTACTTTCGCATTTATAATATTAGTACCTATTAGTATGGATAGTATGGATTTAAGTAACTTCAGCCTGTAACTTACGAAAAACATGCGCCCGCGCTTATTTTTCAAAAGTTAGGTATTGACAGGCTCCAATCACTTAGATCCTGTAGTAAGCATTAATAATAATAACAATCCTGTCTTACCCACAGATCCCTGTCCTGTGAAACCCAAACCCTTCGCCAAATCTACCTGTCCCATCCAAGGAATAACCGTACTTCAGATTCAATTGGAAAATAGTGAAATTGAAGAATAAGTGTGAATGAAGAGTCGTCTCCATGCTTTCTTGCTAGGTTGTTCGCCTCTACGTGTTGGTGTTAAGATGCCTTGACCCGTATCCAAACTTGAAGTACACCAGACTTCTTAACTGTTACTGATGCATTAAAATATAGGGTGGAGTTATTCAATAACATAACTTTACAAAGGTTTCCATGGTAACCGATATGCAAATTAAAATTATGAAAGACTTCATAATGTTGTCCGTCCATATGCTGTAGTACTGAGCATTGAGTATTCGCGTCCATATTTCATAATTCACCATGCGTGCATGCATGCCTTGATTGATAAATTTTTATTCATTTCGCAATGTAACAATTGTCTTTGTGTTAAAAATGGTAAGTGAGATGGATGTTGTGAGTTTTAATGTAGGAGTATGTTGATTTATCGTAATAATGCGCCTATTATATGATAAGATATCCTTTCTTGGACGCGGACATTTTCTATTATGTTGCTTCTGGTTTATTTCATAATTATCCGGCTAACTTTATCAATTTGTATTTTTTTAATGTACCGGTATTTAGGAGCCTTGCTAAAAAAAGCTGTAACCTAACTCCCTAATATGTAATGTTAAAAAATGGCCTCCTATCACGCTATGTTTGATGTCGGAGTCAATTTAATTAAGTTGCTGCCTAATTTAACTTTTATAGTCACGATAGCCAAAATGGCCATGTTTCATTATGATGTTTAAATTAGACAAGTTCCAGATATGGAACTGAAATTGATTGATAAAGTGTATGTGTAAAGATTAGACACTAATGAAGCATACGTGAAATATACATTAATTTATTGACTTTAAAGTGGAGACCAGTATATCCAAAATACTTTGGATTAGGTAGGTTACATCTCCCTGTTATCTGCGCTGTTATATTTGCCCATAATAACACATTCGTACGAAAATACTTATGTCTAAGAATCGAGTCCCAAAGAAAAGACTTCAATGGTCATCTAAAATTATTGCGTTGAACGAAATCATTACCTTTTTCTAGAATCGTAACAAATATCTGTGGTTTAGCTATCGGCAGTATTTGGCAGCGTAAAAAGAGGCGTGTGCCAGTATTTAATTGAAGTCTTCCCCTTGTATCATGAACACCCCTCTGTGTTGCGTCTATTAGTATTATTATTAGCTTTAATGAAACAAGAGCACTGATGTTCTTTACTGATACCATAATGGTCAAATTGTTTTCAATTTATATATCATATTTTTTGCTGGAGTAGCAATTTGGATGAGAAATATCGCTAAAAGTTCTGATAACTATGCGATTAGAAATGGATTCCCAAGAAAAATACTCACGGCTGGGTTCATTTGCTGGGCTGGGAACAGATGGATGGCCGCGGGTCAAGGTTGTGTCATAAGTGGTAAGCAGTGGGCTATTATTGCTGATGTCTGCAGATCAGGGAAGAAATCATGCCACAAGAACACAATTCTGACGTTTTGTCTTATGGCAAGAAGTAAACACAACTAATTCAATTAAATGACCGAGGTGCGTGAGAAAACAGTCCCAGAGCAGGGGCAAGCTCATTCATTAAACGTTAACTAATTGTTTAATTGCCAGTGAATCACGATTTGTAACGCGAGTCGTGATTGCGGTACTGACAGAATGAATCAAAGAAGCGTGAAAGTTTTATAAAAGGTTCCGTAAGAACAACGGTATTCGGCTTTACATTTTTAACTATTGGCAACGTTGGTTGTGTTGCTACTGTTGATTTTTTTTGCTTATTTGTTGATGGTCTATTAATACTTTGACCGGTGATAATTTGCAGTATCGATCGTCACTATAAAATTCGTTGAATTGCGAAAGAGTCAAAATTTTTTAAGAAGCAATTTGTTCTAACATTAGTAAAATATTGAACAAAATGTTGTAAAATAAAAGTGAACCTCAAATGAAGAATTTGTATCTACAAATATTCTATATTTATTCCAACCTTTCGTAGGGAATACTTTTTGTCCCAACATTGTTTGACATGGCGCTTGGCTTAGCTGATTCGCTCTACGCTTTTTGTTTGCTCTCGGATCTTGTTTACAGGCCTAGAGTGGTACTCATTGTTGTATACAATATTTTCCATAAGTCAATCGACAAGACAGAACATGCCATTACGTATATGTACCAGGAAACACGCTGTCCTTTAGTAAATAATCCGCTGAATTCCACATTCATATGACTAGCTCTCGCTCCCAGTTTTACCCGCGATCTTATGTTTTTTATTTCAGGATGTAATCTAGCTATGTGCCAAGTTTCAGCCATTATCGTGTTATACCTACCTTGACGATGTACACGTATCTACACATCTACGTTACATACAACAACTTGATCTTTCGGGAACGGGGCTAAAACCGCGGGCCAAAAATAAGTTGTTAATAAAACAACTCTTACCTTTTCATAGAATTCCAAATAAGACTTATTCATTAAAACAACATCGATAACTGCGACTACTCCATCGATATTACAACCTAAGTTTACTTATCTAGACGACTAGGCGACTCTTTAAATAAAACAGTGCGGTGTAGCCGTGTCGAGTTGCCGACTTTTGAACCGCATCCGAGAATGTTTGGGCTCGCGGCGACTGGAGTGTCAATATTTGCTCAGTCTCCGGCTATTTGGTTATGTTTGCCATCTCGGGCTCCAGTCATTACCTCGACACTTTATGAAGCTTTCCGGTGAAGTAGTCGAGTTGATAAAACTGATTTGGAAAACATGAAATGTATGTTTCTTTGTGAACGTTTTTTTTAAATCTTTTTATCTAATCTTTAGACCTGTTTTATGGGACTTATTTGGCATCATGTTTGTAACTGGTATGAGTATTGCCAAAATTTAAGTTACTTTCTAAAGTAATGGGATGATAAATTTATTAAATTGTGAATATAAGAATCAAACTACCTACTCTAGTCAAATTACCTTGCAGAATAGTTAATTACATACCTACTTACAACCTTTGTAATTTATATTTTGCTATCTCTATTAAAATAACTTGAGTCTAGACAAACTTAAGTTTCAAATTAACTTGGAAATTAGGCATCCTTTTGTCAAAATAATACCTTTACTATTTTTTAACATATATCTGAAGTTAAATATCGTCCAAAAAATTAAACCGTACTTTTCGTTAAAATAACACGAGATGAATCAACATCACTCCTTGAAAAATCCAACACACTCCACGGGGCGTGACCAGACGATGTAATAGCTCTTGAATAACTAACGTTATTCTTTCTGTAACGTCGTCAGGATATCTAGTTGACAGCTGGAACGGTACCTCGGCTCTGATCAAGATAAATTGTACTTTTTCGTCTGAAGTATCGTCGGGAATTTGTTATAGATGGCCTTAAACCATTCTTAGTCGATGCAAACATGTTTTGCCCTTTGTGCCATATTATGTTAGTTGAGCTACCTAGTCTTATTTGTCCAGATTTGGCTGATTTAGAAATTTGGTGTTTATAATTTTCTAAAATTCTTCTGATATGAATAATTCCTACAGTGGTATCACAATAAATCTCCCGACCATTAACTTTAGTTCGGAGAATGTATCGATCACAATGTCATCATTGAAATAAAATAACAAATGTAAAACATTGTTGACATGTTTTTTCACGATTGAAGAAATAATAAAAAGCAATTTATCGCCAAACTCAAACCTAAGTAGATAATTTACGACCTCAACGACAAAAGGGTTCGCCCTGGGCGCTCGGCCCATAAACCAACCGTAACTAAACAAACTACAAATAGTTCTTAATCCTCTAGTAATAAGATTCAAAATAGCATTTATTCTATAGGACGTGTTCATTTCACGCGTATAAAATGTAATAAGTTGTATAAATCTAGGGCGTCGAAAGAATAGTGGCTGGAGAAAATTGAAATTAAACTTTTAGAGTTGTAGCATAAAGTTTATTATTGGAAGAATGATTTGTTGGAGGATTTCGGAACCGTTATGAATAGAAGCAGCCCCTGTGCAGTAGCAAGGGGATTTTCTGTTAGCAAATAATGTGTTCTAGCCCTATGCAATATTTATTGCGGGGTGAAATTTGGGGAGATGGATTATGAACATTTTAGGCACGATGGATTAGTTCTCTATCTAATAATATATTATTCAATTCAATGACGACTTTCGCTTAAGACATTCGACGAACATTATTTACCCAATTACGAATAATATTATAGGTATTTGGATTTCACGAAAAACTGCGATGTTACTTAGTATAAAATTATTAATTTCTATCATACCACACTGAGGTTAAGTGGATGCTACAAAGAATTCTCAAGCTAAAAATATTGCAGTTCAATTAAAAGTTGGACACAGACATTAGTTTAAGTTAATAAGTCACTTTTTACTGATAAGACGTAAAGAATGGACTATTTTTCAGTGAACAAAAAGCCTAGAATAAAAAAAAAAAGTTTTCTTAATTCATTATTATCTGTAAGAAGCCCTTGGATGTAATCTTATAAAATAAGTTCGCAGACATTATTCGAGTGGCATTTTATTTGAAGTTGCCTTAAAAAAATATTTGATTTTTTAATAAGTAATGAGGGAATAGCTTAGGTATCACAAAATAAAGTATTATTTAATATTCAATGTAGACTCATTTTTCCCAAAGTTAATCTGATTAGTTATACTAACAACATTAATTACATTTCTAATGGAATATTCTCCCTTTACGAAATCCTAAAGCCCTATAATACGATCTGAAGAGAGTTGAAAGACAACAGATGTTCCATACACTTGAAGTGTAACTACATAACTTTTTTAACTACTAACGAAGTGCCGTCATGAAGTTACTGCGTAACAGACCAAGTTTTGTGGAGGTAAACTGTGTCTAACTTCCGAGGATAGTTTACACATCTCCCTCACTCGTTTGTTTATTCATGTGTCTATATAAATAGTTCTGTTGATGGGATACTTTGTAAAGTTTCATTTTTATAATGATAACATTTATTGTATTTTATTTCTTTGATTTGATTCTTTTGATTTCACAAGCGTGAAAATAAAATAGTAAAATCGTTATTTTTTTGTTTCGAATTCCACACAAAATATTTCAGACAAGTTGTATTAAATAAAGCCATATCGCAAACATGTTCGAACATACAATCCTAGAAGATATTAGGATACTTATGTACAGATGCCTTTGGAAGTACTTACTTAATCTCTTTGTCTGGTATCTCGGGTCATAGGCCAGTCGATACCGTAAGCCCCGCTACAAAGCGTGACTATCAACAGCCGACATTCGTATCTAAAGATAACAGATTAAGGTTAATTCTCCAATGACCCGCAGACAAACACAAAGTTACAACCGCTCCGCGTTTCGTCGAGTTTTAAAGAACTCCTCTATGTAGTGCTCGACCTATTTCACTTGATGGATGATTTCTACCCTCGAGCCGGATCAAATGATTAATTTGAATCTTATCGTGATCGGAATACAGTTGATTATTTTGGAGTTATGGGTAAGGAATAATATCAAGTCGAGTTGCTGCATCCATAAGTTCGTTGGACTGCTAAGTAAAATCTTGATATAGCGCAATGCTTTTTAGAAAAAAAGCCATTCCTGTTTAAAATATCGGATCGCCGAATCACTTCGAAAGAAGCTCTCATCTCCACTAGTACGTATGATTAACAAATTGACTTCTGACATCGTAAAAATTGTAAGTAGGTCATACTGTTTGAAGTACATCTGATTCGTGAAAGCTCTATTATTGTTGTCCACGTTTTTGTGCAATACTGGGGCAAAGGTTTATTTAGAAGAGATTAAGTAATTGAAATCAATTGAAACAAATAAAAATATAACCCTGTCTTTGTTGTCGCGTAGTCGGAAAATTTATGTAATTTACATGTAATGAAGTTTTTGTTTTGTGAGATACCTTGTTATGAGAAAAAACAATTATATCATCAATATATGATGAATAATTTAATAAAAAAGCAAAAATGTCTTATAATATATTTCCTAGTCTTTTCTATACCTTAACCATAAACACAAATGTAAAACTGCATGGAAACAGATTTGATGATAAGCCTACATTCGAATAGATCGTGTTCTTAAATGTTTTAACTTTTGTTTTGTGGTGTCAAATGAAGATAATGTGTGATGTCTATGATGGAGAAGAGCAAGATAACATTAAGTACATCAGGTGAACTGAACTGTGTTGTCAGTTTTCGGAGTGAGTCTATAGGATATTTCCGAGCATAAATTATGAAGCTTTCGAAGTCCCACGATGTACGTTAATTTAAATCATACTCATTATATTATAACGATGTAGAAAAGAGTGTAACGAGTATCAAATATTAGCGGGGCTTCCTACGTAGCTGTCAAGTATTTCCTTTCCATTTTTCCGGTCCGTCACATCCGGTTGTCCAAACAATTAGCTCGTTCCCTTGTCGGGCCTTTGGAGCGTCCTTTGCATAATATCCCAGCGAGACACGACTTAATTTTCCAAGAACAAATACTGAAAAACGTGGAATAAGATGTCTCTTTGGTTTGGAGAATTTCAGCTTGACTCAATTTTGTGATAATTACGTAGTACTTTTTTATTTTAGGTCTATTGTGTTGTATACAATACCGGGTATATAAAAGGTCATCTTCTATTCCTGATCTGACAAATGATATCAATTTCGTGGAAAGATAATTGTCTTGAGTCTAATTTTTGTGTTGCATAAGATCATTTTCTTTGACGAATGCAAAAACCCATAGAGCCATTTTCCATTATGGTTTGAATTTGCAACTGTATGAAGAGATCCATTAAGTAAACTCTCACTAAATAAAGCGAATGCTCCAAAAATCAACATTGCAAAACTGAAACTCCACTTGAGACGGTTAAAATTAAAAATGAATTTTCCTGAATGGCTCCAAAACTCTTCTCAGCTACAATGGAGATAAAAGGGGGGAAGCTCAGAAATGGGGTAGTTCATTAAACAAGCCATTAAGCTCATTCCCGGCTCAGTAAGACGAGGAGTTAATCTTCTGTGTATAAGTGTGTGTTTTTAGTTTTTTTAAGCCAGCATTTGACACATCCGTCCCGCATCGTTGAATAATGGTTTTGGTCCATTAAAATATCTACTTTGGACGTCCCTAAGCTTCTAAAATTAACTTGGCTGTGTCCCTTGACAGCTGAATGTTTATTTGTGGGAATTTTTGTTGGGGTGTATTGACATTTTTTGTGTTTTTGGAATGAGATACTCGGATTTTACAGATTTGGATTGACTTAATGACTCTGAGCGATTCCTTGAAATCCTCCTTTTATTTTTTGTTATGAATTTGGTGTATTTAATATCACGGTAACTCATGTGTGGTGACCTAGTTGGGAACTTCGGAATGCCCACAATCGTGAGCGTCTCTGACTGACGTGCTGCTTAGCTTACCATTGAAATTGTTTTGAAAGAAAACATCTGGTCGTGAGTAAAGTGCAAGAGCTAAAAGTGTTTCGGGGGCATGTTTAACCTACTAATCCTTACAATAGATTGTGGTACAAAACAGAGGAACATGTATATAGAACATTTGTAACCCATGTATCTACCTCTATGTTATTTTATCAAAATTGAACAAACACTGTTGGACTAACCGAAAAATTCAATCGAATGTCGGAATTCTTTTCTTTTCTGGATATTCTTTTCTATGATATTTCTTTGTTTCACTGCTAAAAATGGAGTGTTACAATTGCCCAATGTAAAATATAGTTTCATTTTTATATGCCTAATCAAATTCAAACACCAATGCGTTGGCGTTCTCGTGTGTAGGTAAATACCCGAAGAACCGATGAGCATTAGTCATACGCAACTTTTATTGATCTACAGATACGAAATACCCGCTATTTTTATCTTTCTACCAACATTACGTTATCATTTATTTATTTTCAACCCGAGAATGACAATTATGTCACGTTTAGCTTTTAGTTGTTTTGTGATATTTGAAAAGTAACTTTTAAGTGGGTTGGAGGATGTTTACCTTTACTTTATCCATTTTGTTACTTTAAGTTGTGCTTGAACATAAGCAATTCTAATCATGGCTCAGTGAATAAAGAAGTTCTACACATAATTCCGAATCGAAGTTGGACCCAGAATTAAAAACCTACGTAATTTAGTCCCAAGTCTATTATTTGCTTATAATACAACAAAAACTTTTGTGACTTATCCCGATACTGACTTTGTCCTATCTTTTATTACTTAAGTAATAGAAATAAATTATTTGTCAAATCAAAATTCATATTTTCTTCATCTACTTACTCAAAACATTTCTTATCTTAATTAGGCTAGACAAAGTTCATGTAGTCTAATATAATATAATCTATTATATAGCCTTGAAGAATAGACGTATCCTATCCTCTATCTACATTTATATCATGTCCCACAATATTTCTCGCTCACCTGTTAAATCGTTATCAGTATGTCGTGATTTGATTCTCTTATTTTTTCCCCACTGCTGATTGATGGTTAATGATCAAAACTATCCAAAATGCCCATCAGATAATTTCGGTCTTATCCTTGACCCAAACGATCTGACAAGTTCAGGAGCAATCCGAGCAATGTCAAGATTGTAATTAAACTATGGTTCAACCGATTGCCAGGCTTACGGAATCGTTGGCGCCCAACGGATTTGTTGGCTAATTTGTTAGACTTTTGACTGGCAATCTTCGCTTGGGTTAAAAGGTTTTATGATGGAAATTTTGACCTTTTATCTTCCACTTCTATTTTTCGTATCTTTATTATTCTATATTTACGAGTACAAAGCATCCTACTTAGTATGTAATATTATAAATTTGAAAGTTTGTTTGGTTGCTTGTGACTCAATCGCGCATAAACGGCTGATTGGATTTGATAAAACTTGGCACATATATAGATCATACCCCGGAATAATATAAGTAACTTTATATCCCGGGAAAACATAAGATCCCTCGGGAACTCGGGTGAAACCGCGGGGCAAAAGCTAGTAGAAAATATTTTTTGGTCCTTATTTCCTTAGTATATTTTCGAAGTACCTTACAAAGATCAGCAATTGCACCTAACGCTGCCTGATTACCTAGATATCTATTTCAATATTGAACAAATATTTTGGTTGCTTTATCGTCAGTTCATCCTTGTGTACGTTAAGCACTATCGTAGGTAATATTGCGTTATCTCTTCCAACCCTAGCTGTACGCCGGTATCGGCTCGCATACAACAAACTTTGTGGTTGATAAGATAAATGTGGCAAACAAATCTCATTAACATCTGTATGTTAACCGATCTATAGTGTTAATGTGCTATGGTTATAAAAGTTTTGGGTAATTTCAAATTATGTTTTAAAAAAATATCGATCTACTGAAAGACCTATAAGAAAATATGTATAATTTATAAGATACATTGTTTAATATTTTAAAAAATACAACCCAATTGAAAACCGTTCTCTTTAAGAAGGTTAAAAAAAATAGAGCCATATAATATAATGATGGCATATAGCTAAGAGATTAATTTATTGAGATTTTTCATTCTTGTTGCCTTTAGGTAGGAGGTAATATTAAGTTACCTCTTTGTGTTAAAACTTTGATGTAAGTCATACTGCCCAAAGATCACCGTGGCGTGGTTCTTTAACAAATTTATTTAATCAAATTATTCATAATTTTTAAAGATATCAATATGATCTATAACATACTAATATAATAAAGGAGAATAACAAATGAATAATAATATTCATGAATCGAATTAAGTATGCCAGAAAAAGTTGTGAGCGTATAAGCTAATTAAAAATAGAAATCAACAAAGGACGATCTCTGCAAAAATTCAAAATTTTGCCTCAATTTTGTTTGAGAATATGATATTCTCTAATAAAAGGTCACGTTTCTACAACCGCTGAATGTTGAGTGGGCGAACTACAATGGAAGACTAAATAACAGCTAAAAAGGAGCGTAGATATTTTCCACAAAAAAAAACACATTTATCGGAAAGAATGTAGATAAAGGAACCCCGCTGTTCCGATATTCGTTTCTAAATAGCTGATTTTTAAGTATTTGTAGAATAGGGTAAGTACCTTATGTAAGAAAAAATAAGCATAAATTTACGTTTTACGTCCACCAGGAGGCATCAGGCACCCCTGCAGACTTGTCAGCCTTCTAACGTAAAAAAATACCGCCAAGTGCGAGTCGGAAGGACTGAGATAGTAACCATTTTACATTTCTAGAGGATTTTAGGCGCCTTTGGGACGTAATTTTTTAATTTGGCAATGGACTTTTATAGGTACAAGTACTAATTATGTTTTAAAAACAAGGGCTCTTTATCAATAATGAACGGATATTTGTAATTAAGGAACAAAGTGTATTTCTAGAACGTTTAACGGGCCGGTTGGCGTGGTTTTTAAGATACCCTATCTAGATCGTGGGTCGATTCCCACTCAGGACAAACATTTGTGTGCATGAACATGTCTGTTTGTCCTAAGTATGGGTTTAATTATCTATATATATGTATGTATTTACAAAAGAAAAGTAGTATATGTAGTATATCAGTTATCTGGCTTCCATAGTAGGTACAAGATCTGCTTAGTTTGGGGTCAGATGGCCGTGTGTGAGGAATAATGTCCCAGAATATATCTAGCTTTAAAAAAAACTGGTTTTTGTAAGGGTTTTTTTAGTTCTCCTCACAAAATATATAATTTAAAAGCATTGTTGTTCAACAGAATTTTCTCTCACCTTAGAGGCATTACGATTTATGTTTTTTTTTTCTTGTATTAAATTCAACAACGTATTTACCATCTCTTCACGATTATCTAAATTTCAAGTAGATTCAGATAAAATAAGCTGTGACAGACGTATCTATAGACAGACACGAGAGTGATCCTATAAGAGTTCCGTTTTTCAACCCTCAAAAAAATTTAAGTAAGTGGCTCAGGCTATGCTGTTGTGGAACGACCAAGATCTCCTACAGTGCTGATAAATCATCCACTCACAGAGAGACTATGACATAAACTGTACTCGTATAATATAGCAGAACTTAAAAAACAGTGCTTAAATAAGGAATTAGTTTAATTTAATTCATCTACTTTCTATAAAAAACGGGAAACAACTTTAAGGAAACTTTCAATAACTAACGGAGGCAATAATTTTAAGAGCACGTTAAAGTAATTTAACATTTGAAATATTCACAAAGTTGAGAGTAATAACCGTGGCTTATGTCTTATATTAGTTTCTGGGTACTTTATGAATACGAATGTCAGTAGAAGTTTCCTTGTACAACCAGAAATACTTAAGTATTCATGTAATGACTTCTATAACCTTTGCTGTTGCTAGATTATTTTCAAGATGCGTAAATACTAAGAACAAGTACCTAGGTTTTTAGCATTTATAACGGACCTTTATCTTTCAGATTCTTTGTGACTGTTATGCGTCGGTGAACTTACCATCAGGTGGGACCGTCTGCCTGCCTTTCAGCCTGTTGGTATAATACAAACCTTTTTATTGTTTGATACTGTTTGCTACTGAGGAATTTCCCATAGGTATTCTAAATTGTTCAAATTGTCGACTAAAACTTGACGAAAACTACACAAAATTAACCAAACAATACTAAACACCTGTTCCCATGTCACATACTGCTCATCTAATATCAAACGTACCAGTGTTCCTAAGCACGTACCGTCAACTTGTCAGCTAACATAAGTGGCCGAGGCCGTGCTCCAATTATGCTGTACTTTAGCATGTCCACTCCAGAGCCCTCTGGCGACTATGTTGAGAGTGTCGAGCTTACTCCAAGATGGGTTTGATTTAGTTTAGTCTTGGGTTAAAGGGGTTTTCGAATGTGTTGTTTCCCGCTCCTTTTGTGTTAGCGATAAATTTGAATATAGAAGGAACTTTCTATAATTCTGTCAGTTAGGTACATAAATATTTTGAGGGAAAATAGAGAATAGGTTTTAACCAACTTCATAGTTCTTGCTAATATGATCAGAAAATAGATTTGTGTGGTTTGTATTGTTTTTTACAGAATTGTACCTACATTTATTGTATTATGTAAAGAATAAAATGAAATACTATTTGGGCGTAGTTAAGAATGAATTATTAAGTGAGATGATAACGATGCAGTGAGATGTTTAGGGGTTCAGACATCTGTTGATTCTTCTAAATACGTTATATTTAGTTTCTAAATTAGCAAAATTTAATTAGGTACTTTGGCTCAGTCTCTTTACTATTAGAAAGGCGGTTGTCATCTTATATTTCAAAATTAAATGAGCAGAAAATGAAAACTAAAACCTTATTTTAAAATATACGTTGTACTAAACCTTAATACGATTTTTTTACATTACAAACGTAAACATGAAATTCGTAATGCCGAGGCGTCGAGAGTTAAATATTCAATTCGTGATTAGCACGGTGCAAACAAAGAAGCTTTGTCAACACTAATAGGCCGGCAGACGGCGTCCGAGTACTTTACGTTATCTATTGCTTATGGAAATCTAAATAAATACGTGGCACTGTCGTCTTTTCGTAGAGAACGTGCTGTCACCACTTTTCCCATTACATTGTCTTAAACTTATCGGTGGCCATTTTGTTATGTCGAATCCGGGGATTGCAAATTTCCATAGGCGGCGGTGACCACTTACCAACAGTTGGACCGAATGCCTACTTGTCAACCTATTGGCATAAAAAAGTATGTCTATTCTAAACTTATATTTAACTTATCTATTGACGCGTGACATGACCTTCTTTGAATATTACTGAGGGTATGATAGTTGGATATTACATGGTGGATGCTAAAGTTAATACCACCACAAATACACTTTAAATTATTCAGGTGATGATTTAAGTGCCTTCTATCATAAAAGAGTTATACTTACTTAAGTGCGTACCATAACATTTGTGACTGTGAGGTATTACTTTTTATTCACTAATGTTTTAATCTAATGTTGGTTGATAGGTTAAGTACTGCTTGATAACAAATCAGGGTTTTTTTTTTTTACTTTGTATAGGCTTGTGTTTGACCACAATCTAACTAAAGTTAGGGTTAAACTTACATTGTTGGTTTCCATCATAGACGTGCGAGATAGCCTTTTACAACCAAAGATAAGTGGTGTAGCAAAGCGGGTAATAGTGAGTTAGCTATGCTTTGTGCCTCGCGAGAGGTAATATATAAAAAACTTCGCTTCATTTAAAACTTTCCAACAAAGATAACATGTGCTGTATAAAAATGAAGTGATCCTATTGCCATATTTCATGTCTTGTGGAAAACTGATAATGATATGGATCCTGTGTTGTTATTCATGTTATGTCTTTCGATTTACTTACTTATTGATTCGCTGGTTTACATTATTATACAAAAAGGTTAAAAACCTTTTTGTATAATAATAATCTCTTTTATTTGAAAATTGAGTGTACGTAATCGTAAAGAATTCACGCACGAGCTCCCCGACTAACATTTAAAATACACCAAACAAAATTACAACACGCAATTCACAATTAGAAATTAAACATTCCAGTCGAATTACCATTGTCGCGCCGCGTCGTGTCGTCGTCGTCACGTCTCGTGTCGTACGTAGCGTATTTTACCGCGTATTTCGTGATTATGCAAAACAGTCTTAATTGCATTAAGAGACGACGCGCCGCGGCTATTACTCGTTCAAAATGTGTTTGACGTGTAATTCAATTATATTATTGCGCTTACAATTGAATTATTTTACGGCACTCCGGTCTGGTTTTGGAATGAATTTCATTACACTCATTTTCGCGCCAACGTTTATGTGATTGTCGGATTATGGCCACTTTCGCGGCCAATTTTTTGGGGAATAAATTGCTTAATTTTTTAAATTTTAAATAAAAACATGCTTTTTTTTAAAGAGATCAAACGAGTAAGAGCAATCCAAATGATTTAATAAAACTGACCTTCAATAACTAACGAACAGAACTAAGTAATTATGTCATTATTATTAAATTAAACTGATAAAATAATCTGTGCATACAAGTGATCGGAAGTCAAAGGCCACGCTCCCGCGCTGACGCGAAAACGCGCCAAACTCTAAAACGGGGGAGCCATTAACATAATGCCTCCATACAGGCTTGTTCAGCAATATCATATCCCACTAATGCTTGTAGATATTACTGGGAGGCTTTTATCGAACTTATGATGTTCGAAAATAGTCGATTTATCATGAAGTTTTTGTAAAATGTCGAGTGGAGTGGGGTCTGCTGGTGGTGGTCTTTATTTCGTGACGAGACAAAATGAAATAACGAAGAAGTCATTTTACTTGTTGTTTAATTACTTGGAACTTTAAGATAAGTCAGGGTCGGTTAGGAATTTCATGATTACGCACCGAACGTGTAAGTAATTTTTTTTCTTACTGCCTTGTTTTAACACATTTGCCTCAGTAAATATTTTTTTCTTTTTAAGGATAAAGAACATATCTCTTGTTATCAAATTTCTCCACACTATTAAAAAAGAACTACATCGAGCTCGATGGTCGACCAAGTTCGCTTCTAAGAGTGAATGAAAAGACATAAGATATATCCAATAAATAATCAAATAACCATATATTACTCCGTGGCAGTGACGTCCGATGCCGCTTCGAAGGTCGTGGGTTCGAATCCTACAATGAGCTTGAGCTTTCGGTGAAGGAAAACATCGTGAGGAAACCATAACACGGTGGTAGGGTACTTTGTAGTACCTGCCTGGCAGGCTACCATACCGCCCTCAATTTGAAAATCTGTCACCAAACCTAATGGTGTGTTCCGGTAGCTGCTCTTGAGAGCCAGTTCCTTCTAGACTTTGTGTGCTTACCACCTTCGGCCACATCATCACTTAACATAATGAGATTGTGGTCAAGTCAAACAAGCCTATACAAAGTATGTGCTCACTCAGGTAAAATTTTTGATCAAGTAATATCTCTAAACCATTTCGAAAATGAAAAAGATAATAGAATCTCAGTAGTCGACGTACCTAGTTCTTAAATTCATTAAAATCCATCCAGATACGATCTTTGTTCTCTAAAAGCAATTATGTGTAACACATTTTTCCATTTCATGCGTGGGTTGCGTGGAAAAAAATCGAGTTTGCCCTTAGGGAGAAATTATTGTAAGACTGAGTATAAGGTATTGACTGATAAAAATTTGGGCAAAGCGCGATTGACGTTTGGATTTAAATGTCCTGAAGAGTCAAAGTCCAAGCTATTTAGTCCAAACTCTAGAAGGGCATTTACAAAGCCCTGGGACGTAATAATTTCATTGATAATTCTGTATAATTATATCTCTTTAATATATTTTGAACAGTGTCCAAGTCATTAGTTTTCTAAATCCATACATATGCATACTTTTCAGCCGATTACCTCCTCGAAACTAACGGAAAACTGTGCAGAAAACCTTAACTTTTTTTTGGAACTTGGTAACCAGCCAAACATCTACAGAACCAATAAGGAAGTGAAAATGCTTTATAGATTCCTTTTGTATTTTTTAACCTGCCACAAAACCTCGTTTTAGTGACGCATTGAACGATGGCGGTAAAGGAAGCGTGGTCAGTTTAACTACGCTCTTAAACTTCGGTAACGGTTCTAAAGTTACTTTGTAGTTTAAATTCTGTTATCGACTTTTTAAAAAGCTTAGTAATTTGTTGGATTATTGGCTATTTTGTAAAAGCTTTACGAAATTCTACGCACAAAAAGTTATCTTTAGCCTACGAAGACCAAGTTATTTCGATTATAACGTAGTCTTTATCAATTTGCATTACAATTGCGTCTTAAAATAGTTGAGCATGTAACATATTCATGGGAAATATAGAAAAAATGACACACATTCACGTAACCGAGTATTTCATACAGCTTTGACATGCAAATTCTTCTTCTGGCTTCCAATTTAATACTCTTTCGTCTCCGCCAACGTGGAACAGCGTTCCTTTGAGCGAGTATTTTTTTGTAATAACCCCTGAATGCCATATCGCGCATGTCACTGATTGGTTGCGCCATAAACCATAGATTATGTAAACCTTAGGATTTACCTGTCAATATTCTTATGCGTTGATAACTCAATCTTAAAGGTCATGTAGTGTCGGGCGAATCCTACAATGAGCTTTAGCTATCAGTGATGGAAACCATAGCCAATAAACCTAGGAAACTGAAATTGTTACACTTTATTTTTATCGAGTCAAGTTGACGCCATTCTTTCACACTTAGCAACTGATTTGTAATCAAGTCACTGAAGCTTTCATTCAAATTGTATTCCACAGATTCAACGTATAAAAACAAAATAAAATGGTATTCTATATTCGTATAAAGTTACAACATTAAAATTCCATTCTTCCATAAGTTTTTCTATGAGATAGTAACACGTGTAAAGAATCATTAAAGCAGTTAACATTTTTAAGTATGGCAATGAATACGGTGGCATGTGGGGTGTCTTCATAAAACAATGCTGGCTTATATTTTGGTCAGAGAATCACCATTGCCATCCAACGTGGCAATGCCGCCAGCATTCTGGGTACTCTGCCTTCTGATAGCGACTCTTTTAATTTAGACTATTTTATGTAACAAAGTGATTATTGTATTTATAGTTTTAGTATAGAGAAATATATCATGTAAATTGTTAAAAATAAATATCTTGGTTTATTTGATTGGAAATAAATGTGTTATGTTATGTTTAATTATTTAATATGTTTAATGTGAGGTATTAACTTATCAAGCATCTTGTTCATTGAATACGTTTAAATTATAATTTTGCTGCCAAAACACGCTATGTTACTCGTACTGTCAGTAAGACTAGACGAATACTAATTATCTTAATATATATAAATCTCCTGTCACGATGTTTGTCCGCGATGGATTCCTAAACTACTTAACCGATTTTAACTTAAATTGGCACACCGTGAGCAGTCTGGTCCAACTTGAGAGATAGGATAAATGGCTGAACCGATTTGGATGAAATTTTGTGTATGAGTTGGACAGTACAACGTCTGTCGGGACAGCTAGTATTAATATAAATTCATATTAAAAAATATTTCATTCATTTTACTGAATTCTTGCTGCCATTCTGAATTTTTGCTGGCTCTTCTCGCATTTCTTTTGCTAACTTAACTGAAATGATGATTCTATTTTTTAAGAATGATTTTAGAATTATTCGGACCAACAAAACTATCATATGTTTCCAACAAAATCATCGTTTGATAAATTAATGGTCTAGAACAGTGGGGAGCAGGTTGAAACAAAAAATTGCGTGTTCCTCGAAAATCCATTATAATTCAACGTAGGTACCTGAAATAATAAAATTATTCTCGAAACAATATCCAATTTAAACACAATTAAAATCACGGAGCTACACAAAAACAATTATAATACACCAAAAACCTCAAAACAGTGTGAGAACAAAACTCGACATTTCATTTTATTTAGCTCCAAAGTGCGGTATCAATACAGTGCTTGTACAAAAGCGTAAAATGAACCAAATAATGACGTGTATCGTGGAGAAAATTACAAGGCTCTCTTGGAACATGTGTTCCTTAATAATAGGGATATTGCGGTCGGCAGGTACAAAGCTGGGATATTTTTACGCGATGAATCACTTTTATCGATTCCCTTTTATATTTTTCGAGATATTGTTTTATTGACATCGATTTTGTGGTTTAATTTGGCATTGGTCTAAAAAATCAAATAAAAAATAACACTATGTAGTTATTCCTTTTTTGAATCGTAAATTCGGTAAAAATGTACCTACTTAATTACATATTACTATACAATACATACACACATACTGTATGAAATGAGACTTTTTTCCTGGGTTAACGAAGTTCTCGAAATACAAAGAGAAAAAATATTTTAAAAACGAATAAGGCACTAAAATTAAGATTATTAGACACGTCGTATTTCCTTCTTTAAAACGCCTACAAAATTTTGAAAAATTACGTTAAATGTTAAATATCGAATGAATGTCATTCATAGACTAATGTTCAGGCCATGTTACGCGTGCTAAATGCGTCTAATTAGGTCGTTCCCCGCAAAGCTTGTCAACACACTATAAACTTGCGCTCTGGATTATTCCGGGACATTAATAAATACGACTGAATGTGTGAGATGACTTACACGTTCCTACAAAATTACGTTAGCTACAAAACAAACACGAATTTAATGTAGGAGGTGAAGATTGAGTCGGGAAAGTGGGATTTATTTGTGACTGATATTTTATAGAGACTGATGAAAACCCATTTAAGTAAGTATTACTAAGAAATTCGATCTAGTATCACATCGACTAGTAATCACAGTCTGTGTGCAGTAATACTACTTAATTCGAATTTAGAATTTAGAATGGTGTGTGGTGTGAGAACCCCGGAGAAAAAAATGTTTGACTATGGACCGGCCTTTGTGGGGAAAACCAGCATTTAACCTCCAGAAAAAAAGCTCTCTTGATTGAATTTTGTTTCAAAATCTCTTCATTTAAGTAGTCTACATAGATTGAGTTGAACAACTATAGGTTTGATTTTTACCGCAACCTCACGAGTTTTTCTTAATTGTGGTTCTTATAAACGACGCTTATAGTTCTATCTAACCTCTTGGTGTGACCATAATCAAAGACGATTTAAATGAGAAATAACCTGTCAACTAGTATATAAATATACTCTGTGCCTATCATTAAAACTTTGATGATTCTGCCTTGGAACGTTGAAAGCGTAAGTATTAGCTAAGTATTATATTATGATTAAATCCATCACAATATCTCATTTATAATTTAATACAATAAATAATTTCCACAATATAAGGTCACCAGAGATATCTGCCGCCGCGTCTTAAACTGACGTGCCGCTTAAACTAATGAGACAAAAGTTGTGATGTCTCTCTCTCTCACATAAGGGAAGTAGTTAAGCATCAGTCATCGTTGCGTTGTGAATTCTAACCATTTGTGCCAATTAGCAGTAATAGGAGTGAGTGGTATAATTCTCATGGGGCTTCTGAAGATGTGGATCTTAATCTTTGAGAATAATTTGCCTTTTGTAATTTATGAAAACATAATGACAAGCAAGTATAACTTACAAGTTTTTTTAACAGGCTCAGATCAATTATATTTCGACTTCGGAAGGAGGGTAATGTTTTTCGAGTATGTATGTATGTATGTCTATTTCTTTTACACGCTTTGTAACCTAAATGGGTTATTGGATTTTAACATAATATCACAGTCTATGTCTTACAGTCGGCCAACGCTTACAGAGCAATCGTGCGGGGCTTGCGGGGTGAGAGAGGGGTGGTAGCGAGCCCAAGTTGCCATACACTCGCTTGGGACACAATGGAGCAATTACGAATGCCTAATGTGATAATATGATGTGTCGTTAGATTCGTCTTAATTGTGTTTGCATACCTACGCGTCGCAACAAGTTGAACATGAATCTGATGCTTTGGCTGCATTTTATTTTACATGTTTCACGATATTTACGTCCTTATTTCCATATATGTAGTTCATACGTTTGACGTGGTCGGGTCTTTTGATTACTTTTATATTTCAAATAAACTTATGGATAAAGTTATTTTCTTCCCCTTGTGCTAAATTTGAAATGAATTTTGATGTGAATGCTTACGCAAAAGTGCGTCATGGCTTGTATAAGATAGATGTCGTCTATAAGATGAGCCTTTTAAATAATAAGTACAATATGTAACCGGTTTTTGTTGAAATTTAGCACATAAATACACTCAGTACGTTCCATGCCATATAAAACCGCTAAGCAAAACCAACTGTGAATTACAAAATTTGCAAGCACACGTTTAATTACTCAGTAAAAGAGTGGCAGCGAAATTCAGCAGGAAGATATTCCAAAATCTAGAATTTATTCTGTATTCTCGTTGCGAAATTACACCAGAGCGCTTGTCATGGTTGCCAGTTTTGCAAAAGCTGGAGTTATGTGGTAAGGCATGATGGCGAAATATTCTAAACAAAAGGGCATGTTTGACGTTGGAAAAAATACTTAAGCATACTATATACAGGTAGTATATATATATTTTCCAGACTAACAGACGAAAATCTTGGCAACTGTAACAAGTAGTGGCAACCCTATTCGTTGTAAATGACACGTCGCATATCTGACAACTTATCTAACTTGGCGTTATCACACGTCACTCGTCGACGTTTAACACGTGTTCTTGATGTTATATTAGTGAAATTAACATCGCTTTTCGCTGTGCTAAGGGAGTTTTAAGTTATTTGCATATCTTATGAGTGACGCGTTGTATCTCGTGTTTTAGTTGAGTGTTTATTTGCTTTTATAATTGCTGTGCTTCGAGCTGGGATGGTATTATTACTTAACTAGCTTCCACTCGAGGTTTTATCTGCGTTTCCGAGGGATTTGTTTTCTTGGGATAAATGTATTCTATATTTTATTGGTTTTAGTATCTTTGAGTTAAATTTCGTCTAAAGTAGGTAGGTGGGTGTACGTTGACTATAATTTAGATCTCTCGGAATAATAGACTATTTCTCATAATATGAGATTCGATTTTCAATCCAAAATTATATTTTTAGACCCATTTTTACCAACGTCTGATATCACTTATCCGCGATATAAATATGTCCATGTGACAGAATTTGTATAGAGAATCTGTTAAACTGTCATATCTATGATAAAAGCTAGGCCTTAGTTGTAAAACAAAACTGTTAGATTATACTTTGCTAGAGACACAAAATAGATCAGTCGACATCTCAAAAAATCTGTCTACGATAAGTTAAAAGTTCCATCGAACTTATCAAACAAACATTTACTTTGACATCAAATCAAGATAGCACACAAATTTTAGTAGATACCCTTAAAATAATTTGTGCACCTCAAGAAACCCTTAAATTCCATCACCCATCTGTATAATTACAACACTGCGTCAACCCAACATATGTACTTATACGAAACGTCAAAAGCGTGTTTGGAATACAAAATTAAGCGAATTAATTCACTTCGCTCAGTGAATTGGGTGAATTAGCCGAGCGGATGTAGGCTTCTTTGGGGCAAAACGAGGCGGGAGATGGGCCCAGATGTATTATAAACCTTCACACATGTAGATAGAGAGGTTATTATAAATGTTCTCGTTTTTTGAGGCCTGTGTATAAAGCTCAGTAAAAATAAGGGTTGTTTATGTCCTTCTATAGGCGATGGTGGTAACTTACCATCAGGTGGATCGACTGCCTTTCAATGTACTGAATTAAGAAAAGTCGTCAGATCAGTTCATTAGAAGGTTTTAGGTGTCCAAACGAGTTTGAGATTAACACCGTTTATAATAAGGTTCATTTACATAACTTAATTTTGCCTCAAAATGTAAATTTATTATTAAAATAACTCATTAGTCATTTGATATGACGTTTTAAATCCGTCGTCAAAATGGCTAATTGAACGGCGCATTTGGTTGGGCGAATTTGGCCAATTAAATGATTGATGGGCCGGAGATTAGATACCCTGACAGCCAGTCCATGCCGTGGGTTCGATTCCAATCCAGGACAAACATTTACGTGCATGTCTTTTAATCATAAATCTGAGTGTAAATATCTTTATAGGAATATATGTAGTAAGTATAACAGTATCCTGGTTTCTATAAGGTTTGATTTGTTTGGGAGCAGAATGTCTAAGGATATTACCACAGATATTACTTAATTAAAATGTCACTGATATTCATGTTATTATGAAGACCTAATCATCCATGTTTAGGGTATCAATTTTGGCGCGCAAATAAGTGATCTCCTTTGTCGATACTCAACGCACTTGCTTGTTAAGGGTTGTCACTACACAATAAATATTTACACACTGTATAGATAGGTCATTGGAACGAGCAGTTGGCAAAGCTTGAAACAGTCCATGAAATTTATAAGTTTAATGCAAGTAAGTACATGCATGAATTAATTTTAGGTAAAGTTTCAAGAAAAAAAACTCATGCAATCAAAACGCCTTCATTAATAACAAAAACAAAATAAGTACAATGTATTAGAAAAGTGACAACCATACCGGGGCGTCTCGTGCACACGTGACCAGCATACAATCGGTGGCGCGTATTCGATTCCATTTCACCCACGCATCTAGCGAACAACACTTTGAAATTTTTAATTCCAGTTTGAAGGTTAGGTTTATGCGATTTTTAGAGTTGCTACCTACCTACCTAGCTACGTAGGTAAACCTGAGTAGACGAATTTTATTGATTCCTGATAATAACTCAATAAAGAATGTCTGAAAAACATGATGCCTATAATGACCACTAACACATTTAAGGCATTAATAGCTGCCGTCCCTCGGTTACGCGTTCCCGAAAATCGTATATTTAAAAAAAAAGTAACAAATTTCATTCAATTCAGCTGTTAAAGAATTGAATCGCAACAAACATAAACACACAAACGAGAGAAGAGCGGTTAGAGCATAGCGATATGTCGCTCAAAGAGCAGCTCGACTAGGGAAATACCGCCAACTAACAGAAACCGCAGCTAAATAACTTATAGTTGTGTTCCTGTGCGTGAGTAAGGTAGCCAGAGCTCATCGGGGTGGGAGGAAGGGTCATATTTATTATATTAGTAGGATTCATTTCGCGGCATTATAGCAGGTACTTTATCATAATCATAGAGAGTTTAATTAAAAAGCAACAGGAAAGTGCCACCCCTGGCATCTTGCACGAGTGGCGCGTGACTAGCATAGGTACGCTTGGTGGCGCGTTCGATTCCATTTCACACATGCTAGCCACGCCACGCTTTGAGATTCGGATGTGTTAATTCGGGAGGTCGGTTTTATTGTAACTTCTAAAGGATGGTAATTTAAGATGGGATGCCGTGTGAAGATCCTTTCATGGTCGATGACCTTTATTATTTGAAAACTATTAGGTATTATAAAAAAGTGTTGAACTTCATGTTAATATTGCTAAACTAGTGACACGTTATGATGGCTGTTAGTACCTATCGATAGTAAAATCGATATTATGTGATTTAGCGTAGCGTATCGATAGTATTGATAGACTATCGATTTTCCGCCAAGACTACCCTAATTCTGACATCCGTCTACAAAACGACCGCTATCCTATAAATATTTCGTTTTTTACAAACAAAAAAAATAGGAAAATCTACCAAATCCTGGCGGTCCATATTTACTACGTCACGCCAGACAGTACTCGATTCCTACTCGGCAAAACCAAGTGTCATTCATCCCTAGTTATTTTTTAATTTGTTTTATGTACCTTAAAAAAACCACTACAAACTCCCATCAAATAAATAATTCCTCTACAATCTCACAAAGCTGAGAAACTCCCGAGTTTTATCCATTATCTAACATGCAAATTATAAAATTATATTGCCAATCTACAACACCCATCTTAACGTATTCGTACAGTCAGCAACATTATGTATCCAAAAGGGAAATTCTGCCTGCTGGGAACCTTGCTCATCGGCAGCGGTAGCAGCTTCGAGGACATATTACAAATTATTTTGTATTAATATAATAGGGTATTTAACTGACATTTAAATCAGCAACTTTTTATGAAATGTCAAAACGATAGGTTTATATGGAGTTTTGTATGAAATACAAGCATGTGACGTCATAATTATATAGCATACTCTTTATGGTTAGATTGGTCATTAAAAATCATAATATGGATAAATTTAATAAAATGATTGTGGTTTCCCCTTTTTTTTAGATGTTTTATATATTGGTTAGTGTTGGATAATTTATTTTGAATACAGGCAAATACCCTATCGTATAAAGATATTTTTCTTAGAAGCATACCAAATTAACAAAACCTAAGGTAGGTATCGTACACTAAATTAAAACTATACAAGTATGTTTGTTTATGTACACAAACTTTTACAAAACACCATACTTTGTTGCCATATCATATTATGGATAGTTATAGTTATGTAAATTATGCGTTCAGCTACGTACAGTGCTGACTGTACCATCGGAGCGTTCTTAAAATGGCTTAAATTGAACCTCGACTGGGTTTAAATTTTTGATGAACCCACACGGTGATGTAACGACTTTATTATTTATAACAGTACCCGACAAGCGCTGTTTTGATAGATAAGTAAGGCTATTGCTGCTAAATTAGATATAACTTATTATAAATGTTTAGTTTGGGTAGGTATGGTTTTGGCTGTGAGCGAGAATATTGCTTGTTTAGACGACAATTTCACCATGCGTCGGCTAGCAAACAACACCGCACAAGTCGAGGGCTTTTGATTTTTGCGCGCTTCGATCTATTTATCAGATTCAGGCATTCGTTATTTAAAAAATTGTAACAGCGTCAGTCGGTTCACAAATCCTAGCTGCCGGAACAGATTTTCAGTTTGAGGGTGGTAGCCAGCCAGGCGGGTCCTACAAAGTACCCTACCACCGTGCTATGGTTTCCTCACAATGTTTTCCTTCACCGGAAACTCAAGCTCATTGTAGAATTCGAACCCACGAGCTTCGCTGTAAAGTCGCAGAATACTTCCGCGTTGTTGTCTGCTAGCCGAAGACAAAGCCCAGAAAGAAATGTCATGATAAAATCAGCGGATTGGAGATGAGAAAAACAATTTAGTAAGTCAATTACCAAAAATGATTGTAATACAACTGTAATATTTGATATATTCTCAGAGATTTACATACTTTAGCATAAAACAATTACATAGACAGAATGTTTTCCATGAATGTTTAATGACGTGGGTTATTCGTGTTTCCTAATTGGAGTTGGTAATGGTTTAACTAAGTTCCTATGTATGGTTGTTAAAATGAATCTACTAGACTAGAATGTAGGTTAGCATTTTCGCTTTCTAATTAGGCCCCAATGTAAAAGTTGTACATTATTTAAAATAATATATGCTAAAGAGTTTGTTTGTTTGGTTGAACGCTCTAATCTCTATAACTACTGGTTCAAATTGAAAAAATATTTTAGTGTTGGGTAGCCCATTTTACGAGGAAGGCTATAGGCTACTTCTTATCCCGGGAAAACATATTATCCCTCGGGAACGCGGGTGAAACCGCGGGGCGGAAGCTAGGTACACAATACTAGGGAGTAATTGACAACTCCATTCATAAACAACACGTACAATTGTTATGCTTTCAATAAGTTGAATAATAATTTCTGGTATTCTATTTTTTTTGTACATAAAATGCATTTTGTGAATGTGTGTCCCATTTGTGAGCCGAGGGTAAATAGAATAAGAGTTAAGATAAAATTTTGGTTATGTTGTTAAGTACCTATTAATCAAATATTCGCAATCTCGATGTTTCTAATAAATAACTTATTATGGATATCTGTTATAAATAAAATAAATTACATATTTGTATACCTAGCTAGACAGATAATCTTCGTTAAAGCAGTGAAAAAAAAAACACGCAACTCTGAGAGTGCTCTTTTCTATACTCCGGGATAGCCCAAAGAGGTAGCTCTTTGGGGGTAATGAGCATAAAGAAATGGATTTATTTAGTGTGAACCACAAAACCACTTTTGACTGAAACTATCTCAATCAAACGAGTTTTGACTATCAAAAGTGACTTTGACCGGATGAGTTTTGACTGTAACATAATATACACATAAGCCGAAGACTGAACCAAAAATACCTGCACGAAAACATCCTTTGAGTACAAAGCTGGAACAATGTTATTTATTCATAGAAATCCATCGGATATGAGCTCCTCTACAAGCCATTATAGAGGTCGTTGTTTCTGGCAACACTGGCCATCAATGTCAGTTCATGTGAAGAGGCATTGTAGGAAATGGAAATGTCCGCATGTGTGTCGGTTCAACTGTTTGAATGCATCAATTTCATTTATGATTTTCGTTTAGCAATTATAAGCACTATTCTAAACTTAGATAGGATTTAATTCCGTCTCCTGGGAAATTATACTGAAAACTTAGTTCTGCAGGTAGATTATCTGCATGCTTGTCAACCTTTTGACATTAAAAATACATTTGTGCGGGAGACCTATGTGAACTTGGCACCCGACTTTCAAAAATCGTTTTTTTTTTTGCGCATTCCTGTAGAGCTAGGTAGGTAGTTGATTGTAGTGAACGAATTTTTGATTGTAGTTGGACCAAAAAAAAATTATGGGTCACCCAAAAATAGCCAGCCCCCGGATTTACAGAAATTCAATTCTCACGGTTGATTTGTATGGCAAATCGTTAGTAGTTGTTTGTAGTGAACGAATTTTCGTTTGTAGTAATTTAGTTTTTTTTTTATTTAATTTTTTATAAAATAAAAAAAAAAACAAAAATCGTTTTTTTTTTTGCGCATTCCTGAAGCGCTTGGTTAGTAGTTGTTTGTAGTGAACGAATTTTCGTTTGTAGTTATTTAGTTTTTTTTTAATTTAATTTAAAAAAAAAAAAAATATTCAAAAGTCTATTTTTTTGCGCATTCCTGAAGAGCTTGCTTAGTAGTTGTTTGTAGTGAACGAATTTTCGTTTGTAGTAATTTAGTTTTTTTTTAATTTAATTTTTTATAAAATAAAAAAAAAATCAAAAATCGTTTTTTTTTTGCGCATTCCTGAAGAGCTTGGTTAGTAGTTGTTTGTAGTGAACGAATTTTCGTTTGTAGTTATTTAGTTTTTTTTTAATTTAATTTAAAAAAAGAAAAATATTCAAAAGTCTATTTTTTTGCGCATTCTTGAAGAGCTTGCTTAGTAGTTGTTTGTAGTGAACGAATTTTCGTTTGTAGTTATTTGGTTTTTTTTAAATTTAATTTTTAATAAAAAAAAATTATTTAATCAAAAATCGACTATTGTTTTGCGCATTCCTGAAGAGCTTGGTTAGTAGTTGTTTGTAGTGAACGAATTTTCGTTTGTAGTTATTTAGTTTTTTTTTTATTTAATTTTTTATTTTTTAAATATTCAAAAGTCTATTTTTTTTTGCGCATTCCTGAAGAGCTTGCTTAGTAGTTGTTTGTAGTGAACGAATTTTCGTTTGTAGTTATTTAGTTTTTTTTTTATTTAATTTTTAATAAAAAAAAATATTTAATCAAAAATCGTCTATTTTTTTGCGCATTCCTGAAGAGCTTGGTTAGTAGTTGTTTGTAGTGAACGAATTTTCGTTTGTAGTTATTTAGTTTTTTTTTTATTTAATTTTTTATTTTTTAAATATTCAAAAGTCTATTTTTTTTTGCGCATTCCTGAAGAGCTTGCTTAGTAGTTGTTTGTAGTGAACGAATTTTCGTTTGTAGTTATTTAGTTTTTTTTTATTTAATTTTTTATTTTTTAAATATTCAAGTCTATTTTTTTTAAATAAAAAAAAAACCAAATAACTACAAACGAAAATTCGTTTACTACAAACAACTACTAACCAAGCTCTTCAGGAATGCGCAAAAAAAGAAACGATTTTTGATTAAATGATTTTCTTTATTAAAAATTAAATAAAAAAAAAACTAAATAACTACAAACGAAAATTCGTTCACTACAAACAACTACTAAGCAAGCTCTTCAGGAATGCGCAAAAAAATAGACTTTTGAATATATATTTTTTTTTAAATTAAATTAAAAAAAAACTAAATAGCTACAAACGAAAATTCGTTCACTACAAACAACTACTAACCAAGCTCTTCAGGAATGCGCAAAAAAAAAAACGATTTTTGATTTTTTTTTTTATTTTATAAAAAATTAAATTTAAAAAAAACTAAATTACTACAAACGAAAATTCGTTCACTACAAACAACTACTAAGCAAGCTCTTCAGGAATGCGCAAAAAAATAGACTTTTGAATATATATTTTTTTTTAAATTAAATTAAAAAAAAACTAAATAACTACAAACGAAAATTCGTTCACTACAAACAACTACTAACCAAGCTCTTCAGGAATGCGCAAAAAAAAAAACGATTTTTGATTTTTTTTTTTATTTTATAAAAAATTAAATTAAAAAAAACTAAATTACTACAAACGAAAATTCGTTCACTACAAACAACTACTAAGCAAGCTCTTCAGGAATGCGCAAAAAAAATAGACTTGAATATTTAAAAAATAAAAAATTAAATAAAAAAAAAACTAAATAACTACAAACGAAAATTCGTTCACTACAAACAACTACTAACCAAGCTCTTCAGGAATGCGCAAAAAAATAGACGATTTTTGATTAAATAATTTTTTTTTATTAAAAATTAAATAAAAAAAAAACCAAATAACTACAAACGAAAATTCGTTCACTACAAACAACTACTAACCAAGCTCTTCAGGAATGCGCAAAAAAAGAAACGATTTTTGATTAAATGATTTTCTTTATTAAAAATTAAATAAAAAAAAAACTAAATAACTACAAACGAAAATTCGTTCACTACAAACAACTACTAAGCAAGCTCTTCAGGAATGCGCAAAAAAATAGACTTTTGAATATATATATTTTTTTAAATTAAATAAAAAAAAAACTAAATAACTACAAACGAAAATTCGTTCACTACAAACAACTACTAAGCAAGCTCTTCAGGAATGCGCAAAAAAATAGACTTTTGAATATATATATTTTTTTAAATTAAATAAAAAAAAAACTTAATAACTACAAACGAAAATTCGTTCACTACAAACAACTACTAACCAAGCTCTTCAGGAATGCGCAAAAAAAAAAACGATTTTTGATTTTTTTTTTATCGTATAAAAAATTAAATTAAAAAAACACTAAATAACTACAAACGAAAATTCGTTCACTACAAACAACTACTAACCAAGCTCTTCAGGAATGCGCAAAAAAATAAACGATTTTTGATTAAATAATTTTTTTTTATTAAAAATTAATAAAAAAAAAACTAAATAACTACAAACGAAAATTCATTCACTACAAACAACTACTAAGCAAGCTCTTCAGGAATGCGCAAAAAAAAATAGACTTTTGAATATTTAAAAAATAAAAAATTAAATAAAAAAAAAACTAAATAACTACAAACGAAAATTCGTTCACTACAAACAACTACTAACCAAGCTCTTCAGGAATGCGCAAAAAAATAGACGATTTTTGATTAAATATTTTTTTTTATTAAAAATTAAATAAAAAAAAAACTAAATAACTACAAACGAAAATTCGTTCACTACAAACAACTACTAAGCAAGCTCTTCAGGAATGCGCAAAAAAAAATAGACTTTTGAATATTTAAAAAATAAAAAATTAAATAAAAAAAAAACTAAATAACTACAAACGAAAATTCGTTCACTACAAACAACTACTAATCAAGCTCTTCAGGAATGCGCAAAACAATAGTCGATTTTTGATTAAATATTTTTTTTTTATTAAAAATTAAATTTAAAAAAAACCAAATAACTACAAACGAAAATTCGTTCACTACAAACAACTACTAAGCAAGCTCTTCAAGAATGCGCAAAAAAATAGACTTTTGAATATTTTTCTTTTTTTAAATTAAATTAAAAAAAAACTAAATAACTACAAACGAAAATTCGTTCACTACAAACAACTACTAACCAAGCTCTTCAGGAATGCGCAAAAAAAAAAACGATTTTTGATTTTTTTTTTATTTTATAAAAAATTAAATTAAAAAAAAACTAAATTACTACAAACGAAAATTCGTTCACTACAAACAACTACTAAGCAAGCTCTTCAGGAATGCGCAAAAAAATAGACTTTTGAATATTATTTTTTTTTTAAAATTAAATAAAAAAAAAACTAAATAACTACAAACGAAAATTCGTTCACTACAAACAACTACTAACCAAGCTCTTCAGGAATGCGCAAAAAAAAAACGATTTTTGTTTTTTTTTTTTATTTTATAAAAAATTAAATAAAAAAAAAACTAAATTACTACAAACGAAAATTCGTTCACTACAAACAACTACTAACGATTTGCCATACAAATCAACCGTGAGAATTGAATTTCTGTAAATCCGGGGGCTGGCTATTTTTGGGTGACCCATAATTTTTTTTTGGTCCAACTACAATCAAAAATTCGTTCACTACAATCAACTACCTACCTAGCTCTACAGGAATGCGCAAAAAAAAAAACGATTTTTGAAAGTCGGGTGCCAAGTTCACATAGGTGTGCGGGAGTCTGTTCATTACTGTTCATAATCGGCCCGCAAATACTACCATTTAATAATTGTTTTTTTTTTGCCTATCTTCTTTTATTATTGGATACTTGTTAACTACTTTCCTAAAGTAGTAAATGATGACGCAGACAAACTATAAAAGCCTGGAAGGTGAAATGCTCCGGTAGCATCCTTTAACTTGAAAATAAATCAACCACTAGTTCCCAACAATATCTTAATTTTCCTTTTAATGGCTGTTCCTTAGGAGATCTAAGATGATCGTCACGGACCCCTTAAAAATAAAAACCATATTTATAGGTAATTAATTTCAAATATTTTATAACCTATGAAACTCTGGCGCATAAACTATATCTGCAAAAAAACACGTTTTCCATTGCTCCGTGAAAGAAGGACAAACCAACATACCTTCGCGTTTATATTATCATATAGCGTTTCAAACTAGGATCTGCTCGTAGATCACAGGTTGAGAAATGCTGCATTAAATGGCCTAGGAAATTGGGGCCCACGTTACATTTTCCAGATGTCAATACTCTGCTTAACATTAAATTACTTAATTAAAAAGGATTACTTACGGGCTCCAAAGCGTCATTGGTCATCACTTATTTACACCACTCTCCGTGATGAAGGTCCCTAGGACTTTGAGGCCTTAGTAAGGCCTTCCGAACGGCATTATCGCTCACTCGGCCCAATCCGTTAATCAACGAAATGACCTAACGCTTTGATTACGTCGACATTTGTAGTAAGGCCGATTTCCAACATTTCTGTGATGTCTAGAATAGGGTATTAAACCCATTTTTGAAAAGTGTCTACACCCATTTTTGAAAAGTGTCTCAATTCGTTCCTAAGGTGCTAATAAGCCACCAAAAAAAAAACAAAAAAAAATATTCAATCGATATGTGCCATAAAAATGCATTTAAATTTTCAATTTTCGCGCGTGGTTTGATGAAAACGCTGGACGCCATGTTACTCTTCGGTCATGACGTTATTTGGTCTCTTGTAAGTAAATAAATGCGGTGATATTGGTCTCAATTGAACTTATAAATAATTATAAATTAAAAATGAGCTATTATCCTTTCTATTAGTGTGCTGTTCCTGAATGCATGAATACTAGTGTAAAAATAATAATACTTCAGTTGACACTTTTTAGTTTACATACAGCACCGTATGACGTCATTATAATGGCGGCTACTATTTCGCTTGTTTAGAAACAGATAAAAAAACTGAAAACTATTTTATGAACTAAAACTAACATTTTCCGACTGCTTATTGCCTAAGCTATCTAAATTGTACATTTTTAGATTTTTTCTCATAGAGTAAAATACCCTATTGTTGGTAGCTTAAACTTATATAATTTTGCCGCATCACCTGAGATGGAATTATTTTTCTTAATCTTAAATTTCCAGCTCTAATGAAGCTAATTCTTGTCTTTCAATAAAATGAATAGCTATTTCCCGCTTTTTTTCCATTCCATACATAGTATTTTACCATACAAAACCATAACACACACAAACCAACCCAGCCTAGCCCTCTCTTCTATCATAAAATAGTCAAAGGCAAATTAGTGTACAAAACCTCTACAAGTAGGGAATGCAATCTCGCGAGATTGGGGCTCAGGCGAGATCTCGCGAGTTTATGAATAACAATACCGCGAGATCTCGCCAATTTCGAGATCTCGCGAGATTGGCAGTTTTGTGTGTTTATTCTTGCAAATAATCACAATATTTGAATAAATTAGGAAAAAATAATTATAAGTATTATGAAATAAACATTTATTTTAACGAATTTTTTTAATAAACATTTATGTATTTAACATTGTTTGACGTATTTATTATTTATCATTTTTTTTAATAAACTTATTATTAGTAAACTTTGACGTATCTAATCAAGAAATGAAATAAACAACCAGTCATCTCTTCTAATATCAAAAGTCTTTTAATAATAAAACAGTTATTTTATAGCAAAACAACAAGAAGTCAAAAACTAAAATGAAACTCACTAACTTAGTTGAGTTAACTATTAAACTGAGATATTATTATCAATTAAACAAAACTATACCTACTCAGAAATCTATTAGAAATTAGAGATTAATTAACAAAATATACCAATCAAATGAAAGGCTTGTTCAGTTCACATCACACGCCATTATTACGAATTATTTTGAAAGTAGCTCCTTAAGAAGCACAAAATATCCAAAGAATCGTCTGCTAAACGGCTTCTTATTTTGCTGGCTAGATAACCGGCCGCTGAGAAGGCCGAAAAAGACGTTTCTATGCTCGAGTCCAATCTCGATAAACTCGCGAGATCTCGCCCATTTTTCGGCCGAGATCAATCTCGCTAAAAAAAAGGCCGAGATCTCGCGAAAACGAGATTGCATTCCCTATGTACAAGTGTTGTCAATATTATCTCAAAATTGAAAACAGAATTGAGAGTATTTTTTAAAATATCAAAACATTTATAATTCAACTACTTATTATTATATTATGAGATAGATAACACTTTACAGTTACACTACATTTGAATGGAGTAATAATAATAATAATAAGCATTTATTTCGGACAAGGCATCCATATTTTGTTAGTTTTAACTTATAAACTAGGGTTGTTAGAAGACAGCATAAAAATTAAATAAAATAAAATAAAAACGGCTACCCAATATCAATGAGGAGGCCTGGAAGCCATGTGAATGGCGAATAATACAAAACTTAACATACAGTGAGTGTCACAGTGGGCGGCCTTATCACTAAAAGTGATCTCTACTAGTGTTGAGTAGGACATACAAGAGGCAGTACATTTGTCCCGTACATGACGAAAAAATGTAAGAGCGGTACGAGATTTCGACACACACGTACTACTTCAAATTTAATGTCGCGTTACTCTTTACTCTTTCATATGACGTGAACTGTATGGTGAGTGAATGAGAGACAGAGAGTGTACTGCAGAGAATCACGACACCTCGCCTCATTTGAAGTGGGACATTGTACTGGCTCAGTACAAAAAAGAGGCTACTCTTACAAACTCATTTTAAAACCGTGTCTTACCCAACACTAATCTCTACCGTCCTTTGGATGGAGAGGAGTTAAAAAACTAGAAAAAGATGGGGGTGTACAATACCAATAAAAATAATGTATTTAAAACCAAATTAATATACATTGTGGGTAGTAATCATAATCAGGAAAATGTGAAAAATATATATATATATACTTTTTAAATGTGAATAGCTGAAAGCATATAACGGAACATAATAGCACAGCATAATTGTAATCAATGTCAAAAATAACCCTAAAAGGGTCGGCATATATGTATTTTAATTTTTTGATGGGCCCATTAGACCAAATCCGTCGGTTAATGAGTAGTAATATGATTTCCGCATAAATGCTCAACTTTTGTTACTCCATTTAATGTTAAGTTTTTAATTGAGAGTACCTACATTATTGAGATTTATTTAGTAAGTAGTACAAACGAATTTATGTTAAAATATAAGGATACCTATTTATACTTTTTTTTGTTAGTACATAAAAACATACATAATTATTTGTATTTGATAATGGAGCGGTTCTTGTTGTTTCATAAATATGTGTAAGATTGTAGGAACTTAATTAATATATTTTGTGACTATATACATAATTTTGATTTAGTAAGAACTTGTAAATGTTACACATGCGAATAGATTAATCTATAATCTATGTATTATGAAATTGAGAAATAATTATTAAGTTGGGAAACGGGACTGTAGGTACGGGTACCTACATCGACATTTCATACTTACAAAAAGGTAAGTTTGAAAAGCCATTACTTTTTTAGCAACGGGGGTTCGTGTAGAAAATTTCGCATCATTTTGTTCCAAATCTGATATCAAAAGATAAAAATATTACAGCCAATAAAATCGATGAATCGAAATCATCGTCACCTAAACTCAGCAATTACAGTAAGTGGCCCTAAAAATTGCCAATAAACTTTAACCCTAAGCTATAAAAAGGCGTATTATACAAATAAACCTGAGAGTAACCTCGAACTAAATCGTAAATACGCAACCTAAAAGAAATGTGGTCGCAACCTGCGAATTTACTTAACACTTCTGCCGACGGTAAAAGACGAGCGTAAAATCGCGTATAAAATCGTTGACGTACTTTTACGACCGTTACGCGAAACGTGCGTAACTTGCGTACGGTACGGGACGTATATGAATTCGCTACTTTTTAGGGTTAAAATGCGTTTTCTAGTGGATTTTGATGATATATTTGTGGAGTAGGTACCTTGTTACACGAATTTTACAGCACATGTAAGTGTAGGGTTTTACAGGACAATGAGACGATGCACATACAGACACGAGCATATACACAATTCTATAGCAATTTTCTCGTAAAATTATTTTGAAATAGCACCTAAATCATAATCACCATACAATTGCAATCAATACTTTAGAGCTTTATGACTGTATTCCCCTTACCGTCTCTGATTAATATATAAAGTATGTTACTAGTAGAATACATTTTTAAATATTTACTTAATAGAATAATAAAAATAAAAAGTAATGTACAAAGTTTCTGGACATTCCCTAACTAAAGAAACGTAATATTTTATGGTTTTTAAATATAAAATAATTTTTGGGTGTTTGTGAGTAAAGATATGGCGGTATTTTACATTAAAACCAAGGAACGTAAAAAGTCATTCTAAATATTTGATACCTAAAATGTCTTCAACGTATTTTTATTTTGGTCAAAACCAACCCTATTGAAATTTGGAACTAAGTACTTACAGAAAAACGAATTCTCCTCAAACAAAAAAAAAATATTAACCGAAAAAGAAAACCTTACTTATACTTAATCATGATAGAGATAGGTTTCAAATTCAATTGTTTTAATTTCCACTAAAACTTGACTTTTAATAGGTTCAAGTTTCACAGATTAATTATGGTAGGTTCAATACTTGTATCAGGGATCTTGTGTGTAGTGACAATGCGTTTTCGTTTTATTATCATGCAATATTTGTTTCATTGATTAACTAGCTTTCGCCCTGCGGTTTCACCCGGGTTCCGATTCTGGGATAAAAGTAGCCTATAAATGTCACTCTCCGGTCCATTGACTATCTCCATGCAAAAAAAATAATTCCAACAAACACATTGTGGCATTTATAGTTCAAAATTGATTATTTATTGGCCTTTATATTTCAAGATATCGGATAGTCAAATTTCAAGAAAATTACAAATAAGACGAGGCTGTATGGGCAAAAACCCTTTGCCTTCCCTAGGAATGGGAAAATGTGAGGAAAAAAATGTGGTACACAACCTCAAAATACAGACAACCTAGCAACATATTTATCCCATTAATATTCGCAATACATGAGCATAGATAGAAAGATTATAAAAAATGTCTTCATACATTATGCATTGAGGGTGTAGGTACTTGTAGCTGAAAGTCAGCTTTTATGGTGTGCACATGGTATTTCAAAACCACCCCTTCAACCCCTTTTACAACAATAGGCTCCTTTTCAATGGGACCTTTCTCTTGGAATAGGAAGATTGTGCGAAATATTTGAGTGGAGAAATTATTTCACGCTTGAAAAGGTAAATTGTAAGTGAGATTTTGTTTATTTATAACAAAAAATAAAGCGTAAAAGAGAAGCGCTACATTTGAGATGAATCAGCAAAATGTGACATCTTAACAATGGAAGAAATGCATTTTTTTTATACCACTGACGTGTCAAAGATGCATACGGCTTGCTTGGTGGTTAGCGGTAACCGTAACCTATTGACCCTTGCAACACCAGGGGAATCACTCGCGCGTTGGCGACTCTGTAAATGTCACTTCACACCCTTCGTGAAGAACCCCCGAGATATATTGATACATAGATATATCAGAGATCGCATGAAAGGTTTTCCCTGCGCCATATTAACAAAATTATAACTAAAGTAGCTTCCGCCCCGCGGTTTCACCAGCGTTCCCGAAACATCTTATATTTTCGCGGGATAAAAAGTAGCCTATAGCCTTCCTCACTTCATTGTCCTCCTTCCTTTTTTTTAAATTTTAACCAATAGTTCCTGAGATTACCCCCTACAACCTCACAAACTTTACCTCTTTATAATATTAGTAAGTATAAATAATAAGTACTTTTAATAAAATTTAGAATTTTCCTAAATATCGTCATTACAGAACAGCTAGGTACAGTCGGCAACATATGTAGTTAAAAAGATAATTTACAAAACAACAGAGTAATATTTATAAAAACCTACACAGGTACCTAATAAAAACTTTCAAATGGATTGTTTTTGTGTAGGTATACGTGTTGTTTTGGATCATGTTGCTGACTGTCTCTTAACCGACGCTAATGAACTTAAATGATATCTATCCACTCAAATATATTGAACTTTGACGTCAGCAATTTAAAGTGATCCCGATCTTTACACGGTCAGCTATTCTCAAATATCCCATAACTCGAAAACCAATGAGTGGATATCACATTTGACCCAACCCTATCGTAAACCGAAACTATAAAAGTTTCAAAACCATTACCATATGTGAGAGACCATAAAACCTTATTATCTACAAAACTATTGCAATAGAGATCCGTATCATTGAACCATAAAATTATATCGAATCTGCGAGACTGATTTTTGAAAGGTAGCCAAGAAAAAACATTGGTTGTCGCTTTAAAATGTTTCGGTCTGAAAGTTTGATCGGGCATGCCTACACTTGAGATGCGTCGCTACGTTTTCATTCTTTAGAATAGTATTTGGAACATCTGATTCGAGTAACAATAATCGTATTTATAAATATAAATGTATTTCTTTCTTTCTTTATTTGGCAGTAATCCAAAAAAGCATTCCTTGTTAGTTTATTCGGGATAATTTCTTAATTCGTATTATAATTACAGTACAAATAAACAGCATTTTTTTCTGCAATCAATGGTTTCTTTTTTCTCTTTTAATACTCTATACTTAATTATCTTGAGAAATAAACAAATAACTTTAAATACTTCAAAATCCCGGATGTGGTCATCACATTATACATCAGTCATTCATAAAAAAAAAGTTAAGAATGACCATCAATTAATAAAAATGCCAGGTTCTCATCTCAAAAAATGCAAACAGTTTTTGTTTATCATATCCAAGAATTATACAAATCTATCATTGTCACTCGGAAATACACGTACACCAATTTTATAGTTACTGCATATTTAACATGCCAATGATATTTGAACCTTATTCGTTAGCGTTAGGTATCATAATAATATATAAGGGGAGCTAATATTATCTTGTTTTGATATAAAAATGGGGCAAATTGTGGGAAAAACTACGGAGGTGTTCGAATAATTACTTGGTTCTCTGCGGTTTGAACAAATTACTTATTTCATATGACTGGTACCGGCTACCGTGAAAAATGCATAACTACGTTTTGGATCGCTTTATGCGGATGTCAGTCAAGAAAGTAGTTAATTAAATCAACAAGCCTGTGTTGTTTTCTGGTCTAATTTATACTAATATTATAAAGCTGAAGAGTTTGTTTGTTTGTTTGAACGCGCTAATCTCAGAAACTACTGGTACGATTTGAAAATTTTTTATCCCGGGAAAATACAAGATCCCTCTGGAATGCGGGTGAAACTGCGCGGAAAAGCTAGTTATAATATAAGACGGCGAATTCATAAGATAGTTTGTGACATAATCTGTGACTTAAAAACATAAATATAAATAAGTAAGTACTTAAGTAGGGAAGCTTCCGAACCGGTGGTAACTTAGACTGAACGTTCATAAGTCTAGGCGCCCTCCCAGGGCCTAAACTGAATAAATAGCTTTGAATATGACTTTGAAGTGGAACTCAATTTATTCATGGAAATCTAGTTTTTTACCCCTCAGAAGCGTAAGATCAAAAGCTATGTTTTATACAGTTGTGTTCTGGCATCAGGTGAAATGTTTTAATGAAACGTACGTAACCCTTATTTTTGAAAGATTCCTTATTCTATATTGCATAAAACCCTTTACTAATGTATTCCGACGAATCTAGCTGGACGGCGCGGCGCTAATAACGCGGCGCGGACTCCGCGACTAATTCAAAGCCTGATGGTGCTATTAGGCTAGGAGCTCAACATTTTTTCTACGACATAATTTAGAAGTTTTTGTTTGAATAATGATTAGGTAGCGGTAGTGTACAATCATTTTGGTTTTTGGAAGATGGTTGATCAGGTCTATTAGCAAAGAGTATATATACAGGGTGATTTTGTTATCACTGGCAATACTTGCAGGGGTGGAAGTACTCATCAATGTGAACAACTTTTATTATAGGGCTAACTCTGATATCGCATAAAATAATACGGTTGCTTCATACATTTTGGTCGAGTAGGTATTGAACTTTTGTATGGAACAGTTGATAATTTTTTCATGATTTCACAGTTAGTCCCATTATAAAAGTTGTTCATTTTAATGAGTACATCCACCCTTGCAAGTATTGCCAGTGATAACAAAATCACCCAGTATATAGGTATTATGAGTGACTCATACAGTTCTTCTATTGGGAATATTTTTAAACAAGTTACTTACATAAGACTTCTTGCTAATCTTCCTATGCTGCTGTTGGTCAATCAGACATTATACCTACCTAACTTGGTAAAGAAATTCGTAGAACAAAACTCTTGTATTTATATAAAACTAACTTCTGCCCCGTGTTCTCGAGGGATCTTATATTTTCCTGGAATAAAAATTACCCTATATGTTATTCCAGAGTATGATCTATCTAGGTGCCAAGTAACATCCAAATCCATTCAGCCGTTTATGCGTGATTGAGTCACAAACATCCATACATCCAAACTTTCACATTTATAATATTAGAGGATATATTATGTGTACTAAGAACTATTGGAGATCCTTAGGGGAGGCCTATGTCCAGCAGTGACGTCTTGCGGCTGAGATGGTGATGATGATACTAGGACTAGGTAACTAGCTTTCCGCTACGCGGTTTCACCCGTTACCCCCTATTTTATATATAATAGGGGTCGAATTTCGGAAAATCTTTCGTACATACCTACACCCTTATGCTAGAAAAACAAGTTACTAAAATTTCATGGCTTAATGACTGCTATACATTCCGTGGTGTGAAATTAATCAATATTCTATATTCAACCAAATATAACAACATAATTCTATGGTAAAATACTATTAAAGAACAACGTACACACGTCAACACAATGAGACATTCAAGGTCATTTGCAACAATACAAAAAACTAAAAAATTATGTTGCCGCTTGTACCTGAGTGAGCATAGAGATTATCATAAAAATCTTGGTATACCTTAATCTATATATAATAGTTGCACATGACTCGGTTGTAATTACCACGGACTACAGTTTTCGATAATATTTTATGGTACAGTAAGCTTTGAGTGGTGTAAGTTCATGGGAGATAGCGAGAAGAACTGCCTTTCCAATATGACTGTAGTTGCTTGTGCTCATAAATTAAGAAAACATGTTTTACAAACACTATAAGATGACAATTTAAAATTTTAACTGTATTTTCCATGAAATTATTAGATAATTCAGAACAAAAAAAACAATATGTCAGATCGATAGCTCCCAGCTTCCAGTTTCCGTGGATAGATGGCGCAACAAGATTCTACATCGGACTAACACAATTCATCGAGTATTTGGCATATATACAAGATTCCAACATCTATAGTTGAACCGCGGTCCCCAGACTCGATGACCCAGCCTGGCGGAAGATCTTCCCTTTTCAATGGAGGAGTCAACTACCTTGCTCTTCCGTATTCGTGACCCCGACGTGATTGAAAATTCCATCCCCATCACTTCCAAGACTCCGCACCTGGTCTCAGCTGAGTCACACATGCCTAGGTTGAACGCGTTTGTCGTGTGCCCAGAAAAAAACTTACACTATACCCTTGATAGACCCAAGTGATAAATGCGGATATAATATAAACTATATTTAATTCAAGGTACAAAAGATTATTTTGTCAAGTCACAAATAATAACAAACCGGATTGCTATCTCTTATAAATTAGACGTGTCGTAGTCGAGTGTAGGCGGTTAACATCCCAAACTCATCGGGGGCGGGCCATCTTACGCCAGTTTTGATTAGATCTCCCTACATTCGTTTATTTTAATTATATTTTAGTTATCAAATTCTTTTTTAGGCATCCATTGTGGCGGATTTCGTTTTGAATCTTTATTTTAATTTATAATCTTTGATCGTTTGTATAGAATTTAATGTGGGATGGAATAGGAAGTTATTAATTTTAAATGCTATAAAAATGTGCAACTTCTTATATCAATTCTGTAGAATATTTATGGATCATTTACTGTTAGGTATAATTATAAAAATATAATGATGGTAATTATGTTGCTAACATCAACAAAGTTAATAACTGTACCTATGTCTAAATTTATTTTATATAAACTAGCTTCCGCCCCACGGTTTGACCCGCGTACCCGAGGGATCTTATGTTTCCCGGGATAAAAAGTAGCCTATAACCTTCCTCGATAAATGGGCTATCGAACACTAAAAGGATTTTTCAATTTGAACCAGTAGTTCCTGAGATTAGCACGTAAACTCTTCAGCTTTATACTATTCGTAAATATATAAAATGGTAAGCTGACTGACTTGATATATCAATTATCAACCCACAGACCAAACAGCTGGACCTGAAATTTTACACATACCTTATTACAGTGTAGCCATCAACTAAGGAAGGATTTTTAGAAATTCAACCCCTAAGGGGGTAAGGTAGAGGTACGCGGGTGAAACCGCGGGGCGGAAAGCTAGTTTATTATAAAGTTTGTAGAGGTTTCCAAGTAAATAAAGCCTTCTTGGAAACCTGCAAATGACTTCATTGAAAGTCCATTTTGTTGTTAAAGTGGTAAAGTTCCTAATGCATTATTGTAAAGTTACTTTTAAGTACCCGTGTTACGTAGTATAAATAAATATCCTGGGATATTCCTTCAACCACTAAAATGAGCTTGTAACATTAGAAAGTAAGTATCATAAATAACGGATATATACTTACTACATATACTTGTATATTGTATATGTTTCTCACTCCGAATTATTCATCATAAAAAAATATTTATTTAATATTTATTTCACAAAATCAAACTGGCTGGTTTTGCGTTAAAAGAAAACTTTTTTTATCTTTGGTATGTAAAATACGAGGCGATTTGTTTTTTACCAAACAACAAAAAGAATACGGTTTGTCATTGATTCGTGTTCTATTAAAAAAAAATATTAACCTCAATAAATATGGCGGGAATTCATACAAAACAACATTCTGTAAAGCTTAATCTCTATGGAAATAGAACTGCAATTGGTATCCTCCGCTTTTAAATATATCACTAGACCTTGATGTGAAATAGTAGTGTAATAATTATTTGTATTTCTATATTAATATTAAATCTATCTTGTTTCAGGTACCTTCAGCTCCAATACAGCAATAAATTAAAGGATGAGACTAAAAAAATCTATTTAGTCCGTCAGTTAGATTACCAAAAAATATTGGACACGTATTTTTTCTTTAGTTCCGAATACAAAAAATTACGACGATACAGTGCGTTGAAATGTCGCGCGACGTCACTTGTATGTAAAAATTGTACATACCAGTGACGTCACAAGCCCCCACTTCTGAACTTTGGTGCAACATAACTTTGTAATTTTTATTGATTTGATAAACGAAAAAATACGTGTCTAATATTTTTTGATAATCTAACTGACGGACTAATTAGAATTACTTTTTTTTACCCAGTCCTATCACCTATTCCAAGCATTATTTGATCGACTGAGAAAAATATTTACTCTCAGTTAGCTCCGTATTGTGGTAAGCAGATAACAATGAAACTCGATTCAGGTAACAAAAACCTATTTACGTTAGTTTTAGAAGCTATTGATCGCAAAATATCGGATTTGGACGTACAATCACGTAAATAATAGTTAGTTTTTACTCCACTTTGAGATTTTCTACGCGAAAATCTATCTATTCTTTGATCGTAAAATCGTACAAAAAGTCTTTGTGAATCAATGTTTTTTTTTTGTTTTTTAAATTAAAGTAGACCTCTCTTACATTTACTTTTTACAATTGCTGTTATATACACAAAAAATACTATAGTAGTTAAGTACGAAATAAATATTTTCCCCAACAGTACCCCAAAGTTCCTATTTGCTGCTTCACAAGAACCAAACCTTGTCGATGGATGGTCTTCAAAGGGTCAATCCTTTATTGTAACCGCACGCATTTGTAGGGTCAGTCAACTGTAAGGGCTGGTAATGGTGACATTGAGGTAATAAGGGTCTGGCGACGTCAAATCCGACCAACTTCTTACATTGATTGCTTTTGAGAGTCCCACGTATTATGAAGAAAGTTCGGTCTTTTACCATTATGTTTGGTCTATGTGACGAAATAGCGGAAACTAATGTATAATATTACCTAAGTTTTTTTATCACTAATTACTTTCCTTGTCATTCTATTCATCAAAAAATATTGTGTTGCAAATAGTAATATTTTTTGTTAGTTCTGTTTAAACGCGGGTCGGTAGGTACCTATTTGTTAAAATATTATTGAATTTAGTGGCTATCTAGAAGACAAGAAGGCATTTGAATGAAACGTTCGCTCCACTAACTATAATTAATATCATATTAAATAATAAAAAATAAATAAATGCCTTGCCGAGTGTCAGTCCAAGTAATCATTTGTCATGTTAATATTATAAGTGCCTTATCAGGGCCTAAACTGAATTCGAGTTTATCGAAAAAAAAAACTTTCAGCAAAGAGATTCAAACAACTCGTAAAAATAAACGTTTGAAACCAAGTAAGTAATTGCTCGAATATATTCTCTTATCACTTGTACCACTAACACTCTAGTCTAAATTGCGGAGGCGTGGTCACTCTGTGGTCATTGAGCACACTATATCGGGACATAGGTTCAGTGGCGATACGGTATTACTGGAATTTGGGCCCAATTGATTCTCTTGCTTAAGTGTTTAAAGGACGTTTGGGACCGCGCCGTATGTTTGGGGTCCACATTAGTTACTATTTTGGTATATTATCTTTTGAAGCTTACGAAATGGTACATTGAGAATTGATTTCAAAGGATGCCTTTCAGTTAACAATAAATTTTGACATAACTGGCCGGGGGAGGTATGGTTCTAAATTCAAAATTGTGTGTCACTGTGATTCACTACAATCTCAATCTCACGGACCGCGGACCGATACCCCCCCTGCTCTTTTTGCATTAGTCGTTTCGGTCCGGTGTCAAACCTTCTAAACAACGATAGTGCTTTTTTATAGTTTTAGTTCTAATGACAGCTAGAAAAGTCACATTATTGAAATAATAGAAATATGCATCATACTAGGTAATTCTTTTATTTGATACCAGCTTTTCCGCGCGGTTTCACCCGCGTTCCCGGGATAAAATATAGCTTATGTTACTCGGTGAAGATGTAGCTTTCTAACGGTGAAAGAATTTTTAAAATCGGTCCAGTACTTTTTGAGCACATTCGTTACAAATATACTTACTTACTTACATACAAATCTTTCCTCTTAATAATATTAGTATAGACTAGCTGTCACACGCGGTTTCACCAGCGTTCACGAGAAAAAAGTAGCCCATGTCTTTCTCCATACCATAGGCTATCTGCGTACCAAATTTCATCGCGATTGGTTCAGCGGCTTAGGCATGAAAAGGTTAAAATAATATTAGTTAGGATAGTTAGGATGAAGAAAAGCTGTCAAGCGTATCTACCTATACTCTCAAAAAGTCTCGGAGCTTGATCACCTTGAGGGAGAACAGAACGATCTTGAGCGGGATGAATAAACTGTGCGTCTTACCCAGTTGGTTCAATTACCCGCCACTTAAATTAAAAACTAATAACCAATAAAACAAATTTACAGTAAGTAATTTAAAATCAATCAAAATTCTATGATAAAAATGTGTTCAGAAATTTACCAAAACTCCTTACTGATTCAATGAAATTTAATTTGGGGACTCAGTCTGCTATCGAAAATATATATAATAGGTACCTTCAAGTGGACTATTAGATTGTAGATGAAAATTAAATTTGTCCCAACTGGATCCTTTTACCTGAAGAGCTGTTAGGCTTTCAGACTAGACCTCCTTAATGGATCTGATATTGACTGTTACTACGACACCTAATGAAGGACTTTTGTATATTAGACAAAAAATACGTAAACACAATTTACCAAAAAGCTCACTAGTACTCTCGGTCGGAACTTACCTTTATTTTGATGTCAGAAGGCTGATAAGCAGACAAGGTATACCACATGAGGTGACTGGCCACAGTTACCATTGCCAGTTCGCCAATTTTGCCTAAGAATACGAAGAAGCAATGATTTTGCAAGCGCAATTTTATTGTCTCATCCAACCAGCCACAGGAAACATCTTTGAACCTCGGCAACTTGTGTCAACCATTCCAAGATTCATAACAATATAGATTTAGGAAATATTAACTCCAAAAACTAATGATAAATCAACATCTCGTAGCTTTGGCAGGGTTGACAAGAAAAATATGACGTCTGCAGTTGGAGATATAAAGCTAAAATATGAACAAAATAAAAACCAAAAAACAAAACTTTAAAAGCTCAAAAGCCGATAACTCCCTACATTATTCAGGCATACCAACCATGACAGTTTTAATGGCGGCCCACGTTCAGTTTCACGCTGTAAATTCGTGAATTGTGTATACTTACGGAAATAAACGATTCTGGAGCGCAGGACTGTCGGGGAAAGAAACAAAACAATCATGCCGAGGGCTGGCTGGACAAAAGCTGGTCTCTTCCTTTTACTTCCGAAAAAAACATTCGAAATTGTATTTGAAATGAATTTATTCTTAATTCATATGTTGGCACAAAATATGGAGAAACCAGGTCCAAGTCCTGCATGTGTTTTCAATATAGTTATTATTACTTTGGTATGCTTCCATTTGTTTCATTTTGTACGTTTGATTGTTATGTTTTTTAATAATACGCCAAAAAAACTACGCGTATTTAAAATGTGAACTCTAATTTTAAATAGGTGCTTAATTTAGAAGTCAATACATCAATTATTATCACCATTAACTCCACTATGGCTGTTTATTGTATGCTGGAAGTGATTGTATTACCCAAATATTAATGACACGTTGTCATTGTCACTAAGTGTTACTTAACATTAGAAAAAACTGTATTGTTTAAATAAAATACCTTGAATCGTCCCAAAGTGGAACAAACCAACACACGGCAACGTCTAACCATTCCAAATCCATTTACTTCCCGCGTCTTGTAAATAAACATACGTGTTCCCGTGATGACACAGCGCGTTCTTGTCAGTTCCCGTGTTCCCTAAATGACGGATACTCTTCTTGACCGAGGGATCGAATCTTTGGACCGTGAGTGGAACACAACTGTGCATTTTGTATCAAGATTTTTGAAGGAGTAATTAGGTATTTATTTTATGCATCTCATAATATTATTATAAATAAAGAGAGATAATTTATGCATTGTCATCATAAAATGGAAGGCAGAAATGTTTTACTAAAAATAATATGGTAAAAGATGGAGCCATTTGTCCAATGTCTCACTATGACGCTTAAAATCATTACGTGAAGCTATCACAAAGTATCACTACCAACACTGGACACAACTGGCTATTTCCAGTAAAAAAACAATTGAAGGTTACAAACACAAGGACAGTCATAGAAATTCCGCTGAAACGAAACAACAGATAAAATTATTTCCTCTATTAACTTTAGTTTCGCTTTCCTGTTATTTCGCACCCGAAAAAGAGGATTCTTCTGTAACAGAATCCGATACTTCGATTCGTATTCCCCTTGCCGATGGGAGCTTCCGTTGTTTTTTACATTCTGCCTGCTTACCCTCTTTCTAATACGATGCTGGATGAATGGTACAATATATGGACTTATAGCGAGTATCTTTACACTCTTTATTACCAGTCATTTTTGTAAGCTAGCAAATATTTTAGTAAACTTGCTGTTACTGGCATGTTGAAAACCTATTGTCATGCAGATCTGTTCACCTGCTGTTGACCTGCTATACACACATATTTGTTTCAATAGTTAACAAAATGAAATGATATGATGAGTTTGATTTTATCACCTACTAATGAATATTAGGTTGCTAGAATGCGACAGGTCTAATAAGAGTTAAGGTTTATCATCGAAATGCTCTCCCCTTATTCAGACCCATTCCGTTGCCATTCCGATTGGAAAGGACGATTTTATGTCGTAAAATTAACGATGCTGTGTTAATCGCAGACTTAATTTGCCTCAATCCTGTACCGATCGAATGAGAAAATAGGAGCCATCCTATTCAGTAGACTACTCAATCAGTTTGGCTATCCGATCGGGATCACAACCGAGCAGGTTTGAATAAGGGGCATTGCAATGTTAAAATAAGTCGTTGTATATGTTTGCTTATATGAACCGCAGCGATCGTTAGCTTCATTAGCCGTTCTTAACCGATCGGCTAAGTTAAGCAACGTCCGGTCAGGTCCTGGATAGTTGAACGCCTAGTGGTATTTCATATTAAGCGTTTCCGTGCTTCGGAAGGCACGTAAAGCCATAGGTCCCGCGTTATGCTAGTTGAAGGCCTCCTAGGTGGCTCGAAAACTAACAGTAGGTTCACCACTAGCCTACCTCCACCAATCCGCAGTGGGCACGCGTGGTGGAGTATTAGCCCTTTCACCCTCATTCGTGAAGGGAGGAGTGCTCACCAGTGTGACACAAAAAGGCTGTAAAGGAAGGATATGTTTGCTTGTAACTTAAACCATAATACAAATCGTCTTCGGTCAATGTTTATAGAGGAAAAACTGGGTTTCTCGCGAGCAATGAGTATCCCGACGGTAAATAAGCCGAACGGATGGTCCGTACTGGTCTACGATTGCATTTTCACGGGCGTAAATATACAAACGATTTTGTGGACAAACAACTATAAATATATATAGCTATACATTGAGTTTAATGACCTCTTTATAAAAAAAAAGAGATGTGTAGTTTAGATTATACTTCGATAATAATAATATCCTGTGACATTCCTCACACACGGCCATCTGATCCCAAACTAAGCAGGGCGTCTATGGAAACCAAATGGCAAATTTACTATATATACTATTATTTTTTTTCTTAAATAAATACATATAATGATATAGATAATTACACCCAGACTCGAGACAAACACGACATGCACACAAATGTCTGTTCTGGATGGGAATTGAACCCAACTCTTGCCAACCGTCTCTCATTTTATTTTTGTGATGTCTGAGTATTTTTTTTCTAGATACCTACCAAAAGCACCCTGCTGCTTAAAAAGTATGTTATGTCCATCATTATATTGTCCATAATATTAATGAAAAAAGTTTACAAAATAATTTAATATTAATTAAAAGATATCCCTAGCATTTCTCAAAAATCCTCCACATCTTCAAAGACCCACCTCACACGATTACATTCCCAAGCCGTTTTCTTTACACTCCTGATGCGATCTCGACACGTGGTTATCAGCCATCAGACTTGAACGTTATGTGGTCATATGTGACCTGAATAAGATTATTCTGGCAGAACCATGTTAGATTGTGCTAAAGTGTGAGTGGGAAATTCTCACGTATTTTTTATGAAAACTCTCTTAAACGGCAGATGGTTTTGATAATATATTTTGTGCTATGAGTTATCTACTTATCCTGTATTTAAGGGATTTTGTATGGATTTAAAAAAACAGAATTCGGTGCAATGTTTATTTCACGGTTCTTTTTTTGTAATTCAGCTCACCTGTCAAACACTTGACACCACAGACAATCAAAAATTAAAAACAATACACTACTTCAAACCTATACTAATATTATAAGGCTGAAGAGTTTGTTTGAACGCGCTAATCTCAGGAACTACTGGTTCGATTTGAAAAACTCTTTCAGTGTTGGATAGCCCATTTATCGAGGAAGGCTATAGGCTACTTTTTATCCTGGTAAAACACAAGATCCCTCGGGAACGCGGGTACGGGAAACCTCGCGGCGTAAGCTAGTATATTATAATTTGGACAATATCTTTGCCTGAATAAACTTTACTGAGCGATTTGTTTTTGAAACTTTGGAACCTCAAATCGATCCTCAATGCCGGTAAAATTGGAATCTCTTATTTTAAAGAGGTCTTTTTGATTAATTATTTTGTGTTATAAAAGTTAACCAATCGTGTTATGCAACGTACAAAATAAAGTCAAAGACATGATGAATTCTTACAATAAATTTCAGTTCGTTCGCTTCAGTCGTTGTTGAGAACGGAATGTCTCGAATCCTTGCAACCAAAATCTTCAAGGCGTCGCCTTAAGGTACAGATGACCATGTGTGAATGTCCCAGGATATTTTAATAATACATCTATTCTGCTAAAAGAAAAGAATCGGCACATCAAAGCGGTAAACAAAGTTAAGTTCGGGTCTAACTTGTCGTCCTCAGCGGTGAACTAAAGTTAATTAAAATTAGTTAGTTAGATAACTTTCGTCAGAACATACCTTTCCTAATACACGGTGGACTAAACATGTGGAAATTCACTAACCACTTGCCGAACATATAATGAAAATAGCTTTACAAGTGTTGGTACAAACAACGTAGGATTGTGGTACAAGATATAAACTTACAGCTTCTTAGAGCCAAGAATTAAGTGCATTTACAGAAAGCAAAAATATATTGTACTGCTCTCGGTATGAAATATATTTTAAAAAAATAAGACGATTGGCATAAAATGCTGTAATTGTAATAGTTGCTACTTTTTCTTAACCTTTTTTTCTCACACCTTTTGAAGTGTATTCCGAACCGGTGGTAGAATCAATTGTAACGTTCATAAGTGCCTTATTAGGGCCTAAACTGAACGCATGAGTTTGAGTAGCTCTTCTAAATTGTTAGGGACACAGCAATTTAATGCAGTTTCCTCCATAATATATTGTTTATTGATTGTTTACAGAGTACTTTCTTTGCTAGCTATATACATTCAGCAATACAGGTGTGTTGTTAGTTTATTGTACCCTTCACGACTTTCTAAATCTGCTCCAGATCAAATGTATTTGATTGTAGTTCATATTATTCTTATACTAACTTCCGCATTCCCGAGGGATCTTACGTTTTCTCGGGATAAAAAGTAGCCTATAGCCACTAAAATACTTTTTCAATTCGAAACTGCAGTTCCTGAGATTAGCGCGTTCAACCAAACAAAACAAACTCTTCAGCTTTATAATACTAGTATAGGTAGTAGTAAAGATTTGTATTCTCACTTTTCCATGATCTTCGTCTACAATTCACGAAAAAAATTAAATTAAATCAACTTCATCGTGGCACAAAATCTTCTCCCGCTCCTCACCCACACCAAGCTCTAAGACCAGCCTAGAGGAAGACGACCGTCCCAGCGTGTAATTCGATTTGGATAGATGTTACAAAGACCGGAGCTAACTTAGCTTGGGTCGCAAAGGCCTCGTAACTAGTTTACCATTAAAGCTTGTTAGTGAAAAATGAATGGCTAAAAGGGTTAACGTTCTATAGTTGTGATTTCTGGTGACTTCTTAATTCAAAATAGTTTTTTTATTCTTAGAAAGAATATTCAATTGATCTTTAGTGTAAGATCCATTCACACTGTGTGTGTAACACCTGCTTCTTTTGATAGCCAAGGTTGCCTGCTGGATATAAAGAGCAGCTTTAGTGTATAGAATCTTTATAGTATTTAGTCTGTGTCTGATGAAATACTTTTATTAAACTGTATGTAGGGTATTTATATATGTTTATTTAAGTGTAGAAACATGTAGAAATCAAATCGCTATTGGAGCTCAGTTCATTAGAACTTTTATAATTATTCAGCTGGTCTATAAAGTAATTTATCAATAAAAATATCTACGCACGTTTTACATTGATAGAAAGTATTTAATCTATATCAGGGTCACAATTTTGAATTAATAACGCATGGAAAAGCAAGAAGTATTCGTTGGAAATTCAAAATGGAGGTTTTATAATATCCAGAATAATGAGTCAACATTTTTCCATTGGACTTCACTTTCCTGAGCAACACATTCAAATTCCATGCTACTATGAATGGACAAAATTTATGCCCCATTTTCGACCGTCTCTAACAGTACTTCTGACCTAGTTTTTTTCCTATCTATGCATGATGAGACTACGTGTCCTACAAAATTCTCTAGTAACACAATCAAACTGTCATCCTGAACTGATATTAAACTGTAGGATACTTCAGCCACCCTGCATCTTTACCTCGTTTGTAACTCGATGAGAGACGCAAAAGTTTCCCAAGAAATTTCTATCCTGGATCCCAAATCTTTTGTACTTCGTAAGTTATGAATAAGTAATTGAGAGTCTTGCTTGTTGGATAACAAATTCTAGTGCTTTTGTAGAGTAGATAAATATCAAAAAGTTGGGATCCTTTTTACCTTACAATTTAATATTGTACATTCTGCCTGTATGATTAATTTATTGATTGCAAAAAATATAATGTTCCGATAAATTTGGTAAGCCACGGACTTAATTACCCACACCTTTTAATACACCCACGACTTGCCTGATAGATAAGGTATCTTACCAACCACGCCAACTGGTCCGTCAAATGCATGTTTAGTATTTTGTGTACTTCAGATACTCGTATATTATAAATATACTATCTTTCTTCATCTCATGTTCCCTTCTTTTGGACCCACTAGGATTTTCTCCTACTTTTAATATATTTTTAACGTATTTTACTTTATTTGAACGTATCCAATAGATACTTTCAATCGTTATCAACTGTCTAAAGTAGCACACCAGCTCTACAACTGCATAAAATATCTGGAGATTCTAAAGCTTTCGATCCTCTCTTCAATAAGTTCAATCGAAAAGAGCCTTGTCAGTAAAATGGTTAGGAAAGTAGCATGCGGAGGAACAAGTGAGTTAGTAAATTCGATTTGAATTTAAGTTTAGCTGAGTATCCTATTTAGTTAAAGTTATAAGCTTAAAGAGGTTAATGTTCGGATGAAAGTTATAGAGTACATGTCGTACCTACTTTTGTGATGATACCTGTGTAATCTATCTATATAAATAAAAATTAATGGCAAAATGTATTGCTAAGTGAAAAACTCGAGAACCAATTCAGATATTCTTTGAAGTCGGTTCTTTTGAAGAAAAATTATCAAAAAATCTAGAAATTTGTAAAATTTGGGTATGTGATTTTTCTATGAACTTAAAACACCGATATTTTTGCGTTAGGTATCCAGTTTATCGAGGAAGATTATAGGCTAGTTTTTATCTTGAGAACGAAGGTATATAACCGCGGGGGCGGGGGGGGGGGCAGCTAGCATATAATATATATAGGTATATCTATTGTTTGTATCGTATCGTTTGTATAGTAACTATCGTATTAATCGTCTGCGAATTTCGGTTTCAAATAAATTAGTTTTCACGCTGCCTGCTCGGCTTATCGTCCCGCTACCTCCCATATCTTATACCAAATCAAAGTTTCCCCGTTTGCACCTAGATAGAAGTGATGTTTTAACTTCTAGCACATGTTCACGGTACAACTGATGCTTAAACTTTTGTACACGCTTTGGAGAACTTTTTTTTAAATCTACCAAGTGTCGAGTTGAGCTTTGCGTTCCCAAAGTTTTACTTTACGAGTCTAGTTTAAAACTACACAATACTGAATTTGTTGCTTATGATACAGCTCGTTCGTTTGTTAATATCTTGTTTTTCATTCGTTACTCTTTCATTATTTAACATAGCTTTGCCGCGCGGTTTCACCAATGTTCCCGGGGGATCTTGTGTTTTCCCAGGATAAAAAGTAGCCTATAAACTTCCTCAATAAATGGTCTATCCAACATTGAAATAATTTTTCAAATTGAACCTGTAGTTCCTGAGATCAGCGCGTTCAAACAAACAAACTCTTCAGCTTTATAATATTAGTTAGGATAGGACGTTTCTTTGTGTTTCCTGACACCTATAACCTAGATGTCATCAAGGCCGGAGTGAATAGGCTTTTTCAGGGCAAGCGTGCTACATCCTCGGCCTCGTCTTAACTCCTCCTGGGGTCAGTCGATGGCCAAACGCAAGCCCATTTCACATTAAAAAAAAATAGTCCCCCCGCCGCGACAGACAATACATATACCTATATGTCTGATCGTGATAAACTCAAAAACTACTAAACGGATTTTTATACGGTTTTCATCAATGGACGGAGTGATTCATGAGAGGTTTAGGTACCTCATATAAATCATTAAAGTTTTGTGTAAATTGGCTGAAATATGACGATGATTGTTGAAGATGTCGGAAAATATCATGCCGACTGGGAGAATTACTGGCGTGCGCCGCGTAAACCAAAAGAATTACAGTTATATGCTTTTAAAAAAAAATGTAGGCGTATATGCTCTGCTACCCGAGCGAAGCCGGGGCGGGTTGGAAGTTCCAAAAGATTTTAATATAACATTAATGAACTAACCACTAAACTGAAATTATGTCTGGATAAAAATCGTAGATTTCCAAATTTATTAAAACTTGTTTAAAATTACTTTTAATAAAAGGTCTTTGAACTCTACATTTAGCCAGTAGTTTTATAATGAAAAACAGGCAAAGTGCGAGTTGAATTTGCGCACCAAAGGTTCCGTACATTCCTTGGACGTACGTATAATATAGGTATGTACATATACCGATGGCTTAAGTGTTAAGAAAAAATATAATACTAAAAAGGGCTAGAATTTGAACACGACTCCTTCGTATCCAATAGCTTATCATAGTAGTCTACGGTGATTCAACAATATATTTTATAAGCATTTTCTCTTCACGAATACTTCCCGTTTATTCAGGAGAAGTCAGGATTCAGGTTCTCCTGTGGATTATTAGTGAGGCCCTACTTATATCGCTATTTTTTTATTTTTTTATTTGGCCCAACAGTGTCTGAGATTTGCTGAGAGACGTGCAGAGGGTTCTGTTTTTTCATCAGATGTACGGAACCCTAAAAATTAATATCAAGAAGCTTAAATAGGGATGATCTTGCTATGCACTTTATATTAACCCTATAAATACTCATAACATGCAATTTTGCTCCCTAATAATTCATTATTTTTCTGAGGGTTACGTGTGTCGAACAATATACTCTCATTTCAAGTTGAGCAAAATACCACTTTACCAGTATTAAAATAAAGTTCGTATTATAGTTAATAAAGTAATTTGTACTATACGCTAGCCATCTGGCTTGTAAGTTTTTACAATAAAAAGTTTTATTTTGCTTTGTTTTTGTTTGTTGTATTTTTTTTTTTGGTATTCTTTTTAAAAAATATGTTGTACATTTTTTCGAAAACCTAACCTCCTAGTGATGCCGAAGCCAAGATTGCAACATCCTTGAATTACTGAGTTTATGAATCTGAAAAGCTATTTACAAAAGTGGTTAAATAAAAAGTGCGAAAACCAAATTACACACGATCACAAACCAGAACTCAATGCATTAATAATTCCAAATCCACAAAAACTCATTAAAAATAACACTTGAAAGTTATAATCGCTCGAACTCGACCGCGGGCCTATTCGACCCGGCCAACTTTAAATTAAACTTGTCACCTTACAGCGGGCGAGGGTTACTTGGGACTTGATCGAAAGAAAAACGTAAGGAAAAGTGGAAAAGGTCCCGTAGATGATGATTTAATTTTTAAGGTGACATTTTTATTACAAGTTTTAAAATTGTGTTATCTCTTTGTAAAATTAACAAAACTGACATTAAAAAAAAAAACTGCGACATGGTAATATTTAATTGTCGTAACATAATTTAGGTTTGAGTGGGTTCGAGACCTGGAATGAGCTTGAGCATTCAGTGAAGGAAATCATAGCACGGTTGTAGGATACTTTGTAGTACCCGCCCGACTGGCTATCACTCTCAAGTTGAAAATCTATCGTCAAGCTCCTACTGGTATGTTCCGGCATTTGCACTTGAGAGCCAGTTGCTTTCAAAGCTTTATAAAGGTCAGCAATTTACCATAAAATGGAGAGATAAGAATGAATTGTCAGCCTCCTAACTTAAAAAAAATCCCCACAATGTGTGATCATCCATGTCCATATTTAATTTATCAAATCAATTTGACACATTCCTGTGTTAAGACACAGTGCTGTCTCAACCGTCAAACAAACGAATATTGACGCTTATTTTATTTATATTGAAGTATCTAATTCGACTTCGTGTTCAAATACTGGAACGCCACGTACGATTTGAAAGCGTCAAGAAAGGTATCACATAAACCTATTGTCGAAATGTCCACTTAATCAAAAAAAGGGCAATTGCTATGTAAGCAGTAGCTGTTCCCCGCGGTTTCACCCGCATTCCCGAGATAAAAAGTCTATATCCTTCCTCAAGAATTGGGCTATCAAATGCAAAAATAATTTTTCGAATCCGACTGGTAGTCCCAGAGATTAGCGCTTTCAAACAAACACAAAACTCTTCCGCTTTATTATATTAGTATAGATCAGTATTTAGTAAAAAAAAAAAATAGCACACATCAACCTAGTGAGTTGCATTCTCGAACCCCGATAATATGGCGTCTTAAACTTTAATCTAAGGGATGTCAAAGTTCATAATAAAGCCAGATTTAAATAATCTTCAAGGGAATCCAATTTTTTTCGCGAATCACAGCGTTCCCAACCGCACGCTGATGCATACGAAATTAGGGGTTGTCTGGGGTAATTCGCTTTTAAAAGACGTTTGCCCCGGTATCCGGGTACGGAATAAGATTTTAATTGCACGCAAATCGAGTTTTGATCGATGCCTTTGCCGAATTCCATAGGGCAAGGTTTGTGTTGTTAAAAACAGTTCAATTTAGTTTTATAAACTGAGCACTTTACTCTGAATATCCAAAATTATGATATTTATCAACTGATCGTGAGTTTAGGAATTTCAAAACAGCAGAACTATCGGCTCCAAATGACCCCGAAATTTTTGAATCGTAATTGTTACCAATAACATACTAGTTCCTTTAAATTCATTGCTGATTGATAGGGAATCAACCAATTACATCCAATTTTAACTTTGACACGTGCGTAGATTGATTAACGACCAATTCGATTAGACCTCCCACCCCTCCCGAATTATCCATTAACAAGGTTACAATTGAGGACGTGACTCTTTACGCGAGAGGCATACGTAAATTGGTTATGTTGATAAATCTGATTCGTGTTCAAATTGGTGATAAACTTGTGACAAATTGACACTGTGTGACGTGTCGCTCGGTCTTTGCAGCATCTTTGGAAAGATAGGATACTTTATTATCTTTTTCTTTATATCATCGCCCTATATTAATTTATCTTGTACTCGGGTTGCCGCAATCATAAAATACTTATTTATTCAGTGGGAAAAGAACGTAACGCTTTTGAGGTTATGAATTCGAACCTATTCTATTTTTTTTCCATACTGTTTATAAGGTTATTTAACCACAATAACACTATGGTAAGTGATTATGCAGCCGAAGATGATGAGAGCACAAAGCGTCTCTCAAAATTCAAATGCCGGATCCTACAGTCTGATGCTTTATTGGCTTAGTATACCAACTCCCACTAAAGTAGCGGCACACTATAATGACCGTTTTGACAGCCCATATTCGTACATGTGATGCGAGATTTAAAAACATAATTAAACAGAAGTTATGTAGGAAATCGTAATACAAAGTGTCTTGTTTTGTAGAAGACAAGAAATGCATTTGAATGAAATGCACGCTTCACAACCTATTTTATTATCTCTAATATATAAAAATCTCATGTCACAGTGTTTGTTATGGAACTCCCCCGAAACGGCTTGACCGATCTTCATGTTTTTTTTGTGTATATTTGGTAGATCTGAGAATAGGTCGTAGGCGACAGCGATTATTTTTATAGACATTTATTATTTGTAATTAAATAAAATAGAAACAATGATCTATAAAAATATTCCTTGCTGAGTTTCTTGCCGGAGTCTTCTCAGACCAAGTCCATTCCGAACCAGTGGTAGAATCATAGCGTGACGCTGGTTGAGGTATCGTGGACAAGCCTCGTGTCCAGCAGTGGGGAAATGTAAGACATGATATCTGCTCCTCTTTTATGAAATAATGAAAGTCATTCAAACACTAAACTAATTATAAAGACATATCATTACGACCACTTGATCTAGAGATAAATAATGTAATTTGATTTGAATTGTATTAATTATCCGCCATTATAGAAATAATTCTCTTAATGGCTTCGGATTGTATCACAAGTGCATTTAGAAGTCGAAATAAAGATAAGAGTACACTGCGACTATTAGTAGTTAATATAATAGCGTTTGGGACTTCTGTAGTTAATAGTTTTAGTTTATGGCGTAATAAGTATTATTGCCAAATAATATGCAATCAAAAATTATTATATTTTTATTTATCTTAATCATAGAGTTCTTAGCTTAACTTCTGTATCGTTTTGCATTGTAAGCATGAATAATAAGTGAAGAAGAGAATTGGCTCTCAGTGTCAGCTGTCACAGCCTCTGAGCTTCAAAGCACCTAAAGCAACAGGGCTTAAAAACATGACTATAAAAAAAAATGCTACAAAATATCTATCAAGATACGAGGAACGCGAATTTACTCTCATGACGTTTTTTATTGATACGATATTTAATACAACTGTTTTATTTTTCATATTAGCTCCTACTGCTTTGTTAATGTACGGCGCCCCTAAAATTTAACTATAGGGGAGTGAAATTCCATTTTCCTGTTCACCCCCTTATCGGTAGTCATCTTGTTTCTGATCCCCACAAACAGATATCATGTTATTTTCTATTAATGACTTATTTTCCCTTGCTCATTTCACTTGGTTCACCCCTCGCTTCTGTTATCGCGCTAATGCCATCTCATTCAACCCTAAGTGAATTTATCTTTGGTGTTTTTTTGATTATTGTTAGTTTTACAAGATTGGATGATAACGTTTGAAGGGCGGTTGGAATTTATTGTGGGTTTTATTACGCGAAAAGTTTTTTTTATTATTGTTCGAGCAATTACTTACATCGTTTTGAAATTGTGCGCTTACCTAGTTTAATTATTTGAAACAAAAATAAGACAAAATAACAGATAATATTTTGGGGTTACATCACCACATCGATAAAGAAATACTATTTTCGATCCGATACATTTGTTTGTCGAATACAATCTATAATTAGTTAATCCATATATTTATAAAACTTTCCTAATCTAGAGTGTGAGAAAAGTAGATAAAAGAAATCAATTCAATTTAATGGCATCGTATTAACGCCCACTACAATGACATCAATAAAATTAACATTACATTGGACTAAATCTAAATTCATTAATGAGAATGTATCACTTTATACGTTCTAAGTTGTGATTGGTCGAAATTGTTTTTTGATGTTGCCCGCATCGCTGTCTTTACGTTTAGTGGGCCAATCTTCTGAATATTCTTTGTTATATGTACCGGAAATTTGGAAGTGTTTTTTTTTTGATCGGCGAGGGTGATGACCCGTTATTTGGACGCCGAAAGATTTCCTATTACTTCCTGTCTATGAATTTTTCAATAGCTTTTCATAGAATGGAAAATATTATGTCTTTTTGTCGGGTGATTTGATCAGTGATTTTGGAACGTTTTAGTTTTACAAGTGTTTTAGTTGTTATATGTTGTGACGAGTTTCTTTTTTTTTTATTGTTCAGTGTTGCAACTGAGTAACCGCCTTTTTAAGACCTTATACGTTATCCTAATGGCCGTACATATATACTATATTGTCAAAAAAATTCTATGATATAACTCTTATCTTTACTTAACTTTCATCTTTGTTATGGACTTAATTGATTATTGAATGTTTTTTTAGTATATGAATACTTTAAACTAATGAATATATTTTATTGTTTCAGGTACCTATTCATCTGTAGGTACTGTGCGTTTTGTCACAGAATTATAACAAAGCTGGTAACATTTCATCATGATTTGCATTCTACTCTATTATATCTACATTAGTACATGAATTCAACAAGAATCAGTAATTAGAAAAATCGAGGATTAACACTAATCAACGATTTATGTCCATAGAATCTAATGAACATGAAAAAGCTACTAAAAAAAAAATCAGATAAGACTTACAATTTCATCCAAAAAAACTATTTATTTCATTCACCATAATGTCCATTAGAACCTAAAAGTGAAATCAAAACTCTTCTATTTGCGACACTGCCTAACTCCACGTGAGCGAATCAACAAGGCCAGTCCCATTAACCTGCAACAGACCAATCGCAGCCATACCCTTTGATGTCGTCATCAGATACGTCACTACCAACAGTGACGACATATTCATAACCCCCTATTTGACCCCCACTAGAAGGGTAGAACAGGTAAAACAATTTACCCAGAGATAAAGGGCTTTTCGATCATGCTTTGAGAATTTGATACATAATTCAAAGCACTTTGTGATACTCATGTTGCTTTTTATACACACGGGTTGGAAGGTTGATTAGCAGAAATGTTCGGATTTTAAAAGGTTTTTAAAAATCACGTCGATCTGTAACTCCATTGCCGCGTGAATGAAGAACAAATCAACAAACACTCTTTCACCTTTATGATAGTAGGGGATAGGGGATTTTCACCTAGACACAACAAACCTAGACAAGATTGATCCCACGACCTGTGGCGTGGCAGTCAGGGTATATGACCTCCACTCCAAATGGCCGTTTTTTTTTTCATTTATCCTGTCTATCCAATGCTTACTAATTTCAATTAATTTCTACAAACCGCTTTGTATATAAGCGCACAAATTACTTTTGTCTTTCTGTCCGCTTGAATTTGATGCGAAAAGTGTCGAATAAGAAACCAAGAACCCGGGTGAAACCGCGAAGCAATTTATCATAAATTATAATCTATCTACTTGTGAACCATGACTAGAGAACTGTAATTTTCTCTTCAGAGATCAATTTTAAATTCATATTTCAAATATCTGGATGGTGTAAAATGGAGCTATGAGGATATTGTATATTTTTATTATTTGTTGGAAGAACTTCCCAACGATATGTTCCAAAAAACAGAAGCAATCTAATTACTTCGTCTTCTCATTGAAATTGTTATTCATTTTGTAACGTCAAACCCAAGCCGCGGGGTGAGTGACTCGAGAGGCAGAGTGGAGTCATAATTGTTGTTCGGTTAGTATTGTTGCATTGTTATGTGAATTGCCTTTCCGTATGTCACAGTGGTTTAAGTAGGTCCCGTAAATCTACCGATTATTTTATGCACTTTTGCTTTCTTTTGTTTTTTCGGCTCATCATTTCATGTAATTATCATAAAATTCGCGTGCAAAAAAAAAATGAAATATTTCTTTATATTATTTTACCTAGTCTTGCCATAAATATTGTCACAAAGAAAAAAAAATATTTTTTATTGCAAATAATATTTATTACTTTTACAGTATGTTAGTTTAATACATAAATAAAAAACAATTTAAAATATAAAAAGCTTATTCGAAGTGGTCTCCATTGGCTGCAATACAGTCCTTTAAACGTTGAGGCCAGTTATCAATAGAAGCACGCACTCTTTCCATGGAAAAATTCTTCACTGCCAATCGTATGGATTGTTTTAGGGACTCCAAATTATCATGGCGTTTAGAGCAAGCCGTACTCTCTAAAACTGACCATAAATCATAATCCAGCGGATTAAGATCGGGACTTTACGACGGCCAGTCTTCAGCTCTGATGAAGTCCGAAACGTTTACTTCCAACCAAGACTGCGTGGACTGAGCTTTATGACCCGGCGCCGAGTCTTGTTGGAAGGACCGTACTTGGTTATTGAACATGGTGTTGTTCAGGGGCTTAACTACCTTCTCAAGAATGGTATCTTGATACACTTGTGCCGATGTTTTGATACCTTTTTCTCAAAAATATGGCTCAGTCACTCCTTCATAGCTAACACCCCACCAAACCATCATTGAAGTCGGATAATGCCCACGTTGCACTCTGTCGACTAATTGGGAAGCTTCCTTAGAGCTTTGAGCATAAATACGATCATTTTGTTTGTTAAAATGTTGCTCAACTGTAAAGATTTTCTCATCCGTAAATAAAAAATTTCTGTGACCTCTCTTTGCGTACCGCTACAGTAGTTGTTTCGATTTTACCACCCTATTCTTTTTTAAATTATCAGTTAAAAATGACCAGTGCGTCTCTTATAGGCTGCAAGTCCTAAGTCATCTTTTAAAATACGCGACATGGTTCTGGGTGCTATCTTCATCTCCCGAGATAAAATCTTTTGCTTTCGGACAGGATTTTTTCGAATTCTTTCCCTTACTGCTTTAACCACCTTTTTCGTACGAACACTACGTGGACGGCCAGATCTTTTTCTGTCACAAGCAGAGGAGATCTCATTGTACCTATTAATAGTCCGGTACACAAACATTTGACTAATACCAAGCGTATGGAGAGTTTTAAAAATTGCATTTGGCTCCATACCAACTTTGTGTAATGCAATCACAGCGATTCGGTTCTCTTTATCACCCCACTCCATTTTAATATCGCAAAATATTGTCCAATGTATTGGCGCCAAAATTAGAAAACCCAATGAACAATCGTATAAAAATGACAGATTCCAAATTCAAATGTAATATCTTTCTTATTTTTAATTGTAACAGTATTTATGGCCAGACTATGTATAGGCACAGACAGCAGATTGAGTTGAGTACCTAATACATAATAATATACGATTTTTAAACCTGGAGGTAAGTTATGACTGAACACAGCATCCGAATAAAACCAAGACTTGTCAATCAATACCGGATTTAACCGGATCAATCTTGACGTATAATCGCATATCAGATATCAAAGCCTATTAAAGCCATAGAGTCGTGCATTGCATAATCTTTTTGAACATAAAATATATATTCATAGCGAATATAAATTTATCGGAAAAACGATAGATGTAATCATAAAATAGTAAACTTTTAAGATAGTATAGTTTGTCGTAAAGAGGTTTTATAAGCTTAAGTCTATAATAATAATGTACTTAACAAAAATAATCTGTTCTTTTATTACCATGAATTGGTCTGTTTGACCACAATCTTCAACATGATGATAGATAGCAGAGCCTGGAAGGAAAACCTATGGACGATCCCGAGCGTTACACTGAGCTAGAAATTACCTATTCGTTTCCTTTATTTTATTATTGTTTTAGTCTAATGCTTTCTCTTTCTAAATTAAGTAGGTTTTAAAAATGTCTGTATTTCTAATATATAAAATTCTCGTGTCATAGTGTTTGTTTGCAAACCCCTCCGAAACGGCTCGACCGATTCTTATGAATTGTTTTGTGTATATTCGGTAGGTCTGAGAATCGGTCGTCGGATATTTTTTTTATATCGCTACGCGAGGAAACCGCGGGGGACAGCTGGTATTATATAAAATGGTAAACTGACTGACTGTTGATATATCAACGCACAGCCCAAACCGCTGGACCTAGAGACTTGAAATTTTGCACATAGATACCTTTTTCAGTGTAACTTTCCTTAGTGGATGGAAGGTTTTTCAAAATTCAACCCCTAAGTGGGTAAAATAAAAATAAGGGTTCGCGAGTGAAACCGTAGGGTAGGTTAGTAATTAATAGAGGAATGTAACACCCTAACAAAAAATAAATGCTTTGGCAATTTCCAACATCTTTATTTTACTTGAGCGTCGGTCAATCTTGATCCCTGCTTATTAATAAATAGACTCCTAATGTACGTTTAGTGGGGATTGTAGTGTTTTAGGTGAATACAATCTTAGAAATTTAATGTATTTTTAGTTTTCTCAAAAGCTTTCATAATGTCATTAGTCTCATCAAGGTGGAGGCTTGGTACAGTGGGTACAAAATATTCAATATATTCATGACCCTTTAAAAAACTGTCGCCGACGTACCAAAATATTTAGATCACCTTTTAGTCTATGAGTAACTTATATCAGGAAAATTAAGAGGTATTTCAGACTTGGCTAGCCAAGCTAGTTCAGCCAAGTAGTGACACAATTACAAACATTATACACATCGCTTGAACGTGAACTTGGCAAGGAACTGTCGTTAAAAGCGAGAGGCCAGGTTCTGAGGGTGCTACCATATCTTACGGTATAATGTTTGACCTTGTTTTGTCACATCATCAAACCTAATCGGCATATAAAATCTTTCTTAAAAATAGTTCAAATGGATTGAGTTACTCGTATTTTTTAATTCCTAAAATTTCGTAATTTGGTGTTAATGTTATCGTATTTTTTAGTATCCCATTTGGCAACACTGGCATATAAACTCGATGGGTACGCAGAAACGTATGCTAGCATTGGGGATGAATATTTTATAATGCGGCTTGTTTTACACTTGAGGACACGATTAATGAAGTAGTATTTATTTTTATATCTTTGCATTTCGTTTCATAAACTCAAATAATTGTGAAGAACTATATACCTACCTATTTAGATATTAAAATCCTCTAGTGGTCCTTAGGCGACAAGGATTTGTACAATTCCTGCCATGATTCTTTGAACAAATACAAATATTTATTTCCTACAAGAAAAAGTTGGGGTAAAAACATAAAATCTTACATCAACTACAATCATTAATTTTTGGTAATTTTGGTTTTAAAAAATGTATAGACACGCTGGTTCTACAGATTTATCATATGTATAAATAACTGTAGGTAAAATGTATAGTTATTTTATTTAATGGTAGAGTTACCTTTACCCAACGTCTGTATGAAATTGAAATATTTTTATTCTTTAACATTTAAACTCTAAGCGGAGTTATAAACATAAAAGCGACAAATAAATTTGTGCTAATAATAAATTTAATACACCTGTTGATTTAATTACAAATTCAAAATCAAAGGAGACCGCGCAGTCATATAAAATTATCGTTTAAAAAAATGCAATAAAAGTTTTACACCATTTAAAGCGGCCTGAATTGCATCAACTTTACGACCCGAGGCAAAATACATCGATAAGTCGTTTCGATGACGTGAGAGCTTTAGTAATCGATTATACTCGATGTATATCGATATAATATGTGTTTACAGCACGAATTTATTCGTATCAACATCAATTTGCATATGATACCTTGTATGCATTTTACGTGCGGTATGTGTATAGAATATTAAATTCTCGTCTAATCCATGCAATAACTAGCTTTTATTACGCGGCTTTACCTGCGTTCCAGAGGGATTTATTCCAAGTATAATTGTTATTATTGTGCAGAACATTAAACTTGTAGTAAATGAAATAAAAGATAACTTCGGAACATTAAGGTTCTCTGGTATTTCGTTGAAGAATATGAAATATATTATTTGTCGTTTAAAAACGTATATTTTTACGATCAAATGTACATATATGGTAAATGGTAATTTATAGTATTTTGGCACGTGAACGCATTAGCTTGCCTGGGGTTGGGATTACCCCACTTGGCACCCAACCATAGTTGAACGCTAATATTTGGGCCATGAGAGGCTTTTGGTTATCCACTATTATAATTAACTTCATTTTAATTATTTTTGTGTGTAATTTTTAAGGTTTTTACCGAGTTTTTTTTCTTTGTATATGCTTGTGTTGGAACACATGTACTTAACTATGGTAAGTGATGATGTGGCCGAAGGTAGTATTAAAATATTTACATTACATAAGTTTGGAAAAATTCAAGTATTTTTAATGTTCAACAATAAAACTAGAAATGTTGTAAAATTGTTGGTTGTAAAAAACCATTATCTAGTTCCCATGTTATTCCATAGATGTTTTCATATCCATTCGTTCTTGGAAATAATGTTAAAAAGTGTCGTCTTACACTATTTTACTCGAGTTTTAAGACTAGACTTCACAGACTGTTAGAACAGAATTATACATGAAGTCGGTTAAAGAGGAAAGGAGTGTATTTAAAAGAGTTCTCAGTACACCTACAGTACTAAAGATATTTACAGTCCCAATATGACATACATGTCATAAGCATAGTCAATCTCTCGGGTACATCATCATTGCCATAATCATTTCTATACAAAGAATCGAATTTACGACTTACTGTCTCTAATTTCCAAAACAAGTTTGGCAGGTCGGTTGGCGTGGTTAGTAACATACCCTATCTATCACGCCACTCAGGACAGACAATTGTGTGCATGAACTGTGTGTCCTGAGTCTGGGAATAATTATACTTTAATTATCTATATATTATATATTCATTTACAAAAGACAAAATAGTATATGTAGTATATCAGTTATCTGGCTTCCATAACACAACTTTGCTTCGTTTGGAGTCGTGTGTGACATTTTGGGACATTTCGTCCCAGAATAATTATTTTATTTAAGTTATGTTCAAGAAGGAGTGATCCAAAGATGTTAATAGAAAAATCTACAATGAAATTGTTAAAACACTACGCAATGTTCGAAATAATTGCCACAGGCATATATAATCCTTTAGAGCTTTCAAGGCAATAACTGCCCAACAAAATAATATGGCCTTTTACGGTTTTGTACAACTCCTCTCCATCCAAAGATTGGCTGGTAGAGATTGCTTTTAGTGATAAGGCTGCCAATTGTAGCACTGACAATGTTTATTATTGTTTTTTTTTCTCATGTGTATCAGTAAAGATTTATCTATCTACGGCCAAGATGAACGGGCTGGATATATTGATAAAAAGAGACATAAAATAGACCTAAAACTTAGTGACTGGTATATAACTCTAAATTTAGGTCAACATAATGTGCAAAAGTAAGGGACAAAGGGGCAAAGTATCGTCGTCGGTTGATTTTTTTTATTTTACAGCTAGCTTACATAAAATGACTGAATTCAGGAAATTATATGTATTCAGAAATACTCCTCAAGTGGCCTTTTAGACTTTGGTAACTACCTTTACAACCTCTCAAGATTCCACCCTCTAGAACTCGCTAAACTAACAATTTAAGTAACAATATAAAATTTTGAAACAATACAATATTTAAACGTATACACCCAAAGGAACATTATACAAAACGATACAGTCGTAAAGGTATACGGTTGTCATAAAATGAATACACATTTTATGGCCTCACTGGACACAGTGCAATTTAACCCAGGCATGGATCGTTTATAGCTTAGTACAGACAGACAGACATACCTAAGTGTTTATTCATAGATAATAGTGTGTTTATTGTGACAGAATAAATAAATTGCCCTTTATTCTGAATTGTCTCATCATGTGGCCAGTCCATCACCATTTTTGTAAATCAATTCTGGTCAAGATGTCCGGTAGCATAGTTTTTGCTCTCAATTGTTCATTTCAGACAGAATAATATACAGAGTAATGAAAGTGTTATTATTATTATCATCTTTTTTTTTAAATTATGGGTCTAAATATTTCTATGACAATGATAACTGGTCTATCGTCGAATGGCCCGACGAAGATTGTGGGTTCGAATTCTACAATGAGCTTGAGCTTTCAGTGAAGGAAAACATCGTGAGGAAACCATAACATGGTAGTAGGACAGTTTTTACTGCGCGGATAGCCAACCTGGTTACCACCCTCAAGTTGTGCAGTTGCACTTGAGAACCAGTTCCTTTTAAGCGTTGTGTGCTTACCACCTTTGGCCAGATCATCACTTATCATGGTTGTGGTCTAACACAAGCCTAAACATATACATAGTAAAAAACAAATATAAATTATTATTTATATTATAATATCGAATCTGCCCATTGTCCTTTACGATTTTTTTTATTACTTTAAGCTACAGTTAGTTACGGCTCCGGTCTCCCTAAAATCAGTGTTCTTGCGGAATTTATCAGAAAAGAAATAATTTCATTTTGTCATCAGAAAAGCAATAAATGAAATATATTTTACGTTATTTTAAAGTGTGAGATTTGAAGGTTCCAAAACTTTTTTTTTTTAATTTGACGCTTTTTTAATTTGAATTTTTTATAATTTGACTTTTAGTAGCTTTGTGAGGCTTTAAAATACCTCTACGTTCCACGCGTAGAAGGTCCCATTCATGCACACGCCACAAAAAAAATATAACAAAAATAAGAAATGTATTCAGATTACATTTGTCGGCAAATCCTCTACAAGAATCTTATCTAGTTACTTTTTTTCAAAATAGTTTCAATTTCTTATTTAAAGTGTTTTAAATAGTTATAAATTTCTGAATTCAACCTTTGCAAAATATTTTTTTTTCTATTACAAAGAAATGGTTTATAGGTGTCACACTTTAACCACTTCGAAAACAAGCATTCAAAAAATCATTTTAAATAAATTTACCGAAACTAAAGAGACCGGAGCCTTAAGGTTATTTATATTGAATGCATCGCCCTTTCAAGGTCCTTTGTCAAAAGTCAACTTGTTTTATTGTACATACTAAGAACTGAATAAACCTTTGAAGTTAACTTTTAATGATTTACTTGATGAAGTTATGGTTTATAAATAATGAACAAGATTATTTATTTAAATATTATATGATGTACGTTGCCGACCCTTCCTCCCTCCCCGATGAGCTCTGGCGACCTTACTCACGCGCAGGAACACAACTATAAGTTATTTGGCTGCGGTATTCTGTAAGGTGGAGGTACCTCCCCAGTCGAGTTGCTCTTTGAACGACATATCGCTATGTTCTAACTCTCATATAAAACTTCCTAAAAATAACATCCAAATACATGTTCAATAATCGTACCTACTTTGGTTACGATTGGAATTTTGTATACTCTACTAGATTCTGCCCTGAGGTTTCTCCCGCGTTCCCGAGGTATCTTGGATGTGCCAACTTTGATGATGATTGGAGAAACGGTGTCAGATTTTATCGGTCTCATATATACCAACATTCATTATTAAATGTATAGACTATAGATTTAATAATATGAAATTTGTGTTGCTTTTCTTAGTCCCTTAGGCAAAAGTTAACAAAACTAACTTTATACAGCATGATATTTTTACGATTTTAAAAATAAACTAAACTGTGATAAACAATTAAGTACTTACGTCACTATGTTATACCTATTTTGTTTTTTAATTCGTGTATAGGTACAGTAATAATGAAATCATTACGTCACAATTGAGTAATCGAAACAGATCTTAACGGTTATCGAATAATCACTACTGTGACGCGAACAGCAAGCAACCCTCGACGGCGCGCCTGCACGCACTGCTCGCTCCATTACCCACTGGTCATTAAGACCTCGATTTATGGCTACATTTTTAATGGCCCGACAAGCTCTGTTGCTTCTATTGTGTTAAAAATATTGTTAACTATTTTAGTGTTAAGGTTCAGTTCATTTAAAAGTGAAATTTTTCGTGAATCTTACTCTTTGTTTTCAACACTAACGCAGTGACAATCTGACTTATGTATTTATTCATTTGTATTTTTTACATCACCTAGCTATACCACTCTCTAAGTAACAATGCAATTAAGTTTGGATTATGTAATGTGATTCTTTTTGGCTGTTATGCTGTGAATCTTGTAAAATTAAATAAATAAATAAATGTAACGTATATTTTTATAACGAAGTGATGACTGTGATTTAAGATTATTTTTTACTGTGTATCCAAACCGATAGGTGGTAGATTTGACACTAAAGTGCCCCCCCTCCCCATTATGGCTCAATATAACTTGTATAAACCATTAATGGAATTGTTAGTTTATTGCGATTATTTATGAAGCATATTCTGCTGATTTCTTTGGGATAATAATTATTAATCAATTTTAAACCCAAATCCCATGATATTAATTTACAATTCTGTCCGTATAGTATTTCTGTACGTACGAAATTAATTCGACCTTTACCTCCATAACTGTTAACTCAATTTGAATATTAATACGCTCTAAAATTGTATTTCGGCCCTTTTTTAATTAACCCGTAATTTAATAAACTGAAACAATTTTAATATTTCCCCTACACCCTGTATGTTGATACCTTTGAACATAAAGGTACAAAGTCTTTGCTAATTAATTTTAATATGACAGTTAATTTAATTTACTTTTATAAATTATTAATGGGTTATTATTCTATTTTTGAAATTTGAATTTGGTCGAGTTTTGTAAAATTTTAAACATGAAAACATTAACCGATCGGTGAAAACAAGGCTGTATGTTAAAGCAAATTACTTAACCTAACCTAGATTTTCTAATGTAGATAGAATAACTAAACTAGCCTAATGAATCTTTCAGTCTAGACAAATGAACTACCTGAATTCTAACAGATACCTACCTACATATCTCACAAACTAATCTTAACTTACGTTTATTGCTGGCTGGTAACACAAAATTTCTTGCTTAAAACCGTCTCTCTTTTATACTAAAAATAAAAGAGAGAGTTATTAGAGATTACTTCAGAGTATATTACCCACTCAACACAAACCAACATCAAATTAAAGATATTCAAAACAACATGACATAAAAAAATACCTACTTAATTTATTTTCACAAACAAAATTACAAGAAGGAATAAAACTGAAATAAGTAGAAAAATAGTATAAAAATAAATCTTGATATATTGATTGGATGATAATAGAATATAGACTCTATTCCTTCATAGACAAATACCTATATCCTGTTTCTTGGGTATTACCAATCCTGGAACAGTCACATTCACAGTCAGAAAGAAACTGCTGAACCCGAACATCTAACATTTTTTTTTAACACTAGCTTCCGCCCCGCGCATTCACCCGCGTTCCTGAGGTATCTTAGGTTTTCTAGGGATACAAAGTAGCCTATGTATTAATCCAGGGTGTCAGCTACCTCCATACGAAATTTCATCAAAATTGGTCCAACCGTTTGAGCGTGAAGAAGTAACAAACAACACTCACAAACTTATACATTTATAATATTAGTGTGATTGGTTAAATAGACATAGGTTTGGCCACAATGTCACTATAGTAAGTGATGATACGGCCGAAGATGATAAGTTCCATCCAAAGCCAAGAACACACCAACAGCTACTACCACCATACCATGCTTTCCTCACGATATTTCTCTTACCGAAAGCTCAAGCTCATTGTAGGATTCAACCATAACCCTACCATAACCTGAAGGCATTACAAATTAAGCGTTTTAATTACTGACATTTGGTGCTACATACGTAGGTACCATCATAAAAAAAAACTTAATGGCTCATTGAATTTGGTGGCGTTAAATTTATGCCAAATAAAATATTTCATTCCTACAAGGGAGCATTTCGTTAATGAGTGCTCAAGTGGCATGGGGAGCTTTGTTTCATAATAAAGTTGTAATTCAGGTTGAGCCTCACTGTGAGCGGAGAGTTAGCTTATATTGCTTTAAATTAAATTGTCTATTATCTTCTAAACAACTTCTTTCTCTTTTAGTACGTATACGACGCTTACCAGAAAACAAGATATACTCCAACAAGTGAAAATGGTGTACAATATAATTGGTCGTACAAAATGTGCACGATTTCGTATTTTTTTTTTCAAAATAACAGCATAAAACTCAAGGGGATTTATTCTACTGGTGATAATTATCAAACAAAATTTCTGGAATATGGTTTTATTTTATTTTATTTAAGGATTGCCAACAGATGATACACACATATTATACTTATGACTAACTTTACACATCTTTTTTGCTTGGTGCTCATCCAATTACAGGCAACCACAACATACACAAATAATTACTGATATAGTTAAATTAATAAAAGAGATACTTAACTACGAATTAGTTTTTTAAGCAAACAAAAAAAAGAAAATTACTCAAATTAAACAAAAATTAAAATGGTTTACATATAAGCCTGTATATTCTCCCTATCATTGGTTTTAGTCGCGTTTTTCTGGCGTGTCCTCAGAGCTTCAGTCAAGAGCACGCTGTACGTGTTCTGGAAACTGAGTCTCAAGTGCAACTGCACTTGAGACTCAGTTTCCTTCTTGGCATTGTAAAGGTCGGCACAATATGGGCAATCTTCGTGGTATTGTTAATATTCATAGATGATGATAGCCACTTGCCATCAGCGTTTAGACATATCGTTTGGATTACACTCAAACTCTAACTCAAAGTCTAAGCCATTTATTCAGTTTAGGCCCCAGGAGGGCACTTATGAAGGTCGAATTTACTGAAGTTACCACCGGTTTGGAAATCAGTCTTCAACTGAGAAGAACCGGCAAGAAACACAGCAAGGTTACGATTTTTATTTATTTTTTATAATTTGACTCAAAATCTTTTATACAGTTTAAGCCCTGATAAAGCACTAATGAACGTTACAATTGACTTTACCACCACCCCCTACCACATAATAAACCTTGTACCTTTAAACCGCTCTCACTGCAGCCACACCCCACCCGGCGATATTTAATGCTGTGAAGACTAGAGACTACATTAAAAGAGGCTCGTGGTTCGGTCTCGTCCCTGAATTTTGGCACAGCTACGTTGAATATATTATTACTCGCCTTTTTTTTTACCTAAAACAAAACGTTGGCATCATAATTATAATTTCGGCTTTACGAGGGACTTTTTACTTTTTTGTTTCTGACGTTATTTCGTTTTTACTTTGTTAAAATTATATGTGAGAATTGTGGGTGGACTAATTTTTGTAAATACGTAGGTGTCTAATTTATTCTGCTTAGTTACTTAATGTTATACTAAATCATTTATTTAATTCGTATACTACATGACCCCCGGATTCACCCGCGTTCCCGGAATAAAAAGTAGCCTATGTCACACTCTGGCCCATAAACTACATGACTATATCTATGCAAAAAATACGTCATGCAATCCGTTGTTGCGTGAAAGAAGTACGGTTTATTAATGTGCACATTACACACTTACCAAGTGACCACTTAGCATCAGGTGGCCCCTTTGCATGCTTGTCAATCTGACATTAAAAAGTAACTAAATTGTATGCACACATCATACTTATTAAAACGTCTAACCTACACGAGATATAAAAGTCGGATAAAATCTCTCCAGCCTCTAATTTAATCTCCAATAACTTCAGATGATAAAGTACGTAACGTAAACGTAAAGAACTATTTCATTGATTCAGCGATTCTCATGGATACCAGTTCTATGAGGAATGTGATGGTGTGACGGCAACGTTTATAGCGCAAGTTTCTTTATACTAACAAATCTTCAAAGATTTTATTCAGAATATATTCTACCTGACTGCATAATTTTATCCAAATCCGTTCAGTCATTATGGAGTTGAGTGGTACCAAACATATATACATTTATACATTAAATAGTAGGATGATAAGTTATAAAGCCTTGTCTTTCTGGGTTAAACATTTTCATTTTTTTAAATGCCTGAATCATTATCCTTATCTACTCCTTGCTAATGCTTTGATGTCATAATTAATTGCCCTAGTTAATTTTATAAATACAACCTGGCAATACGACTCACAATTTTCGAACTTGGCAACCCTAGTTCTACTTGAATTGTAGTTGTGAATTGTTTCAGTTGAGTATGGAATTAGAGAAAGCATTTAGACTATTCAGTAGTAAAGTGTTTGTTACACAAATCTTCTGTTTCCTTTATAGAGTTCAAAGGACGGAGTAAATTACTATAAGTTTTATGGTTATGTCAAATGATTTATTCAAAAGTAACAACATTCATAATCTATTCCTTTCATCTTTATTTTGTATATAACATATACACACATTTTTTGAGCTAAGAATCAACATTTCATAATCTATTTCCTCAAAATGCTCAAAACTTAACATAAACAAACGAAGCATTTCGATTCCCATTACAGAAATGCAGCTGTAACATAAATAACGTCCGAGCCCGTCAGAGGTCGCCATCCGACTGATTTAATTTGTTTGTTTTGAATGCCAGCTCCATCTAGCGTGATCTACGGGCTTTTAGCGTCATTAAGTGAAGCGTTGAGTGAGGTATGGCGGTGAAAGGATGTTGGCTAATTTTGTCTCCTTGGGTAAAAATTTGATTGAACTAATTTTGTTTTTGTTTTATTGATGTTCTGGATTATTTTATTTTTGTAATGTGTATTATTTTTTATAAGTAGAATATAGTCTAATATGGAGCTGAGCGAGTGTAAGCTGCTCGTTAGATTCACATTCACATAATGTTTACTATACTGTCTTTCATAATAATCTATATTAAGCTATATCCTTCATCAATTTCCTACACCACATAAACTCCTCTTGTATAAAATCATATTAAAAACGACATTTTAAGCTCGAGTCTTACAAGATTTAGATACAAATTAAGCCTTCACATAAAACGAAGTCATCTCCACGAATCCACTCCCTCGGGACACTATGATCCCTGCCACAGTAAAAATAGTACATCAGCAGTAGAGCAACTGCGAGCGAGTTGTTTTCAACGCTGACGCAATGACTTACATATCGCGGAACGTATAACACTTTTATGCAAATATGTAGGTTTTAATGAAGAGTTCTTCAACAATCAATCAGTTACTGTAGTCTTGTAGTAGTACTGCAGCAACATATTTTGAGATATTACGTAGATTCCGACCATTTTTTTTTGCGTCGTGAAATAAAGTTTTTGTTTTACCTAATATCAGTTTGATGACTGTTGATGTCGTCATCATAGACTTAACTGGTTGTGTATCATCCGGTGACGATTTAAGTTTACTGGCTGAAATCATTTTACTGTGTCCTTTACCCTAATAATTTACTGCTTCTGACTTCGAGTTAGGAAGAATTTCAAATTAGTAATTTGGTAAAGTGAAAAGCGACACAAGTTCCCTGACCTATTTATGCAGAAGTAGCAATTATAGAGTAATGATAAATTAATAAGGGTTGGGGGTTCTACTATAGTGAGGTAGTCAGGTAAAACTTATTAATCAAATCCTAGAGCCCGACTACCATTTCAGAAAACTAAGTCAGTCAATTGTGGCATGGATGAAAAACGATGAAATGGTAAGGCTCTAGCTAGATGATATAAAAACTTGCTAAACTCTGGTAAGAGATGATGTGGACGGAGATAAAGCACGTACATCTCCTCAAAAAGACTATAACGCTTATCAATTCATAGAACTGTCTCTAAAGCACTAAGGCCTTCAGTTGTAACATCTTTAGGTAGCTAATCTTCAAAACTAACGAGGTGAACGGCTTTTCTCACCTCGTTTTAACCTGAAATGGCCGTCTTCATAGTTCCACGTTCAGTGAGCGATTGTAAAAGTTACGAGGGACTGTTAAATTTAATCTGCGTAAAGCGATTAAAAAGATTCAGTTAATAGCTTAAGTCGACAACTGTTGGGACGTTATGAGGTGCTTTTGTCTCTTTGGTAGTCTGATTTAGATTACTATTCAAATTTTTGGTACCTTATGGTGCAGGAAACTTTCTGCTGTTATGTTTTTAGGGTTCCATACCTCAAAAGGTAAAAAAAAGGAACCCTTATAAGATCACTTTCTTGTCCGTCTGTCCGTGTGTCACCACCAATTTTCTCAGGAACGGGTGGACCTAGCAAGTTGAAATTTATACCAGATACTGAGGTCGGTAGTCCCTATTAGATGTATAAAAATCAAGATCCTGAGTCTACACAATAAAAAGATATGGGTAAATTTAGATTTTCGCGAAAACTTGTAAATACTACAATTTACCTTAATTTCAAACTTTTTTTTATTTTTCGGAATTTTTCCTTTACTTTTGCTGTAAGACCTTGCTTTTAACCAAAATTGACAATTCTAGGTCAACCGGAAGTACCTGCCCTAAAGGTTTTGGGTCGAAAACCTATATGGTAGTTCCCGTTGACCTAGAATTACGTAATTTGGCGAAAAGCAAGGTCTTCATACATATATAGTTGACGCCAATTAAGATCTCCCTCTGAGTTGCAATTGTTGTTACAGTGAAGATCGTTACACTATGCGATGTATGAGGACAACAGTTTTCCAACGACAAAGATAAGTTTGTCCCTCAATCCATATCTCATCGTTAAGAATCCCGTGATGGACGAACTATTTACATACCTATAAGTTTGTACGGAACCCTCGGTGCGCGAGTACGACTCGTGCTTGGCAGTTTTTTTTTTTTATTAAATCAGTATATTCTATCATGTTTCTCAATCATGAATATTTCTAACCATAGGATATTTTATTGTTCTGGGATTAGATTCCCACTTTTGTCCGTCATATTTTTTGAGAATGTCTATTCCGACTTTCATGACAAACTCGTGAAAATTTTGCCCTTTGCTTTGATTTTATCGCATAAAATAACTTTTATTACGATACCCTTTCCTAAGATTGACCTTTACATACGTTGTTTAACCTCACAATACAGTTACTAAGTCAAAAGTATCATCGTTATATGTTTGTAAAGCAAAAATATTTCAACTTTCAGATCGCTAACTTGGTTCATTGAAAGTTTCGTTAACTTCTCAAGCCGAAGACATTTCGTATTACTTTAACATTCGGAGATTTTGTGAAGTTACTCGAACGTATACGGAGTGTTCATTTATGTCCGTTATACAATCTAAACATATAAAGTCACGTTATGTTACAAAGTGGGAAGTTTCTTTTTTCTTGTATAAATACTTAATTTATTTTATTGGTAGATACTTCATTTATAATTATAATACTTACATAATTTTTATCATCTAGTGACGTATACTGGCCTTTGTTATCACTGGCAATACTTGCAAGGGTGGAAGTACTCATCAAAATGAACAACTTTTATAATGGGACTAACTGTGAAATCATGAAAAAATTATCAGCTGTTCCATACAAAAGTTCAATACCTACTCGACCAAAATGTATGAAGCAACCGTATTATTTTACGCGATATCAGAGTTAGCCCTATAATAAAAGTTGTTCACATTGATGAGTACTTCCACCCCTGCAAGTATTGCCAGTGATAACAAAATCACCCTGTATATGGGTTTCGGTGTTGGTTTGTGTGTACTGTAGATTTTGATGACAAAGATTCAGTCGGATATTCCTACTGCGTACAACACGGTTGTTCAAAATGGGTATATAAAGAACTCTACAAGGTTGGCAACACCGGGTTTTGCATACTTGTCCATAAGGGCCATTTACCATCAAGTGAACTGTAATAAAAAAAAAACCATTAATCAACTGAACTTTTTACTATTTAAAAGCTTTTGTTTGTTCAAAATCTCAACATGGTATGTGCCGCCGAAGCGAAGGTGGTAAGCACACAACATTTAGAACTGGCTCTCAAGTTCAGCCGTAACACACCGGTGTGATATAGAACAAATCTCACGTATTGACGTTTCAATACGTTGCTATTTTGTTATCTGAAGTGATCAAGTAGACCTTCTAAATGGCACGTTTAGTTGAATATATTTTAGTATATAAACTTAACGGTATTGTCATTAATGATGGAATTAAGATTTAATTATATATGGAATACAAGTAGAAGTATTGGAGGAGGATATTCATTAAACATGTGATCAGCATCGCTAGTTGTTTCTCTACATCGCCACCACCCATCATATATTAAATGGCGACCGTGACGTATATAGAACCGGTAGGTATTTGTCAACAGAATCTCACTTTAGGGTGGTAGCCAGTCAGCCAGTCTAATAAAGTACGGTAAATAATTTTAACGACTCGTATTTTTTTTTTCATGTACTTAATTCCCAAGTGTCATCAAAGGTCAGTCGGAGTTTTAAATGAAATCCCCGGATTATGGGTCAACAGGATAATTTGCCAACATTTATAAGACGACAGGGAGTCGGAATTAAATGTCTTGTTTAATTAGTATGTCTATCAATACTAGCTTCCGCCCCGCGGTTTCATCCGCGTTCCCGAGAGATCTTATGTATGCCCGGGATAAAAAATAGCCTATGTGCTAATCCGAAGTATCTAATAAGTAATCTATCTCTGTGCCAAATTTCATCCAGATCCGTTCAGACGTACTGGCGTGATTGAGTGACAAACATCCGTCCATCCATTCAAACTTTCGCATTTAATAATATTAATAGGGTAGTAGGATAGCAGGAAATAGGATATTAGTAGGATTGTAGGATTTGATTGGATATTAAGATCATTTTAATACCCATATCGAATTTCACTGCTATACTCTAGGACTAGCGGTTTTACCCGCGCTCCCGGAATTAAAAATAGCCTATGTTTGACCCTATGTTATGACAACTTAGCCTATGGGCTACCTGTTTGCGAAATTTAATCAAGATTGGTTGTGCCTTTCGAATTCCTAAAACCTTTCGAAATTCGTGTAATCGTTCTAGAGTTAACTAACAGACAAACATACAATCATTGTGTTTTATTGCAAAGATTGGGAGTACTCCATTCTACCGATCCTACTAATATTATAATTATTTTTGACCATTAGGACATTAACCTTTGAGAATGCAGGTGAAAACCGCTGGCAGAAACTAGTATATCATAAAATTTATCTTCCATACACATAGTAAAATAGATTGTCGTTACTGATATCCAATATAGTAAAACAACAGTATTATAGCACAGTCTATGTAACTCTTACAGTCGGCTAACGGACACGTCTAGACAGAACAATCGTGCGGGGCTTGCGGGGTGAGAGAGGGGCTGTAGCGAGCCCAAGCTGTCATACACTCGCTTTGGACACAATGGAGCAATTACGAATGCCTATTCAACGCGGCATTTCGCGTGACTTTAAACGCGATAGACCACTGTATGTAATTACACTGTGGTAATAGTATATGTTGACATTCAATTTGTAGACGATAGATATTGAGATATTGTGAAAACATCGAGTACTATCCCATGACTACAAGGTTTCATGAAGGGTCAATAAGGCGATGGTAGATCAGTAAGCGACCTTGAAGGCTGTGGGTTCGAATTCAACAATAATCCTGAGCTATCCGAAACTATAATGGTGATGGAATATTTATTGTTATTCATTTATTTTTTAAATTTTATTCAATACTTGCTTCCGCCCCGCGGTTTCAAGCGCGTTCCCGAGGGATCTTATGTTTTCCCGGGATAAAATGTAGCCTATAAAAAAAGCCTTCCTCAAAAATTGGGCTATCAAATGCAAAAATAATTTTTCAAATCCGACTGGTAGTTCGGTAATAATTGAAAACTCGAGCGCAGTCAAAAAGTACCCGGCGTACAAAACGAAATAGCTTGGAAATTTCAAAAACTCAGCGCAACGAAACAGCGTTGGCAGTCACAACGAAAAGTTTTCAAATTATAATCGTTAATTAAAATCCCCCATAGCCGACGATCCCCAATGAATTATTACCCTAAATCCCCCTTGACATTTGAATAATGTGATTGTGTACAAATTGTACCCTAGAAAAATAACGTCGATAGAGAAAAAATGGAAATTAGATTTTTAGGTGATAAATCAAAATTGTAAAAAAATCTTATGTCCCCTTTGAGTGCCTACATATTTTTAAATACTATCGTGAACATTGTGAATTAGTTCGTTTTTTTTTTATGTCAGAATGCCATTTAGCCGGACCACCCGATTGGAAGTATAAAATCGTCGCCTGTTAATATTAGCAATAACGGGAATGCCAATGTGTTGCCTACTATTACAAAGTATAGAAAGCCATTGATTAGCAAGTACATCTGCTGGAACCTACCGGTAGGTGCTTGTCGATAGATTATCAACTTGAGGGTGGTAGCCAGTCAGGTGGGTACTACAAAGTACCCTACCGAAAGCTCAATTCATAGAAAAGTGGAATTCAAAATATTCTAAAAACAGCTTCTTATCAAAATGGTCTGAAATTGGCGGGTACAGGTGTAAACTATTTTCTAGAGCTACCAACAAATAATTTAGGACCCATAAGCGATTAATTAAAATATCGTGAGTTGAAAGCTAGCCTCTAAAAACGCATAGTTTATTCCAAACGGCGTGAAACGACAGAATCGTGCTGGGCCTTACTTAGCTAAAAACATTAGCAAAATAAATTACATTTTAAAATTCACCGAATAAACACCCAGGCTCATTCTTGCATATATTTTCAATGCAAATAGGACTTTCTATAATGCCATTTAGAATGCAATTAAGTAATGAGTGGGGAAAATGTGTTGAACTTTTGCGTTTGGTTTAGAGTTATGTCGCTTTTCTTTGCTAGCCCCTTTTTGTAGTATAAAGTAAAGATACCCGAGTAAGTCTATCTATCTATACGGAGTTAGTTTGTTTGTTCATTATTATGAGTAGAATCATGTTGTTTTTTGGTAACTTTTGGTGTGACAAAATAAATTTTAAAACAATCTCTTTTTAATTGTAATGAAATAATGGAATGTTTCAGATGATGTGAAAGAAATTTATTAACTTAATATTTTCTAGGTATTTCTGTCAATACATTCAAATCGATGGTACTATAATAAAGGTGTTATGAACAAAATACTATCAATATTTATGAATGAATGAATGAATGAATGAATGAACCTACAGTGGTAGTGTCGTCGAATGCCATGAGGAAAGTTGTGGGTTCGAATCCTATAATGAGCTTGAGCTTTCGTAAGGAAACTATACCACGGTGTATATATAGGTAGTACCTATTTGGCTGGCTACCACCCTCAAGTTGAAGATCTGCCAAGCAGCTACCGGTGTTCTCGAGAGCCATTTCCTTAAAGGATTTGTTGATCACCTTCGGCCACATCATCAATTATAGTGAGATTGTGGTCAAACACAAGCCTATACAAAGTAAAAAAAAAAATCATGCATCCTACTAATATTATAAAAAAAAATTATGTTTTGATGTTTGTTATCACTCAATTCCATAACGGCTGGTCGGTTTTGATGAAATTTGGCCACGGATAGTATATATTCTGCATACTTTTTATCCCGGGAAAACATAAGATCCCTCGCCAGGCGGTAGCTATAAGCATTTTGTCTGAATATTTCTTGCCGGTTCTTCTCAGTTGAATGTTTTCCGAACCGGTGGTAACTTCAGTAGTTTCGACGTTCATAAATGCCCTCCTAGGCCCTAAACTGAATAAATCGACTGACTTTGACTGCTCTCTACCATCCAAGTATGAAATATTGACGCCACATAAAAAATACTTGTTTATGTATCCACGAAGGCGTTTTAAGTTGTAGGTTTAAATAATTCCGTTTGTACGGAACCACCCCCTTCATCCCCTAATTCTGGTGTCCCATCCACTCCCCCACCGTGTCACATAACTTACCCTGCTTAATGAAATGTTTTCTTGTAGCTTGAGTACGATACAAGGTGGAAGTTACATTTTATGTTAATTATGATTGAGTTTAATTATCTCATTTTAAAATTTGCTACATTATTGATCTATTATGAAAAAAAATACTTAGAAAAATTAATTTTACTATTATAAGTATCTTAGTTATGTATAGTACATATGCTAATTTATATTAACACAACAAAAGACAGAAGAAAGAAAGAAAGAAAAACATTTATTATCACATATTAAAGCTGTTGGTGAATAAATAAAAAAAGAAAATTTATTTGACCTACTTACGGTCGATCGATGAATCCGTTCGATAAAAATTTACCATTTCATTCATGCCTATTTTCAGAGAATACTTTAGGTTATTAGAAATACCTTTTCATAATGCTAACCCGCTTACCATCAGGCGGCTCGTATGTTTGTTTGTCACCTTATTGATATTAAAAATAATCTATAGGTATAACATCTAACTTAAAAATTGCCTACAAAACTCAACCCGCAGCTAGAAGCAACTTCAACGGTACGTCAACTTGTATATACCTTGTTTGAGTAATCCCCTTGAAATTTATTGTTATAATTTGGGCGTGTCTAAACGCGTTTTACAAGTAAATTTCTTTTTTACGAGTTTCCTAGGAAGTATCGAGGAAGAGGGGAGGGCGTGACAAGTTTTTTAATCGACGTAATGCGACAGACTTGTTCTTTTGACAGGAAACATTTTGTAACTTAATATATTTACTTCGGATCGATATTATTTTTTATGTTAGCTCAACTTTGAAACCACAAGAATAATTGCTATTCCTTCCATTTTGGTCTTTAACAATTAAGAAGTAGAATGTAATAGAGCTTGTAGGTACCTACTATGGAAACCAGATAAGTGATATACTGTACCATGATGAGTAAAGTGAATGCATCAATGCATTTATTTTGTCAAAAAGCAGGCAAAGGATCAGCGCCATACAGCCTAGTTGTAATTACTTTTTTATGTTTAAAATCTGTTTAAAAATCTATTACACAGTTAATTAATAATATATATTAGTTTTTTTCTTTTTTGTTATATGTATTGTTTGCACATTATTATATTCGTATTATAGTATTATTACATAGTGTATATTCTATTAAATATTTGTTGAGGCTGTGTGCGTCGGATGGCGTGCTCAAAATAAAATCTTTTTCTTTCTTTCTTTCTATATACCTATAGGTAACATATGTATACTAGTATACTAGTATGCATATGTTAGCGACGCGAGGGTTAACACCACCGCACTGTAGGGTTGAATTTTGGAACGTTCTATACACCTGTAGGAATACCTATTGCTCAGCTTTAATCTAAGTACGTCCAGAGATATCGTAGAGGAGGAAGTGAGGCGGGGAGGGGTGCGACCAACGTATATAAAGCCTCCGCTGCATTGATGACCGCGTGCAACATATCAATCAATGGGCGTAAACGCTTTAATAACCTATCTCATAAACTTTGTTTAATTTCTCCATCTATCATCCACAACAGACATAATATTCAATTATTTCAACCCTTAAGAATGCCTTAAGGGTGGCTGGTGAATTAAAATTTAACCTACTTAAATAATTATTACACCAAGATTCACGACAAACATAAATGCTCATGCATACAAACAAATAAGAGCCCTGGGTAGGCATCGAACCCACGACCCTTGAAGTTACTGAAGATACCCTACATCTTAATTTAATGTAGTTGTGTGCATTACGGTTTTCCTGCGACATGTACAAAAAAGGCGATCAATTTAAAGTTTTAAAAAGTTCAATACATTTATTTTTATGTAGGCAGTATGTTGTTCGCAGACAGTCCACCTAATGATAAGTGGGGTATTTCAAGATGGATGTGAAGATATTTTTTGCAGGGTCAACAACGCGCGAATGATTCCCCTGTGTTGCAAGTGTCAATACGCTGCGGTAACCGCTTGCCATCAGGCGGGCCGTATGCTTGTTTGTCTTATTTAGACTAGCTTACCGACCCGCGGTTTCACCCGCGAACCCCTATTTTACTCCCTTACGGGTGGAATTTTTAAAAACCCTTTCTTAGCGGATGCCTACGTCATAATAGCTATCTGTATGCCAAATTTTAGCCCGATCCGTCCTGTGGTTAAAGCTGTGCGTTGATAGATCAGTCAGTCAGTCACCTTTTCCTTTTATATATACGGATTAATCGACGACCTAAGTATGGTTACGTTCACATTGCAAACAAAAAGGTCAACATAAAATATCTTAATCGAATTCATATAATATGTTCTCTCAAAATCTCTCCTTTATAAATCTGCTCCACACAAATGTGTTAAACGTTAATAATTATTTATAATACATTACAAATTCAATTATCGTACACCACGTAAGGTACACCTTGATATATTAATTATAATATATAATACTTGGTATCATAAACATGGGAATTACTAATTGTAACATGTAACTACTAAACCAAATTAATATCGATCTAGCAACATTCGTTGTAACGCGACCTGTTGGTGCGCATCACGCGTGGTTGGGTGGCTTTGGATTTTGGTTGGAGGATGTGGTGGGAACATCCGTTAGTTTATGTTGTAATGATGCTATAGTTGGACGTGTATTTTTAGGAATAAACCGCATCATTGCTATTGCTTTTTCCATTAAAATCAGAGATCATCAAAGTCAGAATCAGCATTGCCATGTCGTGGCAATGTCGTTAGCATCCTGAGGACGTTGCTTCTTACGCTTAAGTTTGTTGTTATTAGTATATATAGCAAATTTAATTTGATTTGACTATTTGTAATTTCGTTTATACCTATCTTGGATGATATCAAATCGATACAATAAGCTATCGCCGTTTTTAGTAAGCATGAGTTAGGTTCCCGTGAGCTGCAGGTCTTGGCAGTGAAATTTAATTTATTTGTCGATTACAATACGCCTAATTTGGTCGCAGTGATACAAGCTCTGAAAAGACTTTAAACAGCCAACTAATCCAAATAATAATAGTAGATTCCCATGTCTTTGTTTAATTGACGTTACTGTTATTTAAAAAAAGTCATCGATTCCCCGGGTTTAGCAACCGGGTACACTATCTAGACTGGATATCGGACCTTTCGTCTACTCAGTCTAGCTTTGTAGATTAATGAATCAAACCAAAGGTTGGCAAATATCAATCAGTCACGTTACACAATCTAAACATTATCTGGTAAGCAATTAGTACAATTGTAGCGTGTAGATAAGGCCACCCGCTAACCGAAACTCAATTAATATACCGAACAGATAGACGTTTGGGTTTATGATTTCGTGACGCCATAACGTCTGTAATACGCCTTATGGGTTAACATTGGGGACAGAATTCACTTTGGAGTCTGATTGAATATATCGTTAATTAAAAGGTAATTTTGATGAAGAATTAATGAGGAATCCATAATAATGATGGTGAAAATATAAATCTTAAAATTATTTGTTCCCCGCGGTTTCACCCGCGTTCCCAGTATATTTCTTTTAGTTTTTTTTATACAACATAGTCAGCAAACAAGCATACGGCCCGCCTGATGGTAAGCGGTTACCGTAGTCTATGAACACTTGCAACAGCTTCCCCCCTCCCCGATGAGCTCTGGCGAACTTACTCACGCGCGGGAACACAACTATAATACTAGTTATTCTGCTATTTGGGACGAAAACAAATCCAACAAATGGGTCCAGCCGTTTTTGAGATATAAATGGTCTAACTAACACGACTTTGTTTTATACAGGCATAATACTTGCAGGGGTGGAAGTACTCATCAATGTGAACAACTTTTATTATAGGGCTAACTGTGAAATCACGAAAAAATTATCAGCTGTTCCATACAAAAGTTAAATACCTACTCGACCAAAATGTATGAAGCAACCGTTTTATTTTACGCGATATCAGAGTTAGACCCATAATAAAAGTGGTTCACATTCACGAGTACTTCCACCGCTGCAAGTATTGCCAGTGATTAAAAAATCAACCTGTATAGATATAGGTACTAAATATCATAGGGACGGGAATCAAGTTTTCTGAATCACAAATATATAATGAAAAATACAAGTTGTCTATGGTAACGATTGAAATTTTGCAAGCGACTATACTGCCACAAGAATGGTATATACAGTTGCCTACACTGATTAGTGACATGTTAATGCAAATGTGGACATGTTCGGTTAGAACTGCTTCGATGTTCAGTGTCAATTAGTGAAGATGTGGAAGTAATTATCAGACGTACTATTGAGATTCGGTATCTTTTAGTTCGATGTTTCTTTTGGAACGATGTCCCTTTTCGGAGCTTGGGGTAGGAGTTGGCTGGCAGAAAAGGGTGCGTAACGAAAAAGCGTTATATTCCAATGTCTTTTATATATAAAAGACAGACGTGACGTCATCAGTTATGTCTCCTCCATGCGACTGTCTCGGAGGTTCAAGAATGAAAAAAAATATTGCAATTGCCCCGACCGCACATAACATTTTTATTAGACTTATGTTTGACCATATTCTCACTATGGTAAGTATATGTGGCTGAATACCACATAAAGCCTAGAAGGGACTGGCTCTCAAGTGCAGCTCCCGAAACACACCGATCAGCTTTTCGACAGATTTCCTCAAGATGTCTTACTTTACCGAAAGCTCAAGCTCATTGTAGAATTCGAACCAACGACATCCGCTGCGGCATCCGACTTCAATACCACTGAGCTATCATCGCCTTAACATCTTGTTTATTTTGCTGAAATACTCACCCCAGGATCCACCTGACCTATGCCTTATTAGGTATACCTGTCACTATTAGTGTCGTATGAAATGACAAAGACGCCAATAGTTTTGCTTATATTGAACAAAGAAAATGTCTGTGAGAGGAATCAAGAGACTCACAAAAGCTACAAACCGCAATAGGACTGTTATTAAATTCTCTTATTTCATTTTTGTTTCCTTTTCAGAAAATTATAGAATTCAACAGATTTATCATAGTGCACGTTTAGTTGTTTGTGCTAATTTGAATCACAGTTGTTGCTGTTTTACTGTAATTATTACTGTGCTGGAGCAATCAGCAGGTGTTCTAGTTGCAGCATCCCAATTTAGAAGATGATTGCGTAGGAAAATTGTTTTTGTTCATACCTTTTCTTCATCGTGGAAAGCCGTTTGGCTAAAATATCTTTGTGGTGGGTGATGATTGGCCGAAAGTGACTTAGAATCGCCTGTCAAGAATACTAACTAAAATCTACCAATCGTAACACTACTATGGTTTCCTCACGATGGTATTTTTTAGGGTTCCGTAGCCAATTAGCAAAAAACGGAACCCTCATAGATTCGTCATGTCTGTCTGTCTGTCTATCTGTCCGTATGTCACAGCCACTTTTTTCCGCAACTATAAGAGCTATACTATTGAAACTTGGTATTTTGTGAACCGCATTAAGATTTTCAAACAAAAATAAAAATTTAACAATAAATTTTGGGGGTTTCCCATACTGAAACTCATTTTTTTTTTCATCAAACGCATACGTGTCGGGTTTCTATGGATAGGTCTTCAAAAATGATATTGAGGTTTCTAATATCATTTTTTTCTAAACTGAATAGTTTGCGCGAGAGACACTTCCAAAGTGGTAAAATGTGTGTCCCCCCCTGTAACTTCTAAAATAAGAGAATGATAAAACTAAAAAATATATAAGATGTACATTACCATGCAAACTTCCACCGAAAATTGGTTTGAACGAGATCTAGCAAGTAGTTTTTTTTTTAATACGTCATAAATCGTAAACCATAATTTACCTTTCATTTAATCAACTCAAATAAAAAAAAATGGCAAAAAGCAAGGTCTTAAAGCACAAATAAAGGAAAAATTCCAAAAAATAAAAAAAGTTGAAAATTAAAGGGTGTCCCCATACATACATAGTTACGCCAATTAATAAAGACCTCTGAGTTGTATGGGCGCATACAATTTAGAGGTCTAGCTTAATTGGCACCAACCTCAAATAAGGTAAAATTGAGCATTTCCCGTGATGGATGAACGATGGACGAAGTTTGTACGGAACCCTCAGTGCGCGAGTCCAACTCGCACTTAGCCGGTTTTATTACTAGCTATCCTCCTGTGGCTTCATCTGCAGTTATAGTAATGTAGCCTAAAACCTTCGCCTCTTCAGCTCCAGGCACCTTTATATGCTTATATCAAAATGTCCCCGTGATTTTAATAAACTTGTAATTTCAGTTAAAATCTTAATAACTACTTACGATTTTTTTTTTATTAGACAAATTAAACAAATGTCCCTTTTTTATGTTTTCTATATAAAACCCTTAACTGAACCCTCGTGTCACTTGCGCCGCTTCTCAGGTACAAACAAGACCGGGAGCGTCGTAAATTATACTAATTAGTAGCATTTGCGTGTTGAAAACACGCCGACAAACAAACACCAACAAAAGGTACCATTTATTGCATGAGTAAATACTAGCAGAGTCCATGCACAAGTCTAAGTGTATGTAAATCCGTTCAGTGAATAGTAATGACAATTAACAAACTATTTCCTGATCTAAAAGAAGTTATAGAAAGTTCTTCATACATATCCTGTTTTCTTTCGTAAGACTTTTTAAACTACTAATTATCACAAACGTAGCTTTATCTCGAAAGAAGTTTTTAACATTAACTGTGACGTCACGCTTTGAAGTAGTATATTTTTTTTTAAATAGCATCGCACGGCAAGTTAAAATATTAAATTCTAATCACATAAAATAACTTTTACATAGTCCGTACAAGTCAATCAGGTTTTAATAAAATGGTGGTCGTTCTACTAAAACTTATCACGGACAATTTGAGACAACCTGAAAAGTAATACACGAACTTATTTCACTTATAGGTACTTATATTATTCAATAAACTCAAAATACACAAATGAAAACGCAATGTCACTTTCCAAGTTCCCGTTAAAAAAATCTGGAAGTAGCATTCGTATGAAGCTTGATCTCTGATGGTATTTATTCATGCGCTTTTTCTGTACATCTAGAAATATGATACTGAAATAACTGGTGTAACATAATTGTGGTTTTTGTAAGGTTAACACTATTTTAAAATGGTTCGCTTTTGATGTATTTTTTGCGTGTGTAAGCAATAGTCCTCAATAGTAAAAATGTATCTCTTCAGCACATTCCAAACTGACATTGGAAAACAGTGCAGACGTGGTACAAGGTCTAGCTAAAAGCGTTCGTGTGTTCACAGATTTACTGGCCTGTACGAGACTGGCATAATTACGTCAGTCAGTCAGTGTGCACTTAGCCTTAGTACTGGTATCGACGTACCGCGCGCTTTGTAGGGTTAAATAAATAGGTTTTAGACTTGGAGAAATTAGAGGTAACCGGTGCCAAAGTGGACTCATAGTTTTTAGCATACGGCATATAATCCACTGTAAGAAGGTTGGTAAGAAGATGGCGTCTACCTGGTGAAAAACTGGTATCACGTCTGATTGAATCGTTGCCTATACGACCGAGGCAGCTCGAGGATATGATATTGGTATGCCGAGTTGAAGTTCGTGGGTTCGAATCCTACAATGACCTTTGGTGAAGTAAAACATCATGAGACCACATCATCACATACCATAGTTAGATTGTGGTCAAATATAAACTTATAAAAAAAAATTTTTGCATCTCCAATGAAACTATGATCAAGCTTACTAGAGCATAGCGATATGTCGCTCAAAGAGCAGGTCGACTGGGGAAGTACCTCCACCTTACAGATACCGCAGCCTAATAACTTATAGATGTGTTCCTGCGCGTGAGTAAGGTCGCCAGAGCTCATCGGGGAGGGGGAAGAGTTGGCAACGCGCGAGTGATACCCCTGGTGTTGCAAGCGTTCATAGGCTACGGTAACCGCTTACCATCAGGCGGGCCGTATGCTTGTTTGCCGACTATGTTGCATAAAAAAAATGCTCTTGATTCATACTAATAAAAAAAATAAGCTACTCAAACCGCCTTCCCTTAATCAACCCTTTACCAACAGTCGGGGTCATATCGACCAAACTAACATAATTATACCCACGACAATTAACATATTTAACAGAGATATTTTAATTTTTGGCAACGACACTGACCGAACGATTGGTTGATGATGCACGATTTACGCTTAATTAACCCTCGCCGGTCGAATGGACCCGATGATATATTTAAAAACGTGTCGAATGCAGTAGATTGATTAATTTTCGCTGTTCAATGTATTGGTTTACGTTATTTTTGGTTAAATTGGATGATTGAAGTGATTATCTGCAGTTGAGCACGGGAAAATTACTTTATTTTGTTTTGTTTTTTACCGGTATCAGTGTAACAGCAAACGTTTTGGGTGTCTATGTATATTGTATGGTTTTTTGTTTGGCGCAGAATTTAAGCGTTTGAGCGTTGCCTTCCGTTATATTACACGCATTGCACATAATTTAATATTGCTATCTCGTTCACGCTAGCCTGAGTAGGTATCTATAACCCCGTGCAAGAACGTGCTGCATCTTAGTGTTGCCAACAAAAATTGAAACGGAAAAATATTTAGGATTGACTTTGGGCATGAAAAGAAAACAGTGTGACAATGTCAGGGCGATACTGTGTAGACGTTAGAGTTAACAGAAAACAGAAAATCAATATAAAACCTTGAGGCCGAAATTTAGCCAAGACTATCAAATTCATTGATCAATTTCTTCTATCGATTCCTCCCAAATGAGGGAGAGAGACAGAAAGACGTTTATTAGACACATACTCAAGAAACTTTCTGTTTATTAACAGATAATTAATTACATTATTATTATTTGTGGCTACAAAGAGATTTAATATGTACAACAATGTTAGAAAATTCATCTTCTGGCTTCATCAGTGAGCGCATTGTACTTTATTCTTTAGATAATATTCAGTAACACTTTTTCATATGAATTTCTATAACATTTTAATTAAAAAGCGAAGCCGTATAAATCACGCCATTGAAATGAAAAGCTTTTTAATTTTCTAACGTCTAGAATTTTTCATCTTTTAAATTAAGAATCTTTTATCTTCTAGATATAAATGAGTAATTGTTCAGTCAATAACAAATAATTCTCTGTAGCGTTTAATAATTCTCAAAATTTACACCTACTGCGCTGCGGCGTACTGGTATTTTCGATCACTCCAAAAAGAAACCTCTTTGAATCTTTGAACTAGGTACTCCATATTTTAATAACACTTCCTATTTACAAGCAACCTCAAAGGAAATAACCAAGATTGAATTATGAATCATAAACTGAAATGCAATAATATTTAAAATTTAAACTTAGATGAGCATAGAGTCAGCATCCAAAGAGCATTAACGTAACTCCACTTGCAATATATCGCTAAGTGGCCTCGAATATCCGCAGTGAGGCCTCTACCGCACTTCGTTCATAATAACCTCATATAACCGCTGCGCTCACTATTCACTATATTCGAAGTTTGGGTGCGTCATTTAGAATATTTATTGTAATGATGGTGCTGACCGTTGTGATAATCCAAAATCATTATTAGATGGTGCTTTTACTGAAATATTAGATGATGTACCCTAAAAAGGCATTGTAGCATTCTATGGTCATTTGATTTTAGTATCAATACGGGATAGGTGCTTAGGATCGTCTTTCATAAGGCGTTTCATACTAGAAAACCTTATGGTAAACATATCAAACGATATAAGGGCTTTATAACTTGATGATGTTATAACGGGATGTCAAAACACGATTTAAATTACAAGAAATAACCAACTGGCAGCGATTTAGATCAGCTTTTCTTTTTGTAAATAGTTTTAAATTAAGATGTGTACTTTTTGTTCTTGTTTTTATTTCCCTTTTTAATTGTAAATATCTAGACACGTGTGTAAATACTATTTAGTATATTACCAATGAAAAGACAAATGCGCCAATAAGGATTTACAATTCGCATCAGAAAAATCGAAACGGTACTGCAACAACACATCTGAAGTTTGGTTTTAAATGAATTTAATGTTTTATTTTTACATTTTAGAAAAAAGTAATAATGCCAGATAATTGCGGATATTATAAGGTATCGTTTAACAAAGATTGATGTTTAAAATTAAAATTGTTTAACTATCGTTTTTTTTCAATAGGTATGTTTTTTACCTTTAAGAAGAATTTGTAAAATTTCAGAAACCGAACCGCATGGAAGCAGACATTAGAGCCCGGGGAGGAAAAACGAGATACTGAATACACTTTTTATGATCATATTTTTGTTTTACGTCTTCGTTTCAAATTTTTACAAAAAACTTTGGAAAAACCTACCTGTTGACAAAATCACGATTGTTAAAGGATTAGATTTTAATTTGAAAAATTAATATTTGTTAAACGATACCTTATAATATCCGCAATTAACTGGCATTATTACTTTTTTTTGTTTAATGTAAAAAAATACATAAAACTCATTCAAAACCAAACTTCAGAGGTGTTTCGATTTTTTTGATGAGAAGTGTATTTAATAATGAACCCATTTTAAAAATAGAATGTTAATAAAATCAAACAGTCTGCATCGCACCAAAATTAATCGTACAGCTAACGTTTCGGTCCAACCGCGCCGCGGCATGTTTCACGCCCGCACGCTTTCAATTTGCATTAAAGGGTTTATCAGTTTTAATGTGAACACTGAAAGTTGTGCGACGTCACCGCTCTGGCGGTCTCTCCAACCCCACGACCGTATTTACGTGTTATTTTAAGTTCGCTTCCTTTTTAAGTGGTTTTTGATAGAAATAAATTGCATTGAGCGGTTTTGGAACGGTTTGAGAGCACGATGCAAGGGGTTAGACGTTTTTGACGCCTTTCAAGGACAGTTTTATTATCCGTCTTTTCAATATATATTTTTTTTCAATTTTTAATGGTTTCTTTTATAGAAGTTTGTCTTTAGAATACAATTCCGAGCTATTCGTCAATAAATGTCAGTAACCCAAGACCAAGAACCTTATCGGTATAATAATTAATTAATTAGAACGTATAAACCGCCAGTGTTATCTCTTAGATAATAAACAATTCCTTTTTTAATCTACTTTCTAATTGTAAACATAAATTTAACCCAGAAAAAACATATTTCAAAGCAGCTCGCGTGTCACTTCAGGAAATATAATAGTTCAGAAATGCATAATCACGTTACCTGGGTGAGCGTTGGCGCCCAACGTGGGGCCATTTTAATTGCAGTTTTTGTGCACGCCGCACAATTAACCGCTTGCAACACAGTTAAAAGTGCATGATGGTAATGCACCAGTGGGATTTATCCGTGTTTGTTCGTTGCTTGTTTTGGTGCAAAGTTTATTATTGTTGGTGCTTGCTAGTTTCACAAAATTGAGGGTTTGTTTGGTGTTATGGGTTTATACTTTGTGCCGTTTCGGTTATTAATTAATGTTTTCAATATATATACTATGCTTATAAATTTTCTAATATGAAAGTTTATACATATTATGATATTTAACACTTTTCTTGTTAATTTTCAATACAGGCAACACGCATATGTCTCTTTTTAGGTATAGGTGTATTTCTATCTTTTTTTATGTACCTAATTTAAAATACAAAATAGCAAAGTGTAACATTTTGAGTCGAACGTAAAATATAATTGAAAATAATATCAGAAAATTTTCATGATATTTGTACTGAGGCTTTTGATATCTTCTAGGAATGCGATATCGAATATAAGTACCTTTATTATATAATAATGTTGAACTGTCTGGGACACGTATTAGCAAAAAATTTAAGAAATAAAAAAAAATAAAAAATATTCTGGGACATTATTCCTCACACACTGCCATCTGACCCCAAACAAAGCAGAACTTGTGCTATGGCAGCCAGATAACTGATATAATACATAATTATACTACATTTCTTTTGTAAATACATACATAAGTACTTAGGACAAACAGACATGTTCACAAATGTTTGTCCGGTGTGGGAATCGAACCCACGACCTGTGGCGTGATAGATAGGGTATCTTAGCAACCACGCCAACCGGCCCGCCATAAATAAGTCCATAATGAAAGCACAGTCTATGTAACTCTTACAGTCGGCCAACGGACACGTCTAGACAGCCACAGAGCAATCGTGCGGGGCTTGCGGGGTGAGAGAGGGGCGGTAGCGACCCGGAGCGCAAGCTGCCATACGCTGGCTTGGGACACAATGCAGCAATTACGAATGCCTATACAAAGCAGCATTTCGCGTGACTTCAAACGCGATAGACCACTGTATGTAATTACGCTGTGGTGAAAGTCTGAAAAGTTTTTTAAGAAGCGATTCTCTGTAGTACTTACCCGCCTGGCTGGTTACCACCTCCAAGTTGAAAATCTCTCGCCAAACACCTACCGGTGTGTTCCGGCAGCTGCACGTGAAACCGCGGGGCGGAGGCTTAGTCTTCTCTCCTCGATATATATAAAAATCATAATAATGATGATGATATATCAACGCACAGCCCAAACCGCTTTTAGAGACTTGAAATTTTGCACATAGATACCTTGTACAGTGTAGATTAAGGAACTATTTTTGGAAATTCAACCCCTAAGGGAGTAAAATAAGGGTACGCGGGGCGCAATGCTATTATCTTAAAGGTCAGAGTTCGTTGACTTTAATTATATTATATTTACTCGTACAAAAGGTAATATTCGTACAAATTGATCTTTATCAGAAACATGCCGAGATAATTTACATTATCTCTTTTTGCAATCATATTTATAATGATAATTGGAAGTCTCCACGTTTCACAAATACGCTGCGGTATTCTTTTTATAATCTGTTCTTTTATACAATTTGTTTGATTTGTTTTACATTCGTATGTGAGACTGTGGATGTAGATTTGGGTTTCTGGATGACACGTAATCATTAAATTACTTGCATTGACGGCGGTGACATGTTTTTGGACAAAACTCGATAGAATAATATATATTTATTCTGTACTAAAGTTTACACATTAATTTTATATATTTCTACAACTTAAAAGTGTGATAACTTAACTATTATTTACAGTTAAAGAAAAGACAAAAAAGGGGGGCTTACAGACTTATTATATATTGGTATTTTTACTGAATATCCCATAGAAAAAGATAAAATTAAAAATAAAATTAGCCAAATTTGTCCAGCCGTTCTCAAGTGATGAGCTTACCAACAAACAGCATTTATTTTTTATATATATACTAGTTTACTATAGAGAAAGAATACAGCGTCGGGTTCTATTTAATAAAGCAAAAAATCATAATAAACAAACAAACAAACAGACGGACCGTTTGGCTAGGAGGTTTGATTACCTGACTCCCACGACACAGGTTCGATTCCCATTTTGAACAAATATTTGTGTGCAAGGTCATGTGTAGGTGTAAATATCTAAATATTTATTTAAGAAAAGTATATCAATTATCTGGTTTCCATAGTAGATGGCAGACTCCAAAAAGGGAAAATCATGTTCTCTTCACAAATTCTTAACATTAAAAACAACTGTATAAGACAAAATAGTTTGTTACCATTTTCTCTTATGTTTGTGAATCGATTATCGACTCTAGTTATTATAACTAAGCATTGAAACAATTAACACAATGTCTTGATATTAAATATGGCAACACTTCCAGCTATCTTTACTCCTTGTACAAGTCTCTGAGGTGGAATGTTGCTGGTATTTCATTCGTGTGTTTAAGGACTATGTTATTGTGTCCGTAAATCCTTGGGAAGGTCGTGGCTATACGTATGCAATGCTAAAGTGCTAACGTTATTTTAGAATAATATAACTAACCTGTATGAAATAGGAGTTCTAGATAAGCATTTGATTAATCAACTGTAAGACATTTTCTGCTTAGGTTTTGTATTTTTAATGGTTCCGTACCTTAAAAGGAAATAAAAACCGGACATGTTCGAGTCGGACTCGCCCACGAAGGGTTCATCATCATCATCATAGTCGCAAGACGTCCACTGCTGGACATAGGCCTCCCCCAATGATCTCCAATAGGACCGGTCTTGGGCGGCCTGCATCCAGCGTTTTCCAACCAACTTTACAAGGTCATCTGTCCACCTTGTAAGCGGACGTCCTACGCTGCGCTTGCCGGTCCGTGGTCTCCACTCCAGAACTCTTCGGCCCCATCGGCCATCGGTTCTGCGCACTATGTGGCCTGCCTATTGCCACTTCAACTTGCCAATCCGCTGGGCTATGTCGGTTCACCACGAAGGGTTCCGTTCCATTGTCTATAAAAACGGCAAAAAAATCATGTCTGTTGTATGGGAGCCCCCTTAAATATTTATTTTATTCTGTTTTTTAGTATTTGTTGTTATAGCGGCAACAGAAATACATCATCTCTGAAAATTTCAACTGACTAGCTATCACGGTTTATGAGATACAGCGTGGTGACAGACAGACGGACAGCGGAGTCTTAGTAATAGGGTTCCGTTTTACCCTTTGGGTACGTAACCCTCAAAAGGAACAAAAACACAAAATTTTCAACTTGAGGATGGTAGCCAGCCAGGCGGGTACTACAAAGTACCCTACCACCATGTTGTGGTTTACTAACGATGTTTTCTTTCACCGAAAGCTCAAGCTCATTGTAGGATTCGAACCCACGAACTTCGCATTCGAGGTCACTACCACTGAGCTATCATAGTCTTATTCTAGGTTTTTTTTTCTGTGTAGAAGTTTGGTTAAAGTATCTATGTGCCAAGTTTCATCCAATTACATTCAGCCGTTTATGCGTGATTGAGTCACAAACATCCAAACTTTCACATTTATAATATTAGTAGAAGTAGGATATAGCAAGACAAATAAATTAGAACAGTCAAAATCCTAACTTTTTAATACAATGCGATTGTGAGTTTGTTTGTTTGTTACCTTTTCACGCCTAAACCGCTGAACCGATCGCGATGAAATTTGGTATGCAGATAGCCTATGGTATAGAAAAGGACATTGTCTACTTTTTATACCGGGAAAACATAAGATCCCTGGGGAACGCGAGGCGGAAGCTAGCACACAATAATTTATGTTACAAATGTGTGATGTCAAAAAGGATTATTAGGTACTCAGCTTTATACTCCAAGGCATGTGTTAGGCATACCCCAGACATACTAGTAGTATAAATCCTAATTTACTCATGAACATTATCATTATCTAGACCACAATACTAATTCTAGGCTAGTATGTGGAAATTCCTGTCCTAAATCGTTCCTTCGGGATGTTGCCAATCCATTTACATCGCATGCATGCATAGTGTAAATAATTAATTTACATCAATACAGTCATTATGAAGCGCTCTTTAGCTTAAAGCGGTAAAAGCTGGAGGTATTGAGCTTAGGGTGGAGCGAGAGCGGGTAGATGAGCGATTTTTGATAATTATTTTCAATTCAACCTGCTCAGGACTCAGGATTAAGACAAATCAAGGCTTTGTATTAAGAATTGTATTGTATTTTTTGGCGCAGTTTTTTACACGAGTAGCATTTATAAGTCATTTATTGGTACATTTATTGGTCTTTATTGGTACAATACATGAGAAAAAAAAATATGTGTGGCCGCGGTAAAGCTATTGCATAGCATTTTTTTATCAACTTTATCAATTATCAATCTTCTAATATATAAAATTCTCGTGTCGCGGTGTTTGTAGTTAAACTCCTCCGAAACGGCTTGACCGATTCTCATGAAATTTTGTGTGCATATCGGGTAGATCTGAGAATCAGTCAACATCTATTTTTCATTCCCCTAAATGTTAAGGGTAGTCCACCCCAATATTTTATTTTTAAATTAAAAAAAATGTTTTTATTTTTTAATGATACAGCATTACAAAATACATACAACCCAAAAATTTTCAACCCTCTACAATTAACCCCTATTTTTTATTTGTTAATCATAAACTTAATTTTTTTTGGCAAGATTTTTAACTCTCAGTCTATCTATACTATAAAAATGAATCGTTGAATGTGTTGCTGATCGCAAATCTCGAGAACGGCTAAACCGATTTGGCTGATTCTTTTGTTTAGATTCTTTTGTTTAGTTATGGTCGAATTTTGTCCACGGGCGATCACTAGTAAGGATAAAATATTTGAAAAATTCTCGCTTCTCTCACTAATAAGTCCGCTCCCTAACTCTACCCCACGCGTTGGCGATAAATAATCCACTCCTCGCCCATTACACACTGCTGTACATCGCCTGCTGATAATTTATACGCGACTTTATAAGCTGTTACCTTAATGTGGTGTGGAAGCGATGAGGTGTTCAGCTCGGAGGTTCAGATGAACTGTAAGACAGTTCATCTTTCTTGAAAAGCTTCTATACGATGTTTGAAAGATTTCAGATTTATTTACAATGTTGTGTTTTTATTTTCTTTTCTTTCACTTTACATATTTCATTTGGTCAAGTTACCTTTTGTTGTAAGATGTTGGCTCTCGTGGATCTAATGGGTTTTAATTTGAAAGTTGGTAGTCTGTTAGTTGTATTATGGAGTACCCTATCACCATGCCATGATTACCTCATCAGTGTAACTCAAGAATTGGTTCTTCTGGGCTAGCGTACAGACATCATCTTAGGCTTCGTTATCATCCTCAACAGACTGGTCACTGACCAAACACAAATACATTTAATATTTAAATTATAAACTAATGAGATCCATTAATCTAATGTTCACACCTAAACCGCTGAACGTTTCGCGATGAAATTTGGTACGCAGATAGCCTATGGTATGGAGAAGGACATGGCCTACTTTTTTTTTCGAAAACGCGGGTGAAACCGCGGCGGACACCTAGTATTAAAATAAAAGTAATTTTGATTTAATTTAACTTTCTTGTCGCTTTGTAGTTTTGTAGATTTGAATATCTTGTATCTACCTACATATACATTAAGATTGTTTATGTATTATCATATTATAGGGAACTAACTGTTTCCCGCAGTTTCACCCGCGTTCCTAGCATAAAAAAGCCTATATAAACGGGCTATCTACGCAAAAAGATTTTATCAATTAGGATCAGAAGTACCGGAGATTACTCCAAACTCGTAAACAAAATACCTTTATATAATGACTAGCTTGCGCCCCGCGGTTTCACCCGCGTTCCAGAGGGATCTATTGTTTTCCCGGGATAAAAAGCCTTATAGCCTTCCTCGATAAATGGGCTATCTAACACTGAAATAATTTTTCAAATCGAACTAGTAGTTCCTGAGATTAGCGCGTTCAAACAAACAAACTCTTCAGCTTTATAATATTAGTATAGACAATAATATACCTATATTTAATATTTTTTCTAGTACCCTGCTATTAAACCTCAACTAACCCTAACACTTCAAGAGATTAAAAGGCCTCAAACACTTTGGGCACACCGCATAGGTTATTAAGCCGAAGCCTCTCGTAATGTATGACGAAGCGAAACCTCTACGAGGCCATTAGGCAAATTAGGGCCTGCATTGTTCGAATAGCGATAAAACTTCGCCTTGATGTTATTACTTGCTGTGACCTCAATCTGCTATTTTTCATTTTTGATACCTAGAGGATTTTTTGGGCTCTTCAGGAACATAACTAGTTATATTGTTAACTGGCTTCCGCCCCCCGGGTTCCAAGGGATCTTATATTTTCCGGGGATAATAAGTGCCCTATATGTCAATCCAGAATATATTCTATCTGTGTGCCAAATTTTATCGAAATCCATTCAGCCATCACGGGGTTGTATGGTAACATACAAACAGCCTTTCACATTTAAAATATGATTTGTAGGATCAGTCTGGAAGTCACGTTTTTGTATCTAAGACTAAGAAAAACCGGTTTTCGCTCTTGACTCATCAGAAAAAAAGAGATTCCGACGGATCGAGAACCTCCTCCTTTTTTGAAGTCGTTTAAAAATAGTCGCTAAGCGTCAACAGTTGATCTTCAGAGCTAGTTTCGTTCTAAGCTTTGTGTGTTTACCACACTCGACCACATTACCACATACCATGTTCAGATTAATCGAACACAAACAAAAGAAATATATAATATCCTTTTGACATAATAATATAGTAGCTCTACTGTCAAAATATAATCTTAAGACGTTGAAAATTCCTAATCCATAGATAAAATCTCTCATGATACATGCATTATACAACTAATTGTCTGTCTGTGCATCACACTCGTATAATACATTCAATTTACATATATGATTATGTTAATATTACTTGTTAATTCAGAACGTGGACGCTGAGACGTGGTAACCATCGATACAAATATAATTTCTATTACCTTTGACATTGAGTCTATTCTGACGGTCTAACACTTTGCCATAGATTAGGCACCTATATGCTTATATAGAGTGGTCAATGCTTATTAGACATATTTTATAGTAATCTTATCAAACCTCCTAGCATACTAATATTATCCCGAAAGTTTGTGAGGATGGGTGGATAGATGGATGTTTGTTACTCTTTCACATAAAAACTACTGAATGGATTTGGATGAAATTTGGCACATTTATTAACATATAGTATACAATTTATCCCGGGAAAACATAAGATCCCTCGGGAACGCGGGTGAATCCACGGGGCGGAAGCTAGTAGCTCATAAATTTAATTTACAAGGCAATAATTGCTCCTAGAATACTACAACATTCGGTGAAGGAAAACCACTATGTTGAACTAGCTCTTCTCGGCTCTGGCTGCTTATTGCTGGATATTCTAACAATAAAATATAAAAACTAGTTTTCACCGGTTTCATATACGACTAGCTTCCGCCCCGCGGTTTCACCCTCGTTCCCGAGGGATATTATGTTTTCTCGGGATAAAAAATATAGGATGTGCTATCCCAGACTTTAATCTATCTCTGTGCCAAATTTCATCCAAATCAGTTCAGTAGTTTTTGCGTGAATAAGTAACAAACATACATCCAGACATCCATACTCACAAACTTTTACATTTATAATATTAGTAGGATTCACTATTTATCCACTAAATTTCATGATTCTTTAAACAGTAGTTAAGGCTCTGCGGACCACTCAGTCAGTCAATCAGTCAGCACTAAGTACCTACTTGTTTTTTTTTAATATCCACCTATCTATCAGTTATTACCTAATTATGCTTAAACCTATTTAAACATTTCAACTTCTCGCTTAAGTTTTAATTTGAGTCATGGGTTTGTTAGATGTAGGCATAAATGTACCGTGCATCGTGTCTGTTATTACATAATCTATAGGGAATTCATGGCCACCTCACCTTATTTGAATATGAAATGACGCTAGATGGTGGACCCTTGTGGGGGACGTTTAATGCAGCATTAAGTGTGGGTGTGTCCGCTTTCTTTTGTTATTTCCTCTTTTAATTCAGTCAGCTATTAATTATTTTGTTACTTAAAATGTAACAGTCAATCGACACGATGCTAAAGGTAATTTCATCTTTCCAAAAGCGCACTCAGGTAAGTGATTGGCGGCAGATTTTCAACATGAGGGTGGTAGCCAGCCAGGTGGCTATTATACAGTACCCTACCATCGTACTATGGTTTCCTTAGAATAAAAGATATACATTTATTTACCCAACACAACGAATTGATAATAAGAGATAGAGCATAGCGATACGTCGCGCAAAGAGCAGCTCGACTGGGGAAGTACCTCCACCTTACAAAATACCGCAGCCAAATAACTTATAGTTGTGTTCCTGCACGTGAATAAGGTCGCCAGCTATGCTATTCTGTACTAAAACTCGACAGTGAATTCTCGAAGTGACTATTGTCTGTCTCGCTCGTGAAACTCGGTAATCAGGAGTTCACGAGTGATTCAGAGAATAGTCGCTTCGAGAATTCACCGTCGAGTTTTAGTACAGAATGACATAGCAGATCTCATCGGGGAGGAGGGAAGGGTCGGCAACGCGTGATACCCTTGCCTGGTGTTGCAAGCGTTCATAGGCTACGGTAACCGCTTACCATCAGGCGGGCCGTATGCTTGTTTGCTGACGATGTTATATAAAAAAAAACTTACCATGCTTTCCTTCACCAAAAGCTCAAGCTCAAGTGAAAAACTAAAATATTCTGTTTGTATTGTATAAGTTTGCTTTATTATTCTTAATTAGTTAGTATTTAAACGCTATATTTCAAAATCAAGGTAGATTAGCATCGGTGTACAATAAAAAATAATAATTACATCAAATTGCGATCTTAATGCTTCCAGTTAAAGTCTATATCAGAATATACATTTAAACGTAAGTTTGTTATTAGTATCAAAGCATCAATCGGGGCTTCCAACGTCACTGTATCTCCGATTCCGAGACAGGAGGGACAGGAGACATAGATTAGATAAGTACAGAAGGTCCTGCCGTCTTTGATATTAATTACCTACGCACGAGTGTGGGTTGGATGACGGATGAAACTTAAAAATATGAACAAGCATGCATTGATGACACTGTTGTATTTTTACTGTATTGTTTTAAGTCTCAAGTCATAAAATAACTGAGGAGAAAGGTTGTTAGATCTCGAAATCGTAGGTTCAAATTTTAATATATAAACAACTCTATTATTAAATAGTTTAAGAACACAATTTTATTGTATTACTGTCGGTTTCACCCGCTTATCTAAGATAATTTCGGATCTCATAACCATCTCCAGGGTCGAAGCTCGACATCATAACCGTGAAATCAAAACAGACAAATAGATAGTCTTATAATATTAACAGAAAAACCACTGTAATTCAATTGCGTATGCGTATGTTTCACCAATCGATCTCTCTTCACTTACATATTCTCTGATGTCATGTCCTTAAGGGCAAGTTAACATATGAGCTACCGCTTAACATTGATGAATGGGGTTCTTGTTATCAGCAATGGAACTTTAGCGAAGATATTCACTTTATTAGGGTCTTAAGCCTTTGATTGTGCCGTCGAGCTTGGACCGTGGTTGTACTTATTTCGAAGAGCACAGAAAAAAACTACATATAGGTTTGTGTTAGGCCACAATGTCTCCAAGGTACGTGATGATGTCGCCGTAGGTGGTAAGCACACAAAGAAGAGAACTCGCTCTCAGTGCACCTGCTGTACAGTGCTTCGCGACAGATTTTCGACATGAGGGTGGTAGCCAGCCAGGTAAAAGTCTCCTACCCTGGGTGATAGTTTAAATTGATTTATGTATAATATGGTTCCTTACGATGTTCATATATATAGAGATCGCTTGCTAGTTGATTCGATAATTTTGCTTATTTAGATATTCTCATGGTCTAGTCCTCATATCCTCGAGCCGCCTTGGTTCATTCAGTATAGCTGATGACAAAGCGGCGGTGACCACTAACCTTAGGTCGGCGTTATGAATCTTTTGACATTACAATTGTTTTTTTCATTAAGCTCATTTTTGGGGTTCTGTACCTAAAGGGTAAAACGAGACCCTATTACTAAGACTCCGCTGTCCGACCGTCTGTCTGTCCGTCTGTCACCAGGCTGTATCCCATGAACCGTAATAGTTGTTGAAATTTTCACAGATGATGTATTTCTGTTGCCGCTATAACAACAAATACTAAAAAACAGAATAAAATAAATATTTAAGGGGGCTCCCATACAACAGACATGCATTTTTTTTGCCGTTTTTATAGGTAATGGTACGGATCCCTTCGTGCGCGAGTCCGACTCGCACTTGACCGGTTTTTTGGTTAGTTAGGGTTTTCATTGAGCTCTTTAATTACAAAACTTAACTTGTTTATCATTACTAATTTTTTTTTATTAATAACACAAAAGCTCGTCATTAGCTACTAAACAAAAAAAAATGGTAAGTACTTAACTATTTCGTCTTTCTTTTATTTTGTTTTTATACGGCAAAAACAAAATAAAATAAAGGCAATACCTGTGTCTCAGTAGGTCCAGATCATTCCTCATGGTATATCCTCGAATCCAACAATACCTTACCGAACTCCGAAAAAAAATTGGCACAAATACATGGCCACTTCCATTAATGGAATGAGTTCCCATCAACATGCTTCGGAAATTGTTTCTTTACTTCCCAAAGTCAAAAGTATATTACACGAGGAAATAGTTCCAAGCAATCTAAATCCGAAGCGATATTAATTTCATAATGTGCCCCATAAACCATGTTTTCCGATTGCCCGCAACTGTTCATTCCCGTTACGGTACCGAACCGATCTCTTTGTACAATCACAAGATTATCTTTGAAGGTATCTCAGAATGCGGCTTTGTAATAATCACATCACGAACTTGAAGAGCCTGTGGGTACACTTGTTAAATTATTTTGGAATATTTTGTTGGACTTTTATTAGTCGACAACACTAATAAAAGTAGCATGTGTTTGACGGGACGGGACTCAGGACAAACATTTGTGTGCATGAACATGTCCGTTTGTCCTGAGTCTGGGTGTAATCTTTATATGTATGTATTTACAAAAGAAAAGTAGTATATGTAGTATATCAGTTATCTGGTTTCCATTGCACAAGCTCTGTTTAGTTTGGGGTTAGATGACCGTATGTGAGGAATAGTGTCCCAGAATATTTTTTAATTTATCTACAGTATTGAAGGTTTTAGCTATAGAAGTAAGAGAGAGTCCAAGAAAGTAAATCAACAAATCAAAGATCATAAACCGGTTCAGCCGTTCTTGAGTCATAAATGGTGTAACTAACCCGTTTTTGTATTGCATATATGTAGATTAGATATATAGGCTAGCTTCCGCCCCGCGATTTAACCCGCGTTTACGAGGGACCTTATGTTTTCTCGGGATAAAAAGTATCCTATATGATAATCCAGAATATATTCTATCTGTGTGCCAAACTTCATCCAAATCTGTACACCCGTTACGGAGTTGAGTGGTAACAAACATCTAAGCATACGATCTTTCACATTAAATTATAATATTCGTAGGATAAAGACTTAATTAATAAAACACATTATAAAAAAAAAAATAACAATCCGGTTTACATTTCGACATCAAAATATTTAAAGGATTAGGTACACATAAAAATAACCATGTAATTTCATATAATTCTATGGACAAAATCCGTCTGTATCGCAAAGAAGTCGGTTAAAAGGGGATCTAAGGGGCATTAATATTAAAAGGCCTTTACACGAGAACCCCGGAGGATAGAGCAGTCACAGATAAAACAGAACACAGTTCATTGAAGAACAGTAGTCCGATTTCAAACGTATTTTGCAAGGTCGTCTCTTTGTTTAATAATGATCATTAGTCCGGGATTGTTAATGTGGCCAAGAGACGGGGAAATATTAATGCCCGTTTTTCACATTATTGGGGTGATGCTATTTATTTTTGTTCAACAAATAACAAAATAGCACCTGTGAATGCCATCCTATCGCCAGCCTCGATTTGCAGACAGGAATTGTCAAAATTTCCATAATCTACATTATTTTTACCACAACTTTTATAATAGACCAGCTTTCGCCGCGCGGTTTCACGGTTTCTGGAATAGAAAGTACCCCTATATCACTCTTCGGTCTATAAACTACTAGGTGTCCCCCGCGATTTCACCCGCGTTTCCGCTAAAATAAAGTAGCCTATGTTCTTCTCCATACCATAGGCTGCGTACCAAATTTCATCGCGATCGGTTCAGCGGTTTAGGCGTGAAAAGGTAACAAACAAACTTACTTTCGCATTTATAATATAAAAAAAAAAGTTAGGAAGTTAGGATTTCAGTGCCAAAAAATAAGTCGATATGTTGCTCCGTGAATGCACAAACTAACAAACACAGTTTCGCATTTATAATAGGAGGAATAAGGATTACGACGTGGACGCTGCTGTTCCGTCATAACTTTCTATGACTCATTTTATTTTAGCCAAATAAATTCTGTTAGCCTACTGATTTATCTAATACATACTGTGCCAAAGGTCCGTTGTTACCTTCAGGCTGCGATTATCTATAGCGGGATTTTATTGTAAAATTAGAACTGGTTGGTAAAGTATCTAAGCCTAAGTTCAAATTACTGTAAAGGATATCTCTGTTCTAATCTGATAATTGAATTAACTGATGATGATCAGCCCTTGAAAATTGTTTAAAGTGTTCTTTATAATAGAAGACAAAGAGGTGAAGGCCAAGCGAAAGTAAAATAAAAATAGATAGAATTTTATTGAAGAAAGCATAATTAAGAAGAGAAGAGATAAAGAACAAGTATGATGGACGGATAGATCATTTATTATCGGTAGGAGAAAAAGTTATCACTAACAGATATCTAACAGTTAAGGTAGGTAATTAAGAGTAGCTTTAATGTGAGAACTACAGAAAAGATGCAAGACAGATGAAATTGAAAGGCTATATTATTATATATCCCACCAGAGACAAGGCAAACTTTCTAACGCCGAAAATTATATTCGATATTGGTTGAACATAGAAGTTTATTTTATATTTTTCATATTGAAATTGTATCACATTTGAACGAAATTTACTTGAGAAATCGTAAAGAAGGATACGGGGCTAATAGTTGGAAGGCGCTGGGTGCAGCTTTGGACCTCAGAAGTGAGCCGTAATATTCTTTGATTTGGTTGAAGAATCCATGGCGGACGATTGAAATCTTTCCACGTCGATCCTACTTGATAGTTCAAAACTTAAATCTTTGAATATACTTTAGAGCTTTTGTTTTTTTAGGTCGGAATCGTACCCTTCTAATTAAGACGTAACAAAAAAAAAGATTTTCCAAACGGCGAGTCGATTGAAAATACTCTTTAAGCTTAGGTCTTTGATGATCATAATGATGACGAATTTGAATTATATTCCTCAGGTTTTTAATTTTATAATACCAACCAAACAAGTGTAGACAAATATGATAATGTAAACAAAGTTATGGGAGAAACAGGAATTAAAATATTCCAAAGGTTAAATTCCATATTAAAAGGCGTAAATAGCTTTAATTTAACAAAATGTGTGCACTTAAAAGTTTTGGAATACCTTGATCTAGTGGAGTAGGTTTATCTATACGAGACGGGCGAAGGCTGCGCGAGCGCCGGTGTCACTGACACCATATTAATTAGGATGAGGTTATGGTACAGGTAGAATAGCGGAAGGCATCTGTTTTGTAAATCTCGTTTGGTTTTTGTCGTTGGAACACATAGTTTATGGAAAAAAAAACAAATCTGTTTTTACTACTGCATGTTCTACAAACAAAGTAGAAAATAACTTAAAAATACAATTCAAAATGATTACTTCTAATCAATGCTTGTTGGACTAGACCTTCGTAAGGTGCCACCCTAGGGCCTTAATGGAATAATTGCTTTGACTTCGAATCTATCAGACCAGAGTATTCCTCCAAGATTGGGTCACTGGGCCAATAAAATACATTCCTATCTATTACCTTATTATTTCGTATATTGTGCTTCTTACTATTGATTGCCGAGCCTCTGCAGCTCTTTTATTTAAATTTTTTGGTTATTTCACCCGCTACAACTTCACTATGTCCTCACTCTAACCGCCGGCAGAAGTCTCCCCGAGCGAGTTCCCGAACGCGACCGGTTTACACACACAAACAAACATGTTGTTACATTGTTATAATACACGTGTACTAGTGTGCGTGTTATGATTTATGGCACATATAAGTTGATTGTTGATTTTAATGTGTAGGTGTACTGACAGGATCATTGACGGATAGAAGAAAGACTTGGATTTGGAAGCAGATGTTTTTGAGGCGATGATTGCTGATGGTGGTAGTGACGTCGGATGTAGGACGTGTAGGTATTCCTTGCTTGAGCTCTCTCAAGATCAAAACCACTTGCTGAGTGCCACCTTTTAGATCCAATTAGTACAGATTACAACTATATAATCTTATTCTTTTGTTCTGTTATTAAATTATATTGTTTTTTTTAAGTATTTATTGTTAGTTTCAATTATTCTTTATTGTGTTATTGTACTGATGTGGTATCTAATAAATGTATCATTTTTTCTTTTCTTTCTTTCACTAGGAAACCATAGTATAATGTTTGCTTGTCTTGTTTATTTCCATTGTAAAACACCTACCAGTGTATTCAGGCTGCACTTCATGCAATTTTGACATCAATCATTTACTTTATACGCCCCTGCGTCAGTATTGATAATAGAAAATAGGTCGTTAGCTTAGACAATAAATTTTATTTTATTTTGACTATAAAAATTTACCACGATTCTGTACCTACCCTTCTAAATTTTAAGACGAAGGGTGTTCTCCCTCGATTTCTTGTATTGATTGACCGTGCCATCTTTACTTAATTGAAATCCTCATTTCATAATTGACTTTTCCCCTCAAATAAATCCGATTTCGAACCAGTTTCAGTCGATGCGAGTCATACGTGAGTATTACTACTGTAAAGTTGTGTTCTTATTTTTACTCTGGAGTGGATAAGCATAGTTTAGGGTTTATTTTTCTGTGGATAAGTTTGAGTTTGACCCAAATCTCATTATGGCTAGTCATGATGATGTTAGGTTTACTAACTTTTCCCACAGTCTATGTAACTCTTTCTTACTTTTACTATGAGACCAACTCGGAAATTACTACCTGCTATGTGGTCGGTGGAAATTTCAGTAGCTTCGACGTTCATTAGTCCCCTCCTAGGGCCTAAACTGAATATGGCTTTGACTTTGACTTCGATAAGCTCGATATTTATGTAATGTCATAGTTGGTCCCACAATAAAAGTTCTTCAGCATTGCAAACCTAACATAGGTGTCGAGAATATGTAATTTCAAAATATGCACTTTCTTTCTCTTTTGTAAGTGGGTTCCATTCGAGTTTACCCGTAGTAGCATTGGGTACTTTTGAGTGAGTATAGTGCTGTACCTAAGTGATAATGCGATCCCGCGGGACTGAGTCCCGGTGAGACCTCGTTAATGACATATTCAACGTATCTGTAAGAGGGGAATGTAGTGCAATTTAGATTAAGTTAGTGTAACATTTTACACTTCCCGTTTTATTAGTTCTTTCATTTATATTATACGATGGTGTAATTGAGTTTGTTTGATACTTGGGCTGTTTTGTGTAGCGTTCACACAGTTTTTAGTTTATCTATAGGTCAAAGTCAAAGCAATTTATTATGTTCAGGCCCTAGGAGGGCACTTATGTATGTCGAAACTACTGAAGCTACCACCGATTTGGGTAGTCGAGCCGAGTCGCCTTCAACTGAGAAGAACCGGCAAGAAACTCAGCAAGGTTACCTTTTATACATATATTTTTTTGGACAATCTGACCATTTTGGCTTTTTCCATTAAATGTTGAATTTTTTTTAAAGAAATATATTACGCATAAACACAAAACAAGGTATAATAGGTACAATAATTAATTTCAATAAAATTGAAGTGTCTGTTTGTAATAACAGCTTTTTACTAAATGCATATGGAATACGGAACTAATAAAAAAAAACAATTTTGAAATTTTATGTATGTCTATCTGTCTGTTTATCTCCGAAGTGGCTGGACCGATTTTAACAGGACTTTCACTGGCAAATAGCAGCCCTACGATATGGGGTTCTTAAAAAAAGTGTAAAAGAGTTCTTCAGTGTCGGCAATAGGCGGCGGTGACTACTAATCATAAGGTGCGCCGTCTGTCTGCTTTTCAACTTACTGACATAAAAAAAATTGTTGACGGTGTCCACTTAGCAACGAGACCTACTGACTACCTACTTGTCGATTTTTTTAATACCTATTCTTTCACAAAATTGTTACAAAATAAAGTTAGGAAAAGGAATCTTATAAAATATACAGAATAACTTAGTTCATATTAATTGTAGTTATATCTTGATAAAATTGAGAATTTTCTAGACAAGGTCAAAATCTAATTCAACGTCTTCTAAGACTGTAAGATGCTCATCACTCATCTTAAAGTAAACACGTTTATATGAGAAAATTTAATTTGAACTAGTGCCATAAATATACATATAATATCCATTCCCGTCAAACGTGCTTCTGATCCATGATTCCCGGGGCAATCCCGGAGTGGTGCAGTCCGCACGCGATAATATTACCCCGCGGGATTTGTCGTCATCTCCAAAATGTAAGCCCATACAGAATAACGTTTATTCCTGTGTATAAAATGAAATACGTTTTGATATTCTCTTATCCTACATTCCTACTTATATCATAAAAATACATGTATGTTTGTTATTCAATTACCAGAGATTTAAATTGTTAGATGCGCCCTTGCCATACATACATGAGGCGCACAAAAATGTGTCATCGTTGGGAAGAGTAAGTTCACTCTTTCCGTCGTAGTCGCTTATAGGAAGCAGTGAACGATGCACGTAGCGCGCACTCATAAAAGGTAGACCGTTTTTGCAAGCGCATGGGCTCATCTAATGATTTAAATGTCTGTCAATTACATCATAATCTACTCTAAGTAAAGAGTCAATTATGAGAGAAAATCATACATTTTTATTCTAGAATACTCTAGAACTTACTTCTTTGAAGCCGATATGAATGTAGGTAGTTTAGTAGCACAATATCCTATCCCATCTTGATAACATTAAAGGTACCTAATCATTGCTTCGCGCATTTGAATTAGGAAGTTCAATGACCTAGAAATTAGGCTTGAAGCGTAAGTCTAAACAGTACCTACCTATTTACTTCACATAATATTGTTTTAGCAAAACGAGAAACACTGATAATTATTATTTTTAGTCCTTATTATAAATGAGAAAGTGTGTTTGTTAGTTTATCCTTTCACGCAGCAATAGAGCAAAGGATCGACGTGAACTTTTGCATAGAGATAGTTTATAGACAGGAGAGAGACAGACTACTTTTTATCCCGAAACCCGGATGAAACCGCAGGGCGAAAGCTAGTTTAGAATAATTTCTTTGATAGCCTGAAGCCTCGCCAAGGTCACAGGCTAGAAGTCTATGAAATTAATAAATACTAGTACTAAAGACGGCTTTGCACGAGTGCAATTTATATACACACACCTTCGTCGTTCATTGTTCTTTCTATTAGTGAAATCCGCATCAAAATCCGTTACGTGGTTGAGAAGAACTAAGCGGAGAAATAGATAGAGGCAATTAGCGCCATTGTTTTATACAATTTCGAGATATTTTAAGTATAAAAGAGATAGTTTGAAGTCCGAATGTCAGCATTCGGACTTCAAACTGTGTCTTTTATATACTACAGATTACGCTAAGCAAATCTCACATCCTTTACCAAACTAATCAATAAAGCAAGTGACATTACATAACTTATTGCTGGATACAACACGCGACAACTCGAGTAATGGTTGCATCTCGGATTTCAATATCGTTGTTGGAAAACATGCAATATACCAAAGTTTTGGTATATTAACTCCTTTTTTCTATGTATCGATGGTTGTTACTCAGTCATGCTCTATTCATTGAATGAATTTATATGAGATTTTGCATACCGTTAGATCACAACCTCGAATAAAAGTGGAGAGTAGATGGAAGAGCAAGATGGTAGACTCCATTGAAAAAGCAGCTAAGAGCAGCTCGACTGGGGAAGTACCTCCACCTTACAGAATACCGCAGCCAAATAACTTATAGATGTATTCCTGCGCGTGAGAAAGGTCGCCAGAGCCCATCGGGGAGGGGGGAAGGTTCGACAACGCGCGAGTGATATCCCTGGTGTTGCAAGCGTTCATAGGCTACGGTAACCGCTTACCATCAGGCGGGTCGTATGCTTGTTTGCCGACAAAGTGGTATAAAAAAAAAAAAAAGGAAAGATTTTCAGACTGTTATCGTGACTGGAGACCGCAGTCCAACTGTAAATGTTGAGAACTCGTTTATGGCGAATGCGCTAGAAACTTTGATAGCGCGATGTAGAATCTTGTGGCGCCATCTATTATGTTCACTAGTAGTAAGTTTCTTGTACAGTCAATAGATGCCGCTACTGATGTAGATTTGGGATAAGGTAAGTTAGTGTTGTCTGGTCAGGGTATATAAACTTAGCTAAACTAACCTATATTTTTTTAACTTTTATATATATATATATATTTATTAAAAGGTTCTACCATACGCGCATATAGTGGAAAAGTTTTCCTTGAATTGTTGACTCAACTTCATTTATTTCTCTAGCTATGTAATTCATTTATACCTTTATTGTTTCAGGTATGAAAAAAACCAACATTAAATCAATGAAGAGAATCAAGAATCAATAAGAAGTATATACAGTGTAGATGAGCCCGCGTGCTATATTGTCAATATAAGCAAGGTAATTCCCCGGCATCCTCTTAGTCACGCACAAACCAGTGTCGCGGCTATACGTCTCATAACATTTTTCATAAAAAAGTCTTCCTTCGTTTGCGCTAAGGTGACAAACATGCCTACGGCCCGCCTGATGGTAAGCGGTTGCCTATTGACGCTTGCAACACCAGGGGAATCAATTGCGATACTTAGTTTAATCATCATAATATTTTCTTTCCCAAAGTCTTCGGGTACCTAAGTGATGATGTGGCCGACGGTTATAAGCACAAAGAGCATGATCAGAACGGTTTGGTACTTGGTGGCAGATATATAACTATTTATTTAAAAAATCTTCAGGACTGTTACATTCTTAATATTTAATTTTGTTATGACAACTAAATATTCTCAAAGTTTTTGTCAAAATATTAATGATTTGCTACTTACTGCAGGACCGGACCGACCGGTTGGCGTGGTTGGTAAGATACCTTATCTATCACGCCGCAGGTCTTGGGTTCGATTCCCACTAAGGACAAATATTTGTGTGCATGAACATGTCTGTTTGTCCTGTGTCTGGGTGTAATTATCTATATAAGTATGTATTTACAAAAGTAAAGTAGTATATGTAGTATATCAGTTATCTGGCTTCCATAGTACAAGCTCTGCTTAGTTTGGGGTCAGATGGCCGTGTGTGAGGAATAATGTCCCAAAAATTTAAATAAATAAATAAAGTCAAAGCCAATTATTCAGTTTAGACCCTAGGAGGGCACTTATGAACGTCGAAGCTACTGAAGTTACCACCGGTTCGGAAGTCGGCCTTCAACTGAGAAGAACCGGCAAGAAACTCAGCAAGGTTAAAAAAAATCCTTTTTTTTTTGCTGTCTCTGTTGGCTTTTTTTTTCTTCAAATGATTATCAATTTTTAAAGCAATATAATAGGTTCTTAAACTTTCAATAGAAATTTAATCTTAACCCCTCAGAATACTTCTCTAAGTGCCTAAACATGTTCCTTTCAAAACCTACCTTTTCTATACAAGACGGGACTAGTCTCAAAAAAACAGTATGGCAATACTAAGCAGGTATTTAGTACGCAAGCCGTGTGTAACGAAGTTCGATCGGGAATTATCTGGAATAAGTTACATGGTAGGGTGGTCCACGAAGTTTTCGTCAATGAATGGCGATTTCGAGATACAGTCATGAAATTGAGGCAAAAAGAAATTGCATAATAAACAAACGCTTGCTTAAATCGTGATCGACTTAGACTAACATGTGACATTAACTAGGAGAAGTGGATAATGATGGATAAACCCATCAGTTATAGATCGAAATTATTTAAAAGTAAATGATTAAATCATCCAAAAGACAATTATTACAGTCTCCAGTTTTCCATCATTCAATTAATAAATAGTTTATAAATGCAGATCCTACTATTGTCATTAATATGAATCTTAGTGTGTACGTTCGTGTGTATGTGTGAACGTTTGTGACTGAACAATTTCATATTAAACTTGAAACGTAGATAGTATTAGACCCCCTCCGGAGCACAAGTAAAACCGCGAGGTGAAAACTAAAGTTACAATAGTTACTTTTCTAAAATATCTAACAATAAATCTTTGCACAAACTAACAAGGAAACTCATCTCAAAAACAAGCAAACTCAAGATTCCCCATCCACAAACTCTGACGTTACTCAAAACTGTCAAGAACACTCGTACAGAACTATGAATCGGTGTTCAGTGGGGCATGAAACCATCCATCAGCATTAACATGGCTGAGTCGGCGTCGGTCGACCGGCAATATGGGATTATTGCTACTGACAGTGATCCCCACCACTTGGAATTCGTGTGAGCAAGTGATTTCGTGTTAGAAGTTTCAAATGTGTAGCTTTGGTGATTTGGAAGATTAAGATGATGGCTTTGGTTCACAAAAAAAAAGAAAGAAAAGTAGCGTATGTCACTCTCCGGTCACTATGTCTATGCAAAATATAACTTCGACCCATCGCTCCAATGCTGCATGAAAGAAGGAAACCATCAAACATACTTTTACAGAAGGGTTATTGATTTCAATTGAAGAGAAAATAATAAAATGGTATTATATGAACTAACTAACTTCACCCCCGCGATTCCGAGGAATCTTATGATTTCCCGGAATAAAAAATACCCTATATGTTATTCAAAGGTACCTATGATCTATCTATGTGCCAAGTTTCATCTAAATCCATTCAGCAGTTTATGTGTGAGCGTGACTGAGTGACAAACATCTAAATTTACACATCCTAATCCTAATTTTAACTAATATTATAAATGCGAAAGTGAGTTTGTTTGTTTGTTACCTTTTCACGCTTAAACCGCTGAACCGATCGCGATGAAATTTGGTATGCACATAGCCTATGGCATGGGGAAGAACATAGACTACTTTTTATCCCGGGAAAACATAAGATCCCTGGGGAACGCGGGTGAAACCGCGGAGCGGAATTTAGTTTATAATATTAGTAGGATCATAACTGTAATTTCAATCTATCTTGACTTTAAACTGAAGTGAAATATTTTTTTGTACTCCAAATAACGTAAGAAAGATATTCTCGCTGCAACTGTGCTATCAAAGATTCAACAAAAGCTTTTCACAATTGGGACTAATATTCAATAAGAGATCATTCCAGTAACGATCATCTAGGATCGAGATATCGGCCTGAATTCATCGAATTGATCAGTGTTGATGCAAATAAGCTAAGGCACTGTATATACCCTCCTGAAATAATAAACCCCGGTTGAGTCCCAAATCTCCCTCATCCCGAATTTATAAAGGCCGGCGTAGACGGTACGTACGAGAAATTACGAGCGTATAACTACGTTGAAAAGCTGAAAAGAATTCTTATAGATGTACAAAAATCTAGCTCTTAGATATTTCTCCAGTTTTGAATTTTAAATGTTGCTTTTTAATGTTTCCTTGAATTAAACTAAATGCCCTATCTAAAAGAATATTTTATATTAAATTATTTATAGTTGGATAAATAGTATTATATTATTAAATGAGAATGATTTATTTGTAAGAGACATATTAATGTACTTATATAATTATAATAATATATATGTATTTTTCAATAATTAACCATATTATAGTAGTCATAATTATTGTTTATTATAGTTATGTTATTGTATAAATTTTTATTTTTTATTTTTATTATTATTTTTATTTTTTATTATGAGTTATCTATGCATTTATGTATACTTAATAAGTAGTAAAATTTATCTTTTATCTGTATTTCTTTTTCATCTACCGTTTCTTTCGTCCGTGCATCACCGGTGGCTTCAGCCGAAAACCAGCGCTGTAGTTTCTGCAGCACATGCTGAGCTGGAGCCGTTTGGGCCCAACTTGGTAGAACAATGCATCAATACCTATTGTATATTATATTGTATGTTTTGTATTGTTATGTGTTGTGCTATTTTGTTGTGTCTAATAAATGTATCTTTCTTTCTTTCTTTCTTTCTTTCTTTCACAAGTGAACAGAAATTGTGTGCGTGACTATTTAGTATTTAGATTGTACTGGTAGATCTACAGAAAAAATATCCTTTCTAGGTTTTGTAAACTATCTTGGCCACATCATCACTTTGCACTGTGATATCGTGGTCTATAGAATACCTACGTTCGACTTAACATTGGCAACTGAGATCATTCTACAAGCTACATATATTTTCTAATTTAAGAAAACTCATGGCTTCATTTACAACAGGGCCCTCTTCGATCTTTGACATTGATGTCACGTTTGACATTTGCTGAAAAAAAATGCTATTATCTAACAAAATCTATTGAAATTAAATATCCACCATGTTTTTGAAGTAAAACTTCTTTAGGCGCGACTAGGGAGTAACTCAGTTTTTTTTTCTGACGGAAGTAACGCTTAAAGGCGGCAAAACAAAAGAAGACAATGAAAAAATTAAACTTTTTTAAATTCAAAAATGTAGACCATAGACCATAGATAGTCCATAGCCCTCGAGATTCATGTCACAGATTGATGCACTTAAAATGTCACAGACTAAATTATAATTGAATCTTATTATATTCTATGGTAATTCTACATTAAGTATTCAACAGTTTTAAAAACATTATTTTAAATTGCAAATTTTTTTGAAAATCTCTAAATATACTTGTTTATTTATTACTTTTAAAATAAGTAAATTAAAAATAAATTTTCTGACAATTGCGACATTTTATAATATTCAATAACAAGGTTATATTGACATGTGCTGATCTAACCTTCAATTTGCTACTCTCAATTATTTTATTTAACAAATGAAAGTATTTATAAAATATGAAAGTTATATTAATGAATTTTAAATAGAATATAAAATGAAATAGTGAATATTAAATGAAATGGCAGAGTCCCAGGAACATTTTACTCTTTCATCAATAAATAATAATAAAAGAAAAAATCAAGTACCTGATAATAACTTGACCTGTAAAAAACGTAAGTGTTCATTTTTCTATTGTTTAACAACTTATTTTTTTTTTTCAATAATCAAATAAAATATATTAAATCTCATTTATTAAGATAATGTTATTATAAGATAATTTTTTTATTTTAGGTAAAGAATAAGTTAAGAATAAGTTTTACTTCAATCGCGCGTAAAGGTTACACGCACACACAATTTTTTTTCGACACTTCTCGAATATTCGAACGTGATAATTTGGTTCAAATACCCACTATTTTATGACTCTTATATATAAAGGACAACACACAACATAACAAATTAAATCCTACCGTAATTTCTCGTACGGAAATTCCCGTCCCGTCTCCGCCAGGCATAATTCAAAGTACCGTCCACCGTCCCCCGATCAATCTACACGGATTGCTCTTTAATCCGTAGCTTTTTGCCATCCATGTAGTAGTTATTAGTAGGGTTCCGACTTAGCGTCGTATTGGCTACGGCTGATTAGTTCAATGTATGTGGGTATGTTATTAGAAGGGGTTTTACGCAATATGTTACATTACTAATAGCATGGATGCTAGGTAGGGTAGTGTCACTAGGCTTGGGTTTCAAACATGATATGAACAAGGTGTAATCTGTAACATATTATGATAAAATATGGGTTTCGAAGCAGTTTCTCTGAAGTCCCACCTAGAATATTATTATATATCTCCCTAGCTAAAATAAATATCTTGGGACATACCTCACACACGGCCATATGAACCCAAATTAAGCAGAGTGTGTACTATGGTAACCATTTAACTAGTATTCTACATATACCACCTTTTTTACATTAATAACCACGCCAACAGGCCCGCAAAAACGGAGTTATTTCATAAATAATCAAACGCTTGGTGCACGTTTTTTTACGGTGGTTTGTCTTTGCGACACAATAACTTACCATAGTGAGATTGTTGTCAAACACAACGCATTCAAGAAAAAAACAATAAGCATTCAACTGAAACTGTTTTATCTTCATTTCAAATTCACCTCGTTTCCACTTACCAAATCACCACTTAATGCTGTACTGCATTGCAACACAATACATAAACAAATCTGTGTGGTTATAAAAGGGAACTCATTTGGCATATTTCTGTCATCACATTAATATACGAGTAGATGCATCAAAGAGCGTTATATTTAGCAAAAACTATTATAATACAGATGTAAAAGCTCCGGCTAGTGACGACGGTAACTGTTTTAACGTCATTAAATTTGACAGTCAATTAGGTACGAGTCAAAATGATGAAGATAAATAGAATTAAGAGAGGTAGAGCAGATATGTCGCTCAAAGAGCAGCTCGACTGGGGAACCTCCACCTTACAGAATACCGCTGCCAAGTAACTTATTGTTGTGTTCCTGCGCGTGAGTAAGGTCGCCAGAGCTCATCGGGGAGGGGGAAGAGTCGGCAACGCGTGAGTGATACGTCTGATGTTGCAAGCGTTCATAGGCTACGGTAACCGCTTGCCATCAGGCAAACAAGCATAAAAATAACAATCATAAATAGATTTTCAAACTGTCTCTACAAAGTCATTGATTGTTTCGGCTACATCGCCAGAAAAGTTGCCTGGAGATATTGCTCATTATGTAATGGCAAAAAAGGCCGACGCACAGACATAGATCTAAACGGGATGTAGTTCAATTCATGGGTCTGACCAAAAACGCTGCACTCTGGCCACCAGTTTATTTGCCAAAGCAGAAGTTGACAAGCAGTAGTCCGCGAAAAGGTATTCTACACTGAAAAAAAAAAAAATGTCATTATAAAGTAAAATGTGCACATAGGGGAAAATAAAGGTACCTACTTGTTTGCTAGCAAAGTTAAAATTATCACTAATTAATCAAGTAGGTACAATAGTATATATTTTAAGGCGATGATAGCTCAGTGGTAGTGACGTCGGACGTCGCGGCGAAGGTCGTGGGTTCGAATCCTACAATTAGCTGAGCTTTCGGTGAAGGAAAACATCGTGAGGAAACCATAGCACGGTGGTAGGGTACTTTGTAGTACCCGCCTGGCTGGCAACCACCCTCAAGTTGAAAATCTGTCGCCAAACACCTATTGGTGTGTTCCGGCAGCTGCACTTGAGAGCCAGATCCTTCTAGACTTTCGGCCACACATCATCACCTACCATAGTGAGATTGTGGTCAAACACAAGCCTATACAAAGTAAAAAAAAAAACAAATAAGCTCATATTTGTGTTGATCCGTGACCTTCTTTAAATTTAATTACTAAACGTGTTAGGAAGAAATAAATCAGTTGGATAAATTAATCATGCGTCTTTATGAAATCTTAACAAGACCGTATTTAGTTTCAATAATTTAAGCTTATCAAGTTAAAGGTTTGTCTTTGAAAAGGTATTCTACCTTTGCATCCTTTTACCAATGAGGCGAACAATTATGAAAGTTAAAAATTAATGAGCGAAAGAGAATAACTAATATAGTGCTATTTAGATTAAACAAAATAATAAATGTAAAACCTATATCAATCATTAACATAAACCGTTTCATACCTGCGCAAAACCAGTCAACCAAAACTCCAAAAATTTAAATTACAAAGTGTCTAACGTAGCTGCAAAGTACACAGATCTGTCCCCTTATTACGTCTTTCATAAAACTTAATGCAAACAGCGATGCTGTAATAAAGTAGCCGTTGACTGTAGACAATGCCAGAAGGCGTTTGCTGGAGAATTCATTTCGTTGTAATAGCTGGCGATAGTATGTACATTCTCGCCTGAGAGTTCTCGCTCAAGACTGCGCGAAACTTCCAGGTAAGTCTTCTGTACCGTTCGATCAGCTTTATTTCAACTTTGATCCGTAAGAAAATCCTAGGACTTGTTGTATTCTCCCTGTATAACACACATGGAGTTTTTTAACATGGGATTTTGGAACTTACAAACTTTCTTGAGTTTAAATATTCAGGCTTTATCTGATTGTAACCATATTATTCTATACTTATCATTGTGCTTCAAGATTTTTTATTTTGTTAAAATGGACTAACATTGCAAAGATCAATGACGAGGCTTATTAGAAAATATTTTCGAACAGAAACGAGGGTGGCAGACGGCATGCCGAAACATATAACTTGAATCGAAGTACAGCATCCATTAGTATCGAAGTTTGTCCAAAAGATAGATGTTAATAAAGAGATTCCAATAACGGAGAGGCGAGTTAAGATAAGACGAGTGTAGTAGCCAGTGTACCTACCGGGTATCTCATCAACTACGGCCATTATTATACTAAAACTCTTCCGTTAACGAGCACACTTCAACTTGCGCCCTTCGCCTCCATAGACGATTACTCGCCGATGGATTATTGTGATTTTGATTGGGATCCTGTATTAATTAATGGAGGGACAACAACTTTGGAATCGTTTAAGTGAATTTAGCATAGAAGAGAGGTTGAACAAGAGACTCGCTTATCACAATTGCTATTGTTGTCAACATTAAATAAAAAGCACCTTGTCAAATACTTCTCTGCTAACTAGCATCTACCTCTTATCTCCCATTTTAGTCTAGTCTTTTGCAACATTTATTCCCAAATTAATCACCACTTTTGGACAATGTTCATGTATTATTCTCTGTCTTTAAGTAAATAATCATGAGTTATATTAAAACAAAACCTTCGGAACGTCATTTACTCGCATGTCATAAATGCAATCTATACTTCTGTCTATATTAATATTATAAAAAAGAAAGATTTGTAAGTAAGTATGTTTGTAACGAATTGGCTCAAAAAGTACTGGACCGATTTAAAAAATTCTTTCACCGTTAGAAAGCTACATCTTCACCGAGTAACATAGGCTATATTTTATCCCGGGAACGCCGGTGAAACCGCCCGGAAAAGCTAGTGAAATATATTCATTGTGTTTCAAATGCAAACCATGCTGTCAGAATATTTTATTTGAAAATTAAAAGTAAAGTGTTGAAACCATTCTTTCATGTTCTCCGCTAAAAATATGGCAGAAAATATTTCACTAAAACTCGTTTCTTTTCAAATACTTTATAATAAATATAGCAGAGGTCAGCAACAGTTCGATTTTTAAACTAAGAACAGCTCAGCGTATTGGCTAGGGCAATAACAAAGCTCTAATCCGATTGGTGGACGATTTACGAGAGATATGACCTCTCAATTCTACGGTCGCGTATTTATAATATAGTTTGAAAAATACACGTCTGCTCGTGTTGAGTATTTTTCGGTGAAGACTATCTATATTTTCACAAAAAGTCGTGCTTGTCGTCTTTGGAAGAACAACGGTCGCCAAACAGCTACCGGTTTATCCGCAGCTGCACTTGAGAGCCTGTTCGTTCTAAGCTTGGTGTGCTTTCGTGATGAGTTTGTTGTCAAACACTAGCCTTAAGAAACTAAAAATAAATTTCAATATTTTTGTTATTTCTTTTACTGTGATAATAGATAAATTATAATAGATAAATGATTGAATATACCAAATATTATTTAACTCGGTCACAAATTCAATGAAGTAAGGGTCCAGAAAAATCTGAAACACAAATAAAAAAGCTGTATCATCAGGAAGTAAGATTATGAGTTAAGTGATGAGAGCAAAGCGAGAATTTTATACTGAAAGTAGAGAAGGTTTTGAATTAATCTTGTACTCATTTGCTTTATAACGTCTGTGCCCTGCATCATAAATAAGGTAATAGGTCTTTAATCACCAAAGCTTTACTAATAGACTTTCTAAAAGAGTTACGTACAAGGCTGTATGTTTTCAAATTCAAATTTATTTATTTGTGACAAAAAAAAAACAAAATACATTAAATGATACAAAAATTATATTAAACGTGAGACGAAAAGAAAAAATAAAAATTCTCACGCCAAACAAATTAAAAAAAATATGTAAAAAAAAACAATTAAAGGCAATTGTCATAAAACAGCCAAGACAAACAAGATTTATAGACAAGAAATCTCTTTTGGTCTCGCTACATATTTTTTTATTTTTACTTATTGTTCACAATTTTTACACAATAATAAAATTGCACTACAGATACATGTCACACAAACCATCGCAGGTTTAACCGTGGCATATGTGTCTTTGTCACACGAATGCATTATGGACTGTCAAACGGGCGTTTTGACAGTAGACTGTGACGACTTTAAAATTATGATTATTAAAAATGGGTAAAGTAAACATAACAAATTATAAGTATTGACGTAATTGTAAATCGTAAATAAATCATATTTTCAAAGATAACCGAAAAAAAATCTTATAGTATTGTAAATTAGTTTACTTGTTACGTAAGTTACCAGTTCAGTTAACGATATGCGCATAACCCTGTCCCGCACGAAACTAACGGGCGAGAGAGAGAAGGAACAAAGGCTGTTTCCTAGTAAAAAGACGTTTTAATTTTATACAAAAAAATTACATTGATTTTTTGGAAAAATAACAAAATAGTTCCCTTTGTATTACATTCTAGAATGTCTGTTAATATTTTTAAGTTATTTGGTTGGGTAAAATAGGAGAAAAATCTATTTTCAATTTTAAAAAGACACATATTCTCGATTTTTTTCTGACGTTATCATAGAAAATTTAAAATTATTTAAAAAATTGTTCATTGGCATAAATCATCTAGTTTAACACGTATTTTTTACAAATCTCTTGCATTAAATAATACAAAGAAAAACTTAATTTAGAATCATCATTACCTTAGCGTTAAACAGCTCCCCTCTCGCAACTTGGACAATAAAAAAAACAGCTTCATCTCAACCAACACTAACTTTGTTTTCGGACATCCGTCTCGATGAATTTTGTACTGAATCTTGTACAATAGCATTAATGTACTTCCGGACCCTCGTTGATTGGACCCAGCAGACCCAGGGTCTAACTGGACCCTTGTTACACGAAATTGTTTTCTCGTTGTGGAGAAAACTCGTTTTATTTGAGATGGGTTGTTGGTATTTTTTATTGTTTTTTCTCTTGATTAGAGTTGATATTGGTAATTGTTTTAGGAAGTAATTTAGAATGCTAACGTTATCAGTACATTCTTTGTTTTCACATTAGTTTATGATGAAAATTGGCAGAGGAGTATGTCACTTGTTCTCGAATGACCCTGAGTTGGTTTAACGTAAAATCTTTGGACCCTCCACAAAAACATCTTGTATACCTAAACATTGTGATTCTTTTAAAGGATCTTGTTATTGTTCTCTAGAGAATGTAGCATTCATTCACGAATATTTTCATAAATAACGCATCCATATTCATTTGAAAGCCATTGTCGTCTCTCTGTAAAAGCAAACAGCTATAAAATAGAGTTGCGTACCGCCGACTCGTATTGTTCAAAGAGTATATTATAATAGTGTTCCATATTTGAAATCGATTTCTTTTGTAAAGTGTGCATTACTGATTCCCTTGCATAATATTTGGACCGAGCGAAACGGTATTGGGGTAGACCAAGTTATAAACTTCATGCTATTTTGAAAATACGATAAAAGTTTGGGTATCAAATCCATTAATTAATCAATAATAAAAATCTAACCTAATTTTAGCACAGAGAACAAAAGTTATTCTCTCTTATTTCATCCTAACCTCTAATATTGGATATAATTCTAATTAATATTTTCTCAATTATATAAAATTATTTAAGTAATTAATATTAATATATTTTGCTTTTAACGGGTTAAAGTGCATCCATATTGACCGCCCCTGCGTCAACTAAAGTTGCCGCTGAAAATCAGCGTTGTGGGTTTATTTATACCGCAACTATATTGCTGAGCGGTTGCCTTTTGTTGGCAGTATAATTAATAATAATTTTAGTATAAGCATGTAATAGATTTAGAAATTGATATATACTGTCAAATAAAAAATATTCTATTCTATTCTATTCTAAAAATAGATTTATAAAAAGAAACAACAACAATGACGAAGAAATATAAAATCAAAAATAATAAAATAAATAATAGTAAATAAATATTCTGGGACATTATTCCTCACACACGACTATCTGACCCCAAACTTAGCAGAGCTTATGCTATGGAACCCAGATAACTGATATACTACATATACTACTTTTCTTTTGTAAATACATACATATATAAATAATTACACCCAGACACAGGACAAACAGACATGTTCATGCACACAAATGTTTGTCCTGTGTGGGAATCGAACCCACGACCTGCGGCGTGATAGATAGGGTATCTTACCAACCTAGAATCTAAAGTTAATTATTACTTTTAACTATATTCTTTATTTAATAATAAATAAATAAAAAAAGCTCTGAATTTAAATAAAAAGAAGACGGTTAAAAAGCTTTTGTTTTCAATAAATTCCAACACCTTAGTACCAAATCTTTGCGTCGATTGGTATGCCGCGGTGCAATAATTATCTATGCATCAATTTCTCGCGAACCTGCTATTTAGATTTCCCCATGTATTTCTCTTTTCACTTAACCCCAACAAGTCTGAACTTGAGTAAAGTGGCTTAGTCAAATGGCCGATGCATCCCATCGTGTATTTTCAGTGAGCCAGACAGTTGGATGTCTTGTGCAAGCGTCGCTTCTACTTCGGAAAATGTGCTATAATAGTATTGGGATTTTACGAGCTGCACCGAACTCCCATTCGGGGAGCATCGTGGATCGGGATGAATGGTAAATCCCCGAAGGCTAGGATGGTTGAGAGTAGAAACGATTCAGGGGACGTTATGAGAGGTTTTGTATAGAATTCTTGTTGTAGATCGTCTGCTTCTTATAGAGTTTGTGGGGACTTATACAGGAACCAAAAATCGCCTTAACTGTTGTTTTTTTACTATGTATGAGCTTGTGTTTGACCACAATCTCACTATGATAAGTGATGCCGAAGATGGTAAGCACACAAAGCCTAGGAGGAACTGGCTCTCAAATGCAGCTGCCGGAACACACCGTGATTGGTGACAGATTTTGAATTTGAGTGTGGTAGCCAGCCAGTCGGGTACTATACCCTACCACAGTGCTATGGTTTCCTCATGGTGTTTTCCTTCACATCATTGTACAACCACAGAGCTATCAACGCTTTAATGATCTGTTTGTCCCCGATTTCGGACTTATCGGTGTACCAACATCAAAAATCAAGCTCGTTGAGTTAACATTTTGAAATAGATCTAAAAGATAAAGTACATACAACTGTATTCCATATCTACTGCTGCTTTAGATAGTGGAGTATCTGTGAAACCAGAAATCCAGTTTTTCTCATCATGTTATCCATAAAATTCATACTACCTTTTCCTCACTTCCATACTAATATTATAAATACGAACGTAACTCTGTCTGTTACCTTTTCACACCTAAGCCGCTGAACCGATGCAATTTGGTACACCATAGGGTACTTTGTTTTCTCGGGAGAAATCGCGGGGGACTGCTAGTCTTCTATAAATGCCATTTCCAATAACCTATTCTCAATTTCCCTATCAATTTTGTACTATCATTTATGATCATATATATATATATCATCATGATTATATATATATATATATATATATATAATCATGATGCTGTCCGAATATTCTCTTTATAGTAAAGGTATTCTCGTAATCTTCCAGGTATTTCCAGACTTTAAAGTGGAACAGGCAAATTCCTAGTAATAATATTGTTTGTAAGGCTTCTACGAGCGTTGGATTACTTGAGATGTCTTGCGGTATGAAAATTAATGTTATAAAGCACCCTTTATAAAAGCTTTTAATGTTAAGTTTAACAAGTTTGTTTGAACTTTTCTTTTGCTGTTTTTGCATCTGCTTCTCATTATTTTTATCAGTTAATAACTTAACTAAAGATTTCCTGGTAAATCTTGTAATAGTATTATCACTATTTAGTCGTTCCGTACGCGTGTCTCTCTACCCAAATTCGAGTGCGAGTCCACACCAACAATCGTCACTTTTGTTCCGAATTCCATAGGCCATATTCAGCACGTATTTACTATTCAGTAAATTATTGTTCCACCCACATTTCTTTACATTCACCTAAACGCCTTCAAGCTCCGCCTAAATATATATGAGATTTCTCTTCTAATTATCTAATATCAAAAGAAAATCCACTTCTAAATTACCTGTAGCTTAACTTTTGCGAAAAATTAAAAACCTATCGTTAACTGAACTCCATCTAACAAAGTTACCGTTAACTGCTGTAAGATTTGAGTTAGGGATTATAATGTTGGCCGTTGTTTACGTGCTCTCAGGTTGTTTAAAACTGACTCTTGCTTTGTTCAGTATTAAAGAGGATAAAGTGAGATACCTAATAAGTTCTAGCTGGCTGACTGATATGCCACTACGATGGGTTCGTTTTATTTTCACTTGTTTCTCACCCTAAAAATTACTCTTTGGCAGTTTTTTGATTTATATATTTCCTTAGTCATTTTGTATTGTAATATTTCAAAGACTTAGCCATGTATTTAATTTAAGCCCCGCAGTAGCTGAAGATACCAGCGGTTTCTTAGATGGATTAAATTAGATTTGGCTATTTTACGTTAGGGTTATTGTAAGTCTCTAAATGGGTGACGCGCCAAAAAGAATAAGACCAGCCCACCCTAAAATCTGATCATAACTTAAGACTTATTATTCTATCTCGTCAGGCTTTTATAATGCTCAATTTTTAATTATTCAATAAAACAATACAGACAGACAACTTTTGGATAACTGTGTCTTATGATGTAACTTCCTATCCCAAATAAGACAGGCTCGTGACCGACTTTGGGCACTGTACGACGTAAGTGAACATCTACTGTCAGTCTTTAAAAAAAAATGTTTCTATCAAATAACTTTATTATTGTCTCCTTTTCGACAGCTGTCATTTATTAATAATAGAAAAGAAGAAAAACGTCGAACCAAGAACTACATTTTTGAAGTTAAATAAAAAGGCCAATCAAGTGACATCCAATCGAGAAACAACGGTAGGTTTTCGAGTGAAATAATTATGATCTCGCTCCGTTCGTAGCGTGAAGTATACTTAATACAATTGGCTGAATCTTACGTAACTGTTTCTGTTTGTTTATTTCCAACTTTTAAGCTAATTGGCTGTTTATATATTAAATATTATTATTGAGTTTTCCGTGTTAGTGAAGTCCAATGCCGTGACCCACGACGCTTCATACCAGGGAATTAATATATAAATACTACCAGTGGACTGGTCTGTTTGCACACGCTTTGAATCACACTCACACGCAACGAGCTCATAGGTCGATAAATGGTGCAATACTCAGGGACTTGAGAAAGCGAACTAGGCGTCTCCGCGTCCTGGGCGCAATAATAATAATTTGTATTTTACCGTGGTGACGGTATGACAGCCGAAAATGGTAACACTAAATAAGTTCTTCAGTAAACTGAGTAATCAATAACAATATAATGTCGAAATGAAACAAGAGAATTCATCGTTCATCGATTGTAAATGGCGGCAGTTGTACAAAAAGCGTACACGCATACAATAACACATAAACAACCCACACAAAGGCAATTTTATAAATCCTACACCAGGTATGGATTGAGGAGATTAATGTTTGTATTTGGTTTATTCTTTTTTAAATTGGAGAAGGTGGTTTACAATTTTCATTGATTAATTAAATTGGTCACTAATAATTTTGTAATTAAATTGAATTCAGGCGTATTTTTAATTTTACAATTAATTGCTGTTGTGTATGTAGTGAAAACCTAAACTGACACTGAAACTGTCATAAGTGCTCTTCTAGGGCCTAAACTGAATAAATGGCTTTGACTTTGACAAAATGTGAGAAATAAATGAACGCGGCAACGTACCTCATTGGTAGAGCAGCTCATGTGAGGGAGTGAGACAGAGAACAAAAGAGAATTGATTTGATAAACTTTTCGCTTCTGTCGGGTGTCTCACGGCAATATTTTTTTTCTTCTTTTATTGTAAGTACTTTTACATTCTCTTACATATATATTTTTTTGAATACAAAGAACTTTGTATATTTTTTTGATGTCATCTCCATAGAAAAAGGTATTCATTCGTGTACTGTACACGTATGCTCATATAAACCGAGATGTACACATAACATTTTTAAATATCCTTTCAAGTTAATGGAACAATAAAGACACGTTTTACGAAGTCTGCAAAAGGATGTATGAAGAACAATTATGTACTTCGTTCACTTGGCTTTTAAAGTGATGATTTACCTGTTTTCGTATAGTGAACGTTTCAAATAAATTATTCTGCTTTTAAATACTGATTTGGACTGGTTAATATTAGCTTTTCACCAGCGGATATTGTGTTTTTTTTATGAATTAAGTCGCATAGAAAATGCAGATAAAATTAATTATATTTTACACGAGGGTATCACCACAGCGTAAAAAACGTACAGTGGTCCATCGCGTTTAAGTCACGCGAAATTACGCTTTTGTATAGGCATGTGTCATTGCTGCATTGTGTCCAATGCGAGTGCATGGCAGCTTGGGCTCGCTACCGCCCCTCTCTCACCCCGCAAGCCCCGCACGATTGCTCTGTCTAGACGTGTCCGTTGGCTGACTGTAAGAGTTACATAGACTGTGGTATCTCTATTTTAATGCTTCTTTTCTGCATTTAGCTAGTCAAATTGGTTTTTTACATTATACTTCCGACTTTCAAAGTATTGAAGTAAATAAAAGTCACTTTTTATTGCCCAAATCCGACCCTTAACAAAAAAATATAAGAGAATCGCAATCGAAGCAATCGTCCGATATAAATAAAGTTAAGACAAAACAAAAGAGATGCCTGATCGGATTAACGTCGGTCCTCGGTTCGATTCCCGGGCTACGTTTAAATACAATATACGATTTCTTTATGTGAACGAGTCAAAAGGCGGTTCCTTGTTTTTTTGCTTATTTATGTTTTAATGTTAAGTTATTTAGGGTATGAGAGTTATTTAACATGGCGATTGGCGATTTTTTGTTAAATTATATATATACAGTACTATTGTTACCTACCTTAGTTCGTTTGCTTTTAAATAATATTGAATTATAAGCGCCTGTTTCACAAAGAACTTATTTGCATAAGTTTTTTTTAAATTAACTGAATGAGACGGCCCTGTTAGACCCTGCTCCTATCTATTTGTAGGTTAATGTAATTTCATCTTTCGCATTCATTTTGTATGAATCATGAACTTATTACTTATATCTCATAATCTACAGTCTCAATTACATCGTAATAAAAATTAAATGGTCCGCAAAAACTTGAACGTGCCAACCCCACAATTAAGTCGAGACCGTATGAGATCGCTGGAATATCGATAGATATGCAAAGGACTTCAAGAAAATATCGAATAAGAAAGATTTCATCGTAAACAAGGCTGCAAAAGATCATCGATATTTTTTCGTAAAAATAAGTTTTCAAAAAACTGAGAAACGTGAGATGCTTCATCGTGGCCGCCATTTGTACCGAAGTGTAATATGTTGTTTTATATTTACATCAACCAATTATTTTTAATTTACGATTTTTATCATATTTATATAATTTTCTTCTATAAGTTATAACAAATTACATTATCTATGGTCAATGAATTAAAGAACCCACTTAACAATTATTTTGCACACTGTTTCAAAAAACAACAATGTATGTAGGTACAAACCAAACCCATTTACTTATTATAAATATATTTTTTTCAAATAAATTTATTCTTCTTCTATTTACTTATTTGCAAACATGGGTACAAAAATAATAGGTAGGTAGTAGACCTATAAAGGTTATTTATTTTTTTTGTTTAAATATGAAAAAGGAAACTCAATAAAAGACAGTTGCATTAAGTTTTTTTTTATTGATAGTATGAAATTTGTAGTAAGTATATAGTATACTAATTATAATTTTCTAGATATCATAGAAAATCCACAATACTTTTTTTATTATTAAATACTAAAACGGAAATATCGAGTAACTGAACAACAACGGTGTAATATAGTACACCGAAAAAAAACCGGCTGAACTCGATACATCGATGCCATAATCTCGATTCCTCCATCGGATCGGGAATCGATTAGCTGACGGAATTCAGAATTCGCAACGTTTCTCTTCAAAATTACTGGACGGACCTTTGTAATAAATTACGGAGGGGTCCAAAATGATTAAAATCTGCGAAATGAACCGATGCCGCGGATGGAATAGTAATTTGTGGCTGGTAATTATGAGGTGCAATTTGATTGTATGATATTTTGATCGAGAAATTAGATTGTTGTATAGTAGGTAGGTACTTTTTAGGGAATAATGGATTAAAAATAATAAACCTATTAGGCCTTTCCACTAACCAATAGGAAATTGGTAGTTCCTATGTTGGGCATTGACCATTGAAAATAAGTATTAGACAAGTAAATAAAACCAAATTCGGTGTGATTGTGGTCAAACAGAAATCGTTTTTTTTTTGTTGTTGTTAAAATTGAACACAGAACACCAAAAATAAACATAAATTTATTTTTAATTATTTTACTTTGTAGTGACAGTTGAGACAGTCGTAACAATTAAAATGAACAATGTCAATTTTACATTAAATTTATGAATTATTTAAACAAATAACTTAAAATATTAGTTCCAAGTATTAAAACTATTTTAATGATTATTTACTTTTGTTTCAGGTACATTATATATAATCTTCAACTTGAAACTTTCGCAGTGAGCTTTCGAGAGCTTAAAACTCACTTAATAACACCTCGAAGTAAGTTGAAACCTTTATTTCTTTTTAATAATTAATATTCACATAAAAGCTGTCAAAATCTTTTATTCAATCAATAGGATTTTGTGTTGTTTGGTAAATATTTTGTTTGTGCTCTAAGATTGTTTTTAATAAATAAAGTAGGTACATTCTAGCTATATGGAAAAAACGGTACTAGTATTTTTTGTAATTAAATTTTCAAGCACTTGCTTGAATCCGATTGTTAATCAATTGAATAATATTGTGACGCTAAAAAACAATTTGAAAAACTATAGATTCTATATTATTATGGCTCAGTTTATACTTAAAGCTTTTTAATTAAATAAAAAATAAAAACTGATTTGCCGTGTGCTCGCCGCAAAATGAAGACGGTGCGTTCGCAGTTTCACGGACGAACTCAAACTCATGTCACAAGCAAATTTACACCGTATTTTTTTAATACGGTGTAAAACATGCTAAAAAACAAAATGGAAGGTTCGTAGGCATCTTTTGTATCAAGACTTACTCCTTACATCCTGCTATTTCAATCTTTATGGAGATGGTAATACAGTGGAAATTTACATGAGAAATGGTAACTACAGAATTTAATATTGTAAACTATCAATGTGCAACCGGCTTCTACTGAAACTTTATCCATTAATAAATAGTCTGAAAAAAGTAAAAAAAAAATACAATCGCGGTGTACAAATTATTTATATTTAAATTCTGAAATTTATAATTAGTATTTCATCTCCAACTTTGTAAACATATGGAATGATTCTCATCACGTCTCCGTCGCAACTTTATTATTGACACCATCGTTTTGGTGTCACTACTCTGTACTATTAGCACTAGGTAATAACCCTAGCAGAGATAATAGATCCAATATCTAACTTAATTTATTTATTTCTTAAATATAATATGCATGCAACAAGTATTTACGCGCTTGAAGAGCACGAAAGCCCATGGTGGCCGAGCTCGTTGACAAAGTCTCCGAAGTGGCAGCGATGAGTATGATTGGTCCTGGAACCAAGACGGAGACAAATGGATAAACAAACAAATGGATAAAAAATGGTCTAACAAAGTACCTACCGATGTTTGTAGATTGAATGGATTGCAACCAGTGACCCGATTTCTTCTCAGAGACAGCGTGCGCGGTCCGTCCGTAACAAGCGTGCGCGGTCCGAAGTAGAAGAAAAATTTGAAAATAGATTTTGCCAAGTTTTTCGCATAGAGGCTTGTCTCACTCTCTCTGAGAGCGACTTAAAGTCGGAATATTAGTGCCTGGACAAGTTGTCTGCCAGGCATTTCTGGCATCGGACTGGTTCTCACCTGTCCAGTGCCACACTTTGTTTTCGTTAAAACAACAATTTAGGATTTTAGCCAGAGAAATCTTAATCATACATCATCTAACGTATTTAATATTTGATCAATTTATATAAACTATTTAGAGATTTTCAGATCGCCACGTCCCGGCACACAACCCTCCCCCATATGTTTCCAACAAAGCGTTCATAACAAAGTTCCCAGCGTCTCTCCAGTTGCAATTTACTCACTTTTCTCAACCAGAACAATGTTCTTTGCTTTTGAACGCATCACTTTGTACCCAAGTTTTCTTTTGAACGTTTAACGGTTGTAGACACCACTAGTTTTAGCGCTTTAGGCGATAAAAGAGTTCTATTATTGCTTACATAGCCTTCGTAGTGTATTATAGACTAGGCTTCCGCCCCACGGTTTCACCCCCGTGCCCTTATTTTACCCCCATAGAGGGTTGAATTTCCAAAAATCCTTCCTTAGTGGATGGCTACACTGTAACGTACCTATCTACATGCAAAATTTCAAGTCTCTAGGTCCAGCGGTTTGGGCTGTGCGTTGGTATATCATCCAATCAGTCAGTTTACCATTTTATATACTTATGGTTTGTAGTAAAGTGAAGGCAGAGAACAAATAAATAATCCTGGGAGTGGACGTCTTGCGGTTGAGATGATGATTATTCTGATCCCAAACTAAGTAGAGTTTTAACTATGGAAACCAGATAACTGGTATATGTACTTTGTGAAATAGGTATTTACACCCATTAAGTCAAGTTTCATCCGAATCCATTCAGCCGTTTATGCGTGATTGAGTCACAAGCATCCAAAAATACAAACATTAAAATCTATAACATTATAGAATAGGATAATTGTTCCTCTCTGAGTCCTTTATCATACATAAATCCAGTCTACATAACATCAAACAAACTAATAGACAACCCATCCATATTATAAAAAAAAAACCAGCCAAGTGCGAGTTGGACTCGCGCACGAAGGGTTCCGTACCATTATCTATAAAAACGGAAAAAAAATCACGTTTGTTGTATAGGAGCTCCCCTAAACATTTATTTTATTCTGTTTTTTAGTACTTGTTGTTATAGCGGCAAGGGGGCGTCCATAAATTACGTGAGGTGTTTTTTTAAATTTTCTGTCCCTCCCTCTCCCCCTGGTGAGATGTCGTGAGATTTTATTCAACCCCCTCCCCCATCCCCCAATCTCACGTGAGATTTTTCAAAATGTGGGTTTCTTACGTAAACGCGTTGGATTGTTATTGTAAAAAGAAAAAAAAAATGCTTCGTGCTTTTATTTACGACTAGTTAAGACTTGTAATCAATATTGCTGAGAGTTTAAATTACAAGTGTAATAAAAATGTAACAATAGAATACTTAAATCGTAACTACTGTGATTCAAAAAAGAATATCTACTCTAATTCAGTCCATGGAGAATCATGCGCGGTCTCAAGAGAGACTATGGTAACCAACATGTCCATATGATTTTCAGTATGGTGGTTTGACAGTCAGTAGATGTATAACGTCGAAGTATGAATGAAATTATTTTCTTTCGAACGAATTAGTGAATGATCTTAATTGTATTACGATTAAGATCTTAAGATTAAACCTTAAGCATGTACAATCTGGATTAAATGGACCAAAATAGTATTTTTTTTTGTTTCAATCAGAAAAAAAATTGCGTGATATTTGCCGAGACCCCCCCTCTCTCCAACGCAAGATTAGATGAGATTTGACTCAACCCCCTCCACCCCTTAAACACCTCACGTAATTTATGGACGCCCCCCAACAGAAATATATCATCTGTGAAAATTTCAACTGTCTAACTATCACGGTTCATGATATACAGCCTGGTGACGGATGGACGGACAGCGGAGTCTTAGTAATAGGGACCCGTTTTACCCTTTGGGTACGGAACCCTAAAAAGCCCTAAACATACATTTGTATAGACGATTAGCAGCACACCGTATGTCATTGACACATGATACGAATTCGATACGGATACGGGCACGATCCGGATGTACGCCTCGGGCAGCGTTGAGTTACAAACCCGACCCTTGGCTTCCGTATCGAAGTGTTTAAAAAACAACTTGGAAAAATGGACGATCATTTATATCAACAAGCTGATCCACACGGTTTCAGCCGCGTTCCCGAGAAAAAAGTAGCCCATGTCCTTCTCCATACCATAGGCTATTTGCGTACCAAATTTCATCGCAATCGGTACTGCGGTTTAGGCGTGAAAAGGTAACAAACAAACAAACACACATTCACATTTATAATCTTTGTTAGGATGGTCGGTCATGTCTGAAGGCGGGCTAGTTGGAGTGGTTGGTAAGATACCCTATCTATCACGCCACAGGTAGGTTCGATTCCTATCTAGGACAGACATTTGTGTGCATGAACATGTCTGTTTGAACTGAGTCTAGGTGTAATCCGATCCTACTAATATTAAAGTTTGTGACGATGGATGGATGTTTGTTACTCTTTCACGCAAAAACTACTGAACGGATTTGGATGAAATTTGGCACACAGATAGAATATATTACAGATACTTTTTATACCGGGAAAAAAATAAGATCTCTCTGGAACCCGTGTGAAACCGAGGGCGGAAGTTAGTCCTACATAATTTCATTACAAAATTATTACCTACGACTTATTTTTGACGTCACAACTAACTGAGCTGCCTGTAGCCTTTATTGCAGGTATTAGACAAAGAAAAATTAAAGGTTAAAAATACCTTTAAAAACAAATGGAGCTCACAAACAATCTAGCTCATATTATTTTATGAAAGTAAACCTTGAAGTCACCGTTTTGACTTTCGCAGAACTTGGTTTTGAGACATCAAACATATGGGCCATGAAGAAAGTACATTTGCGTAATATTTTAAACAAGATCTAGGTTGTCTCAGCTTTTCAACTGGATCTTAGTCACCACAAATGTAGTGGAAACAAAATGATGTCATAATAAAGGTAGACTAGAGTGATGCGGGAAAATATGTTGACTGAATATTCTTTTTTAGGCTCGAAATACGTTTTGAGAAGTGAACAGGATTGGAATAAAGAATTTCCAAAATAAATTTATATTTTATGAACTACTGGCTGATTCCCTGCGTGCATTGAAATGCTTTTTTTTTGTCAGCTGGCGTGCGCAACAAAGTGCGCACAACACACCAAACTTTCATCCCGCATACTCAAACTCTAAATCATTTATTCAGTTTAGGCCCTAGTAAGTACTTATCAATATGAACAACTTTATTAGACTATGTCTGAAATCATAATAATAAAAGTTGTTCATATTGATGAGTGGGTACTTCCGCACCTGCAAGTATTGCCAGTGACTAAAATATCACATGTATTCTTTTTTTATTCCACTAAGGCGGCAAACAAGCATACGGCCCTGATGGTAAGCGGTTACCGCAGCCTATTGACGCTTGCAACACCAGGGGCATCACACGCGCGTTGCCGACCCTGCAAAAATCTCTTCACACCTTTCTTGAAGAATCCCATGCTGTATAAACATCCTAGATAGTTTAACCACTTCACAAATAATGGGTGTAGAAAATGTATTTATTATTTCTATATTATTTTAGACCATATAATTTACATGCAGTTACCGCTTGCTGCAATACGTAGTGGTTCTTAAACCCTTCTTTATAGGGCTTATATTTCAGCATTTACAGCTTCTGTGTCGCCATATATCTGGATGTGTTGTCTCCAGCACATTATGTATTGTTCTTTGAGCTGACTTTATGTGCTAACTTAAGTCTATATTTTATAAGAAAACGTTTTGTGTGGTTATTTTATTCTAAAAACAAAATTTACCGTAAAATCGAGAAAAAAATATTCAATATAAGTCATTTGACGGTAATTTTTTTTTTTATCGAAGATGTCTAATTAAAAATGATTTATGTAGTTGGAACAATAATCAGTTGTTATCAGTGACATTATCTATACTAATCTATACTATTTAATATAAAGCTAAAGAGTTTGTTTGTTTGAACGCGCTAATCTCAGGAACGACTGGTTCGATTTGAAAAATTCTTTCGGTGTTGAATAGCCCATTTATCGAGGAAGGCTTTTACTTTTTATCCCGGTAAAACACAAGATCCCTCGGGAACGCGGGTTAAACCGCGGGGCGGAAGCTAGTACTAAGATATGAAGGTTTGTTTTTTTTTAAGGGGGCTTGAGTTTAGCTCAATATAATTGACAAGTGATGATGATGTCATAATGCGATGATGAGTATAGTAGATAGAAATTAAGTATCTGCTTTAAGGCGACGCCTTAAAGATCGTGGTTGCAAGGATTCCGATTTTTCTCAACAATGACTGAAGCGAACGAACTGAAATTTATTGTAAGAATTCATCATGTCTTTGACTTTATTTTAGTACGTTGCATAACACGATTGGTTAACTTTTATAACACACAATAATTAATCAAAAAGGTTCCAAAATTTCTACATATCTTCATTGAAACTGATACTATAATTTGTACATAGGTTTTATGAAATATATTTGTAGTTTTTAAATTAAACAATAAAAACCATTTTGTCGCATACGCCCGTTCCGTTTACGCGGGTTTTCTATGAGAGGTCGCTATAGTAGGGAGCGGGACGCAGCAGGTTGAATTTCAGACTTTTAAGCTTAACGCGGCGTCACCTTAACTCAATAACAAACCCGCATAATTTCTCAATAATTCATAAGAATCGTACAAAAAATTCAAAAGCGCCATTTCTTACGAAATTCTCGGATCGGGTCATATATGCGCTATAAAAGACTTATCCGGGATCAGGAGTCGCTACCGGGGATTGTACCCGTAAGTACCCGGGTTTTGTAAATGTGCCCGGGTTATTAAAGGTTTGTTGTGCGCGGGTGTACTTATAACATTGTGCGGTAACTTTTTGAATATTTTGTATCGAGCGAGAGTGAATTTAAATTTGGAATGAATCGAGGATTTAAAAGAATAAATAAATATCGCCCCTATAAGGGTAAAATAGGGGATTGCGGGTGAAGCCGCGAGGCGGAATGATTGATTTGGCAAAATATAGTGTAAATAGGTAAATATGCAATAAGACTTCAGAAATAAGACTGTAGTTCTGTTGCATATAAATGTGTATATAAAATAAAAACTTGTTGCAAATAACACAACGGGCGTTTCGCTTTCGCAATTTATTCAACAAAACCCAAAATGACGCTAGAATCACGCATAATATAAATATCAAATATGGTAAACAAGATCGCAGTCCCCTATAAGACCACGATTACCATCTGTCCTACCGAAAATACCCGACAAAACCCGAAGAATCCCGAAACAATAATCCCGTCCAATTCAATTGCTCATAACTCGATAGTACTTTATTCAGTATTACTGTATGTGAATGTACAAATAGTACTATGATTTCCATTTTGAACCCTACTATATAGTCTGAAGGGTGAGATTTGATCGAGTATCTATCGACAATGTGGTGAGATAATAATGTTGCCATTATGAAATACGGAGTCGCGAAAAATATACGTTTAGGTCGGAAGTCAGCCTTCAACTGAGAAGAAAAAGTATGAAAATAATCGAAATAAACTATTTTAACCGTCTCGACAATCGTCAATTGTTTGATTTTTTTACAGCAAATAATTCATGGACTTTGAAAATATGCTTCTCTAATTTTGTTTTCTGGTGAAAATCGTTCGACTATCCTTCGAGTTACATTAGTAGTCGTAATGTAATCCGATAGTTCCTTTCTCTAAGTTTTGGGTGAAATTTGATATTTTTACAGGAATATCGGCACGGATCATCTCCATTTTGGCTTATTGTGTAAATCCAATGTATTGTGTTAGATAAACAATATTATGTTACGTAGATATTTACGCGGGAAATATTCAAAGAGAATTTATTTGAAATGTAGGCACAGAATACGTAATATAACGTAGGTAAAACCGAGTAACTGCGTCCTAAAACTGTTAAATTTGCATTGCAACCTTGTCTATTTATTTATTACCTTTTTTTAAGACTTAAATATCCTTTTTTTTACTTTTTTTTTGCCAATGTCGATGTCAGTAGTCGGTATACTTTTTATAATTTCTAATCACGTTAAAGTACTTTCACACACACAAGTCCATCGCCGTCTTAACACACCTTTAAAACATCTTCAAAATTAATGGAGTACTCTCGAGTTCATAATCATTACTGAGCGGTGATTAAAATTTAATTACTAAAATAAACTTTCTCAGTTACAAACAGTTAATTCCTAATTAGTGAGTCTCAGCGTATTAGATAAATCTTCCAGATGATTTATGGATCTTCTCGAAACACGAAATTATTAACACTAAAAAGAAACAAAGACATAAGTAAATATTACATGTTTCATTTATTTTTATATTGAAACGAAAGAAATATGATAAATGCTTTGTTAAGTTATAATATTTTGGCACTTTTGTTTTATAAAAGCTCGTTTCTTTGAATTTCATATTGATAAAGTGTACAATATATCAGATAAATTGACGTAAACATGTCGAAGTTTTTTTTTTAAATATAAAATACGGGCTTGTTAAAAAATGTGATAAATATTTATGCTGCATATTTTATATAAAGTGTTTGGTTATCTCAAATTATTTGTATTATGTGTATAATTCTTTGTTACGTAAGTCGTCAGAAGCTAGAAAGTCCGTTTTGACAAGAAGATAATAAGGATTGACAAAACGGACCAATTAGATGACGACTTTAGCATACTTCACACGAGGGGTGGTAGCCAGTCAAGTGGGTACAAAGTACCCTAGGTAATCTTACTAATATTATAAATGCTGTGCAATGGTTGAATGAAATTGGTTGAAATTTGTAACATAAGGCGATGATAGCTCAGTGGTCGTCGGCCGTCGGTCGTCGGACGCCGCGGCGAAGGTCGTGGGTTCGAATCCTACAGTGAGCTTGAGCTTTCGGTGAAGGAAAACATCGTGAGGAAACCATAGCACGGTGGTAGGGTACTTTGTAGTACCCGCCTCGCTGGCTACCACCCTCAAGTTGAAAATCTGTCGCCAAACACCTATTGGTGTTTTCCGGCAGCTGCACTTGAGAGCTAGATCCTTCTAGGCTTTTTGTGCTTACCACCTTCGGCCACATCATCACCTACCATAGTGAGATTGTGGTCAAACACAAGCCTATACAAAGTAAAAAAAAGAAATCATAGATAGATCATACCCTGGAATAAAACAGGTAAAACCGCGGGGCAGCCCCTATTGGAACATAACATATTACAGTTTGTATATTATACCACGATAGTATAAAGTCATCTCAATCCTAATTTGTCACGTCACTTTACTGAATGTCACATTTTTTTTGTGACCACTAACAACGCGTTGCACTCGATAAATTAACGAATTTCAACATTTACGATCAAGCCTTATATTCCATTCATTATTTATTACTTACGTACATGTAACTTAACACCGAACAGTTAGCGCATTGAGGCGCCTTGGATATAATAAAAAATAAATAAAAAGTGTTTTGTACTCGAGTGTACCAGGTTTTATTGGGGTATCTTTTATTTCACTTTTAATTGATTCTCGGTTTTGTAATGATGTTATTGGATAGGTTGAGAAGTTTTAAATGAGCTGTTCAAGTTGAGTGAAGTAGTTTTACCCGACTCCTTAGAAGTAGGGTAATGTTTTTCGAGTGTATGTATGTACCTATTACAAATCCAGAGGCTTCTGTGCATTTTATCATATTTGGGAGGAATTATACGGAGGCCACGACATTTTTTTAGTTCGCTAGTTACACGGTCGGGTTTTTTTTTAAGAATGTAATTCCTGTTTTACTTCAAATGGTAGAGGCGATGGTGACCACATACCGTCAGGTGGACCATCTGCCAGGTCGTCGTCCTATTGAAAAAATATACATAGTACATAGAAAAAAATCACGATATTCATAGAATTTCAAGTTGCGTAGGCTGGATAGATTTTCTAATAAATAAGTTTAACGATTTAGAAATATGTGTTACCGGCCAAACTAAATTTCAGGCCAAACTGATTTTTAATTATTATGCAAGTAAAAAAGGGTTTCCGTGCAGTTAAAAAAAATACAAAGAAGTGGGAAAAAAACAAGGAATGGCATTCGCTTCTAACCTAAAGTATCCGGGTCGTTTCTGAATAGAAAGAGAAATTGATCACCAAATTACGATTACTTACAATGTGAAAACATTGTAAGTACATGTAACTTCTAAAATGTATTTTCTCAATTCAAAATCAGTTTGGACAAACTAGTTTGGCCGGTAACATATGCACATTAAACCATACACCAAACCCAATTGAGTTTAATATTTAATGAAAGAATGAAAGAAAACTTATTCATCATAATAATAAATAAAGAAATAAATACAAAAACAATAATAACACTCATAAGCATAAAAGATACACATTCCTACGAAACAATAAAGAAAAAAAGAAAATTTCAATAAAAAAAAATGTTGTGGAAACTGTACGCCGCATTTCTTTTAAGAAAATTTAAATAAAGTAAATAAATATCCTGAGGCATTCCTCACACACGGCCATATTATGATCCCAAACTGAGCAATGCTTGTGCTATGGAAACCAGATAACTGATACCTATTCAAAATATATATACTAGCTGTCCCCCGCAGATATATTATACCAAATATGCCCAAAAATTTTCATAAGAATCGGTCGAACCGTTTCCGAGGAGTTTGCAGACAAAAACTGGGACACGAGAATTTTATATATTAGACTAGCTGTACCTCGCGGTTTTACCCGCATAGCGGTATGAAATATACTTTACGACCTATTCACACACCTATTGAATATACACAAAAAAAACATAAAAATCTGTCGAGACGTTTCGGAGGAGTTTGCAGACAAACACTGTGACAGGATAATTTTATATACTTAACAGAAGGGTTATGAAATCTATAAAGAAGTATTTTTTTTAACTTATAATATCTCACACAGAGTGAAGACGTGGCTTTGAAAATGCCTGTTGGTGTTTTTTTTTCTTTGTGTTTTTGGTACATAGGCTGATAATTCTCGGATTCGTAGCAAAATACAACCTTATGTTAATACAAATAGTGTATATACTTAGTATTCAGGGCACAGTTCATTCCCAATCTTGTGTATCGCTTCACAAATGAGCAAATATTTGAAACTATGAAGATTTGTGTGGAATTTACATTCCATGTATGTAGTATATTGATTTTTTTTAAGAATATATATTTTCTTTTTTCAAAGGGAAATTCTGTAAATAGAGATTGTTGTATAGTATGACGAACGCCCGAACCTAATATGCCATCTCGATATATTCACCCGTTAAGTATATTAGTAAAGTAATTAACAAATTATCTATAGGTATATATTATATAATACTAGCTGTCCCCCGCGGATTCACTCGCGTAGCGGTTTAAAAAATAGATGTTGACCGACTCTCAGACCTACCCGATATGTACAGAGAATTTCATAAAAATCGGTCGATCCGTTCCGGAGGAGTATGGTAACTAACATTGTGACATGAGAATTTTATATATAAGACTAGCTGTCCCCCGCGGTTTCACTCGCGTAGCGGTTTAAAAAATAGATGTTGGCCGATTCTCAGACCTACCCGATATGCCCACAAAATTTCATAAAAATCGGTCGAGCCGTTTCGGAGGAGTTCAACCACGCACCCCGTGACACGAGAATTTTATATATTAGATTGATACGTGAAGCAAAAACTTTGGTATACCTTTTTACGAATATTACGCTGAAGGAGAAGTATGAAATTTGGTACAGTTGAATATGGAGAAGGAGTGCATAAAGCTAAAATTTTTTTATATACATAATATTCATAAGAAATAAATTAAATTAATAAGAAAAACATTATACACTATAACGGGCGATAACTAGTGATAATGAATCCGTAGAACATGCGTGTCTGTATCATTATTATTTTTTAGGAAGAGTAAGAGAATGCAAAGAGATAAAAGTATGGTAAGATAAGATTATGTATTTGACTAGTTGCCCCTGTGGTTTCATCCGCGTTCCCAAGAGATGGTATGTTTTTCCGTTCAGCCGTTACAGAGCTGAATTGAAACAAACAAATATATACACTATAAATAAAATAAATGTTTTTTCTTTCTTCTTCTTTCTTTCACAAAATGTATAATGCTAGCTTTCGCGCGCGGTGTCTCCCGCGGTAGGAATACTCATGAAGACTCATCATAAATTACTCACTAGCTTAGAATAATAACGCTCTCACTAGTTTCAACCAATTTAAAACTATAATAGACCGTTCGTTCACCTTATATACTATAGCAGGAATACTTCAATAGTGCGATGCAGGATTGAAAAACGTAAGACGTTCTAGCTCGACAGCTTGTATTATTGTTAGGGTTGTCACAAACTACACTTGCAAATCGTATGTGGTGTAATAAGCGTCGCTTAGCAACGCGCGTGCTTCGCTTCGAAATGTTAGCACTAGGCCTTGTTTGTGCTGCGGCGGTGGTGATAAGTGGAGCGGCTAGCGGGTAACCTTAGCTAGTCTAGTATCGCATTCAGGCAAGAGATTTAAAAAAATAACTCGGTGCTTTCCAGGTAGTTGTACCTAGACATTAGTAAAATCATGACGCAATTTGAAATATTTTTTTCGTGTAATGTACGCTGTGGTGCCTTTAATTGAGGCAGCATTTACAATATAATGTGTCAATTATATAAAATTAAGTAATTAATGTATGTATATATCTTATTGGTTGCCTATATATAATAGTACTGACTAAACAATTTTTTTTCATTGCAGTATTTGTAGCTAAAAAATATATCAAACTAAAAACAAAGCTCACATATTCAAATTATAGTAACTTCTGACCCAAAAATAGATATTGCAAACAAATTGGAAGTTGTATATAGATATTTCATAACTCATAGATAATTGACGACTTTGAAATCAATTCACGACTATCAAAATCTCATCGATGTCTTCAATATCACTTGAGAAGCAATTGCTGTTACTCGCATCGCGATTCGTGGATATTCTTTTTATATGTCTTTTAGGGCCCGTCTCACGAGCGGTTTAATACTCGCTATTCTTATGCCACTAAGCCCACAACCTCACCCTAGAGAATGTACTCCACGCATAGGACGTATGTCATCATACAGATCCAGAATACTGGATTTACACAATTTGTGACTTGTTGAAGTGTGGTATCTTGAGGAAACGTTTGCGTTACGATTGTCTTGTATATTACTTATACGCTTACGCAATGGAGTTTTCGATTTAGGTTTCTAAATCGTCTCTTACAAATGATGCAAAAAAAAATATGCTGTGTGTGTTTATATTAGTATCTAAAACTAATAATCCGATTTCAAACGAGGTTTTTTCTATTAAGCTAGTATTTGTGAAAATAAATTCAATCAAGGATGTACTGTTTATCTATATAATATAAAATAAGTCCTGACTGTCTGGGCATAAAATAGTAGTTGGAATACGTTTTAGAATCTCTCCATTTCCAAGAACTACATAATGCTAGCAAATATGTCGCGTAACAATATTTCACAGTACATTCTTATTTTACACTGAAATTAATTTACTGTCCCACTCGCACGGGGACTCTTTAAAAATGAAACTAATTCAACGCTACGAAATAAATTTTCAGGCAAAATGACTCCCCTGTGTTGTTTTCAATTAACTGTTCTGTTGAATGACTTGACTATAACGATTTGGTGTGAAATTTGATTAAAAAAACCCTAGCTCAGCCTCCCAGTTTCACCCGCGTTCCTGGAATTAAGGCGACGCCTTGGAGATTTTGGTTGCAAGGATTCCGATTTTTCTCAACAATGACTGAAGCGAACGAACTGAATTTTATTGTAAGAATTCATCATGTCTTTGACTTTATTTTGTACGTTGCATAACACGATTGGTTAACTTTTATAACACAAAATAATTAATCAAAAAGACCTCTTTAAAATAAGAGATTCCAATTTTACCGGCATTGAGGATCGATTTGAGGTTCCAAAATTTCTACATTATATTAATTGAAACTGATACTATAAATTGTACTTAGGTTTTATGAAATATATTTGTAGTTTTTAAATTAAACAATAAAAACCATTTTGTCGCATACGCCCGTTCCGTTTACGCGGGTTTTCTATGAGAGGTCGCTATAGTAGGGAGCGGGACGCAGCACGTTGAATTTCAGATTTTTAAGCTTAACGCGGCGTCACCTTAACGCCAAGTTTCTATAAGTCAGATGTTTGTTAATTTCTTGTTAACAGTATACCTGTCACTGTCAATGGCGTGCATAATGACAAAGACGGCAATATTTTTGATCATTGATTGAGCTATCAGAAACTGGCGGTAGGTATCCTATTTCGATTTCTAGGTTACAAGGTATCCCTCTGGGAAGTTACATCAAAATTGGTACTGTAGTTTAGCTGTGAAAAAGTGGTAAACAGACAGATTAATTTCGCATTTATAGTATTAGTTCTATGAGATCCTAATTACTTCTATTAGGTATGTCAAAAGGTTGACGAGTAGGCAGACAGTCCACCTGATTGTAAGTGGTCACCGCTCCTTATAGATGTTTACAATACTAGGAGAATTACCGATGTGTTGCCGACCTTGAAGAATTTCTTTGATGCCGTTTATGAAGTTCAATGACATGTCGTATCCACTATGTATTCTGAAATAATAAACTTATTGATCAACTCTAACTGTGTCCCTTTCTATAACATGAAATTGGAACCGATTTTGTATGAAGTTATTGGAAGAATAGTTTCGGATAGAGTTTATCCAGCGATCATTAAATTTGACAAAACATTTGCATCGACCACAATAAAAAAAAACAAGTGCGAGTCGGACTCGCGCACGAAGGGTTCCGTACCATTATCTATAAAAACGGCAAACAATCGCGTTTGTTGTATGGGATTAAATATTTGTTTTATTTTGTTTTTAGTATTTGTTGTTATAGCGGCAACAGAAATACATAATCTGTGAAAATTTCAACTGACTAGCTATCGCGGTTTTTGAGATACAGCCTGGTGACAGACAGACGGACGGACAGACAGCGAAGTCTTAGTAATAGGGTGCCGTTTTTACCCTTTGGGTACGGAACCCTAAAAACGAATAATAGAGTATTTAGTTCTAAACATAAGAGTTTAAACAAATACATCTCAAATTCCCTAAAATTCTACCATATTTTCTTTTACACATCTTATGACATTTATTACTCAAAACATAGAGTTCTAAATCGTTTATTTAGTTTATAGATCTACATAATATGTTGGTTTTGAAACCCCATATGCGCATACAATGATTAATCAAAGCCCTTCATAAAAATATGACTTTCTATAGATTTTTGGGGGCGAGCCCTTAGGGTATACCATTGTATGGAATCGTACATTGGTAATGCTGTAATATCATAAAATTGTGGGTAAGTTTTGGAGATTGGTGCTTTGTTAAAATAGATGAATAACTATGGTTGTGAGATTATGAGAGATGCTGTATTTATTAACTTTATTCTTTACTTATTAACATCACTGCACCCACTTTTGCTAGAAGAAATGAGGCTGAAATTAAGATCATAATATTTTGTACTAACAACTATTTTTTAACTTTTCGTCCGCGATTTCGCTTCTTTATATAATTTCTATAATTTTTTCTCATTACCCAATTTCGATGGAACAAGGCCTATTGAATGCGCCAAGATAAGCCTCAATTTAATTACTTGTGAAAATTGGAGATAAGCATGTTCAAATAGACAGGCAGATAGACAAAAATATAAAAAAATAGTCCTTTTGCTTTCTGTTACTCTTACACCACCCACTCTCCATTTCTGGTTAAAAAAAAATGTACAGACACGCTGGTTCTTTAGATTTATTATATGTATAGAAGAAGATTTATAATTAACTAGTTGTTCCCCGCGGTCACACCCGCGTTCCTGGGATAAAAACAATCTTTTAAATTGGAACAAATCACATTTTAAAAAAATCGTTAAGATCGGACAGTAGTTTTGGAGTTCAACGCGGACCAACATCGTCACCAGGCCTAATAGTTTCCGAATAACATGTCCGTGACATACATACAGACGGAAATGGCGAAACTATAAGGGTTCCTGTTGGATAAAAAATGGAAAATTTTAATACCAATTCGCCTTATATTTAATGTCCTTAAAATAGTACGCGACCGTCCCACAAAAAGGACACTAGGCTCTCACATACAGTAGGTACCTACCAAGTACCAACGCAGGACAGTCATCAAAGAACTGCATGCTGCAAACTGAAATTGGATACTAGGATGTGCCAATTAAAAGCGAACGCGACGTTTTGAGTCCTTGTTTTGTCCGCCACGTTTGGGGACGCACGTATAGTGGTATAAATTGAGTTTTATTCCATAGCCAATGTCATTTTTTGTCGGTGTGGAAAAGACTGTATTCTGTGCTGCTCATATTTTTGTTACTTTATGAATAACATAAAAATACCAATGTGTGTGGTTCTGTAGTTACTACGATATGGTGCAGTCTAATGACGAGGTCTGTACATATTATAATAAAAAGATTTTACGACCTCGAATTTAGAACCTCCTCCTTTTTTTTGAAGTCGGTTAAAAAAGAAAATAGGATTGAAAATGATATATGAGGCATTGCTCGTAATCCAAACTAATAATATAAATGCGAAAATAACTCGGGCCGTGTCTGTCTGTTTGTTACCTTTCCACGTCTAAACCGTTGAACCAATCGCGATGAAATTTGGTACGCACTTATGCCTACGGTATGGAGAGGGACATAGGCTACTTTTTTTTCTCGGGAACGCAGGTTAATTATATATGGTTTCCTGTCATCTATTTGGCTGACTTCACTTGAATTAAACTTTCCGTTTAGAGTACCTTCATGTTTGTTATTTAATTAACTTTAAGTTATTTATCGTTTGCATAATAAAATGGTATAAGTAATTTAATAAAATGGTACTTATGACGTAAAAAACCATATCGAGGTTATAACTGAGAGGCCTATGGTTTTATGTCCTTTAAAACTTTTTCTCCTCAATTATGACTTTCTTAGTATAGTAATTTATCCATTACTAATGGATTACTAATTTTCATACAAAAATGCAGTTAATAATTCTAAGAAACCATATCTCAGGAATTTCAGTTCTAGTTAAATTGACATTCAGTCGTCGTGAGTCAGTAAAAATGTATTTTTTAGTATTCCCTTTAAACTTTACCTTTATTATGTTGGTATTTAGTTTTTGTGTCAATTCGGAGTCGTCTTTTGGAATGTTGGTCATACTCATGAATCATAACGTGTGGCCAGGAAATGAGCAGGTAATAATAATTAACATCAATATGAGCGTCTGGCTGCTGCTAAGCAAAGAATGACTTATAGTAGTTATTTCCAGCTACAATTTTCTGGTGATCAACCATACCAAGAAGATGGTCATGGTATACTCTGTTGTTTGCGACGAATGGGCTGCCTACTTTTGTGACCAAAACCTCTTATGATCCCATTCATTGTATGGCGACATGGAGCAAATTGAAAGAGTGTTCTAGTCCTATATAGAAGCCATCACCAACACTTATCTCATAATGATATTGATGTATCCTCTCTCTGAATTTCAAGTTGAAACGAATTTGTTGAATGTCAAAACTTCAAAAGTCGTCATAATGTATGAAAAAAAAAGAGATTTGACAGGAAACCAAATCAGTTAAAGCTATGCAGAATACGCAGTAAAAGGTAATGGTTCATTTGGTGCTCCTTTAACTCGCCTCCGCTATCGCTTACTCTTATAGAACCTCTAACTCAATGGACCCAGGGAGCACAGTCATCTGCGGGCTGGTGTTGTACCGTGCGCGTTCCGTTTGCTGGGATAAGCTCCGTACATGAATATTGAAGTGAAACGTTATTGTAGATGCATTTACACAGGGGTGTAACGCTCTGAGAGGACATTGAGAACCTTTTTGAGTTCCAGGAACCATTCTCCAAGAACATTAATTAGTTTTTGATGAGTAAAAGTTTTGTAAATGGTAAATTCAGTTGAAATTTTCAAGAAATCTGTAAGTTTAATATCTTTAGTATGTAGTGAATTTTTTTTTATCTTTTTCACCATATTTTACTTGTTTACAGTATTTTACCGTAGGTACCTGAAATATTTGTCTGTGATCTCTATTTAATCATCCTTATAAAGAAAAATATATTTCTTCAAGAACCTTCTAAGCTTTTTGATGGGGTGGTTGGCGTAGTTGGTAAGATACCCTATCTATCACGCCGCAGGTCGTGGGTTCGATTCAGGACAGACAATTTTGTGTGCATGAACATGTCTGTTTGTCCTGAGTCTGGGTGTGTGTGGGTGTATATTATATCAGTTATCTGGCTTCCATAGCACAAGCTCTGCTTAGTTTGGGGTCAGATGGCCGTGTGTGATCTAAATATGAATTCTCAACTCAAAATATAGCAGTAAATACTACAACGGTGTCACATAGGGCCGTTTTAAAGCAACACGAGCTTGCATCAAATGCAGAGCACCACTTTGCATATTCGCACCCCAATTGTTTGACTAACGGGCAATATAAAATGGTAGACATCAATGATTAAAATTTTAATTCGAAATACCTACAAGTAGGAAGTATTTTTATATCTATGGTGTTGATAGCTGAGTGGTAGTGACGTCGGATCCTACAGTGAGCTTTACGGTGGTAGGTTACCTCCGCCTGGCTGGCTACCACTCTCAAGTTGTTGCCAAGCACCTACTAGTGTGTTATGGAATTCGCACTTATGAGCCTTCTAGGCTTTATAAAGGTTGCTAACACACTGGCAATCCCCCTTATCAACCTTGCTTTATCAAAATTTATGAAAAGTTTATTTATTATTTTACGGCTAATTGGCCTTATGGCGAAGAGCCTCGATAAACACCTCAAGAGGCTCGCGCTAGGCGGCTGGATCAAGGGCCAAATTCAGAAGGCAGTGCTCCTGGAGACGGCACGCATAGTGAGGAAGTTCCTCTCTCTGGAGCCTTGACCATCGGTAACTAGGACCCTGTTCCCGATACCGGTGCGGAACTGTTTTTTTATATTTTTAAATGTATTTTTTTATAACTTGTATTTAAACATGTAATTTATCGGAATATATTTTAATAAATGGTATAATAATATAAGCCTTTATTACTGTAATATAATATCTATACATATTAATCAATATACAACGTGTCCCTGACAGTTCGACATTAATTGAAATCCCAAATTACAATTTTAACTTAAACTAGTAATTTAGGTGTTACACTATGTTGTTTCATATTTCCGAATATATTTATTTGGAAATTCAAAATTTTCAATTATAGGTACCTGAAAATTAAAAATTCATGTTTTACTATACTCTTATTAATGAGCCTTACGCGGGATTTCAATGAATGTCGAACTGTCAGGGACACCCTGTATTATTTCGTATAAATACAAGTATTTATTTATCGGCAACGTGTTTTTAACGTATTTTACAGCTTGTCCTTCGACAAAGGGCTCCTCTAAACACTTCATTTTTCTCTGTCTTTCGCAACTTGGGTCCATGCTGAGCCAGCTGCTTTGACATCATCCTGCCATCTTTTATTCTGCCTACCTCGGTTTCTTTTTCTGTCTCTGGGGTATCATTCGGTTATCAGTTTAGTCCATTTCACTTTTTTGTCTCGTAGTTGTTCTCTTAGCTGTTTATATTTTACGGCTAAATCTCTATTAATATTGCTATATCTAGAGATGATTTCTACTTACAGCAAAGCTAAAATTAAGCTGCTTTTACCGTGTCCATAATATTACTTATATTATAATTCTAATAATTTCAATCGATGCATTATTACACACAATTTCATATTGACATCGTTTACCAATAATTACTTATTCCAGTGAAATTATCAAATATGAATAATTTCAATATGAATTAATTGATATTGATAACTTTAGTAGTAGTCTGTTCATCATGATATACACTTATCGGTTTTTCAATGAAATCATTAATTTTCTAACTAGTGTGGTAGAATTATGGGATAATTTATTGAATTATATGTAGATACTTAATTCAAGCATATTATTTTAGTCAAATAGATAAACTTTTTACAACAATTGACAGCATATAAAACGCCATTTTGTTTCAAGTACCTACCGGTGTGTTCCGGCAGCTGCATTTGAAAGCAGTTCCTTCCAGACTTTGTGTGCTTACCACCTTCGGCCACATCATCACTTACCGTGGTGAGATTGTGGTCAAACACAAGCCTATACAAATCTTATAGTATAAGTTATAATAGGTATGCCGTCTTTAAATATTCACCCGGTATAAGGGGTATAAAACCTTCTGCTATAGCCTACTCCTGTATTTATGCACACCTTTAGATTATAAAAAAAAGTATTGATATAATAAAACCAACATCTGCCAAGGATTTAGGACCAGCACAGCTGGACAATCTGAGACACAATATTGATACCAAAAAATGGAGACCCAGCCAGCCACAAACAAATAGAAAAACAAAGAAAAAATATTCAAAAAAATGTTTAACTATATATTTTTTGTTTCAGGTATTTAATTGAATATCAAGATCATTTGAAGTCCACTGATGAGTTACGTAAGTAAGGTACCTTCGTGAATTCCACAAGGACCGGCCTTGATTTACTTTCAATCAGCCTCCTAAGTATTTGTGCAAATAATCACCTGTATAAAGAGCAGCGGAAAGACCGAAACGATGGATTTTCTATTAGGAAACTCTATAATAGGGAATATGCATAAAATTTAAATTTGTCTCAAATATTTTTTTCTAGATTCTTTATTGTCATTACATTATACTTAAAAGGTATTTTTTTTATTTAGTTATTATTTAAACCCAGAAAATATTACATAAAAAGTGAAAAATAAGGGAGGAAAATTCAAACCTACAAAACGCGTCACCATTGGTCGAAACGAAATGTGACGTTAATTGTCACGTCATTGAATTTATCGGCGTCGATATTCATACTGTGTTAAAGTAGTGTTTGTGAGAAAAAGTGTTTAAAACTGTATTCCTGTGTGATTACTTGTGGATATATATTTGTAGTCAATCGAGGACGATGACAGAAACTGGTTTTGTTAAAGCACAATCAGATAATCTGCCGAAAATAGATGCATTTATGATGTCAGCATATTTTGCATCAAATCTCGAGTCTTTGCCTTTTAACTACAGCCATTCTTTCAACTGGTGGTGGCATATTCCGTTTTTGACACAAAAATATATGAGGAACAACTCCTTTCTTTAACCGTAGATTACATTTTTCTCCTTTCTGTTTCATTATGTTATATTCAATATAATTAACTGTATCTTCCTTAAGGCTAGTCTCCCTAAAATCAGTGTTCTTGCGGAATTTGTCAGAAAAGAAATATTGTTTTTTAGTCATCAGAAAAACAAAAATTAAATATATTTTACGTTATTTTAAAGTGTGAGATTTGAAGTTTCTAATACATATTTTATTTTTTAATTTGACGCCACTTTTATTAGCTTTGTGAGGCTTTAAACTTACCTCTATTTACGTTCCACGCGTAGAGGGTCTCATTCATGCACTCGCCACGAAAAAAATATAATAAAAACAAGAAATGTATTCAGATTACATTTGTCAGCAAGTCCTTTACAATAATCTTATCTAGTTACTTTTTTTCAAAATCGTCTCAATTTCTTATTTAAACTGCTTTAAAAAGTTATAAATTTCTGAATTTGACCCTTGCAACATATATTTTTTTCTATTACAAAGTAATGGTTTAGAGAAATCACACTTTAACCACTCCGAAAGCAACTACTTATCTGTCGAATAAAAAATATATGCATTCAAAAAATCATTTGAAATAAATTTACCGAAAATATATGTTGCAAGGGTCGAATTCAGAAATTTATAACTTTTTAAAGCAGTTTAAATAAGAAATTGAGACGATTTTGAAAAAAAGTAACTAGATAAGATTATTGTAAAGGACTTGCCGACAAATGTAATCTGAATACATTTCTTGTTTTTATTATATTTTTTCGTGGCGAGTGCATGAATGAGACCCTCTACGCGTGGAACGTAAATAGAGGTAAGCTTAAAGCCTCACAAAGCTAATAAAAGAGGCGTCAAATTAAAAAATAAAATATGTAGTAGAAACTTCAAATCATACACTTTAAAATAACGTAAAATATATTTCATTTATTGCTTTTCTGATGACTAAAAAAAATTCCGCAAGAACACTGATTTTAGGGAGACTGGAGCCTTAACCTGAAATAAATTATCAATCATTAAAATTTCGTAAAACCGCAATACGGATAAATAAGCAAGATCTTTAGATACATTTTTAAATAACTTTTGTAAACAAGGCTAGGTTAGTTTTAGACCAAACCTCCTATTTTCACACTAAGCTGTACATAAATATATGCTATACTTACGTTAAAATGATCTTCACAACAAAATAGAACCGATAATGGAGATACAATATCCCTTCTCATCATCTTACACCATTTTTTTCGTAATTTCGCATCGCATGGAATACGAAAAAACACTTTATCGGGTGTACTAATAATAGTGTTTTTGCACTTCGGTACCATACAATACTTGTAAGATGGTTTTTTAACTACTTCCATGATTTGTATAGCAATTAAAACTGAAAATACGTATGAAGTAACTGAAACACTATAGTAAACAAACGTGGGATATAACAAATGACGTCATCAAAAGCGCGCGCTAAATGGTGGCGTTTGAACGGCTCAAATTTATTCAAGGTTTTAAATTTCACTTTGAAAAATAATTTGGCTCTTTTCAAGCCTATTTATATTTTTTTCCATGTTATAAAAATGTAAATGATAAATTTAAGCAATAAAAAAAAATCATGCATATTCCCTATTGCTATAGTTTTGTAAGTAAATCTTATCTAGCCATTTTAAAATGAAAAACAACTCTGAGTATTTCTTGTTTTTTGAGAGTTAAAAAACATTAATTTATTTAATTCTTTAATAATATATAGTTAATTTCAATCATGCTTTTACTAAACTAAATATAGTATCGGTAAATACTAAAACCATCTGCATACACATTATCTAAGCTCGAGCTTGAAGCTTGGATCGTGCTTAACCCAACCGATTCGAAAATAGAGCAAAAACTAACGACCGCCTGTTGCGGCGTTGTTATTCTTATTTCAGTCGTGTGATGATGAGCATGGATGGTATTATCGATATCGATATTTTAACGATAAAGAGAATACAACTTTTCATGTTTCAGGCTTTGGTACAATTATTATTATAAATAAATTTTCTAACAATTCTCCGTTATGCTAATCATGTTATTAAATAAATATAAAAAAAACTCATAGTCCTTGTAGTACTTACTGTGTTGTATGTCCGGGATCGCCAAAATCATGGATTTTGTGATATGAGTGATATTTTTATTAAAATTGTAATAGGGAAATTATAAATGTTTACTTAATAAAAAAATAACAACACAAAACTCATGTTTTTCATGGAAAGATTTCAATCAAAGATAAAATTGACCTTTGAACCTACTTTAAATAATATTATTGTCCAACAATTTGTTTCTATCGATAGAAATGTAACCACATCACTAAAAAATACATCTAGCCCGTGTGCGGTGCGCATGACATGAGGATATCGCTCAAGATTCTTCAGCGACTGCTCCCTTTGTCTACCTTTCACATAATCGATAATTTAAATGCACGTCACTACGGTGCGCGTCGTCCGAGCGTGTTCACGACGCGTCGTCCCATCTAGGTTTATTGTTATAGAATTTATATTATCGACAAGTATTTTAGTGCTTTATGCTCCTCACTAATATTAGATGCATTAAAATTTTATACATTTCTGTTTTATTTAGCTTTCCTTTTCGCTTTTATCGATGATAAGTAATTATAATAAATTATTATGTGAAAAATTCACTCACAATATACTGAAATCGCAATTTCTCCACAATAATAAAATCTTAAGAGTGCTTAATTTCTTGTACGTCGGTATTTTTCATTTTTTTATGTTTACACTAGCTTTTCCGTGCCGTTTCACCCGCGTTTCCGAGGGATCTTGTGTTTTCCCGGGATTAAAAGTAGCCTATAGCCTTCCTTGATAAATGGGCTATCCAACACTGAAATAATTTTTCATATTGAATCAGTAGTTGCTGAGATTAGCGCGTTCAAACAAACTCTTCAGCTTTATAATATTAGTATACTTAGATAATATTATTATTAGTATAGAATTAACCACAATATCACCATGGTTAGTGATGATGTGGCCAAAGATGATAGGTAATACTCATATCCTCGGAGAGAACTAACTCTCATCTCTCAGTACACACCGGACGGAATTAACGAGGCTAGAAATTAAAAATAATACAAAGGCTTAAGAGTTACTTTATGCTGAGGCAGGGACCTTTTGACCCCGCGCAGCACACACTAATTAGTTTAGTAGTATTTAAATTTATTTACCTATTCGTGATGCGACTTTTTGTGTCAATAAATACTTTTTCTTTCTTTCTTCTTAATTTTAGCGTAGTTTTTATTTTGTATTTCATAGACAAATATCGCCTAACAAAAAGCCTAAAACATACATGTTACATCCTAGTAGCACGATTAGATCTTTACGATAATAACATGTAATGCTCTATTTTCAAATATGTATATTTCTTATCGATACTATCCTCATCCCAGCACTATTGTAGTCGTGTTCACGACACGATTCTACTTCATTGTTTAACTCTAGTAATTAGTTCGTTGCGTGTATCGGGCGTGATAAACCAATCTCAGTTCGCTTTGGAAACCACTGTTTGTTTGTCTGTGGACTGATTTTGAAGCTTAAGTATAACAGTGTTTGTTAGGAGCGTATTTCATTTATTAGGACCTTATATACCTACTGAAACTAAACTACTTACTTACTTTTAAAAATGAAAAAAAGCCCCAAATCGCTGCCGAGTGGAATTATGCCAAAAAGGGCTTGCAACATTGCCACGCTGAATGGCAATGCCAATTCTTTGGGCAAAATATACACCAGCCCTCTTGTCACTTGTATTATATATAAGCTAGGCTTAGTTTCATTCAGTTTGGAATCAAATGACATGAACGTGAATATCCCAGGATATTTATTATAATAACAAACAAGTATATTTTAACACATTTACACTCCATCAAACAAATTAACAATATGACCGCACATTACGCAAACTGTCCCGTCCGTATTCTATTTAGAATCGGGTCGATTTCCTACTTTTTTCACCGACCGTATTTTAACGAGCGCGGTCGAACAAATATTTACAGCGCCGTAATTTGGGTTAATCGAGCGCGGCAGTTACGCCCATGTTTTGACGTATCACAGATTTACTTGCGTATCACATGTGAGTTTTATTGCGTTAATGAGAATTATTGGATTTATTGTTTGGATTTTCAAGACTTAGTTCGCCATCGAAGTTGTTTTTGATGAGCACTGTTGAAAATATTGTAGAAACAATATAGAATAATGAAATTGACTGGTTCGGGAATGGGACTATGTACTGATTATGAAATACTAGCTTTGCGTCATCCCCAATTTTAGGGGTTATATTTCGGAATATAAGGTCGGCAACACATTTGCAATCCATTTGAATTAAACCTTATTTTATGGCTGATAAAGCACACTTTTGTTAAACCAAACCACACGTTATATGATTTATAAATACGAAATAATTTTGAGATAGTAAAAATTCGTGTTGCAATATTTTTTAGTTCGATCTTTAAAATAGATTACTGGCTACCTACTTACTGGCTAGAAATTAAATAATCTAGAACTAGTTTTAATATTATTAAATTAAAATTAAATACACAACAATATTCTGTATAAATAAATTATGTCATATTGAGTCAATCGGCTCATGTGCACCAAACGGGTCATGTCGGTTGTTTGTCACGAATGACGGATGTAAGGTAGAGAAGTAAGCAACTGCAGTGCGTGGAGGGACTCCGAATGTCTGTGAGACAGTAGGATTTCGTGTCACTATGTATTTAATTAAAAAAAACAACATGATAGGAAATATTCGAAAAGATTCGAGTGATCTAACTTTGCTGCAATCAGTTTCAAGTTGAAGTTGATACAAAATTTAAAAAAAAAAAATGAAATTAAACTGATTGCAATCAAGTTACGTCATAGCCGCACAGATTATTTTGACCATGATAAGAACATTTGATAAAACGTAATTTACTTACATATAGTATTTTTTATACTATGTTTCACAGTAGCCTAATACGAACTGGCTCTCAAATGCAACTGACGTAACACCGCTAGTAATAGGTGCTTGGCATGGCAGTAGGTGAATCTAAGAGGTTAAATCTTACGATGTCTTAATCCGGGTCTTCGCGAAAACCCACAAAATTAAAAAAGAAAAATTAATAGATCCAGTGATTATGTCTGAAACTATTTAAACTCTTTGGCATTAAAACTACTGATAATTTATACTTGGACTAGCTTTTCCCTGCGGTTTCACCCGCGTTCCCAGGATAAAATATAGCCCATGTTACTCAGAGATAATGTAGCTTTCTAAAGGTGAAAGAATTTTTGGAGTCGGTCCAGTAGTTTTTGAGTTTATTCGTTACATACAAAAATACAAATCTTTCCTCTTTATAATATTAGTATAGATTAGTTTTTAAGCCAAAAAAGTCTGAATTTCGCCAAAAAAACGGATTACGCAATTCTACAGTGACATATCACTGGACATTTTATTTATCTTTATAAAGTTTGAATAATAATTTGATGTAGCGTTTCAGAAATACGCAGCCGACGGTCTGGCGTCGCCTTATTAACCGCGCTGACAGATTTATGGTAATATAAGACTTATCGCTATGAAAATAACGATGTGTGCGTAATTTAGTTAAAAGGGTTATTTTAGCGTATCAATTAATGGTTTAAGATACGTTTGAAGCGTATTTTGAAAGTTAAGGAAGCTATAGAATATGTTTTTTTTATTGATGAAAAAATTACGAGGTTTCTATTTCGGGAAATAATAAATATTTCATAATTTAAAAATAGTTAAAAATCACATTTAACCATAGGGTGTTTCTCTTTAGCTCGCATGTTTGTCTCTTTTTGGCACTTGGGTGTAAATAGGCAAAAGTGCGCGCTAGTTTAGTACGTAATATATTAATCATTGGTTTATTAAATTATCTATTTATTTTTTTTGTTTTACAGTTATTTATGGTAGTCGCGCTGAACCATTTACCATCAGGTGGATCGTCTGGTTTGATAAATTGGATTAGTATGATAACCATTACAATTTATCGAAGTAATTTCTTCCAAATTCATTTGATCCGTGTTCCATTCAGCAGAGTTAAATCTACCCCCAAGCTGTACCATCTGGCAATAAAAGTAAAAACTTAATTTAATTCATTATTTCAACATAAATACCGGCTTGAACTGGTCATAACCGCTTTACGACACTATTTACATTGGCCGCTGCGCTATAACCGTGTTAATTTTAAAATTGTCTTAATGTAAACACATAAAAAAATTGAAATTATACTAAATGGACGGATGTGGTCGTAAAATTGTTGAAGGGCTCCGCGGGGTTCGCGGTTTAATATATAAACTCGTGTGTGGCCCACCCTTTAGGAAGATTTTACGATATTTAACGATGTTCATTGGACGGTGTCGGCTCTCCTTTATATTTACAGTTGATTGGCTCTCTTTCGGTGGAATTGTTTTCGAACGTAATTAATTGTGACTATAATTTACCTCGGTAGAAATTTATGAAATATAATACTTCCTAACTTAGTTCTGTAAGAAACCAGAATCCAGATCTTTTCTTGGGAATTGATAAAATACTTTTACTCCTAAAAAAAGCCACGTGTTAAGTTAGTCATAAAATTAATGAGCTTATACTAAAACCTAAGCCAAAGTTGAACTCAATAAAGATCTGCGGGTTGCTTTGTTCAAATTCTTTTTTTTTTGCAAATCTTTTAATTCTTTCTGTTGACTCTCTTCTACAACAGAATTTAAAGCATTGATTTTGTTTCGTGAGGAGAATTATTAGTATTTATTTAATAGCGTTCTTTGTGAGCATTGTAACCATTGTTTTAATATAGTAAGTGATCATGTGGCAAAGGAACTGGCTCTCAAGTGCAGCTGCCGGAACTTACCGATAGATTGTTGGCGACAGATTTTCAACTTGAGGGTGGAAGCCAGACAGGCGGGTACTACAAAGTACCCTACCACCGTGTAAACCTGCTTCACTATTACCATTATCACTTTTGTTCTAAAGATATTATTTATCTTTCTGGAATCTTAATTTAGGATCCTACTGGAAGTTCCTTGCCAAAAGCCATCCAACCGACTAGACTTAGTAACTGAAATGCTCTCAAGCGAAACGTGATAATGTTACATACTTGATTTAGGTACTCAGAGGAAAATCATTTTGTCCTATCTCGTTCCTCCCTCTGACGTCACCACGCACTAAGATTACCCCCCATGTCAATATTTGCATAGCTAATAACTTACTGTGCAAACAAACCCGTAATGAAACTGAAGCTAAAATCAACCTTAATACCTTATCTTACAAAACTTTCTTATTCTAAAGAAATTTGAATTTTACGCCTCGACTATAAAGCTGAATTTTATTGTTTCCATCTGAAGAATTTTGTACCTAGTAGGTTGTCTATTAAAAGTTATTATTAATTAAATCAATTATAGAACAGTTCGAAACAAATGAATTCCAATTTTAAATTTAACTAATGTAAGGTTGGTTTTCACTAAGCCGACGTAACACCTGTTGTGTCAGTATAGAATAGGCGTCGACATTAATTCGACTTGACGCAATTTGGCAAAGTTGTTAGTGGATCGTCTCGGGTTGCAAGAACTCTGGTATTTTCGGCTCAAGGACCCTTGGAAATAAGGGATTATATAGAATGACATTGTAAAAAACATACTTACATAATTTTAAACCATTACAGTTGTGTCTTTAGTGATTCATAAAACTAAATCGATAGAAAAGCGTTGCTTAAATTACTGGCATTTTTTTTTGTATTATGGGTCAGTCGTGGGCCTGAGATATATAGAATAATTAAACATAAAAACTTAACCCGTCGGGGGCTGCCATTTCTTGCCCCAAAATGAACAAAAATTTTGCTATTTGATGAGTTTGTAACTAATTGAAATTGTGTTCGGTAAATAAAATTTAGTCTTTAGTTTTGATAGAAATTGCTTTTCTATAATTATGTACTATATTTTAATTGAACTCGGGAACAGACATGCCAATGGCAGTCACCGACGGATTTTCTTAGATTTATCATTATGTTAATATGTATAGGTGAATATGTGTAGTAGTACCTATCTATATAGGTATACATATATGTATATGATAATAAAATTGCTGTCGGGGGTTTTCCGAAAGTTTTATTTAATCCTTTTTCGATTACTTACATCGTTTACAGCCGTCGTGGCTTTTTTCAAAAATTTTAATTTTGCTTTTTTTATTGAACTTATGCCTCTATTTCTGCCCATTACAAATACAAAATGGCTGCCATTTGTGGGCAGCTGGGATAGGACCAGGTATGAAGGTGGATTTATCGATAAAAATGAATATAAAATATGTACTTAAAATATTAGTATTAGTAATGTAGTGACGGGCCGGTTGGCGTGGTTGGTTAGATACCCTATCTATCACGCCGCAGGTCGTGGGTTCGATTCCCAATCAGGACAAACATTTGTGTGCATGAACATGTCTGTTTGTCCTGTGTCTGGGTGTAATATATATATATGTATGTATTTACAAAAGAAAAGTAGTATATCAGTTATCTGGCTTCCATAGTACAAGCTCTGCTTAGTTTGGGGTCAGATGGCCGTGTGTGAGGAATAATGTCCCAGAATATTAAGTAATCAATCTTCAAACACACTGTTTAAGTAAAGATGTGGCTGAAAGTGGTAAGCTTAAAAAACTCCATGTTAAACCAAACCATTCAATGCAAACATTCATCACCCACCAGCATAATATTTCATTTAACTTGAACAAAAAAAACTAATCATTTACATATTGCATTGCTCAACCCGAGCATTGAATCCGGGACTCGCATGCATTGCCACAATAATTCAACGGCCCGGCTAATTGACAAGGCCGGTGTCAAACTGCGCGATGCGCTGCGCGTACGCACGATGATGGGCGCTGACAGATGCGCTTATTTTATGGCAATGTTTGGTAAAGGTTTTACTCCACTGCAAGCGAAAATAACAGAGTTTTATCTGAAGTACCTAGTTTTTGAGAAAGTAATGATTTTCTAAATCGAATAATCTAAGATTATTACCGCACTTTATTAAATTTGGTTCAGTCATTGTATTGGGCCGTGATTGGGCAACGAAAACTTTTACTATAACTTCCGCGTCCCGAAGATTTAATTTTTCACGAGTGATTTAATATTTTTCGGGGATAAGAAGTATCCTATATTTTACTATAGGTTATGATTTATCATTGTGCCAAATTTTATCTAAATCTGTCCAAGCATTGCAGCGAGATTAAATAACACACATCCATACAAACTATCGCATTTATAATATTACTATCTTCTTACCTGTGGTTTCACACGCGCTCCCGAGGAACCTTATATTTTCCTGGGTTAAAAAGTTCCCTATATGTTAATCAAAGTATGATCTATCTGTGTGACAAGTTTCATCCAAATTTATTCGACTGTTTATGCGCAATTGAGACACAAGCATCCGAACATACAAACATTTATAATATTACTAAAGATCACACATATTTTTTCGTTGAAAGCTAACTAAAGCTATGAAATTCAACTCGCTCTCTTTCCCAGTGGATAAATGACTTAAAATAAATGGCATTGTAAGTATAAGACCTTTTAACATGTCTGTTAGTTGGAGGTTGAGAGTATTTCATATTTTGTGAAGGTTTAAATCAAAGTGACGTGGTTCGTGATGGAATTTATAAAGTACTAGCTGTTCGTCGTGGTTTCACCCGCGTTCCCGAGAAATAAAATAGCCCATGTCCTTCTTCATGCCATAGGCTATCTACGTACCAAATTTCATCATGATCGGTTCAGTGGTTTAGGCGTGAAAAGGTTACAAACAAACAAACTCACATTCGCATTTATAATATTAGTTAGGATTGTGTTTGACCACCTTGAAACCTTGGTCGATTTAGGGTTACCATAATCTATGGTCGCGGATTTATTATATAAATAAAATGAAATGACAATTTAAGATTACTCTGAAGTGCTCAGAAGCGAGGGTTTTGATGGATTTTTAAAAAGGTTTCTAAGATGACGTCAGATAGCTTCCGGTTGTTTAAAAATCCATTAAAAAAAATGTCCAACCTAATTATTTTTTAGCTTTGCATCATTTTTCTACAGTTAGGTTCTCACTAAAGACAATCGGCATTTAATTTCGTTTCGATATTTAAAAAAAGGTAAGTCCAATAAAAAAACAGACTTAAGTTATAAACAAATTGCGTACACATTCCATTATAAAATACGAGGCGCCTTTAATAAATTCTTTCGCATGTAACTGCCATGTTCTTTAATGAAAAATTTACTTTGTTTATTTGTTTTTATATTTGAACTTAAAGTAAATCATTTTGTTTATTATTATTGCTTGGTAAATGTTATTTGTAATTTATTAAACCGCATGTGGTATTAATATTTGTAAAAAGCTGTTTTTTTTTAAATTATTGTTTAAATTTTATTAAATCGATCTTCGTGGTAATTTATTTTGTATTTCCAGGAAAAAATTAGAGATATTTCCCCTTAAGGTGACGATGACCCGCACTAAACAAACGCGCGAAAGAGAGAAGAAACAAAAGCTATTTCCTTGTAAAAAAAAACACGTTTAAATTCTATTTAAAGAAAACGGATTCTTTTTTTGGATAAATAAAAAATTGTTCTATATGTATTAGATCTTAGAATGTCTGTTAATATGTTCTAGTTATTTGGATTGGTAAAATAGGAGAAAAAATCATTTTAAATTTTAAAAAGGCACATATTCTCGTTATTTTTCTGACGTTATCAATGAAAATTTTATATTATTAAAAAAATTATTCCATATCGTAAATCATTCAAATAATACAGAGAAAAACTTAATTTATAATCATCATTTTGCGTATATCGTCGCCTTAATCAAGGGTTGCTTGCCTATCAGTTCTCACCGAACCACAAGATGGCGGGAAAATTGTCACCCGTATTTTGTTTTTTTTTTTTGTTGACTTACCGAACTTAAGAACAATGTTTTGCATCCTTATTTGAAATGCGGACAGCTAAAGTGCGGAGCTTGATTCCGGGTTCCTTACCTGACCCCTACAATAGGACTTTTAAGGCTAGAGGCATCGTCGACGTCCTTTATAATATTTTGGGGGCCTAATATTTTTAGGAGTAGGTTTTGAGCTCAACCGCCGTTCAGGGTTAAAAATACTCATAAATACGAACTACTTTTACTAGGTGACCAAGTCTAATTCCGCTTCTTCCGCAAATTTTATATCCATGGTGAGCCAAACCATTTCCATATTGAAAACTAGCTTTTCCGCGCGGTTTCACCCGCGTTCCCGGGATAAAATATAGCCCATGTTACTCTGGGATAATGCAGCATACTAATGGTGAAGGAATTTTTGAAATCGGTCCAGTAATTTTTGAGTTTATTACATATCTTATCGTATATAATACAAATCTTTCCACTTTATAATATTAGTATAGAGTATAGATAGTCACACGTAATCACACATCTCTGGAGTACTCTCAACATGAGATAGGTCCATTTCCACCAGACCGCTACTTACACTACTTGGCTTGGGTCCAGCCGGTGGTCGGTCTCTGACGGGCCCATCTCTGGGCTATTTAGATTTTATCGTAGAGCCGTCGGAATTTAATATGGTTTGGGTCTCGTTAGGTTACATCTGTGATAAGGTGTTGCAATCATTTAAAGGGACATTAGAATCATTATGTTTGAAATTATTAAAAAATATATTCTGGGACATTCCTCACACACGGCCATCTGATCCCAAACTAAGCAATCTTGCACTATGGAAACCAGATAACTGACATACTACATATATTTCTTTTTTTATTGTAAACTAGATGTCCCCCGCGGTTTCCACCGCGTTGCCGAGAAAAAAGTAGCCCATGTCCTTCTCCATACTTATAGATAGGCTATCTGCGTACCAAATTTCACCGCGATCGGTTCAGTGGTTTAGGCGTGAAAAGGTAACAAACAAACAAACTCACTTTCGCATTTAATATTGAGACTAACTGTGAAATCACGAAAAAATTATCAGCTGTTCCACACAAAACTTCAATACCTACTCGACCAAAATGTATGAAGCAACCGTTTTATTTTACGCGATATCAGAGTTGGTCCCATAATAAAAGTTGTTCATATTGATGAGTACTTCCACCTCTGCAAGTATTGCCAGCGACTAAAAAGTCAACCTGTATGTAACGTAGCAGATATGGTATGTACATCAAATTCCCAAACAGTTATTATATAAGAATACCGCAGGCTGTTCATTGCGATAACATCTAAATGGTTTCCCTTAGGAACGCTTGTCAACGTCTGGAGCCTCGCCAACCGGTCTAGATCACAATTATAGGTACACTAAGCGCAATTCTATTGTTCCACAGTGATTTTGGATGATAAGGATTATTATTAAAGGAGACTTAAGATTTAAAATTAAAACTTCAAGTGTCAAAATTGATTGTGTTAATCCAAAATAAGCCTTATGTCCATACAACCTGGCTCTATGCCAGGTTTATAAATTCAATTGTTCGAATCTTGACTCAAAAATTTAACAACACAGACCTTAATATTTATCGATAGATTTCGTTCGGATATTTTATTGCATGTTTCTAATTCTTCATCATTTTATAATTATTATCAGTCTTCAAAAATATAAACGACAGACAGAACTTAAACTTGTTAGATAGAACATTGCAATTTGAAGGATCTGCTGGATGATAGGGTACTTTGTAGTACCCGACTGGCTATCACCCTCGAGTTGAAAATCTATCGCCAAACACCTACCTGCACTTGAGAGCCAGTTCATTCTAGGCTTTGTGTGCTTACCACCTTCGGCTACATATCTCTTATCGTGGTGAGATGGTGATCAAATACAAACCTATGTGAACTTGGCACCCGACTTTCAAAAATCGTTTTTTTTTTTGCGCATTCCTGTAGAGCTAGGTAGGTAGTTGATTGTAGTGAACGAATTTTTGATTGTAGTTGGACCAAAAAAAAATTATGGGTCACCCAAAAATAGCCAGCCCCCGGATTTACAGAAATTCAATTCTCACGGTAGATTTGTATGGCAAATCGTTAGTAGTTGTTTGTAGTGAACGAATTTTCGTTTGTAGTAATTTAGTTTTTTTTATATTTAATTTTTAATAAAATAAAAAAAAAATCAAAAATCGTTTTTTTTTTTGCGCATTCCTGAAGAGCTTGGTTAGTAGTTGTTTGTAGTGAACGAATTTTCGTTTGTAGTTATTTAGTTTTTTTTTTATTTAATTTACAAAAAAAATAATATTCAAAAGTCTATTTTTTTGCGCATTCCTGAAGAGCTTGCTTAGTAGTTGTTTGTAGTGAACGAATTTTCGTTTGTAGTTATTTAGTTTTTTTTTGATTTAATTTTTAATAAAGAAAATCATTTAATCAAAAATCGTTTCTTTTTTTGCGCATTCCTGAAGAGCTTGGTTAGTAGTTGTTTGAAGTGAACGAATGTTCATTTGTAGTTATTAAGTTTTTTTTTTATTTAATTTTTTATTTTTTAAATATTCAAAAGTTTTTTTTTTTTGCGCATTCCTGAAGAGCTTGCTTAGTTGTTTGTAGTTTAGTTTTTATTTAATGTTTTTCTTAATTAAAAATTAAATAAAAAAAACTAAATAACTACAAACGAAAATTCGTTCACTACAAACAACTACTAACCAAGCTCTTCAGGAATGCGCAAAAAAATAGAGGATTTTTGATTAAATATTTTTTTTTTTATTAAAAATAAAATAAAAAAAAAACCAAATAACTACAAACGAAAATTCGTTCACTACAAACAACTACTAACTAAGCTCTTCAGGAATGCGCAATAACAAAAGATTTTTGTTAAAAAAAAATTAAAAATTTAATTAAAAAAAAACTAAATAACTACAAACGAAAATTCGTTAACTACAAACAACTACTAAGCAAGCTCTTCAGGAATGCGCAAAAAAATAGACTTTTGATTTTTTTTTTTTTTTTAATTAAATTAAAAAAAAACTAAATAACTACAAACGAAAATTCGTTCACTACAAACAACTACTAACCAAGCTCTTCAGGAATGCGTAAAAAAATAAACAATTTTTGATTAAATAATTTTTTTTTATTAAAAATTAAATAAAAAAAAATCTAAATAACTACAAACGAAAATTCGTTCACTACAAACAACTACTAACCAAGCTCTTCAGGAATGCGCAAAAAAAGAAACGATTTTTGATTAAATGATTTTCTTTATTAAAAATTAAATGAAAAAAAAAACTAAATAACTACAAACGAAAATTCATTCACTACAAACAACTACTAAGCAAGCTCTTCAGGAATGCGCAAAAAAATTGACTTGAATATATATATTTTTTTAATTAAATTAAAAAAAAACTAAATAACTACAAACGAAAATTCGTTCACTACAAACAACTACTAACCAAGCTCTTCAGGAATGCGTAAAAAAAAAACGATTTTTGATTTTTTTTTTATTTTATTAAAAATTAAATATAAAAAAAACTAAATTACTACAAACGAAAATTCGTTCACTACAAACAACTACTAACGATTTGCCATACAAATCAACCGTGAGAATTGAATTTCTGTAAATCCGGGGGCTGGCTATTTTTGGGTGACCCATAATTTTTTTTTGGTCCAACTACAATGAAAAATTCGTTCACTACAATCAACTACCTACCTAGGTCTACAGGAATGCGCAAAAAAAAAAACGATTTTTGAAAGTCGGGTGCCAAGTTCACATAGGTCAAATACAAGCTTACATTATAGTAAGAAGAACATACGTTAGAAAGGATTTTTCAAAATTTTACCCCTAAGGGGGAAAAATAGGGGGTTAGAAAAGCGAATGGAAATCCCAAACCATCAACGCACTTAACTCTTAACTACCTAGTTAACTCCGTAAACGCTAAATCGATCGCAGCCCGCGGCATCAAATATTAAATACAGAATGAAGTTAATAACCGACGTAAGCCCCAATAACAATTAAAAACTGCTGGATTTAGATAACTATAGTTATATATAGGTACGAACATACATACATATGTGCATTAATGTAAACAGTCATTTGCGTACTATTCGTGCCAAATGTACTTGGGTTTATGCCAACTCGGTCGACATAAGAGCCCAAGTGCAAGGTGAATGCAGTAGGCGAAGTAGGGATTGTCCTTGAATTCCTACTACCTATACATTCCTAAGTAATATTATAAATGTGAAAGTAACTCTGTTAGCTTTTCACGCCTAAACCGCTGAACCGATCGCGATGAAATTTGGTATGCAGATAGCCCATGGTATGGAGAAGAGACATATGCAACTTTTTTTCTCAGGAACGCGGGTAAAACTGCGGTGAACAGCTAGTTATTTTTATAATTGTTCTTCTTTTAAACCTAATCCTAACTAAAATTGATCTTCTTTAAGTTTCTAATAATGTCCCGCCACCTTTCGATGAGGTACTTAAAGCCTCACTCATCATCTATGATTTTAGTGGCAATATGATGACAGGTCCAACAATCCCGGTCTACTTATTAACATTTTAAACTGAAAAGTCAATTGTATAGCGATTTTCATATCACCCTTGTTTTGATGACGTAATGAATTTACGACAGTTTATCATTACATACCCTAACATTATAATGAGCAGGCAATTGTTCATATTGAGCCTCAGGCACTTGAACTTTAAAGGTTGAAAGCTGTACACCTGTTAGGAGGCCTTTAACGCATTACATTTATTATTCATTAATATTATTGACATTTCGTTTATCTCACCGATTTATTTTCAAATTTCGAATGACCAGTGAAAAAGATAATTTGAATCAATAGATTCTAAATTCGTATTTAATTGAGCTACTGTATATACTTTGTACTTGTAACATAATTTTATGCGAACTTCAGACCCTAAACCGGACAGGCGGACCTAACAACCGGGAAATTAAAAAAATTGGTTCCATTATAACATGTTCATAATCCCGATACAGATAATAACCATCCGGCTGCTTCTGGCATGACAATGATACAATTGTTATTTTACGTATTTGGAAAATGTTTGTGTTTGATGCGTGTCCCCGTCCGTTAAGTTGAAAACCTATACTTGCTTGAGTTTGCTATCCTATGTTCCTCTCCATACCATAGGCTACCTGTGTACCAAATTTCATACCGATTGGTACAGTGGTTTAGGCGTGAACAGGTAACAAATAAAGTTACTCTCGCATTTATTATATTAGAATGATTTATGAACCTTTACTATAGATTTAAAACCTAATAATTTAGCCCCATCATAAGAAGGTTTTTCTTTAAGGAAAATTAAAAGTTTCTTAGCTTATATTTCCTGGAAACTAAAGAATCTTCCAAACTTTATATGATGGATGGAGAAGAAAAACAAAACTAACTTCCCGATCTTTGACCTCGCAAATTCCGATATTAGGTATAACAACTTGCGAAATATTCTCTACTATTAGATGTAATCTTCAGTAGTGATGTGATTTTAGTAGATACCTCGATATTAGTAGATTTTATGTAACCACTAATCGATTTAAACTGATGTATGTTTTTTTTAAGAAAACGGTGGAACTTTCTTACTTACTTTAAAGTACCCGCTTGGCTGGTTACCATGCCTTACTATTACCATCTTCGACCACCAATTACCATGGTGAGGTTGTGGTCAAACACAAGTAGGATACAAGGTGATTTTTTAGTCACTGGCAATACTTGCAGGGGTGGAAGTACTCATATAGGACCAACTCTGATATCGCGTAAAATAAAATGGTTGCTTCATACATTTTGGTCGAGTAAGTATTGAACTCTTGTATGGAACAGTTGATATTTTATTCGTGATTTCACAGTTAGTCCGATAAAAAAAGTTGTTCATATTGATGAGTACTTCCACCCCTGCAAGTATTGCCGGTGACTAAAAAATCACGCAGTATAATAATATGTTTATTTTTTCTTTTGATTATTACGTAGTTTATCAGTTTAGTTCGTAAAAGTCCATACTAAGATGGCCGTATGTAAAAAGTGTACCAGGACATTTATAACAAAACGAAACCCTATGCGACTAACTTAACATACTAAACGTTTTATAATTGATACAAATAATCGACTAAAACATCAAATGTCACAACCAAACATACGGGTCGCATCACTAAATCATACGCATAATAAATGTTAAATAATTAATATCACCTGTTAAGTAAGTTATTTGATCGAGAGGCTACCAGAACTCTCAAGACATTGATCGATAGCTCAACTGAAGCATGTGTTTAATGCCAACATAACCTTATACCCCACCAAACATTGCTTGATGAAATTCAACCTTATAGCTGAAGCAATAAGGTAGTGAATAGCGAAGGTGACGCTTTAGTGATCCTTTGGCATTTTTGTAAGAATGCACGTGAATAATCATTGTGTTTATAACTAATATGTTTTAAAAAGCTTTTGTGCTAAAGTTGATTTTTGAAGAAAAACCTTCGATTACATAAAAAAATATAAAATAACTAGCTGTCCCAACAGACGTTGTCCTGTCCAAACTCGATTACGACGCCATCTACCGGGTCCAATTGTATTTTCAAACCATCCAGGGACCTTCTCAAATATACACAAAAAATTTCATCAAAATTGGTCCAGTCGTTTAGGAGGAGTTCAGTCACATACACACGCACACAAGAAATATATATATTAAGATGTATTTAGGTACATAGTTATAACAAAATTGCTTTCTCCTCACAAATTTCGTATTTTAGGTCAAATTAATCACACAATCAGTTCATACCGTATATATGCATATTATTATAGCATTTTATTTATTTGTAAAGGTCGTCGGAAAACGCAGAATGCAGGCCGCCCAAGACCGCGGTCCTATTGGAGATCCTTAGGGGAGGAGAATTCCGGCAGTTGCACTTGAGAGCCAGTTGCCTTTTCTTATAAAGGTCGGCAACACATTGGCAACCCCCCGGGTATTGCTAATGTCCATAGGCGACGGTAGCCACTTACCATCAGGTTGACCGCCTGTCTGCTTGCGTAATGAAGGTGTCGATATTGCGTTTTAAAAAAACATTTTCGACACCTTATTTTGTTGGGTTAATCTTGAGTACAGTCATGTGATAAAGGTAGTAAACTCGCTCAAGACGCTGACTCTCAAGTTTGTCTACCAGAACACGTTTCTAAATGACAATTAAATGACGTAAAGGCTTTTATTTAAGTTATCGGCTCCTGGTCTCATCCAGTTAACCTTTAACTCCATTAGCTACTTCCACGGTTAGAAGTTAACGTTAAGTTAGGACTTAAACCTGTTTGAACTTGGTCTCTAACTTCTAAACTATGCCCTGGTGTTTGGCTGGCGATGCTCTTTTGTTTGATGAGTTTAAGTTTAATCTTGCAGCTTAGATTGAATTAATATTGGGTACCTTGATTATTGTAAAGTTCTAAATCTTATATTTACCCAGGATAAAAAAGCGAAAACATAATTTGTTTGCAATCAATGTATAAAATACAAACTATGATATATAGAAAACATCCTCAAAGCCCTCGCTGCTGTCTATAGGCAAGGTTCCCAACAGGCTGGCTGCGTTCCCTTTTGTAAATACTAGTTGTAAATATAAAATTTGTTTGCCCTTTACTTGCTGAGGATTTTTTAAAAAAAATTACTGGTCAAATTTAAACATTACCCGCGGTTTCACTCGCCTTCCCAAGGGATCTTATGCTTTCCCGGTATACCAAGGTATGATCTATCTATGTTAATAGTAATGTTGTATGGTAAGTTCTGTTACGGATTTTTTAGAATTTCTAATAAACCGTTTAAAATATATTTTTTATGAATATTTAACCTAAGTACTTGTACATAATTTGCCAAGACTTATTTGCATCCTTTTGATAAAAACAAATTATAATATCAAAAACTTGTATGTATATATATTTTTTTTAAGATACCCTTCACCTAATCTTCACCCAATTTCATATTGATTGCATTTTTAACGTACCACATTTGCGATACGTGGATTAAACTCATAAAATACTGAAAATCGCCATCATAAAAGCGAGTGAACCCTGAATTTGATTCATATTTCCTATTCACACTGCTACCAATAGGGCTGTCAAATTTAGAAAGTCGATTTTCAAAATTTTTGGGAGTAATAAATAATATTGACAATTATTTTAACGTAACTTTCTTTCGAGTTTTGTATTTCTGTTAGACATAATTACAAATTATAACACCATTACAGGGGAATATTTTTTTTTTCTTTGAAACCATTATGCTTTCAAAGAAAAAACAGCTTGTTTTACCAATATTTTTTTTATACAACATTGTCGGCAAACAAGCATACGACCCGCCTGATGGTAAGCGGTTACCGTAGCCTATGAGCGCTTGCAACACGCGCGAGTGATACCCCTATCACTCGAGCGTTGCCGATCCTTCCCCCCTCCCCGATGAGCGCTGGCGACCTTACTCACGCGCAGGAACACAACTCTTAAGTTATTTGGCTGCGGTATTCTATAAGGTGGAGGTACTTCCTCAGTCGAGCTGCTCTTTGAGCGACATAGCGCTATGCTCTACCTCTCTTAAAAAACACATTAATCTACATAGCTAATCAATAGAGAGATAGAAAACACAAATCTTTCACCATGCCGCGTATGAATTAAGCAATGAACTGCTTATTTTTTAATATCCTTGCATATAAAAAAATGGAACATTTACCTATTTGTCTGTCCATTAGTGTGCTTAAAACTCGAAAACAATTAATCGAATTTTAAGATGATAGCTCAGTGGTAGTGACGTCGGATACCGATGCGAAGGTCGTGGGCTCGATCTTGCTGTCGCCAAACATCTACAGTTGTGTTCCGGCATCTGCACTTGAGAGCTAGTTCCTTCTAGGCTTTGTGTGCTTATCACCTTCGGCCACATCATCACTTACTAAAGTGAGATTGCGGTCAAACACTAACCTATAAAATGTAAAAAAAAGGAAAATAATAAACAATTATATTTTTAAAAAACGTGTGGTAGCCCTAACCTTACCAAATCAAAATTCGCCTTCGATAGGATATAGGGTTCTGTCTACTGAATATTTATCAAGAATGGACAGGACGGACACAGCTGTGTCCCTACAATTGAAATGTGACGAACATGGGCCCTTTTGATACGTCCATTGTTTGATTTAATAACTGCTTTGTTTTGTCAAGTTTTGGGTTCAAGGCTTTTGTTTATTTCTCTACGGAACCATTGAAGTGTGTAGATATTCGTCTCTAAAGTATTGTCGTTTCCCAGTTTATTAGGACTAGCTGTTCCCCCGGTTTCACCCGCATTCCCAGGATAAAAAGTAGCCTATAACCTTCCTCAAGAATTAAGCTATCAAATGTAAAAATTACTTTTCAGATCCGACAGAGGTAGTTCCAGAGATAAGCGCTTTCAACCAAACAAACAACCAAACTGCTTATTATACTGGGTGATTTTTTAGTCACTGGACATACTTGCAGGGGTGGAAGTACTCATCAATATGAACAACTTTTATCATGGGACTAACTCATGTGTCACAAAAAATTATCAGCTCTCCATACAAAAGTTCAATACCTACTCGACCAAAATGTATGAAGGAACGATTTCATTTTTTGCGATATCAGAGTTGGTCCCATAATAAAAGTTGTTCATATTGACGAGTACTTGAACCCCTACAAATATGTCGTGACTAAAAAATCATCCTGTATTGGTTACTACCTATAGATATAGGTACACAAAATGCTTTTTTAAATTACTAACCTGAAGAATGTTCTGCGTTTGTCAAACCACATCAACAAAAAAATAATCGACAAGTTTTTGATGACAGATTTTTCAACATGATTAAGAATCCAATAACTTGTTTTGAACATTAAAGTACCTACCTACAAAATGAAATAAAGTCGCAGCAACTTATCTGTATAGTTGAGTGGGGGTTCCACCTTTAAAAATATTGCCTATGTTTTACTTTTTAATATGTTATGTTTAACTAACCACCAGATAAAACACTTTATACCTATTACCAAAAATAATAATGACCACCAAAATTTAATCCCCATTCTAGCGTGAAATTAGAACCAAAAATTTACAACTTGCGATCCTACTTAAAGCAACAAACTCCAAATTATATGATTGTTTAATCCAAAAAGGGTTACCGTGCAGTTAAAAAAAATAACCATTCGAGCAATCGGCATACACTTCTAACCTAAAGTATCCGGGTCGTTTCTAAATAGGAAGAGATTTACAATGTTTTCACATAATTTTATTTATTTATTTACAACAAGTATTTACAATCAATGTATAAAATACAAACTATGATTTATAGAAAACATCCTCAAAGTCCTCGCTGCTGTCGATAGGAAAGGTTCCCAACAGGCTGGCAGCGTTCCCTTTTTGAATGGCCAAACTAATGCGTTGGCGGAAAAAGCTCCCAGCCCGTCGGTCTCCCGAAGCCTCGATGAGCTTGGATGATAAAATCCGAGCAAATCGGCGATTTGGTGATCAATTTACTAAATTTGGGTTATAGAGGTTATGGTCACAACGTTCCTATTTATTTATTTCAATAAAATTGTCAAGATGTACTGCAAATAGGTACTGTGTTTGTTCTTCCGCATTCCTAGTTCTATATAACAAGGAAGACATCTCTCTGAGAAGCAAACATTCGCAATGCGAGGTAAAATTCTAATTGAAATACTGTGTCAAATGCAAATTAACTTAAGCTTACGGGTTTCATTAAAGGTTCCGTAAACTTTGGAATGCACTCTCTAAATTGCATACAGCTGTTGAAACTAAAGATTCCAACTTTATATATTAGATAAATTGCGTTGTTACTGTAATTTAGAAAAAAAAAAATCTTCTTATCATGGTGAAATTGTAGTAAAAAAAAAGTGAATCAAGACACAATAAACTAGCTTCTATTCTCTCATCGCGTTCCTAGGGATCTTATGTTTTCCCAGGATAAAAAGTACCCTATATGTTATGTCAAGGTATAGTCTATATTTTGTGGGTTTTGTGTTTATAAATATTACTAGCTTCCGCCCCGCGGAATACCATAGGCTATCTGCATACCAAATTTCATCGCGATCGTTTCAGCGGGAAAAGGTAACAAACAAACAAACTCACTTTCACATTTATAATATTAGTTAGGATTAGGACAGTAGGATTGATGTTAGAGCTGATACAGTATATCAGTAATGCTGACACAAATTCGTTATTCAATTAAGCAAGTGTAGTTTCATTAGTTTGGGCGCGGTGAGGACGGGACCAAGATGTACGGACAATGGAAATGATGACATATACCCAGGACTTATACATGAGGTATTAATAAACTAGTAGTAACGTGTGACTTCGGATATTTCGGTGATGGGATCTTTTGTTAAAATATGGGAAAACTAATGGTCGGGACTTGCCGTGTCAAAATTTAAATTATGGAAAAACTAGATCTTCCGCTCGGTTTCACACGCGTTCCCGGGATAAAATATAGCCCATGTTACTCAGGAATAATGTAGCTTTCTAATGGTGAAAGAATTTTTGAAATCGGTGCAGTAATTTTTGAGTTTATTCGTTACATACAAAAATACAAATCTTTCCTCTTTATGATTTGATAAAACTTTTATTACTAGTTTTACATTATAAATTAACAAATTGGATTCACATGTTGTCATAAATATGTTGATGCATGAATGTTTGTATGTTTGGATTTTTGGGACTCAATGCACACTTAAACGGCTGAATGGATTTGGATGGAACTTGGCACAAAGATAGATAACATATAGGATACTTTTTATCCCAGGAAATATAGGATCCATCAGGAACGTGGGTGAAACTTGGGGCGGAAGATATTACAATATTTATACATGTTTTTAAGAGAGGTAGAGCATAGCGATATGTCGCTCAAAGAGTAGCTCGACTGGGGAAGTACCCACCTTACAGAATACCGCATCCAAATAACTTATAGTTGTGTTCCCGCGCGTGAGTAAGGTCGCCAGAGCTCATCGGGGAGGGGGGAAAGGTCGCCAACGCGCGAGTGATACCCCTGGTGTTGCAAGCGGTCATAGGCTACGGTAACCGCTTACCATCAGGCGGGCCGTATGCTTGTTTGCCGACAATGTTGTATAGAAAAAAACTTGTTACTCTAATAAGTATACTTATTTGATTTCAGAGTTATCAAGTATTCGTCTTATTTGTTGTTACAGGATAAATGTTTCAATTATTTTCCACATTCAAGTATGTAACAGAAATTGTATTTCCAATAATACCTGAAATCTCTTAACATATTATTGAAAACAAATTGATATTTAATAATAACAGCATATTCAGAGGCGGATTTCCTCAATGCCAAATAGGCCTGGGCCTAAGGCGGCCTTATATTAGAAGTGGCCAATCATGCAGGTGTGTCTGTCTTTCTGTTTGTTACTTCTTCACGACCTCACTACTGAACCAGTTTTGATAAAACTTGACAAGAGATAAAAAGTCCGTAGAAGGACATAGTATACTTATGATCCCGAAGACACGAATTATATCACGGGCAACACCTAAAAAATCATATATTTCCTCAGTAAAGGAACAGTTGTCAACCAGGCACCAACCAAGAGTAAATAGAAGTCATTGGGTTGGCGACGTTTTACCGTTTCAAGCTTTGGTTGACTTCCAGATGACTCGACGCCCTCTATTTGCCCCTAGGGGCCCCGTAGGGGCGGCTGATACTACATGGCTTAGGGCAGCCAGAACTGCTACTCCGTATCTGATCGTATTAGAATCGTATTTTTTTTTTTACTTTGTATAGGCTTGTGTTTGACCACAATCTCGCAATGGTAAGTGATGATATGGCCGAAGGTGGTAAGCACAAAAAGCCTAGAAGGAACTGGCTCTCAAGTGCAGCTGCTGAGACACATCAATAGGCGACTTTCGTTTGGCGACTTTCATCTTGAGGATGCTTATTAGCCAGGGGGTACAAAGTACCCTACCACTGTGCTGCTACGGTTTCCTTACGATGTTTTCCTTCACTGAAAGCTCAAAGTAATTGTAGGATTTCAACCCACGACCAATCAACGTCGCCCTGAAAATGTCACATCTAGATAAGCTTTTAGGTCATGGTCTAACGCTGTCTAATTTATCTAGTGTAGCCTGGATAGTCTAGGTAAAGTTTGGCGACAAATGAAGCTCATGTTTTGCAGCATTGTACACTAATCTATAGTTGGATATCAGTGAGAGGACGTTCGTTTGTCCTAGAAATTGAATAAGCATTAGGTGTTACATAGGTACCGAATTAAGGTGCTCAATAGGAGATATGAGCATTAATAACTCGAGTTGAGCATTTGATTTAATAAAATGTAATTGTATACTCTCTATTTCGCGTTATTCGTACTTATTCCGTGATAAACAATTTTCATTGCTTTTGATCATTTGCTTTTTTTTTGTGTATTTTTTATCATATGTTCATCCATTTTCGTTAAATAAAACATTGCAGTTAATTCTAAATATGCATGACAAAATGCGCAAAGTATATGCGAGTAAGTAGGATATTTGTCGGATAATAAAAAAAACTAGAGTGCGATACAAAATTGACTTTCTATTTCCACATTTAAACACAATCCTACTAAAACTAACAGTAAATGTATAGTAAGTTTCAGAGAAATATGCGAAAGTACTCACTTATACTTTTAAATTTACAATCGTATAAACCCTCTTTGCGTGTACAAAGCAATAAAGTTTTCGAGAAAACATTTTACGCGTTGAACAACACCAAATCTATGGAATAATGAAATATACATAATATGTTATTTGAACATTTTTAAACTATCAATGAATATCAAGCATGTTGTACCTTACCTATTTAAGATCATCACCATCATCGTAGTCTTCATCAACACTACATCATATCACTCACACTGGACATAGGCCTCCTAAAGTGCACCACTCGTTCCGGGCAGGTTCCTTGTCTCATGCATCGTCCGGACTGGTTCAATGCATAAAGTGGCAATGGGCAGGCCACATAGTGCGCAGAACGGATGGCCGATGGGACCGAAGAGTTCTGGAGTGGAGACCACAGACCGGCAAGCGCAGCGTAGGACGTCCACTTACAAGGTGGACAGGCGACCTTATAAAGGTCGTCGAAAAACGCTGGATGCAGGCCACCCAAGACCGGTCCTATTGGAGATCCTTACGGAAGGCTTATGTGGAGTGGACGTCTTGCGGCTGAGATGATGATGATGATGAACCCAGTCCGGGTAAATTTTCATGTGGAATTTGGATCAGGGTCCTAATAATCTATGATAATAGAGATTGTTACTAAAACCCCATGAATGAACTAGCTACTGATATTCGACAGAATACTTATCAATGATCAAATATTCGTGTATCATTGTAAGTCGATGTTGAATTTGGCCCATATATCGAAAGCTGAATTGAGCCCTGTCAACGATTGATTGACGGGGATTCCCCTTCATTGCGACAATCCTTCCCAGTGATAGGTTATTTTCAACAGCTGGGAATATTCATATTAACTTAATTGTGTTTCTTAAACAAGAATTTTTAATTTTTTCCTTGTATTTTTATTAATATATTGAGTTACTATTTTTCCGTCCCCTATTTTTTAGGGGCTGAATTTCGATAAATTACCGTATTTCTTGTCTACATCATAAAGGGACTCTCTGTGCAAACTTACAGCTTTCTAGGTCCAAGATTTTGGGCTGGGAGTTGATGAGTCAGTCAGTGAGTGAGTCAAGACTTCTTTTCTTTTCTTTTTATATATTTTGATTGATGTTCGCCTGGTTTGTTATTCGTAAAAGTACGAACCTTTGCATATCTAGTTTGCGCGAAATTCAACCCTAAGCAACGTTGTAAACAAATCTTCTATTCAATAATAAATATCAATTTACAGACAAACAAAAGGATACCATTTCCCATCTTAAGTATACGTAAGTATAATCCATAATTCACTATTTCATTGCTCAAAACAATATACTTAAATCGTGCTTTGCATAATTGCACGGTGCAACGTCCTATGCAATAATGGCGGTGCTAAATTCTGACTACGCCTGTGACTACAGTGTGACTGTATTCATAACACCCGTAGAGGCTTGAAGCATTTAATGCCTTCATAACTCAAAGTAGACGGTTGCTAACACAACGGTTGGTTCTGTAAGGCTAAGTTTGAACCGTTCGGTATTTGCTGTAGAGGTTTCTGTCACACAGATGTGTAATTAAAACTTTTTTTCGTGATGTTTAAAAAATCTTGAACCATAGAGTATAGAGGTTCTTCTGATTGAATTGTTGTCTCATAATATTGATGACTACGATCCTTCGACATTTCCTGAGTATCGCTTTTTGTCTGAGGTCCCAGACTGCCTTGAAATAAATTAATTTCTTTATATGAGTCAACAATTTACAATCCTTATAAATGCCCAATCTTTAAATTCCACTGATTCAAAAATTAACATTTGTCATCACATATCCATCCATGTACGAAAAAGAAATAAACATATCGAGACAAAGTGAGATACCATCTCGTCAAATGTGGCTTTTGAAATCTCAATCGCATTTGCTTAGCAATAAGTACCATTCTTATTTACTATGTACCTATCCAAAGAAATCACTGAAATTTTATCTTATATTTTTTTACATGTGCCTGAAGGTGGTAAGTATAAAAAACATAGAAAGAACTGGCTCTCAAGTGCAGCCGTTTTCAGCTTGAGAGTAGTATCCAGGCAGTCGGGTATTACCGCCGTGCTATGGTTTCCTAATGAATGATGTTTTCCTTCACCGAAAGTTTTAGCATTCGTCGTCACAGCCACTGAACTAACATTTCGTTACGGTGTAACACACATCCTATTTATTTACCGTACCGAGCGCAACGGATTAAGAAGTTGCTTTTTCGAGTACCGTGCAAACAGACGCGAGCGCTGGCGAATGCAAATATATTAGTGAACATCCGCAAATGGGGTCGTCTGCATTAGACTGTCAAATTGAGGAATCTCAAGTAGGGGATATATAATGGAAATTCGCTGTATTGTTTATGATAAGTAGACGATTAGGAGGTGTAATAAATAAGTATCTTGCTAAGGTTGTTGTTTTGTTTCGTTTATTTTGAACATGGAATACCAGTGTTCTAAATCCAAAATGCGGATCGTTTGAATTCAAAAAGTATGTCATTCTCCATCCTTTGAATGCTTTGTTTGTTAAGACGTAGGAAGAACTAACTAATAATCTCACTTTTGCATTAAATTTGTAATATTAGTAGGATATTTGAATAGGGCATAGTTTTCACGCAGTATAGTAGGTACTACGAATTCTGAGGATGATGATGAAGAAGGAGGAGTTTCTGGGTAATGATGATGATTGTTGTTATTTTCGGTATTAAAGAAGGGTCTTACAGATGAGAGCTGAATTTCCATGTGTCCAATCCATTAGAAGATATAATGGATACCTATTTATTTTTCATACAACCTCCGTCTATTTTAAAATGAAAATTTTGCGAGTCCAGTGTTAATATCAAAATAATTCCCAAACACAAGTTTAACTAAACATGACACCCAGCTAAATTACATAGGTCACATAAAGACTATGTATGTACGCTAAAATTAAACCACTAAAATGAGCCGGCTAACTCAATTTCGTTGCACAAAATTGTTGTATCACGGCTCTATGTTGTTGCTGAACGGAAATTAGTTTCTAGGCTATTAAAGTTATCCGTGTGACCAGCGCAGAATATTCGAGAAGGTAGCATTCAAAAGTTTGATAGATCGGGTATTAGATTTCTGTGCTAAGACGAGACTGGCCACACACAAAGCAACATTCGTTCGAAATTCTAATTTTTAATGTTCAAAAACATCGAGGAAATCTACATGCAAAAGGTAAGCTGTTAAATTCAAATGAATTTGAAGTGCACATTGTCCAACAATCCATACTGGGCTCGAGTGAGCTAATATTGCTAGCTCTTTCTTACGGAGATAAGAAATGAAGTTACTTCGTGTAAGGAGAGGCTCGGTATCCATCCTCAGCAAAAGTTACGTGTATTTACGTAAAGACCTAAGGAGTTGTTCATTCTTTTATTATTTCGGTAACATGGATTTGGATAGCAAAGCAGAGGCTCTATCAACTCTCTTTGACTGACACATATTTTATTTGATTAAAATATTTGCTTGTATGACCTTTGCGTGTTCCAACATACAACCTTACATTTAATATTTTTCTAACTTGTATTGGAATTTATGTATCTTCGCCGTAACTGTATCCTGATTGATTCCTAAAACTGCATAGAAATAGTATCTTTGCAATTTACAAACTGCAATAAATAATTATTCTGCCATTTAAATCTATACCTTACGTCTTGCACTTAAAATACAAACAATGAATACCGAAAGATGAAACCACCTTCCCACACACATGTCTTTTGAAAAAAAGGGACAGGACGCAGGTAGAAAACGAATACAAAAGGCGAGTGCGTTCCGTGTCTCCTACTCATTTTTAATAACAGCAAAACTATTATAATCTCTTTCTGTTAAAAAATAAGGTTGAGAATCGCCTGAAAAATATTATAGAATAAATTTAAACTTTGTGGAAGATCGCTTCTGAAGTCCAAGTTTGTTTGAATGAGCGTTTATTGGCGGTCAAAATTTTTTATGTCTGACTAACGGAACGTAAAACGTTTCGTTTTTAGGTTAGTTTCGCTTCGCCCTTGAAGATGCGTGTCGTCGATTCGCGCGTGTTTTCCTTTTAATTATCTGTCATCTGTGTTCTAATTTTGAATATTCAATGTGTTCTATACTAGGATTTAAAAAAGTGTTCTCTTTATGAATTGTGTTGTGTTGTGTTCGAATTTGGATTGCTTGTATGGGTTTCGAAACTCGTTTGTCGGGGTATGTAACCTTATTGTTGATGTGATAAAGCTGATTTTAGTATGATAGTACATACTTAATTAGGTTTTGCTCATAAATATTATAATTGTAATCAAAATAACTAGTGATAACTTGCATAGCTTTTGCGTGCATCATGGCGTGGTAAAAATTTAATCTAATTTTAGGGACAGCTGTATTATTTTGTGTTATTAATATTATTATTTAAAATAAACAGAAGAGAATTGAGGATGTGTGGTGGCCAGCCAGGTAGTCTCAGGTGCATTGTAGGTTACGACTTTACATCAGAGTTGACAGCAACGATAGTGGCTTAGAGAATATTAGGTACATATTGACAAGTTGATTATATCAAGCAGCCGATCCAAATGCTTACCTTGTTAATTCTCTTTCACTTCACAGTTCCGTTATAATTTAATGGATCTTATAGTAGCATCCATTTTTTTTTTGACTGGCTACCACCCTCAAGTTGAAAGTCTATTGTTAAGCACCCACTGGTGGGTTCCAGCAGCTGCACTGAAAGTCAGTTCCGTATAGTGTGCTCATCAATATGTGATTGTGGTAAAAAAAAAACTTTTTTATACTCAAGAAGTGATAAAATCTCAAGTAAACTAAGTTCAAAACAACACATCTAATGTAGAAACTACGAAGTTAAGTTAAAGCTAAGAGCAGTTGCAAAACGAAGTTAGTTTTTAAAATGTAATCTAAGTTACACGTACATTTTGATTATTCAAAATGCTTAAGCATTCGTATGGAATATTTAAACAAACAATAATTTATTATTTATTTATATTTGAGAAATTTTAAAATAATGATGTTAGAGTACCTTCCGCCGCGGTATCACCCGCGTTCCCGAAAGGTTTTATGTTTTTCCGTAAAAAGTATCCTATAAAAGTTAATCCGTAATATTGTATCTGTGTGCCAAATTTCATTGAAATCTGTTTTGTTGTTTTTTCGTGACAGAGTATCAAAAATCCATCGATCCTCAAACTTTCGCGTTTATAATATTAAAAGTAGAATAGTAGGAAGTAGGATGAATAATAAAACGAACAAATTATACTTATATACATACAACATATATAAATGTATCTTAAAAAAATTAAACGAACAAATGACTCGAAAATGAACCATCTTCTAAGGACTAACGGCCGTACTCAGAGACGTCATTTAGAATTTAATGACTGATTAACATATCTCCATACTTGTTTTCGAAACAACTTTAGAAAGGGACAGGGATAGAGTTAATTTTAATTAAACTCTAAATGACGTCTCTGAGTACCTGCGGCAGCAACTGAGATGAAAATAACTAATTTCCTAAATCTATATAATATTTAAAAAGAAAAGTCCTGACTCACCCAGCCCAGACCTTTGGATCTAGAAAGCTGAAATGTTGTCCTTAATGATGTAGACCTTTGAGAAATTCAACCCCTCGGGGGGTGAAATTAATTAATAAACTTAAAACGTATCTACTATAGCTTCCGCCTCGCGGTTTCACCCGCGTTCCCGAGGGATCTTATATTTTCCCGGGATAAAAAGTAGCCTATAGCCTTCCTCGATAAATGGACTATCCAACACTAAAATATTTTTTCAATTCAAACCAGTAGTTCCTGAGATTAGCGAGTTCAAATAAACAAACAAACTCTTCAGCTTTATAATATTAGTATAGATTACTTCATAGACATAAATATTCTATCATCAAAATAATTACGCGTCTCATTTGAGATGCTAAACATGTATTCCAGAATAACAAGAAATCTCAATTAATTCTAATGCTTTCTTTGACCAAATATTGGACTGCTCAAATGGATTTTTATACGATTCTTAGTTGGGTCAATTAGAATTATTCATCTCGGTCGACTTGGCTCTTTTTAACATAAAAGTTGTTTATTACGATGAGGTAAGGTGTACCTTCTTAGAACTTAAATTACCTGCTTTGATAAATTATTTAAGAATTTAACATGATCTTTATAAAGCACAGTTTTTGCCCCGTGGTTTTACCCGTGTTCTCGTGGATACTTGTAATTTTTCGGAATCAAAAGTATTCTTTGTTTGAATCCAAGATATGATCTATTTCTTTACCAAGTTTCATCCAAATCCGTTCAGCCGTTTATGCGTGATTCAGTCACAAACAACCAAACAGACAAACATTCACATTTATTATACTACTAGCTGTCCCCGCGGTTCCACTCGCGTTTCCAAGAAAAAAATAGCCTTTTTTTTCAAATTGATCCAGTATTTCCTGAGATTAGCGCGTTCAAACAAACAAACTCTTCAGCTTTATAATATTAGTATAGAAAAGGTAGGATTTGAAACCATTAATGATTCGCTAGAAGCGGATCGTTGATAGTGAACATTCATCCTTCTCCTAGTTACCTAGAGTTTATTTTATATCTGTCATAACATTTTGCACTTTCTACCTATTTGTCATGACTATCCTATTTGGTCTAGAGCCTATTAAAACCTCGAGTTTAACATTATCATCTGTTAAAAAAACTAACAAAGATTTTTCCTCTTTCCAGATGTCGCTCAACCGCGCTAAAATGTAGGCAACGGTTGACAATCGACAAACCAACTATGCCTCATGTTTGGCCAACATCTCCGGAGATGGGAAAGCAGGACTCCAGCTGGAGGAGAATGAAGATCAGTGTGCGTGTAGTGAGGTGTTTGGTGTTGGTGACAGTGTTTGGCCAGTGTGTTGGTGGCAAGCCAATAAGTGAGACGCTGCAGAGGGCGCTGTCGGCGGTGAGGGGGCCGAGTCCTGGGGCGAAGAAACTCCTCAATATACCGGAGGATGGAGGTATGTAGTTTTGAAATTTTGCTGGGAGAATAGAAAGAGAACATCTTTTGAATAGCGTAATCCTACTTCCTACTAATCCTACTAACATTATAAAAGTGAGTTTAGATGGATGAATGGATGGTTTGTTTGTTATTCAATCACGCCAGAACGGCTGAACGGATCTGGATGAAATTTGGCTCTTGATATTTGAGATAGATTATAGTTTGGAATAGCACATATGCTACTTTTTATCCCGGGAAAACATAAGATCCCTCGGAAACGCTGTTGAAACCGCGGGGCGGAAGCTAGTGATTTATAAAAGTAATTAACCACGAATAAACTCCCTAAAGTAAAGACTCCGAAGTCATTAAAAATCCCCTCCCGTTATCCGGAGTGATCTTCATAATATGCAGTTAGATAAAAAGCTATTAGAAGAAGAAATTACTCTTCAGTCTCAAGAATGAAACAATGCAGAAAATACAGCCGATTTAATTACTCTGAACTTCATGACTTGTATTGCTATAAAGAGTTAAACTGTGTTCCTCAAAGTTAGTGCCTTCGCCCCTTTTAAACCGTTTGTGAAGTTTATTTCCAGCGGATCCGGTAATTATAAGCATAACTAATAATATAAGTTATTTAAGGTTACATTTATTGCAGGATTCAATTTCATAATTTATGTAAATTTTCTATATTACTTATTCTAATATATATTTTTTTTATAATATTAGTACCTACAGGTTTTTTTTTTAACCTTGTAATATATTTTATTTGGAAAACAAATCTTACATAATAATATTTACACACGTGTCTAGATATTTACAATTAAAAAGGAAATAATATGAATCTAAAATTAGCATTACCAAGGTGGAAAATAGAATGTTTAGTAAGATATACACGTTGCTCAGGGATATATGTAGGGAAAGTCTACCAGACTGTGTATAGCAAAGCAGTGGGTACAGTTTGGCGATGAAACGAATATATCCTAAAAACAAAGGGGGTGATGTCGCAAAAAGTTTGAGAATCCAATCCACGAAATCCCGTTGAGTTGTGCGGAACCCGATGGATCCCCCAATCCAAAGTTTTGAACTTCGTAGGCCCTTATTAATTAAGGAACTCCTACAATTACCGCCTTCAGGTACCTTTTGGAAAGTTGTGACTTAACTTCAGAGCATTCTTCGGTGTCGGGTTTTGTTGCCCTTTTGGGAAAATGAGATTCTTTTTTCATAACAATGACCCTTTTTATGGGTTCATATTTTCACCATGGAGGTGATTAAAAAGAGATCGTCGTTGTTTTTAAAAAAAAAATGAAAAATATTATGTTTTCCTTTGATTGGACCCGATTCTTCCGGTTTAAAATTTGTTTTTTTAGTAAGTAAACGTAGTTAACGACTAAATCTCGCTAATCGTATCCTACTTCGTACTAATATTATAAATGTAAAAGTTTGTGTTGTTACTCAATCACGCATAAACGGCGAATAGATTTGGAAGAAACTTGGTACATAGATAGATCATACTATGGAATAACATATAGGGTAAGTACTTTTTATCCGGATTTGAAACCGCGGGTAAAGTAATAAAATTCCTCAGCAAGGAAAGGGCAAAAGGGGCAAGCAAATTACAATATTCGCTTCCATTTTTCCCAAATGTTTTTTGTTCAACGCCATTAATAAAAGTATGAAAACACCATCTGTCACCCAAGATTACAGGAAAACTTTGGTTCAATATCACAACGAACTAATTATAGTACGGTGTCACAGTCCGTGTAAAGTACATTTCACACGAGCAGACAAACAAAAGCTACGACTTCGACGTCAGTTTCCTTAAATCGTCATTCTTTTATATTACAAGGTTAATTGCGAGCTGTTCACCCACGCTCTCGGTATGAAACTAGTAATATTATAAAGAAACTTAAGCATGAATTTAAGTAGTGTGTCTTGTATGTAAAGCTTATTTTAATAATATAAAATAATAACAATTTTAAATAACTCCGACAAAAATCACAGTGTAACAGGGTTTTGTCCAAAACCGTGACAGCTTTTCGGTGTGGAAAGCGCTTTAACGCCGCGAATACGCCTTTTTATCAAGCACAGACTGATTGCTAAAATTAGTCACAGATTTTTTTCATCTTGTCTTGGCGATTTACTACACTGCATTAGGCTTAATGGTCTAGATAAAAGAGCAATTGATGCCCTTTTATTTTTCAGGGGCATATTGTTTAATTTCAATATTGGAAGAAAAATGGCGGAAATTTTCGATGACCTATTTTTATCACAAAGTGAAGATTCGTTTTGACGTGGGTAGAAATAAGATAGTAGGTACATTGAGCCCCAAAATGGACTCTTTAGTAGCCATAATAATTTATTGACATTTTCTTGACACTTTGTATGAAAACTGTGAAATCTGTGAATGACGTCATGTGACATAGTTCTAATGTTCTCTTCCGTTTTTGAGGCTGACCGTACCTATAGTACTTAAGGTTTTTAATTAATTATAATTAATCAATTATTGGCTTAAATATGGTTCTTATGTTAGTCTTTAATTAACTTTACCAATAGTTTTATAGATCATGCAATATTTAATCAATCTACATATATTCTATATACTAATATAATAAAACTGAAGAGTATTTTTGATTGTTTATTTGAAAGCGCTAATCTCTGGAACTACCAGTCGGATTTGAAGAAATATTTCTGCATTGAATAGCCCTTCATTAGCAAAGTTATAGGTTATACTTTTTATCTTGAGAACGCAGGTGAATCCGCGGGGGACAGCTAGTTTTAAATAAATGATAAACCAACCGTGTAAATTCACTCTGCGTTCGAAACTTTAATTACTCCAATGCATTTGAATTCAGAATATTGCACAAAAGAGAGCCAACTTCAAATTCCGAACTCTACACTACCAACCTAATGCAAGCAAATATTTCTAACATGGCTGACGTAACTTAGACGATTTCATTTCCATGGGATTTCCTACAAATCTGCATAACTTTGAGCCGAGCGATACGAACCACCGGTACCGAGGCTCGAAACTACCCATTTTACATGTAAATTTCACTTACAATAACCATTTGCACGGTTTACATTACCGGTTTATTGCGTCGTCTTGTTAGGGACCCGCTAAGATGGCGAGCAGCGGATAATGATCTATCTAGATTTACGCCTTGTAATCCAGGTGTTCAGTGTAAGTTATCTGACTCACGGTTGCAAGAGATGGCGATCTTTTTGAATATTTGGAAATAATTTCAAACGTAAAGTTCATCGGCTAGGAAGTCGCCTTCCACTGAGAAGAAATTAAGCGCGATTATTTTTTTACATAATATTCAAATGACGTCATCAAGTGATCTTAGAATCGTCATCATCATCAAACTTGGAGATAATTCTCTCCCAAAGCGCACCACTCCTTTTGGTTTCTTGCTTTCGGATTCCAGCCCCCAACCTTTTAAGGTACTTAGTGGGTTTAATCTGCGCTTCTCAAAACTCAATCTCCAGTCCAAGACTTGTCTATCGTCCTCCAACAACGATATAAACCAGGTTAACTTATTCGCCAACTTCACTTACTCGCCGTACGACCCATCCTTGCGTCTCCACCAAAATCGCTGCACCGACGAAGTACTCGAATAGTTAGCGTCCCGCGCATTTGAATAACTCGCAAATTATGCCACTCGACCATACCGCGGCGCCGCTCGGCACATTGTTTAAAACTTAAAAGCCCTCGACTTTGGGCTCTTTGCATCTTCCTTAGACCAATTTTGCGGCACGGAATTTACTCTGTTTAATATAAATAAGCGGAGTACATTTATGGAGTTATGATTTTGGGAGTTTAGTTACTTAAAACTCATATATTCAGTTTATATATATCAAATAGATTCAAGTCTACATATTAATCGTACAAAAATATTAGAAATGCGAAAGTTTGTGTGCATATTAGTTACTCGATCACGCTGTAACTGCTAAACGAATTTGAATACAATTTGGACCTTGAGAAAAGTCATTAGATCTCTCGGAAACTAAGGCAAAACCGCGGGGTAGAAGCTAGTATCTAATATTCCCATTTCAAATCACCACGTTTTTAAATTTAAAATAACAAATCCGGTTATTTTAATGGACGATAGATACCTCCTTGTTTCAATACCTAAATACCGTTATCTGAACGTAATGAGTATTTTCTTTCAATCGCTCATTCACTCGTCCACGGTTGTAAAGGAAAATATGCTCTTTTATATTTTTTAGCTTTATAATTTTATTGTAGACTGGTTCATTACAATGTAACATTATATTTTTTTAAAATCATCATCATCATCTCAGCAGTAAGACGTCCATTGCCGGACATAGGCCTCCCATAAGGATCTCCAACGCGGTATAGTATACTTACCATCATTTAGTGGACTGTCTATCTTGTCAACCTATTGACATTTTCCAGTCGCATGTCGGTTAAACAACAAAGTATAGACAGTAATTATTTATAAAATGGCTGCTCGTTATTTTGTTTACATCAGTATTTCATCAATCCCTTGTTTATTATCTTTCCTTTGTTTATGCTTTGTACAAATATTTGTTTTACCGCTCTTAGCATTTGTGGTTGTTGGATCCATTGAATCGATGTTTCTTCCTTATTGAACATTGGTGAGGTTTCTACCAATATCATTATTATGATTCCTCGTGTAACAAAACACCTTATATAAATTTCATAACAGATTTATTCTTGAATCCACCATCCAACTCTTCGCTTTCGTCGTTGTACGGACTAAGTTGAATCTTATACCTTTAAACGAGCAATTCTTGTATATATATAATCTGAATCTCGATAACGGCTCCAACGATTTTCATGAAATTTAGTATGCAGGGGGTTTCGGGGGTGAAAAAAAAAACCACTTACTGTTTACTAAGAACGCAACTCATTTTCAAGTTATAATAGTAATATCCTGGGACATTCCTCACACACGGCCATCTGATCTTCAAACTAAACAGAGCTTGGACTATGGAAACCAGACAACTGTATAGAGAAATATTTCAAAATGCTTTATTTTTTTCAGATGCTTTACAAAAGACACTAATCACCTTATTCAATAATAATAGCTTGTTTTTATCAAATGTTCTAAAACCCGTCGAAAATACCACAACATTCCTATAGCCGTTTTCACAACACAATAAAACGGTCCGTCTGACCGTCCGTGCGTCACCATTTGTTTGTCCCACTTTTTGTTCGGATCACAATAGTGTTATTTTAGTGTCAAGAGTACTGAATTTATTTGAATTCTTATGAGATATCTTGGAAAAGTGTCTGCATCATTATGATATTATTCATGATGTCTTTTTGGATGGGTAATAGAAATAGACTTATGCATACATATCACAGACGTATTTAAGCATGAAATTATTCTATTAATAGTCTCGTGTTTGAAAAAAATCTCACCATAATATGCGTTTTTTTTTTTTTACTTTGTATAGACTTGTGTTTGACTACAATCTCACTATTGTAAGTGATGATGTGGCCAAAGGTGGTAAGCACACAAAGCCTAGAAGGAACTGGCTCTCAAGTGCAGCTGTCGGAACACACCAATAGGTGTTTGGCGACAGATTTTCAACTTGAGGGTGGTAGCCAGCCAGACGGGTACGACAAAGTACCCTACCACCGTGCTATGGTTTCCTCACGATGTTTTCCTTCACCGAAAGCTCAAGCTCATTGTAGGATTCGAATCCACGACCTTCGCCGCGGCGTCCGACGTCACTACCACTGAGCTATCATCGCCTTAAATTATGGCCGTAGGTGGTAATAATATACTAGAAATTAGGGAACTAGCTCTCTAGTGCACCTGCTGGAACACAACGGTAGATTCTCAGTGGAATATTACCTGCACAATTCTTCTATTCCTCATCTCGACCTTCACTAATTTCCTTCTCGTCATCCTCCATTCAACCCAATCTCTCTTCATCAATCTCTTTCTCAATTATCATACCTTTTTTCTGTATCCTTTTTGAATACACATCGTGAGTCACCGTCATTATTTTTGTCTTAAGCGCCTCTTTAGTTTCCTGATTCTACTGACTCCCCAACTCCTTAACTCAGTGGTTCAAGCATGAGATTGATGACAGTCTATGGTTTTTTATGTCTCGTATTGATACTTTCTCTTATCAACATATCAGATATCATATCCTAAATCTATCTATTTTACAAACTAACATGAATCCAAGTTTACGGTTACTTCTATCTTCTTAATAGGTGAAAATCTGTCGCAGTGTTTGTTATCGAACTCCTCCGAAAAGGCTTAACCGATTTTTAAGTTTTTTTTTGTGTATAACAACTAGAATTATATAAATATACGTACAGCCACGTATGATACGATACATTGTTCGTCATTCAGGACACAACTATAACACCAAAAATACAGGCGGGTAGTACGTAAAGTTGAGGCAAACAAGTTTTACCAGCTCTTGGTGGCTAAGGCTCAGGATATGGTAGCTGTGTGGAGCGAGATGCGATTTTGAGATAGGCTGTGGTATTCTGTAAGGTGGAGGTTAGAATTACTGAGCACATTATACAAATGGTATTATTTTAAAACCAGTGAAATTCATAAATAGAGTAGTTCTATTTTTTATCAAAATAAATAAATACGTAATCATTCGATAATATTATCTTTGTTTTTAAACCTTTTCGGTCTCATCATGCTTTAAAAGAAGTCTTGTAAACCTAGGTCTTAAGATAGCCTTGTCTCTTTTTGTTATATATGTTACCGGCCAAACTAGATTGCAGGCCAAACTGATTTTGAATTGACAAAAGACATTTTAGACGTTACATGTACAATGTTTTCACATATGTAAGTAATCGTAATTTGGTGATCAATTTCTCTTCTTATTCAGAAACGACCCGGATACTTAACGCTAGAACATACACTTCGTTGTTTTTTTTTCTTTAACTGCACGGAAACCCTTTTTTACTTGCATAATAATTCAAAATCAGTTTGGCCAAAAAATCTAGTTTGACCGGTAACATTGCATATGACATTAGAAAAAGACGGATATATTTATCAAAAATTCTCAGAATGAAACCGTCTTTATTAGAATTGTATGAAACAAGAGCATACATGCAGCAAAATATTAAAATTCACGTAAAATCAAAACCGCTTTTTCGTCAACAACATCCCTACCCTAACCTCCATCCATAGCTCGTGCGGTGCCAGTCATTTGTCTCATTCAAATACGAGTTTGCGACACCTAATGCGACACTACATCACTCGCGTAAGTCGGGTAACATTTTTCAGGAACACCACGATCGCATTTTGATGTGTCTGAAATATTAAACGTGGAATTTAATGCCCTTGAACCGCTGTGAACGAATGATGACATAGTTTTAGTAGAATTGGGATTTAGATCTGTGTTTGTAATCTTTCCTGGGACATATTAGGAGGTATCGTGGACTTGATTCATATCATTTAATAGTCATATCTGTAAGATGTCAGTTATCTGGTTTACATAATGACTTTCAGATTAAATTGCTGGTGAAAAAGCCCCTTAAAAATCCAAAAAAATTGTCTCCCCTACTTTTTTCCGTTACCGGCGTGTTCTACCAGCTGTATCTAAGTACCTGCTCCCTTCTAACCTACATGTTTATCATCATCAGCTACATCATCACTTAAGACTCTTAATAATTAGGTACATTTAGAGTGTCACAATGGCACCTTATCACCAGGTTAGTTTTGGATGGAGAGGACGACCAACAAACCTATCACATACTTAAAAATAGTGATGATAATGGACCATCCTTATTTCACTGATTATTCACTGATAGTCTCTTAAATAAATCACCAATCAAACTATCCCTAACATCACTATCACACATTGACCCTTATAAATCAATAGTCCGCCCTAATTAAGGGCCCAATTCATCAGGCATCGCCCTACAAGGTCTGAAAGTGTCGAAGAAGTGCCATGAATAAAGTATAGGGTCATATGTACCCGTCCCCAGGCCAATCGGCCGATATATGACCGGTTTGGGGCATTTCTTTTCACTGCGATACATATAGATCTCCGGGTGGTTTTATTACGTGGTGCTATTCGATTTCATATGCAATAGCAAGTGGTAATGCCATAAGGTGTATTTTTGTTAGAACTCCCACCAAAATCAATCAAGAAATTCTCATAATTTTCAGCTCTGTACTATTACGTATTCGCAAATTCTTAAGTTATCTTACTAAAATCTGTGTAGTCTGACCATTCTAGAATATTCCTAAAGACACATTATGGAGGAGCAAGGTGGTAGACTGCTCCATTGAAAAAGAGATAATCTTCTGCCAGGATAGGTCATAGTGCCTAGGGACCGTGGTTCAACTGTTGATGTTGGAAACTCGCATATATGTTGAGAGCTCAGAGAACTTCGATAGCGCGATGTAGAATCTTGTGGTGCCATCTATCTACGGCTAGTGGAATTTCCTTTCTGTGGTTGATAGATGTCGCTACATATATATCATTTTAATGTCTCATTTTATTAATAGTAACAGTTAGATCTGCGGTCAGAATGTCAAAAAGTTTCCTATTTCGTTTCCAAGGTCTAGAACCGAGTATAAATATTTTTGCTATAAATAATCATGTTCGCGACAAATATGGCCATATTACACGCGAGCTTGCAATTCTAATAGCAATTCCTATGTCTTTGAGAACTGAGAAAATGACACGTAGTGAGCCCCTAGAGGCCTAGACCCTGTGTCCCTTAGCCGTGTGACGTAGACGCATGTCCCCAATTAATTTTGAAGTATGCCTAACAGTGAGAAATACTGAATATTTGTAAATTATTGCCATACTTTTTTATACCTCTAAGATTACAAACAAGCATACAATCAGCCTGATGGTAAGCTGTTACCGTAACTTATATATTACAAAGTAATCTATATCCTTTTGCTATTATGAAAGTGATAGTGAATCTGTCTATTCGTTTTTAGAGCTAAAGTATCGAACCGATTTTGATTAAACGCGTATTTGTGATTATTAATTAATACTGGTGACTGATGAAGTGTGTTTCTGTATCTTTTAAACTTTAGGTTTTTCCGTCAAGTAGGTATTTATTAGTCTTTTACGTCCATTGTATTCTGAGGGGGCTTTAGGATTTTCAGACTGCCGGCCAAAAAATCTAACATTTTGTTGTCTTCAATTGAAAATTTGTTTCTTTGTTTCAAATTTTAATGCTGTAAAGGACTGTGGCGGCTCGATATATTTCATGTCTGGCAACCCTAGTCAGAACTTTGGCCGAAACACGCTGGTTAAAAGAATTTCACAAAGTTACGTTCGCCTTTCTGTTACCAAATCTAACGTCCCTAAAGTGGTGACCCCGACGTGAGATAACTTTGAATTTTATGTCAACTGCGATAGACCTTAAAATTCATTATTGCCTCAAGCGCTTGCGGCTCACTCGTATCGCTTGAGTTCATAAAGCATTCGCGTTTAACACCTTCTCACGATACATGCTCTAAACCCATTCGTCCACAATATTAATACCTTTGTATTATAGCTAATTTCAATTTATAAAGACCTACCTAGTCCTTTTTGTAAGAACAATGGACTATCAAACAAATGTTTATGAAATTGAAATTCAGAAATTGGAAACCTTAGTTAACAATTGCTTTACAAACTGTTGGATGTATTGAAAGTGATTCAATAACGCAAGGTTCTGTATATTTTCTTTTGTCTCAAACTTTATCGTTTAAGTATTAAGAATTTATCGTTTTCAGCTGAATTTGCGATTTGTTAAAGTATTTGTTTATTTAGTAACCTTGTTGCCTAATGGGATCTAATTTGATTATTTATAATTTGATTCTCAATCTGTTTGTCTGTATGTCTCCATCTCAATTTTACTAAATTTATTCAAAAAGCATGCTACAAAATTTTCATTCAATAAAAAGTATTACAAAATAAATATTACAGTCTTAAAATTCCCCTCTACCTTATAAAAGTACAATGGCTTTATAAATTTCAAAACGGAACACTAAAATCTAATTAAGGTCTTATTGCAAGTGTTTATTGCTGTACAATTATAGCGGCCATAAATCCGGCGCGAAGGACCAATAAAATGGCGGAAGAAAAACGCGGGAACACACCTACTCCGCCATTATTAGAAGCTCGCTGAGAATTTGAAATTGATTTCAATGTTATAAATGAGGTTTTATTTAATTATAATGTAAGTTCTTCGACTTTTCAAGAAATCAAAAAAAAAAAATGTGTAATAGACTGTAAATACAATAGTCGACCTTTATAATTATTTATATGTGAGGTATAAGGCGTATATACATAGTAAAAAAAATAGTTTAAAATAAGAACAGTTCTTGTATGAACTTATCGGAGGATCCTGTGATTAAGGAATCGACTCTTGATTAATTAGATAAACTCATAATTTATGTCCATTAAGCAAACTATAGGTCTAATTTTTAATAATACTAGCTTTCCGCCCCGCGGTTTCACCTGCGTACACCTATTTTACCCCCTTAGGGGTAGAATTCCAAAAGTCCGTCCTTAGTGGCTGTCTACACTGTATAAGGAAGATATATGTGCAATTTCAAGTCTGTTTGGGCTGTGCGTTGATATATCAACCGTCGGTCAGTTTACCATTTTATATATACAGATTTGAATACTACTATTGTATGACCGTTTGTTTCTTATATCAATAAATACAATCACATTAAACAGTGGTAAAATGTATATTACTTTAATTTGTACGATCACAAATAAGTAAATTGATATAAAAATTAAGAACACAAAAGGCAGAATAATTTTTTACCACCAATTTAATTCAAACATGTTTAGATCTTTCCTCTAAATTATTCAGAGTTTATTTCCACAAAGACTAGATAGAGGCTTTGCCTCTCATTTAGAATCACCAGCAGAGGACTCATTATATAAATAACTAACTACAATTATTATTCAACTTTCGTGTTTGTTAAATTTGCTGGAACTTATATATTTTATTTTCTTTTAATCGATAGCTGGTTCTATCTCTTTCTATAGCTATGATGGATAATAAAGATGGATATAGTTTAATAAGTCATTAGATTATAATTTACGTTTTAGTGTAAATAAGTTTTTTTAAAGAGTTTTCAATTTAAATTTTCTCCGAAAGCATTAAGAATGTATATGTAACACGTATTCATTTTTCTCTCATCAAATATGCTTTTGCGTTCCAACACAATTTCAACACGGTAGGTGATGATGCGGCCGACCGTATTTCCCATCTCCATGGTGATATGATGACATCTGACTTAAGAATATCTAGATATTAACCTAACATTACATCGGCCCGAGTCACGGACCCGGTGATTTATACCCAAAGTTTGTGTGTGCTCCCGTCCTTGAAACATTTTCCATTTGGATCCTAGTATGCGATTTCACAGTCCAATGACTTTGTCTGAGTCTCTGTAATATCTAAGACTTTAGGATCAGAGGAATTTCACCCTTCAGTGCTAAAAGGTGTGTGACCAGAATTTACAAAATTGCTTGGTGAATTCGGCGTAAATAATGAAACTGGCAGAAATTCTTCTGCCAAGTTGTTCTAATTTTAAAATTGATGGCTGTGTTAAAAGAAAATGTTGCTGTATATAATATACATTATAGAAAAGTATATTTCAAATTGTTTATGCTTAGAGAAGCAAACCCCCTTTCCATGTAAGATTTGATTGATTTGATCAAGTTTTTGAAATCATCCTGAGCCTCGTCAATGCTTTTAGCAAGCACTCTCAACTTAAAAAATAAAAGAAACAAATCTTTTTGTTATGAAGTGTTTTTTTACCGCAAAATGGATGAAATAAACAAAGCTAAAGTCTGCAATGTTGACACAGTTATGTCAACGTTGTGACGCGATGCAAAATCCAGTTAGCGGAAGTTAGCAACGGGTTACACACGGTCATGAAGAATGGACAATTAATTTGTATGTTGTAATGCTCCCGGGAATTTCAATTTAGACCATAATCCGTAAGTAATAAAATTATAAAACATACTGGAATATTTTTTTGTAAAAAATGCTGTCGCAATTTAATTTTGATTTTTTAAATTATCATGATAATTCAATTAGTAAATACACTGTCACGAAGCCGTTGTCAAACGTCAATGTTGGTAACAAAGCTGGATAATTATACCAACAATATGTCCCATAATATTAATGCAACAAATTAAGGTTTTCAATGGAACAAATCCTTTAAACGGCGGCTTAACCCCACCCAGTTTCTGTAATTAATCATCCAATTACAAGTTTCGAGTTAAAATCTTTAACGAAGACTTAAGCTGCACATCAGTACAAGTCAGTGGAAATGGGCGATTTTAATGTCATCGTTTTAAAGGGCTTAAGGAAAAGGGAAGACATAGTATTTTGTGTTGAGCATTTACGAGTACTTAAGATTATTTTTAATTTATGACTGCGACACAAATAGCTTATAACCATGCTCTATTGTTTCTGTATTCTATCTATGATTTAGATTTAAAACAAATTTGAAGATGAGTTTTTGTTGGTAATTTTTTTGCTCATTTCGCGTGTATTCATTGTCTTCGATGAGAGAGACAGAAGACTCAGTATCGCCATGTATAACCGTTGGTTCTTAGGCTTTAACATGATATGCTGATTAGTTCACATTTCGGGCATTTGCTGATTCCAAATCGAAGGTAGTTTCAGTATTCTCCTACCTGGTATCATGACTTTGAACTTTATCCACAATTATAAAATCGACACTGTGTCTTTTGGTTTGTTCTTGCAACTGAGCATAGGGATAGTTTATGGACTGGATAGTAACATAGGCTACTGTTAATCCCAGGAATACGGGCGAAACCACGGAGCAAAAGCTAGTAATCTTGTAATTGCGAGTAATTCTCGCTTCAGCTCCAAACAAGCTCCCATCAAATACTTTGACGATGTCTTTTTAGATTGTTTCTAATTAAATAACGAATTTGTTCAAGGAGCATAAACAATGCTACTTGTTAAACTTTCGGTTGGTTTAGCTAGACAGTACTTGATTATATTAGCTTGGTAATTGCATTGGAATTTGAATAGTTATTCAATTTTAACTCTTTGGAAAATTTTAGTATTTGATTTAACCTAGCATCTTTGAGGATGTTTCTTGTACATCATCGTATTTAACCTTGCAATTACTGGTAGGCCTTCCACTAATAGATGACCACAAGGAACGGCCTTTACTTGGAGACTCTTGCATCTAGCGGTACCCATCGACACTGACCAGCTCCCATAGACAAGGTTGCTGTTTAGTAAATATGACTTCCAAACTGTTTCTTCAGCTTCGACCTTCAATTCTTTCCCTACTTTGAATAGATGAACAACTTTTGTTTAGGATTGACATAAGGGATTTTTTTCGATTTTATGTCTTTTCAACACAAAAGTAACTTCTGAAGACAATCGTCGGCATCTAACCAGCCTAGGCCTTAGGTTGTCCCCGTTAGTCCAACTGATGAGAGATCATATTCATGTTTAGAATTGTTTGTTTTCTAAATTGTTGCATACACAAATTATCGTCTCAAATATTTTCGATATAACCCTTTGGCTGTTTGTAATAAAATGGAAATACCTACCTACTCACGTATAATTTACATAAACAAATCCAAGCTATATTGTCTTTTCAACTATTCTCCCGGCCCCGACAGAAATCCAGAAACATGCCAACCAAAACCGATACTTACAAGTATTAAAAAGCAAGCAAGTGTTACAAATAAAAGCCGGAACAAGTTACCAACAACATGTCCGCGTAATAGCCAATAGCCTCAGATAGCAAGTTCCAAACAAGTTCCACGCCAGTTTCAATTTGAAGTCAGTTTCAGGAGCAGATGTGTTGCGACAAGTTTGGCTAAGTTGTCGATACAGGCTTTGAGTCTTGTGAAAAAGTCTTTCAACGCGAGGCAAGTTAGCGTGTGAGATGATACTGTATTTATGTCTGGCGCTAATATCTTTTGATGAAGATAAAAACTACCTACTTTTACGTCTTATTTAACCAACATGAACTACTAGTGCTTTCTAGTTATGGTATTCAATCAGCCCCACCAATGTTGTTGATCTCTTAATCTCTTTATTCCACACTAGCTTTTCCGCGTGGTTTCACCCGCATTCCCGTAAATAAATATAGCCTATGTTACTCAGGGATAATGTAGCATTCTAATGGTGAAAGAATTTTTGAAATCGGTCCAGTAGTTTTTTAGTTTATTCGTAATCTTTCCTCTTTATAATATTTATGTAGAAATATGGACATTAGATAGATCAGCTATCTATGAAGTTAATGATTTGTAACTGATCGGCAACCAATTTATGCCGACGATAGTTTATGGATTTTAATCTCAAATTATCTACTGTTAAAAGTGTAATTAGTAGTTTCTCTATTTGCCTGTCCAATTCAAGTAAGTATTCGTTACGAAAACTCCGTAGGTATTTAATTAATTTAGGTACGTTAAAACATAACAAACTATGGTTTCCTTCACCGAAAGCTCAAGCTCATAGGATTGAATATATAACTACTCTAATTCTCATATTAAATAATATTAATAAGCCTACCTACGGGTTTTCATCTACAATTAATAATAAGTAGTCTAAAAAAACATGTATGCTACCTACAGTTGACAATGCGTTTTCTTGTATAGCTGTCCTAATCTTCCGTCATTCGACATTCCGTCTTCATCATATTTTATTTATTTTTGTAATTAATAAATTTATTATAGACACTTATAAGTATAAAAGTCATTATTTTTATTGTACCATGAGTAAAGTGAATGCAATGAAAGGCAAAGGATCAGCGCCATACAGCCTAGTGTTAATTACTTTTTAATGTTTAAAATCTGTTTAAAAATCTATTACATAGTTAATTAATAATATATATTTGTTTTTTTCTTTTTTGTTATGTATATGTATTGTTTGCACATTATTATATTCGTATTATAGTATTATTACAGTGTATGTTCTATTTAATATTTGTTGATGCTGTGCGCGTCGGATGGCCTGCTCAAAATAAAATCTTTTTCTTTCTTAATCTGCATAACTTGAGCCATTTCAATAGCTTCCTGGTCAATAACGAGCTATAAAATCAACAATTTTACCTCCCTACTGAGATTATAAACCCAATGCTATAAAGAAGGATAAAACCTATATCCCCAAGTATCCCGTATCTGAGACAAGCAGAATCCCTGAACAATAGGCCATATATCAAATGAGTCTAATTTATTCGAAATGCTCTTGTATGTGGATTCCGAGGATTATTCCCCCGTATTAAGGATGATATTGTTGTGCTGTTTTCTTCTTTTTATGTACTGTAATAAAGGTGACTATTGTTTGCTTTAATTTCGTTCGATAAATAAGGCTTTAAGTTCTATTGAAGTGCAAGCCTGGAATGGGCAGCATCTTATGTCGCATTTTTTCATGCTTCGCAATTTTCAATACTATAACAAAGAGGAAACGTATCAAATTCCATTGTTGGTTTCTAATTAAATTGGTCCCCTTACCTTCGTCTTAGTTAATTAGATAAACACGATTTACAATTATAGTCAAAAGTAACTCATCGTTAAATGTCGAAACAACCTTTACAAGCCCCAAAATTAACTGGAAAAAGGGAGGTATAACCATTTTGTAATAGGATTTCAGTGAACAAGAGGATATTTGATACATTTATCGACATTAATTAGACGTATGTGGTATACCGAACACTGAAATATCATTGGTACGGCAACTAATATTAATTTCGGATGTAGTTTACAGTCCTTCGTGGAGTAAATTATTTCCAAGATAATGCTAGACATTCGGATGATATAGTGTTGTACAACCCAATGATATATTACAGCTATCTTGTATATTGTTTGTCTAGTTCATTATACAGGATTAATGGGTGTAATCGTTGTGAACATTTTTCCATTTGTATTTTATCTTTATAAAAATATGTAATATTGCAATATTACCAAAACTAATATCGCTTTTACACTAAGCTAGAATATTACAAAAAAATACTTATTCACAAAAAAATTCAAGCCTTTAAGTGTGTCTTTCATTGAAACTTTTCTATAAAGGACCCAGGCCAAATAGAAATTATTTCACCAATAGAATTCTCACACTGAATGAAAGAAAGCGCGAAGGGATTCATAGCCAGTGGTTTTTCTGAAAAAGCTTCTCAAACGGATGGTATTCAACGAGACGCGTCACGGTCGGCCGCGCGTCATCTATAGACGTCACATGCGGCCGGGAAGTTTGTCCAACGAAAGAGCTTTGTTTTATTTAATGGACAAATATCGTTACAGATTGTAGCAACACAAGCATATCAATTATGAAATAATAATGTTTAATAGAAAACTTTCGTGTGTAAGACATATTTTATTATTTGTACACAAGTAAACAGTAAGCCTTGTTAAGATTATGATAAAAAAAAACTCATCTGCTTTTATAAAGTCTTATTCGAGAACTCTGAGTTTCTGTTATAGACCGGTCCATTTGGTCTCAAAAAATTGTTCACCAACATTACAGACAGTGTGTCACCAAAAGGATTCAGATACCCTTTTTTGCAAAATTAGATTGCACCCTTTCCTATACGGAACCCTTTACTTTTATTCCCTGGGGCGTCCCTATTTATCTCTGAATAGTGTTGTGCCGGCAGGCGTATTGTCCGTAATTAAGTTAGTCGTTTGACAAACAATAAGGGATTATTAAGTTGGGTTTTGGGATACTGTCACTTAATTATAGTGGTTATACCGTGGTATGCACTGTTGGTGATTTGGGTTAAGGTTAACTAAAACTTAGTAGCTTTTTGTGTATTCGGTGTTTTGAATTTTATTTATATAAGTACTCGTAAATGGACTGGGTTTTGTTACGTTAAGTGATTTAATTTTCTTGTAAAATTATGTTGAGTCCTTCCAACATTTTCATGTGTTGGCTAAACTTGTCGTCTGTATTATTAATAAAACTATCGATTTTTTTAAATTATTTCCGACATGTTGAAATATTTGTCGCAAATAATAATAAAAAGAAATTTAGAATTTGAGGCGATTTTTAATACCACGGTTCCTTATTGTTTGTACTATTCATTCAAAGTCAAACTTTATTGCATTCATGAGTAGGTATAGAAGATGTTACAAAAAATATAAATGAACAACATGAAACCCTGTTAGGGCACAGCAAGTAATAATAATAATTGACATCACTGTTCCGCATGATGAGAACCTCGTGAAGGCTGAAAAGGACAAGTTAAGTAAGTACCTTGACTTAGCCCACGAGGTGACCGCCATGTGGAGCGTGGACTCAACGATCATTGTCCCGATAGTCGTGTCGGCAAACGGGCTTATAGCAAAGAGCCTCGATAAACATCTTGAGAGGCTCTCACTTGGTAGCTGGATCAAGGGTCAGATGCAGAAGGCAGTAATCCTAGACACGGCTAGGATTGTTAGGAGGTTCCTCACTCTGCAGCCCTAACCACCGGTAGCTTGGGCCCTGCCCCGCTGCTGGCGGTGTACTAAGATTAGGTTTTTTTTATAATATTATTATTTTTGTTTAGAAATATTGTAAAAAATGTATTCTTTTTAGGCTAGATTTTTTAAAATGTTTTTGATATTAATGTTATAAAAAAAGTAGTCTTAAGATAAAAAAATAAATAAAGGAGATAATAATAAAAATAAAAAAACAAAAAGGAAAAAAAAAATTAGAATTATGTTCATAAAAATACAAATAAATAATAATAATTGAATTATGTAGTATCTTACTTATTCCTTGGCAGTTCTTCGAAATTAATTATCATTTAAATTGGCGCCGAAATTTCACAGGAGTACCAAAACCTAATCTTATCAGTTATCACACGAACTTTCTTCAATATATAGGTGTCACAAGCTGAAATGAACTGCGCCCCAACGCTCCCTAGAGTCGACGCGTCTGGCAGGAATGCTCTCTTTTGTACACGTAAGACTTGAATTTTCAATAAAAATTGCTCAAATATATTGGATCCGATTGGTTCGTATTTGATATCTATTTTGGAATTGAATATATTTAAAATGTTAAATACGTTTTTATTTTTATTCAATAAATGGTTATTGACACCTATTTTAGGGTCTACAAAAATGGAACCCTAAAAAGACTACTCTGGTCTGTTTGCCAGATAATTCAAATATTAATAAAAAATAAATTTTAATCATGATACAATTGAAAGGTCTCAAAATAATTGCTAACAGAACCCTAAAAACCGCATTAATTAAAAATCTTCGCAACCAGTGTGAAATTCCGCCCGTATCCGTAAACTACACGGTGTTCGAAACTGAAAAGGTGCGTCAAAGCCTCGCGTCGTCAAAAGTGACGTCAAACAATGGATGCAAGAAGCACCTGCATTCGCTAATGAAGGTGCATGCAGACCTTATACAGGATGTTCATTTTATACAGGCGCGTCGCGCTTCGTAAACTATGCAACTCGCAATATACAGGATGTTAGTTTTAATGGAATGTTGGCAGTCTCTCAACTATATTGTGGAATTTGTTTTACCTATTTTGTACTTCCAGTTTTCATCCAATAAAATATATGTTTAATTTTTTGTTACTTTTACGTTTAATAAATAAATACATTTTTTTTTTAAATTGCAACATCAGTGGTATCACTCGCGTATTGCCGACCTTTCCCCGCTCACCAATGAGCTCTGGCGACCTTACTCACGCGCAGGAACACAACTTTAAGCTATTTGTAAGGGGAAGTACTCCCCAGTCGAGCTGCTCTTTGAGCGACATTAGCTATGCTCTTAAAATAATGATATCTCTTGATTATTTACAAAATACCATAATAAATAGGGTTTTTATTTACAAACATGGACATGCATGTTTGTATGTTTGTGACTCAAAAACGGCTGAATGGATTTGGATGAAACATGGCTCATAGATAGATCATACCCTGGAATAACATAGTGCGTTTTTTTATCCCGGGAAAACATAAGATCCCTCGGGAACGAAAAACATAAATGCATTATAACTTCTGCAACTTATATATGACTTCTAAGTGAACGGGTAGTTTGACGTTTAGCAAATATACAGTGTGTAGTTATCTCGCGCGTTAATGGATCTTTTTATTTGTTCTCCAACAGTATTGTGGCGTAATGATTTAAGTGAGTTTGTTTTACTTGGTATATGGCCCAAATTATGGACTATGAGCGGAAATGCACCAAGAGAACATACAAAACTAGTTTCCGCCCCGCAGTTTCACCCGCGTCCTTGAGGTATCTTATGTTTTTCCGGGATAAATAGTAGTATATAGCCTTTCTCGATAAATGGACTAAGTATCCAACACTAAAATAATTTTTCAATTCGAACCAGTCGTTTCTGAGATTAGCGCGTTCAAACAAACAAACTAACTCTTCATTATAATATTAGTATAGATTAATATTATCTCTACTTATATCACAATCCCTAACCCTTACTATTGCAAATGCGAAAGTGTGTTTGTTTGTTTGTCCATGTTTCACGGAGCAACGGATCTACGTATTTTTTTGCATACAGATAGTTTATAAGCCGGAGAGCGATATAAGTATATTTTTATTCCTATCGGGAGCGCGGGTGGAACCGCGGGGGACAGTAAGCTAATTTATAATGCCAAAGGTTTATCCATTAACAAAGAACTTCACGACTTTCGCTTATAACTTGGACTAACTAAACAGAAAATTATGTTTGTAGCTACAGTATGTTTACTTCTAGTTTATCATTATTACTAGGTTTATTATTATAATTAAATTATAATTATGAGAGTAAATACAGATACTGGCGGTAAAGACAGAAAAATGATTTTTTTTTTAAATTAAGTAATTTACTTACTTACAACTCAAGATAACAACTTCAAAGTTCTAAAGTCACCGAACCCTGCTGAAAGCTGCCGAAGATAGACGATAACGTATTGGGGTTCAATTAAAGCTGTCAACGGTGTGAACGAGCCGCATTCAGGGGTTTCCCCCAAGGAAATTGAGCTCCCGACGGAAACTTGAAAAGTCTGAGTGAATTAAGAGTGTCTCGTTTGTTAGTTTGTGGACGTGTAGTCTTGAGACGTCTGTTATTAGTTTGATTCCCTGTTTTATTATACTAGAAATATTATTATATTATACATAATTTGTATTTGCTAACTTAAAAAAAAAATGGCAAATAAAAAATATGATAAAAAAAGGTAATTTAGAATTTTTTATAGACTTTTTTCGCGTTTTTTTTATTACAATTGTAATTAAGGAGTTGTAGGTATAATGTTTTGAATAAATTAATATATACATATACTTTATACTAACGCTTCAGGCGTAAATCAAAAAGTTACGTCTCATATAGATGCATATATGCTTGTAATTTGCATAATATATTAAAACGCAAGAAAGAAAAAAAAACATTTTGATCCTCCTTAAATTGCAAACAGGATATTCCGATAAATTAAAATAAATTCCTAATAAATAAAAAAAGGAAAAAATAGAAGCACCCTTGAACATGTTTTCAATTGTACACAAGCTAAAAAAACTGCAATAGCTACTCCCATTTAAATTCAGCCGGTTCCACACCCACGTTTTTGATAAGCGATCTGTCCTAACATACGCGTCGGTGTAGTACCGCTTTATTTCCGCAAAAACGAAAAATAAACCTCAGTAGTGAGTTATTTTTGAACGACAAACAGTTGGCGACAGTTGATTGCAAAAGTTGTCATGTGTAAAAAAGAAATTTGTCGGGTATGAACGTGATTTAGGTATTAAAGGTTCCGTACATAAATTGAAAGATAAAAATTTGATGGAACTATTAAAGAAGTATATCGATCTTGTAATTAAATGATATTTGTAGGTAGGATAAACAATAAACATAAAATGTATGCAAATATTAAAGATCCAACGGGTTGGAACAATATTCACGTAAGATACTATGTCACGCAAAACGAGCAGTTTCTAATATAATCCCTGAAAAACAAGAAATCCAATTTCATATACCCAACCTTTAAAATATTTGAAACTTGTTAACACAACCAACAACTTTCCTATACATATAAAAAGACCTAAATTGGATTAGAATCTTGAAACGCACACGGGTTTCTTTAATAACGTAGTTTTCCCATAATTACACCCCTAAGGGATTAAAACTGCTGGGCGGAAATAGTAGTTAATAAATAAATGAAAAAAAATGAAAATGAAAATGAAAATTTATTTATTCCGAAAAAGTACATATTTATATGTTTGGCTGAGCTCCCACATTAGGTCACCCTGTGTCGTGGGAGACACGCTCCTCCTATAAATAGTTGTTGCGGAATCAAAGAAAAATTATAATATATGTAATTAAAGAAATCTTATGAAACTAAAGTGAGTGTGTATGCGAGTGTGAGTGTGAGTGTGAGTATGTAGTGTATGTGGTGTATGCGTGAGAAAGAAAATGTGTATCAGAGTGTGAAGGTGTGTTTGTGATGGCGTTTGATAATGAAGTGAGCGGTGTTTTAATTTATTATGTTTTTTTTTTTTTTTTTAATTTATGTGGCGGTAGTAAATAAGTATTCAGTTGTATCATAATCAAAGGTAGCGAGCCATTCCAGTACAAATTTCTTAAAAGCTCGGCAATTATATTTCACAAGCACCCTATCCCTTCGCAGAATCATGTTGTAAATGCGAGGCGATATATAATCTAGATGTGATAGTGAATTGGGTAACGAATGATATATATTATATATATAATATTATATAATATGTATTTCATAGCTATTTTTCATTCATTAATTCAATTTCAAAAAGATTAATTAATTTGTCTTAGGTCTAACCCTAAAAGAGACCAAACAGATCGAGGTTTTATAATTCTATGCAAACATCGGAACCCTAAAAATGCCGGAACCGCAATATTTTCACCGCAAGAGCCTTTCATTTACGGTAGCTTTGCGCGGCTGTGTCGGTTTTTTTTGTTTTTTGTTGCATATTTGAGTTTGGACAACCACTTTATTGAGTTTCTGTTTTATGAAAGAAAACCTTTATCGTGTCGAGATTTTGTACAATCATTATAAGTTATTTGTTCTGAGTTTATGAAAATGAACAGTAAATGATAGATTATTGTTAATTGATCAATAGCAGTGTGTATATGTGAAATATGCGATCAGGGTCCGGGATGTTGAATGAGAAGACTCTTTTTCAAATATGATGTTTAATATTAAACATCTTACTTTAAATGAAATGTTTATAATCACGGTGCGGTACCGCACGCGACCGTGTCTTCGAGGTAATGGCAGAGGGGGCCCGGCTCGATGGAGATGGACGAGCGCCGACGTTGATTCACGCTGTGTGCGTGAGTGCGTCGATACGTTACGCACACATGCTAGGCGTTAACACAGTGACAGAATATGGCCTGTTGATTATAGTTTAAAGATTTGCTGCTAAACTGGAATCGAGATGGACAGCCGTTTTAATTTTGATATAATGATCATGGACTCGTGTTAACCATTTCTTATTTCCGTGTATGTTTGTTACTCAATTACGCTGATGTTTCTAAACATATATTAATTAAACGTGACACATGAATAGAGCATATCTTGGAATAAAACATAGTATACTTTTTATCCAGGGTCCAGGGAAATCATTAGATTGCAGGGGGATGAGTAAAATCGCGGGGCGGATTTTTTATACATACTTGTCGCAATTTCCTAGTACGTCTTTCACCCTTTCAAGCGATTAAGCACTATGTAAGAGTGCTTTGAATTACCTGCGTTTTACCTAAGTAACAAAAGATTGTGGTAACATAAAGGGGCTTGGGGATTGTGAGACGCGCCACCCGCTTCCCCATATTGTAACTATTGTTGAAATCCAGTCAAAGCAAATCTCAGACAGACTAGTGATGTTTTACATATATAACTGTCTGTAATTTTAATGTAAATTGAGTTTTTTTTAAAGGTTGATAAAACGACCAATTCTATTGATACTGTCGGACTATAAATACTTTTTTTCGAAAGTTTTTGGATATGAAGGTACTATATATGGTCGAATGATTTTACAAACCGAAAATTCTGCAAATAACTTATTCTGGGAAACTTGTTATAAATTTATCGTCAAGCACCTACTGGTGAGTTCCGGCAGTTGCACTTGAGAGCCAGAAACCTTCTAGACTTTATAAAGGTCGGCAACACATTGGCAACCCCCTGGTATTGCTATTGTCCATAGGCGACGGTAGCCACTTACCATCAGGTGGACCGAAAGCTTGTCAGCCTTTTGATATGAAAAAAAAAATGTTGTTATTTTCGATTTTATCCTAGTAATAATGCGACTAACTACTAAACGCGAAAGTTTGGATTTTTGTGACTCAATGACACAAAAACGACTAAATGGATTTGGTTGAAACTTGACAAATAGATAGATCATACCCTGGAATAACATATAGAGTACTTTTTATCCCGCGAATACATAAGAACGTGGGTGAAACCGGAACAGAAGCTAGTAAAAGTACAGTTAAAAATCTATAAACCCAAAAATGCAGACCGAATCTGTCCAACATCACTCAACACATAACACTTGTAGTATATCAAACATATACGTCGCGATAAGTATTTATGTGTGTCCCTCTGTCACACGACCGCCTACGCAGTTCTACGAAACCATTTTGTAATGCAAATAATGACAGCTGCTTGTCTATCTGTATGTTCGATCTGTTAACGGTGTTTGTCAACGAATTTTTAAATTCTTTGAATTTTGATATTTGGGCTTGCCTTTATAATGTGAGGTGTATTTATGGCCTAGTGTTAATGTAATGTAAAATAAAAAGTTATTTACACAATTCCTACACTCTTTATTTGACCGGCCGGTTGGCGTGATTGGTAAGATACCCTATCTATCACGCCACAGGTCGTGGGTTCGATTCCCACTCAGGATAAATATTTGTGTGCATGAACATGTCTGTTTGTCCTGTGTCTGGTTGTAATTATCTATATATATGTATGTATTTACAAAAGAAAAGTAGTATATGTAGTATATCAGTTATCTGGCTTCCATATTACAAGCTCTGCTTAGTTTGGGGTCAGATGGCCGTGAGTGAGGAATAATGTCCCAGAATATTTAATGTCCCAGAATATATTTAAATAAATAAACATTATTTTTGGGCGTTGTTAGTTTAGTGGTAGTTACGTTGAATGCCATGGTGAATTGTGGGTTCGAATCCTATAATGAGTTTGATTTTTTTCTTTTAAAAACAAAGATGTACTAGCTTCCGCTTCGGGGTTTCTCCCGCGTTCCCGAGGGATCTTACGTTTTTCCGTAATAAAAGTATACTATATGTTAATACAAAATATATTCTATCTGTGTATCAAATTTTATCCAAATCCGTTCAGTAGTTTTTGCGTGAAAGAGTAACAAACATCCAGACATCCATGGTCACAAACTATCACATTTATAATATTGTAAATAGGATAGGATATTATGAAAGTAACAGAATATTCTAAACATCAAAGAAATCACAAACTATTAAGTATCATTTATATCCATATATGTACTCGAACCCCTTTAATATCCTTAAAAAATCACGCTCCAAAATTGATTAAACTTCATCAAAAATATTGCAACATAAATATATCCCCCAAGCAATATTACCTCGCCGACGATCTATAATAAAGCCGGCCTGTCTGTCTGGGCCTCACAATAGGCCTTCATGGGGTCCTCTGGAGTCACTTCCAGGTGGGTGATGGCTGAATACTTAAGCGACCCTTATACTGTGGAGTGTGGTGCAAGTTATGAAAGGATCGCGGTTTGCTCAATTTTTTATTTTGGTTATTATTTATTATGGTGATGTGTTTCTGGTTGATGTACATGCTAAAGGGATCTAAAAGACCATGTTTTACTTTTTTCATAGACCCTCGGGTGAGCAGGGTTTTAGAAGAGTCGTTTAAACGTGTTTCCATTCGATATATCTTTTTGTCTTTAATATTAATGGCGCTTCTTAATTATCATATTAACCAATCTTGCTTGAGCTAATAACTCAAGCCAGACCCTAAAAAGACCCCTAGTACTGCATACGAGAGAGTGAAAGGCGTCGTCGCTTGAAACATTAATCTTACATGGAAATTGTTTTCTGTTTTTTCCCTTTTTTTGTAACCGACAGGTGACATCTTTATAAATAGCGAATATTTTCAACTTCACGATGAGTTGGCTTTTAAATAAGGTTATTAAGGATTTAGAGAAAGCTCTTAACTTTGTTAGGTTTTATAAATATTAAAAAAAAAATATATGTCATTTTGATAATTTTTGTATTTCGAACATTGGAACTGTTTTATGTAGGCACTTTTCTGTGAACTTATTTATTCATCATTTACAAAAAATAATTCCATTATTTTACTCTTCGCCATTGTAAAATGATATAATATTTTAGGTTTTTTCTGGGTAAGCGTGTTTCATCTTCGGCTCTCTCATCACTTCAGATCTATTAGAGTCAGACAACACGTCAATTTAGGTAATTACAGCACTTTAAATACATTTTATTTATATTTAAATAAAGATGCACAATAACCGGCTTAAATCTAACATTTACTTTTTAATAACAGCTCTAATATCACAAAAATTAAATTAAATAGGTCATCTATTAATTAAACGATAAACCTACACGTTCAACATAAATACCGGTAAAATCGTAAATTTTCTCCATACATAACTCGTCGGCGCCATAACTGCGTCCGCTTCGCGTTCCGTCCCTTATAATTGTTGCTGCGCATCCGCTGCTTTTGTGATATATTATAGCGAATATTGTAGAAAATTCTGGTATTTTTAAAACAAGAATGTTGCAAAAGATCATGGGGGTTTTGGAAAAACAACAGCCAGTTTACGAACGAGACTTATTAAGATGAAAAAATGTCTCTGCAGTCTGATAGTCTTCCTCCATCGCCCGCGCAATTTTTGATAAATATTTTTAATAAACAAACACGCTGGTTCTACAACAGGGTACTTGTCTGTAATCAAAATAAATTATCAAACACTAACCAATGTATAATAAATACATCTAAAAAAAAGTGGAAATCACGATTATTTTATTAAATTTATCCTTTTTAAGCCCCGACGCAAAAACGACGGGGTGTTATAAGTTCGAAGTGTGTGTGTGTGTGTGTGTGTGTGTGTGTGTGTGTGTACTTAACAAAACGTTTGGCTAATAAATTAGAGCGACTCTCGGTTATTTTTTTCTTTTTGTTGGGTTTCACGTTTATTATTATTTTGTGTCGGGGGTTTTTTAAATTTAATTATGATTTTTAATGACCAATCTAAAAAGCTTTTGTGCTTTATAATTATGACGTCACAAGCTATCGCTTTGACATTTCATAAAAAGTTACTGATTTGATATGTCAGTCAACAACCGAATTTTATTTTTATTATACATACATAGATTAATGGCTAACCCGTTACCTAAACGTCAAAACCAAAGGGTAAAACGGGACCCTATTACTAAGACTCCGCTGTCCGTCCGTCTGTCTGTCTGTCCGTCTGTCACCAGGCTGTATCTCATGAACCGTGATAGTTACACAGTTGAAATTTTCACAGATGATGTATTCTGTAGTCTGTTGCCGCTATAACAACAAATCTAAAAAACAATATATTAAAGCGGGATCCCGTATTACAAACGTGATTTTTTTGCCGTTTTTATAGATAATCGTACGGAACCCTTCGTGCGCGAGTCCGCCTCGCACTTGGCCGGTTTTTTAAATAAATATCTTCCCTGAGTACAGGTACTAATCATTCAAAAAGTAGATAAAAATTCAATCAATTTCATAAATTTGTAAAAACACTAACGTTAAAAGAACAAAATCAATTACTCATATATGAAATAGGTACAATACCTCACGAGCAGTTGCCAATTTTAATTATAACAGACGTGCTCTCATTTAATTAACAACCTTGCTGTACTCTAATAAAGTTGAAAACCGTTTTGGCAAAAAATAGCAACGATATAGAATTGGCAAACGCCCAAAGCAAGGGAGAGTTTTAATTGATTCTACCGATGTTTTGGTTCTAAAAATATATTCTACAAGCTTAGTTGAATGCGAGAACCTTCTAGGTAGCTTATCATCATCATCAGACCCGGGATACCCTGAATGCTACGCCACAGGTATGTGATTCCCATCTATAAAAAAATGTAAGCGTAAATATACTGGGTGATTTTGTTATCACTGGCAATACTTGCAAGGGTGGAAGTACTCATCAAAATGAATAACTTTTATAATGGCACTAACTGTGAAATCATGAAAAAATTATCAGCTGTTCCATACAAAAGTTCAATACCTACTCAACCAAAATGTATGAAGCAACCGTATTATTTTACTCGATATCATAGTTAGCCCTATAATAAAAGTTGTTCACATTGATGAGTACTTCCACCCCTGCAAGTATTGCCAGTGATAACAAAATCACCTGTATAAGAAGATATTATTTTCAGGTAGTATATCAGTTATCTAGTTTCCATAGTACAAGCTCTGTTTAGTTTGGGATCAGAAGGCCGTGTGTGAGGAATGTCCCAGGGTATTTATGATAGTTAGAAAAAGATGTCCACTATTGACCATAGGCCTTGCCCCGTCCGTGAGTCAGAAAACGATGCAGGAAAATCCTCTTTGATTTATCTCTGAATTAAAACAATATATCTACCTCTGTCTGTTTCTCCGCTTACTTCTTCTAATTCACGCAACGGATTTTGATACGGTTTTCACTAATAGAAAGAGCGATAGACGAGGAAGGTTTGTGTATATTACACTTTGTATTTTTGTACAAAATGGCCGGCCAATCGTCGGAAGCGGGGTCGCTAATATTTGCTATTGAAGGAATTTTAGAAAAAAGAGACTATTCAGGATCGTTATTATGGTCATCTACATTTGCCGAGAAATTTTGAGGAAATCTGCGAGACGTTAAATCTGCATGTGACGTCGAATGCTGTGACCAAGGTTTAGTTTTCGGTGAAGGAAAACGTCGCGAGGAAACCATAGAAAGGTGGTACCAACCTAGCTGGCTATTAAGTTGAAAATCTGTCAGCAAAAAGCTGCCAGTTGGTTTCAGCAGCTGTTCTTTGGAACCAGTTCCTTCTAGGCTTTGTGTGCTTACCACCTTCGGCCACATCATCACTTACATAGTGGTCATACACTTATTCAACCTCAACTCTGATTTAAATGGCCTATACCCCGTATTGGGGGCTAATAACATTGATGATAGGTACGAAGTGAACAACAGCAATGGGATGCTACACAAACTCTATTTGAAGGCCAAATGGAAAATTTCCAACAATGAACGAAGAAAATTGCATTTTATTATAGAAAAGCTTCGGTGAGCTTGTCGGTAATTTCATTTAAGCATTTGGAGCTTGCTTCATCATAAACATGGTGGTAGTATGTGTTTTCGACTCGAATTCACTTCACATTGTTTTTGGTTGTCTGCTTTATCTTCGAAACTAAATGAGCATTGTTCCTACAAAGAGAGGTAGAGCATAGCGATATGTCGCTCAGAGAGCAGTTCGACGGGGGAAGTACCTCCACCTTACAGATACCGCAGCCAAATAACTTATAGTTGTGTTCTTGCGCGTGAGTAAGGTCGCCAGAACTCATCGTGGTGGGGGAAAGGGTCGGCAACGCGCGAGTGATACCCCTGGTATTGCAAGCGTTCATGGGCTACGGTATCCACTTACCATCAGCTGGGCCGTTTGCTTGTTTGCCGACTATGTATGATAAAAAAAAATGAGGTGAAAAGAATTCGACTTATTAATGATAATGGAAATCGTAGTTGGTGTCATACTCATCGACTAAAAGAGTTTAAATTTAATTAGGAATCTTCAGTATTTCATATTTTGTTTTGATATAATAATATCGATGTGTATTAAAAGGGTTACTGAAATATATTTTAATTGACTTGTGCTTCTTTCTATGATAAAAATGAATCCATATTACCCTTGGTCACGCCATAACTGCGAACGACTTTACCGATTTCATTCATTTTTTTTTAAAAGTTTTCTTATACAAATTAAATTAATCCGGCAGCTGGGGCCGCGGTTTCAGTTTATTGCGGTCCCAGTCGGCGGAAGCCTCTTTTGTAGAAGGTTCTTACGGAATGAAAAAATAAAAAAAATGCGCAGAAAATTTGAAAATTTTAGAAAACTTAATTAGGGATCGCGGGTAATACCGCGGGACGGAAGCTAGTTTACAGTAGTTATCTATCAGTTAGAAGTAGTCTCAAATAATCCGCTGCTTGTGAGAGCTGGTCTGCTTGAGATTGCTATTGCATTTACTAAGTCACTAATCAATTTGTATATTTTTTCTGTCATAACTCGCAAATATTGTCTGTGAGACTAGATAATTTTATTATATTAGTTTTGAAAAGAGTTGTTGCTGGCTTTATTGCCGGCTTTTCTCAGCAACCGAGTCTGACTATTCATAAGTGCTTATGAAGGCATATTTAAGACTAAAAATATTTTCATTTTCATAACTTAGCTGTCATTGATTTATTTCGATTACGTACTTAACATTCTTGGACTTAACTTATGATATATCATTGCCCTAACGTAAGATACACTTTTAATACTTTTCTGTTGTGCAGTAGGTACCTTAACATTCAGGGTACCATTATTTTCATAGTGTAACGAAATGTTCCTATTACGAACCGGTGGTGTGGTGACGTAATATCTTATACCTTAAATAAAAATAATCTTATACCTTATCAGGGCCTAATTTATACTTAATTTTTTTCGAGATTGAGTTTTTTCTCAATAACATAACGAGTGAGACATTTCGAAATATTAAACAATTTAAGCTATCAAACACCTTATTATACAAATAAAAACTACACGTATCTAAGTACAAAAAAGATTTTAAAAACAAAAAGAAATATGTTTTTAATTTCAAAATTTAATGTCTTTGCGTTACCTCAAATGTAACACAAAAACAAAAGGTATAGGTTGATCTGTCATACATATAGACGAGCTGCTATTTCGGATCGGAACCCATGGCTCCACGGTGGTGGATCTAATTTAGCGGTTGGTCACACACAGAATGATTTAGTGGTTGCGCCTCTAGTTCACGCATCACAACACGGGGGCTGCCCGTTGATATAAAGTGAATTGACTACGGATAGAAGCTGGCATTTCACACTGATAAAGCTGAAATTTTACATTGATAAAGCGGCATTTTACTAATATCATGAAATGTGTTATAGTAACTGTAATAGTTTAATAAGGTAATGTTATGTGTGCTTTTAGTTGGTAAGCCAATAAATAAATAAATAAATATAGCCATAAATATAGTATGCGGTTACCGTAGCCTATGAACGCTTGCAACACCAACGCGCGAGTGATACACTCGCGCGTTGCCGACCCTTCCCCCCTCCCCAATGAGCTCTGGCGACCTTACTCACGCGCAGGAACACAACTATAAGTTATTTGGCTGCGGTATTCTGTAAGGTGGGTACATCCCCAGTCGAGCTGCGCTTTAGCGACATATCGCTATGGTCTACTGTTTGTCCTCGGTCTGGGTAAAAAAAAAGTTGTTCACCTATTATCGGGTTTATCATATATTCTTATTTAAGTATGCCAAATCTTAATACATGATGTACTTAATTGATGGATTAGTAATAGTATAATTTACCTACTGGATACAAAGTAGGCACAATAGTATATCGGCTATCTTATATGTATTCATAGCTCTGCTTAGTTTGGGGTCATATGGCCATGTGTGAGGAATGTACAAGTATATAGCCGTAAGTATTCCAACAAAAAAAAACCAGTTGCAAATACATTTGATTTCAAATCCCTTAGAAATTAAAGCTATTCCTTTGAGATCATCATCCATCGTATGAACATCCTATTTCTTATATTGATGTCGTGTCAAAGTATACCTATTTCAGGTGTTACTCAATTTCAAATGTCACTCCCATATGTCGCATGAGATTTTTATAAGGACATGTATATTTTGATATGGGTTCAATTCCTACAGGAAATCAAGATATTATAACGTTTTGAACTTAAGGAAACCATAGCACGGTGGTAGGGTACGAGACAGAGAGACTTTCCGCAACATGCTCGTAACGCATAAAGTGCGTTATACGAATCGCACACTAAGAAACACACGCAACGCAATTGAAAATAGAATTGGCTATTAGACGAGCCACTCCTTAAATCACAGGTTTCATCAGAATCCACTTTACCGCACGTTTAAGGGCACGTATCACGCGAATGGTATCAAATTTTCGTTCACACATAATAAAACGCATTAAATTGACCGTCTATTACACCGTGAGAGGTGTGTAAAGTAATTATTTTCATGTGTTGTATTTTTTTATATGTTTTTATTGAACAAATAAATAAATCTCCTGGGGCTGCAGTCTCGACATACAAATCTGTCGTTAAGTCCTAACGATCAGATTGTAACGATATTCGGTAGTGTCTACTGTCAATTCTATCGATATCTTATCGATTTTTCCGATTTCTCGTATTGTTTGCGTAAACTGCGACCATTTTTGATAGCCCGGTATTTAGGCTTGCATTTGTCGTAAACATCGTCATGGCAACCAATGTTTTTCGTTATTATTTAGCGATCGGTAGTTTGCGATGAAGTTCATGTATGTCGAGACTGCAGGGCCAGGGACATTCGTCACACACGGTCATCTGACCCCACACTAAGCAGAGCTTTTTACTATTTTTATCATTTTTAAATATTATACTACTATAGTAATATAATAAATGTGAAAGATTGTATATGTGTGTGTTTGTGTGTTTGTGTTTATTACCTCTCAGCTCCGTAAAAGATTTGGATGAGTTTTGGTACATAGATAGCTCATACCCTGGAATTACATGAAATAAAATGAAAATATTTTGTATTCAAATAGGCCTTCATCACAGGCACTTATGAATAGTCTGACTCTAACGCACGGTTCAGAAGATTGCTTTTGCTGACAAGAGCCGGCAAGAAACTCAGCAATTATTATTTTCAAAACCAACTCAGGTTACATTAAAGGTTAAATTGTAAAGGTAAATAAATAGATAGCAAACTTAAGCAGACCAGCTCCCACAAGCAGCACCTGCAAAGGATAAATCCCTCGGGTACTCGAATAAAACGGCTAGATTGTTTCTAAAACGATTGCCCTTATTCAAAATATTTTCAATTTTAATACTACGATCATAGATTACATGACGGTGTAACACACGCCGTATTTAGACTTTGATATACACATATTATATCCTCCGGCGTTCGGAGCAATCTCTCTTCAATTTTACACGCGTTTGCACCTAATACTATCGTGTGATGGAATGGTAACCCACCATATTGCATACAACATACATTGCTCGCTCCCCACCTTTATTGCTCGGCTATTTGTACAGGGCAGAGAAATGTATCGCGAGTTCTTGTGTGTGACAGTTATAAAGGTTGAGGGTGGTACGTTGTAATAATTGCGAATTATTAGAGCGAATGTTTTCGTCTTGAATGAATAAATTAGTGTTGTTTCATTAAAAAAAGGTTTTATATAATAAAAAAAAGTCAGGCTTAAATGACGTACCCAACCACTTTATTATGATTAATCACTACAATTTCCATCACCGAGAGCTGAGGTTTATTTAAAGATTCAATATGACGATATTAAATTCTGCATCCGACGAAATTACCACAGTTATGACATTCTTTCGAAATTTTCACATGAAATTTAAATTTAATTTCAGAATGCATTCCAAATTCAAAACCATTTATTATAAAGCTAAAATCAATTTCACGATAAAATTTATCGCATCAGTTAGTATGTAAATCCCTAGAGTCAAATTAAAATAAGTTCAAATACAAACAAAATAATTAAAATCTCCACATATAAAACCTGTTAATCCGAGGGTCATCAGCAATTATCCAGTTGTTGCAGATACAGAGTTCAGTGAGGGTAGCGTCGATGCTATCATATAATTACAATAAGCTCAGAATTTAATTATACTGCTGGCAAAGAAGATATTAGACATCGGTTCCATTCACACCTACGCTATTTAAATTGAAATATTATCTATTTCTTTGTTCTTTTTATAGTTTCCTCCTCCATTGCCAAAACTAATGGTCCATAAGTTACTTACAGCAACCGCTACGAAGACTGATGAGATCCCATTCAGGTCAGTGGCTTCTATCACGTGGTCATCAGCTGCAAATTCTTGTGATTATTATCATTCTACTAGATCTTTCCTTATTTACGGATGATGAAATCATTATTAATTTCAGTTCAATATTTACTTACCACCCGTAGCCAAAGTAGTTAAATCGAGGAGCAACCATCGCTTTGTAATCGATAACAATGAATTCATTGAAATTCTCGCGAAGGTTGAGTTAGATACCCAACCCACAGCACATATTAAATCTCTATAAAATGGAAATTTTTCAAACATGGGTTATTTATTTTCGAATGGCCGGAGCCTGTAAACTTATCTGATTTATCGCATTGAGTTAACAAAGTATAGCGTCGCTTAGGCAATGTGCACACAGCATTAGAAATGGACATTTCATGAATTTTAGAATGGCATTAATTAATTAAGTGAATTTTCCAACCGAATATATAGTTTGGTTCATTAATTTAAAGTATTAATTGTGCGCGTTCTGTTCTGCGGCTAGCAATTGGATTGCTCAATTAAATGTGGTATTTCTGTGTGATTTTATTAAGTTTTTAATTTCGTTCGATAGTTTTGTTTGGCTTTATTAATAGTCCTGCAAATAATATGGCATTTTGAGGTTGGAATTGTCGAGTTGATGTAATATTGCGGCGATTTATTTGTTTTGTTGTGTCAATCTATAAATTAATGCTGAATGAAAATTATTCGTAACCACACACGCTTTATTGTCTTTATGGAATATCTTCTATTTTTTTAATTTTATTTCTTACAACCATTTCATGTTATGTTTCTGAAGGTGACATGAAAGTATCTCTCTTTGTCTCACTACTTTTGTCTCTTTTTAGTACACAGATTTGGTATCGGAGTGATAATAAGTTTTGAAGAAAAAGAGTTGCAGTAGTCAAATCAAATCTATATTTAAGAATGATATACTCATTGACAAAATAAAATAAAATAAATATTAGAAAGAAGAAAGAACTGTACAAAGAATAGTCCAGTATAAAAAACTTAAAAAAAAAATTGCAACAATGTGGGAGTTTTCATTATTTGTAAGTTAGTTAGCTAATTAATTGCCTACTTCGAAATTCCGTCATCAATTTTAATGTTTATATTATAAATTGAATGGGAATATTTGGTTTGCCTGGTGTTTAATTTTAATTAAAATTAAGGTTAAACTCATATATTTTTGCAAGTTAATATTTTTTTTATTTCAGTACCCATCAGTACAGTTTTCAAAATGTTTTTAAACATTTTTCGATAGTATTTTACATGACAAAGTAGTGCTAAAAGTTAAAAATAATGTATGAATATACGTTTACGGTTTCACAGTACTTTACGGTTGCGAAGGGAATCGGGCCGATCGTAAAACGTGGTGTTTTTACGTAAAACACACATTTTACACACAGCTATGTAATAATATTCGTATAAAATGGGTACATTTTGGATTTTATTAAGTTTGGTGTAGGTTTTATTTTTGTTTGAGCTTTAATTCTTCTGAAACAAAAATTATTAAGAAACCTTACTTGTTTTATTAAAATCAAATTTTAAATTCGAAATTTCTATGTTAAATTCTAATAAATTACACTTCGGTGTAATAGTCAGCCACAGTGATCGCAGTATTCGCGTTTATGCGTTTATTATTAGGTTTATAGGTTCAGCTGACATACTAAAAAACACTGTTAACTTGTTAGTTATTTATTTAACTGCGGGTTTTTAATATAAATAAACTTTTGTGAGACAAAAGTACTGGAGGAGTTATGAATGCTGTATTTATATGTATGGACACGTAAAAATGGAATTAATACTTTGGTAGATTTAAAATATGTCTGATCTAAAAATTTATCAAGTTTTTTTTCTTAATACTATGTTATCTCTCTTGATTCAGACGTAAATATTTTACAATTGATCTCCAAGTGGTTACTGCTCGTGATTTCACGGACCAACACGCATTTTCACTTCAATCTCCCATATCAACATGAGCCTAACATTACTTAATTATTTTCACAGTTGTTCGCACAGTTGTTTAGGATGATAAAACTAACATATATTTCAAAATCATGCCATAACAAAGTAGCCATGTATAATAATTATGCAATACTTTGCGACTACCACCGTTATGTAAACTTTTCAGCGATTTTTAATCTTCCACAAATATTTACGTAACACCGACGCACAGTGCGGGCTCGGCCATAAATAATGGTTTATTACACCGATGACACAATACGAACGCGGTCGTATAATTTCGACCGGTGACAGGTCGGTGATCGTGTACCCAATATTCAATAACATACGAGGCGTTTATTAACCACATTTTTAATGCTCTGTTCGGAAATTGGTGAAAAACTGAATCGTGGCATCGATTGGTGACAATTCCGTTAGTTGTTTGTCTTCATCATGTTCACAAAGACTGGTTTTTAACCGACTTCAAAAAACGAGGAGGTTCTTAAACTAGGAGACAAAATGTTGCATTTTGAGGGTTGATTAGAAACAAAATAAATAAAAACAAATTGTACCTACTATGGAAGCCAGATAGCTGATTTACTACATATACTACTTTTTTTTTGTAAACATATATATATTTATAATACTTATATAGATAATTACAACCAGACATTAGGAAAAAAAGACATGTTCATGCACACAGATGTCTGTCCTGAGTGGGAATCGAAACCACGACCTGTGCCGTGGTAGATAACCAAACGCGCCAAAAGGCCCGTAAAAAAATTAAAAATATTTACAAAGCATATTTTCCATATTTTTTTCAGCACCACTTAAGGTTGCAACTGTCAAAAAAATCCTAATTCTCATACAATACTTTATTTTGCCCCGTATTTCATTTCAAAAACATGAAACCTTGTTCCTTTGTATTTTTATTCACATTTAAATAGTAAAACAGACAAGAACGTCTCCAAAATATCATTGCCAAGTCTGAAACTGTTTGTTACCCGAAATGAACAGCTCTTAAATATTGCAGTTTCAATTTGAGCACACGGCCCCGCCGGGTAGCGGATTCGATTCGGCATGTTGACTTTTGTACAAGCTAGCTGAATATTAGAAAAAGTCTCATAAAGTTACGCCATGTTGAAACTAAGAGGGAATTAAGTTTATTGATATTAGTTTAGGACTTGTTTCACCCCGAAAGTGATGAATATGAGTTTCTCACTTTTTAAAATACTAACTTCTGTACCTATCTATACTAATATTATAAAGAGGTAAAGTTTGTGAGGTTATAGGGGGTAATCTCTGGAAGTACTGGTTCGAATTGAAAAATTATTTTAGTGTTGGATAGCCTATTTATTGAGGAAGGCGAATTTTTATCCTGGGAAAATATAAGATTCCTCGGGAACGCGAGTGATCTTTTAAACCGCGGGGCGGAGTATGTACAATAATGTATATACAGGGTGATTTTGTTATCACTGGCAATACTTGCAAGGGTGGAAGTACTCATCAATGTGAACAACTTTTATTATGGGACTAACTGTGAAATCATGAAAAAATTATCAGCTGTTCCATACAAAAGTTCAATACCTACTCTACCAAAATGTATGAAGCAACCGTATTATTTTACGCGATATCAGAGTTAGCCCTTTAATAAAAGTTGTTCATTTTGATGAGTACTTCCACCCATGCAAGTATTGCCAGTGATAACAAAATCACCCTGTATAAGAAAATGGTAAACTTACTAACTGTTGATATATCCCAAACCGCTGGACCTAGAGACTTGAAATTGCACATAGATACCTTATACGATTTAGGTATCTACTAAGGAAGGAAGTTTCGAGCCGGTTGGCGTGCTTGGTAAGATACCCTATCTATCACGCCGCAGGTCGTGGGTTCGATTCCCACTCTGGACAAACATTTGTGTGCATCAACATGTCTGTTTGTCCTGTGTCTGGGTGTAATTATCTATATATATGTATGTATTTTTTTTTTTTTTTTAAATGGTCCGGGCGCTTGTTGGCCCGGCCCGCGAACTACCTCTGACATAATCAGAGACCGTGTCTGCTACTATGTTCTTGCATATTTTGGTCTAGATCCCCCCCTTAATTTGTCCCCATTCGTGCTTCTCGTTTCATCCATCATTTCATTCATCTAATCTATTCTTCTACATCCCCCCTTTTTCCCCATTTGTTCATGCATCTCTATTTCTCCATCGTTCCTTCATACTATATTTTCCACTTCCTACACTCCATTCCAATCTGTGCATGCATCTCCTTTCTTCCGTTGTTCTTTCATACTTATACTTTTCTTCCGTCATCTTTTCATTCATACAGTTATACTTATGCTAATCATTATATTTTTCAAAATATATGTTCACCATCTTCTTTCGTTCCTTTTTGGACTGCGCCATGCACGACTCTCTTCTTTCATCCTTTGGCTTTGCGAGTTCCAGACCACCACGGCACGACAAGCCTTGTTGCAATTGTGCCAGTTTCTCACGAAATTGCCTGCAATTGGCACCCGCCATGGCCGCGCCGTGGTCGGGACTCGCATTACCCTCATTCGCTTTCCTGCTGGTGACTCTCGCGGTACATATTGGGTGCCCTCAGCAGTACGCTATGCTGGCCCGAGCCAATGCGTCCCATTTGCGCCTCACTGGACACTCCTGGCTGAACGCATTGTGTCCAGTCTGGTCCAGCTTGGCGCCCGTGCAATTGCAGCACGATGGGAGCGCATTGGCGAGCCAGTCAGCGCATGCCGACTTCATGTGGGGCCCCCCACAATGGCTACACTTGACGACGGTTTCCTTGCAGAACCGTCGTCCGTGCCCGTAGCCGAGGCACATGGAGCACTGCACGAGTGGAGATTGGTCCTCCACTATGACCTTTTGTAGGTCCACGTGCAGTGCTCCGGCCGCGACTGCTCTCGACCATATTGTGGGGGACACCCGCATCACCACATGGCCAGCATGGGGGTTCCTAGCTTTCCGTCGAAAGCGGACCTCCAGCCGGCCTTATATGTATGTATTTACAAAAGAAAAGTAGTATATGTAGTATATCAGTTATCTGGCTTCCATAGTACAAGCTCTGCTTAGTTTGGGGTCAGATGGCCGTGTGTGAGGAATGTCCCAGAATATTTATTTTTTATTTATTTTTGGAATTCCAACCCCTAAGGGGGTAAAATAGGGGTATATGTAACCTAAGCTTTTGTTTTTTGTTATATATATTATATATTTAAATTTTCATTCAATTAATTTTGTACTGTTTTCTTGTTACAGGTATGTCGATATGTTCATTGGATTGCAAATTAAAACTATAAAAGGTATTTATGGAATTGCAATAAATAATAACAACAAAAATTAGTCTTTATTTATTTTTTTTATACGGAGAATTTTAACAAAAGCTATGAAATGAAAATGAAATGAAAATATTTTTTATTCAAATAGGCCTTCACAAGCACTTATGAATAGTCTGACTCTAACGCACGGTTCGGAAGGTTGCTTTTACTGAGAAGAGCCGGCAAGAAACTCAGCAATTACTCTTTTCAAAACCAACTCAGATTTATTACATTAAATTATTTATCTAGTCTCACTGACAATATATATGTGTGTTATAACAAAAAAAAGAAAGAAAAGAAAGAATTTAGCTTTTTTTATGGTATTTCTTTATACTGGCTGGACAAATACATCAATATGAGAGACAGGCTATGGTAAGTGATGGAATGGTGAGTGAACACACAATTTTTGGAACACACACTTGGCGATAGACCTTTATAGGGAGGTGATGGAGACCCCATCTGGCTACAACATACCCTACCACCGCTCTATTAGTTTCCTCAAAGCATTTTCATTCATCGAAATCGGGCTTATTGTAGGTTCCTTCACCACGTTATTAATATTAGTAGAAAAGAAATGGCAGACATCTAAAAGGAACCGAATGTATGGTGATGAAAGGAAGATGATCAAAATGATGCAAAGTCAAAGCCATTTATTCAATTTACGCCCTAGAAGGGCAATTATGAACGTCGAAGCTACTGAAGTTACCAGCGGTTTGGAAGTCGCCTTCAACTGAGAAGAACCGGAAAGAAACTCAGCAAGGTTACATTTTTTTTGGTGAGTCTGACAATGTTGACATTTTTCCATTATCAATTTCTAAAGTAATATAATATGTGTAATAAAGAAATTGAAGTCGTTTAAAAAAAAAAACAATACAATGCAAAAAAATAATATTTTTCCGCCTTTTTATTCTGTGCTTTAAACTATACGAGGACTATTAGAGTGATGAGTAGATGATGATGGAAGGTTGGTTACTGGAGTACCTATAGTACAACAATACCCCAGTAGCATATCCCCTATTATAAACAGAAAGAGAGTCTTGTATGTAGGTTCGACAAAATTTGCGGTCGATTTTGTAACTATTTCCCACAATTCAACAAGATGGAGTAGATTTTAAATTGGCTGCCGAGATTTGATTGTCATCAATATAAATTGGCCGCAGGCCGTATTGAACCGAACATTCTCAGAGGTGTGACTCATGTATAGTGACCATGATGCTATTTAATTTGGGATATTTCCCCTGATTGATTTTTAACGAGATATCCCTGTGATTTCATTATGATAATATTAGCTAGGAGTAAGGATTTGTAAGGATAGTCTGATTGGCAGCTACACTTGCGAACCAGTAGTACTAGGTCTTCTAAGAATTGTGTACCTACTTACCACCGTCGGTCACAATCACTTACCATTGAAAGAGTGAAAGTGGTCAAACACTGGATGTTCCATCTATATTAACATATTGATACGTATTTTATTTTAACCACTTTTAAAAAATGTCAAATAACTTTAAATCTATAGCCATTGGCGCTTATCAAGCGGGCTTTTTTCACTTTAGTGGAAAAAAAACTTGAGTCCAGTTGAGTCGCATGTAATGTATTCGGTTGGCTCGCGAATGAGAAGCGCATCCCAAAACTACCTACAAAAAAAATATAATTCCAGGAATCGCGAGTCAAGTTAATCATATGGTTGCCCTACTCTTGAGTCATGGCGTCAGTCGACCGATGAGTGTCGTGGGATCGATGAACAATAGTACTAACTATTCATTATATTGAGTTCTGTGTGGCGGCCTTTAGCAAGGTCATCTGTTACGGACTTTATGGGGTTTGGAACTGTTTGTATATGTATGTACTAGTTATTTATTTATTTAGGTATTTTCTGTGAAACAACATTCGTACAGTCTCGCTACTGAATAAGCTTGTGTTTGATTAAATATTTTGGTATGTTTTTTTTTTAATTAATGCATATTAAAAAGGCTTTTTTAAAAGCAAACATCTGACTTTCGGCATTATCACCAAGATGAGAAATTAGAAAAAACAAAACTACAACATAATAAATGGTTGACTATTGCATACTACTTGTTCCCCAATATAATCTAATAGGAATCAATCTCCAAGACGCTTGGTACAAGAAATCACAGCGCGCCCTCAATGTCTTAAGTACCGGACCACAGCATGTTTTTATAGACCATTCATAACGGTTGGACCGTTAGACAGGGCAATATTTTCAAAGACAAAACCTCTACTGTGGCCATATTGCATGTCATCATTTGTCCCGAGATTCCGAATTTTGTGGTGTGTGGTGCAATTTAGAAGAGAATTGCGACAGTGATTATTTTATTCAAAACTTTATTCAGTAAATGTTTTAAGTTATTCAACCTCTAACCTTACATCAATACATATAAAACGAAATGTCTTTACACACTCACTGACAGATTTATCAATGCCTAGTCTAAACCCTTCGACTTAGAAAGCTTAAATTTTACACAGCCCCTTTTTATGATGTAGAGACCAGGAATAAGTCCGGATTTGTCGAGATTTAATTCCTGAGGGGGTAAAATAGAGGATCGCAAAACCTAGGTGATAAACTTTTTTAACATATATCGACTATCAATTACTATCAGGCGAACCGTTTGCCTGCTGTCAATGGTTTTTTTTATAAATCGCAAAAAAAAACAATACATATTTTTAAATGTACAAAAAGTATCGCCTTTTTGTTTTTCATGAAATACGCAACGGCTAAAAAGAAAATGGTAGCGATTTTCAGCAATCTGGTGAATTTCTTTTAACCATTGTCACTTGAACCACTAAATGATTTTTTCAATCATTTATATAAATATATGTTACTATATTTATGATAAAGCAACAAAAACCAAACGGGAAGTCAAGAATCGTATCAAAAAAAATATTTACTATAATTTAGGATGACGTAACAAAGACGTGGTCTCCTATGACTTGTACCAGATACCAGGTCCAGCAAAAGATGGAGATTAATGAAGGCAGACCCGCCTCTCGGCAACTCGTAATGCGATTATCTTGTACGTAAAACAATGGGCGCGTATTATAATATTTATTTATTGTGTTTATTAAGCAGTTCCAAGTTTTAAGTGATAAAATAGTATGTAGGCTTTATATTTATAATAATATATAATTGACGGACCGGTTGCCACGGTTGGTAATATACCCTAAGTATCATGCTTCAGGTCGTGGGTTCGACTCAGGACAGACATTTGTCTGTGAGTCTGGGTGTAATTATATATTTACAAAAGAAAATTAGTATAATAGTATATCAGTTATCTAGCTTCCATGGCACAAGCTCTGCTTAGATGGCCGTGTGTGATGAATGTCCCAGAATATATTTAATTTTTAAACATTAATGAAGGGGCAGATTTATTATACTACGTTCAAAATTAACTGTCATAATCATTTTTATTTAAGACATCTTTAGAGAGTAATGCAGTAACCGCAATTATGTTAAAAATTGAAAAACACTTTAGATATACAACAAGGTTTTATCGCTCTTTCTTCTCGCTCCCGCATTGCTGTGGACTCCAATGACAAAAGAAAAATCCTTCTCCAACCTCGGCCTGGTTCAATTTCTTGGAAATTCTTTATTATTTATTTGAAATTACGTACATCAATTTGACTGCTGTTGCTTTTTTTTAAGAAACACGTGTAGGTTTAGAAATTATATAAAAATAAATAAATATCCTGGGATATTCCTCACACACGGCCATCTGATCCCAAACTAAGCAGAGCTTGTAGGTAGGTACTATGGAAACCATCAACTTATAACAAACAGAGATGTCCATGCACACAAATGTCTGTTTTGGGTGGGAATCGAATCCACGACTATGTTTGTAATTTTTATGTTGTTTTTTTTACTTTGTCCTTTGACCTTCTTCTCGGCATTCGACGTTACTACCACTGAGGTATCATCATCATCATCATCATCTCAGCCGCAAGACGTCCACTGCTGGATTTTGAAACTTTCTAAATGGTAGATGCTTAATATTTTGTAACACTTTCGTTATTACCCAACTTAAATGGTCCACGAAAACCAGTCCAACTTAAGTACTAAGTTTAAACTGACAACAACGCATTACGTTCGTTTATCTGTGCGCTCGAATCTCTGAAACTCACCAGTCGTTAATCAGACGTGTTTCTGTCGCGTCTGTCTGTCTGTATGTCACTGCATTCGTGTGGACGCGACCATTAGTCATTTTGACTGTACTGTAACTTGGCGTGGATTTTTCGTTTTAAGACTTATGTAATTTTTATCTTTACACCCCGTTTCACGAGTTGAAAAGTTAGTAGGTAATGGATTTTTTTTATTAAATTATTTTTGGGTTTTGCATCCTTACATATACGAACCAACGTCTCTCTTCTAAACGGATTTTCATCCGGGTTTCGCTGTTACTGTTCCTTCCCTGGGTGAAACCAAAACGCGGGCACAGGTTAGTATTGTATAGGAATTTATAAGTGCTAATAGCCATATACAATTATAAAATAATAAAAATTCAAAAAGATTCTAGAATTTGAAATTGACATGAAAAAAGCTATATAAGTAAAGTACCTAATGTATTTTAAAAGCATTTTTTGCAGTAAAGCGACTACTCAAACATTATTCTGTGAAAGCTATAAAACCCATGTATACACTGGGAGGCCCGGGTCACGTACGGATCGTTTTTTCCTTGCATACTCAAGTATATGGGCTCAATTAATTAAAGTTTCGAGTGAGGACCGTGCCTTATCGTGTTTAGTAGAAAGTAAAGGATGTGTACACAACTTAACATTGAGCATAAGTGTTGGGACACTATAAATTTATATATAGCTTTTCGCCCGCGGCTTCGCTTGCATAGAATACTTAAAGTATTATATAGATAGATATTACATTATCTATCCGTAAATTGTTTTGCTCAGACGAGCGCCTCCGTTAACTGCTATTATGCGACTAAATCGAATTTTACTTCCTCGTTTATTGCATGCAGCCTAGTTAGTAATCTACCTCTTCTAATATGTATTTAATACTAGCTGTCCCCCGCGGTTTCCTCTCCATAGCATAAGGTATCTGCGTACCAAATTTCATCGCGATCGGTTCAGCGGTTTAGGCGTCAAAAGGTAACATAGTTACTTTCGAATTTATAGTATTAGTCCTTATCTATTATTTTACATTTTAACTAAAGCATTCGTCAGTTTTGGTATCCTTGCCGATTAGTTCTTTTATCAACAAAGCTATGTAATGGCTCTTTTTTATATGACATGTGATGACGTGGCAGAAGGTGGTGAGTGAGCAGACGCAGACAGCGGCGACGGGAAATCACACCTTGGCAGATGTAGCTTCAGGATGGTAGCCAGCCGGTGTAGCCAGCTTCGTAGTACCCAGGTGGGTACTACGAAGTACCCTAACTACATTCAAACTCTCCTTTTTATATTCCACATGGGAGAGTGTATTAAAAATAAATAAATTTAAATTCTTTGACACCTCTCAGTGCAAACGCTTTATTGTATTTGAAATGCAAACTGAATTTTGTTTCTTCATAATTCCATTTTAGAAGTTCACGAGGCACGTTTGCGACAAGATGTATGGGCTGCATTTGTTAGTTTAGGAGCTAGTTTCTAAATTCTTGCCGATATATTTAGTTAAATGTTAATAGCTGTTCAACTTTCTTTTTGATAAACCTAGGAAACCATCTATAGTGATGTTTTTTTACCTTTGTCACATCAGATTTATTTAAAAAGTAATCAAGTGGTAAATAAAATGTATGGAAAGTGGAAGACCGAGATAATTAGATCGATAATAGATAGAAGAAATGAATAGACGCGCAGAAGCGAACGCGCTTATTTCAGGAACTACTGGTTCGAATTGAAAAATGGTTTTAGTGTTGGATAATCCATTTATCGAGGAAGTCTTCTTTTTATCACGGGAAAACATAAGATCCCTCGAGAACGCGGGTGAAACCGCGGCGCGGAAGCTCTTCTTTCGCATACCGATGAGCTCCAGCAGCTGCATTTGGAAGCCGGTTGTGTGATACTAGAAAACTCATACATACACCATAACTACGTTAGTATTATTACTTATTCTGTGCGATAACTAAAAAAGAAAACATTTTTAAATTAGATAAATACCTACTGGAAAAATATAATCATTGATTTCAACAAAATTTTTTTACACCTCGTAATGTACGCAAGCTACCGGACTACACAGTAGGTTGGGGATGTTTGTCGGATTGTTGGCGCGTCCCATAAATGCCACTTGCACCCACCTGGTACAGTTTAACGAACTTTGTCACGTGTTAGTGTTCGTGTGACAACATTTATAGAGCTTGGCGTGCTAATTACACTGTAATATAACGTTTATATAACGTTTAAGCTGGATAAACTGTTCGATTGTTTGATTGATTAATGATTAAGTACCTGGGATACCGCTTGTTTTTTTGCAAAATCGCGTTTGTCAGTAAAGACGCTTATATAAACATAAAAGCAATTTATACTATTATTATAAAGCTGAAGAGTTTGTTTGTATGTTTAAACGCGTTTGTTTGTATGTATAATCTCAGGAACTACGGGTTCGAATTGAAAAATTCTTTTAGTGATGGATAGCCCATTTATCGAGGAAGGCTATAGGTTACTTTATATCCCGGGAAAACATAAGATCCCTCGGGAACGCGGATGAAACCGCGGGACGGGAGCAATACCTTATATAATTACGAAATTTGATTCAAATCAATAGAGCTTTTTCTAAGATACACGTATATGAATATATCTTTACTTACGTTTTTGACCACAAAATCACTGTGGTCGGAGATGGTAAGAACAAAAACGAAAAACACAATCTGGATTTTTTTGATGCCACAAAGGTATTCCAAAAATAAATTGTTTTAAATAAATATGAACAAAGATACATTGAATAATAAATTGGGAGTCGCTCAAAACTATTCGCAACTGGTCCGTTTGTTTTTATTTTATCACAACTGAAGTGTTTGTGAAAATAAAATGATAAAATTTTCCCAAGCGATGCTGAATTTGTACAAAGATTTTTAGAAATTTTAGGTACCTAATTTAATCCTTGGAATAATATAAATAAAATAAAAAAGCCTTTATTATTCTATTGGCATGTACATTCGTATTAGTAATGGGTGTGAGTATTGTTAGTCCAATAAACATGCCATCTGGACCCCTCTTCGGGTGAAGGCCTCCTCCAGAGATGGCCACTCGTCGCGAATCATTGCTAGGTTGGACCAGTTTCATGTTCCGACGGTCTATCTCGTCCTTCCACCTTGCCTTTGGTCTTCCTCTGTTTCTGTGCCCTGAAATAATATAATATTATTAGATTTTAGATGCCCGTAATAAAGATATTTTTGGTATACAAAATTATGACGCAAAGCATTTAAAACTGTTCTCTTTTATCGAAATCAATGAATAGCTATATGGATCTCTTTCCATATAGGTAAGTAGGTATATATTACTTACGTAGTAAAATAACAGTTAATTTAAATAAATGCATTTTAAATTTCGAGTCCTTAAATTTCACTTCAATCGCGAACACACGGCATGCACTCACTCAGTCCATTTTTAACTTTTCCTACCATTTAAAATGTAATATTTTACTAAAATATATTTCCATGTGACAATATTTAATGACAGTTTTAAAATGACAATTACAAATTCATCGTCGGCGAGTGATAACTAAATGTAGTGCAAAATGAATAAATCACTGCACTTCACTATTTAGCGTTGACAGTGGATAAAGCTGGGCTTACACTCGCCTATGGCATTATGATGTTACGCCGCATTTCGAGTACCTAATCTCATTGCGTCATCGCCTCGTTCGAAATTCAAAAAATATTCGAATAGAATGTATGGTTTAACAATTGATGATTGTAAGTGGATAACCTTTTGTTATGTTACACAATAAGGTGGTGGCATGGTATGCCTCAATGATTTTGAGGCATCCTCTTTTGTGCTTTTATACGGAATTTCGGTTAGACCGTTGTGTTGTAGGATTTGTAGTGTTACATTAGTTATTTAGTTGATCTACAAAAAACACTGCACTTTTGCAAACACTAACAAAATTTTGTTTAATAAAAATTTATAATTTGCACAGTAAAGTCCTTTTTCTGCCAAGGAATCTTACAGGCACAATTATAATTATTAAAAAAACATATTCTATTTTCTAAACCGCTTCGCTCTCAACTGTTTATTTAGGATAGTTGTCGACGACGGAGGCGACATCATAAAAACCGAGGCACGATTCCCACACGTGTGCAAGCCCTAACACTTATTTCGCGTATACTCGCGAACATAAATGCTAAGTACGTATTTAGCGCTTTCACATAAAAGTCGGCCTTTCGCCGTGTTTTGTATGTCCACTCTAATGAGCCTCGATTTTATCGCAGCAATAACAACAGTGGAATTTACTTTGCGATGGTACAATGATAGTGATGTTATAAACACGCATATTATTGGTACGGGTAAGAGATGTGCGGATAACCCACTATAATATCCTACTTAATATTATAAATGTGTAACGTCGAAACTATGATGATGCTCCACCTCCTGCGATCCTCGCTCGTCCGTTTGAATGACGTAGTGATACCCTTCCCAGCGGATAGATCCGCGCGGGGGTTGTAGTAGAGAGGGTAGTTAGTCGCCGCTCTGCCTCGAAGCGAGCTTATGTACCTACTTACGCGACATTCTAAAATATTATGTCTGTCTCTACCCAAATGTTGTATAGTACCCGCCTGGCTGGCTACCACCCTCAAGTTGAAAATCTCGCCAAACACCTATTGGTGGTTCCGGCAGCTGCACTTGAGAGCCAGATCCTTCTAGGCTTTGTGTGCTTACCACCTTTGGCCACATCATCGCTTACCATAGTGAAATTGTGATCAAACACAAGCCTATACAAAGTAAAAAAAAACATGTTTTATATTAATTAATGTACATAAATAAATATATAATTACTAGCTTCCGACCCGCGGTTTCACCCGCGGTCCCGAGGGATCTTATATTTTCCCGGGATAAAAAGTACCCTATGTCCTTCTCTATACCATAGGCTATCTGCATACCAAATTTCATCGCGATCGGCTCAGCGGCTTAGGCGTGAAAAGGTAACAAACAAACAAACAAACTCACATTCGCATTTATAATATTAGTTAGGATTAGGATTTAATTAAAGAAAGAAAATTATTTACTCTCATTTGTTATAATTGACTTTTCCATCATTTCGTAATAAATACCCTTAAGGCACTATCTTTATATGGTCTAGATTGTTTGTTGCTAGTGCCAGTGCCAGTTATAATAAAAAATAACAAATATTTCAACAACAACATGCTTCATAATCACTCTATAATAAATGATATCCTTATTGTAACAATATCCGTAAATCCATATCCGAATAATTTATCCGCCCTAACTTTACAACACTATTGCAATTTATTCTTCGACAATAGACACTGGTCGGATATTCCAGGGAATGTTTACCATGTATATATTGTACTTGTTTATGGTTAAATTACGTATTTCATCTTATTTTTTTGAATAATAGCTCAGTGGTAGATACGTCGTATGCCGTGACGAAAGTAATGTAAAGGAAAACATAACTAGGTTATACTTTCAGGCTGATAAACAAGTTCATAGGGATTTTTAATCACGTCGAATCAGAAAAAATAGGTATTACATGCTTTATGCGTCACTGGATCCAAAAATACTACTTTAACTCATAAACTGGAATTTATGATGACGTCATAGGTGTCACACTCATCAAATTATGTCACTTATTCGTGACTCAAAATTCATGCCTCGCTTTTTCTATTTAAATAGGTACGTACATTAACATTTATTTACTTAAATATACGAATATAAATATTCAAAAAGTTTACTGAGAAGTCTCGAAGGAAAATCCTTTTCGTTGTTTTAATGATTCAAACAGTCGTGAGTCAAAATAAATAGAAACGTAGAAAGTTATGTACTGTGGTTGTTGCGATGGTGCGGATATGGCGGATATTAAAAAGTAATACGGATATTGATGTTCCGGATTTGCGTGTTTATATCCTGTTTTTCTGTTATTAGGTGCAAATTGCGAATACATTATCTTATACGTACATTAATTATATGCTTTGTTTGTTTACCACCTTCGGCCACATCATCACTTACCATGGTTTAGATTATAGTAGAACACAGGCCTATACTTAGTATGAAAATATTAATGATGATGATTAACGTTCTTTTTTAAATGTCATGATTAATTAGTAAGTGGTAAAATTAATAGCATTTACCTACACTTGATTGCCATGTTTATATTAATGACAGCATTTATTACAAAATGGGCTTACGTTTAGCCATCTACTGACCCCAGAAGGATTTATGATGTGTCCCAGGATGTAGCACGTTTAGTTTATGTGGTAAAGAATATTTCATCCGAGCCTATTATGAAGTAAAAAAGATTAATGAATAAAGCTTATTATATACATTGCGCTTTAAAATAAATAGGTCTCAGGTCAGGCAAATCTGACATAAAATAAGTAATTACTCAATGCAATTAAATCTGTTGGTATTTTTTGGATATCCGATAATTACGCGGATGTTTACCTTCTAAAGTTGACATCCCTATCAACTATATTGTTGAAACTTTATTTGTGTATCATTTTAGTAATTCAACATGGCCGCTTGCGGTCGACGGCTTATTGTCAATGCTTATAGTGAATTATGTAAATTTTACATGTAGTCATTGTTTGCATAAAACATACGGCACATTGCATTACTAACTTATTAGTAAAACCGCACTATATGTTACTGGGAATCTGTGAGTAACAAGTATCTATGCAGGATGAATGTGCGTTAGCTTCCGCCCCGCGGTCTTACCCGCTTTTCTGAGGGATTGTATGTGGTTATAAGATAAAGTTCTATGCCAACGTGATCCACATAAACTTTATTTATAACTAGCTTCCGCCCCGCGGTTTCACCCGCGTTCCCGTGGGATCTTATGTTTTCCCGGCATAAAAAGTAGCCTATGTGCTATTCCAGACTATAATATATCTCTTTGCCAAATTTCATCCAAATCCGTTCAGTAGTTATTGCGTGAAAGAGTAACAAACATCCATCCATACTCACAAAAATAATAATCCCGATACCAGTGGGGAACTGTTTTTTATATTTTTAAATGTATTTTTCTATAACTTATATTAAAAATGTTATTTATACGAGAGTATTTTAATAAATGGTATAATAAAAATAAATCATTTATTTCCATTAAAAATAATTCCTACAATAAGTTACAGCGGTCCCTGCACTAAGCACAGCTTGTATCGCAGGAGACCAACAAACGGTTATCAAACGAAGTTTATAATTGTACAGTTCGATAAACATATATGAAATAACAATCAATAATGAAGAAGGTTAAAAATACATACTTATTCTACAAACTTATATTAGAAATTTTATATTTGACCTATTTATTGTGTGTGAGTGTATGTCTGTGTGGCGTAGAGAGTGTATGTGTGTTTGTTGGGAGTTGTATGTGTGTAAATTGTGGGTGTGAGTATAACTGAATTCATAATATAAGTAAGGATATTAGTAGGTAAGATTGGTAGGTAGATTCTACCACTTTCAAAGTCTACCTTTGCCCACACCGTCCTTGCCAAGTGACATTGTGGCTCTTTAATATCAGCCTAAAACCTACCTCAAGAAATACCCTTGATAACTGTTAACTCCTTAAAATCCTTGAAATTATTCAAATGGATAGATAGACAGACAGATGTAACTTTAATATGGATTAGCTCAACCCTAAGTATCTCGACCAAACTTTGTGAAAATAGTTTCCAAACTATACTTAAGACTTTATTTTTTAATTTTCCAAACCTCGTACCATAAAATTGGAAACGTCTCGCATGCTGGCCGCAATTTTATTTCCGACTTACCATTCCGATCACGTGTCGATCCTCAAATCGGGAGCATTCGGGGCCACTCAGAGTGGGCGACGAATTTCGAACGCATCTTATTTTTTTTTTAAATTCGAAGTTGCAATTCTTGATTGCTATGAATTATTTGACGCGCGTAGGTTTTATCTAATTTTGATGGGAATTGGGTGATTTGATCTATTGTTATGTGGTGTGGGGGTGATTAGGGATTTATATAAAGGATGTTAATGATAGATAGTTGTTTGTACTATATCGAAACGAATGATATTTATATACAGGTGGTTTGTTTTTGTATCAAACATCCGTAGTAAATGATTTTGTTACCTTTTAACCGTTGAACCAATCGCGATGAAATTTGGTACACAGATAGCCTATTGTATGGAATAGGTCCCTTCAGCTCATTGTAGGATTCGAACCCAAGACCATCACGGCATTCGACGTCACCAATAAGCTAATATCGTCTCCCGCATTAAGTATAATAAATAAAAATTACGTGTAGTAAATTAGTATTTTGAATATCACTCTCTCATAAAACAGGTCTATTGTAAGATTAGTTATAGTCTATGGTGTGTCAGCATGTATGCTACGGCCTTGTAATATCACTTATAGGCATAGACAATACATCTACATTGTTTATGAGGCATGTTGCGTTGCGTAAGTATCTAATGTATATGATGATCAAGAACATAAGACAATGAAGTGTACCATTTTTAAACTGAACATTGGCTTTCAAAAACTTTGATCGGGTAACAAAACTATAAAAAAAAAGTACATGTGGCACTCGGGGACTGCCGCGGTAAAGCTATTGGCATAGCATTTTTTATCAACTTATGCAATTATAATTATTTATTTAGGCAGTTTTTTTTTCATATTAATAGATACCTATACACCTATATACTTTCTCACAAACAGCAGGTGTTAGGTTTTTTCGTTACGAAATTTCTTTATTCGGTCGCCGCGCTCAATGCCCGAAGCCAAGGAACATATTTACTCCTAGCGCCCGAAGCCCGCGATAAAAGCTATACAATAGCTTAAAAATAGCTCAAAACATCGTCTCTACACCTTTTTTAGCTTTTAAATAGTTTATCAAGTCCCAAGTTATTGTAGTGCAATACATATATTAATGCATTTGACCTTTTAATAACGAAATTCGATTATAACCGACCGTTGTAATGCCGATAAAATCTTTAATCAAAACAATGCACTCATACAGCTCTGCTCACTCAAGGGCAAATGGACTTTAATGACGAGGACATAAAGTTTGAATGGCAAGTAGCAAAAAGTCATAGACGTAAAGTCTATTAGTGATTTTCACTGAATCTGAAAAAGAGGTAAATATTGAAAGTTTATGGCGATGATAGTAGTTGTAGTTAAAAAGCTAGAGACAGGGAGGCCTGGAGTAAACTGGAGGAGGCCTATACCCAGACTGGGGTTCCAGCACCAGATAACTAAGAAATTACCTAATATTAATATAAGTTTGCATGTCATTTGTATAAAAGATTCTAGATTGTAATTATAATTTGTTACTTTTTCAAGGTGTTGGAAATAAATGGGCTTTTTATTTTTATTTATTTATATATAGTAGTTGTAGTGACGTCGGATGTTGCAGCGAAGGTTGTGGGTTCGAATCTTACAATGAGCTTGAGCTTTCGGTGAAATACAACATCGTAAGGAAACATATATTGGTAGTAGTGTAGGTAATTTGTAGTATTTACCATGTTAGCTAGTTCCTTCTAGGCTTTGTGTGCTTACCACCTTCTGCAACATCATCACTTACCATAGAGAGATTGTGGTCAAACAGAAGCCTATACAAAGTATAAAAAAGATCGAGTAATAAGTGTAAATGAAAGCTAAACAAACCTGCCTTATACCGACTACTGATCCCGAAACTCAATACCAAAATGGTACAGTAGCTGTCAAATATAATATCTTGACGAAATCTTAAATTCCAAAAAAAAGCGTTGCCTCAGAATGCGCCGTCTCGCATACAAAGTGAGAAGCACAAACTGTTATGTGTTATAACATTTGACTACTCTCTATGCTATATCCATATCTGATATATTTTTGACAACTGTAACTACTTTTCAAGTATAAATACCAACCTTTTTAGTTGCGTTTCTATACATAGTTTTCGACTATATGTTTTGAAATATTGATTAGTTCAAGGCGAATGATCAGTGGTAAAGACATCAGTTTCGGTGAAGGGCAACATCCTGAGGAAACCATAGCCCTTGGCAATTTTTATACCACTAAGCCCTAAGGTGACAAAGACCCGCCTGATGGTAAGCGGTTACCGTAACCTATTGATACTTGCAACCGAGGAATCACTAGCACGCTACCGACTCTGTAAAAACCTCTTTACAAATAACCTTATGCTGTAGTACCACGAGAAAACCATTGCGAGGAACTAGTTCTAAAACCTGAGCGTCCGTGGTAAGATGCTCCTTAGCTACCAACCACATGTTGAAAATCTGTCGCCAAGTACTATAGGCTTTTAATCTTACTGTGGTAGGTGATAGGTGATAGGTGGTAGGTGCCAAGGGAGGTGAATACACTCAGATTGCGATAAGTACCGAAAGCTCAAGTCAAATTCAAAGCCATTTATTCAGTTTAGGCCCTAGAAGGGCACTTATGAACGTCGAAGCTACTGAAGTTGCCACCGATTCGGACGTCGCCTTCAACTGAGAAGAACCGGCAAGAAACTCATCTCATTCAAGGATTCGAGCCCACCTTCGCCATGGCTTTAAACGCCACTGCCCCTGAGATATCACCTTACATTGTAAAAATTGCTAAAGGCTTCGTTTAGAGACTTGGACCAACTATTTACGACACTTACGATGTAGTAGTTTGTTTGAAAGCGCTAATCTCTGGTAGTTACCTGTCGGATTTGAAAAATCAAATCAAAAAGTCTTGAGGAAAGTTATAGGTTATTTTTTTATCTCGGAAACGCGTGCGAAACCGCGGGTGAAAAGCTAGTGTAATTATAAAGGACACACGATAGATTAATTCAGATGGAGGACAGAGCTTACACAATAGATCGTGATCGATTCGGAATGCGCGAAAATGCGTTACGAGGATGTGGTAGTTTTTGTTTTAATGTTTAATGTAAAAGTCAAGGAGTATAATTTTAGTATATGAGGATGACTTACATAATGGGCTACTAATTTTTCTTAAACATTTCTTAGAAATTAGGAAAGAAACATTTATTGAGAGCACAGGACTAATATTTATAAATTGACAAAGATAAAATAGTTAAATAAAGGGTATTTCTCTCTCTCTCTCTCTCTCTTGTTCATGAATTGATTATTTATTTTTATTTTTGTTTATTTAGCTATTGAAGAGTTTTAGTGCTATCAATAAAAAAAAAAGCCACAGCGAAGCGTGACTGGGTTTAGCTAGTTGTCATAAAAGTGAAAGAAAATCTGTCCGTTTGTTCATCTCGTACTTGAACCATACTCATCAAAAACACCACCTCCAAAATCCGAAACTACCTTACCCACATAACTCCTGGATCACGTCATACTCCATGCATCAAATGGGATCAAAGTACTCGCTTTGTTTACCCTAGAGACCCTGATGGTGATATTAAATTTCTCGTAAACACGTCATCACCTATTGTGATGATATGAGAGTTTCTAAGTGCATTAGATATAAATGAAACCTGCTTATAGGTACGTGTTTTGTTTAGAGTTGTTTGTTTGTTGTTTGTTCCTTTGGTAGCATTAACATGTTACCTCTCTATACAGGGTGATTTTTTAGTCACTGGCAATACTTGCAGGGGTGGAAGTACTCATCAATATGATCAACTTTTTCTATGGGACCAACTCTGATATCGCGTAAAATAAAACGGTTGCTTCATACATTTTGTCAATTAGGTATTGAACTTTTGTATGGAGCAGCTGATAATTTTTTCGTGATTTCACAGTTAGTCACATAATAAAAGTTGTTCATATTTATGAGTACTTCCACCCCTGCAAGTATTGCCAGTGACTAAAAAGTCACCTGTATAAAAGCTATATAAATCTGTTTATTATCATCTTCTTCTTGTGTGTATATATAAAAGGAAAAGGTGACTGACTGACTGATCTATCAACGCACAGCTCAAACCACTTGACGGATCGGTGATGTAGGCATCTATTATGATGTAGGCATCCGCTCAGAAAGGATTTTTGAAAATTCCACCTCTAAGGAAGTAAAATAGGGGTTCGCGGGTGAAACCGCGGGGCGTTAAGCTAGTCTGTTATATCGACAGAAATTACTCTTGGATTTGATACCTTGTGACTAATTTGTTGAATTTAGAATTTTCGGAAATTTGATTTTAGAATCATATCAGAGGCCCTAGAGATGTGATACCTCGAATATAATAATATGTCGTAGGATGATTCGATAATTCGAATTTTCGCGAAAACCCTAGCCAGTAGGGATTTTAGACAATGGTGAAAACATTTCTCAATATCAAGTTACATGTACCTAAGTACAAGAAATTAATTTATGGTCATTTCTGCATTTAAACTCCAAATTGATCAAATATTACAGAAACGAGGTGACATCTTTGATGCAAGAAATCTTAACTTATATTATAAATGCGAATGTGAGTTTATTTGTTTGTTTGTTACCTTTTCACGCCTAAACTCCTGAACCAATTGCGATGTAATTAGATTAAATAATCTATGGTATGGAGAGGGACATAGGCTAAGTACCTACATTTTTTGCAAGGAAAGGCGGGTGAAACCGCGAGGTACTCATTTAGATAGCTAAAAACTCATATACTCAATGAGATATTTGTAAAAAAATAAAGTAACTTTTCAATAATAATTACAATACTGAACAACCCTGGGATAGGTTAGATATACATCTAATCTAGCCTTACAATTTAAAATTCAAATCCAAAAATAATGTAACAAACAAATCGTTCAATCATCATCACTGATGACCTTTCCTAATACCTCTTAATGACTCGGTATGCATCAATTCAATCGAATAATAACTCGATAACATTGGCAATCGATTGCGTATCGAGACAAATCGCATCTGTGTTGCGAGACTGACCCGTTGAACTCATACAATCGATTTTGTAATACATTCGTGAGAATCATGATCGGACAAATATGTCTTCATATGTAAGTACATGTATTGTGGTGTCATTAGATGTTTTTTTTTTTATATTAGATGGTCGACAAGCATGCGGTCCATCTGATGGTAAATGAACACCGTTGTCTATGGACTTTTTATACAAGGGAGGTTTGTCAACGTGTTACGGACTTTTGTGAAGTGAAAACATCGTCAGGAAACCATATCACGGTGGTAGGGTACTTTGTAGTACCCGCCTGGATCACCTACTGGTGTGTTCCGGCAGTTGCACTTGAGAGCCAGATACCTTCTAGGCTTTATAAAGGTCGACAACACAGTGGTAATCCTAAAGTCCGCGTAAGGGTGGAAGAAGGTCCCCTGGATCCACCAGCTTCTGTTCCTGCCAAAAAAAAAAAAAAAGTGGTAATCCCACTGGTATCGCTCATGTCCATAGGCGACGGTTGTCACTTACCATCAGGTGGACCGCCTGCCGGCTTGTCAGACTTCTGACGTAAAAAAAAGCCTGTAAGTGCTTGAACCCACTGGCACTTACCGAGCACTTACTTAGCGGTAGATTTTAAAGTTGAAAATTAAAGGGTGTCCCCATACATACATAGTTACGCCAATTAATAAAGACCTCTGAGTTGTATGGGTGCTCATACAATTTAGAGGTCTAGCTTAATTGGCGCCAACCTCAAATAAGGTAAATAAATAAAATTGTGCATTTCCCGTGATGGACGAACGATGGACGAAGTTTGTACGGAACCCTCAGTGCGCGAGTCCGACTCGCACTTGGCCGGTTTTTTTAGTATTTGTTGTTATAGCGGCAACATAAATACATCATCTGTGAAAATTTCAACTGTCTAACTATCACGGTTCATGAGATACAGCCTGGTGACAGACGGACAGACAGACGGACAGCGGAGTCTTAGTAATAGCACAGCGTAATTACATACAGTGGTCTATCGCGTTTGAAGTCACGCGAAATGCCACTTTGTATTTGTAATTGCTCCATTGTGTCCCAAGCGAGTGTATGGTAGCTTGGGCTCGCTACCGCTCCTCTCTCACCCCGTAAGCCCCGCACGATTACACAGTTACATAGACTGTGGTAATAGAGTCCCGATTTACCCTTTGGGTACGCAACCCTAAAAATGTAACGGAAACACGGCTAAAACCGCGGGAACAGCTAGTAAATATTAAACTATTATATTACGTAGCAAATTACCATACAGTAATGTAGCATACATTGGCTAGATGATATAATAAAAATCATAAACTTTCATTTTTATATCATGACTAACTTTAACTGACAATTGCATTATCTAAGGTTAAAGTTAGACGTAATCAGGCATCTATTTAAAAGCCTGATTTCACCATTTAACCGCAACACATATGTAATCGTGAATTCCGTGACAATCGAGGTCATAATGAGATATGATTGGCCGAAAGCTTCGCGAATTTTCCTGACAGCTTTTAAGCTCTGCCTATTGATCTGTCATACTAAATCATTTCACTTTTAGCTATGAATGTCTGATAAGGATTTAAAAAAAAAGTGTTTTTGAACCCGCATTTTGGTTCCATAGCTTCCATTTATATAAAGAGTTGTCTAAAAACTTTTTTCTTTGTTCTGTTTGGACGTTTGATTGTGATGAAAATTGTCAGAGAGATAGCTTGGATATAGGATAAGGAGAACGTAGGTAATATTATGCAAAACTAATATCTAGTAGTAGTATTCCAAATATTTACGTTTAATATATGGCAATAATTTATAACAAGGATATAACAACTGCTGTCAGTTCTTTACAAAAAAAAAAATATTACCACACGTTTTCTCTTAGCGATTTTTTTTCCTGAACTGAAGTTTATTTCTAACTCGCAGTAGATAAAATATTTTTCCAGGAATTTTTATTACACAGTAAAATAAATATACTACGTAACAAAGACTAATTATTTTCACAAAGGTAGCTTTAAAAAAAAAAGAAGCATTACTACAGTGTGCTCATTACGTGCAAGAATCGAGGACAGAATACTGGGTTTGTCTGGGATATAGATTCATTTGGCATCTCGCTCGAGCCTTGATCAGGGTAGATCGTGAATAACTTTCGGCGTTCTTTTTTCAAACATTTTTTTTCTCTAAATTCAAATCTGCCAACAAATTTTTATTTATCACTCGGAATAAAATTGTTGTTCTTATTTCAAATTTTGGCGCCCTTTGCCACCTGCCGCCTAGAGCGACCGCTTCTGTCGCTCTACTCTAGGACCGGCGCTGTCATTTGGAACAAGTTGTTCTTTTTTCGTTTATAATTCCAAAGTTACTGATGAGGTACCTAGATAGTAGATCCCGAACTAAGCAGAGCTTGTACCATGGAAACCATACTATACATAATACTACTTTAAAAAAAAATATACATGTATAGATAATTACACCCAGACTCAGAACAAACGGACATTCATGCACACAAATGTTTCCCGGATGGTAATCGAACCCACGACTTGCTGCACATACTTTTGTCACACAAAACGAAATATTTTTAACTGACTAATTGTATGTTTGTATTGTCATAGTAAAACTTCTTAACCATCGCCCTATACATAAGTTGCACGCCCCAAAACCAGTTTACCCTATTGAATACAGTGTTGAGTTCGTGACGAATGATTGAGAGGTCGCAGGTTCGAGACCTGACCTCTTCCTTTCACTTATGGTCATGTGATTACGTAATGTATAAGAATATTCAAATGGACATTATGTATTAAGCTTTTTTACTTATATACTTAGTAATATAATATAGCTGAAGAGTTTTTTTGTTTGTTTGAAGGCGCTAATCTCTGGAACTAACCAGTCGGATTTAAAGAAAATGATTGCCCAATTCTTGATTTATAGGCTACTTTTTATCTTGAGAACGTAGGTGAAACCGCGGGGGACGGCTAGTTAGTGATATTAGGTGATGAAATAAATATATTCATGCCCCGAAGTGGAGGTAGAAAATAGTGATACAATTTTAAATCACCTTTCGGATACAGTTATCATTTAGAAAAAAAATCCTAACTAATATTATAAATGCGAAAGTGAGTTTGTTTGTTTGTTACCTTTTCACGCCAAAACCGCTGAACCGATCGCGATGAAATTTGGTATGCCGATAGCCTATGGTATGGAAAAGGACATAGGCTACTTTTTATCCCGGGAAAACATAAGATCCCTGGGGAACACGGGTGAAACCGCGGGGCGGAAGCTAGTAATTGTATAAAACTCAGTATTTTAGTGTCCTGTCGACTATAAATCTAGTCATATTTATGTAAAGCCTTGCAACTCACGGATATATCTAGCTTTATGCCACTACCTTCGGCTACATCATCACTATTAGGGCGACGCCTTGAAGATTTTGGTTGCAAGGATACCGATTTTACTCAACAATGACCAAAGCGAACGAAATGAAATTTATTGTAAGAATTCATCATGTCTTTGACTTTATTTTGTCCATTGCATAACACGATTGGTTAACTTTTATAACACAAAATAATTAATCAAAAATACCTCTTTAAAATAAGAGATTCCAATTTTACCGACATTGAGGATCGATTTGAGGTTCCAAAATTTCTACATATCTTCATTGAAACTGATACTATAATTTGTACATAGGTTTTATAAAATATATTTGTAGTTTTTAAATTAAACAATAAAAACCATTTTGTCGCATGCGCCCGTTCCGTTTACGCGGGTTTTCTATGAGAGGTCGCTATAGTAGGCAGCACGTTGAATTTCAGATTATGAAGCTTAATGCGGCGTCACCTTAAGGCAAAGTTAAACGAAAAAAACGCAGTCATTATTTTACTTCGAAAAGTATAAAAAAGGTCTCATTTATTTCTGTGCTCTAATTCGTTCGACAATTAGTGAATCATAAATGGTCGAATGTGCATAGAAAATACTAAGAAGTGATACAAGAATTGCTTAGATTTGACATATGATTAAACATACCGTATCAGGTTTTGGTACACGCAAAACAAGCATTAGTTACTGTCTACAACGCGATCGTAAAAATATAGAGATATGCGTATGTTTCATTTTAATATGCAACGATTATGACTATGCTAAATTTTGCGTATGTCCCAGAAATATTGTTACTTCCGTAACGAAAGTTCCATAATTGGTGGGCCGGTTTTGACAGTCAGATACCCTGCCTGCAACGCCACAGGTTCGATTGCCACAGGACATATTTGTATGCATGTCGAGCATGTCTGTTCCGAGTTGAAGTGTAAATATTTATGTATATATTTATAATCTCGTATTTAGTCTCGTGCGCTTTGCTCACTCGTTGGGCTAGCATTAAAGAAAAACGAACACAGCCTACCAAAAGACAGTAGGGAGATTTGACCCAACACGGAAATCGAACAATAGGGTATTTTACTCTATATGAGAAAAAATATGAAAATGTACAATTGATATAGCTTAGGCAATAAGCAGTCGGAAAATGTTAGTTTCAGTTCATAAAATAACTTAATTAATTATAAAATTCATTTCAAAGTTTTCAGTTTTTTAAATCTGTTTCTAAACAAGCGAAACAGTACATGTACACTAAAAAGAGTCAACTGAAGTATTATTATTATTATTTTTACACTAGTATTCATGCATTCAGGAACAGCACACTAATAAAAAGGATAATAACTCATTTTTAATTTAAATAGAATTTTATAAGTCCAATTGAGACCAATATCGCATTTATTTACTTACAAGAGACCAAATAACGTCATGACCGTAGATTAACATGGCGTCCATAATTGAAAATGTAAAATTTTAATGTATTTTTATGGCACTTGTCGATTGAATAAAATTTTTGTGTTTTTTTTTTGGGGCTTATTAGCACCTTAGGAACGAATTGAGACACTTTTCAAAAATGTGTGTAATAAATAGCCTATTATGCGTAATTAATAGATAATTTAAAGTTTTTATGAGTCCTACTTGTGTTTTTAACTGACACATGATTGGTTCGTTTTTCCCCATTGAATCAGCTCATCTTCATTAGCAGGATGTTGATAGCGGTACTTTAGTTACGTTAATTTATATTTAGGAACATATTTCCTTGTTTTTATACTCCGCGTTGTAAATAGTATTTCGTAAACTTATCACACGCGCGAGGTTGCGATGTGAATGTATGCAAAATATTCTCTGGGAAACCAACTGACACTCCTTTGCGATGATATCATACTGTCGGACAGATGAGTTAAATGAGCTTTGTAATTGTGTAATTTAGAGTTTAAAATTGAAAAATTGTTTGAAAATATGAAGATACAGGTAGGTAGGCAAAGAGCTATAGTGTTTTGAATGTACATTGTTTAATTTACAAAAAGAGTAAGCGAGTTGAATTTAATGAGTAATTACGTTTTTCTTTGTGGATCTACAAAGAGGCCGATGGTGTTGTCTAACAACGATACATACTTAATTAATAATGAAATATAAAATAAAATCATACTACATTTACTCCATTCATCAGATTCCATTGCTATTTCAAAAGTATACACAAAAAAACGTCTGCAACACCCGAACTCGTTAAAAAAAATACAACATGAATCAGCAAAAACACGGAAACCCCTTTACACCCAGTTGAAAGCAACACATAAATAACGTCATAAAAGCTGTGACAGAAAACTCATTATACATCCTCATAATCATACGTGTCGGGTAAAATTATTAAAGCTAACTAGGGCGAGGCAATTTTGTAATTAACTTAATTAGAATGCAGCGAATTGGCAGTCGGCTCTCGGACTATGCATGCATGAACGTTTGTATCTTCCATTCCGTCAATGCTAAGTGTTCGATTTTTAAACAAATAAAAAAATACCAATCATTATATTCGAATTAATTGAGCCACTTTTTTATTGTTGAGTTATCATTCTGATTTTGAATTTTATAAGACTGTCTCTACCTTTTTTTTTCTTTTTTACTTTGAGATTTGAAACTCACCGTGGTAAGTCATATTGAGGTTGTAAAAGAAGCTTCTTTTGCAACCAGAAAATAGCAATGAAATAAAAAGTAATTGACTGAATGTCCCTTCTTCTCCACAACACTTTCGCGTTCGAGCCAAACGGCCAAAAGTCTCCACTTAACTATCATCTGTTTTAAACGATCCCAAATTAGTTAATGAAAAAGGGACAAGTCTTTATTTCTTATTGTTGTTTTATTTGAGTCTTTATTGATGAATATTTGAGCCATCTGTGTCTATAATTAACATTAAGTTGGATGACTTATTTTAAGCATCGTTCGAAGCTTCTAGTTCAATAAAATAGTATTTGTAGTAGATAATTAAATTTCACGGCAATCAATTTGGTTGGTTTTAGACTTTTGATGTTCTATTATTAAATTACTACAGCAATTCAGTTGCCTATTTTCTCGATTGCCTAGTTTCAAAGAGGTTAATATTCTTCATTATCTTTTTACAATGTAAAATTTGTGGCTTGTTTTTGACCACAATCTCACTATGGTAAGTGATGATGTGGCCAAAAGTGGTAAGCACGCAAAATCTAGAAGGAACTGGCTCACAAATGCAGCTGCTGGAACAAACTTGTAGATATTTGGTGACAGATTTTCAACTTGAGGGTGGTAGCCAGTCAGGTGGGTACTACAATGTACTTTACCACTGTGCTATGGTTTCCTCACGATGTTATCCTTCACCGAAAGCTCAAGCTCATTAGCGCATCCAACGTACGCACTGACCTAACATCGCCTTAAAATTCCAGTCTTTAAGATCTATTTTACTTTGGCACACCAACAGCTTATTGGTATAATATACATACACACAAGTTTTGAACAGGTGCAAGACAACATTCATGTACTTAACTTATACATAAAAGCACTTCATTCATTTAGTTGTGGGGTATATGGTTATTATGACAGATCTTCTTGAAACTGTTTCCAGAATTAACTTTATTAACTTATTATTTAGGGTTCAATTTTACTTCCAACCATATAATAACTATTATGTAGGTAATAGAAAAAACCAACATACGACATTTAAATCACTATCACAATTAAAACAATTATATCGAGTGACTCACATAATAGTCGCATAACAGTTGCCCAAGAAGCTTAAGCCTGTACAATAGTGCGTAATTTTTCGAACCATTTGCTCCCGTCCATTGTTGCCTGGGTCTGCAATTATGAGGGGGGGGAGTGCCTTAACGCTCCCGTGATTGGGTATTAATAATTATGATAGTCTTCGGTTAGTTGCAGATATGGAAGTCATGTTCGTTAGTACGATGGGTGGAGCTTAGAATTTGTAATTATAGCTTGGGTGTGATTTTTTAAATTAAGTAAGTATGGTATTTTTTTTACATGGATAGGATAGTGAACACAGTCTCACTATGTTAGGTGATGATGTAACCGAAGGTAGTAAACCCCAGATTTTAAATATATATGTCACTTTTCTCACACTAAAAGAGACGAGGCTCTTCAGAAACATGGATTTTACAAGACTTGCTTAAAACCATCTTACGTAATGAGACCGACAAAGCTGAAATACAGCTGCCTACACGGTAGGTGCGTGACGCTTACAACACCAACAGCGTTTTAGTTTAAACTTTAAAGTGTTTATACAACCAAAATGCAAGCCAAAATATTGATAAATTTAAAGTTATTTAATAAAGTACCTATAAACTATATTTGACAAATATTACGACCGCTTCTATGCGGAACGGAACGGTCTGTCCGTATGAATAAAGATTGGCCTCATATCTCATACTTCTTAGGCGTTTTACTTATGGGGGTAGTTGTAAATTTTCTTCTCTACGACCTTTTACGTATCTGTGGATATTACACTTTAAGTATATGGCGTTAAAGTGGTTTTTACAGTGATTTGTGTGGTAATAAATTGAAATTAATACGTAAGCTCATGTGGAAAATATCTTTTATCTTTGGGAATTGTTTAAATGATTTTTTGAGGTTGTATTTTTTTTAGGCAAAGTGAAAGGCTTATCTTAGTATATTATTTTCCGCAAATCTACCATTATTTATACCATGGTTCTCGTAGGTAAATAGGTACTTTCCTATTTTACTATATGACCGTCCCTGAAGTAGAAGAAATAATTTGTATTAGGTAAAGTTTTTCGGGATATGATCGTTGTGTTGTCAAAATAGGTTTTTTTTTTCAAAGGCACTATGATAAAGAAACCTTTATGTAATTTCTATTATATATTTTGTTATATTTAACCTAATTACAACAAAACTCTCGTACTTAGTACCTTTATTCGACATTTATAAACTTCCAAAAGTAATAAGGTCTCACAATAAATTTTAATATTCCCTTAGTCCTTTGTTCACTTGTCCACGAATTGATTGCTTGTCTTGATTCATTTATTATTAATTAAATTTTACAGATCATAAAATTATAACGGTGAAATTTATCATATAAATGGCAGCTAATAATTATATAAAGGTATTAGTTATACATTTTAAACAAGCTTACAAACTCTCAAAGGTATAAAGGGTTCGGGTGTTAGCATTTCTTAGCATAAATGTGATAAAAAGCTACGGTATTCTCCAAGAAACTTCCCATAAAGGAACAAGGTGCGAAATATTGCAGACTATCGACTCTATTCGTAAATACCCTTTATAACCGAAGCGGAAACTTTACATGTATCCAATAAGACAAATTGAATTGCCTGCTGTTATAACACCATACTGTCTGATTAATTTATTCTGAGAATGTATAAGTTACATAAAGATTATCATGAGAATAATTCGAACCGGTTGGTGTATAGAACTAGGATTCCGCCCCACAGGTTCACCTGTGATCCTCCAATTTATCCCCTTAGGGGTTTTATTTTGAATAACCCTTAGTGCACCCCTAAGGTACTAAAGCAATGTTCCCTCAAAATTTCAAATCTCTAGGTTCCACGGTTTAGGCTGTGCGTTGTCAGTTAGTTACTCACAGAGCTGTTATATAGTTATAGAAGATATACGGGCTACTGCTAATTCATCGTGTTGTAAATTAAGTTTCTTAAGGTTCTTGTATTAGCGGTTAAGTAATTGATGTTGATAAATGGACACTAAGCGATCGTAAGCTATAACGGGATAAAAAGTAGCCTATGCTATTCTCCATACCATAGGCTACCTGCGTACCAAATTTCATCACAATTGGTTTAGCGGTTTAGGCGTGAAAAGGTAACAAACAAACAAACTCACTTTCGCATTTATAATATTAGATACGTAGTAGAATTATGAATTTGCTTTGTCAGTTTGTGTTTGCGTTATTTAGACATGTTAATAAATAATACCTAATAATAACTCACTTTCGCATTATAATTATAAGTTGGGAAGTTAGGATTAGGATAGGGAAAGTAGAGCTTGTGATATTTTTGAAATAGAACCATGATTATTCGAGTTTTGTAATTAAAATTTACAGCCATTTTCTTACCAAAGCTTAAACTTATAGTGTGTTCACTGAAACTTGAGTCCCAGATGGAAACTTGGAACCCTCAATGATCTTCATTAAATTAAATTATGAATAGATATTTCCGTTTCCAACTTGAGAAACTTTCACCATTTCAAATTAAACCAAAGTGTATTCAGGTATTGAAAACTGAAAAACTGAACTGATTTTAATTGTGTTTTACCTTAAATATTTAAATACTACCATGTACCTTAGGCATTACCCTCTCCTTACAAGGAGGGATTATTAAGTTATGGGGGACTAGTTTCTGCCCCGCGGTTTCACCCGCATTCCCAAGGCATCTTTTGTTATTCCGGGATAAAAAGTACCCTATACTTATGTTATTTCAATGTATGATCTATCTATGTGCCAAGTTTCATCCAAATCCATTCTGCCGTTTTTACCGCCCAAACATCCAAATTTTCACATTTATAATATTAGTAGGACTAGCTTCTGCCCCGCGGTTTCATCCGCGTTCCCGAGAAAAAAGTGACCCATGTTCTTCTCCATACCATAAGCTATCTGCATACCAAATTTCATCGCGATCTGTTCAGCGGTTTAGGCGTGAAAAAGTAACAAACAAACAAACTCACATTCACATTTATAATATTAGTTAGGATACTTACTGCCGCACTCAGAGACGTCAATTAAGTTTTATGATCGATTATCTCCATACCTGTCTCTTTTTATTGCTATTAAATAAACAAAGATAGACATACTTTAATCTGACATTAAATTCTAACTGACGTCTCTGAGTACGGTACTTAGTACCTTACCTTTGAATTTTCTATGTCAGTTTGCGTTTGTGTTATTCAGACATTATCTTATTTAGCCTAAACACAATCGACAAACCAGCTATATAATTTTCATTTCCCTAAGGACCCCTAAAATAAACCTACATTCTCATCCCCCAAAGTACAATATGAATTGTGATGATAATATTATTAGAATAAACAACGTATATAACGCAATTTAATTATATAATACAAACTTGCAGAGTGAACGGTTTCTTTGGTCTCTCTGGATCCTTAAATCACATCATATCATAAAGTTGTGTTTGTATTTACTATTATGATGCTGGTTTCGTGTTTGTGTTGTTAATTTGTTGGAAAAGCTTCGTAAGATTTGACTTGGTCTGCTGATTCTTGAGCTTTTATTCACTGGCTATTGTATTTTCCACAAGATTTTATTATCATAGTTTCTAATATATAACATTTCTAGCTGTTCCATGCGGTTTCGCCCGCATTCCCGGGATAAAAAGTAGCCTATAACCTTCCTCAAGAATTGGGCTATCAAATGCAAAAATAGTTTTTTTTTAATCCGACTGGTAGTTAAAGAAATTAGCGCTTTAACAAACCAAAAAAACTTCTTCAGTTTATATTAGTATAGACTTATGTTTAAAATTTTACTAAGTATCTTTAACTTTAAATTAAAGGATGTACTTCATCTATTAAGTTATGGGAGTTGTTTAGTAGGAATCGGTGGTCGTTTTTAACTTTTTTATTAATTGATAACTCACAGTTTTTTTATCAATTTGTTGGCTGAAGCTTGAGCGTGTACACCCTCAAGTTGAAGAACTATTGTCAAGCATCTACTGGTGTGTTTCGGCAGTTGCATTTGAGAGCCAGTTGCCTTATAGGCTTTATAAAGGTCGGCAACACAATGGCAAATCCCTTGATATTGTTAATGTCCATAGGTGACGGTTGCCATTTACCATCAGATGGACCGCTTACCTTCTGACATAAAAAAAATCCGGCGAGTCGGACTCGCGCACGAAGGGTTCCGTACCATTATCTTTAAAAACAACAGACAGACGGATGGACAGCGGAGTCTTAGTAATGTAAATAACCCTATTTACCCGTTTTACCCTTTGGGTGCGGAACCCTAAAAAAGATGAGATCTCTGTGATGTCACAAATAATAAAACACTTTTGAACTAGAACGTAAACCACTGTCCAGTACAGACAATAAATTCCAACTATTAACGAAGCTGAACACCAGCACAAAGAGTTTGACCTATATACACGTGGAACCGTTTCCCCGAAGTATGTTTGTTTGTAACTATGCAAACAAGCGTTTACGCTAAAAGCCGTATGTAAATACATGAAAATGCGTTCAGAGGTGCCTCGTGTATTTGCGTACGTTAGATTTGATCGTCGAGGTATGATTGTGTCGGTGGAGGTAGAATGTAATTTTACTTTATCTTGATGGTTGGTTTGGGTAGCAGTTACGTCTTATGTTCTTTTCTTAAATTTCTCATGATGGCTGCTCTCATATTCCAAATTCAAATTTTCTTGGGTTGATCTCAGAACATGAACAATTCAAACGACAACCAACATTATTAAATCTCTTACACTCAGCTGTTACCAGTGACTAACCAAGTCTCTAGTCTTGGACTAGAGTCTTCATTTCTTCACTTACAATAAAATAATGGAGATAATTTTCTTCTGTGAGTATGACCCTTAAAATTATGAAATGAGAGCTTGTAATAAGTCACTTTTCCTTACAAAAAAAAAAAAAAATATTTGAAAATCACTTCTAATATAATTCGTAAATCCTCAACCTACGTATCAAATACGGGAATCAGTTCGCGAGAAAAAATATAACAAAGATTCCAATGTGTAAAGAAATGTTAGGCTTTTCCGTATCCATAGTACCCCCTGACCTCCCATAGGGGCGGAGGGCGAGGGGTGTATAGGTAGTATTACAAAGGTGTAAATAGCACGTAGGTACTTCCCCCCGGGTTCCGGAGGGATCTTATGTTTTCCCAGGATAAAAGTACCCTATAATGTAATTCCTGGGTATGATCTATCAATGTGCTAATTTTCATCTAAAACCTTTTCTTCAATAAATATTTAGCCATTTAGTTTGTTTGTAAATTAACTTAATATTATAAATGCGAATGTGAGTTTGTTTGTTTGCTACGTTTTCATGCCTAAACCGCTGAACCTATCGCGATAAAATTTGGTACGCAGATAGCCTATGGTAATGAGAAGGACATGGGCTACTTTTTTTCTCAAGAACACGGGTGAAACCGCGGGAGACAGCTAGATAAATTGTAAATGGTGAAATCAAAATTAGTTTTTTTTTAATTGTCACGGGTGAGCCGTACAGAGATGGACATACATTAGTTTTATTTAATCCTATTTTTTGATTTTGAATATATTATCTTCGCCATTTTTATCGGCCCTCAATCATTCACTCAACTTATTTTCATGAACCTTTTCGACCTGACCTCTTACCTTGACCCTTGCTACTTTATTACAAATTGAGTCCTTCCACCATAGCAATAGAGTTGCAACTAAGTTGCCATAAGTAAAAAAAGGTCTAAATATTTAATATGAAATAAAAGGTGATTGGAAAGATGTTTAGATATAGATTTGTTTGCATGTCTTATATAAAGGATTAAGGCTTATATCAAAGAAACTACTTAAGTGTCTTATCAACACCTATTAGAGTCTTTAAATATATTAAAATTTGTTAAAAAAGGTCATAAATCTATCTTTATTTGGCTACGCATTTGCACACTCGAATTCTTTATATATTATTAGCTTCCGCCCCGCGGTTTCACCCGCGTTCCCATAAAATCTTATGTTTTCCCGCGATAAAAAGTATCCTATGTTTTAATTAAGAATATATTCTATATGCGTGCCAAATTTCATCCAAATCGGTTCGGTAGTTTTTGCGTGAAATAGTAATAAACATCCATCCATACAAACTTTCACATTTATAATATTATAGTAGGTTTAGGAGGAAGTCTTAAATGTTATTTGTATATGACTCAACCAAAGCAAACATACAAACAAGCAAACCCACGCAAAGCTTTTAAAGTACGCTTAAGGTGACGCCGCGTTAAGCTTAAAAATCTGAAATTCAACGTGCTGCGTCCCGCTCCCTACTATAGCGAGGTTCATAGAAAACCCCCGTAAACGGAAAGGGCGTATGCGACAAAATTTGGTTTTTATTGTTTAATTTAAAAACTACAAATATATTTCATAAAACCTATGTACAAATCATAGTATCAGTTTCAATTAATATATGTAGAAATTTTGGAACCTCAAATCAATCTTCAGTGCCGGTAAAATTGGAATCGCTTATTTTAAAGAGGTATTTTTGATTAATTATTTTGTATTACTAAAGTTAACCATTCGTGTTTTGCAATAGACAAAATAAAGTCAAATACATGATGAATTCTTACAATAAATTTCATTTCGTTCGCTTTAGTCATTGTTGAGAAAAATCGGTAGCTTGCAACCAAAATCTTCAAGGCGTCGCCTTAACATAGTGAGTGAGTCATAAATATTTTACTGCCTAGACGAGTGTCAGCGTTGATGTATGGACTAAGGACAAATATTCGTCGTCTGTCAGTATATTTAAAGTCCCTTTTCCTTTATTACAATGAGACAATACATCAATATATGAATGCTATTTAATATCTTATATATACCTATATAAAAGAATAACTGACTGACTGACTGACATATCAACGCACAGCTCAAACTCCTGGGGTTGCCGTGAAAATTTGCATGTGGGTTTCTTTGACATTGTAGGTGAGCACTAATTAAGGCAGGATTATGAAAATGAAACCCATAAGGGGGTAAAATAGGGGTTTGCGGGTGAAACCGCGGGGCTAGTATATAATAATAAAATGAAGGTTAATTTTATATTGTTAAGTTAAAATAATATTAGTTGTTAGTAACATTTTGTTTGAGTAAATTGGTTACTTACATACAAGTTGTTTGTTTTAATGAGTTTTTTCAACCCTGAAAGTTTTAGCTTGTAATAAACCCTGTATACAACTTTAGAAACTTTAAATATTCTGACTTATTAAAAAATTATGATGTCATTGACTTTTTTGCGCATATTTTTCAGGAACAAATACAAAAGCATTGTGACAGATATATGACAGATGACATTGTTTTTTTTTTTAGAATAATTTTTGAGACAAACATTGTGACGGGCAGATCTTTACTTTTTAAATAATTACGTTATAAAATTCATAAGAAACTAGCCTTCCACCCCGCGGTTTCACCCGCATAACCCTATTTTACCCCTTTAGGGGTTTAATTTCCAAAATCCTTCCTTAGTCTACATTGTTTGAAGTATCTTTGCAAAATTTCAAATCTCTAGGTCTAGCGGTTTGGGCTGTGCGTTGATATATCAATAGTCAGTCAGTTTACTATTTTATATATACAGATAAACGTTTCTAAAGTCTTCACAATCAATTAGGCCCATTTTAACAGCCTATACATCCATGTGACAAAATGTGACAAATATAGCCAGACCAAAAGATACTTCCTTTTCAAAACGGGCATATTATATTGTGGCGACTTTAATTTTGTTCGAGAAATATAAAAATACAAATTATATTTATATAAAATTTTGTTAATTGTTGATTCGTTGAATTTTGTTGACTGTTAATTTTATTGCAATTTATTTATTATTATCATGTTTTAATTTAAATCTTATTGTTTCAGGTATGTCTTTTTGGATTATTTAATTTACCATGGATTTATAATCATCAAAAGGTATGTTTTCATACACAATTTTCAAGTTTGACAAAATGTCGGATAAATATTAAATTACAAATATTAAAAGGACCACATGCCCTACAGCTATGTCATATTTACAAAAGGTAGCGTGTAGATAAAAGCCTTGTTGAATTCAATTATATTTTTAATCGGAATTGTGTACATGAACAAAATGGCCGGCGACGAGTTTGCTACTTTAACAAATAGGGTATTTGAAATTATTTTATGGGGAAGTAAAGGTTTTCTTAAGTTATATAATTACAGACAAATTATATTATACATGTTTGTATTTTTATTAATGAAATAGCTTCCGCCCCGCGGTTGCACCCACGTTCCCGCGATCTTATGTTTTCCCGGGATAAAAATAGTATGCCATATGTTAATCCAGGGTATGATCTATGTATGTGCCATGTTTCATCCATATACATTCAACCGTTTATGCGTGATTGAGTCACAAACATCCAAACATACAACCTTTCGCATTTAAAATATTACTAGCTTCCGCCCCGCGGTTTCACACGCGTTCCCGAGAAAAAAAGTAGCCCATGTCCTTCTCCGTACCATAGGCTATCTGCATACCAAATTTCATCGCGATCGGTTCAGCGGTTTAAGCGTGAAAAGGTAACAAACAAACAAAGAAAAAAAATTAGTAAGGATAAAAAATAAAATAAAAGTCAGGATGAATATTTTTCAATCGGGTCTCAAGAGCCTATAATCTCATTTATGAGTCAAACTTAAGTAATTATGAAGTCGTTAGTAAAAACGGTAAGTTTTTAAAGATATAAACTTGGTAAAGCTGAAAAGTTTTATATCACTTACCTACCTATTGAAAAAACGCGTACCTACTAATCTCAACATTCTGTGATGATGTGGCCGAAGGTGGTAAGAACGCAAAGCCTTGAAGTAAACTGACTCAAGTGCAGTTTCAGGCAGATTATAAAATTGAGGGTGATAGTCAGTCAGGTGGGTACTACAAAGTACCCTACCACCGTGTGATAGCATAGTTAAGATATGTTTCCTTTATTGAAAGCTCAAGCTCAATGTAGGATTCGAACCCACGATCTTCGGATCTTTGGTAGATTTGTTACTTTTTGTGTAATATATTATCATTATTTTTTTATATTGTTATTATGATACACTTTTTTGCCCTATAAACATGTGAATGGTAACAGTGATAACATATTGTGTGTTCTTATTCATATTCCGTGAAATTGTTTTTCTTTTTAGCAAGCTTAAGGTAGTCATGCTCACTTTGAGGCCTTTGCTTGCGGCGGCGTCGTGTGGCGGGTCGCTCACTTCCCTACAATATGTGCGAGGAGGGCGATGGCTGCCACATGCGTCATACTTGTGAACAGGTGCTGCTTGTGGGGGCTGGTCTGCTTAAATTTGCTATCTATTTATTAACTAAGCCACTCATCATTTTGTTTCTTTTCTTTTTCTTTTTTTTTTGTTATAACACACATATATTGTCAGTAAGACTTGATAAATAATTTAATGTAATAAATCTGAGTTGGTTTTGAAAAGAGTAATTGCTGAGTTTCTTGCCGGCTCTTCTCAGTAAAAGCAACCTTCCGAACCGTGCGTTAGAGTCAGACTATTCATAAGTGCTTGTGAAGGCCTATTTGAATAAAAAATATTTTCATTTTCATTAATTTTCATACATACATATTTTCTCGGTAGGTCATCAAACAATACAGAAACATACATACATATAGTAACAATATAATATAACAATGAGAAATGAAAAATGGCGCCATTCATGAGTGTATACGTCGCTAAACACAATTTAGGGGAAGCCGGGCCAATACGGGACACACCGTTCACTCCACTATAGCAATAAATCAATAACGCGTTATTTAATAAAATTCCGCGTCGTATATCATACGTACGTATTTGTGTTGCGCCCAGTGTAACTTGAAACGGCTACATGTAAACTAGTTAATAGTGGGACGGGAATATAAGCTGTTGCAGTTTTTTTTTAATAATACTTTAAAGTAACACATGTGGTTTCTTAGGATTGGCTAGTTATTTTGAATACCAAGATTTTGTAAAACAAATTTTGTAACTATTGTTAAATTATGAACAAAAAAAAATAAAACATACCTTAGCTATTTATTTTAGAAAAAGCATTAATATAATTTTTTTTTTTTCAATTTTTGCATTTTTTATTCGGTGTTACTTTGTGTCTCTGGGGTTATGAAGGCGGGAGGCCAAGCCAAAATGGCCGAGACTTCTATCAAATGCGATTTAAGGCCATTTAATAAGGGAACTTATTGCGCTTATTAGGATACAATTGTAAACGATTTCGAACGAATATTTATTGCTTACATAAATAGATTTTTCAATAGAAACTCAGTGAGACATTTATCGCTGTATTAGGAATTTAACGCCTACGCTTTCTTACGTTTTATTTGAAATAAATAGTAGATATTTATATATATTATATAGTATAATTTTGAATATTAACTAAAACTATGTGGTGGTCGATGAATTATTTTTTTTTGATTAATTAAAACAAACTCTTTAAAACTATTTAAGAACGTTAATGTAGTAAATTGCAAAATTCGTTTCTAATTACCATTTAATGGGAGTTCTTAAACCGTCCATTGCTTTCATTTGTAGCGATAGGAAAAAAATATTTTCTAAAATTTTCTCAAATATTTATTTTACTAATATTTTACTTATAAAACCCCAATGGTAATGACGTGAAAAAAATACCTCTCCACAAACACTTTAGCATATCGGTCACTGACACTCCAACTGTGCAAACTATTACAGTCAACAAACCAAAATGGCACCCGAATTTAAGTAATAGGCTCCATATACCTAATCTCGATTCGGGATCGGGGGAAAGGTGGGAAAATTGGCCCTATTGACGAAACTTCCGGTCCTAATACGTCGACAAAGGGTCGAGTTTGTTACCCAATATTGTTATAACGTCGCGCTATTTATCAAGTGTTCCGTTTTTCCCCGTACTTCCTCTATTGATTTGTGGAATACGAATGTGGGAATGGGTCAATAAATATTCGAACTTTTAAATATTGCCGGTAATAAAACTGCACAAAATTAATGTCTATTTTTTAAAACTCCAAACAAACAATTTATTTTTAACTAGTTTTCACCTAAACAAACTTAATGATTTCTTGTCTGTTACAGGACACGCATAATTTAAATACTAATAGAAGCATGCATACTCGCTCATAAATAAAAATAACGTAATTACGATGTGCGTATCTATTTAGATTCTGGTAAAAATAATTCTCGCTCTACCTTTTTCTATTGGCTTTAAAAACATATCTAAAAACATTTTTTTAAATTATGATATTACTAACCTCCGCTCACCGAAGTCCCCAGCCGTGCGTCCGAGAACATTTGGTGACATAAAATATATAACATCAAGTGACGTATGAAAGCTCATGAGTGTGCAAATGTGATATTATGTTTGCCAAACGTCGGCGCTGTGTGTTTTGAATTATAATTCGAATATTGAATAATAGTAGGTGATAAAAAGCAGATTTGTGTACCTAACAGTCCCTTTTAGATTACATCAAGTACTTAATATTATATAAAGTAATGTCACGGTCAAAAGTGTTTCAATTGTTATAATTATTTATGTGAAAAGTGTATGCATAGAATAATTTTTATCCATTAAAAACATAAATGCCTCAGAAACGCGGGTGTGACCGTGTGGCGGAAACTAGTCTCGAAATAATTTTCAACTATTTGGATCGTCTACATTTCAACCTAATGAAATAAACAATTCAATGGCTCCACAAATAGATTTTATTTATATAACCTGTCTTTCAGGATTAATTCAATTTGACAAACGTAATTAAATTTTCTTGAACTGTAATGAAACGTGAGTCAACAAATAGGTATAATGCCTACACTGCCTTGAAATACTTTTATTGCTTTACTATCTTTCGCTCGCGGTTTCACTTGGGAACTAATTTAAGGCGACGCCTTGAAGATTTTGGTTGCAAGGATTCCGATTTTTCTCAACAATGACTGAAGCGAACGAACTGAAATGTATTGTAAGAATTCATCATGTCTTTGACTTTATTTTGTACACAACACGATTGGTTAACTTTTATAACACAAAATAATTAATCAAAAAGACCTCTTTAAAATAAGAGATTCCAATTTTACCGGCATTGAGGATCGATTTGAGGTTCCGAAATTTCTACATATATTAATTGAAACTGATTCTATAAATTGTACTTAGGTTTTATGAAATATATTTTTAGTTTTTAAATTAAACAATAAAAACCATTTTGTCGCATACGCCCGTTCCGTTTACGCGGGTTTTCTATGAGAGGTCGCTATAGTAGGGAGCGGGACGCAGCACGTTGAATTTCAGATTTTTAAGCTTAACGCGGCGTCACCTTAAATGAATTTTGCGGTTTGTTTGAGAAACGAAAGACAAAGCAAATCTTTACGTTGTTTGGTTTTAAAATGTTGAAATGATTTTGCATTGAAATCAGTTTGAAATATTTAAATATAGAATAGGTAATGATTACGATATGTCAAAACCATTTATAATGAATACATTATTTCTTGATGAGGTGACGTGATTAAAGAATTATAATTTATGTGTGAGAGGCGAAAAAAAACATGGCGCTTAAATAATAGGTTTCTCATCAACTCATCACCATTTCTGCCTAAATTGCCTTTTTTTATTTGCAGTTTTTTTTTGTTGTCATTTATAGGTATATGTAAATGTCAGTTTAGTATAAATATTAAATACATTTATAAGCAATAGTTATAGAACGTTACTCGCTTGGGCACCACTAGCAACCCACACGTAGGGACGGTCGTAAATATTATTGTTATTAATTGCCGGCTCAATAGTGAAACTTACATACATATACATAATTAAATCTCCATATCTTGTAATAACTTTTGTGCGATGTGGATGTACGAAATTTGTGCTATATGAAGTATTGCATTATTTATAAAAAGCTAGGTGATCGTTCACAGACTATATAAAATAGAAGTCACCCGTCACCTGCGTTCTCTAAAGATATGACTTTTCCAGGATCAAAAGCCTTTGTGCTATTCGAGATTATAATCTATCTCTTTGTCAAATTTCATCCAGATCAATCAGACAGACATCCAAAATTCCGCATTTATAATAGTAGTAAGTAATATTTAACTATATCTCTTCTTCAGTTGTTTCGAAGATTAGCGTGTTCAAACAGACAGACAGATACATAAAAAAAACTAAAAAAAACTCTTCGTATTCTATTACTCTTCCTGCATCACCTATTTTTGGTAAAAAAAAAAAAAAGATATTCCGCAAACACCACATTGCCACATCAAAAATATTTACACATGAACGTTACAAACAATCTATTGTGGACTAATATAATTAATTCAATAAATTAACCACACGAAGGTTGTAGTTGTAAGATCTCATGTAAATAGGTACCACTTATGGTAGCATTGTTGGTAGAATGGTAATTATTGTGGACTAGCTTCTACCCCGCGATTTCCGAGGGGTCTTATGTTTTCCCGGGATAAAAAGTACCCTATATCTTTTTCCAGGGTATGATCTATGTATGTGCCAAATTTCATCCAAATCCATTCAGCCGTTTATGCGTGATTGACTCACAAACATACAAATGTACAAACTTTCAGATTTATAATATTCGTAATTGAATGGGACAGCATGATTCGTTGACAAGAATGTGTTTTTAAAAAAGGAAGGTCTCTCACTGGAAGAAAATATTGTTTATTTTATTATTGCCAGTACCTACAGAATTTACATTCAAACTGCACACGCGATATTCAACTCTATATTCTCTAGCCCTCGGGTTATAATAGCAATGCATTTTTAGCGGTATTCCAGTACCTATCAGGGCCTCCTTTAATTGCTCAAGTCTATGGCTAAATTTAAATTTGGAAATTGAATTTTGTTGTCAAAGGAGTCTTGAGCATAAATTATTTTATTTCCGTAAAAAAATGTTCTTTATTAGAAATACTTTAGATTATTGTCTCCCGCGGTTTTACATGTCCCTCTCCATACATAGAATAATTCTAGATAGATATAGGATAGTTTTATCCTGACCAGCTTCTGCCCTGCGGTTTCACCCGCGTTCCCGAAGGATCTTGTGTTACGAAGACATTAGAAAATAAAGATGTATCATACGTAGGAGTACATTTAATTGCAAATGTCTTTTATTATGCAATTACAGACAGCCTAAATAATACTAGCAATTTTTTTACGTTCCATACGTATTTACAAACATCTCAAAATCACTTATCATCATGATAAGTGATTTTTATCCAAAAGTGGTAAGCACACACTTAAGCTATACTTATAGATCTATAGATAAAAAAAGGCCAAAGGCCAAGTGCAAGTCTGACTCGCGCACGAAGGTTTCCGTACCATTATATATAAAAACAGCAAAAAAATCATGTCTGTTGTATGGGAGTCCACTTAAATATTTATTTTATTCTGTTTTTTAATATTTGTTGTTATAGCGGCAACAGAAATACATCATCTGTGAAAATTTCAACTGTCAACTATCACGGTTCATGAGATACAGCCTGGTGACAGACGGACGGACAGCGGAGTCTTAGTAATAGGGTCCCGTTTTACCCTTTGAGTACGGAACTCTAAAAAACCACCTCGCAAATTATTTTTAAAACTCAATATCAAGATAAACACTTCACGCTACATGAACCATTAAATTTAACTTTATTAATGTACCAAACAATAAATCGAGATAAAGGCATCGCTTGAGAACAAAGCTCGTTATTTGATAAGAGCTTTATCTGTTAAGTTGGTAACAAGCTTAAAGCATTAATGTGATAAGGTACACGATATTGCTATTGAGATTTCGTGTGACTAATACAATGTTCGTCGTGTGGCTTTGTTTGCGTTTGGTGTTATCTTTTGGCGTGTAACATACATATACAGGTAATGAACTGAAAATATTTTTTATTCAAATAGGCCTTCACAAGCACTTATGAATAGTCTGACTCTAACGCACGGTTCGGAAGGTTGCTTTTACTGAGAAGAGCCGGCAAGAAACTCTGCAATTACTCTTTTCAAAACCAACTCAGATTCATTACATCAAATTATTTATCTAGTCTCACTGACATTATGTCTGTGTTATATGACAGTATGGAAAAAATATATATCAATTAAATTAAATATAGATAAATTTTTCAAGTGGGTGTGAATAGTCAAATTCTAAACTATAAGGTGTCGTAAATACTCTTTAGTTTTTAAGAATAGAATAAAATGAGTTTACAAGTGTTGTCACTTCATATAAAATTGTTAGAAAATTAATAAAGGAAAAAACACAAAATTCTCTCCTTTAATTTTGTTCCTCACATAAGGAATAGCGAAAAATACTCAAAGGAGTCTCGAGCTCGATTTTCATAAAAACTATAACGGTATCATTGGATTTTTGAAAAATCAATATCCCTAGCCAGGAATCGACCCCGTTAATTTTGAAATAAAAAAAAAACACACTGTATTATTATACCATCCGATAGTGTTGCTAATAAGGATCAATTTCTGGGAAGTAATGATATCCGGCAAATTAAAGGAAAGAGCTCATTCTTAACAAAATACTAATTTATTACTCGCTTACTAGAAGCCGCGAACGAAATGCAATTTATTTAATAAAAATGCATTCCTTTATCAAATCCTTCACCTTAGAAACATGAGACCTCACGCGTCGAGAGATTTATTTTAATTAATAGTCTTTAACAATCTATAACAATAATTGGTTGGCAACAGATTTGTTATATGCAAATCAACTGTGCTATTACCATAGAGGCACGGTTTGATTCCGGCCCGATAGTGTTGTAACGTTGCGATCTGATAGTTATCGATAGTGTTTATCGAGTCAATTGTTTATAATTTAATTGATTAATCATCTGTTTTTATGTAAAACTAATATGTAAGAGATGGAGTATTTTCTTTGTGGTTTATGTTTGTCACGAATAATAACGTTAAAAGACATTTTGTGTTTCAATTTTGTTTACGGAAAATCCATTCACAGCTTAACGTTTTGTTAACTGTATTGAATCAGACAACAAACCGGAACAAAAAGAACAATTCATACCAAATTGAGAAATTACAGCAATTTTAAGGGATTTCCTCGTATTTTTCCTGTTTTTAACTTTTCGCCACGTCCCAGTTATTTTCCATTTGAATAGGTGTATAATTGTTTTACAGTCACTCGAGCGGCCGAGTGTGGTGTGACATCACATTTCAATTTGAATGTCAAATTTGCTGTTTAATTTTAAAACCACTCCCGAATCCTGCATATTTTCGTATTCGTAATGTGTTTTAACAGATTCTCCTAATATTTGCATGTTTATTTTGATAACCTTTTTGTATAATATAAAGCGATGACAACTCAGTGTAGAAAGTAAAGTAGTCGTTGAATGCTGTGAAAGTGGAATCGTGGGTCAAAAACATCGTGAGGAACCACAGCTAGCTACCACCCTCCGACAGATGCACCTGAATACCAGTTAGTTGCCGTCTAGGCTTTGTAAAGGTCGGTATCACGGGAATCCCCTCGGTATTGCTAATGTATAGGCGAACGTTGCCACTAACCATCAGGTGGGCGTACCTGCATGTCAGCCTTTTGTCATAGAAAAAAATAGACTACGTCTCTATGATACTACAAATAGTAACATTGGTATTTCTATAGGCGCCGCCGGTGGCTACTTACTATTAGATAGACGAAATGAACTGTCAATTATTTTATGTCAAGTTTTGGCGGTAAAGTATTGTTACTAAGAATAGTCACCTTCTTATATTGGTTGTGTGGCTTATTGTTAGTCAATCACGCCGTAAGGGTTGAAAATATTTGTCCAAGAACGAAGCCGCAGGCAAAAACTGTAAATAAAAATCGACTAAACAATTTTATAATATCGACCTAAGCATCGAGCGTCACGTCACTATTTTATATAATCGAGTTAATATCAATATATTTCATTGTTTTTATAAAAATATCAGGTTTTATTAATATGGATTTGCCATCACGTCCATGTTTTTTTCTCAAATATTGCTTGATCAATAAATGTTTCTGATCGCGTTCGTTATATCTATTCATATTCTCTTTTTAATTTTACGCTCATTTTATGCAAAAATTCTTGTTTCATTCTATGAATTTTAAATTAACTAGATTCTTTTTTATATTAGTGAAACATTTTATCTAAAACATTTTTGATTTAATATTAATCATTTTTTTGTCTTTGATATTATAATTTTAACATATCATTCTTTGTGATTTCACGTACCTAATTCTGTATTGTAATTAATAAAATAGGTAACAAACTTCAAAGCATTCAGTATGTTTATTTAATTTTAATCTAGTCATAATGTTAAAGGGCTTTTATTTTAGAAAAACTGCACCCTTATAATATCAATACTAATGCGAAAGTTAATTGTTTGTTTGTACCTCGCGAGGAAACCATAGCACGGTGGTAGGGCACTTTGTAGTACCTTAGTGTTAACTTCGACCATTTAGTAATTTACCATTGTGAGATTGTGGTAAAACACAAGCCTATATAATAGAAAAAAAACTATATATCTCGGGAACCCAAGTGAAACCGCAGGGCGGAAACTATACTATTATTCCTTTTCGTATCAACGACACCTTTCACAACATATATCTCTCAGATAGCAAAAACATTATCACAAAAATCATTATTGTTCGCACATCACACACCCACTCACCACATATTGATTAAGTAAGTGTATAAATAAACAAAATGAACCCATAATGAACCCCATAGCTATCGATGTTCAATGGACATTAATATAAAGAGCTCTTAAGAAATCGGTCGACAACCTCACCCACGCGCCACACAACCATGGTCTTTTATATCCCACAAACATGAACAATATCCCAAATTAATTACTGTACTAAAAACTCCGAATGACAAGTGATTAGTGGAAAATAATAATACATTATGGTATTATGATTATGTCGATATATTTGGTGATTTATCGATAAACGTACGTGCTTATTAATGGTGTTTAGCTTGATTTGTTGCTGGAAGCATTTTTGAATTTAGAACAGTTTTGAATATGTTAGGCTCTGATTCTTTGATTTTGAACTTTGATAGGATTAGATTTAGGACTTTTTATGTTCGTTCTTTCTAGACAATCCGAACGAATTCTAACTTCAAATTAATTAGAATGTATTGGTATTCTTTCATACCTACTGCTCATCCTAGAGGTACCTAGTTTCAATATCTAGAGATATAAATCATTTTCTCCTAATGAGCTGTGCAAGTAAAACCGCGGTTAGTAAACTAGACGTCAATATTTTTATTTGCTACAGATATTTAACGAGGTACACAAGAAGTTGATAAGGTTAATGACCCCTTGTCGATTAGTTGTGATTACTCGAGACATGGCCGTCAATTCCGGCCAATCATAGCCCGTACATGTCATTTGACGACTTCGGAATACGGTGCTCAAAGTTTTATTTTCATTATTATTTTATATAACATATGTATACTTACTATATAATATTAGTAAGCTGAAGAGTTTGTTTGGTTGAACGAGTTTATCTCAGAAACTAGGTACTGGTTCGAATTGAAAATTTCGTTTAGTGTTGGATAGCCCATTTATCGAGGAAGGCTATAGGCTACTTTTTATCCCGGGATACCATAAGATCCCTCGGGTATGCGCGTGAAATCACGGGGAGGAAGCTAGTCTATACTATCTATACCTACTAATATTATAAAGAGGAAAGATTTGTATGTAAGTATGTTTGTAACGAATTGGTTCAAAAAGTACTGGACTGATTTTAAAAATTCTTTCACCGTTAGAAAGCTACATCTTCACCGAGTAACATAGGCCATATTTTATCCCGGAACGCGGGTGAAACCGCGCCGAAAAGCTAGTTATTTATAAAAATAAGCTTTGTTCGATACAAACAGTAAATGGTATTATGATAGCTGGGAAGTGGTCATTTGAGCTGTATTGTTGAAAGTGACGCTTTAAATCGGGTATTATTATAAATGCATAAGTTTGAAACTGAATTACGTCATAATTGCTCAATAGATTTTTATTAAAAAAATATCCCGGAAAAACAACAGATTCCTCTTAACATGGTGGAACTGTTTGTACCTACTACTGTTTTCTTTGCAAGCAAAATTGAATCATGCTTACGTAAAATGCTATTAGTTAGTTTGTACTGGGGCTTCGTACCGGTATAATCACAGTTCACTACACTGAGTACTCAACTCTATGAACTGTAATGATTACAGGAATAATATCAAAGAATATTTATGTACTTATTCAATATGTTTTCCTTGAAGTAGGTAATCCTTATGTGTCTTTGTTATATAAATTACCAGTTTTCATCCCGCGTACCTACCCTTTAGTTATTATGTTTTCCTGAGATAAAAGTATCTTTTATTTTAATCCAGAATATATTATATCTGTGTGCCAAATTTTATCCACATCCGTCCAGTAGTTTTTGCATCCATCCATCCATCCTCACAAACTTTCACATCCTAATCCTAACGAATCCTAATCCTAACTAATATTATAAATGCGAAAGTGAGTTTGTTTGTTACCTTTTCACGCTTAAACCGCTGAAACGATCGCGATGAAATTTGATATGCAGATAACCTATGGTATAGAGAAGAACATAGGCTACTTTTTATCCCGAGAAAATATAAGATCCCGACAAAAACCAGTATTTTATAATATTAATAGGATTGTATTAAAATTTTGGTGTGGTTAAAAAGGTAATTAAAACAAAATTTAAATCGTTTTGCAGGAAGCTTAACATAATATCTGATAAAGAACACATTTTAAGAGAGGTAGAGCATAGCGATATGTCGCTCAAAGAGCAGCTCGACTGAGGAAGTACGTACCTTAAAGAATACCGCAGCCAAATAACTTATAGTTGTGTTCCTGCGCGCGCCAGAGCTCATCGGGGAGGGGGGAAGGTTCGACAACGCGTGAGTGATACCAGTGGTGTTGCAAGCGTTCATAGGCTACGATAACCGCTTACCATCAGGTGGGCCCTATGCTTGTTTGCCTAAAAAAACCGTAATATATGAATAAAGAATTTTAAAATAAAAGTTTGACAACCACTCCCCATAGACTTTAGATAGATCCAATTGTAGCTGCGAGCATTCTTCAAGAGCACTTTAAATCTATAGTGTCACTTCGCTGGACACATTGTCACGTGATAATTTATTGATCATATATTTGTGTTTCGAACATTTTTGTTGATTGAATACATTATGGTGGCCTGCATTGATTTGTTGACTGGTTTTTTTTATGCAAGGTCGAATATGTTTGTCTTCGATTTATTTAATACATATAAGGTTCAATACTGATTTGTGATGTTTTACAACTAGCTATTCCCCGTGGTGTCACTCGCGTTCCCGGTAAAAAGGAAACATTTTGAACTAGCTTCCGCCCCGCGGTTTCACCCGCGTTCGCGTGAGATTTTATGTTTTCCCGGGATAAAAAGTAGCCTATGTGCTATTCCAGACTATAATCTATCTCTCTGCCAAATTTCATCCAAATCCATTCAGTAGTTTTTGCGTGAAAGAGTAACAAACATACATCCATACTCACAAACTTTCGCATGTTTGTATATTAGTAGGATTGTTACATAAAAACTCACTTAGAATCATAATCACCTATGTGATATTTAAAACCGCATCAAAATCCGTGATGTGCTTCTCGAGTTACAAGCACGCACACTCAGGCAGAAAGTCGTTACATTTTCACATAGTATAAGGATACGAGAATATGGAATTTATTAAGGTTAAATTCACACATAGTTACACTACTTAACAACCTTTATAAGACTTAAAGTTATTGTTAAGTTATCACAAGCTATATAAGGTTGGTTCAACAAATAATTTATGTAACGCTTATGCAGCTAGTTAACTAACAAAGTTTTCTAAGATGGCGTTATCTGAATACGTCAGAAGTAATTTGTTTTACTTTGGATTGTTACAGAAGGTCGTTTAATTAGTTTATGAGATAGGCATGTGTTATGTTGGGGAAATAGCCGTGTAAAAGTGCTGATAAATTGTGGTAATGATGAAGGTCGTGGGTTCGAATCCTACAGTGAGCTCGAACTTTCAATAAAGGAAGATATCATGAGGAAACGATAGTACGGTGGGCGGGTACTTTGTAGTACCCGCCTGGCTGGCCTCCCGGTGTGTTCCGGCAGCTGCACTTGAGAGCCAGTTCCTTGTAAGGTTTGTGTGCTTACCACAATTTAACAGAAAATAAAGTCCAGAAGAAACAAAGAAAGAACAACTATTTATTGAACCACAGTCGGGCCGGTTGGCGTGGTTGGTAAGATACCCTATCTATCACGCCGCAGGTCGTGGGTTCGATTCCCACTCAGGACAAACATTTGTGTGCATGAACATGTCTGTTTGTCCTGTGTCTGGGTGTAATTATCTATATATGTATGTATTTACAAAGGAAAAGTAGTATATGTAGTATATCAGTTATCTGGCTTCCATAGTACAAGCTCTGCTTAGTTTGGGGTCAGATGGCCGTGTGTGAGGAATAATGTCCTAGAATAATGTCCTAGAATGTCCTACAGTCACAACACATGTGCATGTCTAAAAAGTAATAGGTACATAGATACTAAACTTATGAGTATCTATATGTGTTGCGCGGGATCAAAAGGTCCGTACCTCAGCATAAACTTACACTTCACATACGAAGCAGTGCAATGCTGGTATTCTGGTAGAGCCTTAACTGGACGCGCAGAAGAAGCGTAGGATTTTCCTGATATTGAACATATACAGAATGATTTTTTAGTCACTGGCAATACTTGCAGGGGTGGAAGTACTCATCAATATGAACCACTTTTATTATGGGACCAACTCTGAGATCGCGTAAAATAAAATGGTTGCTTCATACATTTTGGTCGAGTACCTAGGTATTAATCAGCTGATATTTTTTTGTGATTTCACACTTAGTCTCATAGAGGTTATACAGGTTACCTGAATGTCTTCAAGGCTAGAGTGAATAGGCTTTTTCTGGGCAAACGTGCTACATCCTCGGCGTAGTCTATCTATCAGTTCATTGACCTACAAAACCCAGTATCCCTAATGTAAACACAACTTGCTAACCAGGTCATACAGGCTTAAGTCGAGGACGTTACAACAAAGTTTTTGAAGCAAATTTACGAGTCTTCCAACTCGACAGTTAAATTGGATTATTGTCTACTAAATGTTCAATGTCGCTGTTGGGGTGTGGTGTAAGTTATACGCTGATATCCCGTGGCTTTACCCGCGTTCCTGAGGTATAAGTGTGCTATCCTTCGGGCACTAAGATCCTCGAGGATTTGTAGTTTAGTCGTGGAACTTAATCAAAGTGACAATCATTGACGGGCCGGTTGGCGTGGTTGGTAAGATACCCTATCTATCACGCCGCAGGTCGTGGTTTCGATTCCCACTCAGGACAAACATTTGTGTGCATGAACATGTCTGTTTGTCCTGTGTCTGGGTGTAATTATCTATATATGTATGTATTTACAAAAGAAAAGTATATGTAGTATATCAGTTATCTGGCTTCCATAGCACAAGCTCTGCTTAGTTTGGGGTCAGATGGCCGTGTGTGAGGAATAATGTCCCAGAATATTTATTATTTATTACTTATATAAAATGCACACAGATCAGAAAAAGTTATTACAAAAATATTACGCTCCTTCTGGTGTAGTCAGGTAAAAACTATATATAAAATATAAACAAACAAGGCTTTTATCAAAGTATGACGGTATGTTAGACGTAATTTTTTTATAAAAATACAATTAAGAAATAAATAATTTTCGCACGAAACTTGTGACAACTTTTTTTTTATCATCTCAATTATTGACAAACCCAATCGCTTACAACTGACAACTTGCACCACACGTAATAAGGGATTGTGATCTGAACGCATCCGGAGGCAATCTCTATAGGATTCCGACTTAATCCATCCCGAAGTGTAACATTATATCCGTTTATAATAATATCCTGAATGCCATAACTTATATTTACTTACTGACTTTATCCCAAAGGGTCAGAGAAAAAAAAACTGACAGCCGCCTCAAAGGTACCTATGAACATGTAAAATGAAGCAGTGACGTCCATATAGTATAAAATACCGGCATAAAAGTATGTTTTTCTTTTTAGAGTTCCGTACCCAAAGAGTACCTAAAACGGGACCCTATTACTAAGACTCCGCTGTCCGTCCGTCTGTCTGTCTGTCCGTCTGTCACCAGGCTGTATCTCATGAACCGTGATAGTTAGACAGTTGAAATTTTTAAAAATGATGTACTTCTGTTGCCGCTATAACAACAAATAAGGGGGCTCCCATACATCAAACGTGTTTTTTTTTGCCGTTTTTATAGATAATGGTACGGAACCCTTCGTGCGCGAGTCCGACTCGTACTTGGACGGTTTTTGATTATTTCCATTGGAAGACAGTTCCAAGTTCCAATCAATCGACAATTTTTATAATATAAGTATTTTTTATTATTTCATCGAAGACTTTTTCTTGTCTCTGACATTTATATGTTATTATCAATATAGAGCAAAATATTTGTATTTCTAAATTATTACTAACTAGCTAGGAAAGCATAAACTTTGTAACATCATCCTACAAAGATAATAAAATCCTTTTAAAACAAAACAGCGGGACATGGAACGTTAAAAAATATAATAAATCATAATTAGACCAGTTTTAATTAAAAAAAAGAATGGATAAGAAAAAAGTGGTGCGCGCTAAAAACCATATAAAATGCAAATCACTCCATTTCATTCGTTCTAAAGCTTGCAGCGAGTAATTGGATTAAGTGAGTGAATGAATGACTGGAATTGGCAAGTCATTCATTTGTTACGATCGTTTATTAATAAAAATGATGTATCAGATTCGTTAAAATATTACTACATTTGGATTTTTCATCCATAAAAGCATTTTTATTCATACCAAAGTTTAGAGTAAGTACATATTTAGTTACTTACGCACCTATTTATATAGTCAATCATTTAACCAAATTGCTTCCCTGATTTAGGGCAGTCCGTCGCATACGTACATAAGCAGTACGAAGCGGATTACCAATGTGTTGCTAAGTAACTGTCTCTTGAGTGCAACTGTCGGAACACCGATAAGTGCTTGGCGACAGATTTTCAACCTGAGGGTGGTAGCCAGCCAAGCGGGTACTACAAAGTACCTTACCACCGTGGTATGGTGTCCTCACGATGTTTTCTTTCACTGAAAGCTCTTCATGTAAAATTCGAACCCACGACAGAAATATGTGAATAATCCAACAGCTGCACTTGCAGCTTCGGCAAGTATAGTTAAGTCAAGATGACCTGAGTTCGATTCCCGGCTCGTGCAAAATCTGTAATTTGTAATTGGAACTGTGCCCGAGAGTCGGTAAAGTGATCACCGAATGTCCCTATTTGGGGCTTAGAATATTTTTACTTAAATTGGGTCTATGTACTTAGTAAGTACCTCAATTTAAGGGGGCAAGATTTAAGTTTTTTTTTTTATGTTGTAAAAGACAATTCCCTCATTAACTCTATCTTTCATCATCTTCACAAGGACTTTTACTCGCCTATAAAGACCCACCCCCAATCCCATCAACCCCTCACCCAGCAATGTGTGCATAAATATAATATACGTTTATTTTGTACAAATAGACATTTCCACGTGTATGTTCGTTCGCTAAGGGTGTTTTGATGTGATATGTAGGTACATACATTATTTATTTATTTAGTAAATGTAAACGATATTATAAATGTTTTAATGTAGTGAATGAGGGTATTATTGTAAATTTTCCTTAAGGTGACGCCGCGTTAAGCTTAAAAATTTGAAATTCAACGTGCTGCGTCCCGCTCCCTACTATAGCGACCTCTCATAGAAAACCCGCGTAAACGGAAAGGGCGTATGCGACAAAATGGTTTTTATTGTTTAATTTAAAAACTACAAATATATTTCATAAAACCTATGTACAAATTATAGTATCAGTTTCAATGAAGATATGTAGAAATTTTGGCACCTCAAATCGATCCTCAATGTCGGCAAAATTGGTATTTCTTATTTTAAAGAGGTCTTGTGTTATAAAAGTTAACCAATCGTGTTTTGCAATGGACAAAATAAAGTCAAAGACATGATGAATTCTTACAATAAATTTCATTTTGTTCGCTTTAGTCATTGTTGAGAAAAATCGATATCCTTGCAACTAAAATCTTCAAGGCGTCGCCTTAATAAAAAATATGATATTTACTATACTATAAAGGTTATAATATGGAATTCTGTATCATTGATTCACTTAAAAAAAACAAATCAGAACAAGAGTACGGAACACTAATTATAATGCTTAGAATTGCACTTACCAAGTGATTACAAAAGATCAAGGAACTTATAAATAAAGCTTTCAAGTAAAAAAAAACAACCAAAATCTAATTAAACAGAAAGCACCAAGAAACAAATGTATAACTCCTGAAAACTCGAAACTTAATTAAACCGTTATCATGGGGTCCATAAGACCCGGCGGGGACAGGGTTAAACTCGAAATAACCGGGCTATTTAACATTGTCTCTTGCAGTCACAATCTTCAGCTGAAAAAGCTACACTTTAATTTGCTATATTATGTCTGTGGAGATGATATTACAAGAGTTTGCGTTTTGACTCGACTCGAGTTTTTAAGGGTTGAATTTTAAATTATATAGCTTATAGAGTGGATGGGTGTTTTTGATATTTGTGGATTTATTTTGAAATTAACGAAAATATACCAAAATATAATAATAACTAGTATCCGCCCCGCGGTTTCACCCGCATACCCCAGGGATCTTATATTTTCCCGGGATAAAAAGTACTCTATGTCCTTCTCCATACCATAGGCTATCTGCATACCAAATTTCATCGCGATCGGTTCAGCGGTTTAGGCGTGAAAAAGTAACAAACAAACTCACTTTCGCATTTATTATATAATATTAGTATTAAGTTAGTGAGTTGTGGTCAAACACAAGCCTATACAAAGTAAAAAAAAAAAAAGGATTTGTTCTTATTGATTAGTACTCCCACTTCTGTAAGTAATGCCAACGAATAAAACCAGCCAAGTGCGAGTCGGTCTCGCGCACGAAGGGTTCCGTACAATGGTACGGCTATCTATAAACACGGCAAAATAATTATGTCTGTTGTATGGGAGCCCCCTTAAATGTTAATTTTATTCTGTTTTTTAGTATTTGTTGTTAAAGCGGCAACAGAATCTGTGAAAATTTCAATTGTCTATGTATCACGGTTCATGAGCCTGGTGACAGACGAACTGACAGACAGACGGACGGACAGCAGAGTCTTAGTAGGTCCCATTTTACCCTTTTGGAACCCTAAAAAATCATCCTGTATATAACATTTAACAAAGGCGAGCTATACATTTGCACAGAAAAATTCTTCGCTTCGGCTTCGCTTAAAGTGGAGTTTCGCTTATAAAAATCTCACTTAAAGAAAATTTCCCTTTACAACCAACAACGAAAAATTTGTAAGTACAAAACCAGATTTTTTAAAATAACCTGTTACCGTAAAGTTTTGAATTATTTCAGTAGGAAGTACCGCCTTTTATTATAGACCGGTAGCTAGCGTTTAAAATATATTTTTTATTTATTTAAATTAAAAGAAATATATATTGTTTGAGAAAATTTAAATAACTTCAATAGTGATAATTGAGTACAGCCAGTCCATTTATTAATTAATATTAAATGCGAAAGTACAAACTACATATTATTATGCGTTTGTAATTAAATAACTCTAGTAGGTACTTATACTTTGAATCTTTTAAAATTTAAATTTAAAGCTAAAAATATAATGTTTAATTAAAAACCATAACAGTCTGTTGTAAAATATAAAAAGATAAAGTAAATTGTTTGCACGCTGACTGCGGGACTATTACAAGAGCGGCTCGTAAAGCTTTATGTTTTTATGTCATAAAGAAACGTGTAAATACTTATTTCTCTTGGTTATACCATTTTGTATTAAGGTATTTTTTTTTGTTATGTTATTATTAATGTAAATAGGTCAACATTATAAAGATATATATAAGGTCGTATGCGCCAGCAATATTGGGCGTTAGATGAAAAACTTTTTTCATATAAGCCCTTGCGACCTTTCGCACAATATTCCGAAGATTACATACTTATTTCTTATATACGTTAGTATGAAATACTATGGCAATAGATTTAAAAAAAAATACACAAACTTTTGCTATGAATAGTAATTCAGTTATAAATTTAATACGCTATGCAAACAGGTATATTCCGGATTTATCAGATCAACTCCAGATTAACCCGTTCAAATGGTAACTATTCAGGAACAAGAGTCATTGGACCCCATGAAGCATAAATTAACTTCAGTTAAACGTCAAAGGCTACTGATGTTAAAGGTATAGTATTTAGATATTGTGAACCTTTTTAAGGACCTCGTCGAATTCCGTATAAAAGATTAAGTCGTCCTTTATCGAAATCCGTTATTACATCGTCACTATAGGCTTACAAATTTATTTAAAGTGAGGCTATTCAATCTGAATGTTATCTCACAGTTTTGAAGTTTAGGAAATATTATCAATTCAGTTGTTTCCTTTACATCAACAGAGTGAAATCTATTTTATGGTCTGTATAAAGGTTTTATTTTCAACTGGGTATAGATGGCTAAATCCGATAACAGGGTATAGTAAAAGCGCTCAAAGGAGTCTCGGAGTTGATTTTGATAAAAACTGAAACTGTATAATTTTAAATAATCATTTTAACAAATCAAAAGCAAACCCTTTGAGCATTTTTCGCTATTTCTCATACTTAAGTATTTCGCCATCGATGCCTAGTTGAAACATGTACTAATCTATACTGGGAGTACATTAATCCCCGTAATATCTTGGTTTTTGTAATCATCATCATCATTTTCCGTGCTTCCTTACTAATGGTCGCCTTGTAGATTTAACCAATCGCCCATGAAAAAAAAATTACACTCGTTGAACTGAAATTCAAAAACATTCGGTATTACCTCGAGTAATCCGCATAAAAATCCCATTCTATTTTGTACCCTATACTAATATTATGAATATAAAATTTTCAACAAACAATATCATAAATTAAAACAAGCCCCACTTGATGCAAACTCGGGGAATTTATCTCATTTTCCCTAAAGTAGGGGGAAAGGGGAGGATACAAAATTACCCACCATTTCCCCGAAAATAAATTAGCATGCGTAGATTGAATTGTCAACCAAGTTCGGAAAAGCCCGTATTATGTTAATTTGGGGACGAAAAGTTTTATTTTTTTCGAGTGTTAATTTTTTAACTTGAAATGCAAAAACAAACATACTTATGTTTGTTTTATATCTTCTTTAATATTATTTGTTTAATATTTCATTACGCTAAGATACTAATAATATGAGCAGGCATTTTATTTTATAAGTAATTTTGTATTAAAATTGGTTCCCAAGTTTTACGGTAAAATAATACATAATTGAAACGTTTATTATTATCGAGATTGATCATTTACCTGACTAAATCATTAAAGAGCCGTTAATTACGTTTAAATTAATTAAAAGTAATGCTTTTGACAATGAAATTTGTAGCATAAATTTCGGAAATTTTGTGCCATTGGCAATTTAAAATTTGTGATTGAAAGCGTGTCGTGTGAACTCGAGGTTAAACTACGGGTATCGCTGTTAGCAAAATGATGAGAAAAAACGAATAACTAAGCTGCATTTTTAATAAAAGATTCATTGTAAAAGTAAGATGGTGAGCTTTGTAGTAAAAGTATTAAATGAACATTGGGCCCAAAAATCACAAGGTCAATGATTGTAACATGATATATGTAACGTAAATGAATCGTTTTGTTGCCTAGCAACGTAAGAACACTACAAACTCTTTTTAGTTATAACAGAGTTGCACGCACATTTTTTATATATTTTTAACCGACTTCAAAAAAAGGAGGAGGTTTTATGACGTAGGAAGATTATCAACGAAATGCATATTCAGGTTATCTGGTAGATAACTGGGCTGGGTATAAAGCAATTTTTTTGGAGTGAAATTTCTTGTGTTTAATTTAAGTAAATTCTCAAGTTCGAGTGTAATATTTTTTATGTAACGAATCTGACGCACAGGCCGGAAAATAGATAGATAACTGGCCAGAGAGAGAAAAAGAGAGAACTATATAGTTTCACTTGTCACGTACTGAGTTGAATACGCTGTTTTTTATTGCTCCGTGACTGACTGGAATCTTGGAAATCGTTAGACTTAAGTAAGTACAATGTAGCAAGTTAACACATGTTCAATAATCAAGAAAGTAATATTTTGGTAGGAGCTATAAATTGTCTCCTACAAGTGGGAGAGTTAACTTCGTCATCTTGGAAACATTCTAGGTTTATCTACTTACTTGAAATTTTTAACAAAACTATGCCTTTGTACTGTGGCTTGTTATATTAGACTTATTTAAGCCCCGAGGGATATTTCCCCAGGATATAAAGTTTTCTATATGTTAATCCAGTATATCTTCTTATCCCGGGAAAACATAAGATCCCTCGAAAACGTAGGTGAAAACGCGGGGCAGAAACTAGTTACCTATATTAGTAAAAGTAACGTCCAAAAACTTTCCTACCCATTTCTATTTCACAATAACACTAAAATTATATTTCACAACAAATGATGCGGTTTGCACATAAATATAGTTACCCTCAAAGAGCGTGTTAATTCAACCATCAGGTGGCATAAAAACACTAGTTTGTATAATGTTAACTACCCCCAAACTGGGGGTTAACTGTCCGTTTAGGGTCGCAGGGTGGTTGTGTAGTGAGCACGATATTCAAACCTCTGGCCCAAAAATGGCCTAAGTCTTTTAGGCCTATTCGAGCCTATGATATGTCCTATGTATACAATTACATACACAATAAATTTACGGTTTCTTAAAATTTATATTACATTTTTGAGTGTAACATATTACTTACTAGTTGTCCTTCGCGGTTTCATCCGCGTTTCCGAGAAAAAAAAATAGCCTATGTCCTCCTCCGTACCATAGGCTATCTGCGTACCAAATGTCATCGCAATCGGTTCAGCGGTTTAGACGTGAAAAGGTAACAAATAAACTCACATGCCTACTTGCACCTGTCATTCATACTGTCAGTTAATTTATCAGTTACAGTGTTTTATATTGGTAACGGATAGCCAAACTCCTACTGGTGTGTCCTGCACTTGAGAGACAGTTCCTTCCAGGCTTTGTGTGCTTACCATCTTCGGTCCTATCATCAGTTAGACAGTGAGATTGTGGTGAAACACATGCCTACTTATAAAAAAAGATACTTAATTTTGTCTCTTTCTCAATAAATTGCCAAATTTTGATATTTTTAATTATAATTGGATGAAATATTTAAGTATTATATGAGCAATGTATAAGGCTTTGTGTGCTTACCACTTTCGGCCACACCATCACTTATCACAGTTAGATTGTGGTCTTTTTTTATTATTAAATAAAACCTGCCTTGGACATAATTCCATATAGAACATTATGCTACAACAAAAAATATTTGTATTGAATTGAACTTGTACCCACTACATCACCAACTTAATACCCAAAGAGACCGCTCGTTTTGGTCCCAAGATTTAGGTTTGCAATTCTATTGGTGATCGGGAACCCTAAATTACGGTACGGAACCCATTATCGTGTTCCGTTTGTGATGCCTATTGATACAGCGTGGTTAGTTCGGAATATATTACTTTTATTTCTGTTTTAGGTGAGAGGACTCGTAGTCGATGGACATTTATTGTTTGAATGGTTTTTAATGTGTATTATAATACTAGCTTCTGCCCTGCGGTTTCACCCGTGTTCCCGAGTTTTCTCAGGATAAAAAGTACACTATATGTTATTCCAGAATGTATACTATCCGTGTGCAAAATTTCATCCAAACCCATTCAGCCGTTTATACATAGGTACACATTTATAATATTAGTAGGATAATATATACAGATTTATGGAAAATTGTCAGGGTATTAAAAACAACTTTTACTGGAAACGCGAAATTTCAATACCCACTAATAGCTACGCAACCAAAATGTAAGGAACAGCTGATTTTCTTTGGCGCTTTCAAACTCTGGTAGATTCATCATCATCATCATCTCAGCCGCAAGATGTCCACTGCTGAACATAGGCCTCCCCTAAGGATAAAATAAAATATTTAATTTAGATCTCCATTAAATTATTCAGAATATAATTAAGTATAGAATATGTTTGATAATTAAAATGAAACATGTATAATTTCTCTTATTTTTATTCACAGGTAAGTTCCAGACGTTTCTGACTATACAATTTATATTTGTAAGTGAAATTTAATTAATTAATTTTATTTCTATATAGGTAATATTATATAATAAATCTATAGTACCCGCCCGCGGCGTGTCAGTACATTATTTTTTTTTAACCTTTTTTTTTAAGATATACAAACAGATAAAAAAAGAATGCCGAGACCATTTTTTTTATCTGATTGTATATCTCTATGAACACGTTAATCTCCAAAACTGATTTCATGGGGTTTTCAAAGGTTCATTAGGGTTAGCTTGGCGCTTCGAATAGGCTTGTTTCATCTAAATTGCCTCGCTGGAAAAAGTTTTAGAAAATTTATAAAGTTTACGCGAGCGGACCCGCGGGTGACGAGCTAGTTTATTTATAAATGTTTAATTAGAAACAGAAAGCAAAATTCAACTCCCTTTGAGATACAGTTTCCTTCATTGTCGCAAGGCATCGTCATATTTTTTTTTTCCTTTGGCTATTTATAGATGTGTTTAACCACAATCTCACAGTGGTAAGTGATGATGTGGCTGAAGGTAAGCATCCAAAGGATCTAGCTATCGAATGCAGCTCCCGGAACACACCGATAAATCACATTGTAAAATTTTAACATAAAGCGATTTTTGAAAATACTATAATGTGGGTTCATAATAAAAAGCCGGCCAAGTGCGATTCAAACTCACGCACCGAGGTTTCCGTACAAACTTGTGGATAGATATGTAAATTTCAAAGAACAAATCTGATTTATCATAATTTTAGTACTTATCTACATTTTGTTAGTAAAATATACGTAATAATAAACTTTATAACCATTGGTTATTAACCAAAAGACATTGCTAAATAGAGTATGGGCGACTGCCCTAACCATGTATAAACACTGTACCTAGTAATATGTAATGGTGAATTGCTGAATATTGGTATTTCGTATGAAAAAAGTTTCAGGAACTATTCATATCTTTACAATCCTGAAAATAAAATCATAGAATCTCCTACGTCAATAAATAAACAAAGTATACAAGTAAACGATTTTGCTATAAACTTTTAGTTTGGCGTTTGTGTACAAACTGCAACATAGGTAGAAAAAAAGCATTATTATTAGTAAATAATTTTGTTATTATTAAAAGAGACATACTCTTTCCAATCAAAAAGCTGCAGCCACGCCAGCCACTGTTCTCAATACAACTGCAGGAATATGCACCTATGTCTTCTAAGGGACTACTTGTAGTTTCGCTTTGTTCTTGTCCATCATTATTTAGTCAACATTCTTCGACATAAAATAATATATATTATTATTGCGATGGTTATTGAATTATTGAATACATTAAACCAAGAGTTTACACAATGACATGTTCCTAAACTTTTGGACTTTTTTTTTTATTTGGTTCTAATCGAATCAAGTGTAATCGAGTGAAATCGGTTATCACTTTTTTATTTAATTAAGTGGCGTTTCTTTCAAGATATTGCCAATGATTTCTAAAAATCATATAGAGACAATCAAAGAAATCAACGTTTTGTGATGTACCATTCGTACCATTCACTAAGATGTGGTCAATAAACCTACATTTAAACATAATATTTGCGTAAGCTGAAATTATCAGTATCTATTATTTATTATATTATTTATAATTGTGCAATACAATTATTAGTATATTAAATAGTAATAATAATATAATATAAGATAATTTCAGCTTACGCAAATATCTTTAAAAGTAAGTTTATTGACCACATCTTCGTGAATGGTACATCATATCGTGTTTATGTTCTTCTTGTCAAATAAAAAATCATGAAAACAACTTTTAATTATTTGATTTGTTCACAAAAGTTCTAGGAGAATAATAAAACCATAAAAATTAATAAATGAATATTTAAATCTTATGAGGTAGTGAGACATTTCTATACATGCTTAGGGCAGTTGTTTAGCCAAGTTGGAACAAAATTGTGACAAACGATAGACAGACGGACACGTGAGTGACGGCAATAGGGCTCCGTTTGCACCTTTCGGGTACGTAACCCTAAAAACCAAGTACATTTCTCTCCTAATCCGAAAATGATTTGCCTCTAACATCCCTATTCAACTGCACTGCATCTAATAAGACGAGGAGTGCACTCCCGAACCCCCTCGACCCGCTACATGTGTTTCATTTGACACAATATCCCTCAGTCAACCCTCAGACATGCCAAGAGCCCTCCACACCCTCCGGGAGGCGATTCAGGAAGCAATACGTGCGTGAGAGTCTGGAAGGTTTGCTCTGAAAAGGTTTTCGAATTGTGTACTTAATGCGTTTCCTGGGGTGGGGTTTGGGAGTATTAGGGTTTTAGGGTTCACCCTTAAGGACCGCTATTGCATTAGAACATTACTTAAGTGAAGGTTTTATAATGGAAAAGGAATTTTATTAGGTCAGATTTATACCATCGCTAGTTTTCAAAATAAATGATCAAACACTAACCAGCGTATAAAACATCTTAAATAAAAATAGGTGCAGCCGTTTTGTAGTGATGCACTTATATACTTTCGGCAATTGATTAGCTATATCTATATATATAAAAAACCGGCCAAGTGCGAGTCGGACTCGCGCACGAATTTCCCTTGGTCACGCCATAACTTAAGCGTTCTCATGTTATGGCGTAGTAAAGTTATTACGGTAAGAAAAATTAAGAAAATTGCGCATAAAGTTAGAAAATTTGAGATAACTTAATAATAAGCTAGTGTTATACTTACAAATGAATTAACAATTTAACCACAGAAATATAAATACAATACAATTTTGACATTTCATAATAAGTAGCTGATTTCCCTAACATTATTCTTCATTCATTTGATGTCAAAGACCCAATAATCAGTCTTATTTCGTTTCAGTAAGAATCCTTTGTATCTATTTGTTTTGAAGTACTTCATTAGTTATTTAAATAATACGGCTCGAGACACGCCTGCGACTAACGACCATTAGTAACAAAGCTGGAACACATTTGCGACAAAAATAAAAGGCGTAAGTGAAACATCAATCGATGGAGTTAGGCTTGGGGCAAACGTGGCGACATGGCTGTTAAATATTATTAAATGGCTATTTCTCTGATTGATTTAATTTCATCCAACACTGTGCTTTTACATTCCCCTTCTCAAAGACAAGCATTCTAATATTCCCCCTGGAATTGAAAATATCCATAGGTGGCGGTGACCACTTCAGGTGGGCCAAGTTTGTCTGTCAACCTACATATATAAAAAAAATACAAATGAATGTAAATTCGTTAGAAATAATTCTTTGTCAAAAATGTATTTACGTAAAATCGCAGGTCTTTACACAGCCTAAGCTGTCGTCGAATAAATTAATCCGAGCACAATTCACTGCACCTCATAGTTCGATGTGTGACAAAGCAAGTATTTACATTTGTACATCAAAACCCGAGCGGGCCATTAATTAAAAAGACAGTGTGAAATTTACATTGCCATAGACTAGATTATCTTTGATTAGGTTGCTACTGAGTTTATGGTACTATCGGTTTGTTATGATAAATTATTAGATATGTGATAGAAATAATATGTATTTTTTAGGTCTAACTTAAAGAAAAGCGGATCCAATGTACTTCAAAACTCTAAGTTTCATTTATTTTGAAAAAATATACAGTAGTAGGTAGTTTTAACATCTATATATATAAAAATCAATGCCACATTTCGTTGTAATTTTATAACTCAAGAACGGGCTCACCTATCCAAACCAAATTAGGCTTTGTTTGGACTATTTAGTAGATGGTTTATGTGAAGTTTGCACAAAATCGGTCGAGCGGTTCTTCATTTATCACATTTTTTGTAACAATAAATGGCGGATCATTTTGTTAATGGGGATTTTGCTGTCAAATAAAAACTTTTTTCAGATGGGGATTGTGCTGTCGAATTGAATCTTTTTTCAGTATTGACAGTTGTTTCGTCGAAAATTGGCTAATGAGCGAAGCCGCGGGCGAAAAGCTAGTTAGGTATAAAAACTGTCGTGTTGATAAAAATTATAAATTATGACAAAATAATTGTAATGTCTAAAGAGACCCTAAGTCTGCGATTTTACGACAAAGCTCAAAATAGTCAGTTGACGTGTTCCGACCGCGGCATCCGCGACAATAAATCGCACTTGTGTCGCCAGAGTACATTATTTATATGGAATTAATCAGGGCCGGATTCAAGTTGGGATGGCCCTAGGGCAAGGCTTTTAATTATTTAAGATTAATTTGCTATCCAATATGAACCATAATAATGACCATAAATTTCAATAAGTTATAGAATAAAGATAATGTTTTATTACCTTTAATAAGCTTAAGTTTTTAATACTACTGTGAAATGTTTGAGCTTTCGGTAAAGGAAAACATAGTTAGGTTACTACCCGCCTGGCTGGCTACCAAACTCGTGTTAAAGCACCTACTGTTATCACTATTTCTTCTTCTGTGCCATTATGTTCCGGCAGCTACACTTGAGAGCCAGTTTCCTAGCGTAAAAAAGCGTAAAGCCATATAAAAGTGACTTCAATACAAATGAAAATGTCATGTAATAAAATAGCCTAATAGATGGTTAGTGTTACAAAATTCAAGTGTATCTCGAAATTTTTAAATAACGACATGCCATAACTTCTTTTTGTACGTTCCGAAAGGACTTCAGTCTTTGTTGCCCCGTCCTAAACCGGCCCTGGAACCATTGTTTTATTTATCGGCTACGGGTTACTGTTGAATGGCATATTTGTTTACATCAGTGGACGAGTGGTGAGTGGAATAAATTAAATCGATGACAGATACATTTTCTTATTGTTTATATAAAATAAACATTTGTATGCCAGTCTGAGTACGTCCATTAATGATGTGAATATCTTAAGTGTTGCTTATTGTTTTTAGGGTTCTGTGGGTTTCTATCAGGGTTGCCACTTTAAGGGTAAACGAAAGTATGATTTGATAGGTTATTTTTACATATTTATGAACATACTGAATTTTTTTATATTATGTTAATAAATATTAAATATAAAATTCATTTTATCCAGACATGTTTATGTACCACTGAAACATTTGAGACTCTTAATTAAAGTCGGTTAAAAATCAGATTAAAATGTACTATATTTTTTTTATAAAACACAAAAAAATTGTCAAAGACTGTCTAACCTATTCTAACTCTACTATTCGTAATCAATCGTAAAGCCCGAACCCCTAGGTATTCGTAGTACCTACATATCTCCTAGATAGTATATTTATCGTCCCTCTAAATAACGCCACAAGCCATTTAATACCTGAGACCACGAGTACACGAATGTAAGTGTCGATGGAAACATTTCTCCTTTGTGATAGATATATAAACACGATTTGGGTAGGGTTGGCACTTTAGATTACACCTTGTTGGTCTGTCTGGCTGGTTATAAGTGTTAAATATCCTTTTTTTTGGAAGCTAGCATTTTGCGATGCCATTTTAACATAACTTATTTACTTTTTGTTTATTTTTTTCCATGAAAAGGCTTGTGTATGAGTGCTTGTGGTATTGTTACTCTTCCTTTCATTTATCACCTGATGATGATGAGACTTTGATGTGGAGATTTTTTGAGGAAGCGAACAATTAATATCTTACTAGCTTCCGCCCCGCGGTTTCACCCGCGTTCCCCAGAGATCTTATGTTTTCCCGGGATAAAAAGTAGCCTATGTTCTTTTCCGTACCTTAGGCTATCTGCATACCAAATTTCATCGCAATCGGTTCAGCGGCTTAAGCGTGGAATGGTAACAAACAAACAAACTCACTTTCGCATTTGTAATATTAGTTAGGATAGTTATATAGTTATGGTTAGGATTAGGATAACACATTAAAATTTGAAAAAACTGCAAACTGTACATTTAAAGTTTATTTTAACTACAATATAAAACAAATTTAGATACAACATTTGACAACTGATATCCAACCGTAACACACAAACTTTCAACTAACCACCGACGCCCATCAATCCCAACCCTAATTCCCTCTGTCTACGGAACCCGCTGGCAATTTGTTATGTGGCAACCCTGTTCGATAATCATTTGAAACTATTGTAAATCGGAGGTGGATGACTCCTACCTTCGAGGGTTAAAAAGTAGGTATATGTTTTCTTTTGCTTAAATTATATTTTTAGAAAAGCAATAGTTCTGGATATTTGTTACTCAATCACATCAAAAAGGGTAAACAAATTTTAACACATAGATACAACATGCCCTGGAAAAGCGTAGATTTGTCACGGAGAAACAGAACCTTCGGGAAAGTGGGTAAAACCGATGGGCAAATGATATGTAAAAATATGTTAGATGTCGAACCTTGAAATTTATTAAATAAAATTGTAACAGTGACTATAAGAATTATTAAGTTCCCTTTGATTCAAATACCTGAAGTAGACAGACAAATCCGTGTGCGGAATGTACTACAAAATTACTATTATGGTCAATAAACAATTTCGGAAACCATCCCATTCACTCACCTATTGACGGACTCTCGAGAATAATAAAGGCGACCATTCAATTGCGAATAGTCGCATTCGTCAAACGCTCCAATCGTTTGTTTTGTCGCGTGTGACATTTGTATAATCGCTTCGGTAGATGTCATTATGTTCATATTGATGGTGCTGCTTTGATCTTAGGATGGGAATAGAATTGACTCTAGTATTTGTGCTCGTTGATTTTTATTGCCTTGCTGCTTTAAAACATTTGAATAAAGAATACTTTGATAGTTGTTCTTTATTTATTTCAATAAAAATCTTATTATTTTAAATTTGGAAGTATGAAATGTTGCATTAAATAAGACAAAAAAATCCGATTGTATATTTTTTAATTTAATTTTATGCGTTCGTTTCATTCAGAAGAATATTATTTAAAATCAGAATGACAGGCGACTCTCTTTAATATTTTTAAGTGTAGAATTATAAAAGTCTATGATTATAAAAGCTATTCATAATCATAAAGTGACTGGATCGACTCACTTTAATGCTTATTTAAAATATAATACCTTCATTAGATGATTACTGTTATGACAGCTTAAGACACTAGACAAATGTTATTTTCTTATCAACTTTCTTCTTTTGGTAGACTTTTACGTTGCTTATTTATAAATGTATTTATAAATTCATTGCCTTATTTATCAAATTGACTTTGAACATTTTATGAGTGAACAATTATTATACTCTTATTTTATATCTAAAAAAATAATATTATTTGTACCGTAGATTTCTAGACATCGAACAAATAGATTATTAAACTAAGCTAGCATGCAAGGCAATCTCATCAAGTTACCTGCTGAGCATATTATAAAAAGATTTTTCTCTGAAAGAAAAGTTATTTAAAAAATATAATCCCTCTTCGAGCTCCAGCATAATCGGTTTCCGTAATATGCAGGGATAGGTAATAGGGCTTTGCCATGACAACGTAACACGCGGGGCATTTTAAACGAGAACATCAACGAGATGTGTATCATGTTCTATTCTTGAACCAAACAAAATATCTTACAGTCTCGCACTCCATTTTCAAATCGAACCTAAATCATGTCGATGTCGTTTTGAAATTCGAATCGCAGAAAGCAGTTCAATCGTACAATGAACAGATAGCTTTATCCCAAGTCTTCTAGAGGGCTCACATCCCCACTTCACTTGTAATACGATATTTGAAGTTCGACTTCACTGTCCGCCCACTGGCCCGTAAGTCTCCAGAATTCCAGTTTCCTTTCATGAAATCCCTTGGTCTTTTACTGAAATATTGAATTCAGTTGTGAGTTATGAAACACTTGAAAATGTGCACATATCTAATGTAAAAACTTTGGCATTGGTTTTGTTTTAATTTTTTTGCTGTGAAAAGTTATAGGTAGTTCCTGGAAAGGGGGAAAAATGTGGCCCTCCAAAAAGTTGAAATACCTACTCGACTAAAATGGATGATGCAGTTATTTTTTTCACGATTTAGGAGTTGGTTCCATTGGAAAAGTTGTTCATATTAGGTTAATTCTTCTACTCCAGCCAGGTTTTGGAAACAATATCAAATCATCAATTATATTTGACGTACCGAATTATGATTACCATTTATTTTTATTCTGACAATAATATAAAAAACGCTCTCTCCCTTACTCTTTCCTAATGATCTTGATGATGGAGAGAAAGGAGTGTCATATACATTATCTATACTAATATAATAAAGGAGAAGATTATTTTTGTTTGTTTAAAGGCGCTAATCTCTGGCACTACCAGTCAGATTTGAAAAAATCTTTTGCATTTTAAAGCCTAAATCTTGAGGAAGGTTATTGGCAACTTTTTATCCCAGTAATGCTGGTTGAAACCGCGGGGAACAGCTAGTTTGCTACCATCTGCCATCAAAGATATATTAAAATCATTTATTCATATACAACTTGTCAATCTTCAAAACTCTTGACAGACGAATGTCAAGGGTTATATTGAAATAATTTCATTACATTATGCCCTTTATAACCTTAGGAATAACTTATATATTGCTGGATAGTTCAAGTCGTTATTCACTAGTTTAATACTTCGCATCTGGCTGTATTCAATTACTTGTATCTTCTTAGAATCCTTTTGGATTATGTTTTGGAGTTGTTGAAAGACTTTTGTTAATGTCTTTTGCTGTATCGATTGTTATGAATTTGTAAAATAATTAATCATGCTTCGACTCATTCACATCCTGAATATATAGAACTCAAGTTAATAAACAAACAGTACTTAATTTTGATAGACATGATAAGCCATACACTCAAACCGTTATCCTTATCAAGCTTAGTAAAAAAATCTTTAGAAATTAAGGATATGTGGTAAGAAAATAACCACATGAAATGCACCAGTAGCAAGTTGCAAGCAATTGTCGATTCCCACGTTTAATTTATTGCACCTCAACCGCGCACTTGTGGGAGACTTCGTGAAAAATGTCGGCTCTCCTGCAACGTGAAACAAGGGAGGTATGTGCCACTTGCTAGTAAGTGGGATACTAGTGTTGTGTTATTTTTCATTTGGGGTCTAGTGTGGTATTTAAGGAGTCGTAGAGTGGACAGGATAGTAGCCCCGCAGTTGTATCTGCTTTGACATTCATACAAACTTTTGCATTTATGATAATAGTAGGTTTGTATTGCGTTGTTTGTCTTGACCTGGAGAAAGAGTCAAGATGTCAAGCAGGCAGACGGTCCACGTGATGGTAGGTCTCCGCGGCCTATTTACTATTGTTAGTGTTGACAGGATTAATCATGAAACCTGAGGCTCACTGGTTCGAACCCTCACTATGATTCTGGTCTTAGAATCCTCCGAGACCAGAAATGAACCGTGTGTGGTAGCAATTGAGATTCATTATAGATCGCCAATTCTTTTCACCAGCTCCATAACTTCCATACTTTGTGTAATACCTCAAGAGACAGCACTTTATACGTGGCTCCGTAGCGCAGGTGTCAGGCACAGAATACATAATATATCAGAAGCTTCGTAAGCATTAAAATTAAATAGATTAAAATCAAATTTTTAATTAGTTTTGTTATGTTTCATAGCTTCTAGAATGATTTAAAATATTATAATTTCCTTTGTTTTCTTTCTGGAACAAGACTTTATTGAAAAAATTTACATTAACGTTAGTAGTTAATTTGAGGATTGACATCTTTGATGTCACAAATAAGTTTATGCTAGTATTATCATTGATGAGTTAAAGCAAAAGCTTTTTGGTTATTTGCTACCACCCTCATGTTGGAAATCTATCGCCAAGCACCTACTGGTGTGTTCTGGCAGTCGCACTTGAGAGCCAGTAGCCATCTTAGCTTTATAAAGTTCGGCAACACATTGGCGATCCCACTAATATTGCTAATGTCTATAGGCGACGGTGGACCGCCTGCCTGCTCAAAAAATCTAGTTATGGCAAAAGTGCCAGAGTTTTCGCACAGTTTCTAGTTGGTTTTATAATCTGCGAATCAGCACAGTACTTGCCTTCGACGCCGTTCTGTGAGATCTCACCTCGGATTGTTATAGCAATACAAATGAAACAGACATTTTGTATCGCGGTTACTCGCACCAGACTCTTACAGGAAATATTTAGTAAGAAATTGTTGGCTACATTTTCTTTCGATTTGTATTTACTTTGACAGTGTATTAGGTATTGGTTTCTCAATATTTGTTTTATATTAAAGACTCATGGCTGGGTTGTTTGATTGGTAGTTAAGATGACGAATTGTTGAAATTCAATATAATCCTTTGATAAGTCGGACGATGGTTAGTAAATTTTAACTGCAACTACGAATGTGACATAGGTTTCATATGTATATGTCAAACGTACTTCAATATAGTAGCATAAGTTACTCCTTATAACATTAGCTATCTGCCAGAGAAAGTCCCATCAAAATCGGTCCTGTCATTTCGGAGGTTAGCCGGAACAAACAGACAGACAGACAATTTTTTTTTTAATTGTTCTTGTATTATAAGTAACGTATATACTTTAATTATGCATGTAGTAAAAAGCAGTTATTTTGACATTACAAACAGACACTTAAATTTTATTTATCTTTATAGATGAATTTCAAACAAATTTTAAGGCGATGATAGCTCAGTGGTAGTGACGTCGGACGCCTCGGCGAAGGTCGTGGGTTCGAATCCTACATTGAGCTTAAGCTTTCGGTGAAGAAAATCATCGTGAGGAAACCGTAGCACGGTGGTAGGGTACTTTGTTCTACCCGTCTGGCTGGCTACCACCCTCAAGTTGAAAATCTGTCGCCAAACACCTATTGGTGTGTTCCGGCAGCTGCACTTGAGAGCCAGTTCCTTCTAGGCTTTGTGTGCTTACCACCATCGGCCACATCATCACCTACCATAGTGAGATTGTGGTCAAACACAAGCCTATACAAAGTAAAAAAATATATAAAAAAATTAGAATGCATAAAAATGAGAATATATAAAAGGTAAAATACTCTAAATTGTATAAATAATTCCACGATAATCGACAGTGGGACGATCTGAGCTAAAATAAATAAAAAAAATATTCACATTTTGCCAGTAGATCTTCTAAAACAACCGAGCATAAAACTAGATTAGCCAGAGGAAAGACTTGGCACCTCCATCCTATATTTCCGTAGCACTTTACAAAAATATTTTTATTCTAAAATATTTAGACAATATTGTTATGATTATTTTTCCGACCCAAATATCGACCAATAGAATTGCACCATTCGACGTCACGTGGTACAACCTACATGGTATTATACTGATAATTTTTTTTGAATATTTTCTCTGGTCGTTGCTAAACAAAACATGATCAAAAAAAATGATGAAATTCTTATTTGTTAACTGTTCATTTCGTCTCATGGTGCAATTCTATTGGCCGACATTTGGGACGGAAAAATAATCCCCCGAATACCACACGAGCTTCAAAATTATCTGGCATTTCCCTCAAGGTTCCCTGCAAACAAATAAAGTCGTCAAGTTTTTCAGGAAAAATCACTCGCGCTTCGCGCTCGTGATTTTTTAACCTGTTTAAAACTTGACTCCTTCATTTGTTTGCAACGAACCTATCGGAAAATACCCGATAATTTTGAAGCTCTTGTGGTATTATATATGAAAATCTGTGTCTGAATTTGGTTTTTATTAAAAATTGAAAAAGGCTTTGGAAACAGATCTGGAATCGTTCCAGAAATATACTGGAATAACTTAAGAATTTAAATATATAGTTCTTTGAAGTTATTATCACTTTGGGGGTATTTTTCTAGGGTATGATGATGTGGAACGAGGTTGCTTTAGAATATATAAGAAAGTATTTATTTATTTTTATCCAGAAATATATTTCAATTATTAATTCTTATTTTTCGCCATGTCATAAGTAACTTTTTTATATTCCCAATTTATTACAAGTATTATAAGTCGATATTTACTTGTTTCAACCCTATGTCTCTTATTTGGGTAACCACTTATTATATTTATACGCAAGATACCTTACAATCATCATCATCATCTCAGAGAAACGTGACAGACAGACAAACAGACACCGATGTGAAGCATTTAAATGCCAAAAATACAACAGCTAAAATACCTCCCAATGACCATACCTACATTGACCTAATAAAATTAAGCCAGAAGTTGTATTTCAATTAGGTACGTTACGGTTAGAATCGCTTATTTCCTCTTATCTTAGAAGATAATCTTTAAAATCTAATGAGTGATTGACTTCGAATCTCCATTCCTATTGCCAGTCCATTAGTTGCTGCATTGCCTTACCGTATCGAATTCACTCACTGGATATCTATTAAGCTTATATGTAATACACAATGGATACCTTTCATATTAAAGTTTAGATAAAGGCCGCCATTTTTTATTGTTATGGCGGTTCTGTGGTAATTTGTTAGCTATAAGTCTAAAGTCAATGCCATTTATTCAGTTTAGGCCCTAGAAGGGCACTTATGAAGGTCGAAGCTACTCATGTTACCACCAGTTGAGAAGTTGCCTTCAACTGAAAAGAACCGGCAAGAAACTCTTAATTTTTTATATATAATTTTTTTTTGGACAGTCTGAATTGTCTATTTTTCCATTAAATGTTTAACAATTTTGATATTAGAATTTTCTTTGTGAGGAGTGTTGTACTATTAGGATATAGGATTTTTCTGATAGTTGAATCTCTAATTAGTCTATATTCTACCAATTAAACTTATACGGGTTAGCTGGATTCGTTGGGTGCAAGCGCGTGCGGCTCAGTTCGCTCGCTTTGGACATATAGGCCTGTGCCTTAAGCAGTGCAATATAAGATTCTGGATCCGTGAATTGAGCAACGATTACGATGGCTGGTATCTTGATTAGTGATCGCTCAAATGAAACTATTAATTCTTCTTTTTTCATGAATGATGGATGTTTTAAATTCAATCTATCACAATAACTCTGTATATGATGTTGCAGATGATATAAATAATACTAATCTTAACGGAGCAACGGTTCTTGTATCCCGTGGATGCAAGTAAAACCGCGGGAACAGCTAGTAATAATATAGTTTTTTACGTATGGCATTCTGCACCGAAAAAAAGCATAAAAAGCCGCATCCATCCCAAGTCTCCATTAATCCTAACAATGATCTATTAAGTGGTACCTTTTGACGATCCAAAGCGTCGGTTAACGGATCGTGATCATAGCAACTCGTGATTGTATCACGGATGATGGCTATCACAGTAAACCTGAGAATAATTGCACCTCATACTCGTGGCTGAGGAATTTTGCGATCACGGAGTGATACAATTTTAATAACAATTTTTTTCTGATATTGCTACTGGATACTGATGCTAAGTCTAGTACACTTAAGGTTCAAGGTACCAAATAATCATTTGGTAGTTTCCTTTCAGACCCAGCTACTATTGATGAAGGGCAGAATGCTAGTGATAAACACACAGTCTTCTAGAACATTGTTCTTATGTGCAACTGCTGGAACATACAGGTTGGTGTTTGGCGACATGTTTTGAATTTGGCTCCAAATTAATGTTGCCCAATAAAATGGTTACCATGGTAACAGATTACCTTGCTGAATTTCTTGTCGGTTCTTCTCAGTTGAAGGCTGTCTTCCAAACCGGTGGTAGCTTTGAAGTTCATTAGTACCCTCCTGGGGCCTCAATAAATGGCTTTGACTTTGAGTATAAGTAAGACTGCAGTTGTCTCGCTCTGCATTTTTTATCTCACCAGCCTACATATAATTGGAGTGCAACCAACTAATTCCCAATGAAGTCAGCTATGAACTAGTTGTGGCTTCCATTTTCTGTAGTTATTATTGTTATGACCGTACCCTGGTAGCTATCGGTGTATAGGTGGCGGTGGATTGGATGAGGCAATTGCTTAGGGTGACCACGGTATTAATATTCAATGAGACTTTTGTTTTTAGTATTTTTTTGTGATTTTGGTGTTACTAACATGGAGTTTTGTTAAATCTGAGTGAAAATTTTGTTGCTAAAATACGGACAATTGAAATTGTTTTGTGTCATTTATTGTAATTGTAACTATAAAAAATCGGTTTCTTTTGACTCCCTGGTTTGGGATGCTCTAAAATCAGAACTACCTAGTTTTTTTATTTTATTTGCACACTAAGGACAGCCGGACTATTGGCCTTATCTCTATTGAGATCTATTTGATAATTAATGATTTATTTAAAGCAAATTAAAATAGAAACTGCAAATTTGTCTATATCTTGTCTGTAATGCGTAAAAACTGAACGCGATAACTTTAAGATCCCATGGCCTCCACTTGATAAAATAAATTGATTTTAAAAGTTCCCAAAATATCCTAAACTTTCCCAACGCATGGCAACCCTACGGTACAGTCACGCGCATCGCGGTCACGGCTCTGCTTCATTACCGCGACGTTATTTTCAATCATAACTTCAAACAGGTATTGTTCGCCTAACTGTACTTGGAGCATAGTTGCGTTCTGTCGTTATGAGTACCTACTCAAGTTTGGGGATTGAGTTCTTGAGTGTTTATAATTGCGACTTAGGTAACCAACTTAACTTACTATTTGATTAATTGATATACATTAACATAAGAGTTAAAATTGTTTTCAGAAATGGAGTAATATGATTTTCAAAATTTTAACTTATAGGTTTTTAGGGTTCCGTAGCCTAACAGGGAACCCTCATAGTTTCGTCACGTCCGTCTGTCCGTCTATATATCATGGTCAATTTACTAGGAGACTACAAGATAAAATTATGCATAGATATAGGTTATAACGGAATAAAAAAAAATGTGTCGATACATGTACTACTTAAATTGGGGGTGAATTTTTGATATTAAAGATTCATTTACGAAATATTAAGTTTTAAATTAGTAATTTTTATTAGGGTTCAGTTCGGTTACGGAACCCTATACTGCGCTACCAACACGCACCTGGCTTCACGCACCTGACTTTACTATCTAGAGTGAAGTTAAACCACAACAGCCAACGTATAAATGCATAATGTGTTGTATTGTAATTGCATTTGAGATCAGAATCGTATAACTGTAACTTGTCCGGTCCATTTGATTAAATTGCAAGTGCAGGTATATAAACAGAAAATCTAACGGTGTACGATATTAGACAATGATCTTATTACTACTAGCTGTTCCCCGCGGTTTCACCCGCATTCCCGGGATAAAAAATAGCCTATAATCTTTCTCGAAAATTGGGCTATCATATGCAAAAATATTTTTTTATATGAACAGGAAGTTAATAAGTATATTTCTAAGATAATAAAATGATGTTAAATGTGTTAATCTGATGATAAACTGTCTTGTTAAATATATATAGTTACGGTAGGTATATATAAATGGTCGCTTAACAAACTGATGCACAAACTTGGATGCTTTGCAGCACCTTTACCTTAGGTGTGAGACTATCTAGGATGTGCGGAGCGATTAGCGTTTTTATCAATATTTTAAATAGGAAGAAAAAGTTGTGTCAATTTTTCATTTATATATCTATAAATGTATATTATAATTTATTATGTTGTTTTAATATAAATAATGTTATGGTATAATTTTAAAATAACTTTATGAAAATAAGTAGATATTTTATTTTAACAACAAACTTTGAAAAAATATGCACTACTAGCTTCCGCCCCGCGGCTTCACCCGCGTTCCCGAAGGATCTTATGATTCCCGGGGATAAAAAATAACCTATAGCCTTCCTCGATAAATGGGCAATCCAACACCAAAATAATTTTTCATTTCGAACCAGTCGTTCCTGAGATTAGCGCGTTTATATTATTAGTAAGTATAGAAGTATAGATATTAGTATAAATGTTCAAATGTATCTTTTTTTTTAAATGTTGCTTCAAGGAATTATGTTTTTTTTTTAATAGATTTTTGTATAGTTAGTCAAATTAAAATTTGGCAGACACTCATCAAAAAAAGTGACAGTGATATGTTGGTTACCTACGTATAATCCCCAACAATCAATCCAGTATATTATATTTTTTATTTTATTTAACAACAGACAATAATATAAAAAAATACTCCTATTTAACCTTTTTACGTTTCATTCAAACCGCTCCCCGCTCCGCCCATCACCTCACCAGCCCCCTATGGCAGCCATTGTAAACACGTAGGTAAATCGTGATTTCTTCTCATCTGAACTGCAGCTACGTGCCCAACTCTGCTTTATTCCACCTAGCCGTTGTACCTAGCACAAAACTCTAGTATTTAGCTATAAAACAACCAAGACAACGAATCACAACCACAATCTTGACTTAAGATTTAGTTACGTAAATAAAGGTTTAAATTAAAAAAGGAAAATTTACATTCTATACTTAAACTTTGTTTAATCATATTTCTGTTTTTATGATAATAAGCAAAATTGAATTCGAACTTTAAATTGTCGGTTAAAGGTTTTAATTTAGAACTAGTACAGGTACTATTGTTACCAGCCAATCATTTTGAAAGGTTATTTATGAATAAAACGAAAACATATTTTATAATTATGTTAATTAATTAAGTAAGTAAGTTAGTAAGTTAGTAATTAATTGTAAAAAAAATAACCATTTGTCAATAACGAAATGTGAAACTAAGAGAGAATATTTTTTGTAAGAATTTTGCAAAAATAAACTCTTGCGCAGGTGTAACTGTAGATAAACGGGTAGTTAATAGCTTTAGCACTACCAATTATGATTCTACCGTTAAGTTTACTGTAAAATATAGCTTAATTCTAAAAAAATAAATAATAATAATAAATAAATAAATGCGAGTTTGTGTGTTGGTTTGTTTGTTACCTTTTCACGTCTAAACCGCTCAATCGATCGCGATGTAATTTGGTACGCAGATAGCCTATGGTATGGAGAAGGACATGCGCATTTTTTTTTCGGGAACGCAGGTGAATCCAGGAACTACTAGTTCGAATTGAAAAATTCTTATAGTGTTGGATAGCCCATTTATCGAGGAAGGCTATATGCTACTTTTTATCCAGGGAAAACATAAGATCCTTCGGGAACTCGGGTGAAACCGCAGGGCGGAAGCTAATACGCTCATATTAAATATAATAAGTCGTTATTATTAATATTTGAACATTAACAATTAATTTAACTCGGAATGCAACTTACCTATGATTTGATCATAAAACCTTTTTTTTTTTTTACTTTGTATAAGGCTTCTGTTTGACCACAATCTCACTATGGTAGGTGATGATGTGGCCGAAGGTGGTAAGCACACAAAGCCTAGAAGGATCTGGCTCTCAAGTGCAGCTGCCGGAATACACCAATAGGTGTTTGGCGACAGATTTTCAACTTGAGGATGGTAGCCAGCCAGGCGGGTACTACAAAGTACCCTACCACCGTGCTATGGTTTCCTCACGATGTTTTCCTTCACCGAAAGCTCAAGCTCATTGTAGGATTCGAACCCACGACCTTCGCCGCGGCGTCCGACGTCACTACCACTGAGCTATCATCGCCATTATACATTTTAATTCTAAGTGAATACAGTTGAATTTCGAATGGCTGTCAAACGGTCAAAGGTGTGACCGTTAGTAGAAGAAATTAAGTTTTATGAACATTGATATAAGGTTTAATTTATTTTATTCTTGTCAAGCTTATCATGATGTAAATTGTTTGATTTGTTATTACGTAATATTACATTGAAGATAAAGATGTCTGGAAATAGCTGCACTCTGCACAAGTGCACCTTGTTCATACTTATAAAGAAGCCAGTACTTAGTATTTTAGAGATACTATATTTTTTATTTTTTTTTATAAATTTGAACTTGTTCAGGTTATTATTTTTTATTTATTTTTCTTGTTGTTTTTTTTTTCATCTTTTGTGTTTATGTGTATTATATTTCTGTAAAAATTGTTAAAAATTTTATGGAAAAAAAGCCAACATTGTCAGATTGTCCAAAAAAAAAAAAAACAAAATATATAAAAAATGTAACCTTGCTGAGTTTCTTGCCGGTTCTTCTCAGTTGAAGGCGACTTCCGAATCGGTGGTAACTTCAGTAGTTTCGACGTTCATAAGTGCCCTCTTAGGGCCTAAACTGAATAAATGGCTTTGACTTTGACTTTGACTTACGTAAGTTTAACATTTAAAGCTACTAATATTATAAATGTTTGTATGTATGTTACTTACTCAATCACGCCGTAATGGCTGAACGGATTTTGATAAAATTTTGCACATAGATAGATCTCATACTGGAAGAAAACAGAGAATACTTTTTATCCCGCAAAAACATGAGATCCCTTAGGACAGGGTGACTGTATTTATGTTGCTGACTGTACAATCACAACTTTTTTATAAAACTCATTATGATTATTATCCATCTGTCAAAGAAGCTATTATAACGTAAGTATCCGATTCGCTAAGCTCGGGTCGCTCTTCACCCCACAACTTAGAGATTACTTACAGACTGATTTATGTTATTGCATCAATGGAAAAGTGGGTTTTTGTTAAAAAGGTAGATTGGTTACAAATGGATTGTAATTTTCTGTAAATAAATATGCACCTGTAAAACTGAAGAGTTTGTATGTTTGTTTGGTTAAACGTGCTAATCTCAGGAACTACTGCTTCGAATTGAAAAAATTCTTTAGTGTTGGATAGCCCATTTATCGAGGAAGGTCATAGGCTATTTTTTATACCGGAAAATCATAAGATTACTCGGGTGAAACTGCGGGGCGGAAGCTAGTAATATATACATAGTATTATGTATATGCTTTTTTATTCATACCGTTCCAATAAAAAAATGTACTTTAAAGGTTAAAAACATCATACGGTTCTGAATAAAATTATCTCATATAGACAAACAAAAAAGTTTCCCCAAGCATATATATCCTTATAAAATACAATAGATTTTTTAGAACATTTCTTCCAGAGTAAAATTATGAGAGATTTCCCTTAATTAAGGGTATATTAACATCACTTCAAAGGGCACTTTTTCACTAAGGACAGATTTCTTCAAAGGGAAGAAAAATATTAATCAACGCAATAGATTCAATTAAGATATATTTTTAATGAACAAAGGTCTGTAATTTAGATTTTGTTATCAAAGACTGCCTCCGAAGGGTCGGATCCTTTTTATACAAAAATAGGGATATTAGAACAAAAAAACACAGCGTTTGTAACCCGAAAATGGGGTGGATACATAATTGAGAAATTAACTCTGTTTCAAGTTGAAGGAAAAATCAACCTGGGATCAAAGAACTTAAAGGTTTGTTTTGTTAATCGATGTTCGGCCTTAAATATTAAGGATTTCCATCTGTTAACATAAGGTTTTAATGAAGTTTTTTGAAAGATCTGGTTAATAAACTCAATTACTGATCTATCATTTTTATTCGTGAGTAATTATTTCTAGACCTTACCGCAGTTTCATTAAGTAGGTTGTAAGGTAGTAGTTTTTTTCCTCTCTCCCCTCTTTCCTCGCATCCTGGAATAAAATAGTCTATGTCTAGTCAAAAAATCACGTCAATTCGTTGGTCTGTTTATGCGTGAAAGAAGGACAAACCAACATACACATTTTCACATTAATAATGGTTTATACATTTTTTTATTGGCGCGACATCTTTAGTTCTAAGTACTCTATATCAAAGAGAACTAAATCCAAGTAAAACACGGTCAGTATAAAAATACATTTGTCCAATAGGAAATCCTTAACAAAATAGCCTTCTCAAACTGACGTCACGCTGCAATCTTACTGCAACAGGCCACGATGCTTTACTGTTATTTCCCGAAATCCCCACTTTATACCAATATTTATGGGGGAATGAGGAATTTGTGGTGCACTTTGTTCTAGTATTTTTGAGGTTGAAAGTTTTTGGTTTAAGTGTAAAATGTGTTTAAAATCACTGAATTTATAATATGTTATTGGATACTTTCCACTTTATTACGTGAGATGATTTAGATCAAGTTTTGTTAAACTCCGATTTTAAATATATCCGTCGCTTTCTAACAACGTATAAGCAAGTTGTCCCGTCTCTTTTTGTTAGGTACATAGCGTAAAGTGACGGATTTATTTAAAACCTGGGTTCTACTAGTCTTTCTTCAAACCTATACGTATTTTAAAGTCAGAGTACGAATCGAAATCTGTTCCTCCGATGCAAAAACATTAATACAAACCTTTGTTTATAATGATACTAGCTGTCCCCACGGTTTTACCCACTTTCCCGGGATTAAAAGTGGCAATATTACTCAAGTTCACTCCAGAGAATAAACAAACTTTACATCTTTATTATCTTTATTAGTGTAGATCAGGGAATTACTATTACAAACAGTTAGGTATGACTATGTTTTATAATGATCTAGCTGCCTTTGCGCAATAGAAGCACGCAGGTGCAGGCGGAAAGATTGAAGCTCTGGGTGGTCGAAAGGTCGTGGGTTCAATTCCCACGTAGCAATTCTAAGTTTATCATAGAATTTCATTAATACTATTGCAGGTTGTTCCTAAGTTGTTTTTTTGGAGGAAATACTTTCCTATTTGTAAAATATACTAGAATATGAACTGGATTGTGACTTTGAATGTACAGATCGCGATAGTGACGATAATTGTGTGTTTCCACCTATCAGTTCAAGTTCCACTAGGAGGAAAGTGACGTGGGAGATCAGGTACCTCTAGCATCTTTACTACACATTGATAGATTGAGATCGCGTGGCCGTAGTCGCGGTTGAAACCACGGAATAGGTAAATAAGGTTGGAAAGGCCTTTGAGGAACTTTTGTACTAGAACCGCTGTCGCCGGTTGCACACACTTACACGACATGTCATACTTGCAATATATACATAACTTAACAGTCATTGGTCATGTTTATGATTGCACAACACGGCATTATAAAGCAGAGCTCTGTTCTCCGAAGTAGTACAAAGCGCACTAAACGCGGTGAATGAATGAATCGGTCAGTCAAGTTATGATTTTCGAATCATAACTTCATCGAATTGTGGCGCGCTTGCCACGCCCACATTACCTTTCCATCCTTATTTACCTATTCCGTGGTTGAAACCGTGGTAGAAGTAACAATCGCAGCTTGAATGATTCTGAACAACACAAGGTCTTATTATTTCTAACAACACCACATGGACACATCAGATGGAATCAATTCAAAGTGGTAGCCGATCACGGCACAATATCTTAACTGAGCAAGTTGGACCTATCACATACGCGAGAAGACGCATGGAGGCTTTTGATAGACGAATCTATCTCGACACATATTATAAAACTAGCTTTCACTCGCGTTTCCGAGGGATCTTGTGTTTTGCCGGGATAAAAAGCCTATAGCCTTCCTCGATAAATGGGCTATCCAATACTGAAAGAATTTTCAAATCGAACCAGTAGTTCCTGAGATTAGCGCGTTCAAACAAACTCTTCAGCTTTATAATATTAGTATAGATTATAGTATTAGTATAGATTAGTATAGATGTACACAAGAAAAGACTAATAGACAACTAGGACACAATAATTGGGTACTAACTTCAGAATGCTGTTATGGTCGTGGTGCTTACGGTGCAAAGAATATCCCAATAAAGGAGTTGTGGAGTAAAACTTGGGGAGTCAGATTTTTTCAAAAGTCATGACTGAGACCGATTCAATGAGGTATTTGCGATTTGATCATAGATCAAAAAGAAGTTCACGTCTTCAGCAAGACAAATTCGCACTTATATCAGAGGTTTGGAAGAAATTTATTCAGAACTGTTTATTTTGCTACAAGCCAGGGGAACATACTGGGTGACTTTTTAGTCACTGGCAATAATTGCAGGGGTGGAAGAAGTCCTCATCAATATGAAAAACTTTTATTATGAGACTAACTATGAAATCACGAAAAAATTATCAGCTGTTCCATACAAAAATTAAATACCTACTTGACCAAAATGTATGAAGCAACCCTTTTATTTTACGCGATATCAGAGTTGGTACCATAGTAAAAGTTGATCATATTGATGAGTTCCTCCACCCCTGCAAGTATTGCCAGTGACTAAAAAATCACCTGTATAAACGAACAACTGTGTTTTGCCATTTTACACCACTCGGATACAAAAAATAAAATATTAAACTTGTGGAGTCAATTGACCGGTCGCCGTCTTTGTAGGTAGGTAGATTTTCTAATGTTAATAATCAAAAATAAAACTCACATAAGCAAATACACAGCAAAAATACGTATTGTACTACGCACACATGTATATAATAGTACCGTAATATTGTCCGTCCGTCTTCTCCGTACAATGTATTGAACAATATTTCTTACGAACACATGTTGGGGGCGGGAAGCGCTAAATTATCTCCACAACGCCCCCTTGTCAAGCGTGTTGTGCCCGATGGTCCTTCGAGCCGGATATTGTATGAAAATATATATTTTTTTGACGAATTATCATTATTTATGGAGTTTAACATGATTTATGGTTGGTTATTTTATGGGTGGAAATAATTCTGGTAATTAATTGGCTGGTTTCTTAATGATTTCTTGGAGAAGAAATGATTTTTCCAATCACTTAATTGAACGGTTTTTTGGACCATATTAATACTAGCTGTCCCCCGCGGATTCGCCAAATTTCATCACGATCGGTTCAGCGGTTTAGGCGTGGAAAGGTAACAAACAAACGAACAGGATAGATATTATTAATAAGTTAGGTTAGAGGATATTGAATGAAAGAAAGAAAGAAGAAAGAAAAACATTTATTTATTGAGTGTAATGGAAGTTGTGGCCTCAGGTTTGAAAATGCATTGTTGGATTCGAACCCACCACCGCTATGTTGACGTAATTAATTATTTATCTTCAAAAATAAATATACTTGTAATAACTTTGATAAGAGGGAATAATTCCCAAAATCAGTGTGTCCGTGTCCGTTTAAATACTGCCGGGCCGGGCACGGGACGGGTACGAGACGGGTCCGGGATCAACTTATAACAAATGATCACTGTATGAGCGTCTGAGGTGGTGTGTGGTCTTAAAAATAGCCAGTGTAGCCGGTTGGCGTGGTTGGTAAGATACCCTATCTATCACGCCACTGGTCGTGGGTTCGATTCCCACTCAGTACAGCTACAGACATTTGTGTGCATGTACATGTGTGTTTGTCTTGAGTCTGGGTGTATCTATATAAGTATGTGTATTTACAAAAAAATGTAGTTTGAAGTAGTATATCTGTTATCTGGCTTCCATAGTACAAGCTCTGCTTAGTTTGGGGTCAGATGGCCGTGTGTGAGGAATAGTGTTACAAAATATAAACACGGTCTGTATAAATGAGGTAGGTGCATACGATTGCAAATCTTTATTCTAGTTACCCTCGGTAAACTTTTACAGCGATCGAGTAAAAAATAATAAAAAAAAAATGTGCTGACGCTACATAACAGCACTGAAGCGGAAATCCGAGTTGAACTCGCAATATTCTTTGATACAGCGGGATGGTGAAAAAGAAAGAATAATTTTATAAAAGTCGCAGCTATTTCCCCAGTCTTTTGCGTACGGCTTAAAATCCATTTATCACCGCACCATGCCTTATCTGACATAAAAAATGACTAAACGAAGTTTATTTACATTTCTGTAAACCCATTTTTGCTAGACTGCGTCTTGAGTTGTGAGTGCCTGGATAATCTATACTAATATTATAAAGCTGAAGAATTTGTTTGTCGATTTGAAAAATTCTTTCAATGTTAGATAGCCCATTTATCGAGGAAGGCTATAGGCTACTTTTTATCCCAGGAAAACACAAGATCCCTCGGAAACGCGGGTGAAACCGCGCGTAAAAGCTAGTAATATTATAAAGCTGAAGAGTTTGTTTGTTTGAACGCGCTAATCTCAGGAACTACAGATTCGATTTGAAAAATTATTTCAGTATTAGATCGCCCATTTATCGAGGACGGCTATAGTCCATTTTATCCCGGTAAAACACAAGATCCCTCGGGAACGCGGGTGAAATCGCGGGGCGGAAGCTAGCGGTTAGTTATAAGAGTCACTGGCTGTATTAATTATGCGGAAGTTTTAGTGGATGTTTGTTACTCAATCGCGCTATTTGACACTTAAATAAATAAGAAATAAAACGAAAGATATCTTTTGACTTGGGGAAACGTCATATCCTTCATGAACACGTTTAAAGTAGGCAGTAGATATATAGTATTTTAAGTGACCTACTCTATTACATTTATGACTAGCTTTTCCGCGTGGTTTCACCTGCGTTCCCGGGATAAAATATAGCCCATGTTACTCTGGATAATGTAGCATTCTAATGGTGAAAGAATTTTTGAAATCGGTCCAGTAGTTTTTGAGTATTCGTTACAAACATACAATAATACAAATCTTTCCTCTTTAGGTACTATTATTATTAATTAGTATAGATAAAAAAAAACTAATACGTCAAATTTATCTAATAAATACATAAATAAAGATATAGTACGTTAGAGATCTATGGAATTTCTGGTCTCCAATATAAATAGTATGAGTAGTATACCAAGGTAGTAGCGTACTCAATACCCGCCTGGCTTTCATGTTGTCAAGTACATATATATCTTGTTCCAATAGTTATAAATCCATTTCTCTTTTAAACTCAGACAAGTCCAGTGCTGGACGTATGCCTTCAGCATCGTGGCACTTCTGGTATTCAAGATGCGACATCTCAAACTGCACTTGCCCGTCCGAGATCGAGTAAAGAAAACCACAATCTCAAACTAGTTCAAAAATACAGTACTTTTATGATAAAAGAGGACTTAGAGGCATTTGTCAAACGAAAGCTTTGGTACATTTTTCATTATGGTCGGTGAAAGTTTTGCTTCGTCCGCCCCGTCCGCCCCGTCCGCCCCGTCCGCCCCGTACGCCCCGTCGCGGGTTATTGCTCAACTCTTGAACAATATTACGTGATAACTATTTAGAATGAGGGTGGATGTGTCAAATTTGTTGTGTTATTGTATTGGTTAGGTTTTGGTTGAAGATTTAAAGAATTATGAATTAATAGGCGATGTATGTATATTGAATAAGGATTCGCATTGTAGGAACCACGTAGGAACCACGTAGGAACCACGTAGGAAACACGTAGGAAACACGTAGGAACCACGTAAGAACCATGTAGTTACAAACTTTAATGTATCTATCAGAATAAAATTAAAATAAATAAAATTATTGGGTAAAAAATCACGAAAACTGGTGGATTTGCAAAGGGCTCTGAAAATAAAAAGTAATAAAAACAATACAATAAATCAAATAGGTACTCAAGGTATAACGGTTTTTATTGTTATATTAGTCTCTTACGCATCGAATTTTGAAACTAATCAACACTATTGATATCCTAACTAATATTATAAATGCGAAAGTGAGATTGTTTGTTTGTTACCTTTTCACGCTTAAACCGCTGAACCGAACGCATGGTATGGAGAAGAACGTAGGCTACTTTTTATCCCGGGAAAACACAAGATCCCTCGAGAACACGGGTGAAACCGCGGGGCGGAATCTAGTACGATCATAAAATCATCCTTGTATTATAGATGTTTGTGACTCAATCCCGCATAAACGGCTGAATGGATTTGGATGAAACTTGCCACATAGATAGATCACACTTTGAAATAACATATAGGGTAGTTCTTATCCCGGGAAAACATAAGATCCCTCGGAATCGCGGGTAAAACCGCGGGGCAGAAGCAAGTACTTATAAATTATATTATAAATATGAATGTGAGATTGTTACCTCTTGACGCCTAAAGGGCTCAACCAATTATGATGTAATTTAGCATGCAGGTAGACTATGGCAGGTAGCCTATGGCATAGTCTAATTTTTCTCTAATTTTAGGTATGTAGCTTCAGATGTTTCCAGAAAACATAAAAAACATATTATCTCTCAGTCTTCATTAAAAATTCACTCGTCCAAAACCCGAACACTTAATAGGGTCAGCGCACTGGCCACGTGGTCAGAGCTTACTTGTTGTCATGGCAACCCGGCCCTTGCAAACCTTGAAAGCCTTAGAGCCTTAATTACTCTGCCTTGTGATTTATTATTGATAAGACATATATGGTAGGTCATCAAAGGTCATGGCACCTTGGAAGATTCCCTCATTTTGCTGCCTGATATCCAGGGGTTGCAAAAATGGGTATTTTTTGGTAGCCAACCTTACGTTGAAAATGTGTCGGTGTGTTCCGGCAGCATACTCATAAAGACCACATCGTCACTTACCAATTTAAGATTTTGGTAAAAACAGGTCTCAAACATAGTTAAAAAAAATCTTTTTCAGTTTCTGCTTTACTTCTTCCCATTTAAATTATTCCATCACACAATATTATCTAATCATAATAAGCCAATCCGTTTATTTGTCACGGCAGTCCAACTGAACTGTTTTTTATGAAAATTTCCAACCTCGTAGCGACAGCAAATACTTTAATATATTTTGTCACAACCAATATACGTAGATGTGACAAAGTATATTAAAGTATTTGTAATTTACAGTTTTGAACATAATATTACATAATTTCTAATGTAAATAAATATGAAAACGATGCATACATTTTACCATAATATTATATTCCGTGCCGGCTCCTGTGTGTCGAAGCGTGAAGATATAACGAGATGAAGTCTACGATGTTGCGTCTCTGTTTATTAGGGTACCGTATGGTGATGGAGAGCTTTGTGAGATACATTTTGCTATTAATAACTATATTTTTAGATATTTTAGTTATTGAGAATTGATAGCTTCAATCACTATTATAGAGTTTTATGAAAAAAAAAGGTAAAAAAAAGGGTTTCGTTGTTTAAAACCGGCTTAGTACGGTTTTATCATGATGCAAATAATGATTTCTGTATATAATATTTAAGAAATTAATCGATTTTTTTACGATTACATTACCGTCAGTCCTCATAAAATAAAGCGGTTAATTGCGGTTTTCAATAACGCACCTTTATCACTAAATATTAGATTAACGTTTAATTACCGGTTATTTTTCAACTGTTCGGTTCTACTAACGTTTAAATGTATTTATCATATTGATGATTTACAACACAAAATAATGCTAGGTACTGACCCCGATCCTACTGAGTTCAAACCGCACGTAGTCACTTGTGACACTATCTGTCACGATGTGACTTTGTGACACATTGTGACACGGTGTCCCGCGGTGTCAGGGCGCGTCACTCAACGTGGTCGGTGTCGATTGCATATTATGAAATACCTATTGATGTGGTTATAGAGTTGCTAATGCAAAGATAATTGTAGATGGCACCACCGAAATACAAAGGAAATGTATCCAATGCCACGATTTATGTCACGTTAGTTTCTTGTGATTGTAACCAATCGGGTCATTTGTTTACGTTATAACACAGTGGCGCCTCTAGCGAGAGAAATTGGCAGTAGAACTATAGTACCAATTTATTTTTAAACAGATTAAGGCGCTGGAAAGTGAAGTACCTACATATACTGGTGGATATTTTAACACGGTCTATGAAGCCTGCGGTAGATTAGTTAGGTGCTGCTTGTAGGGGCTATTCTGCTTGAGTTTGCAATCAATTTATTTACTAAGTATACTACTACTAATTTACACTCATAATTTGGATACTTTTTCCTTTTTGTCATATACACACAAATATTGTCAGTGAGACTAGATATATAAGTTTATGTAATAAATCTGAGTTGGTTTTAAAAAGAGTGGGTAATTACTGAGTTTCTTGCCGGCTCTTCTCAGCAAAAGCAACCTTCCGCACTAAGCGTTTAGAGTCAGACTATTCATAAGAGCTTGTAAAGGCCTATTTGAATAAAAAATATTTGCATTTAACCGGATTTTGCCATAGCAAAAAAAATGAATGTAGGCAAAGCATTCGAACTTTTGAGGTTATTATAACATACACCTCATGAACTGATAAATTTGAGCAGTAGCCAAAACAATTTCGATAGAGTTTACTTACTTTTTGACGTTTTTTCACCGGTGTTTTGCATAACACTCGTGAACACAACGAAAAATGGGTCCTTCTAGTGAGAAAATTTTGAAATATTTGCGTTGGCCAACTCCCCCCTATGGCCAACTATCCCGGACTTACTCTATTCTAATATCTACAAATTCTTTCAGGTATGATTTATTCGAGATAGTAATACCGGATTTGGTAAGCAAAATTATGTCATGCTTGTATATTATGCAAAAAGACTCTTAACAGTGATTTAGAGGAAAGGTATTTTTATGAGCTGTCTGTCTATACAGAATGATTTTTTAGTCTTTGGCAATACTTGCAGGGGTGCAACTTTTACTATGGGACTATCTGTTCAATACCTACTCGACCAAAATGTATGATGCAACCGTTTTATTTTACGCGATATCAGAGTTGGTCCCATAGTAAAAGTCCTTCATATTGATCAGTACTTCCACCCCTACAATTATTGCCAGCGACTAAAAAATCACCCTGTATATAAATGACGATACGGCAAATACGATAAGAAAAGTAATAGGCATCTATCGATCCTTCACTTTATACCAACGTGAAAATTATGTTTAAGATCTAGAGACACCTATAATTTAATTATATTATGAAGTTAACGTTCGAGCATCCAACAAAATTACTTACTTTTACTATATAAACGTGGAAGTTTCACCTATAACCTCAATATCTCTCGTATTAAGACATAAAACGGCTTGTATCTCGTTTTATAAAGCCATAAATAAATTTGTTTTCATGTTTATGACAGGTACTGTCTCCTTTGACAATTTCTGGTTTTGATGCGTTAATAAAACCCTCCGAATGCTATACAAGGGTCGGTAGTACCCTTCAATAGTAGGGTTAATTACAGTGAGTATTGTTCGAATTATTAGGAAACGGGTTAAGATTTTTATTTTAAGAACACAATTATATTGTAGAGTTTATAGTTTTTAATAGTTTTTAATAAATATTAATTTTATTATTTACTAGCTATCTCCCGCGGTTTCAACCGCGTTCCCGAGAAAAAGTAGCCCATGTCCTTCTCCATACCATAGGCTATCTGCTTACCAAATTTTATCGCGATCGGTTCAGCGGTTTAGGCGTGAGAAGGTAAGAAAGAAACAAACAATCTCACTTTCGCATTTATAATATTATAAGTTAGGATAAGGATTATTAGCTTCCGCCCCGCGGTTTCACCCGCGATCCTCAAGGATCTTATATTTTCCCGGAATAAGAAGTAGCCTATGTCCTTCTCCATACTATAGGCTATCCGCATACCAAATTTCATCGCGATCAGTTCAGCGGTTTAGGCGTGAAAAAACAAACTAACTTTCGCATTTATAATATTAGTTAGGATTAGGAAGATAGGATTACTAAATTACTAATATTTATTTTCCATATAATAATAATTATAATAATAAATAATTAAAATTTCAAGTATTCACTCACTGAAATTAAAAGTGTTATCCAAAAAAATCTGTTCCCTCTTCGATAAAACATCACTGTCATTAACAGATATTAAGAGAGACAATGATAAGAGTTATAACTGAACTGTTTATTCACTGAGAGGAAAATAGGACTCGGAATACGAAAGGCTATATGTTACACCGTTGTGTAATACATCATTAATATTAAGAAATATGTTACTAGGCTTGCTAGAGGATTCTTATGTTTTTATTGAACTGTCAGAATAAGTATTGATACATTTATCTTCGCAGGACGGTAACTATATTAACTGATCTTATTATTATAGATGACTAGCGACCCGCCCCGGCTTCGCACGGGAAGCAGAGCATATACGCCTGTATTTTTTGTTACATAAATAACTTTGAGTTTGTGTTTACGAAGCTCCCAGTCGGCATGATTTTTTCCGACATCTTCAATATTCATCGTCATATTTCAGTCAATCTTAATGAGTTATATACTTAAACCTTCCTCATGAATCACTCTATCTATTGGTGAAAACCAGCTTTTGATAAATGTTGGTTTATATATTTTTTTAGACTTCTTAGTAAATTCTTAAGAATTAATGAAAAGCATTAACTAGTAATCATAAAATGTATCGTCGATTATAAGCTTCACAGTTTATTAAAATTTATTTGAATATAGTATTTTTTTATTTCAAATTCCGAATATTTTTTTTATATTTAATAATGACATTCATTTTATTCGTATCGGTGCAACAGGCGGTCAAAACAGAGGATCGGCCGAAGTGGTCGCGACAAAAGGGAAAAAAACTTTGTTTTTCACGGCGAGTCCCTACAGAATATCGACTTATTTTCAAGTATTGCTTTCATGTTTTAGGTGAAGGACAAATTTTAACAGTTTTTTTTTCAAAACTAATTTTTCTTAACTTGTAAGGCTATATAGGCTACTTTTTATCCCGGGAAAACATAAGATCCCTCGAGAACGCGGGTGAAACCGCGGGGCGGAAGCTAGTAACGAAGGCAATGGTGCAAAAACATGTATCAGTCAGTTGGTTTCTCCTATTATAGGTATATAGATAGATTATAAAATATATATGCCCCCAATTTATGGACACGAATCCCCCCCCCCCCGCTTAGAAAATTATTAGTTATACATTAATTTAGATATTTAGATATTTAATTAAAAATCAATTGAGTGAACTACTGGGACGAAAAACATAATTCAAGTAACTCAACATAATAACAAAAAATAACTAAAAAAAATGAAAATCAAGTTCCGTAATAGATTGGACAAAAGCCGACACTCGTTAAGGCATAAATCTATCTAACACCTTTTTTGCTTATTGTGCGATCGGTATTGAGATGTCCACGAGCATTGTTTTTTCATTATCTGCAAAAGAATTAGTTGTTTTACACTTGCGTTTAATAAACGCGATTGTAATTTAATTTTTAGTACATATTTTGTTGGTCCGTAAACTCTTGTATTTCGTCGCCCCTGGGTCTACAATTTGCTTCTCGGGTTTATTAAGGTTCATAATTTCATATGTAGTCCGTAGTTTGAGAGACGATGGTCTATCATTTAGGCTATAATTGTCTTGGTCACGGGACTGTTTTGTTTTTGTACCTGATGATTTTGTATATTTATATATTTGTTTGTATAGCCTCAGAAATCCGTTTTAAGTGAAAGGTGGACTTTTGACCCAGGAACGCTGGCTAAATCGCTGCTAGTTAATTTATAACAGTTACAATCAATGTTAATCAAATGTGTGAAAAAGATATGCATTTTTTTAAAATAAACTAACTGATTTGACATTATATTTAAGGTTATATGAACTGGGAATCAATCCAAGCCAATTTGATTATAGTATCATAATCATAACTAGCTCCAAAGTCATTATTCCAATCCCTCTTCAGTTTCCCGTTTGGTTTTAAATATCCTCTGTTCCCATCAAGCGTTTTATAAACGCAACTGTTAAAGCCAAAAAGGTTTTGATTTATGCGTACCGACTTGCGTTGAAAAGCGTTGTTACGGGCTAAATTGTTATTGCTTTTTGCGGAATTAGCGGAAAAGCGCTTTTCCGAATATTCCTACAGTCTAACACGAACAAACAGCTGTACGAAAAACCAATTAAACTTTATCGAGATAGATTTAGGGCTCAAATTGTAATGTGCAGGTGGATTGTAAACCGCAAATACCTTGGGTAGAATTAGGTGCTGAAATTTCTGCGTACAAATATTTTATTTATTCCTTTTGTAATAAGTTTGATAAATTGCTGTTCGTTACGTCATATGTAGGTTATTTGAGTGTTCTAAATTTAAATTATATTACTTGGTGTGATTTAAAGGATTTTGTTCTTTATCCTTAATAGATATTAAATTAAAAGTCAGCTACCAAAAGATCATTTCACAACACAACCAACCAACAAAAGCCATGAACTAGTTTAAAAAAAAAACATAAATAAATAAAACAAGCAACGCCGTGTCCCACCTGACAGCCAGTTGTCTAAATAAAATGGCAAGCACACACGATAGACGAAATTCATTTATATCGGCTCCCATGTACCCACGAGTTTGGTTCACTCCAGGGAAATATACTTTTACACAATCTCCAATCTATCTTCACAAACAATATTGGACATGTCACACCCGTGTGTGTATAGCTTTATGTGTAAATCATTTTGAATTTGGAAGTTCTTTTTTTATAATAGGAAAAATATAGGGTAAAGAATGAGAGTTTCTAATGATTCGAAATTTAAAACTAAAATAATCGATTATAATATTAGTTAATGAAATAGGTAAGTGTCAATTTTAATAAGCTGACTGGCCATAGTTCACTATTCAGAGTATATTCGGTGAGGACTTTACATGTCTGCTGGTTTCTTTATCTAAAACATAGGTACACAAGTAGTAAATTTTCATAATATTAAGTACTTACATTTATTTTTATTGAAATGCTGACAGGCTTTTTTTACTATGCATTGCATAATGGGTCGGTCTGTGTTTGACCACAATCTCACTATGGTAGTGATGATGTGGCCGAAAGTGGTAAGCACAGAAAGCCTATAAGGAACTGGCTCTATAGTGCAGCTACCGGAACGCTTTATTAGTTGCTTGGCGACAGATTTCCAACTAGAGGGTGGTAGCCAGCCAGGCGGGTACTACAAAGTACCCTACCACCGTGTCTATTGTTTCCTCACGATGTTACATACATCAAAGTTAATTTGTACGATCTGAAGCGTGAAATTAGCAAAGGAATAGCATATATATACACTTAAGTCAGTAATGCATGTTTGTGTGTACGTAAAATGGCAGGCATTGCTATAGTATGTCGCGATTATTTTGGATCGTGATTTAGTTACATTCTTTTTGACAAAAACGAACTTTATTTACATGAGAAGTACTTGGAGATGATTCTGCTGCAGCTAATCGCTGTCGCTATGTTCTGTCTCTCTCGTTCACTAAGCAATCACGTGAGACATCCGTTGTTCGCGGATTCGTCGATGAGTTTTATATTAGAGATTTATAAGGTCGGATTGTTATGGGCTAGATTTATAAGAACTGCTAACTATCGAACCGGTGCTAATTAGGATAGCTTAAGGGTCTAAAATTCATATAAAATAGCTTTGACTTTGATTTGGCATCACAGGATTTTTTTTATAAATAACGGTACAAAAATACCTACGAATTTTATTAATCTGTATTAATGCTATATTATGTGTAGTTTTTTTTATTAAAATATAATTCGAGTTCTTTCTAATGAATAATTCAGTAGATTATTTTTTATAAATTTATTGTTTTTATTTTTAGTAAATTATTGTCACATCAAATAAAGGCACTCCCACACATACCCTCTATATTGGTCACTGTCCTGATTTAGTTTGATATATTTGACCTAATTAGGCGGTTGGTTTGTTCCTTAATTAGTATTAGACAGCTGGATGGATCTCAATGGAATTCGGCAAAGTTGGTTGTAACTTAATGTCTAACTAGACACTGAAACAATTTTGCACACCACTGACGTGTGCTATAATAAAAATGTTTGATCAATTGTGTCCGTTGGTATGTAGGTTTATAAGCCTTTCCTTTAAACAAGTATTTAGCAAGTTATTAATATCTTTTCTCATCTAACTTCAAAATAAATAAATAAAAAAACGCTCATCAATCATATTTTAAATATTTTATATTTCATGTTTTTATATTGTTTTTTATTCTGGCCGGTCCAAGCCACAAATACTAACAAAAACGAACATCCTAATCCTAGCTATATATAATATTATAATTTTCACGCCTAAGCCACTGAGCCAATCGCGACGAAATTCGGTACGCAGAGCCTATGGTATGGAGAACGACATAGGCTGTTTTTTTTTCTCGGGAACGCGGGTGACACCGCGGGGGACAGCTAGTTTTCTATAATTTTAATATCATTGAATTGGTAGAAACCGTAGGTAATGTTAATAATTTGCAATGAAAAAAAAACTAAAGCAATTTCTCTACAAACAATCAACAAAAAATATCGGATACAACGTTTGTTGTCGCGTCATAACAAATGAAAGCGATTGGCCGCGCGACAAGGTGACATCAAACGTCGATTGATCTCAAAATGCTATAAAGGAAATCGCTGCGTATCCGCCACGCGGGTGGCGCGGTGTGGAGAGGTCTTTACGCCTTTTGTGTCGACAAATAATTTCGATGTCTTGAAACAATTTTGTATATTGGAATACAACAATGGATGAAAATGTAACAGTGATATTTTTTTTATTAATGCTATATGTATTTTCTACCCTGACGTTTGTGTTTATTCCTTCATATAAATCATTCGAGATCATTACTGCATCTGTCTGTCTGAATGCGACAAACTCAAAAACTACTAAACGAATTTTCATACGGTTTTCAGCAATGGATGGGGTGATTCATGAGGAAGGTTTAGCTATATAATGCATTAAAGATTTGTGTTAATTAGCTGAAAAATGATTGAGTGGAAGCTTCACTCGCGTGTGCCTCATAAACCAATAGAGTTATTAAGCCAGAGCGGCTCGCTAGTCATCTATTTTTCTCACCAATCTTATAATGACCTTGAGCTAATTTTAAATGGTGGGTACTTTGTAGTACCCCACCACATCATCTCTTTCCATGTTGGAAAGCATTTTTCACCGACTCTACGACTGTATATTGGTTGACTGATACTTCCAGTAACATTAACTATGCCACATTTTTAAAACGTGTATAAATAATAAAAAGCCAACGATATCTGCACAAACTTGGTGGAGTCAAAAGTCGGCATCACAAAGCCTTCGGCACAATATCAAACGCCGCTGTCCACTGCACGTGGAACAGAGCACTCTGCTATAGGGTTGTCACGGTGCTGGAAAATAATAAAAAATATTTGGGAGTTTAGTTTTTGGTTTCTACATGAAATTTGCGGCTTTTGAATAAGGTGCAGCTTATGAGAGATAGAGCATAGCGATATGTTGCTCAAAGAGCAGCTCGACTGGGGAAGTACCTACACTAAGGTGGTACAGAATACCGCAGCCAAATAACTTATAGTTGTGTACCTGCGCGTGAGTAAGGTCGCCAGAGCTCATCAGGGGGGGGGGGGAAGGGTCGGCAACGCGTGAGTGATACCCCTGGTGTTGCAAGCGTTTATAGGCTACGGTAACCGCTTACCATCAGGTGGGCCGTATGCTTGTTTGCCGACAATGTTGTATAAAAAAATTAAGTCTGTCTTTTTGAACAAATAATTTGAGAGGGAGGCAGAAAGGTCATCTTTGCTCACCGAGATTTTTTGTTGTCAATGAAAATATCGCGAATAAATTGCATAACTGAGAAGTGAAGGCAGGTGCTATCCTTATTTTATGAATGACCAGTAATATGAATCATTGATGATGATGATTCTCATCAGAATAGGCCTCAGCAGTCATTACGCAAATACTGCCCACTGCGGAATGGTGGAGATAGGTAGTGTTCAACCTACTGTTGGAGTTTTCAAGCCTCCTAGGAGGCCTCCAACTAGCTTAACGACTATCACAATTAAGTGATAACCGACACCAACGGCTTTACGTGGCTTCCGAAGCACGGAAAAGCTCAAGTTGAAATACCACTAGGCGGTCACCCATCCAGATCCCAGCCAAATCAAAACGCTATGAAATGAATAAATACACCTGGAAAAAGTTTAGTAGTGAAAATTTTATAAATAAATAACTAAAAACTAGGGCAGCACAACCCTGCGCACAAGCACATCCCAGACTACAAGGCTGCTAACCCTACATAACCCAGTTATTCGAGAGAGGCCTATGCAGTCCTCTGTGACACTATCGGTTGCACGATACACTCGGATAACTTAGCGTTTTATACTTTTATAAAATACTGTCATAGATATGTTAATGTTGAGATATATGAGCGTAGAAGTGGTATACTGTCACGTAATTACACGAGAACAGCCAGCACCCATGCTTTCTTGAAGAACCCTAGTTCTCAGAAAGAAGAAAGGTGAAGAGATTTTAGCAGGTTCGGCAACGCGCGTGTGTTGCCCCTGGTGTTGCAAGCGTCAATAGGCTACGGTAACCGCTTACCATCAGGTGGGCCGTATGCTTGTCCATATTGACTTAAGTCTTCCTACCATCAGACAGTTTATCAAACGCCCATCACTCCGATATTTATCATCACCTTACCCAGCCAAAAAAGTATTGTGTCAATTATTGACCTTTGACGCGATGCTTGGTTTAAAAATGTTTCTTAATAATAAACATGTGACGTATTTTGATCGTCAACGTCAGATCCACGTGACCACTTTCACAATTAAAATTATTCGAGAGCCAAAAGCGCTTTAAATAAAATTGATGACATGCGTTCTCGTCCATATAATTGAAGGTAGTTCTAAATGTTTATTTAGAATTCTATGAATGTTACCATTTTTATGACTATGCTATTACTAGTGTAGGAACAATTGTCGAGCTCTTGTATTGTACTGGATTTCTATATTGATGATGTTGTAAAAAAAAAACACTAAAGTTTTTGCTAAGCTATGAAAATGTCAAAAGTTCAACCATTTCCAACTACCCAAGCCGAGCATCGAACCCAACAACCCTGGTTTAGTCGGGTGACCCAACAATAAGCTGGCATAACGCCAAAGCTTTTGAGATATGACTACATGGAGTTCTGCGGGATTGTCGCTAGTTTTTTTTTTTAAACTAGGATTTATCTTCACACTTCTCAGTTCTGGAGTCCGAGCCATTTTTAATAGTTCTTAGGTGTTTTCATCTCAAGTTTATGATAAGTAACCGAAAAATGTAGAGTTAGGACGAAAGAAGTTTAAGAGTTAAATTTATGTAATGGTTTAAGGCGTGGTACTGAGTATGATTCTCGGGTAAAGTAATTTTCATTTGTAGGAATTGGTAATGTACCCAAGAGACAATGGTCATCACCCAGGTACTTCATACTGAAGATATACCCACTGACATGACTGCTCACATCTTTGGGTATAATGGGCGTGAAGACGTGAAGTGCTTTACATAAAAACTGGTTCTCCTACATAACCCAGTATTTTTTTAAATAAAGCAGAATGCAGCGTACTTTTACATCAGTGTTCACCATTATTTTGAAATGTCTTTACGTTTAATTTTAGATTCAAATTAAACTTTATTACTAAGCCAGGTAGGCACTCTTTCCAAATTAGGCCCCATATTTTGTCGAGTATTATTAACATTCTTTATTTGAAATAATCAAACACTCAAATGCTAATATGAATCGTATTCTTTTAATTCTACACAGATACAAAATATCCCGCTGAAAAACGCTATACAATTCGAATAACGAAGACAAAAGCTATTAATTAAATAAATCAAAATTAATATCGTAACGTTGAATTATTGTCAGAAACTTTAAAAACACAAAGGTATGATTTATGCATACAATTTTAAACGCAACCCTCAACTGCGGCTGACATATTTTGTGAACAACCCGTCAGTTTTCAATATTTCGTTTAACATGGGCGCGCCGGTAGCCCGCGGTTAACGTATGTGTATAAATAAATAAAAAAAACACACTCGCACATGTGTACGGTCGGCTTGTACATCGGGATTCGGGTAATAGTTCCGAATTGATGCTTTAGGATTCATACGCGAGAATATTTAATGTTTTTCAATGCTGTCATACAAAAATTTGCCTTCGTCTAAATGGTTCGTTATTTGATGTAAGGATTTCCAACATTACCTATACCATATGAAAACTTTTTTTACGTCAATTTCTAAATCAGATTTAGATTTTGTTATTTTTTTGGCGTCAAAAAGATTTTTGGGTAACACAAAATTAGCTGTAAATAATATGTAATCACTAGATAATTGATAGACTTGTAGCGGTTTGAAAAAACAGCAGCAGTTCGAAGTTAAAGGTCTTAAGAAAATAAGATAAAATACCTTAGTTTAAAACTAGGACTTTGCTTAAATATCCTCCACAGCTGAAAAATAAAACTTACTTATCTATATCTTTTACAGACAACATTTCCTCCTTATAATTCGAATAATTCGCTATCGCATGGCAAAACGAAGTAAAATTGATTCAGCCCTAGGCGGTACGCTAGTGTAACGTTTCTTTTTTTTTAGAGTCGCCTCAACCGGGTGTGTTTGACGTCTCGCCCGCAGTAGCATTGGGCCTCAGTGACCCACATTTGTCATTGAAGGGTTGTGCGATCGGTTTTTGTTTTGTTTTTAATATTTGTGGCCAGTTTAGCGGTAGCTTTTTCTGCGATTTATATTTCGAACTATTTATTTTTATTTGTGACTATCAGTTATTAGTTGGCAATATAGTAAAAGTTCTTTTAAATGAAAAAGTAATAATGAAAGAGCAGTCATTTATTTAATTGTACATATTAAATGTTTTTTTTTATGATTCCATGCCTTAGAGGTATATTTAAATTATTGCAATATTCTGTATCATTTTATATCAGAGCATAAAATAAAATATTGACATTTTACTTTTCATTCAAAGAGAGACGGCTCGATATGAACAATTAAATATATGAAACTGGAATAAAATACGGGAAATAGTGAGATATTTTTTAATATTGCTCAATAGCGTTTATCTCTGTTCTAAGCTATAAGCGGTAGCGGTATGGTCATACTTTGATTAGGTGGTAAAAGTCGTTTCTCTGAGTGCTTTTTTTTTGTCGGGGCTTTGTGTGCTTACCACCTTTGGGCACATCACTTACCATCGTGAGACACAAGCCAAAAAGAAAAAAAAATAATAAAAAAATATATACTGATGACAAAAATGTACCCATATTTTAGAACTATCCAAATGGAATTTTTTAAATATTTAAACCAAAACAAAAAAAAACAACTGACTTAACGCTTGGATCTCATCACTTGCACAACTTTTTAATAGCAAAGAAGATAAATAGCTCTATTTGTCTCGCTCGAACAATCCGTGTCGGCTTATTAATATAACCCACGCCTCCAGGGTTCGCGTGCCCCGTTGTATGTTCACGCTGTGAATATTATTTAAACTCTTTGAAAAACGTTATTTTATTTATTATTAGCTTCTGCCCCGCGGTTTCACTCGCGTTCCCGAAGGATCTTATATTTTCCCGGAATAAAAAGTACTCGATATGTTATTCCAAGGTATGATCTATCTATGTGCTAAGTTTCATCCAAATCCATTGAGTCGTTTATGCGTGATGGAGTCACTAACATACAAAAACCCGTAACGGCTGATCGGATTTGGGTGGAATTTGGCATACATATATAATATATTCTGGATTAACACATAAGAAAGAAAGAAAACACATTTATTTACAGGAAAAGATACGGGATACTTTTTATCTCGGGATAACAGAAAATCCTTTGAGAACGCGTGTGAAACCGCGGGAGACAGCTAGTTTCTTACAATGATACTCTATAGTCTATAACACAACGTTTTGTAAGCTGTTAGACTCCCAATAAAAAAACTATACATATATCTCTATACGAGTAACGTATAACGGGTGACAAAACCATTTATGTGAATTCATATTTAGTCAAAACTTAATCTATAAAATGTAATGAGCTCATATGAAACTCAAGACCACGTACCATTAAATTGAACAACAAAACCGAGGCACAATGGCGAGGCAATTGTAACAGCAATTAAGGCTATACTTATCTGAGAGCGAATTGCTTTCTTAGGGAACTGCTCCTTAATGCCTCGTTTGTACCTGTCTAGTGGGTGGAGCGAGTACTTGAACTGATAATGATTTTATGTCAAAAAAATGTTGGAATAATTTTATTTGTTGTGTTCTGTTTTACCCGTATTATCGTGTTAATAAGTTTATGTCCGTCCCCGGGTATCCAACTCTCCGTACCAAATTTTATCAAAATCGGTTCAGAAGTTTAGGCGTGATAGCTGAGAGACAGACAGACTTTTGCGTTTATATTATTATGTATGGATTTGGAAATATTTTAACAAAACTTAGTCGTTATTATTAGTGATTGCATGTTAAGTGCTGTATTAGTAAGTATAAGTGATATCAAGGCGATGATAGCTCAGTGGAAGTAACGTCGCACGCCGCAGCGAAGGTGTGGGTGCGAATCCTACAGTGAGTTTGAGCATTCGGTGAAGGAAAACATAGTGAGGAAACCATGGCACGGTGGTAGGGTACTTTGTAGAATCCGTCTTACTAGCTACCACCCTCAAATTGAAAGTCTGTCGCCAAACACCTATTGGTGTGTTCCAGCAGCTGCTCTTGAGAGGCAGTAGGTACATTCTAGGCTTTATGTGCTTACCACCTTCGGCCACATCATCACTTACCATAGTGAGATTATGATCAAACACAGGCCTTTATGTACTAAAAAAAAAACCTTTATTCTGCCTTTATTCTTTATCAGTCGAACCATTATAGGGTGAAATAAATATATTAGTGCGATTACAACGTTCAAATAAAACAGCTTGCAACACCCATAACTTTCAGTTTAGTTACTGTCTTGTCGAGTGGAGAGGCGAGCGCGCTAGCTCACAACGGGACGCGTGTACACGGTCCGTTGTCCACGAAAATTACATTGTTATGCTTCGCTCACCCTTAACTGCGGATAGTGCGTTCGATTAATTGATGTGTGTTGATTATAAACCATAAAAAATAACAATAAATATCTGTAGAAATGTCTTCTAATACGCCGCTGTTAATAATGTCAGTGAAAGTACGGTGATAGGGTACTTTGTAGGACCCACTTGGCTGGGTACCACTCTCAAAAAATCTGCTCGGCACGTATCGGTGACAAACTTCAGAATTTTTTCATAAAAAGTTTTTCTTCCTTTTACCTGCTTACAAAAAAAAATATTCTTTTTACTATTTTTATATATTACAAACCGTATTTCATCATACTTGTTGATAAAAAAAAAATTTAGTTGTTATAAAATATCCTACAAAAGCGGTACATTTTAAATCATACTACCTAATAAATAAATAACTTTCAAATTCAGAACGCCCCGTAGCATATCGTATGAATTGTACATCCCAGTGCATTATTACCCGTTCCCGTACTCTTATAACAGTTAGTACACCCGGGCCGGCCGTTCCGACACGGTTGCAATCTTTGTACCGGGTTATACTTACACCTATGGCATTCACGGACACACATTTCATTAAATAATTATAAACCGTGTAACTAACTGCATAAAAATGAAAATTCAAGGACCGTGAATGGGTTTTGTTTTAAGACCCTCGCGCTCTAATTCGATTTTTATGTTATTAGCAATACGATGTACATTCGTTTGTGAAATGGACTTGAGGGTTCGTGAAATCGAACTCTTTATACTTGGTAGTTGGTCTTTTTGATAATGAAAGGATTTTTAATTTTGATTTTAGAAATTATTTAGTGATATGAATGTTCATGAAGCAAATCATCACCATCAGGAAGCCATAGAGAAGTATCAAAGGGTGAAGTCTTGGTTAGGGTCTCTAGATATCTCTAGATTTTGATAAAACTCTAGGTTTTAAAAAGAGATCGATGGATTAACTTTATATTTTTTTACAACGTTGCATTTCTTTATAAGAGTGCTTTAACATACTTTTTACTCCTAAGTTCCCATGGGAACGGGAACTTCTTATCATTTCGTGAGGTTTAAATTGAGCTACAGCGAAGCGTGGTCAGGTTTAACTATGTAGTTTTTTTTTTTTTAATACATATAATAACCAATATTATAACTTAAGTATTAAGTACATGTACTACCAACAACAGAACCACATATTTTATAAACTATTCTCAATTCAAATGGTTGACACCCGGGTAGGATCCAAACCCAGTATGTAAATTGGATCAATCGGTGCAAAAAGTTAATTCATTTGAATCCATTCGGCCGCTGTAAAACCATATTTTCCCGAAATGGAAATGGCGTGTCAGTTGCATTTTGCATTTGTTATTATGAAATATTATTTGGGGTTTTAAATTAACTAATAGTTATCTGTATCACTGAAAATAAACCTAGTTTGAAACCTATAATATTTTTATCCGTCAGCAATAACAAAACTTATTTCTAAACTTCATGTTGTGGTTCTAGTAATAAATAAATCTGAAATAAAATCTTGGGGAAGGAAGGCCAGCTTAGATATAAAGGTAGATGCATACACTTAAATTTTATTCTTGCCGAATATTTTAATGCAAGCCGAAAGAATTTAAATTTAATTGGAAAATTATTTATTTATAAATAGAATAGTCAGAAGATGCTGCATACCAATGAAACAGACTAGTAGTATTGCTTCATATAATGATTTTAACGGAAATTTATCTGGCAGATAGCTGATGTTATAAGGAATAAATTAGGCTACAATTATTGGTTACTAGCTTCCGCCCGCGGTTTCTCCCGTGTTCCCCAGGGATCTTATATTTTCCCGGGATAAAAAGCCCATTTTCCTTCTCCATACCAAAAGGCTATCTGCATACCAAAATTCATCTCGATCAGTTCAGCGGTTTAAGCGTGAAAAGGTAACAAACAATAAACAAACTCACTTTCGCATTTATAATATTAGTTAGGATTAAGTAGGATATTATAGTTAGGAAGTTAGGATAGACTTATTTTTAAACCGGAAACGCGGGTGACTATGCTTAATAAGCTGTAAAAACGACCAAGATTTCCTCTTATGTATTTTTTTTTTTATAAACATTACCTTATTATTATTCATGCAATAACCCAATTTAAATTGCATACCTACTTCACACACAAACATTTATTCGGCAAACATAATCGGCAAACTCATGTGTGTCTCCAGCTTAAAATCCGTAAAATTGTTATAGGTTCACGTCTCAACAATCTGTTCTTACTTAGAGCCTTAGAAGTGTCGTAGTGAGTCCCGTTTCAGGCTGTTTCAGGCGATCTCTTACACCGCGGAGGTGGTATCAAATTTTCAGCACTTTCAGACTGAAAGTTGCTCAGTTGTGTAATTTCCCACTTGGCTTTCAGTTTCGCTTGTTTTAAAATTCTATGAGATTCAGTAATACAGGCTTTGTGCATCTGCAGTGCTCAAGTGAATTTTAAAAGTTTTTTGGTTTGAAATACGCTGGATAAAAGCTTTACACATAGAAATCTTCATCATCATCAGCTCATCGTTTTCTATAATCTCACCATTGTTAGAGATGATGTGGTCAAACGTGGTAAGAAGTGGTACCGCAAAACTCTACCTCCGTAATAATGATTCCTCGCAGTTGTCTTTCACCGAAAAGCCAGTGACTCCTTACGTGAGATTTTCACTAATGTCCACGGTCACAACTATGATGGGTAAACGACATTACTTCTCCCATTATTCGTTTGATACCTCTAAATGTACACTAAATACAGTAAAGAATTTGCGGAAAACCATTAGTGCTTTGATAAAAATGTTATCCCATTTCCGTTTTATATTTTAAAAAGGTTTATTTCAAAAGAGGGTAACAATAACTATTAATAACAATTATTTTAGGATTTTTCTTTCATGCTACAATTAATCTTCATTGAATGATGATGTAAGGACCTTGAAAGCTTAAGTAATCACATTTTATTCCTTACAGAAGTTCAAATTCTAAACGAGTGTATATATTATAATTACGCCTAAATGGTTTCACAGATTTGGATGAAATTTAGGACATAGGTAGCCAAGGATATGGATTAGAATATGTGATTCTTATAATATTAGAAAAATTATTATATCCATCCTCAAAATAGGTTATGCCGAATAACGCAATATATGGCGTGGTTTTAGTATTTCCTTATTTTTATGACAAAACAATCGTAAATAGAATGTGCCCTTTTGAATCCAATTCGGGATATTTTCGGGCATCCCGACCGTCGTTAACTATTCGCACAGAAAAAAAACATACTTTCGGCAACAAATGTAAGCATTAGTTCAGTAGGACCCTTTGTTCATATTTTTTATTATTTAAATTAAAACCAATTGTAGTTGCGCTTGTTATTTTATAAATCATTATTTTTTCTTTATTCAAGTATTTTTTTACTATTACACCTAATCATTTATTTTTCAAACCAATTGTGCTATTAATAATTCTAAGATACCAAAATTATACCAAGACTGAAACCGAAAACTTGGTATAAGATTATTATAAAATTCTCATTCGACTCCAACCAGCAGTGGCAGCCAAGCCGCTATAACGCACACTAAAATGGAGGTCACACAGAAAAACGAGGATCATGGTCTGAATAATTCATTACAGCTCGAGAGGCGATGACGAAAAAAAACGAGAAATGATAATAAAGTCTTACGTGGCTTCCCAAAAATGTTTCACGAAAAATCAAAAGGACTTTGGTATTGTTTTGTGGACGGACTGAGAATTGTCTGAGATTAGAAATATAGATAACAATCCCATACATACTTACCTCCATTTCTGTAAGCCAGACTATTGGCCTTTTTGTATTTTTGTACGTCATTGATAGGTATCCTACACTTTTTTTTTGGCTGCTAGAAACTTACGCAGGTTATAGTTACAAACCCGGAATAAAATCCTAGATTAAGTGAGTTTCCAGTTAAGTTTATAGTTTTTAAAATACTATTTATATCAAACAGATGCCTTCTAGGTTTTATAAAGGTCGGTAGGTGGCAATATTGCTAATGTTCATAGGCGACGGTAGCCACTTACCATCAGGTGGATCGCCTGCATGTTTGCCAGCCTTCTGACATAAAAAAACAAGACGAGAAAAAAACTGCCACAAAAAAAGACATGTATCGGTTATCGGAATGCGGACAAACGACCATTTATTTATTATTGGACTATTATACTTATGTTCTCTATTACAAATTTGTTTTTCGTTCACTATTTAATTTGAAACCGATATAAACAAATATCAATAGGCAATATGTCTGAAATGTGAACATTTCTTCCCTTTGCCGATTACCAGACCATTGAGTCGTGAACATATCAAAGTAGAGTATAAGATAAACGCCGCCAAGTTCCTTAGAAAGAGAATATGTTCCTATTGAATGGATATTCATCTTGATGTTCACTTAATAATAGGATTATGATGTATTTGGGAAAGGTGGTCCCGCGGATTTAACACATATGTTTTTGATTACAATCTTTCTTATAAGAGATAGTGTGGCTTAAGATGTTATGCTTAAAAAGAACTGTCTCTCAAGTGCTGCTTGAGCAAATGTGTAAAGATAGCCAGCCAGGTGGGTACTACAAAGTACTCTGCCATGGTGCAAAATAATATCTATTTCTTCTATTTTATCTCTTTATCTAAAGGCCGTAGTAAACAGGTTTCCCAAATCAATGATAACCTATCTAAATATATGTTACTCGTATATAGGCAAGGACGAAATATGCGTTACTGTTGAAATGCCGGCCCGACCCCTAAAGGGCACCACGCCCTCCTCTTCTGTCACGGAGGGAAATTAAAAAGGGTGCTAGGTTTTGGGAGCCATGAAGAAATGAATAAAGGTATTATTTGATTTCATAACATTTTCTGTTCCTGTGTCCATATAAAAATGAATGGCAGATAGTGTTGCTAAGCGCAAAACTCGAGAACTTGGTCCACCCAAGTCGGATTTTTTTTTAAATATTCGATGAAGTCCGAGGAAGATTCTTATGAAGAGAAAAATTGAAAATGTTGCCTGGAAATTTGGAAAATTTAAAAACTTTATTACACCGATATTTTTGCGTTAGATAGCCCAGTTTATTGAGGAATGTTATACATCTAAAATCACACATTTTTTGGTAGCTTTAGGAACTTCTTTAACCTAGTTATAGAATCAGTTTAGGAAATATTAGGTCTTTTCCATAACGTTCCATAAATAAAGTATTTTTTTAAAAAGACAATATTTTTAAAATGATCTGTCTTCTTTTTTGAATCCACGTAGACTAGAGCGAACAGCACCTAAGTACCTAATAAACGGATTCTGAGCTAAAAACAAACCATACTGCTATATCTTTTAACACTTTTAAAGGATAAAAAAAATCAAAATGTATTTAACGAATGACCGACTTTTTGTCTGGTAAAAGGCATGGGGAGCTCGTTTAGTTGTCGATGTTGTAATAGAGGTTAATAGGTCGAACTGGCCTATGTATGCTGTCTGATAACGAAGAAGCCAACTGCGTCACGTCATGCATTTCTTTTTCTGGTCTGGAATCAGCCTTAAGCCTTTAAGAAGTTTTTACAGATTATATATTGCAATCGTGAGAGACAGTTGTCTTCTAGACCGTGCCTAATCAACAGTTTCTGAAAACTCAAATTCCATTGTCATTTTATACGCCATTGGCAGAGACAGGTATACTTTAACAAGACATTGATAGGGCTTCTAGAAACTAGGAGTAACACTGTCAGTATATTGTCGAATACAAACCGATCCAAATATGTATATTTTTTAATATTTAACAATTCTCTCAATATACTTACCACGCTTATGTTATGCTTGCCATACAAATCTTAGGGGATTTAACCGTGGCTAAATCTTGAACTGGCTCTCAAGTGCTGCTGTACTGTACTGTATACCCACCTTGCTAGGTGGGTACTACAAATTATCCTACCACCGTGCCAAGGGCGGATCCAGGATTGTTTTCTGGGAGGGGCACAAGGGGCAGACGGGCAAAAATAATCAACAAAAAAAACTAAAAATAAACTTTACATTACTTTTTTAATAAAGACAGTTTTCTTTTAGGTTGTCTTCTAAAGATGTCCAGCACTTCATTAGCGTTAATTTTTGTCGCAATGTCTTGATGGTTATGCATTAAAGGCAGTCCATTCAAATGCTCTTCTGTCATCCTGCTGCGAAACAACTCTGATAATTTGATGTACCTATTAGTATGTACTGTGATGGAAACTCCACAACCGTCTGGAGGGGGCACGTACCGCTTGCACCGTGCTATAGTTTCCTCAAGAAATTTAGAATATCCAAAGAAATATTCAATTAAAACGAAAGAACATATGTTTTTGAGTTCTAGTTTCTTTTAACAAGTTACGGTGTGCTCGAGTAAGTGGCCATAAATTATAGGTAAAGTTACAAACGTTAGTGCATCGTAAATTGAAAAGAAGCGTCATGTTTACAGATGTAAAGGGGCAAGGGAAGACAGGTGATGTACGAGTATTTATAGTGGTGAGGCGATAATAGAATTCAAGCAGCGTTTTATACATAATATTTTTGTTTTACATAAGAATGTTACTTCCTACTAATATTATAAAGGTAGTTTTTAGTATATGCTTGTGTTTGACCATAATCTCACTATGGTAAGTGATGATGTGACCGAAGGTGGTAAGCACACAAAGCCTAGAAGGAACTGGCTCTCAAATACAGCTGAAGATGTGTGTAAATTATTCATGTTTTAATTAAACTTGTCAGACTTTCCTAGTCTCGCCACTAGCTAGCTGTTCCCGGCGGTTTCATCCGCGATCCCGGGATAAAAGTAACCTATATTATTCAAGGATAATGTAGCTTTTTAATAGTGAAAGAATTTTTAGAATCGGTTCGATATTTTCAGAGACCCTACAAGCAAATTTTAAAGATACTTCTTTATAATAATAAAAATACGTGTGGCAATCGGGGACGGCCGCGGTAAAGCTATTGCATAGCATTTTTTATCAACTTGTGCAATTATAATTATTTAGGTATTTATTTTTTATTTATGCAGTTTTTTTTTTTTTTCTTTGATTTTAATTCAAGTTTTTTCTTTGATATTAATAGATACCTATACACCTATATACTTTCTCACAAACAGCTGCTTACGTATTCGTCCGATTTCGGAGCAGCTCGAGGTTTTATTTTCGTTACGGAATTTCTTGATTCGGTCGCCGCGCTCAAAGCCCGCGATAAAAGCTATACAATAGCATAAAAATAATCAAAATGACATTGGTGAGTTTTTTACCGGTTCTATTCAGTCATAACCTGACTTCCAAGACTTCAGTATCTTCCAGTAATACCTAGGCTGAATAAATAAACTTATTTTAAAACTTTGTCAAAGCAATTAAAGACTTTAAAATTATGATAACATTAAATTCATTTTTATCATTCTCTCTTTATTCCCTTCCAAAATAATCCCAAACAAACGCGATTACAACCCGTCTCTGCTATCAATCACTTGTCTCACCTTCGACAACGTCAAATTACCAACCCTCCAATGACGGTTAAGCTCTCAATACGGGTCTAAAGTACCCTGCCTAATTGGGGTGCATTAAACGCTCATAGCCGTATAAAATGATTTACACCGGGTCGGGATGACCGGCTAGAAGTATCGTGTCAAATATTTATAGGACTTCCTTAGAGGGTTGTTTTGCAGGGTAATGAGGAGACCAGGGACTTATGATGCATGTTTTTTGAATTCTACTTATAATTGTAAAACTAGATGATCATCGCGGTTTCACCTGGGTTAAACAGTATCTTATCATCGTAATTGGTTCGGTAGTTTAGCCGCGAAAACGTTACAAACAGACAGGCATACAAACAAACTCAGTTTCACCTTAATATCTTATCAGTTATTTTTAGTTATAGACTATTTTATAATTTGGTAGCTTCTGGTTAGTAAAATGAATAACTTTATTTTAAAGTAGGTAAAAATCCTTAACATAAAATATATAATAAATATTATACGAACCCTAACATCTCATTTTAACAACAATAACAAATCATCGAAATAGTTAATTTATCATACTCGTACGCACGGCTACTAAAATGGTCGTATTTCTACCATCACGCACAAAAGTGTGCACGATAAATCTATTAGGGGGGGTGTTTAAAAATAATCTCTCAGGATGTAGGGATAAACGCCTTAAATGGGAATCGTTTGTCATAGATAAACCGTGTGATTTTTTTACATAGACCAGATTTTTGTTTGGAAATAAAAACTCAATTATTATTCTTAGCACAGAGTAGTGTGTATAGTACAGAGAAAACAAAACAAAAAAAGATTTTTTATAATATCTAATATATTGGTTGGTATGGTAACTATCACGCCACAGGTTGTGGGTTCGGTTCCCATCCAGGACAGACATTTGTGTGCATGAACATGTCTGTTTGTCCTGAGTCAGTGTAATTATATATATATAAGTATATACATATTTAAAAAAAAAACAAAGTAGTACCTCTCCATAGTACTAGCTCTGCTTAGTTTGGGGTCAAACGATCGTGTGAAGAATGACCCATGTTATTTATCTATACTAATATTATAAAGAGGAAAGATTTATATTTTTGTATTTAACGAATGAACTCAAAAACTACTGGACCGATTTCAAAAATTCATTCCCCATTAGAAAGCTACATTATCCCTGAGTAACATAGGCTATATTTTATCCCGGGAACGCGGGTGAAACCACGCGGAAAAGCTGGTACTTATATAAACCTATTGAATCGAAAGCTAAACACGATCTATAAGTATACTTACTAAAATAGGTAATATAAGAAAATATTCATCCGTTATAATATCTCCTATAAAACTTTATCATATAATTTAAAAGCGTATGTTAACTTAACCTGAATAATATCCACTTCATCTTCGGAACTAAGTTATAATAACTTAAGAGAAAACTTATTCACAATTTTCTTTTTCTTTGCAGGTAAGCTTCGGTTACCATCTTATTAAGCAGTGATACAAGATAGAATAATTCTTTGTTCTTTATAAAAAGAACCCCGAAGAGTTTTTTTTTTTAACATGTAAGTACTTATAATATTTGTGAGATAATTTAAAGGTAATTTTTCCATTTTCTCCGTTCTTGATAATTTTTTTTACATTGTATTGTCTTAAACATAAGCACAGCCTTCATGGAGCTCTCAAGTGCTAATTTTCGAATTGAAGAGTAACTTTGATGCTATAACGAAAATAAATTATTTAGCAATTTCATTCTATTATTACATCTAAATTGAACTTTTAAATACAGCAGCATAAGTCGTAATTTCAAATAACTAACAAAGCGTATAAGTAAGAACAAATTAAACATGTTCTGGAATTAAAATTCAATTCTGAATCTTAACTCCTAAAGGTTAAGGTAGAAGTTTAGTAAACAGAAAGAGATATCTGCGATCTAAGCCATACAATCAACGCCCCGTGGCTTCGTGCATTACTTTAGTGTTAAACACTGTCATTTCGCCTCGACACCTTCACGTGAATTTTTATTGGAGCTGGTAACATTGTTACATTGATCTTTGTTAAATTGGATATGTTATGTTGGAATTTAAATTATCATCATCATCTCAATAGGCCTCCCCTAAAGATCTCCAATAGGATCGGCCTTGGGAAATTTAATGCACGCAAATAAACCGATTAAGTAACTTGTAAACTTATACGTAGCATGCTATGTATAGATCATAGAAGAAGTTGTAATGGCAATGCGCAGCAAGCCAAAAATCATAGGCGACAGCAATAAAAGCCGAATATCGAATGAAGCGAAAAAGTTATGTATTAAGGACTGCGATATTAACTTGGTCCGATTGGTAAATCTTTATTTCTGTTGTTTTTTCTTGTGTGTGTGTGTGTGTGTGTGTATAAAAGGAAAACGTGACTGACTGACTGACTGATCTATCAACGCACAGCTCAAACCACTGGACGTACTATTATGACGTAGGCATCCGCTAAGAAAGGATTTTTGAAAATTCCACCCCTAAGGGGGTAAATTGGGTTCGCGGGTGAAACCGCGGGGCGGAAAAAAAAAACCTTTTTACCACATCCAATTTCCTTCATATGTTGAGTACCCACCTTGAAAGGAGGTTGTACGCAATTTAAAAGATAAGATCCAACCTCAGGGAGGAGCGAGCCCGCGGTGGAATGCCTCTTAAATTATTCAAATAAAATCCAGCAAACATATCTGTGATTGTAAATTTTGGTGTACAGTACAGATGTGTTTGTGCAAATGGGGCCGAAGGAAAGTGTACATTACATGTTTTTTTCTTTATAACATTTCGCTTACCTAACACTTTTTTGGATAAATTTAAATATGTTGTGTCTGTTTCTAAATCTGTGGTACGATCATCTAATAGAATTTTTGATACATTTAACTAATCTATCTTCAAGATTCGATTCAAGGTTTAATACAATTTTGTTTTAATCAAAAAAGGTATAAGCTAATTTCATTAATTTATATTTTGCCCTTCAAGGTCTGCAACAGATCGGCAATCCCCCTGGTATTGCAAATGTTCATAGGCGGCGGTGACCACTTACCATCAGGTGGGGAGTCTGCCTGCTTGTCAACCTACTGACATAAAAAAAAAACATTATCTTAATACAAGCTCTGCTTAGTTTGAGATTAGAGACAGTCTACCAAAGGACAGTTGAGTTACACATAATTATGTATGTATTCGTTATTCAAAATAATAATAATAAATGTTAATGTTTGAATTATTTTACTTGCCAGAAAGTGTAAGGAACATCGTAAGACAAAGAGCGGTTCGTTCCCAACATCACCTGTTTTGTGTATCTACCGTAATAATAATAAACATTATTTCTGGCCATCCTCCTTTATTAGGTGCTTAAAAATTATAACTGATTGCGTTAAAATAATTGGTTTAATACCCAGATAGTTGTTTTAGCTATGAATGTAAAATTTCTTCACATTTACTCTTATTTTTTTTTTATCGAAATAAATGACTTTTGAATGAAAATCGATGAGATATTTGTTTTTTAATAAATCTTCACACAAACTATGAGATATTTTGCTGAGAAGAGTCGGCAATAAGCTCAGTACTTATTATTTTTAGAGCAAACTTTGATTTCTTACACCCGCGTTCCCGAGGGATCTTATGTTTTCCCGTGATATAAAGTGTACTATATGTTTTTGTGTCAAAGAGTAACAATCATCCATCCATCCATCCAAACTTTTAGATGTATTATATTAGTGGGATGCTTGTAATTTCGATCAAAGTTGAGTCCATGATATTTTGTCCACTTAATTCAGATTCCACCGTGCCAGTCGTACGACTGGTACGACCGACCACCAGGGATGCAGTAATCGGTGCTAACTGTATTTCCCTCACTCCAATGGGCAATCGAACGATCTGTCTTGTACACGGGACTATACACGTATATATGTAATGTATGTATGTATGCCACATGTTAGCCAGTGTCGCCTGAAATGCTGAAATGTCACTACCTCGTATTATTCAATATGGCCTCGATTGTTTTATAGACTTTTTAGGTATGAAATGAAATATGGAGGTTTCACCCGCGTTCCCGAGAAAAATGTAATTTGTCATGTCCCATGTCCTTCTCCATACTATAGGCTATCTGCGTACCAAATTTTATCGCGATCGGTTCAGCGGTTTAGGCGTAAAAAGGTAACAAAAAAATAGTCGAATCTACATTCGCTTTTATAATAGTAGTTAGGATGTTGGTTGTTGCAAAAGAGATTTTTTGATTGAACTTATTTTTTTGAAGGATTTTCAAGGATCCACATCCGCTTTATTTAATCAAAATCGGGTGAAAAAGAATAGATAGGTACCTATATATTTTATAAAGTCTGCGCGAGCGAAGCCGCGGGAAAAAAGTTAGATAAGAATAAAACGAATTAAGTATTTATTGTCTAAATCCCTTGATAAAAACTAAAGTCCAGCAACCCATAGTGATTGTGCGAGAAACATAACCCGGCCAAATTGAATACACGTCTCGTTAGTTAAGATCAACTCCCAGTGGGCCAGCTCCGTGATTAAGTTACGTTATAACATGCGTTAATTGCGAGGTGGCTCCCATGTGACGTCACTATTATAGTTGAATTACCCATAAATTAGGAGTGTTCTTGTTTCAGGTTATTTGTATTTGGTACGACTTTCAAAATAGCAATAAGTTACGAATGATGTATTCTATTAAAAAAAATACTATATTCAATGCGAATGTCAGTTTGTTTGTTACTTTTTCACACCTAAACTGGTGAACCGATCGCGATGAAATTTGGTACGATGATAGACTACGGTATGGACAGGGATATAGGCTACATTTTTGGCTAGGGAACGCGTGTGAACCGCGGGGCACAGCTAGTTCAAAATAGGTGAATATAATATCTAATTAAAAAAATAATATATACTTAGGTGAAACAATAAGTATCTGAAGAAAAAAAAGTCAATGTTGAAAATCTGTCCGTCTTTCTTTTTTCCTTTGATATTAATAGATACGTATACACCTATATACTTTCTCACAAACAGCATACACACACCTACATACACGTTGAGGTGTTAGGTTTTTTCGTTACGAAATTTCTTGATTCGGTCGCCGTCGCTCAAAGCCCGAAGCCCGCGATAAATGCTATACAATAGCTTAAAAAAAAAAACCCCTTTCGTGACGTTTCCATTGGGGAATCACACAACGTTACACAACTATATAACGTAACGTAACACCGGACATTTAAAGATGTTCAGATACTTTGTAACTTCGTTAAATACTTCGGGATACTTCGGGGTCAGAGTTCGAAACTGGTTTCAGTTGACGCGTAACACGAGTTTAGGGGCAAAGTTACCCCAGTTTCCAGGCTATGTGTCATGGAAGTTTTTATATTAACCCTTTTGCGCTCCTTGCGGGACGTTATTGGCTTTCGATTTTGTTGGAAGTATTAATAGAATGGTTGTGAATGGTTTCGTTTTAGTTTGTATTATTTTTTTATTTTGAAAAAAAAAAAAGTTTTTTTACACTATGATTAACGTTTCGATTTGAAATTAATCAGAGCTAAATGTTAAACATAGAAGTATGAGCACAACTTTTGTAATCTTCCATTTAAATTTAAAAAAACACTGTCTAATTACTTAAAACATCCACAATATAAATCTATATACGAGTATCGGTATAAAAGTATTTAGAGGTTCTGGAGAGTTGGTCACGGAGCCTAAACCACCAGTAGAAATATACAATTTGGAGAATATATATATTTTGTAACGTAGGGGTGCAAAATTCAACCCCCAAGAGTCTAAAAAAAACATACAATTTTTTTTTAAGGCGATGATAGCTCAGTGTTAGTGACGTCGGACGCTGCGCTGAAGGTCGGCGCTTTTGGTGAAGGAAAACATCGTGAGGAAACCATAGCACGGTGGTATGGTCCTTTGTAGTACCTACCCGCCTGGCTGGCTACCACTGTCAAGTTGAAAATCTGTCACCAAACACCTATTGGTGTATTCCGGCAGCTGCACTTGAGAGCCAGTTCCTTCTAGGCTTTGTGTGCTTACCACCTTCGGCCACATCATCACTTACCATAGTGAGATTGTGGTCAAACACAAGCCTATAGAATGTAAAAAAAATACAAATAGTTACAACGTAAAAACAAAAACTCCATTAGTATGCACTAACGCACAGACACGTTGTAATTTAAGCGCGTGTCAATATAATATTAGATATTCTAGTAATATTAGAGGAAATAAATCTTGGTTAGCGTGCGTTATTAAATGAGGGAGCTATATGTTATAACGTTACGTTATGATGTTATTTTTTCTTGCCAAGGGTTGAGTAGGCTTGCCATCTATTTTTAAAACTTAGGATATTTCGATTGAAATCCGAATAAACATGACCGCTAAAGGTGTTATAAAAAATAACGTCTTAAGATCTATTTATAGGGTGACAGATATTTATATATTTTTTTCTATAATAAAATAAATAATCGTTTATTATCAACATCTTATATTATTACTTACTACTTATTAATTGAAAGAAAAAAAGAATTAAAAAAAAAAATTTAGAATAAAAAAAAACTGTAGTTGTGGAGACCCTATTCAAAAAGGAGTCTTGAGCCATTTGCTCTACAAATGTAGACGTGTTATTTTTCATAATAAATTATCATTTTATATGAAGGTATGATTTACTATTGAGATAACTAGTCATTGATGGTCTATATCTAAAATATGATTACATGATAATTATAGGCCCACCTAATATTTATTATATTTTATTTATTATTATTTAAAGAAATAAACTTTATATTATATACATCCACCACATAAGACTGATTTCATCATCGTCATCTAAGTTTTAAAATATCCACTGCCGAAAATAATACTCTTCACCTGTTAGGAATGAAAAATAATTGAAAAAAATATTAAATCCCAAATACCAAAGCCAAACGTTAATGCACTAATTAATTAATGAAAAAAAAACAACACTATTTACACCTAAGCCACCTTAAAAGTCCCGACAAAATAAAAATAAAACCTAAAACCGAAACACAACCGCTCCGGAGCTAATTAAACTAAGACAAAACCGCACGAGTCTAAACTGGTTAACATTTAATCGATGGTAACACATGGAAATTGAAAACGGACCTATGTACGACAGGGGAATCGAACCCGATACCCCATCGCGAGCGGGGGCTAATTAAAAACCTTGGGCAAAGCATACGCGTACATTCCTCGCTATTGGATAAAATCTAACAACCTAATTTCAACCTTAATACATACCAACAATGCTTACATTTCAACAAACCAACAGATACAGTCACAAACTCGACGCTGAAATTCGAAGAAACGATAATGCCAGGGTGAATTGACGTGAAACATAAAGAGAATAAGGTGCCTATTTAAATGTGAACGATAAATCGATTAAAGAATCGTAATCGAATCGAATGTTCGTTCGCGTTGCAATTTTCGGATTGTAATCGAGTGATGCGTGTATCCGACTTTTTGCCTATGGATGGAAATCGATTTTCACCTTTTCCCGCGATTTTAGGGATCATTCTCACTAAGGAGACGCGACTTAAAATAAGTTTTTGCGTTATTTAGTCTTATTAGGCTGTTTTCGACCTTGAAAACTGTTAGACCTGCAATATACACCTGCAATAATGCATGTCTAATAAAACCCTTAAATACCTATCTCTCAGTTTTATGAATAGTACCTAAACCTATGACGGTTCCCGAGTTATATTTTTTTTTGCACTCACTCATAAAATAAATTTAAACGAGTTGTACTTACCTCCTTAAAAATCATTCTTCCATAACATTTTTAATTAATAATTATAAATCAATAGTCATCAGTAAATTACATTTTTTTTTTACTTTGTATAGGCTTGTGTTTGACCACAATCTCACTATGGTAGGTGATGATGTGGCCGAAGGTGGTAAGCACACAAAGCCTAGAAGGATAACCATAAAAAAGCTGCACACAAATAATAAGTTTCATTTCATTACAATTTACGTCCTCGTTGAATTTAAATCGCTTCAAGCAACTCCAAGCGACGCTGAATTAATTGAAGCAATCTATAATCTATTATCTCAAAGCGCTTATTGCGTTTACAAATGCGAAACATTTGCCTGCCCTTGAGCGTTATCGCGGTAAGCGATATTTCTCACGAATTAACAGATTGGATGTTTTTATTTTGTTAATATCTTTATTACTAAACTTATTATTGATTACTTATTGTTACGGTATTTAAGTGTTTTAAATTAATTTAAATCATTTTGGATAGACTTTTTTTTACATTTATAAGCGCACGTTTGTCAATGATTTTAGTCAGACTAAACGTTATTAATAAATAAATATTGTATTGTAAGTAATATCACAGCTTACAATCTAATTATAATGTTAAACGTTTGGTACTGTCACGCGGGTGCAGTAAAAATAACAGTACCTACACGAAGGGGAGTTGGGACGCGAGGTATGAGTCTTTCTCTTTCTCTCAACTCACAACAGACGCGATAGACGACACAGCTACAGCGCGCGCCTCATGGTATCGGGTGAGTCAGTCGAACGCGGCGCGGCGGCGCCCCTCAGTTGCCGCGCGCAATCCGTAGGCGACGGATCTACGTCGCAATTTTAAATATTTTTGCATCATTATCACACAAAATGTCGCCGCCACAACGTAACCGGTTTGATCCTCAATCTTACCCAGAAACAATGCGCTTTTTGCAACGGATAATGAAGAAATCTGAGATGGATATAAGGAAGTTAACACTACTAGACGTGACGGGTTTGCAGCCAGCTGTATTAACCCATTTGACTGACAATCCAGATATTTCTTTTGAAATCAAAGAACTCGACCGTTCGGACATACATAGTGTTCTTATGGATTTCTATCTAACGAAAAAATGTATGCCTACTTCAAGGGAATTGTTCGCGGGATTAGGCAGCAAGAGTCCTGTTTATATGGACATAGAAAATTTCCGAAAACTGCTACTTAAAATGGGGTACGTATATAAAAAAACAACGAGGTTTACACCAGTGGTTATAGAGAACCCTCTAGTTACCTTCGAGAGATACGAATATTTGAAGAAGATTATACTATTCAGGGAGGAAAGTAAGAACATTATATTTATTGATGAAAACGCTGTAGAATCGAGCGGGAATTATTTCAATGCACAACAGAGCATACATTTAGCTAAACAATGCCCTAATCAGTGGCAACAAAGATACATTTACGGTGCATCTGAAACAGGTATACATTGCCTTCATGAAATAAGTGATTTCGATGAAGATAACTTCATGAGTTGGATATCAGATTATCTGGTGAAATATTTAAATTGTCCAACTGTCGTTGTCTTTAACAAAGAAAAGCATCACAATTCAGCAGTAACAATTCCTACTTTAGATACTGTGAAAGTTGATATAATAGCGTGGTTGGACCGCAATGGGATACCACACGATCCAGACATGGCGAAACATGAACTATTCAATCTTGTCCAAAAGTGCGCCATTAAAAAAAAAGTAAATAATGTCGATGAGATATTAAAAACCTATGGTCATACAGTTTTACGTATACCTGATTGTATTAAAAAATTTACACCTGTAACTACAATATTTCAAAGCATAAAGAGTGAATTGGAACGTTATATTGCTGAATTAGATTCTAAAGGTGGAAATTATACTATAGCGGATTTGACTGAAGTTTTCAAGAGTACGATATATGGTTTTACTGATGATCAGTTGAAGCAGTGCTGGGATTTCATTGCTGAAGAAGAGCTTCTGCAGTTCCAAGTGGATTTGGAAGTAGATAGAGTAATTGATAAGCTGATTGAAGAGACGCAGTTCTCTGTTTCCAAGGATGAATCAACTTCTGATGTTCCATCGTGCGAGGATTCGGATTAGTTCGATTATAACATAAAACCATTAAATCTGTTAAAAAAACAAATAGAATTTTAAATTTGAAAATAAATGTTCGATTAGGTAATTCAAATTTAGAATTCTTATTTTTAACTTTGTAATTCATAGTTTTTTTGTATTCAAACAGCTGTTTACGATTAATAAAGTAATATTTTCATGTATGAAGTTTTATTATTTCTGATCGCATCCATTTGTAATATTATGAAATAAATATCGTAGTTCTTTAGTAAGTCGTTGTATTTAATAGGTATAATCATTTCGTGTAAGGGTCAGTACACACCGCGAGCTGCATTTACGGCCACTTGCCGGTGAAATTGAAATGGTTTTCTGTATTTCTATTTTCTTTTATAGGGTAGGTTTTAGCTGCAATTTAGTTTCAAACTATCATAATACTAATCCATAAGCAACCTATTTGACAGCTTTTGTAAAAAAAAAATGTATGGCAGCTTGGGCTCGCTACCGCCCCTCTCTCACCCCGCAAGCCCCGCACGATGGCTCTGTCTAGACGTGTCCGTTGGCCGACTGTAAGAGTTACATAGACTGTGCTATTATGTAGTACCTAACCATTAGTGTGTAGAAACCTTAACTTTAACGTTAAATGTTTACGATTAATATAAAAATAATATATATCGAACCTGTACATACATTATTTTGCTTTCACATAATTAAGTACCTAGGTAGTTTTGTTTACTCATTCATTAAAAAGTATGTTGCTGTCTCTCTCCTGTAACATTATAATTCAAAATCTTTTAAAATACTATCCTAAATGGAAAAATTAGATCTTTTTTTTTTAAACTGAATGTAGGCATCAGTAAATTATTAATAATATAGTCAGTATGGAAGGCGATGATGGCTACTGGGTTAGTGGTTGTAAATTGTAATGTCAAGTGCTGTGACAAAAGTTGGGTTCGAATCCTACAATAAAGCCATAGCACGGTGGTAGGGAAATATGTCGCCAAGCACTTTCAGGTGGTGTGTTCCGGCTGCTCTTGAAAGCAAGCTTATTTTTTTAAGACTTCTTGGTTTACCACCTTCGGCTACACCGTCACTTACTATAGTAAGATTGTGATCAAAGTACTGAAGTACTTAAAAAATAAAAATTTAATCTATGAAAGTAAATTGTTTGATATACTTTTAAAAGTTTTTTTTTTTTGTTAAATCCACTAATCTCATTCGTCTGAATACCTACTTATATACTTTACCAACCTAGCTAAAGTATTTTACTCAAGGTTTCTATTAAGACTAACTTAGTTTAGTAGAAATTTCCCCAAAACCTTCCAGTACATATTTGATGAAGGTACTTCATTTGCTCTTCTTAAGAGAGTCGACACACTGGATGGTTTTGCTGACGGCAACGCTGCGGTTTCCAAAATACAATAAAGCAAGATTTATTTAAATAGTACGTAATAACAAAAGTTCGGACTGGTTATGATTTATTTATCTACATACCTATAAAACAATACCGAGAAAGAAAGAAAAACATTAATTTCGACTGTGACTGACTGACTGAATAACGGATAACGCCTAAACAAGTGGACCTAGAGACTTAAAATTTTGAGGAAATAGTTCGTACCTTAAAGTGGTTGCATTAAAGGTTGTTTTTTTTATTTCCATACCTAAGAGAGTAAAATGGGAGGGTGAAACCGCTAGTAATAATTTATATTTTAGTCCGTAATATTGATTGTATCCTTATCCTCCAGCTATTCTAACTAGATAAACTATAGACTAACTAGTCTACAACGAAATATCTCTAGCTACTTGTCCTGTTTCCATCCAATAACTATTTTTGTACACAGCCCATCTTGCCAGCGGTCATGATCAGATGGTTTTAGAGCGGTCGCGGATGTAACGTCGCTTCGTATGTAGAGTACCTTAGAATTCGACCTTGATCCTGCGTCCTCAGAGACTCTGGAATATCTTTCATTAAGACAAAGTCAGAAAAATACTCTTTCGTTTGAGTGGAAAGCTCTTCCTTCAGTTGATTTATCCTATTTTATACAAGTCAAATACAGCCTATGTTGCCGTTTGTGTCAAATAGGATTATTCTAATGTACAAATTTATATATTGTACAGTCAGCGGCAAAAGTAGCTAGGCATTTTAGTACCCTTTCATAATAATCTATTGACATTTTCTTGACAGTTTGTATGAAAATTATGAATTGTGTAATGTGACACGGTACTAAAGTGCCAAGATACTTTTCCCGCTGACTGTACACCAATTACATAGTTAGCACCATGGGTTTAATAATGTCTTATTTTGTGTCAGTTTTTCTCTAATAAGTTTGTGATCATGTATGAACCATGTATGATGAATGTCCTTGTAATTAGTATTTCTGTCGGTAAATTAATTAAAACCGTATTTATTTTAACCTTTTTACGTTACAAGCATAATACAAAAATATACTATTTATGGCGGAATTGTCTACGCCGCGCCATTGCAGTCAACTTCCGAACCTGCTTCCCTCACAATATCCTATGACCACTGATCATGAAAACATAGAAATGGATCAATTTAATGTAGATTGCTTGGTTTTACATTACAATCTCTGGTATGTAACGTTATTTGTACATGCTCTTTACATTATTGTATTTATTTTAATTAATTTAATCGAAGCAATTAAGGATTTTTAATTTTTAATTTAATTTCCTTGGCTATAGGAATTTTCACAGTGCCTCTCGTGGAATAATCATGGAACTAATTTCTCCCTTATAATTTTTTAACACAAGCCTGATAGGGACGTTTTCTAACATCAATTATTTACTCTCAGGAGCCCAATTCTCGAGCTGTAGAGATAAATATCACTCTCGATATTTATCTATCGTTAGCGTGCGATATGCAACAAGTAAGTATTGAAACTTTCGATATTTTTGTTATATTTTCTTTCGATATGAGACTTGAATGCATTGACCTCTTGGATACTGGTAAGAGAATGCGCTAACTACTTACCTTAGTGATATGTCATCGCATTGCATCTTCATATTTTTATGATCACCGACATTTCTGTGTCGAGTCGACTAAAGCTAATGCGATAACAAACATATTTTCTCTTTTACATTTCACATTGAAATATCGTTTTTATATAAGTATAGGAATTTCAAGATGTACCCCGCTGCGTGGCTACAATCTCTGGTACATAGTCAATCTTACCTAAGATTAGATTGATCTCTATAGGACACCATTCTTACTCAAAATAAACTAACCTAACACCTACTAACCTAACACCTACTGGCTATTTGAGGGCTAGTTCCCTTCAGGAGAGCATACCACCATACCACATTGACACTTTGGGGCCATCAAAAAATTGGGGCATGGAAGGGGACAACGAAGTATGACATTGTGTGACAAGACGTGGGCAATAAGGCTTGAGACGCCATAAGTCAAAATCTAAAGTAATCAAACGCGAAACTTAGTATCTATTTATATGTCTATAAGGTTTAAGTTGTTACACCAGTGTGGAGGGGGGGGATTCGTGTGACGTAAATTATGGATGGCCCCTTACCATACTGTGGTTATAATATATAAACGCAATCCTGTGCGTATGTGGTAATGTTAGCGTGTACAAAGTCATTAAAGAAAACTAGTCAATTGATAAATCGGCCAACTCACAACCACTCGTAGTCCGTAATAAGAATAATTCGATTAACCAATAACACGCAACATTACACTTCTTATCCACAGTCGGTTACCTGCACCACAGATGAAGCTTAATATTGAATTGAGTTTGAAACCCCTTTATTTTCATAGTGTTAGAGTTTATTTTCCAATAGCTAATATCTCGAACCTCATAGATTCTGTATAATGATGATTGCTTCCCCCATAATGGGGACTAGCTCGGACTTACACCTGTTTCACATCACATATATCTTAGGGTATTATAGGTAATACAGATGATCACCGTATACATTTTTTAAGATGATTTTTTAGTTATCCTAGGTCATCAATTAATTGGAATTTACACCATTTGCCTACCTATTACAATTAAAAAAAAAGTTAAATAATAATAATCTTCTTCTATATATATAAAAGGAAAAGGTGACTGACTGACTGATCTATGAACGCACAGCTCAAACCATTGGATGGATCGGGCTAAAATTTGGCATACAGATAGCCATTATGATGTAGGCATCCGCTAAGAAAGGATTTTTGAAAATTCCACCTCTAAGGGGGTAAAATAGGGGCTCGCGGGTGAAACCGCGGGGCGGTAATCTAATAGTAAATAAATAAATAATAAGTAGTAGTAATGGTAAATTAGAAAAGGTGATGATAGCTCAGTGGTAGTGACGTCGGTTGCCGCGGCGATGGTCGTGGTCGTGGGTTCGAATCCTGCAATGTGCTTGTGCTTTCGTTAGTTGCAGTTGTATTCTAGGCATTATAAAGCAATTATAATGTCTATAGGCAATGGTAGCCACTTACCATCAGGTAGAACGTCAGCCTACTGATATTAAAAAAGTTAAAATTGACGTAAGTCCATTTTGAAGTTAATAAAAAGTTGAGGTCGACTGTGGTGAATAAAAAATAATAACTCGTTAATTAAATTAATTATTATCTAAAACCATTGAACCGCCCCGGCTTCTATGTAGTGTTCTACATGTTAGACTTGTGACAGATAGTTTTCATTTACATTTGTTTAAACGCAAAATTTTCGTTGGTTTTGGAGCAGAAAGCGTCATATTTTAGAAAATAAATGTCGACATACGAAGTGACATTAAAAAGATGCAAGTAAGTTTTTTTTTTAATCGAAAATACATAGTTGCGCACTCCTTACCTATGGCCATGCGCTCGCGCCGCCGCGGCGCCGTCTGGCCAATGACTGATAACGATGTCCGCTACTAAGCATTCACACATTTTTTGACGAATATTTTTTTTAATATTTATTGTTTTCATATTTTAAAGTTTATTGACTTCATTGTCGATTAATATTAATGCTTTTGCCTCCAAAACCATCAACAATTCATCGTGTATGATTTAAGCTGAATTATAATCCTATTTAGATCTGAAAATACTATCATGAAGGTAAAACATGTAAGTTACACTAGGTTTAAAAAGGTCCAATCGTTTCAAATCATTTGAAATGAAATAAAATCAGATATAAATGGGTTCATACATTTTAGTTTACAAACTAGGTTGTCGTATTTAAAAAAAACACACATAAATTATGTAGATCTATATTATGCCTCGTTTGTTTTTTTAACTAAACAAAGACCTTGAATATTATAAACTTATTATCAAAACTATTCCAATATAATGCTACACACGTGCTGAGCCTTGTCTTTCGACGAATGTTTTTCTAATTTCTTACTCATTCCTCGTACATCTTCATATGTTGCCATGGTAAATATTTGATCAATTATTTTCTCAAACTTAACACTATCTTTGTAAATTTTTAATTCTCTTTGTGCCAATTTAATATCATGCTCGAACCATTCCTGGGGTTCTATTCTCTTCATATTCTCCTCCGTAATATCCCTATAGTAATTCAAAGCGGGCCTTGATTCCGGTACTATCAAAAACTCGTGCCCAGATGTTCTTGAATATTCCTCAAGAGTCCTGAGTTCCTGTTCATTATTTCGTTTGTAAGCCTCCACCAGCTTATAGAGCTCCGCTCTGTGCCAACATGGATTGTGAGGTATATCTTCATCTTCTAGCCACTTGATCATCTCAGCTTTAGAACTACCGGGCGTAGGAACTTTCCCAATAACACCTCCTACTATTTCATTTTTATTCATCACCACTACGCAGGACTTTGGCAGCAATGGTAGGCAAATACGCCAAAACCAATGCTCTAAATGTGGATAGTTCGCAGGGTAACCAGTCCAATTCAATAATCCTAAAGATGGCGACGCAGCAAACGCCCGGTAAAACCATTTTGCACCGGGGCCAGTCGTAAAGTCGTAAGTTTTAGAATTTTTACGTGTGTAACGTACGTAAACCAAACAACGATCATTCCTGCGATACTCTATCATTTTTTTCAAATAATTTATTCTATTAAACAGTTGTTCAGGATTTTCTATTAAAACACTGGCGTCTGTACCTGGCAGTCGTTTCCACAGATAACCTAGAGTCTTTAAATCGCCAAGGAGGTAGCTTATGTTGTAGTTAGGTTCTTGGATACATTCGATTATTTGTTTTATTTTGGGTAACAATCGCTTTTCTACGTAAAGATCTGTTATGATGTCGCGCAAGAACTCATAATCTCTTGCTGGTAGTATCTCGCGATAATTGGCTGCTTCGAAGAACCTCATATTCTTCCTGGCGGTGGCTATAGCTGCTTTGACGGTTTCCTCGTTGACTCCAGTTAGTTGCATTGCTTTAGAGACTGTCGTTGCTTTAGATCTGGATTTAGGTGCCATACTTTTGCTGTGCTTTAAAACAACATTTCTCGCCATTAGCATCTTTTCAATAATATCTTTTACGTCGGGCTTGTCTATTGCTGCTAGTGTCTCGTAATACTCCCTTTTTTGAGATAGAGTTAGTTTCTGTAATACAAACGATATATTATATATGTTGATATAAAAATAAATTATATTTCCTATCCTTCGTAATACTATGATTAAAAGCAGATATTCAGATGTAACCAATTAAAATACCTATATGTTAAAAAGGTACCTACGTGATTTTTTTTTAGCTAAGTGTTTATACGTCAAACAAACTTTTGAAATTGACTTTTTTCAGATAATTTACACCGAATTTACCAACAAAATATTTATAATTACGCCCTGAGTTTTGAAACGAGATTAAATACAATTCAGGTCTTTGGTGACTTAAATTATTACAATAAATAAGATCATATTAATAGCGCACATATTAAGAAATATTTAATATTAAGTGTTGATAGCAATAATAATAAAAATATTTATTATTATTGCTGTCAACACTTATAATTTTTATGTTTACATTAAATACATACCCATTTATGTTACTTTTGAAGCCGTCTAGGCTGTAGGTATAATGTTAGTGTTGCCAATATATAAGGTCTTAATAAATGAAGTATGTACTGTTTTTTGAGGGATGATCAATTTCGGAATACTTATGACCTATACTATCATCCCTCAAAAGGACCGTACTTCATTTATTAGGACCTTATATAAATTAAATATGTAAGTAAGTACATATATATATATACTACTTACTTAGGTAACAATTTTCTATTTTAGGTTAGGTTTAACAATTAGCATTAAGTATACTAAATATAATTTTTTCTAGTTTAGTTATGCTGTTACATTGACGATTTTGATCTTTGTTAAGTACCTACCTATTACATATAAGTATCAAATAATATACTTACTAACTACCTAAAGACAGAGATTTAAAAAATCAACTAAAGAAATAATAACACAATGATAAACTACAAATACCTACTCCAGCCATGTAATAGTAAGTTAATATAGGTACTTACATTAAAATGATGAACAAATAATAAAAGCTTACTTACATTTAACTCTGCCTCCATCTTGATTGAAATATTATACAAAAATGGCGGTTGTACGGAATTCGTTCGAAGTTCAAAAGACGACTGGCTGGGGCGCGGCGCAGCGAGCCGCGGATGGGCACGATCGACGACTGCGGGTGGGAAGTGCGGACGGAGGGAGGCGCGGGAACCATAGATCAACAACTACAGAGCGTGCAGAAGTATATTGCTGTTTATTCCTACTGCGTAATAATGAACTCATATTTTGGAACTTTAGAAGTAGAATTTCAAAGTGCCTGCATTTTTGTTATAACCTATATCCTCAAATTGTTTTAGTACTTATGCTGTTTTATGTGATAGGTACACTAGGTAGGTAATATTATTTTTTAATTAATTTAAATGCTTTTTATAATTTTAATTACAATCTTATTTCTTTTCGTTGTTGTAATAAACTTGACACAAACATAGAAGATATTTTATCCCGGGATATCATTAGATAAGAGAACGTGGGCGAAACCATGGGGCAGAAACCAGTACGTAAACTAAATTCTTATTCACGGCAGTAATGCCTATTCATTTCAATCTGTTATTCTTTGATAACAAACTGCGAGCGAGACGACCTACAAAATGGCGGTCGCTCACTGCGTACCACGGAATCATCTATACTTATTTTGTTATTTATCGTTAACCGTTTTGAATGTCATGGTAGTGGGTGTAGATATGTTATTAAATCCTTTATAAATACTTTATAAGCAGCCAATTTCAGTAATGTGTGAGCAACGGACAAATTGATTGTCAGATTTAATAATAGGTATTATAATTATGATTGCTAATTTCATAAATTTTAATTAACAATAATAATGAATTATTTCCAGTAATATCCAACTCATCTATATATAAATACACAACTATAAAACACCTCATGGTATTCCTATCGTAATGTTTAAAAAAAGAACTGATGACGTCTCAAATATAGTCAAACATTTTTGAATAAAGAATTCTTACAGTTAGCACATTATTTCAAGGCACTATTTTGAAATTTAAATCCGATCTCATGCATTGGATGTTCTATAAGGTAGCGGTTACACTGCACAAAAATAGCGGGCGATATTCTTATCACATTGTACAGACGTCTAGCACACGCTTTTTAACTCGCTGTTCGCATCACCCTGTCCCCTACCCTACCCGCTGCCATCCAGTCTAATGTCCCCACGTCACAGATTTACATGCGACACGAATCACAGTATCCTGGTTACATATTTTTTCATAAATTTCCCGCTTTAAAAGAGACAGTGTATCACTTTCGATTTTTTTCGCGCGTTGTTTATACATTTTACAAATGAATGGCGTTGCAACTGATCATATTGTACTATAGTAATTTTAATACACGTTAAGTAAAAAGGCCCCTCTTGCCTTCATTGAAATAATGGGTATATAATAAAGTGTATAAAACATTTATAAATACACAGAAAAATGATTAATTTGTAAAATTTATCCTTTTTTATGATTTTCTAACCACAAAGAGTAAATATTTTGACAAGTTAGTAACTATATAAACCTATCGTTTTGACATTTCATAAAAAGTAACTCACAAAAAAAGGTCTAAATTAAAAAGCTTTTTTTTTTCATTTCAATTTTCTGACCTATTGACAAATTCAAAATAAAACCTAAATTGTAGTAAGGTTAGATTTAGTTCAGTTATACATAGTTATTTTATGCGTTTTAATGCAAATCGATTTTGTTGTAGATTTTTTAACTTAAATCTTTCTTTTTTTTTTCAGGTAAGACCAAAAACAGCAACAAATTAAAAATATTTCTAGCTAAACAGTAAGTGAATGACAAATAAGATATATATTCTCACAGATATAAGTAAACGAATCGTTTGTAAAGCATTCGTTTATTAATTATATTTTAATTAGAAAACGTGTCTTCATCGCAAGAAGCGGCATCTAAATACTGATGTACTAAGGTAACTCTACTAGAACTCACTTCATTTATTCAGTTTGTATAAACTGACAGTAGATACCTGAATATAGGATACTAGGATTTTATTTCATTTTATATAATTGAAATGAATTTAAATCTATTGGAACTCGTTCGAAATAAGATCTGTGAACAATCCATTATGAACAGTAAGTACCATTGCAAGTAATATAAAAATAGGTGTTTGTGTTACAGTTATACTACTCGTAGTTTAAGATAAATGTATTAAATGCATATATTCACAGAAGTTATTATAGAGTTAGTAATAATAATAAAGAATCGGTATGTACTATATTTAAGATGCGACAATAATTCGATTTTCAAACCAATAGTAACTCCTATGAATAAGTATTTAATTCTCGCGTGTCCCACTGTCGTTAAATATCGAATATATTTATAATTTATAAAATCATTTTCGGAATCATTTATGGAATAATCATTGGGACATTAAAATATTAAAATTATTTTTGGATTGTTAATTGATTTTCTTATGATTTATTTGTTTTTATTTTTGGACTTGATTCATAAATTAATTATTATCAGCTCATATATGATGCTACGGCGTAGCATACGCGATTATGCATACCGAACTTTCACCCTTATTGCTCAGGCATAAGAGCTGGACTGAGCGCGCTCTTGACAAAAGTTCGTTTCTCAAAGATGAAATTAGAGCTATACCAAAATTTAGATTAACATAACTTCTTTCAATAAAATATGAATGTTGAAAAATGTCTAAAATATCTCTCACCGGGTATCAATATAGAGCTAAACCTGGAATATCCCGCGGGATCATTTCATTAGTCGCTGATTTAAATGTCAAAAGAATACATTTCGATACCCGGTTCACCTCCCGCGCTCTAGTACCTACTCGCGCATTCATTACGTATACGAGATTTTATTATATTTTTATTGCGACCCGTTCGACGTTTGAAATTCTATTCTTTCTCATATTTTATGCGATTCTGATTTTTTCTTTTTCTTAAACTAGTTCCATTTTTGAATTGGCGAAGTGTTTTTGAGATATTCAAGTATAGTATTTTATTTATACTTTTGTATTTTAATATTTTAACTATGAAACAGTGCCATTCTGTCTGTTTGTTAGTCTATTAAGTACGCAGCCAAACTACATAGCCTTTTTTATGGAATCAGGAATACGGAGAAATACTAAGGATATTTTTATTCTGGAATCGCAGGTGACACCACAGGTCACACCTAGCACCTTTATATAGTTACTTACAGTAATATAATTATTCGACCAGTTCTTTCTTTGTGCTTACCACCTTCGGCCACAACTTCGCATACCATAGTGAGATTGTGGTCAAAGACATGCCTATACAGAGTAAATAACAAAATAATGAAAATATTCCTTTATAGTAAAATTAGAAGCTTTAAAGAAAATTACTTAAGTACCAAAGTTTTAACAGTTGTCGTAAAATTATCAAGCTATTTTCAACCTTATCACGTTAGAAATAAGTGTTGTGGAAACAGCTGTGTCATTTTCAGTTTTACGATCGCTAATCGTATGTTTTGTATGAAGTAGTAAAAATATGAGTATTACTTAAGATATTTATAACTGTATCATTACAATATAAATGGTTGATGTTTTGCGTCATTTAACCGACTTTAAAAGGAGGAGGTTACGGATCTTGATGGCAACTTTAAACTGAGATTCAGTTTTTATTTTTGTAAAACAGTTTATTTTATTTTATTTTATTGGAAAACTTACGGCTATAATACAAAGTATTGATACAGTTGATAATAAATTCAATAACAAGCAAGTCTTTATTTATATGAATTTAAAATTCAATAATATATGGCTGCGGTATTCTGTAAGGTGGGTACTTCCCCAGTCGAGCTGCTCTTTGAGCGACATATCGCTATAAGTAGAGGTTGTAATACGGAAATCAGATAAGTGATATATTACTTTTTTAAATACATAGTTATTATACACTCAGACTCAGGACGAACAGACATGTTCATGCACACAAATGTCTATCCTGGGAGGGAAGTGGGAATCGTACCCGCGACATTTTGAACCCTATACTTAGTTATTTTTATTTATAATTAATATTACCCAACTATTTACTGTTTTATCATATTTATAAACGTTAAAATCTAAGCTCCTATTCAATTTTTTCTCTCTTAAGAAATTAAAAAATAATCTCTAAAAAAACCCCTTTGAATCGCGGGTACATCAGTCATTTCGCGTCGTGACGTCATCAAGACTCCATTAAAGGATGACTCTTCGAAATCGCACCGCCCGCCAAATGACGTGGAAACTGGACAGGACACTATGCAATAGGGTTGAGAATTAATTTTAAATGAGGAACATAAAAAAAAACTGCGTTCTTTATTTAAAACGATAATTAACTGGCCTGTATTTTAAAATGGAATACATTTGAAAAACTATATCACAATATCCTAATACTAACTATTAAATAACTAGTTGCCCCCCGCGGTTTCACCCACGTTCCCTAGAAAAAAAGTAGCCTTGCACCCTCCCCATACCTCCATACCATAGGCTATCTGTGTACAAAATTTTCCATTTCAATTTAATTTTTATATTTAAGGCGATGAGAGCTCAGTGGTAGCGACGTCGGACGCCGCGGCGAAGGTCGTGCGTGGGTTCGAATCCTACAAGCTTAAACTTTCGGTCAAGGAAAACATCGTGTGGAAACCATAGCACGGTGGTAGGTAGGATACTTTGTAGTAACCACCTGGCTGGCTACCACCCTCAACCTATCACCAAACACCTATTAGTATGTTCTGGCAGTTGCACTTGAGAGCCAGTTCCTTCTAAGTTTTGTGTGCTTACCACCTTCGGCCACATCATCACTTACCATAGTGAGATTGTGGTCAAACCTATTCAAAGTAAAAAAAATATATAAGAGAGACAACCCTGAACACTTTTCAAGCCGCCACAAACCCCCCCCCCCCCACCCGTGTCTCTAAACACACCTACATACTCATATTTTACCTCAGAAGAGATGTCGCGTCTGTCGTCGCGTATCAAGGTTATATATACCACAGGTTAAGTATACGGTTTAATAAAAGCCAGTTGAAAGTTAATGCTTACTTATCCACTAGATAAACTCTCACAGTTTTGTCTGCAAATTCGATCACAGGTTTCTGTAGATTCTAAATAGGAAGGGATTTTATAATGTCGTTTAATAGGCGTATGAGTGCGACGATATACGAAAAATAATGATTCTTAATTATGGTTTTCTCTGTATTCTTTGTCGCAAGATATTTATAAAATAAATATGTTAAACTAGAGGATATATGCCATGCATTATTTATAAAGTCAGAAAAAAATCAAGAATGAATATGTCCCTTTTTAAAATTAAAATTTTGATTCTCTTATTTTACCTAATCAAATAACTTGAAAATATTAACAAACATTCTAAGATCTAATACAAAGGGAACTAGTTTGTTACTTTAAAAAAAAAAAAAACTGTGCGGGACGGCCATTCGCGTATAGAATCACCTTAAATACGTGGGCTGCCCCATCTTATCTACGGCAATGTCTTTTTAGGTTTCCGTACCTGAAGGGTCCAAACGGAGCCCCTATTGTTGTCGCTGTCCATCTGTGTATTTTTTAACTCCCTATTGACCTATGAACTTGAAATTTGGTGATGATGTTTATTATTACATATATTTTACTAACAAATACTAAAATATTGATAAATCAGATATTTTCTTTGAAATTTACATACATTCCTACAAGTTTGTACGGAACCCTCGGTGCGCGAGTCCGACTCGCACTTAGCAGTTTCTATACCGTTACGAGCTACACTAAAATATAATTTAAAACTAACGCACCCAAAAACGCCAGCCATTTCCTTAATCCGCAGCGTACACGTTCACAATATACGTATCTATGTTTACATTTACTTCATCTATTCAACTGCCCATTTAAACAAGACCCCTTACATCACTCTTTCCCCATATATTCGTGCGGTCCCATAGACTATGATGGGTCCAAGTAAGCTGGTAACGTGTTCTGAAAGATATTACCTGAATGCCAGCGACAACAGACCTAATGTTCCTCTAATGTAATACTAAAGGACTCTTATAAATGTTATATATTTGTTGTGTTATGTTACATAACATACTAGCTGTCCCCGGTTTCACCCGCGTTCACGAGGAAAAAAGTAGCCCATGGCCTTCTAAATATCATAGGCTATCTGAGTACCAAATTTCATCGCGATCGGTTCAGTGGTTTAGAGATACTGGAAATGAGATCAAGTTCTATCTGTTTTATTAACAAAAAGATATCTTTTTAGAAGCTAAGAAGGTCAAATATTTGTTCTACTAGTTTTTTACAAGCTTTGCAAGTCATTTTACTTATTACAATTCAGTTGGGACTCGCATAATACAATCGAGTCAGCGAGTACAAAATCGATTCTTCCTGACTCATGTACCGGAATCGAGTCCAGCGTACTCGAATCAAAATAAATCGGTATTCGAGTAGGCGAGTCCAAAGCAGGAATCGAGTCTCACTCGACTCAAGCCGTACTCGGCACATCACTACCTAATTGAATGCCTAATTGAATAATAAACAAACATCAAAACTTTTGGATTAAAATACCATAGTTAAGAGCTCGGTTGTTATGCATGTTCGTCAGTTCTTATCTCTAGTCACAGGTGAAGATGATGTACATACAGAATTCTGAAAATAAATAGATTAATCATCGTAGTGTCAGGTTTTATGTTAGGGTCTGTCCTGAATAATTTAATACCTACATAATATGAATAGTTAGTTGTTGGTACAGAAAAGTTTATTCCCGGCCTTAGATAAAACTAAAATAGGTACAGTCTGAATACCGCTATATATGTTATGTGTCAAAGAAGACAGTTTTTTCACGCTTACGAAGTTCTTGCGGTAGGAGTTGTCATGGTCGCAGCCTCGCCATACGGCAGAGAAGGAGTTGTCATGGTCACGTAACGAAAAGGCGTTACGTGACGACGTTCTACCAGTTATGCCCCCTCCATGCTTCTTTATTTTTCTCTATCTGTCTCTTTCTATTATATACGAGTGTGTGTCAATTGTATAACTTGATACAAGTATTTAAAAAAACTGGCCAAGTGCGAGTCGGACTCGCGCACGAAGGGTTCCGTACCAATATCTATAAAAACGGCAAAAAAATCGCGTTTCGTATGGGAGGCAACAGAAATACATAATTTGTGAAAATTTCAACTGTCTAGCTATCGCGGTTCTTGAGATACAACCTGGTGACAGACAGACGGACAGACAGCGAAGTCTTAGTAATAGGGTCCCGTTTTTATCCTTTGGGTACGGAACCCTAAAAACGGATAATAAAAGAGATTAACAGAGAGACAGGACGAGAGAGAGAGAGAAAGTAGCATGGAGGGGATATAACGCTTTTTTAACTTCGTTCCTGGCGGGGTTCCCCCGACCGCACACATTAATATCAGCAGGCTGATAAGCAGACAGTTGGTCCATCTAATGGTAAGTCGCTACTGCCTATGGACATTGGGAGTACCAGTGGATTGCCAATGTGTTGTCGACCTTTATAAAGCCTAGAAGGCATCTGGCTCTCAATTGCAACTGCCGGAACACCTGTAGCTTGTCGCTAAATTTCAAGGGTGGTAGCCAACCAGACGGGTACTACAAAGTACCCCTCTTTCCATAATACCAAAGTGCATTCAGTTAATATGTTTATCCCCAACGTATAATAAAGAGTTGTCCATTATCCAAAAGTAAAATATAATAACAAACAGAAGAATAGGCTGAATCCTACTAAAGGGCACTGCTCCCTGCCAATAAAGGCTCTTGTATAGCCCCGTCCTGAAATGTACACAGATGTAGTATTAGCTGGAAGCGTCATTGGTTTAGGCTACGATGTGTTTTGAGCGTAGTTTTAAAATGACATATGTTAATAATGTATTTTCAAAAGAAACCTAGATATACAAATCATTATGAATATATTTAGCGCTCGGTGAAATTGAATAAATAAATATCCTGGGACATTCCTCACGTACGGCCCTCTGATGCCATACAAATTGCAAACCCTGGTATTGCAAATGTTCTTAGGCGGCGGTGGGCCGTCTGCCTGCTTGTCAAAGAAAAGAAACCCACATGCAAATTTTCACGGTCCTAGATGTTTAGGCTGTGCGTTGATATGTCAGTCAGTCAGTCAGTCTGTCAGTCAATTATTATCTTATATATAAAATTCTCGTGTCACAATGTTAGAAACCGCTACCGCGGGGGACAGCTAGTTTTATATAAATACTAGCTGTCCCCCGCGGTTTCACTCTACAAACAGCTACGGTTTAAAAAATAGATTAGAACCTATTCTCAGACCTACCCGATATGTACACAAAATTTCATAAAAATCGGTCGAGCCGTTTCGGAGGAGTATGGTAACTAACATTGTGACACGAGAATTTTATATACATATAAGATTATAGATTAGTGTTCCTTCTAGCTACTATATATCCGGCGTGCGCGCAAGGTTGTTATTAAAAAAGCCCAGAACAATAAGTGTGTGGCTCGGCGCGCTCATTTTAGCCTCGTATCCAATTACGGGACTACGACTCCAACTTGACGCTGCCAAGTGTGTGTCTATACACATTATTTACTACATACTGTATACTTGGATACGTGATGGGTTTATAGCTCGACTTTGTTAGTATTTGTGGTTGATTTTTAGGGTTCCGTACCCAAAGGGTAAAAACGGGACCCTATTACTAAGACTTCGCTGTCTGTCCTTCCGTCTGTCTGTCTCCAGGCTGTATCTCAAGAACCGCTATAGCTAGACAGTTGAAATTTTCACAAATTATGTATTTCTGTTGCCGCTATAACAACAAATACTAAAAACAAAATAAAACAAATATTTAAGGGGGGCCATAAAACAAACGCGATTTTTTTGCCCTTTTATTTGTTTTGTGGTAGTTCCCGTTGACCTAGAATCACGAAATTTGGTAAAAAGCAAGGTTTTACAGCACAATTAAAGGGAAAATTCTAAAATAAAAAAAATGTTGAAAATTAAAGCGTGTCCCCATACATACATAGTAACGCCAATTAATAAAGACCTCTGAGTTGTATGGGCGCTGATACAATTTAGAGGTCTATCTTAATTGGCAAAACCTCAAATAAGGCAAATAATTAAAATTGTGCATTTTCAGTGATGGACGAACGATGGACGAAGTTTGTACGGAACCCTCGGTGCGCGAGTCTGACTCACACTTGGCCGGTTTTTTAATTTATAGTATTGAGATTTACTGGTAACATTGATTTATACAATATGACAGTTTGAATGAGGGACATAAATGCAGGAGTGAATGCGGCGCGGCGATGGTCGTGGCTTCGAATCGTACAATGAGCTTGAGCTTTCGGTGAAGGAAAACATCGTGAGGAAACCATAGCACGGTGGTAGGGTACTTTGTAGTACCCGCCTGGCTGGCTACCACCCTCAAGTTGAAAATCTGTCGCCAAACACCTATTGGTGTAATCCGGCAGCTGCACTTAAGAGCCAGTACCTTCTAGGCTTTGTGTGCATACCACCTTCGGCCACATCATCACCAACCATAGTGAGATTGTGGTCATACACAAGCCTATACAACGTAAAAAAAAAAAATGAAATCTCGAAAAAGTTTCCAAAAATCCTTCCTTAGTGTAAAATTTCAAGTCTAGGTCCAGCGGTTTGGGCTGTGCGTTGATATATCACCTAGTCAGTCAGTTTACCATATGTGACAGTCAAAACCACTTTTGACCAGTCAAGACTCTTTCTTGGTACATAAAAACGAAACCTATAACCTATAAGAGTTTTGACTGAGGCAGTTTCAGTCAAAAGTGGTTTTGACCGGTAAAGACTTTTCACTGTAACATATACAAATCTATATCGGTCACCATAACTCTTTTTTACTCTGTTACTTCTATTTGTATCAAATTATATTCGACCAATAAAATATATCTTTATCTATTATTCATTTGACAAGTAAATATAATATTAGGGAATGATATGATGTTCAGTAATACTCATCTCGTTTTAAGTCGTAAATAAAACCGACCAATAAAGATATTGTGATGTACTAGTATGTAAGTACAGTCGTATTCGTATACATATTATTATTAAATAAATAAATATTCTGGGACATTATTCCTCACACACGGCCATCTGACACCAAACTAAGCAGAGCTTGTGCTATGGAAGCCACATAACTGATATATTATATAAATATATTTTTGTTTTGCTATGGATATTGGATAGGCTAAGGGTAAAAGGGAAACTGGCTCTCAAGCGCAGCTGCCTTTCAGGAAATTCGCCTAATAAAATATACCGCCATTTCACAGAATAATCGATTGATTAGTTCCTTTTTTTGCCGCGCGTGTCGCTGCAAACTAAATCAACATGGCGGCATATAGATAAAGATAAAAAAAGCGGTTGATCTGCCTAATCTTAATATAAGACTATAATAAGCATTTTAGTATACTTTCTTTTTTTTCTTAAATCATAGACACTTTGCATTGATATTTAAGGCAGCATCGTTGCCAATTTAAATGTATTTACAATCTATTAGTTAATTAATGACTTCAAAGTTTTTATATATTTACAATCAATGTATAAAATACAAACTATGATATATAGAAAACATCCTCAAAGCCCTCGCTGCTGTCGATAGGCAAGGTTCCCAACAGGCTGGCAGCGTTCCCTTTTTGGATGGCCAAGCTTATGCGTTGGCGGAAAAAGCTCCCAGCCCGTCGGTCTCTCGAAGCCTCGATGAGCTTGGATGATAAAATCCGAGCAAATCGGCGAGCCTCGAACCCCCACGGACCCATAATATATATTTGTTTTTTTTTGTGTTATATGTATTGTTTGCACATTATTATATTTAAAATCTATACATATATAGATTTGAATTGATCTATGATAATTATTATCTCTACTTATAAATAATAAAGATGAAGAGTTTGTTTGAAAGCGCTAATCTCTGGAACCACCAGTTGGATTTGATAACTTCTTTTTGCATTTGATAGCCCAATTCTTGAAGAAGGTTATTGGTTACTTTTTATCCCGGGAATGTGGGTGAAAACGCGGGCAACAGCTAGTCTACTATTTAAGTCGACGTACAGACGTAAAATTAAAGTAAAATATTTATGCGTCCGACTGTACATGTCTATTCAACTTATATTTCAGAGAAAAAACGAAGCCTAGAGACACTTATGAATTGTGATATCTCCATTCACAATAATAGGATTTTCTTTGAAATACTTAAGTATTTTATTGAAAGAGCATTACTATCTTGTTCGACTCCATTTTGAGTATTTCCAAACAGACATGAATAGAAATTTATGCTTGTCTCGTTCTCTCATACAAAACGTCATGTGTCAGAAAGAGACTAGGTTACTTAATATTTTATGAATACGGGTAGGTAGTAATTTGCTGAATAAAAAGTAAATATGATATACTAGCTTTTTCGCGCGGTTTCACCCGCGTTCCCGAGGGTTCCTCGATAAATGGGCTATCCAACACTGAAATATTTTTTCAAATCGAACCAGTAGTTCTTGAGATTAGCGCGTTCAAACAAACAAACTCTTCAGCTTTATAATATTAGTATAGATTGATAAACTTCATACAAAGGAATTGCTTCATTGCAATAAGGCCTCCATTGTACAGTAATTAACATTTAGTATTTATAAGGTTTCGGGTTCGATTCTATACATAATTTAAACTAAATTAAACTGTTTTTTTTTACCCTGTAAGTGCTTGTGATTTACCACAATCTGATTATGGTAAGTGATGATGTGACCAAAGGTGGTAAAGCAGACAAAAGCCTAGAAGGAACTGGCTCTCAAGTGCAGTTGCGAAAAAATAAATAGTCAAAGTCAAAGTCAAAGCCATTTATTCAGTTTAAGCCCTAAGAGGGCACTTATGAACGTCGAAACTACTGAAGTTACCACCGATTCGGAAGTCGCCTTCAACTGAGAAGAACCGGCAAGAAACTCAGCAAGGTTACATTTTTTATATATTTTGTTTTTTTTTTTTGGACAATCTGACAATGTTGACTTTTTTTCCATTAAATTTTTAACAATTTTTAATGAAATATAATACACATAAACACAAAAGATGAAAAAAAACAACAAGAAAAATAATAACCTGAACAAGTTCAAATTTATAAAAAAAAAAATATAGTATCTCTAAAATACTAAATAAATAAATCTAGAAATAGATGAGGAAGAAATACCCTATAGTCATACCCATCAATCATTCTGTAACCCGTCTTGTACTGGTCTACGACCATATAGGCCTTCGGGTACAATCTTAATTTTGGCGCAGGAATTTCATCTAGTCCCAGGTGATGCTTTGCGGGTAAAGGGTTAATATTTGCAGCGAGCTAGCGAGTGAAACCGGGGCATTACGTAGTTTTATAGGTGCTTTGCGAAGTGGGGTGGGTTTAATTAAATTTCGGTGTCCCGCAGTGTAGTGCTATTAACCGTATACGTTGTTAGCTTTGGTGTTTTTGACGTGCAATTAAAAAAAAAACAAAAAGAGGCTATAATAACAGTAGTAACATTATTATAGCCTAACCGTGACGGCCGTGGGTTCAAATCCTACAATAACCTTGCACTTTCGGTGAAGGAAAACATCGTGAGGAAACCATAGCACGGTAGTAAATACACTTGAGCCAGTTCCTTCTAGGCTTTGTATGCTTACCACCTTCGGCCTCATCATCACTTACCATAGTGAGATTATGGTCAAACACAGGCATATACTTAGTAATAAAAAAAATATGCTCAAGTTAGATAAACCATAACTCTTTCAGAGTTCGTTTTCCTTAAATATATCAAGCTACGACCTCGCGGAGCTGGCACCAATAAATGATGTTACAGGAAATGCCGCAGTATGTAATAAATCAAATAGTGTACGCACAGACATAAATGCTGGTTTATGTATATTTGTGTTTAGGGAAATATGATTATTTCGTAGAAAATGGCTCTTTTGCAATCGCAGTGCCATAATTAGCCTTGATTTATGAAGCGTATGGTCGAAAATTGTATGATGAATAAATAACTACTGTTAGCAATTTTTTATATTCAAATATATGTTTAAGATGAGATATGTAGACAACTCACGATGTTTTCCTTCACCGAAAGCTCATGCTCATTGTAGGATTCGAACCCATGACCTTCGTCACGGCATACGACGTCAAAACCACTGAACTGTCATCGCTTCAAATTTGCTATTTTGATAATTACATACTTATTACGAAAATAGTGACTGGGAAGGTGGAAGGAAAGAGACAGAGAGCCCACCGCCTGATATCACAGGAGCTGGAGATGCCGGTTAGTGTTGCAATGCACCAAGAAACGTAACGAAACCGATGGAGACAGCTGGTTGACAATGTCAGAAGGAGCCACGATCCTCAGCAGTGAAGGAAACGACTAGAAAGAGAGAGAGAGAGAGATTACGAAAATATAAATCCTTTGAAACATATTTCAGATCCATTATAATAAATTAATTTATTTCAATTCTACGCAGTACCAAAAAGTAAATTAATATTTAGTAGATTCTGTGCGACATGTTTAACAAATAACTGCGCTAATGTGTACACAAAAGTGTAATTTGCCAAGATTTGACCACTCGTGTGTACGTGGTTGGAATTGTTTACGGGATAATTTTCGGCAATTTTGTAAACAAAGCGTTGCGATAGAAGACAATTTAAATTTCAAATTATAAATAACTATGTCTTGTTTTAAATTAAATTGTAGGTAAATGGAATTCGAATTATTTTGAATTAGGAATTTTGATTTATTTTATTTTTGTATGATTTACAGCTTATACATACAATCGCAAAGAACAATGAATAACTAACAATTTAAAAAGGGTGGTTATTTTTTTTCTTAAATTTTGTTTTCCACTTTAGCCATACCGTATTTATTATCTTATGATGTCATAAATTCACAATGTATTTTTCTACTAATTAAAAATAAAATATAGGTACGGTGTATTTTTTTTTATCTAAGAAAACTATAAGTTTTGTTTTGCGACACCGCGGGGATTTACTTTGCAACAATATTCCATTTCCAATTCCTTTATCTTCCTTTACCAACATAACATGACGTATAAAAAAAAGGTAATCACAATTAAGTCTCGCGCTGTACAAAGGTGACCTCGCCTCCACCTATTGTTTTATTCAGTACCTATTAAATAGGTCGTAAAGGCCTCTAATAGTCCTCTCTCAGACGTATTAGCATGTAATGGGTACAAGCATCACTTGGATTGATTTTTAATTAAGTTATCTCTACCTTTGTTGAATATACTTTTAAAATTCAAGAAATAATATTTTTTATGTATATTAGAAAGTCTTCTTAATTTATAAAAGAAAATATTTGAGTAGAGTTTTAACAATTAATTTATTTCCAAGAATACAGTATGTACATTTTTTAAATAATAAAATGGCCGACGTATTGCAGACGTTGGAGTCAGTTAATAAAAAATGTAATCGAAGCTGAATTTCTTGCCGGTTCTTCTCAGTTGATGGCTGACTTCCGAACCGGTGCGAAAAAAAAATCTGACGTTACCACAACTTCAGATAATTTTACCTTCATAAGTAACTTTGGTACAGAAATATTTTGCCATTAAATTAATCCAATTCTAGGTAAGTACCTAAATTGGAAACCTAAGTACTTAAAGTGTTCCACTAGCTGCACCTCTGACTCTCAAGTACAGCTAGTGGAACACACCTAGCTTGGCAATAAAGGGTGGTAACCGTGGTACGAAATATACAAAGTTTTCTTAACTACGATGGTTTTCTAACGATATCTCAAGCTCAAGGTCATTTAAAGCAAGCTAAGAACTTAATTTTTCAAAATAATAACCAAGGTAAAATATTACATTACACACCTAGGGAGGTAAAATAAGAAATGTCTCGGGTAACATGTGATCTGAGGGTTTCTTTTTTACGTTCGGCCCGCTGCGCGAACCAAAGTTGCTCCTTTCCGCCTTCGTCGAGCAGAAAAATAAGTTTCAATGATACCCTATCTATCACAGACATTTGTGTGCATGAACATATCTGTTTGTCCTGAGTATGAGTGCAATTATCTATCTAAGTATGTATTTAAAAAAACGTAGTACTTATGTGTAGTATAATCAGTTATCTGGATCCCATAGTGAAAGCTCTGCATAGTTTGGGATCAGATGGCCGTGTGTGAGGAATGTCACAGGATATTTATTTTTATTTATCATCAAGAAAATGGCAGAGAGTAACAACACGAATGCTGAATCATCTCAAATACTTTCCTACATAAATGCTGAAGATATTTCCAAAGCGCAATATTTCACAGTATTCATTATCAGACATTTGTATAAAAAGTATTTCTCATTAAAAAGCGTCGAGTGAGAAAACAGAGCGCTAAGTGAGGCTCTTGCGACAGTGTCCCCTGACTTGGTGTTAAGCTGTTTGCATGCTAGCGACTTAATTTAAATAATCACTTATTATTGATAACCTTTGACTACTATATAAGAGTTCTAATACAGATTTATAAAACCCTAAACATTAACAATACCAGGGGCATTGCCGACCTTTATAAAGCCTAGAAGGCACCTGGCTCTCAGGTACCGCCGGACACCATATTCAATTTAAGGTTGGTAGCCAGCCAGGCGGGTACTAAGTTACCTATTTTGATTCGATTTGATTTTGAATTTCGACTCGTTCTATGTATGTATGAATTTTTGTTATATTTTTTACATGATGTTAAAGAAATGTAGTATATGTATTATGGATTTTATATTTAAGAATGTTTGAAGACACGTACCTAATAGTATTATGTAACATCTAATGCAGACTTCTTCGAGATTCAGAGCAGGAGTGAAAATCTTTGAGCAAAATGCTTTTATCTTTGGTGAATAGACAATTTTTGGGCAAGCATACAATTTATTCCTGTCAATTCAAGCCTAACTTATGTACTAAGTCCTCCCGCCGCGTCTGTCTATCTCTGAACGCGATAAACTCAATAACTACTGAACGGATTTTCATACGGCTTTCACCAATGGACAAAGTGATTCATGAGAAAGGTTTTGGTATATAATTCATTATGGTTTTGTGTAAATTGGCTGAAATATGACGATGATTGTTGAAGATTTCGGAAAAAAACATGCCGACTGGGAGCTTTACTGGCTTGCGCCGCGTATACCAATCCTACTAATATTTTAAATGCGAAAGTTTGTGAGTATGGATGTATTTTTGTTACTCTTTCACGTAAAAACTTCTGAACGGATTTGGATGAAATTTGGCACAGAGATAGATTATAGTCTGGAATAGCACATAGGCTACTTTTTATCCCGGGAAAACATAAGATCCCTCGGGAACGTGGGTGAAACCGCGGGGCAGAAGCTAGTAGAGTTTTATATGCTTATTAAAAACAATGTAGGCGTATATGCTCTGCTACTCGTACGAAGCCGGGGCGGGTCGCTAGTAAAAGGTAAGAGTACAGTAAATATATTAAAATAAAAACAGTGGAAACCAAGTGGTCGCAAGTTTATAATCGTCTTTATCGTTTTATAACATCATTCTGTTTTGCAATATCATTTGTTGGACTCAAACTGCGCTGGATAATAATGTGTCCTACAGTGATGTAAGACCTGGAAATGCTGGAAGTGATTCACAAATTTTCCATTATTTTAATTGTAAACTTGACTGACTGACAGATAGATCAAACGCATAGCTCAAACTCCTGCGTCTAGTTCATAACGCAGGCTAAAGGGTTTGCTCAATATTCAACCCCTAAGGGGGTAAAATGGGGAAAGCTACGGTGATTCTCCAGTATAGTTGCTGTAACATTTATTGATTTATTGGCGACAGCTTGAAATAAAAGGTAGCTTAACTACCAATTTATGGCAAAAAATAAGTCGAATTGATTTCCACCACTCAAAGTCAATGCCATTTATTCAGTTTAGGCCCTTGGAGGGCACTTATGAAGGTCGAATTTATGAAGTTACCACCGGTTCGGAAGACAGCCTTTAATTGAGAAGAACCGGCAAGAAACTCAGTAAGGTTACATTTTTTATATATTTTTTATTGTATGACTATTTTGGTTAGGTATATTTTTTACAAAAATGTATTAACAATATTAAAAACATAATAAATTAAAAAAGAAACTGCATAATTTAATTTAATCAATGTACCTTCTAGTATTATAGAATCAGTGTTGTTTGTGTTTTTAGCAGAGCCGCAACGGGTTTCCGTGTCCGCTACTTTATATATATTTCAGTTTTAGAAAGTTGCCTATGCTGCAGACGACATTCTGAATGAAAATTAAGATATTGTCTTTGGTCGGATTTATTGTTATTATTCTCAAAGGTAATTGTGAACGCGACATTATTTGCTTTTCGCTTGCAATATTGTAGATTAATATATACTAATTAATCAATACAAATATTATAAAGCTGAAGAGTTTGTATGTTTGTTTGAACGCGCTAATCTCAGGAAGTACGAGTTCGAATTGAAAAATTATTTCAGTGTTGGATAGCCCATTTATCGAGGAAAGCTATAGGCTACTTTTTATCGCGGGAAAACATAAGACCCCTCGGGACCGCGGGTGAAACCGCGGGGCGGAGGCTAGTTCGTTATAAAAACTTAAGCTAATATTTAAAGTGCCCTATAAAACTGATGACCGATCTCAAAATGATTTGGGGCAAAGGCAAGGTCGGCAAAACAATCGGTGCCGGTCCGAGCTCATATAAGTAAATTAATGTTCCGCTTCGGGGAGCTGAAAACCAATTTTTGGGGCACATCCTGCCCCACTGCGGTCTTCACTTGACACGTGACGAGGGGCAAGTGTTACTTAGTTTACTTTTGTTGGGGACACACGGGTGGAGAGGACGGGTAAGCAATGTGGTTGTTGGGTGCGTATATAATTTAATTTAAAAAACTAAAACGTGGTCATTTAAAAGGTACTTTATCTATAATATATGCATATAAAGTTAAATGTGTTTTAAAAGCGTACAAAGATCTCTTCAAGGTCGGCAAGACATCAGCAATGCCCCTGATATTGCAAATGGCCATAGGTGGCGGTAACCACATCTCGTCAGGTGGACCGTCTTCCTGCTTGTCAACCTGGTGATTAAAAAATTTAAGAAGGGGAGTTATTAAACTAAAACCTTTGTTCCATGCAACTAATAAAGATTAATTTATACCACAGTATAACAATTACGGATTGTAAAATTTAATACTGCACCGTGAAACAAAGTTGAGTGTGCTAAAACTATGTTCAGAGTACTTATGAGTGAGCAGTTTAGTTTAAATTTTGGATAAGTATTCCTCGGGTAAGTGTTTGAAACCAAATTATTATGAGGATTAATTTATGTAGCACTATACTTCAACCTGATTATTAACAACTTTTAAGTGAAACATATTTATTGTGCACTTTATTTTTAGGCGCAAAAAGCGTGATGCGCATCAAGCGCACCTTGGGTTCAAAATATACAAAAAGGCCGCCCAAGACCGGTCCTATTGGAAACCCTTAGGGGAGGCCTATGTCCTGCAGTGGACGTCTTGCGGCTGAGATGATGATGAAATAGGTATAGATTTATAGTTCACAATGTTTTTTTTTATAAATATTTATAATCCTAGGTTCCAAATATACAAAGAATATTTCAAAATCGTTCGATCAACAGTTGACCATTTAACCCACCACTGTGTCACAGCTAGTTCAAGTTAGAACAACCGCCTCCACCGTTTTTGCCCGCGATATAATAAATTATGTAAGGATGGTATTGTCTTTTGATGGTATCTTAACTTAGTGGGTCCATTTGCTCAAGTTGAGGGCACTTGTAACGATTTATAAATGCCTCTCCATTGTCTGCGCACTGAAATGTGGTACGATTCAGACAGAAATTACACCGCGTCCTCCAGAACCTTTTTAGGCGTTACGTCGTTGTCATTATTTCGAGAGAATTATTGGAGTTTGTGTGTTAATGGATTTTTTTCTAGTCATTTTAACAGCTGGTTAAAATATGAGTAACTGAAACTAAATGATTGGATATTATTAAGTTTCGTCTGCTCTTTTAAATGTTTTTTTGCGATGTTAAATGTAGATTCTTTAAATTCGTGATTGAGGCCTTTCGTGACAAAAAGGCTGGCACATACTTTGCTCAAAGTCTTCTTGGCACGCTTTAGTGATTTGGCAAAAGTTTTCTATTTGTAATTTTATTTTATTTTAAACTTAAAATATTAAATTCTTAATTTGAATGTCAATGAACTTTTTACGTAATAAAAGAAAATATGCAAAGATTTGGTTAAGTATAATCCAGACAAGCGAGACAGTGGGTAATCCCCTAGCTTATAATAATGCTGTAACAAAGCTTACATAAGGTACTGTAGGCAAATCTAGCGGCACGGTGTAGCGTCGGAAACGTTGTAACAGATAGGATTACTTAGTGTACCTCTGATATGTTTAGAATTCACAGCAAATTCTGGAAACACGTCATTCTGGCTTACCGCTATACAATTTGACACTGTTAAGAATTTCAGAGGAAATTCAATATTAATAAAGTGTGTGAAAGTTTAGTTTCGAATAACGCGTTCTGACGTTTGGGGGAAATGTTGACTATGTTTGTTGTATGTGTGTCGCAGGTTGTTAATATTAAAAGTTTTTTTCGTAGCAAGCTAGTGAGCTTTCCGCCCCGCGGTTTTACCCCCTTAGGGGAAAAACTAAAATACCTACTAAACTAGTTCCCTTATAAGGTAGTGTGTTTTTAACACTTTCGGTTACAACATCACTTAATATGGTGATGATGAGATAGAATATACATATTTCAATTTGTCGGCTGTGTGTTTCAAGACCCGAGCTCGTTCCTTGTGGAAATCATTTGACTTCATTACATTCCCTTTATTATGTTTCAGTAATAATAAACCCTTTATCATAAAAAAAGTATTATTAAAAAAAATATAAGCCAACAACATAAAACAACAGAAATACATAAAATATACAACACAATATTCATGAAAGTATATTTATTTATGGAATGCACTACGTAAAAAATAAAAGAACCGAATATTTCATTAAAGTGTATAATTTTTTTTTCATTTTGCATAAACAAATATTAAAATACATAAAGTGTTCGATGTGAATATATTTTATGTTTTATAGATTGGCAAACACCTATTATTTTAATCGTTGAATAATAATTCACGGATTTAATAACCATTTGTTAACTTATTTATAAACTATTATCTATTTTAAGCATAACTTGACTTGTGTGGAGTTCTAGATGTCTTCAAGGCCAGAGTGAATAGGTTTTTTCAGGGCAAGCGTGGTACATCTCCTCCTGGGGTCAGTCGAAACGTAAGCCCATTTATCTAAAAAAAAAAAGTTGCTATCTAAAAAAACATCAAGATTTTTATTAAAATCCTATATTACCTAAACAACCTGTGACATACAGCACAGCGACAATTCTGTATATCGTTTCGATATATCGCAAGTACTCCCAGGACGAATCAACCGTCTACCTGAAAATATTCTTGTCATAGACACAACTGGGGATATGGCAACTTTTATTTTTATAGCTGGTAACACAGAACATAAAATACATGGAGATTCACGAGAGATAGACAGTTACGATGAACGTATGCGTAAATTAATATTGTTTTTTTTTTCTTTGTCACTATTTGCTATTATGTCGCCCAATTAAAATGTTTAAAGTTTCTTTGTTCTGGCTGAAAAGACATCTCGAGCCTGGATATATAGACCCAATCCAAATGAACCCAAAACCATGACTATTATACCACAAAAATCTAGTATATGTATTGTTATCGTGTCACAGTCTATTTATTACTCATCATTCATGACGGATTTCAATTTTTAAAAATCAGCTGTCTCCATATTTTTATAATCTGTGGCCGACACATACCGATATTGGTATGTCCCATTCCACATAACTGGATATTCGCAAGGCTTTCGTTTCGTTTCATTTGCCATTCCAATTATGTCGTATATTTTTAGTGCCCAAGACTGATGGAGCTAAGATAAAGACTGTATCGATTTTGAGAAGTTTTATGTTTATTTGTATAGGTACTATCGGTACAGGAGTTCTGGATAAGTTATCCTATTTAATTGACATCATCAGGTATTCTTCACTGCTGAGCATAGGCCTTTCCACTTAAAAATACTAGAGTGGTAGCGTCTTAAAAATAATTATCGGAAAAACGTAACCACATGCGAGTTCCTAAGACATATCTTTGGAAGCCATGTGTGTCTCGTTTCTTCTACGGTGAAACTAACAAGTGAGAACTACAAAATGAGCTGGGGACACTTGAGCAAGTGAGGAACTATGGCAGATATGCCTGCAGGCATATACGAAGTGGCAACGTGACAGTGCAGTACGTATGTACACTCCTAATCTAGTTACGATAGATTATAACATCACTAGTGTTCGCCCTGTGGTTTCGCCCGCGTTCCCTAGGGATCTTATGTTTTCCCGGGATAAAAAGTAGCCTATGTCTTATTCCAGACTATAATCTATCTCTGTGCCAAATTTCATCCAAATCCGTTCAGTAGTTTTTGCGTGAAAGAGTAACAAACATACATCCAGACATCCATAGCCATACTCACAAACTTTCACATATTAGTAGGTTTGCCTTTAAAAGAATATTCGAGATATAAGCCAGTGTCATTAAAAAACTAGGGGTGTTCATAAATCAATAAATTGTATACGTTCAAAGCTAATTAATGGAGGGTGGGGGGGGGGGTCAAATTTCGCTAGATATGTCCTTCCTCTATCCTGTAAATGAATATATCCAAACCCACTTCATTCTACTGAATTTACAAGATACTTATCAAGATATATTATGTTCCTTTTTTATTATATCTCCTTATATGTATATCCCTCGACCAACTAAACAGTCATTTAAATTCTACAATATTAAATATACAAACAGTAACCAAATATGCACGATATTTTAAAGGTAAGGTGAGGTCTGCAAGCCCAGTGTTGCCAGTGTGGTGGCAATTATCAGTGCAATTTACCGTCAGAGTGGCGGATCCGTCGAGATATTCAAATGTGGATGTATAAACTTGCGACTTTATCGAGATATTTTTTAAATATCGAACGTGTAGTGCGTGAGGAATTCAAATGTAAATTAAATTGTTTTATTTTTTTTATAGGACTACGCAAGTTCGTGTTAAGGGTTGTAATACATAGGTACTATTTGTGTTTAGGTAACTCTTCGATATGCATGTATTCTGCGACTTATGAATATAGATAAAGCGAAAGTGGCATGCCAGAAAATGGTAGAAAATTCAAGTTTTACCGCAAGTATTTATTCGGCAATGCGCGACATCGGGCAAAGTGCAAATATGTCGGTAGTCTGCGCAGCACAGTGATAACGAGTTGGAGACGCTTCGTCATCTGCGGCCACTCGTGGCTTGGAGACTCGCCAGGGCACGAAGTGCTGAGATTTTAAGGTACGGTTCCGGCGGAGCGACTTGCGATTTTGCGATTATTTTTGCCAAAAGTCAGGGTGATGGTGCTATTACATTTTTAAATGGCGTACAAATTGATGAAGATGACGAATACAGTCGTAGATGGTAGAGGTTTTCATAATTATTATTACTTTTTCCGTGACAAAAATATAGTTTACCAAAAGATTTGGTGACACGGTGTAAGATACGTATAGATCAGATACGTATCTTAGATCAGAACAAATAGATGTGATGATTCACACCAATGTTTCTCCTGGGGTCACGACTACGACACCACTTTTGGCGGGACAGCTATAAGCCAACCAGTCAGCTTTATAAAAATATCTTTGCCTCCAAAATATAAGGCATCAAATAACTGTCAGATATCGAATCTCTAACATAATCGTTAGTTTCGTGCGTAGAATTTAAATTTATGCGATTGCGTCTGAACAGTTAAGACATTTTATCGCATTCATAAAACTGCAGCTTAAAATGTGTCAACGTGTAATGGATACATTTAACAAGAATTTGCAATTTATGCAAGACTCCCAACATAAATTTTGTCGTACGACACCGAATCGAGTTTCGACTAACGACAATTTCTCTAATTTTAATACCGAACAGATTTCCTTTTGTGAATTCCGATTTTTAGTTCAAAATTTGAAATTTTGTGATGAAATTCCAAATTTAACTTCTGAAATTTCACTTTAGTGATCGATTCGGTTAGATAATTGGATGTCCTTTGAGAACTTTATTCTATTAAAGTGGTATTTGAGAGAAATATGTTTGAATCCTTACAGTGGAGTTGGTAACATTCTATTTTCAGTGGATTTCTTTTTAAATGAGTTTGAATTTTACAAAATGTATGTTCCATGTATGAATAAAATTAAAGTGCTATAATGCATAATTGTTTTAAACTCTATCAAATTGTCTCTGTATTGTTACTCAGTAGGTACCTACTAGTCGAAAGATTTCTTATCGAGAGTGAAAGCCAGCCAGATGGGTACTACAAAGTACCCTACTATCATGTTATTTTGAAATCATAAAAAATATCAAAAGCTCAAGTTCATTGTAGGATTCGAACTCACGACCTTCGCCATAACATTCCACGTCAAATTCAGTAATTGAAAAACGACATTCGTAACTCAATTGCCACAATCAGAAAAAGTCAACAAAGCTAGGTACCGTCACAAAAAGTTTCCAACCATCTAATGAGATATAAGACTGAATAGAATGGTTTCCAAGGTCCAAGTTAAAGAAGTAGTCAATTAACAAGTCCGCGCCAAAACTTTTTTACTTGTAAATTTTTAACAACGCCTAAGTTTGGTAAATAAGTTCGGGTTTTTTATTCGCTTCCTTGGAAATGTAGCTTAGGGTTTGAACCCTAAGCTACCTAAGCCTAACCTAACCCTAAGCTTTAAAATAAGTTAATAATAATCTTTCTTATCAGTTCTACCAAAATTTCTTGATATATTGAGTGATGATCAAGTTTTACCACAAATACGACATACTTTACCTAGGTTTTTTTTTTCAAAATGGCTGATTACAATATGCCTGTGATATTTCGATTCAAATAACATGAAAGGAAACCATATAATGTTATTTTGTTATAGGAAAACAGCAATTTCTATAATATAAACCCTTTTCCTTTTCGAAAAGACAAAGATGATACGGTTTATATAGCAACAGTATCATATGAAGAGATTGACCAACGCCCTGGAAAATTATACTGCGTACGAGTAAACCCAAATATCGAGATATGTATCTTTATAAGAAAATTGTTCGAGCGTCAATTTTTAGGAGGCAAATTCTCGGACAACGTCGCCGCGTCGCTTCGTTTTTGGATTCATTCAAGAAGTTATTTTAAGAATGCAATAGAACAAATCTTTTATTGATTTTCGATGTTTTTGCTCAGAAAAAGCATTGTGGTCATATACTATTATTTTAAAGACTAAATCAGTGATTGGTATTTCATACACTTAAGTATTTGTCATTCAGTAGTTTATTATTGTCAGTTGAAGCAAAATTGTTAATTTTTATGGAGCTGTTTTTCTAGGGTTTAATCTCATGTATGACTGAAAGTAAGCTTACTTGAGTTCATTATATTGTATTGTCATCAGTAATAAAACTGTGTCCAAAATTTCAGTTCAATCGGTTGAATGAAACTGGGTTAAAATTCCATAGTAACATTCAACCTACATCCTAACAGGTGGAGGTAAATAAAAGATAGTAGTAATAAAATAAAAAAATATTTATTTATTTATTTACTTCATTTTATTTTTAAAAGAAAATCAACAAGTTTGACAAACTAAAAACGATTTAAAAAAGTCAATTTACAATCCTATATTTATAAGTTGATGTAAAATTTTTAATGCCAAAAATAACACGAGAACTTGGAGAAATAAATAAATAATTTAAATAAATACAACGTGAAAAACCCACAACAAAAGCGTAAACAAATAAAAAACGTTATTTCTTACGAGTCGACCAAAAACAACACTTCAAAGGAATTATTTATTTTTTGTTAAGCTTCTTTGGTTAGCTAGATCGGATACCGTGGTTATGCCTGGCCTATTCATCATTTTTGTTGATTTTGTAAAAAGTTGTCGTGCTATTTCTACTAATATTACAAGTTTTAGTGCAAATTGTAGCAATGTTTGTACGTACGTACAGGAAGCACAGTGTTAATAATGTGTCGATATTTAAAATCATTCTTATTTCAAAAACAGTCTCATAAAAACCTAATGGCCCTTTTCAGTCATAAAATTAGTTTTTAGACAAATACTTTTCTTCCCCAAACGACTTCGATTATTCGGTAAGCGAAAAAAAAGGAAATAAACTCGAGTCGTAAATAAAAAGAGACAATTCTATGCAAATAGGGCCCTCAAGTAGCCGAACAGTGTGCGAAATATTACTGGTGCGTTGACATTGGGATTGTTAGGGTGGGTGTACATTGATGTATGTGACAAAAAGTATTGTGACATTGTTTTTATGCTTCATAAAAAAAAAATGACTTGACGTATACATTTTTTTTAAAATTGTGTTGTTATGGCCGAGAACAGATATTAAACATACTTTCGCATTTATAACACAAGCTAAGATATTTTAATTCGCAATCTTTAGGTAAATAGAAAAAGTGAAATAGGCGTTGAAATATTTTCAATTAATATTTGTTACAGTGCAATACTGTACAGTACAATCCGACGTCCAATGTAAAGAAAGCTCCATTTCTTGCACAAGGCATTCCAACATACTATACGCATATATCCGTTTCTGTAGCGCATCAGGGATGTTTGCCGAAGCACGTGTAGACTGCTTTTATGCTGTAATGCGGGAGAGATGCGCATCCCTGGTCAACAGCATCCTGAGCATGATTGCAAGGTTGGACTGCTCCTTCATGAATCACTGCTGCAGGGTCTCGGCTGGAGCGGTATCCCTGAAGCAGTGATTGAATAAGTAATTTAATTTATACAATTAACTAACATAGTATATAAGATGTAAGTACTAACAAATTTGAGTTGTAATTACTTGAAATAAAGATTTATAATTATTATACTATTTTAGGATGTGTCGAATACCATACTAGAATGTGTATAACACGTCCTATATTGTTACATATTCTACATTATTCTATTGTGTAACAAGCGCATTAATACTGGTTTAAGATGTTATTATATTTTAATTAATGTTATGTTTAACATGTTTTCTTTGTGACTTTTCTAGATGTTTGCACTGTCCTTCAATCCTCATTTTGTAATAAAAATACATTTTTATTTTTTGCTGGGTAGTATTAGCTTAACTCTAGGCTTTGTGTGCTTACCACCTAGTTAAAAATAAAGCGATATAAAATTAAGCGTGTGACTGAATTGAAAAATATTAATTTTGTAGATGTAAGAATAACGCATATATTTTGAGATACACAAACATGAATATCTGAAAGATTATAAAGTATGCAGACAGCACAAAACTCTAAAATAATCTCAGTAGCCTTACTTACCAACAGAACCTCCTGAATTAAGAACTGCATAAAGGCACATGGGCTCAAAACATGTGTACAAAGGCATTGAATAGCTAAGCACGGGTTGTTTACACGGGGCATGTACTATATGGATTAGAGATTGTTTGAGGGTCACCCTTGGTTTCCTTTTGTATTAAGATGATATGAATATTTAGTGGTTCCTGGTAGTACATGGGGTAAAACGTCACGTATGTGTGTTGTAAATTTGCATTTTAGGATGTAAAGTAAGGCTTCGTTTTAGATTTAAATAAAATGAGGAAGGTATCTAGTCCTCAGCGCATAGGACAACAATGACATATATTTAGCAAAGCCGCTGTCTCGTGAACACGTATGATCTTAATGTATAATTACCCAAATGATTTTAGATTTTTTGATAATTTAACAGCTCTGTTTACGGCTTAGTTATTATAACGCATATTAATCTAGACGTTTTTTTGTTTTTCCACACGCTGAGGGTAGCTAAAGAGGGTTAGGAGCTTTACGGCTACATCTCGATATGACTAGATAGCTGGTATGACTAGATCGTTTTAACTTTGCAGGTGTCAAATGATACTTATTTTGGGAATTTTAATAAAGATTATTATAAAAATTCAAAAACATGTAACAATGTTTTATGGCAATAAATATTTATTTTTATTTTTGTCACACGACTACATCTCGATATGACTAGATAGCGGGTATGACTAGATCGTTTTAACTTTGCAGGTGTCAAATGATACTTATTTTGGGAATTTTAATAAAGATTATTATAAAAATTCAAAAACATGTAACAATGTTTTATGGCAATAAATATTTATTTTTATTTTTGTCACAAAGTAACCTAAAATTTGTCACAAAGTAGCTCCAAAATTTGTCACAAATCATACAATCTGTAACAACCTTTACAATTGCCGTTTTGGTCCCCACAAAGACGTTTCTTTGTGGAACTCCAGCTTTACAAATAAGTAGCGTAACCCAAACATCTGCAGTAAGGGTAAGCAAACGGTACAATTGATCGAGTCGACAAAACGACTTATTTATTCCAGATACAACCCGCGCTATAAACAATCATGATTTCTGAATGGATACTGTACACTGTTTGTGTGTGTTGCTTCACTCTCCGAGTCCCCATCAGGTCTTATTGGAAGGTTAGGTACCTCCACATTATTCTACAATAAAATAGAACATCTCCGTCCTTCCACCAATCCTCGTGAAAGCAGGTTAATCATTATACGCCCGTATATAGAAAGAGAAACAACTTCAGTCAAGAATATATTCAAATAATTGAAAACAAATCTTATCTTATAAACTGGCCACATGTAATAAATATGGTATTTAAGGAAGTAAATGATTTTAATTTGGAACGTGAATTCCAAATTCAAAAATGACTTTTATCTGATAGATCGCAAACCCGATGATTGAAAATAAGGGTAAAGCCACATTACCTCACTCAATCTTGTCCTCACAGGACTTGTCCACATCGCGGCATCGTACTAGGATTGCCTCTAAATCACAAGACAAATGAACCGTCATGCCGGCAACGAGTAACTTGATATAGTGTGCACTAACCCTATACAATTAATATATTGACTTTTGTAATTTACGACGGCGGCCATATTGAGTGCTGCATAAATTCCTATTGTGCATAAGCAACGTAAATCTTGAATAGGAGAAAAGTTATTGGTTATTTTAGTTGATAACAAGTACGCAAATCGGTATTTGCTCATTGGTAGTGATTTCTGATGCCGCATCTAAGGTCATGAATTCGAATCCTACAATGAACTTGAGCTTTCGGTGAAGGACAACATCGTGAGGAAACCATAGCACGGTGGTTGGGTACTTTATAGTACTTACTCGCCTGGCTATGGTATATTCCGGCAGTTGCACTTGAGAGCCAGTTACCTTCTAGGCTTTATAAAGGTCGGCAACACATTGCTAATGTCTATAGGCGACGGTAGCCACTTACCATCAGGTGGACAGCCTGCCTGCTTGTCAGTCTTCTTAAAAAAGAAATCTTTTCACGAAAGCATTAAGTTGGAAGTTGTCCTATTTCTAGATTTATAAAAACATCTAGTCTTAGTACTTAAGAAATAAGATTATTCGAATTAAAATACAGCGAAATTATTCGTTTGTAACTAAATATTTAGTAGTAAAAAATTCTAAGTAAGTACGTACCTATATCCAAACAAAACGGCTATATTCGTATTCAAAATTAGAACATTTAAAAACAATACGTTTTCATAAATAGAACAGCAGACAAGACATTCGAGACAGACGCGGAGGAAAGACAAAATGTAATTTACTCTATTTTAAGAAACCTGCGTATACAGGGTGATCTAGTTAATAAATAACGCAAGTGCGTGCGTGTGGGTAGTATTTATTGTCGGCAGTTCGATCGTGGACGAGCGATGTATCAACCTGTATAACACACGCGATAGTACAAGGTGCTGATGGATATGTTGTGGGTTGTTTTATATCACACCCTGTATACTCTCTGGGATGAGTGATTAAGGTCGGATTGCTTTTGCTCTTTCATACATAATTAAGCAGTTTATTTATGCTATACTGAGATTAAACGGTTAAAGTTAGTTAAGGAATGTTTAAATTATACCCTGATTAAATCTTCTTTTTTATTTTGTACTAGCTGTTCCTCGTGGTTTCACCCGCGTTCTCGGTATAAAAGTAGCCTATGTCCCTCTCCATACCATAGGTTATCTGTGTTCCAAATTTCATCGCGATCGGAATAGCGGTTTAGGTGTGAAAAGGTAAAAAACAAACAAACTCACATTGGCATTTATAATAGTAAAGTTAGGATGTTCGATTTCTTTGTGTCTCAAATTTATTTGATATTTATCATATTTAGGAAATAGATCCTAAGGGAATGTGAGTAAAACCGGGAGGAAATAAATACTACATAACATCATCATCTCAGCCGCAAGACGTCCACTGTTGGACGTAGGCCTCCCCTAAGGACCTCCAATAGGACCGGACTTCGGCGGCCTGCATCCAGCGTTTTCCGACGACCTTTACAAGGTCGTCTGTCCACCTTGTAAGCGGACGTCCGACGCTGCGCTTGCTTTATATTTATTTAAGTAAATATAAATAAATAAATAAATAATAAGAGCACTCTATATAAACTTAAAAGCTTTAAACAATGTTTCTGGGTGGGATATCAAAGAAAAAAGTTTTATTACGGAGTAAATACTTTACTTTTGTAAGCATTCAAGTGTAAAGAAATGGGAGTAAATATAAAAGTCGTGGTTGTTCTATAATAGCTCGGTAATAAACAAAATAAAAAAGATATAGGGTTATTCTGTAATGTATATTATATCTCAGAAATTTATTTGCTTTATTATAGGTAGAAACGAATGCATTATATTTTGTGGCAAAATTTATATAAAAAAAAACAATAATAAATACACCTTTTCTCTATAAACAATCCAATTTTAAAATGCATTAAATAATTTCGTAATTATAAGTTAATTTGTTCTTTTTTAAAAAAATATTTTTAACATAAAATCTTGTTGGGGTGTAGTGTATCGGTTCTTTCAAAAGTAGTTCTTTCAACCGCATAATGCAAACAGTGCTTAATTGCAAATGGATTCATTTTCGACAACGTAATATATCTATTGACTTAGAGGTAGTTTCAATTTGAATAAAACAGATTGCAACAAAATAACGTAATCCACGTTACTGTTATCTGGTTTCCATAGACAGTATAGAAATATAATATATATAAAAAGCCCTTTTGTTCATCACCTTTTCACCACGAATAGTGATGAATTTTAGTATGTAATTCGACGAGATCATCACTAATTCATATTGTTTTTCTTGTTTCAGGTAAGATTTTGAACTACGTTAATGGATGCAGTATGTAAGTTAATACAGACATAAGTATTATTTATTGATTATTCTCGACGAATAAGTCTGGTAGAGTTGTTTGGAGCTCCTGAAACTAGCTCAGGCTCATTGGTTCTGGAAATCTATGGATGAGTTGCTCGCACATAGGCTTTTTCTGGGCAAGCGTGCTGCATCCTCGTCTGAACTGGGTCAGTCGATGTCCAAACGCAAAAATAATAATTTAATAAAAGTTCTTAAATTCCATTGACTTCACCAACAGACTAAAATTCCCAATCACACTAAAAATCTATATTTTTTTAAATTTAAACTCAATTGACATCACAAAAGAACTAAAATTCCACAGCCAATCACCTCTTAAATCGTGTCGCTATATCCTTTAAAGCTGCAAAACTGTTCCTGCATTGCCACTTAGAATTTTCTCACACATTGTTCCATCGGCAGACTCACCTACCCTTATTAGATCTTGAACCCTGTCTTCAACTTCTACATCTCCTTACGTCCAATCCATTGCGCGCAACATACGACTCACTTGAATTGTGTAGCAACGGAGCGGTCGATAGAAAGGGAGGTAAGCGCAGTAGTAGCTAAATGCTTTGTTTGGTAATTTTGTAGTGCGAGGCGTCCTTCCTCCATTGATTGTGTTTGCACTGTACAGTCAATAGAACTTAATTTTCTCTGGACTACGCTCTTCTGCTTTTATTTGTAGTTTTGTCGTTTTGTCGCCAATACCTACTTCGGCATTCGGTTCTGCTAGTGTCGTAATTTACTGCAACGTAGTACTAATTATATCGATCGATGCTTATGTTACCTACCAAAAGGTGAATGGCAGATGCAGTTTTAGATCAGTGACCCTTTTAATTTTGTTTCTTTTTGTTATGTCTATCCCTTTTTAACACCGTTAAAACTAGGCAATTCGATGAATCAACCTCAACTAAACATACTTGATGTATTTATTGTCCAAACAAAGACTAATTCATAGTGAAGCAACGAGCGTATTCCCAAGAAATCCCCTATACGAGCAAATCTGGGACACACGTCTAGTTCCACAATAACCAACACATTCTGACCTTTATCTGTGTTCATCTTTATACAAACTAGAGGTCAATGTAAGACAGTCGTATCACTTGTCTCGTTTCAACCACCAGTATTTCAAAACCTATGTGTTCTCTAAATTGTAATAGAAAGACAGGTCACATTAAGTTGGTTGTGTAGGATTCCGGGTCCAACTAGATGTCTCCCATCCCAGTGTTCAGAGGTAATTGAGATCATGAATCAATCGTATCTCGAAATCCTTCGAAATTCAAACAAATGCGACGTAGATTGCGCATTATTACGAACGTATTGCTTGTTTTGTTACCCACTGCTCTTGGTCTCGACGAATAAAATGCGCAATGGATATTTAAATTGGGTTTAGTTCAGTGGGTATACAGCGTGTTGGTAAAAGGAATAAAGTCGAAATATAGGAAAACGATAGTTTACGAAACTAATATAAGTAAAGGAATTCCAGGCAATTTTCTTATAGGCCTTTATGGATCGCAAATGTGACTGCCCGTGTTATTTATCGTACTATATTGCTTTGTTCCAATCTATAACATTATTTTAGGGTCTTAATAACCTATTTATTTGAGCAATCGTGATTGGTATTTTTTTATTCCTACTATATAATTTTACGTATGTGCAAAATATCATACATAAAGCGAAAAGCAAGACCCTGGTGAATAGCATTCCATCGAGTAAAAGAAACATGTTTTTACCATATTCAAGTATGAAATTATCAAGCAATTTGCTTCATTTTGACGTTGTAAAAAGTCGTACTAAACCGCAGTATGTTATTAGTCGTGGAAAAGCATAATACATAATAGAAGCTAATTAGGTGTCTACAGACAGCTATGTAGCGTTTGCATGAGTTTTTAAACAGCATATAGTTTTCACATGCAGTTTTAAATGGTTTGAAATTAAGCAAAACTGTTTTATAAAACGTTCATGAAGTACACATTTGTGAAAATAGGTATTTTTGATGTAGCTTTTGGTAAACAAAATATTAATAACGTAATATTGCTGGTTTTATAAAATACACCATTAAAAAACCTTGTATATTATTTTATGAAATTCTTTTTGAATTTGGAATACGGGGTATTCTAAAATAAATATTTTTTTAAGAACATTATTTGCTGGCGATCATTTAAGAGCCAATTCTCTTCTAGGCTTTGTGTGCTTCGGCCACATCATCACTTACCATGGTAATATTTTGGTCACAAGTCAATCCACTGTAAAAAGAAATATCTACCTACAGGGTTCAAGTTATGATATAGTCGTGAATACAGAAACGTAACAAATTAAAAACGTATTTATAAAAAGAATACATAACCCTCCAAAGCACAAACGATACAATGAACATAGACACACGGATGGCTCTTTTCCGTGCACACATCCAGAGTTCAAACACTGGGCAGCCCGTTCGTTAGGCCAAGTTGGTGCGGACCTAAATCCAATTTGGCTGACGTGAATGCACTACGGTACTGGAAAAAGTGTCTTTTGTCTCTGGAATTTCTATTGTACTGTGTATCTTATCTTTAAGTTTTATATGCCGGTTATTCGATGCTATCGTCGTTTGAATGGGTTGCGTGTATGTATTTCTTGTTTCGATTGTGAGGATGTGAATTAATGGTGGATACGTGATATTCCCCTTCATCTTAAAATTGTGATATTCTCTTTTTAAGCGCAATATTTAAGATCTTTTTCTTTTGTAAATATTTAAATTATCTAACCTCCACTTCATAAACAAAACATGAGTAACGTGTTTCGTTTACACTATAATCTCGAAGTCAATGCACTTTAACATAACATCCATTTAATTTATTATTGTTTACCAAAAAGCCCGAGGACTTGGCCATACTTGGCCACTGACTTGGCTCTCGATAACATAAACCACTCGAGAATACTCACCCGTCGGGAAGTGTTAAAGAGGCGTAATAAAAAGTAAACAACTACGCGATACTGTGCTGGCCATAAATATCTTTAAACTTATAGTTTTAGCCCAGTTTTTAAAGTTTAAATTCAATGGTAGCGGGCGATTGACGTCATAACTTTAAGAGTTGTTTCAAATAAGGCTTAGAATTGTTTTGAGACTTTGATTCATAGCGATGAAAAATTTTAAACCCTATTTTAACTTGACTATTTATTACGATGCAGTGAATTAAATAACAGAATAATCCTAAGTAATAAATAAAACATCCAATAATCGCCATCTCTGACACGTCAAATCTTATGTTTAAATTTCGAACCACAAATAAATCTGCTCCACTTTATAAATTCACAAAACTTTTTTAAATCGATATTATGGCAACAACCACGTCATTATTCTTCCGAACTGTTAGTGCACCGTTCAGAAACTCGCGGGGAATGCATGCATGGCGGAATTTTATTCAGTGTTTACTTTGAGCTTCATTCTTCTTCGGTTGCAACATTCGAATTTTAAACGTTCAAATTTTGAAAAATTTTATAAAAGTAAACGTTAGTATGGAATCTCGTTTTGCAATCGTGAAAAGTGTAACATTTTTCAACCGATTAGTTTTTTATCTGGAAATGGTTAGACATTTTTTAAAGTTACGTTTTTACGCATTTTAGACTTGCAGGTTTTTAAAGCTTAAAGCGTAGAGATTGATTAGAATACATTATCGGGTGATTTACTTGTGATTTTTGCATCAATTCTTTCTAATGTTCGCCATTTTCCAGTCTTTATCCATGATGGCTAACTAGAATGAGAATATTTCAAAACCAACTCTAAAATGCACTCCATCAATGGTATGAATATTCAAATGTAGCAATGCCTAAATTCTAATTAGTAATTAACGAATCAGTTCCACTTGTCAAGCTATTTCCAATCTATTTGATTTGGAAATGCAATTGGGTTGGGCGGTTAATAAATTCCAGTAGTGACGTGTGAATTGCGATGGACGTGTGTTACACCGTAACGAGCAGGCAAACTCACAATGTGGCAATTTTAGCTGGCGATGTTGTTTGATCAAGATTGTCATCCTAACTACTTCCTTGTTTCAATTCGATCGAGATATAGACAGACAGTCACAAAAGGCACCAGGAAAAGAAGTAGTGAACTTAATAAGATTTTCACATTAGTATCGAAAATTAAGATTATGATTGAAACATTACGTTACGGTGTAATAGACGACCCAATTTGTCGATACGGTTAGGTATTAGTTCCATTTGCCTAATTTTGATTATCAGGTATTTTTGGAATTCTGATTTGATTTTGTTAAATAATCTTATGGACCAATTCAGTTCCTACTGATTTACGAGTTATATGGTTCGATTTACATTAAAAAAATACTCCAATTTTTATTTTCTAACTCAAATTAATTATAATAATTTTGTTTCTAAAACTTCAGTAACAGTTTAAGTTTGAAAGTTAAACAAATTAAATGAAATAAGTAGTACCATTAGTAGGTTCTAAAATTGTTACGATATTATGGTACGTTCTTTTTTTTTCAAATTTATAAAGCACTAGATTCTGCCCCGTGGTTTCACCCGCGTTCCCGTGGGATCTTATGTTTTCCCGGGATAAAAAGTAGCCTATGTGCTATTCCAGACTATAACCTATCTCTGTGCCAAATTTCATTCAGATCCGTTCAACGGTTCTGGCGTGAAAGAGTAACAAACATCCATCCATCCATCCAAACTTTCGCATTTATAACATTAAGTATATAAGTAGGAAGTAGGATTACGTCTGAATCCTGTCCATTCTTGAAAAAAAAACATTAAGATACCTAAATTATAATAATTATATTTTAAAAAATAATGTTCACCATTGTTTTTAATTCGCATATTGTACATGCCTATAGCGATATCCAGAACAAATCCAGTAAAATCTCCTTAATCCTTATTCTTTTTAATACGATTGCAAGTAAAGTAGCTAGCACAAGGTTTCATTTTACGGATTTTATTTTGATTTTTAAAATCCATTTGTGCCGGGCGATCGTTTGTCGGTTTTTCTGTACAATAGCCGGGTGCCGCGGTAGGAGCAAATCGCCGCGGGAGACGTAACTTACTCGCATCCATTTCATATTAAAATCCAGGGTTGGTGCTTCACAATTTAACATAGTCAATTAACATAGACACGGTAATTATTTATAACAGGGATTTCAATGTTATAAATTAATTTTGAAGCTCAATATATTTGTATTGTTACCTAATTAATTAATTTTTAAAAGGCATTATTTTATTTAAATCAAACCTTCATATTAAATAGGTACTTACACAATTGTTTAAACAACATGACAGAACAAAATAAAAATAAAAAGTGACAACAACATAGGGGGCCTAATCTACAACATACTTCAATAATAAAAGTTATATAATTTTCAGTGTATGACAACCCTAATCCCGAGTCCCGCTCGTTCTTAGGAGTTAGCACTTTTTACAGCGTCGGACCGGGTTTCCTGCTAAAGGCTACGTTAGATTTATTATTTTTATTTGTTATTTTTATGTTTATTGTACTTACGATTTGCACTACACTGAGCTATTTTAAATTTCGTATTCAGAATTTTACTGTTGATAATCTAATATATAAAAATCTCGTGTCACAATGTTAGTTACCATACTCCTCCGAAACGGCTCGACCGATTTTTATGAAATTTTATGTGCATAGCGGGTAAGTCTGAGAATCGGTCAACATCTATTTTTTAAACCGCTACGTGAGTGAAAACGCGGGGAACAGCTAGTATTTTCTATATTTTCGTAAATAACATATAATATGATACTTTTTATTCCGGGAAAACATAAGTTCCCTCGGTAACGCGCATAAAACCGGGGCAGAAGCTAGTATTTAATAGAATAGTTCAACTGATGGCAGTTCTCAAATCCTAACCCCACCTGGTACCTTAAACTTCTTTTATTATAAACACTATCAAAATATAACGATAGGTATAAAACAGCGTGGATTGCAAAGGTGCACCTGCGCACTATTGGCACTTGACAGGCAAACGTGGCGTGTTCTAGACTGAACACTCATAAACTTAGGCATAAGGTTAAATAATAATAATAAATAAATAAATATTCTGGGACATTATACCTCACACATGGCCATCTGACCTCAAACTAAGCAGAGCTTGTACTATGGAAGCCAGATAACTGATATTCTACATATACTACTTTTTCTTTTGTAAATACATACATATATAGATAATTACAACCAGACACAGGACAAACAGACATGTTCATGCACACAAATGTTTGTCCTGAGTGGGAATCGAACCCACGACCTGCGGCGTGATAGATAGGGTATCTTACCAACCACGCCAACCGGCCCGTCAGTAAATAATCTGTACAAGTTTAAAATAAGCTTTTATTATCAATTAATGTTTTTTAAAAGGTAAAAACCGTTATAATAATCTTGTGATAAGTTTAATATGGGAAGTTGTTTTTCAAGAATTATGTAAAAAAAATATTGATGTAAGTCCTAATTCAAAGGACAGTTCCTTTTGTTCTTAGGCCCTGGAAACCTGAGGAACCTAAGCTTATGCCTGTAGTAGTCGTGGGTTCGAATCCTACAATGAGCTTGAGCTTTCGGTGAAGGAAAACATCGTGAATAAACCATAGCATGGTGGTAGGGTACTTTACGTTAACTGTGGTAGGGTAAAACTGGCTAATCGGTTGTCAAAAACTTAGTAGTTTTTAACATGTCCAATGTATAAACGGTGAATGAATAAATATGTTATTTTACCGCAGATATTTTCCATTTTGTAAAAAAATAACAAATCTATTCTTATTCCAACTAAAACTAAAACTCCAATCTGCACGCGAAACTATATACGAATAATTTCACGAGGCCTGAACACAGACAATTTCATACCCCAATATGACGTCCAGACTAATACCCAACCACAACCGCAAGCCGGGAATCGCGGGACAAATGTATACCCCAAAAATTGGTGGAGTGCAGAAATGTTTTTTAAAAATCCTTGTAGATCGTCCAATTTTCGTAATGCTATAGTTTTGCTGGCAATACGTGGCATCACTAAAAGGATTTACAATATCCGAGGTTTGCTGACGTTTTCACATTTATTGACTTTAGAGAGCTGAAGAGCTTGATTGAGTTTTTTATTGATATGCTTTAGAAGGAATTCTCCGAGATTCCAGAAAGCTTTTAGTTTTTGTTGACATAAAAATCGGTGAGATTCAGGTAAAGTTTTGAGTGGCAGTAAATATTTTTATATGGTCTTATCCATTTTTAGATTCAAGTAATAAAATGAATCTAAATGATGATATGATTTAAAATTGGAATGCATTTGGTTCAGTTGTTGAATTAATGGTCTTTAAAATTGAATTTAGAATAGAATAAAACTTATTTCTCTCTCGAAATTAATTGGAAATCTTGAATTAAAATTAAAAGAATTTAGAAAGTTTGAAAATCGAATAAACTTCTTGGACGCAAGTGCAAAATTACAATAGTCTATTCAAACAGCTCAGAAATAAAGGTCACTATCCAATGCACCGTATACTGTACTTGTACTTCGATCAGAGGAACACAACCCTTAGTCATCACTCACACGTGGTGTTTGATTTATGGTGCGTACGAACCGTTTGAAATGTTCGCTGCGGCTCCGTGTGGACGGGGCATTGCAAATAGCACTTACAAATATTTGATTTAAAATTGATATTCATTTGATGAAATTGTTGAGAAGATATATGTTTTAAATATACCCCCCTTATCAAAAAGGGGGTTCCAAACTTAAAAAAAAACTTTTGCTGACAAATAAATCAGCATGCTGTACTCAAAGATGTTATTTAGAATTTATTATTTTTAGAAGTAAAGTTATTGATTTCTAATATTAAACTATTAGTAGTCTTATGTACCGACCCAAAAAATCCTCTTTCTTTTGACAAATATCTCGCATGTCATGTCTCCGGGGTAAAACAATAAGAACTAATCCAAATACCCCAAAAAAGTGACAATATTTCAACAAGACAGTTTCACTTCAAGAGGCTTGTAAAAATGAGGCAAGAGGCCTCTAAAAATGAGGCATAAGTGTGGTATAAGTAAGGAAATATCACCTCACACATTGGGGCAATTCATCCAAGTTAGTGATACAGGGGAAACTACTTTACCGTTTATTTTGTCAACTGGGACTGGGGAAAAAAGAAAATTGTGAGTTCTCGAGTTAGGTGTATGACAATAAAAAATGGCGGGAAGGTGTGTAGACTGCTTATATAAGCGTTTGGAAACTATGATGGCTTTATTCTTATTTTTCGGACGCACCATGCGTGTAATATAAAAAATAATAAATTATCCTCTAGGTTACATGTGCAGTGGCGGTGATGTCATTGACCTTACTGGGAAGGAAAACACCCGCCTGGTTGGCTGCCACCCTCAAGTTAAAAATCTTTCGCAAGCACCTACCGGTGCGTTTCAGTAGCTGGAAATTGAGGTCAAACACTGGCCAATACAAAGTAAAAAAAATGTGACTATGCCAAAGCATTTACATATCTGACTTATTCATCAACTTGAGGTAAAACAAATAGAAAATTTAATATTTGACGCGACTGAGTCTACAGTCGTTGATAAAGCACTTAATCAGTTTGCCAAGGTGTCAAATTAATTGAGAATCTGTGTAGAAATGGGGCACGGGGTATGAAAAGAGACCTAAAATAATGTAAGGCCTGCACAGGCAAATATGAATTTTCAGACTAATAATACGCACGACACGCATCATTGGAGATCATCATTCGATATTCAATTTCAGAATATTCCGATATCACAAATCAATTTTCCGCTTCCCATAACCATTCGGAATTCAAAAAAATAGAAAATTTTAAATGCATGCACACGCGGTGCCTGGGTATAAATTAAGCCGATTGTTATCCAGGCAATCGTTTTGCTCTATTATAGGGATTGGGCATTTTGCGTGCGGGCTTAGGGTTGGTAGGTACTATAAATTTTTAATTTAATTTTTATTGTTAAATTTGTTATAATGAATTTAAATACTGACTAATTATAAATTGATTTATTTTTTAATTAAAAATCCTTAAATCGTTATTATTTTCGCAGGACGTCAATTGTCAAAAAATATACATAATTATATTATATATTTTTTGAAGTTATACTTCTTTTGGCGCTTTAGGGAAAAATTATGAGAGTAATTTTTTACGATGAAATTTTTTTATAAAGAAGTACCTATAACTTCTTACGTGCGTACATAAGTACACACAAACATTTTTATAGAAATAGAGACTGACTATGACATAATGTTTTAAGGCTTTGTTTTCACATGTTTCTATTAATATTAATTTATTTATATCACAATACTTTCAAAGTAGTAAAATAATTACTTTTATGTTTTCTTTTGAGAAATATAAATTATCAATTCCACGACAAATAATGAACAGAACTCTTCTGCTAAATCTTAACTAAAACTATGTCAGTTAGCTGAAGTAGCAATGGGCAGTCCACATCGTTTGAAAAGCCGATAATAATTATAATCGATGTGGAAGAAAGGTTCTCGAGTGGAGACTGAAAAGTGAATGCGATTTTTTAGCTGTTTATAGAAAATTGAAAAAAATATTCTTACGTGCCAACCCTAATGCATTCAGTGGACGCGTTTCAGGTTTTGATAGGCATTAACCATGCACTACGTAGAGTAGAATTTTATATCAAATTGATATTGTAATCCCACTGTATTTATTTAATCTGTGGTTTTCGTTTATTGATTCTAGTCTATATGAACTGTGGTTTGGAACACGAGGATGGACATAGATAAAGTAGCGGGACATATCTAGTAATTAATATCTGAAGAAAAACTTTTACATTCCATAGACCAAAAACAAAGATATAAAAATAGTCCATTAATTTCACTGGCAGATGTTAGTTAATGGAATTCGACCCAATAATTTCTATTGATATGTAATTGACGTTAACCGTCTATTGCCATCTCATTAGCTTCGATGCCTTACATACATTATCTTGGCATAATATTAGTGCTTTACATAATTTGGGTCTGATTTCCATACACAAATGTACGTTGTATTTGTCATAGATTAAGTTTATGCAGACGTGTCGGTCATTAAAAATAGTTGAAAGCAGAAATAAATGAACTCAATCCATTTCAAATATATTTGACGAGTGTTTTATTTTGCAATTTTTCTAATTAAATACATGCTGCACTATTTGGTTCAATTGACATTAAAGCTTATGTAGTGTGCAGTAAGGTGCATTCTTGTTTAAACAAACTAATAAAAGCGATTTATAAATTTTACAAAATAAATACGACAATATGTTGTAAATTGTTATATTTTACTTTTTTGTGATCTAGGTAAATTTAGCTTTTAGTTAACAATGCTACATTTGTATAACTCAGGGCTTCCCAAACTTATTTGTACTGCGCCGCCCGGCGCCCTTGAGACCTTGAGATATTAATTTGGCTGTTAGCTGGCAGCTAATGAGAAGGATGTCCTTGCTTTTCTGAGCATAGCTTCTCAAAACGGGGCTCCACTTTGGAACTGGAGCACTTGCCACTCTCATTTCTTTCTCTACGTCTATTTTTGACCTGTACTTGTTTTGTATTACTGCAACTGACACACGACGCCCCTGGGACAATGCTGCGCCTCCCCAGGGCGTCGCGACGCACAGTTTGGGAAGCCCTGGTATAACTAATTATATTATTTAGTCTAAAATGTACCTACATTGATGGTTACGACCATTGTCGCAATGATAGGTGTTGACGTTCTATTGTCTTCTTAACTTATTTTGATTTACTTCATGTTCTTATGCACTCCCGCACTTACATATCCAAGTTGCGCTGGCATAGAAGATAAAATAAAAACTTTAAAAAAACTAAAACATTTTTTTTACGTAATGTGGCCAGAATTAGCACGCACATAAAGCAACAATATTATATACAAGCTATATTCTACCAAATTCTACCAAAACACGTTTTAATATCAAATATGTTAACCAACTATACAGGCTCCTACTAATCCTATTTGAATATTTTATCTGTACAAAGGGCAAGCGGATAGTGGCAGCTATAAACATAGGCATGTTATGGTCGTAGGGCTCCAGGCAAGGTCCCTTAACGCCACACGAGACCTTGGACGTAGATCTAACTGGTTTACATCTGAAAATATGCTAGCGAATATCTTGGCAAAAATATACAACAAAATAAAAAGAATAATAGATAATGCATTAAAATTTGGAGTTGGAGTTAAGAATGTGTTTAAAACTTTTTGGTGGGTATTTATTTTTTCTATTCCTTTTTTTGATGAATAATCTTGAGACGAGGTTTTAATCTAGATTAAGGATTGCCCCTTAAATTTCCACTATTATCCTAACCATTAAATGAATTGCAAAATCTAAGAGTAACTCTAGATATACGAAACGGTACCTCAAACTACTTGTATATCTGTCACCAATTACATTATAATCTATGACCAATCATTAACGTACTAGTATTTAGTTTAATTTGCATATTTTGGCCACGGAGCCCCTTGTTGTTTTAGGGTTTGTTGACCTTTTGACAGCTAACACTCGAGTGATCCGATATTGGACTTCTTGACCGTCCGTTGTTGATTTTAAGGCCTTTGAGGTCAGTTGACGTTAGTTCTTAAGTAAAGATACCGTTTCATCAAGACGTTATATACTTGAATTTTCGATATTAAAATCAATATTTGAATCCCTCTTCAGTAAAAACGAATTTTCTGTTAGATTCCTATAAAGGCAGTTTTTTTTTCTTTACTATTAATTTCTGGGCTCGCGAAGGAATGCGAAAACTACCAACAACAAAAAAACCAGGAATCCCGAGACAAGTTTTTAATAGCCTTGCCTTTAATCGCAATTAAAAGGTAAGTGACGATGTGGCCCAGAATGCCAAAAGGGCACATAAGGTGCTGAGTGGGTACTACAAAGTACCCTACCACCGTACTATGGTCGTCTGACGATTTTCCCTTCACCATGAAATTCGACGTCACTGCCACCGAGCTATCATCGAATTCCTTAATTATATTTATAGAGCATCCCTTATAGATCATCAGTCCCGTAAGCTACATCACATGGTGTTTTTGGTGATGAAATATCTTGCAATTTTAATCTGTTTTTTTTTAAATCTGAATATTTGTCCAAATATATATTTTTCTAATGGATAATGACAAAAGTTTCACGCGATTAATCCATCAATCTTACATTTATAAATATTTAATAATAGCTAAATGAACACAAGGGAACACTAATTACAAAACTATAAATTTCTACAGTTTGTAATACCAATGAATATCTAAGACAGACGTCTCGCGGGAGAATCCACGATGATTGAGAAAGTTTAATTTTATACTACACAATATCCTACCAAGTTTTATACACTCTGTATTATGTATTTTAGTTTTCAGGGTAAGGATTGAAATGAAAATGAAATGAAAATATTTTTTATTCAAATAGGCCTTCACAAGCACTTATGAATAGTCTGACTCTAACGCACGGATCGGAAGGTTGCTTTTACTGAGAAGAGCCGGCAAGAAACTCAGCAATTACTCTTTTCAAAACCAACTCAGATTCATTACATCAAATTATTTATCTAGTCTCACTGACAATATGTGTGTGTTATATGACAGTAAGGAAAACATATATCAAAATTATGAGTACCTAACAAATGGATTGCAAACTCAAGCAGACCAGCCCCTAGATTAACTAGTGTACCTTAGTATACTTACTATTTAATATATAAAGATTATGACTTTATTCTTTTTTTTTTACTCAAACTTAGTCCGCAGCAGTTAAAATGCTAAATTCATTCTCTAAAAGAATTTTCTTTTAGTAAGTTTATAAAATAAAAAGCGATAGATATTTGGAACATGAGCAAAACCAGGTCAGGAGTTAGTTTATCTTATAAATAAAAGTGACTTTTCAATGATGTGGCGCGGGTCGGATCCCTTTCTAAAACTACAATAGCTGGGTGATTAAACCGAGTTATTTCATTAGCACTCGATCTTCGGAATTCTGTCAGGATCGCGGTGTTGGCACGTTAAAATATTTAGGGGTTTCTTACACCTACTATTGAAGGGGTAAACGAATTCTCTAGGAGATAGATGATTGGGGTAGTAGTATTTCGGCTCGGTGGAAATTAGATCTGTAAAGAAATAGGCTGTTTGAATTTGAAATCATCTTAAATAAAAACAATAAGGTTTAATCAACGGTGTAGTTAAGTGCCTACTTCGTTGGTCAGTCGGAACCGTCTCCTTTAGTATTTGGTAAAACTTGATATATTATAATAAATAAAGCAATAATAAAAAAAGAACAGTATTCCTTCATAAATTAAGAAATGAAATTATCGCGTGTTCACAATTTATTTAATCTTTTAGAAACGAAATATCACTCTACGATGTCACTCAATGACATTTCCAATTATTTGCGATTTCACATATAAATAAAATATCTACTTGAAAACATTTCCAATTTTCCAATTACGTTGAAAAGTTAAAAACTATTACTGTGTAACATTAGTTTCACTAAAACGTAACTTATTTAAAATTATTATTTATTTACAACAACAAGTATTTACAATCAATGTATAAAATACAAACTATGATATATAGAAAACATCCTCAAAGCCCTCGCTGCTGTCGAGAGGCAAGGTTCCCAACAGGCTGACTGCGTTCCCTTTTTGGATGGCCAAGCTTATGCGTTGGCGGAAAAAGCTCCCAGCCTGTCGGTCACCCGAAACCTCGATGAGCTTGGATGATAAAATCCGAGCAAATCGGCGAGCTTCGAACCCCCACGGACCCATGGTTTCCACTACGAATGGCATGAACAAAAAATTAGAACTAAAACAAGCGTATTTTTTAAATTTGGATTTTTCAGCACCGGTCGCAGCCGCCCCAGCGACTTTACAAGACGCCAGTATGTGGGAAGGCGCAAGTGTAACAACACACGCGGCATCCCACACCAGCGGCTTGCCAACACTCCACGGGATCAAAGCCATACCATCCGGCCTCTTGCCATAGTCACGCGCAATTCCGACTGGTTCTAGTACAGAAGGCACGTTGGCGAACGTAACTATATTTAATTTAGTATAAATAAACATACATACTAAGCTAAGCTAGTTGCAGGTAAAAGCGCAAAGTTAATACAAATGGGGTTTACCGATAATGTCTTTTCAGACGTGCGTGGTTGAAATCGCTGCGATTCGCGTTATTGGTGCCATACCAATAAGCTTTACCGATTATAGCACGTTATTTGATTTGGATATTGGCGGCTTTAAAGACTTTTGAATGGGATTATAATCGTTTTTTACAGATGCAAGTGATTTGATAACACTACTAGGTCTAATATAATGCTTTATGCTATAGATTTTCTTCTGGACTAAGTGGTCTCACCATCATATCCACGGTATCCGGGCAATTCAACTATTTTGCCTCTAACTAACCATACAGACTTCCAGACACTTATCTATACTTTCTTTTGGTAGTCGTGTGATCAATGAATTCGCAGCATTTTTGTCACGCCCGTGTGAACAGTATCTTACACTTCAAAGGAAGCAGTTTAAAAGAATTTGTTTGCCGCAAAAGATAAGCTCAAAGTAAAGGATTCATCAAAGAAATTTTAATTAAGATATCTTTTAAGAATATCTTGAATACCTCGTGAACAGGTTTTATATGGATTGGTGGGAAATATTATAAAATCTGTGTATTGAAGTCATAAGAAAACTAAGAGGTTAGTATTTCAAAATATTTGTAATTGCGTTCGATTTATAATAAAATACCTCTCTCGGTAACCAAGATGGCTGACTTTAAATTTCACTTAGATTAAGTTTTGACAGAAATAGCTTACCTATTAGAAGGTAGCTCATCTATACTAATAATATTATAAAGCTGAAGAGTTTGTTTGTTTGAACTTGCTAATCTCAGGAACTACTGGTTCGATTTGAAAAAATATTTGAGTGTTGGATAGCCCATTTATCGAGGAAGGCTATAGGCTATTATCTATAGGCTATTTTTATCCCGGGGAAACACAAGATCCCCCGGGAACGCGGGTGAAACCGCGCGGAAAAGCCAGTTAATAATAATGCTAGAACTAATAAACTGATTATTATAATAAGAATATAATCAGAAACAACCTTAATCGATGATTGCATCGGACGTTTAAAAGAGAAAAAAAAATAATCAAGTCCTCGCTAAATTCTTAATCGTTTCTCTCAACATTCGGGTAAACTCGAGATATCGTCCGGACCAGATTGGCAATTATAAAAAATGGGCCCAAAATTGCCCCCGATAAAGTGGGGTGGGTCCGGGCTAGATTGTTAGGGCTTGAGGGACGATGACAGCGTACATACTGCGTTTAGTTTTTTTTTTTACTTTATTTTTTAATAGCTGTCTCACGCGGTTAATCCCGCGTTCCCGAAAAAAGAAATAGCCATCTCCATACTAAAGGCTATCTGCGTACCAAATTTCATTGCGATCGGTTCAGCGGTTTAGGCGTGAATAGGGAACAAACAGAGTTACTTTCGCATTTATAATATTAGTATATACCTATTTGAAGTGTAGCAAAATTCTATTTTAATGATAATTTTACCATTACGTTTAATGACCGCTAAATTTGATTATTCTTTATGCAAATTTGCATTGTTAATAATATTAAATCACGTTTCTACTATATAAACTAACTGCTGCCTCGCAGTTTTACTCGTGTTACCTGGATATATCTTAGACAAAGTCCACACAGTCAGCTCTTAAATATTAATTGGTTATTTCATACAAAGTATAAATAAATATAGGTATTTTGATTCCTAACCTACTTCACATTTTTTTACATATGTCTTCATAAACATTGTCTATTCAGAAACTTATTTCCATCCCAATATTTAAAAAACAACCAAAAGGTTCATAATATGAACGCACTTCTCTGTCGTCCCGAAATCCTCCCGAAGCGTGCTGAAGCAAAAGTTTAAATGAATATTACGTATTTTCGTGTAAGTTGTAAATTGTGTTTTTATGTATTAAGATGACTTTTTAAGTTAATGTCTAAGTTTAATAGCTTATTTTTTAACTGTCGTCTCGGTTACAGACAAATTAAGTTTTTCTATGCATTTAAAATGTGAAATTATTTAATCTTTTCGAGAGAAGTTTTTGGACGTTTTATATTTAAAGTTAAAAGAAAAAAAAATATTTTTAGGGCAGTTAATAATGTAACGTATAAAGTCCTTATGTTTGTTAGATTTAAAACCATATCAAACTTTTTGACTTTTTCCCTGTCTTTCTTTACAGCTACTATTTTGAAGGACGAAGTCTTCATTTATTATTGAAATTAAGAAAAAAAACAAAGTTCGAAGTCATTAAGGACCCTAATCAGGTTCTTATGTTAAGTTAAAAACAGTGTTGATACCATTTTACTAAATTAAAATGACTACAAAATTTTTTAACATCTCTAAAAATCATTACAAGTTATAATTTAAAACTAAACTAAGCTATACACCAGTATTCTATCACAAATGCTATCTCCTTGTATACAAACAGACTGAACAAGTAAACAGTCCAGTAAATAGTAGAATAACTTTAAGTAGACGTGAAATTACCTGCTGTTATCCTTTAAGCTCAAAGTTTATTGCTTAAGCGGCTGTTCTATGGATTTGAACATAAGTACGACAAGATTTTGGGGACTTTAAAACGTAAGAACTTCATTAAATTGGAAATTAAAGCAAATATTTGAGAGAATAGAAACATAGTAGCTTACTTCCAGCGCTTTATTTTTATGCTTAAGTTGCTATTTCGTGTAATGGAGCAATCTATACTAATATTATAAAGCTGAAGTTTGTTTATTTGTTTGAACGCGTTAATCTCAGGAACTACTGGTTCGATCGATTTGAAAAATTGTTACAGTATTGGATAGCCTATTTATCGAGGAAGGCTATAGGCTACTTTTTGTCCCGGGAAAACACAAGATCCCACGGGAACGCGGGTGAAACCGCGGGGCGGAAGCTAGTGCATTATAATACCACAGCGTAATTACATACAGTGGTCTATCGCGTTTGAAGTCACGCGAAATGCCGCTTTGTATAGGCATTCGTAATTGCTCCATAGTGTCCCAAGCGTGTGTATGGCAGCTTGGGCTCGTTACCGCCCCTCTCTCACCCCGCAAGCCCCGCACGATTGCTCTGTCTAGACGTGTCCGTTGGCCGACTGTAAGAGTTACATAGACTGTGATAATACCTTGTGTCTGTTTGTTCGGTATGTCAACTAAATGGAAATATTCCCAGCGTTTTATAGTTCTACTAGTATCCCGCGGTTTCACCCGCATATAAAAAGTAGCCTATAATCTTCCTCAAGAATTGGGCTATCAAATGAAAAATCATTTTTTCAAATCCGACTTATAGTTCCGGAGATCAACTCATTCAAACAAATAAATAAACTTTTCAGCTTATTATATTAGTATATATTTAAGAATGGGAATGGTGGAATCAGATTGAAAAACTCCTGCGCACACTCCAAAATATATCCTGTAGAAAACCGATAAGAGCAACCTTTCGTCGATGGTGTGGTCAAAAGTGGTAGCACGTTAAGCATAGTACAATGTTTATTGCTCTGTTGGTTTCGTTATGTGGTTGTTTGTGGTAGATTTATTTCATTAAGTTTTCCTTTTCCCTAAAGCTTAAGAGCTCGTCTACTTAGTGTGGATTTGTCTGCTAGCAATCTCACTGCTGTACTTTGAAAGACTTCGATTAGTATGTAATGACTGATTAATGTATCTCCGTCTTTGTTTATTGAATAGCTATTGAAAGGGATAGGCGTAGAGATAATCAATCATGATTCTTAATTGACATCTCTGAGTTAGTAGTTTATGTTCATAATAAATGAGTAATCCTATTAATATTATAAATGTGAGTTTGTGTATGTTTGTCACCACCCAGCATTGTATCTGCTAAACGGATTTCAATATAGTTTCTGGAATAAAACGTGGGAAATTTTTATGCTGAGTACGCGGATGAAACCGCAGGGCGGACGCTAGTGTGTATTAAATTAAAAAATGTTTACAAAATAGAAAATCTCATTCTTCCCCACTATAACCATACCATAAATGTTTCCCAAGTTCCCAAATGTGACATTTCCATGTTTTTTTTTTGTTTCCTCGTGTCCCTTGAGGCTGTAACGGTGACGCTCGCTGTTTTCATGAAATCCCCCATTTTGTTTCAGGTAAGCCCGTTAGCTATTCACGCAACTACCAAATGGAATTTGTGAAGAGATACGAGGTAAGGTTATGGAAGAAAACTATTTTATTTAAATAATAAAAATGAGAAAATTTTGCTTTTGAAAAATGAGCTTTATTTTTTTCTACCTAATGGTCGACATTTTTATAAGTCATAAAATAATTATTTGAATTTATAAGCCTTTTGCAGGATTTTTTTTATGTATAAATTGTATTTTTGTTGTAAATAATTTATTATTCATTGATTTTTTTATTGTTTTTTTATCTATCACACAAAGTTTAAATTAATTATAATCTATTTAAAATTTTAAATAAAATATAGAAATTAGATAAATATACATAGGTATTTTTCATTTACATTTATTTATACATGTATAACAACTCGATATTATATAATTTATTATAGAACTCGATATTATATAATTTATTATAGAATATCGAGTTTATGTTGCTGCCCGTGGGTAAAGTGACCAGAAGTGTAGCATTACCTCGTTCGACCGCAACTTGTGATTCGCAAGGCATGACTCTCTGGTCACCAGACAAATTGTTCGCGTTAAAAGATTCTTCTTTAAACAAAACCGCGCATTAAAATTATTGATATTATTTACAAATAATCAGCGAAAAGAAATATGAATAATAAGGCAGACTTGAATATCAAACGCACCAAACAAATACTGGATGATTTTGTAGTCACTGGCAATACTCGCAGGGGTGGAATTACTCACCAAAATGAACAACTTTTATTATGGGACTAACTGTGAAATCATGAAAAAAATATCATCTGTTCCATACAAAAGATCAATACCTACTCGACCAAAATGTATGAAGCCACCATTTTATTTTACGCGATATCAGAGTTAGCCCCATAGTAAAAATTGTTCACATTGATGAGTACTTCCACCCCTGCATGTATTGCCAGTGATGAAAAAATCAACCTGTATATCACACTATGTCACAAAATAACCCTGTTTCACACACGAAAATAAATAGTATCACACAGTTTTAATAAAAAATGGTTTAGCACTTTGGATAGCTGGCTGAATGAAATATAGATACATAAACTAATACTGTTGCGGATGGATGATGAAATTAGTCGAACTTAGCTCAAAATGTATAAAATAGAAATATGATATCGCTATCTCCTTCTATTGTTCTATTCTTTATATAGTACATCATATATCGGTCTCACTTAGAGGCTGTCATGACCGATTTTGGCATTAACCAATCACAGATTAGACGATAGTGTGAAAGGGAAACAAGACGACTTTCTCCTTTTAACTTGGTTTATGATATGTTTATTTTCTGTGTATTTGGGTTATTTCCTACAATTGACAGTACGTAAGAATATGTTTTTATTTGAGCTAATTGTTTGTATTATGTAAGTGTATATACATCTAACCCGATAGAATAGGGATATCGGAGAAATAGGGTTTTCCGATGAAAACTTTATGTCGTTTTGACTATTTTGTGTACAAAACATTTTATAGCTTTAAGGTAGATTAAACTGGTATTGACAACGTAGATTCATTAGAAAGACCTAGTTACAGGCAATGTTTAAGGATAAAATCACTTTGGTACAGATAGTAGATCATAGATAAATAATGTGAAATGATGTAAATTCATAGTCCAAATCTAATCCATAGTAAAGTCAGAATCGGAAAATTATGTATGGCTCTCGATAAGGTAACACATCGATATTTAAGTATTTTTGGACTTTTTACTCATTAATTCAGATAAATACAGTAAAGTAGAATTCACGTTGAAAAGTAGTAATTTTGTATCTAGTCGGCCAGTGTTCATGAGTTTACGAGTTATTAAATAAGTGATCAAGATACAAAGTGAAATAAATATAGTATACAGTCCATTTGAAGATAAGTTTTTTATTGAAGGGAATCCAGATACCGCACAAGTTTGGTCCTTCGAGCCGGATCAAGATCAGTGAATTGTGGTTGCTGTGACACATTGTGAATTGGGGCTGCTGGTACATCAGATCCTCAAGTCAATAAACGTATCTAAACGTATGACTTGGTGTGATAGGATCAGTTTCTAATGACACATTGGATGAGTTTCTAGTGACACATATTGGTATGATCAGTGAATTGGGGCTGCAGGTACATCAGATCCTCAAGTCAATAAACGTATCTAAACGTATGACTTGGTGTGATAGGATCAGTTTCTAATGACACATTGGATGAGTTTCTAGTGACACATATTGGTATGATCAGTGAATTGTGGCTGCTGTGACACATTGTGAATTGGGGCTGCTGGTACATCAGATCCTCAAGTCAATAAACGTATCTAAACGTATGACTTGGTGTGATAGGATCAGTTTCTAATGACACATTGGATGAGTTTCTAGTGACACATATTGGTATGATCAGTGAATTGGGGCTGCAGGTACATCAGATCCTCAAGTCAATAAACGTATCTAAACGTATGGCTTGGTGTGATAGGATCAGTTTCTAATGACACATATTGGTATGATCAGTGAATTGGGGCTGCAGGTATATCAGATCCTCAAGTCAATAAACGTATCTAAACGTATGACTTGGTGCGACGGGATCAGTTTCTAATGACACATTGGATCAGAGCCAGTAAATTGGGGCGACGAGGTCATCTAAGGACCAACACCGCATAGGTGCGACGAGACCGTCGAGTGAAGAACACCGAACGGTGCGACGAGATCGTCGGCACATCGTCGAGCGAAGAACACCGAACGGTGCAACAAGTTCGTCTCGAGATCGCCGAACGCGAGAAAAGGACGACGCAACATCACCCAACGGTGCGACGAATTAGTCTCGAGGCGCCCAGTGAAGAGTTCGTCGTGAGAAAAACACCGAACGGTGCATCGAGTGCGTCTCAACATTTCGAACGTGCGAAAAGGACGACGCAACATCACCCAACGGTGCGACGACTTCGTCTCGACAGGAACAAAGTGTGACGAGTTTGTCACCAACGTCGTTAAGCGTGTGACGAGCTCGTCTTGACTACAGGTACATAGTCAAACGTGTGACAAATTCGTCTTAACACCTCGGAACGGGTGACGAGTTCGTCGCTATATCATAGAACGAGTGAAGAGGACGACGCAACATCACCCAACGGTGCGACAAACGATAACGCGGCTCATCCGCGGCCCTTGAACGCCGGTCACCTAACGGTGCCAAACGATCGGTGTCTCGGGTTTTAAGTATTGTGTAGAATAGTGTGGTGTTGTGAAGGTGTAGCACGTTAGGTAGAGTCTATATATAGGCATCTGCGCCTAAAGATGTCGACATCTAGAAGCCCCGTCCGCACTCGTAAGGCGGCTGAGAGGCTACGGTTACTTGAAAAACCTCCCGCGTCTTCGTCTGCGTTAAACGCACCTGTAAATCCGCAGCTTAGTCACAGGCGCGCTTCGATTAGTGAGTCGGGCGTGACCGCACTATCCGCGACTGAACCATCCGTGATCGACACGATACCACCGCGACTATCCACGCTGCGCGCTACCGATAAAAGGTCACGGGCTTTACCCGTACATTCTCATCGCTCTTCCGCCAGCTCTACAACGCGTCTTAGGCTAGCTGAACTTGAAGCAGAAGAAAGATTAGCCGAGATTCATACAAATCTTATCAAGGATAGACAAGCCGCAGAAGAACGCCAAGCAAAGGATAGACGAGCCGCGGAGGAACACCAAGCGAAGGATAGACAAGCCGCAGAAAAGGATAGACAAGCCGCAGAAAAGGATAGACGAGCCGCAGAGGAACGCCAAGCAAAACTTGAAGAACGACTAGCTGAGATTCAGATAAGGCTCGTTGAAAAGAGACTTGCCGTCAACGTAGCTACGATACACGAGAAATCGAGAAGCGTATGCGCAGAAGAGACAGTGGATACAGAACGTACAGTCAATGACTGGCTTCAGCGTTGTGCTGTACGGGGGGAGCTCGAAGAGCTCAAGAGCATCGGTACGAAAAACCATGCGAAGTACCACTCACAATTACGAGAGAAGGCTGCAGATCCACCTTCTCCGCCAGCGTCGAATCATATCACAATGGATACACCACGTCGTGCTAGATCGCCAACTCCGATGCGATCAGGAGACAGAGCGATTGATCGACTAGCAGATATCTTAGGACAAATGACCAAAAGTAGACCGATACCCAGGCGTACGCCAGATTTGCCTATCTTTAGCGGCGCTAAGGGAGAATGGCTACCATTTAAAGCGGCCATGAAGGAGTCTGCTAGCCTCTACGGATTCACACCGGCAGAAAATCTTGCTAGATTGAGAACATGTTTACGAGGAGATGCACGTGAAGCAGTGTTAGCATTAATGTATACAGCGACCGATTCAACGATAATCATGGAAACATTAGAACAATGTTTTGGTTGCCCAGAGATGATCATCAATCATGCGTTTGAAGAGCTGAAGAAGTTGCCGCGACCAGGTGGAACATCTGAAGAACTAAACAGGTTCGCGATCAAGTTGCAGAACATTGTGACAATGATAAGCTGTGTCGATAAAAAAGGATATCTACAGAATCCCATGCTTGCGCAGCAAGTAGTAGATAAACTGAGTCCACACCTCAAATCGAATTGGTGCAACTACGCAGAGGAATCTGGATCTCAATTAGAACCAGAAATTGTTACATTGTCACGATTCTTTATGCGGGAAGCGAACCACGCCATAAAACATGCATACGCGTCCAAAGATACGTTGGAACCAATACGTACTAGCCCAAAACAGGAACCTCGACATCGAGCATTAGATCGTAACCGCAAAGCTCCCGTATATGCTACAACAGAAACATTACCAAAAAAGAACGAATGTTACTGTTGCGGAGCCGAACACGACACAACTAAATGCGCTAAGCTTACGGCTATGCCCATTTCAGAACGATGGAAATGGGCTAAGGATGCACACGTCTGTTTCCAGTGTATGAATAATAAACACAGACGATCCGAATGTAAAGCAAAGAAATGCGGAATAGACGAGTGCCGTGATACACATCACGCGCTGTTACATGTGCAGAGGGATAACGAGCCACTAAGCAAACCGACTCAGAACGAGCATTTCGTAAATACGGCTTCGGCACATGTAATCACTGATAACCAAGTGCTATTGAAAGTGTGTCCTATTATAATTAAGACACAGAACGGCCAGGAACTAAATACGTACGCGTTATTCGACGAGGCATCGACTATAACACTGATCGATGAAGGAATTGCCGGGATGGTCGGAGCGAAAGGCCCGACCAGAGCGTTACATATCCACGCAGTCACATCGAGTCAGAGAGTTTTGGATAGTCAGATTGTAAACATCGAGTTACGCGGAAAAGGCCAAACTGACTTTCATAAGATTAAAGCACGGACAGTGAAGAATTTACCATTTGATAGTCAGGTGATAAGTTCAGACATATTAGAACAAAAACATCTATGTAAGCTCCGATCAGAGGACGTATGTTATGAATACGCCAGACCACATTTACTTTTCGGAGCCGATAACTGGAAGCTAATAGTGACACGAAAATTGTTGACTGGAAAAGCAAATCAACCAGCTGCATCACTCACACGATTGGGATGGGTTATACACGGATCCATACCCAGAAGCGTTGTAACAAATGAAAACGAAACAGTGTTACAAGTACAAACAGCTCAAGAGATCGAGAAAAGCTCAGTAACGAATAACCGAAATGACGAACTGAATGAACTCGTCAAGGAGAATTTCAATATTGATGCAGTAAGGGTCTCCTTGAACAGAAAGCCTGACGCAAAGGATGAACGCGCCAAGCAAGTGAGCAGTCCAATCAACGTGGCTATGGTTTCAGACTGCATGAAGGATCCACCAATACTGGACGAAGCACACTCGTTAACACGGTTGATGATTCAACACGAACATAAGAATCATAACCACGTAGGTAGGAAACAGATGGTCAACAACCTGCGACAGAAATACTGGGTGCTTCGATTACGTCCAGCAGTAAGAGCTATTCTACAGCAGTATACTCGGTGTAAGATACGGAAAGCTAATCCAACAATACCTGTTAAAGGCAATCTACCACAGCTCCGTCTACGAACGTACACCAGACCATTCTCACACTGCCGGATAGATTGTTTCGGCCCGATGTGGGTAACCATAGGGCAACGGAAGAAAAAACGTTGGAGAATACTTTAAAGAGTACCTGCCTACATTGGCACCACGTGGCGACGCCCAAAGATCTTTGCGGAATGCGGAGGTGGGTGATATCGTGGTAATTGCGGATGGATTATTACTTCGCAATGTATGGCCACGGGGTCTAATAGAACGTGTGTACACATGACGGTGTAGTACAAAGCACAGATGTGTAGACGTGAGGGGAAGTTTTTCGACGGCCAGTTAGGCGTCTCATCATCCTCCCAATTAGTAAGGAAGGCTGCGAAGATCTGCGCCGAGGGGAGAATGTTGCGGATGGATGATGAAATTAGTCGAACTTAGCTCAAAATGTATAAAATAGAAATATGATATCGCTATCTCCTTCTATTGTTCTATTCTTTATATAGTACATCATATATCGGTCTCACTTAGAGGCTGTCATGACCGATTTTGGCATTAACCAATCACAGATTAGACGATAGTGTGAAAGGGAAACAAGACGACTTTCTCCTTTTAACTTGGTTTATGATATGTTTATTTTCTGTGTATTTGGGTTATTTCCTACAATTGACAGTACGTAAGAATATGTTTTTATTTGAGCTAATTGTTTGTATTATGTAAGTGTATATACATCTAACCCGATAGAATAGGGATATCGGAGAAATAGGGTTTTCCGATGAAAACTTTATGTCGTTTTGACTATTTTGTGTACAAAACATTTTATAGCTTTAAGGTAGATTAAACTGGTATTGACAACGTAGATTCATTAGAAAGACCTAGTTACAGGCAATGTTTAAGGATAAAATCACTTTGGTACAGATAGTAGATCATAGATAAATAATGTGAAATGATGTAAATTCATAGTCCAAATCTAATCCATAGTAAAGTCAGAATCGGAAAATTATGTATGGCTCTCGATAAGGTAACACATCGATATTTAAGTATTTTTGGACTTTTTACTCATTAATTCAGATAAATACAGTAAAGTAGAATTCACGTTGAAAAGTAGTAATTTTGTATCTAGTCGGCCAGTGTTCATGAGTTTACGAGTTATTAAATAAGTGATCAAGATACAAAGTGAAATAAATATAGTATACAGTCCATTTGAAGATAAGTTTTTTATTGAAGGGAATCCAGATACCGCACAAATACTATAAATTGAATGATTTGGCTTTCAGTTTTAAAATTGGCTCTACAATATTTGGTTAAAAGTAAAAATATTTTTATAGCCTGTGACATTTGGATGCATTAGTTATAGGAATCGTATTTGCATGAATTGTCTTTATTTAAAAATAAATTGATAGAAATAAATCGCATTCTAGAAGATATAGTCTAGCTAGACAAAAGTTTAAGTAGTGATGTACTCGGTACATCACCCATTTTGCATTGCAAATCTTTAAATCTAAATTAAAGAACTTAGACAATCAAAAATAAACGAATAAGTCTTGACATCTCCAACACATATTTCATCATCAATTAACTTGCTTTCATTCACTAACCACATTTCATGACGGTTAAGGTTCAAGTAGTAAATACAATCAAAGAAAGCAAAACCAGAAACTTGGAAATTTCTACATAATCACGAGATCGTTGATTCGAGATTCTCAAGATTCTCACAGCACTATTTAGGAAATGAAAACTCCCGACCAAACTGTATCTTCAATCCACTTGATATATCTAGAAACTCTAGTATAAACTCCTGGTGCCATCTTCCTCCCACAGTCTCTTCCAAATGAAGTTACACCCACAACCTTGTGCAAAGGAAATGTTTTTACACAATCCACTCTCTCTTCCATATACTGTAATGGACCTCCAGAGTCACCCTGGCAGGTATCTCTACCACCATGCTCGTAGTCCCCAGCACAGAGCTGGTCCTCAATGATGCCTCTCTCCAAAATCTTCCTTTTTATCAGATACTTCATCGATTTATTACAGACTGATGAATTTACTGTATCCACATCAACTTTCATCAAAGTCTGACTTCCTCTTAAAGACCCAGATCTTGTGACACCAAATCCAATTGCTGTTAGTCTATGATCACCAATATCGTCTTCTAGCTTCAAACATGCAATTCTTATATCCCGACTCAAAATAAATGGTGGATCGGACTTCATTAACGCTATATCGTTATACTTCGATGGCGGTTTATAATCTGGATGTGATATAATTACTGATATATCTCTTTCTTGCGCCATATCTTCTACTTCATCAAATTCAAAGGTTGCTGTACCAATTCTCATGATGCTTGCTGGTCCTTCTATTGGATCTTCAGCGCAATGAGCAGCAGTTAAGACCCACGTATCACTGATTAATGTTCCTCCACACTTCCACGCTGGATGATCGTTAATGGTTCTTCTAAATCCTATGAGAGTCATGTGAGGGTATAAAAGAAAATCAATTGGGACCCTGAGTCTTGACGTAGGGTATAATACATTATGACATTCTAGCATTGATTGCCCATAAAGCTTGCAAGCTTTGAATGCCTTCTCACCAACTGCATCAACAGATATTATAATTGCACAAATTATTGTTATAACTGTAGTTATTCCACCAATCATTTCTTTAGTAACTCAAAACAATGTTTATTTTGCTTTTACTTCACTGATAAACGGCAGCATTGCGTCTGCGCATTCTTTATCACTAATTGGTCATGGTAACTTTATGGTATATGAACCTGTGGCAGTAAATTTAATCTGAGCATTCATAATCGATTCCTAATTGCATTATTTATGCATTAAGCGCATTTCTTTGTTCAGTCGCATTTGTTGTCCTTTTCTTTTTAATCTAGTTTTATAATTGAATCTTATCTTTTCACAAATCTATCATATAGTTAAGTATTTTCTTAACATCCATTTTTTATTTTGTATAAAATCTGTCGTCAAACATCTACCGGTGTGTGCCGATGCCGACAGCTGCACTTGAGAGCCAGTTCTCTTCTAGGCACCACTACCTCACTATTACTTATCATTCTCATTGCATAATGTCAAGGTTGTCAAGTCAATCGATTCCGGTAAAGTTAAACAAGAACTATCATAGAATCAAAACCTCTTCACAATCAAAGATGGCAAGCTAAGGATCTTATTAAAATGAAATTCTCAAGTTCCGAGTCTCGTATCTCTCAAGTAGATTCCATTATAGGAATAGACTGTTTTAAAACTTGAACCAATTCTGTTTGTACGACTATTTGACCCGGTTTTTAATTTTTTTTTGTTCCCGGATATTTGAAACGGATAAGAATGTGTTTTCTCTAGAATGCTTTTTAGTCGCTTTTTGGAATTAAGTTGTTTGGATTAAGTTGCATTTGCATTTACGCTATTTTAAGCCATTTGCAATAGGTAATTAGGTTATCTTTTGAGTGTTTTTAGTTAAATGGTGTTTTGTTGGATTTTTAACGAAACGAATGATAAATAATTTTAAGTATTTCTTTTTATATTTTTTGTTTTAATTGTTTTGGTGTACAGTAAAGAGTTAACCTATATTCGAATTATGCATTCAACGACATACTGGATATGGAGAAACATAAAAACCGGCCAAGTGCGAGTCGGACTCGCGCACCAAGGGCTCCGTACCATTATCTATAAAAACGGCAAAAAAATCGCGTTTGATGTATGGGAGCCCCATTAAATATTTATTTTATTTTTAGTATTTGTTATTATAGCGGCAACAGAAATACATAATTTGTGAAAATTCCAACTGTCTAGCTATAGCGGTTCTTGAGATACAGCCTGGTGACAGACAGCGAAGTCTTAGGAATAGGGTCCCGTTTTTACCCTTTGGGTAGGTACGGAACCCTGAAAAATGAGGATTGATTGGACATTTGTTTGGTTATGATAAACCTCAGATAAGTTTTGCAGCTGTGGACATTACCACTGATTAGATACGGCAAACGACAAAATCAATATTATGCTTCGACAAATAATATAACCGTATACTTATCGTAACGGTTTTTGAAGTAAATAAAAAAAAACAGATTTTAACATAAATCTTGAGAGTACTCCAACATTATTACAATAAAATTATTATAAATAAATCATATCATATCAGTGATAAACTATGTTTAAATAAATAATTTATTTCTTTTGAATTTAGAACAAAATCTCGCGACTATACATAAACCATCAAACCTCTGCATGCATATAGTTCAAGAAAATATTTTGATCCAATAAGATAAAATACACAAATTATTTATACACCTAATTTTAATTTATAAAATGTACATAAAAACTATAATTACTCGAGCTTTTTTTGTCTGCCTGTATTCCTTTAAATTTACTTTGAAATTCGAACCAATTTAAAACTATTTAATTAACTTGTTCAAATGAAAATATGCTATAAAATAGAATATTTAATTTACTACGTTATACTACAAAATGTATTGCTGCACGAAACGCAGAATTTCTATCTGGAACACTCTGTATATCAGCCCACATGTGTCCTGATTGCTCTCTACACTCCACAGTGGAGGTGCGGATGCTTGAAGATCATTTAGGATGTGGTATACACACCTACCTTTTAGATAATAATTAATAGGAGTTGGTTAATAATGAAAAAGGATACACAATAAGATATTGCACTTGTTAAAGGTATAAAAAAATAAAATAGCGAAAATATACGTAACCTTGCCGAGTGTTTTTTATTTATTTAGAAAACTGATTACTTTAAGACGTTTCCTCCAGCTACAGCCCGATGCCAGGTGTCAACTTCTCCCACTTATTATTCTCAATTTAAAATGTTGCCAACTGTATTTTATTTTTATTTTAAACCATATCCACCATGTATCCTTCCTTGCCAACTGCCGTAGATTCTTTCCATTTGGATGTTTGCCCTATTGTGCAGGCCGTCGGCAAATACTAAGTCTTTGGGCCTTCGGGATTGAAACGGGGAAAATGTAGTGTACTTTTAACCAATTCTTATTGGTCAAAAGGGTTGTATTGTAGATAAAATACAAGAATACTTGTATTCTTGACAATGATATTATAGAAGCGATCTGTATCTTGAACTGTAAGAGCTTGTTCGTTTTAGTGATTTGGAAAACTGGAGGCCCTGAGTTCAATCCGAATATAATTGACGTTTTATGGTTGACAAATTATTATCTGTATCCTAGGATGGGTAATGGACCCGAGAGACGGTAACTATGCATATCACATGGCGTAGAAAGGGAAGGAATAAGGCGGTATTTTTCGAATGAAATGAGGGATCGCGGGTGAAACCGCGAGGTGCATGCTAGTACAATAGAATTCCAGGAAAAATTCTCGTTAAAAATCTGCCCTCATTTCTAAAATTGGACCAGCACGTATAATGAACCAATCAGCGACGTACTGTCGGATTATTAATTAATATAAAACTGAATTTATAGCGTGGAAAGTTTTTATTGGTACTTTAGTAATAACGATGATAATTACACAATTAGTTTTGATAGTTCAATTATGTGGAAATGTTGAATACATATTGTCGGTTAGATACGTTTGTGATATTATATTTGAAGTAACAAAATTACCCCGTATCCAAAATTACCCCGTATCCAAAATTACCTTACATTATTTATCATACACATCGTTTACAAGAACTTGTAACGTAGCTTGCCGGTTTCCCCGAATGCTATCTTATTTGACATGATCTAATTTATAACTTGAATCTTGATGTCTATTTTTTTTTATAATTATGTAGCTTTGGGACGCGTGATCTATTCGCGAGTCAAATAAAATCCTATCAATGAATTTTTTGTGTTATAGGTACATTCATACACATATGCATAGTGGTCAAATGTAAGCTCAAACTTGTAGAATTCGAACCCAACTATTTTCTCTCGACAACCTTAACACCGTCAGTATTCCTTTGAGGGATATATTCACAATAACCTCGTATAAATCGCATATAACCATGACAACTCTACACAAAGGAACATATCTTCAGATGTCAGACAGATTCCTAGGCACAGATCTCCTGTATCTAGGCTAACCGTATCTAGGCAAGTATGAGCACTACGTTAGGAACACAGCCAAACGTCTCGCTCAATTACGGTACGGATAGCATGTGTTCGATTAGGGTTGTAAATGTATATATTTTTAATTATTTTTCATTTTCGAAATTTAAATAATACCATGGAAAATTGAGAATTTAATATTAATTCCTCTTTTCTTGTAAAGATTTTTTAGTGTTAGGTTATAAGAAAGCGTTATGAAAACGGGAAAATCAAAAGAATATTTTGGAGATATAACGAAACAAACCATTAAAAACGTGGTAAAAAAATGTCTGTGTTGCTTTCATGAGGATATTTTTTCTTATTTTTGTTTGCCACTGTTATCCTATCGTTGAGAAATAGAGATTTAGCATTCAAACAATTGTTTTTTTTGTGATCATGTTTTACAGAATTTGTATGATATTTTTGCGCAAGCCCTTAGCACTAACGTGCATTTTCAAAGTAAATATAAAAACTGTAGTTTTGGCAACCCTGCATAATAGCGTCAGCAAAATAACCAATAAGAACAAACGAAGCTTCGTTTCATTTCGTTCACTTGTTGATATTGACTTGTTTTTTGTGCCATTACACCAGACTTAATTAAATTAAACTTTGTTTAAATATTTAAAATGTTAAGAATTTGATTTTTTTAAATACATTTTTAAATTAAAAATAAAGCGTGGTATTAACTTATGGGTTTTGCATAGTGGGGTACTTTGTAGTAAGCGCATGGCTGGCTACCACCCTCGAGTTAAAATTCATTACCATGTTCCTAACGGTGTGCTCGGGAAATTGAGAGCCAGTTGCCTTCAAAAAATTTTCTTAGCCTGATTTTGTACCTAAGGGAAGTAACGCTTATTTTTATTAAGAACACTTTATCAGCTTTAACAAAATAAGTAATACATTCGGATTTTATCATCCAAGCTCATCGAGGCTTCGGGAGACCGACGGGCTGGGAGCTTTTTCCGCCAACGCATAAGCTTGGCCATCCAAAAAGGGAACGCTGCCAGCCTGTTGGGAACCTTGCCTATCGACAGCAGCGAGGGCTTTGAGGATATTTTCCATATATTATAGTTTGTATTTTATACAATTATTGTATTATATATTTATTTATCTAATAAATAAACAACTATAACTACTGTCTGCAACCTGAAAAGGTTAACTATATAACTAACAACTAGTTGCTTAGGCCACGTAATTATTTTCCACGGTTAGAATGTAGTCAAACGCTAGCATATCTGTAAAAGATCCAATTTCGACATCTACTTGTATTATTTTACTTAGCGTCAAAATATTTTATTCCCGTTTTTTGGTTCCCCCCTTGAGCAATGCTCTGAGAAATTCACCGACAATTCCCCAACTGTCTATCGGGGAATAATTTAATTTTTCACCGAGTTTTCGGTATGTTTTCCTGTTGAATCCAATAACTCGCATGAACGATTCGCAAGAATGATTCCGCTGTCTATGAAGACTTGAAATATTCAGATTGTTGGTGTAATTGTGTATTTTTTGCGACCAGTTGCTGCTCCTAAGGCCACTCTCTGATCCCGATTATTTTTTCAAAGGGTAAAAAGAACAGCAGCAAGGACGTGTCTAAAAATAATAATTGTACAATTTTTATGTAACTAGATGGACTGTATGACTATACGTAAGTGTTTTTATAACTTAAAATTATAACATAACATTCAAATAGAGCCTAAAAAATCATATACCTTTTCTAGGCTTCTTTCTAAAATAATGATATTTACCTACATAAAATTGCTAATCTACTGTCGATGTAATTTCCAACAATTTTTCATGTATTATAAAAAAAATATATTCCCAATTGCACAACATACAGTTACATAATCAAGGACCAAAATCCCAAAGGATAGGACCCGTTTCCTTTTAGAAAGTGTAAATAGGTCAAGTGTAGTGACTTGTGTGCCGTCTGTGCTCAGTATTTGGGCGTGCGAAATGCCAGTTTTGCCTCCTACTGCACACGTAACAACGTTACTTCATTACTTGACTGTGACTTGCTGGTTTACGTTTCAGTTTATGTTAATTTGGTTAGGAGTTTTAGTTGTTATGTGTATTATGGAATTGTTTTGACTAGACAAGTAGTAGTTTTACTGTTTGGGGTGAATATAATCAAATATGAAAGGTAATCAACATTATCATCTTGATTGATTGAAATCTTTTCAAAATAACAAAAATTGATGATGTAGACCCTACCCGGGCTCAATAATCACAAATGTAAGCCCAAACCGTACCCTCAAATTAAACATTCAAATTGTAAACGATAATTTTAAAACAATAAACCCGCCATGACACCATGCCACCTAATTAATTAATAACAATTTCCAATTGGATTGTAATTGAATTGTGGAACAAATCAATGGAGTGGAGAACCCCGATATTCTATTGTTTGGGTTATGTAATTAGGTCTCGGGGTTCCGTAGTTAATGTAAGGTGATTATTGGTGTTATTATTTAATATTGAATGGCTTCTATCATAGGATAGAAGGCTTTTGCGCTTACTAAAAAAATTGTCATTACTGATTTTCCCGCATCTTGGCAACCGTAGCATACACCTCGCAGTCCTTGGCCATTGAACTGTCCTCAAAAAATTCCAGGGCTTGGGAGAGGCCTAATTCAAATAGTGGACTGACAGAGGATCAAGATTCTCTTGGTGATTAGGACTTCAAAAAATGCAGGTTCTATGCTCATATGATCATGTTTCTAGGCTTACGGTTAAGACTGATAATGTGTTGCCATGGGAACGATATTTTTTCACGATATCCGAGTATTTTCAACCCTGAAAATTTATATAAACAATTCGAAACAGTCCTGTATAATGACTCAAGGCATGTAATACTTTTAAATGGTATATTATGGGACTCTTTTATGTCTATACTAATCTAACTATAAAAGTATCGTAACTAATGACAGACTAGTAAAGATAAAGGTACATTTGTGAAAAGTAATTTTCAACATAAAAGCGGAAAGTCGCAAGTGTAGAGTAAAGACGCCGTCTGTTTTATAGCAAAGTAGAAAATTAATAAAGAATAATAATATAATATCTAATATAAATAGTTATCAATGTGATGTTTAACGTTGAATAGATTTAAGTGCCTTCTAAGCAATTATTTCTATCCAGCTTAGATAAAATAAATAAAACCTATTAATGTCATCTCATCTCACACTTTGTACGGTTATAGGGTACTATGTAGTACCCGCCTGGCTGGCTGGCGCCTCAAGTTCAAAGCACGGAGTATTGTCACTTAACATGGTGACAAAATAACTTCGGATTTATTTCACATCCAATTCATTTCATTTAACGACTCTACCATGAGATTCACAAAAGTCTTGAAGTTTTTCTTTTCAATTACTCTTAAATATAAATATTCTGGGACATTATTCCTCACACACGGCCATCTGACCCCAAACTAAGCAGAGCTTGTACTTTGGAAGCCAGATAACTGATATACTACATATACTACTTTTCAAAGTCAAAGTCAAAGTCAAAGCCATTTATTCAGTTTAGGCCCTAGGAGGGCACTTATGAAGGTCGAATTTACTGAAGCTACCACCGATTCGGAAATCAGCCTTCAACTGAGAAGAACCGGCAAGAAACTCAGCAAGGTTACATTTTTTATATATTTATATATTTTTTTTTATAATCTGACTATTGGCTATATTTTTTCTTTTGTAAATACATACATATATAGATAATTACAACCAGACACAGGACAAACAGACATGTTCATGCACACAAATGTTTGTCCTGAGTGGGAATCGAACCCACGACCTGTGGCGTGATAGATAGGGTATCTTACCAACCACGCCAACCGGTCCGTCTTGACTGAAGCCAAGCAAAATAATACTCTGTTCCTATGACAAGCAGCAATTTTTGTGTTTTCAATTAGCTACTACCCGCTCCGCTACCTTACCCGCTCTCCGTTATCAATGACACCGCGTCTCTATCGCCACAAAGTCGCCATACAGCAATTTCAACGTGCGAATGACCCCAGCTGTTAAATGATGGTATCGGAAAATACTAGTAATTTTATATATTACCTATAAAATAAGTGCTTTTCTATACGTAGAGGGATAAATAATTACACCGCAGTCCGTTGCAGTTGTCGTTTAATGATTATCCAATATTTATGGTAAATTTTACCCTTAGTGTATCCCGCGACTTTCAGTGCATTTAAATCATTTAACTGATGAAAAATAAAAACGAAAAATATTTTTGCTTTAGATTAATAGCCAGTTTATTGAGGGAGGTTATAAGCTACTTTATATCTTGAGAACCCAGGTGAAACCGCGGGGGACAGCTGGTATATAATATTATGGAATTCGAAAGAATTTAATGAAGTTCATTATCATAGTTTCCTGACGCTGTTCAGAGTCATTGGGAGTCGCTGGATGAAAGCCCAAGATCATAATTGTGGAAACCTATAGGCGACATGTTGGTTATTAGAAAACCTATTCACAGTATTCACCACTGAAGAAATCTAAGTATTTTTGCAAAATTCTCTAAAGCTCACACATACTCAGTTAAGTGTGGTCTCCTATATCCCCCCCGGGATAATTGAAAAAGGGCACTTACCCAGACCCGTAAAGCCAATTAAAATTTACTTCGGTCAGTGATTAACAAGGTTGGGTCGCGGTTCGATTCCCGGTTAGACAACTTTGTGGTATAATTTGTCTATTGTTGCATTTTTTACGGTCTACTCAATAAATTAATGGTTGTACAATGGAGAAAAAATAACGCCAAGTCCGTGTCGGGTAGTGGATTTTTTTTTCGATGAGTTTTATTTTTTTTGTGACTCATGGATTATTGCTATCTCTCTCTATCCAGGGGTGTGGGAATAAGATAGCATTCACTTTTTTACCACTTGGCTACCACGGTTGAAAATCTATCGCCAAACACCTACCGGGATATCCGGCAGTTGGATTTGAGAGCCAGTTCCATTTAGGCTTTGTGTGCTTACCACCTTCGGCCACAAGGAGGAGGAGAGGAGATATTGTGGTCAAAGACAGTAAAAAATAACGTAACACCCCCTATCTTGTAAACAAATACTTATATTAACGATTACTTATCTAACCGTTAAGTTAAAATAAACCGTGTGTTTAAATTTGACATGATTGGTTAAGGGGTAACAACAGCTGCGTCACGGTGGGTGATCACCCTTAATAGTTAAAGAGAAGTTCTTACGTTAGAACGTTAGAAAAAGTTAAATACATAGAGTTGGTTAGAATGGTAACGCTGCTCTTAAATTACGTAAAGGTCGCTGACGGTTCTATCCACAACTATTATCTTTTTAGATTGTCAATATATTTTTTTTACTTTGTATTGGCTTGTGTTTGACCACAATCTCACTATGGTAGGTGATGATGTGGCCGAAGGTGGTAAGCACACAAAGCCTAGAAGGATCTGGCTCTCAAGTGCAGCTGCCGGAACACACCAATAGGTGTTTGGCGACAGATTTTCAACTTGAGGGTGGTAGCCAGCCAGGCGGGTACTACAAAGTACCCTACCACCGTGCTATGGTTTCCTCACGATGTTTTCCTTCACCGAAAGCTCAAGCTCATTGTAGGATTCGAACCCACGACCTTCGCCGCGGCGTCCGACGTCACTACCACTGACCTATCATCGCAATTAAAATAAAAACTATCAATTATTAAAAACTAGATGTCTCCTTCGGTTTCATAACGAGCCAGTTGGCGTGGTTGTTAAGATACCCTATCTATCACGCCGCAGCAGGTCATGGGTTCCATTCCCATTCATTACAAACATTTGTGTGCATGAAAATGTCTGTCCTGAGTTTGGGTGTATTTATCTATATTAGTATATATTTATAGAAGAAAAGTAGTATATGTAGTGTATCAGTTATCTGGCTTCCATATTACAAGCTCTGCCTAGTTTGGGATCAGATGGCCGTGTGTGAGGAATGTCCCAGGGTATTTATTTATTTATTCATTCGTGTACTCGAGAAAAAGTAGTCTACATCACTAAGTAGAGAGACATGGACTACCTTTTTCTTAAAAGCCAATCTATCTATCTATACTAATATTATAAAGCTGAAGAGTTTGTTTGAACGCGCTAACCTCAGGAACTACTGGTCCGATTTGAAAAATTATTTCAGTGTTAGATAGCCCATTCATCGAGGAAGGCTATAGGCTTCTTATCCCGCGAAAATACAAGATCCCTCGGGAACGCGGGTAAAACCGCGGGGCGAAAGCCAGTTTTAAATATGCGAGTAGAACTCCCACTACTTTAAAAACAAAACACTTCCCCTTAATTAAAATATAACCTATACTTATCAACCCTCACAATATAACAATTTGTTCACATACTCATTCCAGTTGAAGCGAACAATTGATCATAAAATTACTCAAAAAAGGGTTTACTTATTTATAAAATTTACGAACCACTAATTTGTTTGCATAAAGTACTATGGGAAATTAACTAAATATTTTTTTTTACATATGCAGTCTTACTAGTAATGGTATAATAAAATTATTTAATAATCAATTTATTTTTTAACTTACTAGTTTCGCCCGCAGCTTCACTCTTCCAGCATTAACAAAATTTCAATATATTTTCTATCCGTGAAAATTTAGGTATTTGAAACAGACAAACAGCCAGACTAAAATGTCTCTTTGCATTCTATTACTCTTCGTTCATTATCCCCAATCAGAAATGGTTCTACAATTTTATTATAGGTATGTATAGATTCAAATATTTCTAATCAAAGCAATATTTTGAGAATTTGTAAAAAAAAAAAATGTTTTCGTGACGTCAAGTCATTCACAGCACTATCATATAAAAAATAGTAGTCTAGAAATCGAATAGTTACAAAGCTATAAAAGTAGCCTTTTATATCGAAAAAACTTATCTGTGTACAGTGGCGCCGTGGTGTGGAAAATGAAAACTAAATAAAAGAGACAGGGCTCGTCGTCAAATATTGTCGAGAGCATGTGCTATCAAAACTTTATGCCCGCTGGGAGTCGGAGTGTTGTCTTTGGTCGGTTTCTTTTGTTTAGTGATGCGCCGTTATATGGTTTATTTTTTATACGCCGCCGGTTTTGTTTGAGAATATTTGGATTTAAAGGATATGGCATATTTTGAAATTCGAATTTAAAATGTGTTGAAGCGTGGTAGATAACGGACGACCAAATGCTTACGAAAATATTAATTTAAATTCTCGCCCGGGGCTTATCGCACGCAGACTTTAAAAAATATCTATCTTTTCTTCCTTTCACTCGATTTCCATGAAATAAAGCCTATTCACATTAAGCCCAGTCACATTAACCTATGGAAACTCCATGAAAATCCGTTCTGTGGTTTCGAAGATTAGCATGTTCAAACAGACAGATATACTGGGTGCTTTAATGGCGTGCGCCGCGTAAACCAGTTAATAGATGCTTATTATAAAACATGTGGGCGTATATGCTCTGCTACCCGTGCGAAGCCGGGGCGGGTCGCTAGTATACTCTTAAAATGACTCTTCTAATTGCCCAAAGCCCTATCAAGCTTTTTATTTTGCTTCGACAACGTGTTTATACCTAAAGTTTCGCTTACCATTGCTCCTTGGGACACTTTCCTCGACATTTTCTTACACGTTCTAACTCGTTTATGTTCCGTGTTGATTCGTTTTACTATGGATTACATTTGGTGAAAGAGAAAGGAATATTATATAGTCTGTTATTGAATTTGGTGATACTTTTTATGCTTTCTGTAACCTTTTACGAACATATAAGTATATAGATGTTCGTTAATTTTCGCTAAAACATGCTTTCTCTTATAGAGCGTGTTCATTTTCACATAAAATAACATAAAAATCTTTCTACACCATTATTTTCCAACTGCCTAATAACATTCATGAGTCCCTTGTTGTTCTATCGGCACACCCATATTAGCGGTATAGATATCAATTTTATTGAATTGATTTATTATAAAGGTTCAATAGACTACTATAATGCGTCATTCAATTATTTGCCGCTGCCATTTTTATTATGCGACGTGATGATTTTTGGATTTCGCTATCATATTATATTCTTTTATGTGAAATATTTTGTTTATTTACTAATTGTATGGTTTTATTAATGTGGAAGTTATTATTTTTTTTTAATACAAACAAACAAACACACAAACTTTAGCATTTGTAATATTATTAAGCTGTTCCCCACAGTTTCACCTGCGTCAAAGGTTAATGGTTAATTGCTCAGTTCTTTAGGGTTATATCGTGATGTTATAATAGTATGTATAACCTTTCTCAAAAAACGGGTTATTTAACGCAAAAATAGTTTTTCAAATCGTACTGGTACTCAATATTTCTACGAAACAATATAAATAAAGCGAAATTTCTATAAATATTCCTCTTTGAAAAATGACAGAATAATATGAATTTCCCTCGTCACAAACATCCAGTAATAATATATTTTATATTTATAAGCGACGAAAATAACTACACTACGTATTTCATTTTAGACGTGAAAATAATCTAGGTCACTTTTGAGTAAAATGCCCTGGAACTTGAGTTTAATCTTCTACTCTTGTTTACATCTGTATGTAACGAAAACAAAAAACTGATGTTTCGTATACATTTCGTAACATAGAATATTTTATCTATTAGTCTATACATACATACATTTATAGCTTAAGCAAATTAATTCATTCAGCCCAAACTTGGGTTGTTTTGAAAAATACAGTTATTATTATTCCATTTTTAAAATACTCGAGAATGGGTTGAATATGCTGTGTCGATATAGGGGGAGGAGGGGTAAAGATGTAGGTTTTTTCTTTGAAAATAAACTCACATTGGGTCCAAATTAGGTCTAATTTAGTTTTACTGTAGAAGTAACAGGTGATAATAACAAGTGGTGATCAGTCCAAATGCTGCCTAAATATGAAATCATCTACTAACGGTAAATTTTGTTCAATGAAGAAGTCAAAGTTGCCAAAATACACATACAAATTATGTTCTTCCACATAGAAGATATTGTTGATCAATTAGTTACATTTTTAGCTGAATGTGGAAGCAACTTATTTGAAAGATCCATCCTAGGGCTGTGAAAAATCATATTTTTCGAATATTAATAACCAAAGTCGAATCTGTTTTAGCGCAGGTTTATTATTGATATTTTACCAATTGTCTATACCCCTGTCTGACAGCTGTCAGAATCCCCCTCAAACTTATACAATAAATCATATTCGAATGGTCCGCAGTACCTACCGACGAAACGCTAAATCAATTCACTCACAACTTTATTGTTTAGCAATGTATATTCATTTTTAAGTGGTTTTTAGTGTTTCTATAGCTTATGTTTTCACATATATATCCTCTCGAGACGTCTCGACAGTGACTAAAATGAATGTTACGAATATGCTGCGAAGCAAAAAAAAAGGTCTAATTTTTTGTCATGATAAATGGAAAAGAAAGAAAAAGCACCCTGTATTTTTAGGCAATATGCTAAGCTACCTAACTCCTTTGCTTAAACCATTTAGTAAAAAAGACAATTGTTACATATCATTACTTAAGACCCTCCTACATAACCCAATAACATTGCTACTGTTGTAAGACTCCTCAATTCGTAATAAAAAAAAACACTAAATGCAATATGCATAGAAATAACATCAAAATCATAACTGGAAAGGGTAACATCTGTAAAAGTACATACACCCACCGGCTACGCCTTCCCATACACTTATAGTTAAAATTTCCAACAATGCACCATCCATACATATGTCGTAATGAAAAATAAACAATGGCTGAATGAAATCTACAGTTGATTTAGGTTCTTGGCAAACAAGTATGTATAATAGTTGAGTGTCTGGTACCCTCAGATTAGGAAGGGGTCCCTTTGTTGGCCTCTCTTTGGGGGGCTTAACTGCATCTAATATATTGCATCGCGGCTCGCAATTTGTCGGGGACTCGGCACCAGACGAGATTTCGGTGGTTTTTCGGCTCATATGCGAGGGGCGTAAGTTTTTTTAAACAATAAATTCGTGGTTTTTGTATGTTTTATAACCGTATGGGTGTTGGATTTCGGGATTGAATTTAAATTGTGATAGAATCCTAAATGAGATTGGTTTCTTATTGGGTTTAATTGGCATATAGGTTTTGAGTTTATTGTGAAATTGAAATTCCAATTATCCCTTGTTTCGATTTAAACAATAATTTATTAAATTTCATGTATTTTATTGTTACAATTACAGTAATCTGTAATATGAATAAGGGCGTTTTTTTTTATTCGATATAAAGTCGAATTCTATGTCGATGGTCGTAGGTACAAATCCTACAATGAGCTTGATGTTTCGGTGAAGGAAAACATCGACCACCTTAGGCTATATCATCACAACCATGATGAGATTGTGGTCAAACAATCTTAGGACGTAACTGAATTCCTTACCCTACACATAGCAACTCGTAGATCGCTCGGGTACCTATACTAATAGGTAGTTATAGTCTGGTGTCATGAGGTTTGAGATGGTAGAAACCGCAGAGTTATTGACCATTGGCTATTTTAATTGAACTCGAATCTTCTGCTTGAAATCGAAATCTTGAACTCGGTTGTTTATTGCGTTAATTGGACGATTAAAATTGTTTTAAAAGTTTATAACGCTTTAGATAAAGGAAAATTAATGGGTCAGTTATGATCCCACTGGGAGAGTCTTCCTCGTGATTTTATCTGCACCAGTCAAATGTTTGGCCCTGAAAACGTCTTTATATAGTACTAGCTGTTCCTCCCTGTTTCACCCGCGTTCCCGACATAAAAAGTAGCCCATGTCCTTCTCCATACTATAGGCTATATGCGTACCAAATTTCACAACGATCGGTTCAGCAGTTTAGGCGTGAAAAGGTAACAAACTGAGATACTTTCGCATTAATATTAGTATGTATTCGTATACCAGGAAGATAGGATGTCGAGTAGGTACGAAGTGAACAATGAATTCAGAAAAACTTAACATATAAACACAATGGAAACGTTTTGAAGAAATTTCGTCCACAAAAGTGTCCAAATAAATAGTAACAGTGAATAGAAAAGAAAATAAGTGAAAGATGAGCCACATTACTATTCATATCTTTAGTTATTATTTACAAAGAGACATCGTAAATATATTCTAGAATTTAGGACATCTCCAAATCACTGCTCAAATATCCGAATTTTCCGATCCATTCCATACGACAGATGACACAGACTAACCTCCTTTTATAAAGTAAATAAATTAACTTATTTTAATTTAAAAAAGTCTGTAAAGATCCAGCTCCAATTCAAGGCATGCCTGGCTTTTTAGGTTTAAGTGGCCTTTTGAAATTGCTGACATGACTCGAAATGAGGGTAGGAATATTTTTTAATTAATCTCATGTTACAATTTTTTCGTGTCATTTAATAATATTTTTAGTACGAAACGTTGTTAGGTCGGTCGTTATCGTTCGGCCTTTTTTGTTTCTGAGAGACTGGCAACACTTTATGGGATTTTAAAGGTTCATGTACATTAGTATGTAATGTACCTATATGTAAAGGCAATTAGATCGATAGAAACGTCCTCAATAAGAAAATGTTGCATCCTATTTTTTTTTTTTACTTTTCATACACTTTCTTACAAGTTTCATATTTTGTATGATTGTTGTTGATTTTTAGTATAGTTACAAATAACTCTTTTTTCTATGTAGGTTTGTAGGTAGGTACTAGTTGTTGCTTGAATTAACAATACGCTCCTCTTCATAAATAATCTTCTTGAGACCATACAATAAATACTCTGAATCTGTCCTTTTTTATATTGTCAATTTTAAACTTTACGGATCATATAGTATACAATAATATACATAACAAAAACCAATCCAAATAAGCTTACAAACAAAATTGCATCGACTTAAACCGCTGTATAAACTCTATTTATATAGGAGTATTTAGTCGCGCCGCTGCGGCACCGCTGCGGTAACGCTGCGGTTTGCTTGCGACGCAATTTTGGCCCCGGTGCCAATGATTGCTCTTGATGACGATCGCTTTTGCATTTAAGTCTGTATTTTAAACTAAATTAATTGAATAGTTTGTTTTGAGACCAGTTTGATTCACGAAGCATATTACACCATCCGACGTTTGTAGATCGCCGGTTGGCGTGGTTGGTAAGATACCTTATCTATCACGCCGCAGGTCGTGGGTTCGATTCCCACTAAGGACAAACAATTGTGTGCATGAACATGTCTGTTCTTGAGTCTGAGTGTAATTATCTATATAAGTATGTATTTACAAAATAAAAGTAGTATATTAGTTATCTGGCTTCCATAGCACAAGCTCTGCTTAGTTTGGGGTCAGATGGCCGTGTCTGAGGAATACCTATGTCCCAGAATTTTTATTTATTATTATTTATTTTAATTATAAAAATGTATAATCGGTTCGGATTCGATAAAAAGCTATTACATAAGTTTAAAAGCTTTTTGAACACAATTTTATATTAACGCCATGCCACGATGCCGTGGACATAAAAAAAAACATAAATGACGGAAAACTTTTTCTTTAATCTGTCAACCCAGCTTGCAGAACTTGGCGGCAAAATGCATAACCTTTCAACAGCGCAAGTAAATAAATTATTATTTCGGTAATATATCAAATAAACATAATCCATGTTTCAAATCTAATCATTTACAATGTAACCCACCCACTAAACTCATCAAACAAGCCGATCCGGGAGTCGATCTGATTACCCAACGTAACTACAATGTAATATAGTTCGTCCACTGTCCGATTGAGTATTGTTTGTGCTTTAATGAGATTTTGTGCCCCTTTGTTTAGTGTTGCCAGTTTTGTTATGCGTTTTACTTTGTTTGACTTTTGTACATTTGAAGTCTTTGTTTATACAGTTCTTGTTTCTCGCTGTTTCACTCTTATGTCCGTTTCCGAAGTCTAAGCTACCTTCCTGTCACGTTTCATCAAAATCGATTCAGATGTCAAACCGTGAACACGCTTTTTGTGTCAAATGCTTACATGCAAGCAGACAGCCCACATGGTAGATAAGAGGCCTCAGACACCATCGTCTATAGACAATAGCAATACCTGAGATTGTCGATGTAGGTACTGCCGACCTTTAGTAAGTCTAGATTACTTGAGGGTGGTACATAGACAGACAGGTATTTCAAAGTGCTAGGAAATCCCGCACTATGATTTTCTCAATTAGACAAAGATAGTAGATTAGTATAGGTCTATAAGGAAGTGATATCCGTGTAAAAGACTTTCTGGGGTTAGGATGTAATTGGGATATTTCAGGCTTCTAATTCGTTACGTCAGGACTTCTGACCATAATAGAGCGCCAACTTTCTTAAATTATCATCAAAGACCTCCCACACTACACTCACCAACGAAGCTGGTCCCGAACGGTTGATCATTCCAGTACTCCAATTATTTAACTTTGTTGCAATAATTTGCAACCTGTTTCAATTAGAAACCGGTTAAGTATAGCGGTTTTCTGATAATTGTATAAACAGTGCTTCATTGTAAATGGAATAATTTTCGACAATGTTTTGGTCCTATCGATTTAGAGATTGTTTCATTTTGAGACCTATTGCAACTAAGTTATGTAATCCACGAACTGACAATTGAATTGATTTTGGTTATCCAATACTTATAGTGAGTGCTTGAGTATTGATGAACTAATATTGTCAAACGTTCATCCTTCTCGACACCCACATCTTGATAATCAGGGTCAAATATCATAATATAGTAATTTCTACCAGTGTTTTTCTGGATACCGTAAACTCGATCCAGTTTACGGTTTTTATGAAATTAGTCCAAACACTTTTATACCACATTGTCGGCAAACAAGCATACGGCCTATGAACACTAACTACACCAGGGGTATCACTCGTGCGTTGCCGACCCTTCCCCCCTCCCCGATGAGCTCTGGCGACCTTACTCACGCGCAGGAACACAACTATAAGTTATTTAGCTGCGGTATTCTGTAAGGTAGATACTTCCCCAGTCGAGCTGCTCTTTGAGCGACATATCGCTTGGACATTTGGACAGTTTCAGATATGAAAGATAGGTAGGTATGCAAGCTGTGAATGTGTCGGTCGGAATGATGACAAACAAAAAAGTTGCTGGTATATAACTTTTGTATATTTGCTATTGTACGCGCATCACCTGAATTGCAATTCTTTACACTCCGTTATTACATTGAATTCGTTTGTAATAATTCTTGTCGCGAATTATCGTTCGACGATGCGGTTTTTGGAAGCGAGACCTCGAAACCATTCGGCACTGCGGTTTGGACGTAGCACGTAATTGTGCGCGTCACAAATAACATAATGACGTGGATGATTTTAAATTATATAATGGCCAAGTAAATTGATCATGATTATAGAGTATTAAACTGTAACTTAACGGTTTTACTGTAAATGTTTTTGCGAAAATGGCACACGTGCTGGAATAAAACAATTAATGCAGTGTAGAATTTATTAAAGATTTAATTGTATTGAAAGCTAGCTTGTCGCCCCGCCGTTTCACCCATGTTCCCCTATTTTACCCCCTTAGGGATAGAATTAAAAAAAACCGGTCTTGTCTATATCATAAAGGGTGCCTCAAAGCATCAAAGGCATTGATGAGTCAGTCAGTGAGTAACTTTTCTATCGACCTGTCCACCCTCACGCGGACAAATCTCCCGATCTCCCGGTGGTCACCAGCTTTATAGGTCATTTTATTATCAAGCAAATAAGTAAGCCTACAATGATGTTTGGTTGAGTTGAACTCTCTTTAGCTTTCCTCTCCAATCAAACAGGATCATTACTGCGTGATAAAAAATCAAAATATTAAACTCAAAGCCAGTGCATTTACGCCCCCGGTCGACGAGTCCGTACGGCAGTCCCCGACGGACCCGCAACACAAACATCGTGATTTGTGCGAGAGCTCGTGACTCCAGTTGTTTGTTACGTCGATTGTGGATGTCCGTTGAATGAATTATATGTCTCTGATCGACTGTTGCGGTTTGTGTCTTTTGAATTTAGAACGCGAATTTTTGTTTTGATGTTCGTGAGTGGCTTGTTTTATATATTTTATTATTTATGAATAGTTAATAATAATTTGAAAAAACATTTTAATTTATGATTTTAAATTACCTCAATCTGAAATGATGTAACTGCAAATATATATTTTTTAACCATGTACTTATACTTTTTATTGCACGTTCCTCAAAATTCTAACAAAAGCTTAAAATAACATTTAATTATTTCTATATTAAATAAGGTTCCATGAATTATATAAATCATCATTAAAACTGTTTAATTACACGGTTATTTGAATATTATCAAATGAATATACAACGTTTATTAATTTACCTGGACTCTGATAACGGCTTTAAATATTTCCTTGAATAGATAAAGTTACAAAGAACTTTATAAATTTAACATTCCGCTAATTTCCTTTTGGTATTTAATTAAACTCGGCATTATTTTAATAAGGATTTTATGTTCTGATAACGAAGCAAATGTTTAATTGCTTAGATACAAGGAGTTTTTGCTTTTCAAAAAAGAAAGAGATTATATTAAGCGAATGTTATTTAAAAAAAATATCGTCAAAGTAGATAAAGAAAAGTAATTTATGTTTCAAAAAATGCAATATCATGGGACTTTACAACTCGTGGCCGTATTCGGATACTTGTGAAATGGAACTCTATTATTATGAATTATAAAGTTTGATTTCCTTTGTTTTTTGACCGACTTTAATTAATTACATACTATCTAATTGATTTCTTGTTGGTACGTGGTTTTACTAAGAGTATTTAATGAATTTTTAAAAATTGAAAACAATTAAAAACTATATTGTTCCTCATTAAATATAAAAAAAGTATTTTTTATTTTCAGTATTTTTGCATCCCAATTATAATTTTGAAATTGACCACTCAAGAAACATTTTTCCAATTGGAATCACATGGTTCTCGTATCGTTTTTTTATCGTTCTCGCTTTATAGAATTAGTATCTACGGAGTCTTGTTTGTGCTAAAAGGCTAAGAAAATGCGGTGAGAAGAGAAAAAGGAAAGAAAAATCGTGTATTTCATTCAGTGGTCTACCCGCCTCACTGTCACGCTGGCAATGTCTTGAAACATAGAAATCTTAAGAAATATTAGAACTACCTTTCAATATAATTACGATAAGGGGTCAACGAAATGTGACATTGTGTGACAAAGGGTGGGAGGAGTCATAAACTTTGTGACGTCACGTGTGAAAATCTAAAATATTAAAAGTATGTTTGATGAAAATAAAAATAATTTTACTACTGTTGTTTTCATTTAATTATTTCAAAGAGGGAACGCTGCCAGCCTGTTGGGAACTTTTACTATAATTACTAGTTCTGCTGCTCCTGATGCTGATGCTGTAAACCCTCTTCTGTCACACCTTAACAGTTCTATACCACTTCTAAGCTTCCTTATTTGGATTTCTATACGCCTGGAGATGCCTTAAAGTGTGGGCGTGAACATAATGAGTCCTGAAATATTCTCCTTGTCTTGTAGCCCTTTATTTTGCGCTAGTAAAAGTATTTATTTTATAAAGTTTCCCTTTCACTGGTTTTGTTCTTGTTTTTAATACTCTCGACCTTCATGGTGAGTTGTAAAACTGAAGGGTTTATTAGGGTTCCGTAAATGAAATGACTCGTGTAGTTTAATCTTAATATACCTAACTTCCAATGACAATTAACGCGTCGCTATCGTTGGCAATGGTAGTCAAAAATGTGTGTGTGAGTTAGTGTGTTTGTGTGTGTGTTCGGATCCTTCAATAAGGATGCACTTTACTTTCAGTGAAGGGATACCATAGCATAGTTTTGAAGGAAAAGGCTTATTACAAGGTAGCTCAATATATTGAAGATAGGGATGTTTGGAAATAGTTTCACTCTGCACAGGTGCACTTCGCATATTGTTTTATTTTATTTTTTTAGTTTTAGCCATTATGTAGCGTATTCGCTATTATTTAATAAGAACTTGTTTGCGTTACATTTTATTATTTACTTGGTATTGGTATTTTTCTTTTTGATTTAATTGTATATTGTATTGTACATTTTGCTGTTATTGAAAAAATATAGCCAATAGTCAGATTATAAAAAAAAAAAAATATATATATAAAAAATGTAACCTTGCTGAGTTTCTTGCCGGTTCTTCTCAGTTGAAGGCTGATTTCCGAATCGGTGGTAGCTTCAGTAAATTCGACCTTCATAAGTGCCCTCCTAGGGCCTAAACTGAATAAATGGCTTTGACTTTGACTTTGACGGTCAGGTGGCAGGGTACTTTGTAGTACCCGCCTGGTTAACTACTTACCCGCAGATGTGTATCCAAGCCTATAAATAGTAAAAAAAATATATAATTTTTTTTTTTTTAAATTAAATAAATGAAGTTTATTAACTCCCAAAGGAATGGTTCTGACATTGATCTGAATATGTTCAAGTTTATGATTCAATTTGAGATGCATTAAGGCAATTTGTTAGTTAATTGATTTACTCAAAGTTTGATAGGTAGATAAATAATTAAATCAGAACTAATTGATTTAAAACAACGTTTGATGTGATTGTACCAACCGAGGTATCGTTGTGGTGGAAAGTGTTTGTGTATTCTATTTTATTTCTCAGATTTTTAATTCATTTTTTTTTACTTATTACAATAAAATTGGACCAATTTACATGCTTACTGAGACTGTTTCTTCAGCAAAAAATATCTCCCATAAATAAAATAAAATGTTAATTGGATAAGTCTTTTATTATGTCTATAAATATATGCATTTATACTTGTGTGTGGAAGACACAACGGTATTGTTCTAAATTTGAAAGGGTGTGCCTGTATAGAGGTTTGATTTTCATTAGTGTGCAGTATTTTGAATTTAGAACAATCTTCATTAAGTTGTGGCGAGATTTAAAAAGATTTCAAGAATAAATTACTAAGAATTCTGTAAGAACTTTTAATTTAACACCAATAAGAATAATTACATTAAAGATAATCCACTTTGAATATTTATTTTAGTTATAATATTCCAAACTGAGTTACCACAGTAGCCTATGGGGCCAAACGGAGGCCTCTAAAAGGGCTTTTAATATAAAAGCCTTCGAAATAGGTCCGAATGATTTACGCTGTTCTATCTCGAATTTGTGACAAAATGTTTTATTCTTTTTGAAATATTCGGGAAACTCCCGACTGTTTTGGGCGTAAGTGCTTCTTAGTTAGCTTTATATATTAGTACCTCCTATATACTGGGTGATTTTGTTATCACTGGCAATACTTGCAAGGGTGGAAGTACTCATCAAAATGAACAACTTTTATTATGGGACTAACTGTGAAATCATGAAAAAATTATCAGCTGTTCCATACAAAAGTTCAATACTTGCAGGGGTGGAAGTACTCATCAATGTGAACAACTTTTATTATAGGGCTAACTCTGATATCGCGTAAAATAATACGGTTGCTTCATACATTTTGGTCGAGTAGGTATTGAACTTTTGTATGGAACAGCTGATAATATTTTCATGATTTCACAGTTAGTCCTATAACAAAAGTTGTTCACATTGATGACTACTTCCACCCCTGCAAGTATTGCCAGTGATAACAAAATCACCCTGTATATATATTGTGATGGATTACCAACATAAAACGCATGTTGTGACGACTTAACAGGTTGTACATTTATTTCAGTTGTTATTCTTGTATAGTTTATAATAATATGTCCAATGTACTAACTACTGGCTGTCCTAAATAAATAAATTTAAAATATGAGACCCTACCCAAGTCGACCTTAGTTCAACAGGTCAATGACACAAAACTTTTTAAATAAAACTTATCTAGTTAGTGAAGAGGCTAGAACACAAAATAATATAAATATTCATATAATAATAACTTACAAAATAGTATACGAGGTATATTTGCTTAATTTCGGCAGGTAGGTAAAGGTCTGACTGATAGATTTGAAACACAATAGTGAAGGGTTGAATAAATATAATGGAATAGAAATATTTATGAAAGGATAGGTAACTTATATTTCGACAAAAAATCTTCATAGATTAGCTAGTATTTGCAACGTTTGTGATACATCTGCTGCACTTGAGAGCCAGATCACTAGTTATGCCACATTATCACGTAACCATGTTATAATTGTGTTCAAGCGTATACAGTTTTAATGAGAAATAAATCTCTTATAATAAAATAAAACATTCGATCATCGGGTAGACGTTTCAGTTTCTAGCCACACAACTGATTAACTGCTGTAAAAGCAAAATTAGTATCGTGAGACAGAATGTAAAGATGGGTCTGTACCACTTAGCACGGTATTTACACAGCTTTTGTGCTAATTTCTCAACACCTCATACTAATCGAAATCTGACACTCGCGAACGTGAATGCGAGGGGAATTCGCATAAACTTTTCATCTGAACTTATAATGGCTTATTATTCGTACCAGCGTGTAATATTTCAAAGCTATATTTTGAAAATTAACAATATAATTGAGCACTCAGTCGAGGACTGCGCACAATACAATCAAACATCTGGCGTGTTGAAAAAAGGGCGGATGTACCAAACATTCGTCTCTATAGAGACGGTAGTCCCAAAGGCATTGCATGTCCGATATTGAGGTCTTACACCCTACCTGACATCCAAATCAAAACCAACCTTATCAACATCATATTAAAATTGATATTTGCACGTAATTTAATTTGTAGTAAATTCTATTAGTTATTATGAAAAGAATTGCAACCGAACATCCCTTAGAATGCATTGCAAATATTCGTAAGGTCGTATGTCAGACTATTAAATGTTGAACCTTATTTCATGGGTGCTTAGGTTTAAAGTTAAATGTTAAGTGTTACAATGAAAATAATGAGTTACACACCCTTTATGAGTGTTAGGTGTAGCGTATGATTAGCGATATCTTGAAATTGTTAGGTAAACGACAGAGAAAACGTTCCATGTCATATTTATAACGAGCTAACTTTGTCGTTTGTCTGTAAGGGATCCGCCTCTTACGTAATTATGCTTTATTATAAATATTTTATACAAAAATTACTACTACATGGCGTCTTCAATTACGACGTCGAGTTATTGAGTCTATTTATTATTGCTTTGCTTGCGGCGGCGTCGTGTGGCGGGTCGCTCACTTCCCCACAATATGTGCGAGGAGGGCGATGGCTGCCACATGCGTCATACTTGTGAACAGGTGCTGCTTGTTGGGGCTGGTCTGCTTAAATTTGCTATCTATTTATTAACTATGTCACTCATCATTTTGTTTCTTTCCTTTTTTTTTTTTGTTATAACACACATATAATGTCAGTGAGACTAGATAAATAATTTAATGTAATAAATCTGAGTTGGTTTTGAAAAGAGTAATTGCTGAGTTTCTTGCCGGCTCTTCTCAGTAAAAGCAACCATCCGAACCGAGCGTTAGAGTCAGACTATTCATAAGTGCTTGTGAAGGCCTATTTGAATAAAAAATATTTTCATTTCATTTCATATTATATTAAATTAAAATATATGGGTAATATCATAAAATTTATTTACATGAAATGTATGTATAGAAAAATAATGCTATCGACTCTCACAAAATATTAAATTCACGTAGGTAAAACGAGCAATCTAGTTATTAAAATGAAATGGTAATTTTATGAATTGAAATCTAAATTTAGCCTTCTCAAAAGAGAATTAGCTAAAAATATTATCTTATATATAAAATTCTCGAGTCACAATGTTAGTTACCATAGTCCTCCGAAACGGCTCGACCGATTTTTATGAAATTTCGTGTGCAAATCGGGTAGGTCTGAGAATCGGCTAATATCTATTTTTTTTAAACCGCTGCGCGAAATGTACAAATTAATGTAAAATATTTATTTCATTAAAATCCACCTTTAACCCCACAATGCGCAATGGTATGTTGTATTCTCATTATTTAATGTTCAATGGAATTGAAAGTGATCCGAAATAAAGATTTTTTATTTATAATATGATTTTCACATAAAACTAAATATATTCATACCAAAATTCAATAGAATACCTACCATTTTTTTAAGTTAATGTACCTACCTTAATTTAAAAATCGAATTGCAATGCAATTGTAGATACAATTTATTAATTTTAACAAAATGTAATAAATAGAATTGAAATACATTTTTAGCAGGCCATTAATATTAGTAAAAAAAAACAATTAAAAATTCTCAATGAAATTAATGTTTTCCGATTTAAAAACCAATGACTACCAACAAATTGTACGTTACGAAATGTGAACACATGATATCACGCTGGGTCCAAAATATACCACAGTTCACATTGTGAACCGTAAGAAACCGTGGGGGTCCTAAAATCTGGTATCAACCCAACCCATTACCATTTGTTACCATTTTATTACCATCTATTACCATTTGACGCGTCACTAAAAGTTGTATATGGGACCATTCTGGGCGCACGGCAGTGCCTCGCCAAGTCTTTCTAATACTTTACAATATTTACAGGTAACATTTGGCGACGTTTTAGCAGGTACCTACAATATTTTTTTTTATTAATTGTAATTCGCAGTTCGCAGGTTTATTCCAGGAGTTACGAGTCAAAAGAGAAGTCGATTCATTCCACTTAAAAGTTATCTTTATAAATATTGATCTTCTATGTACTAAGCGATGAAGTAAAATAGTAATTATTAGTACTGAGTAAATACTGAGATTCAATGTTGAAAGAGACTAAATCATTTTATACTTAGTATGCTATACACGCTGAAATTTTAATGGTTCTAGAAATTAAAGATATTTTTGTCTAAAACACTGAAACGGTACTTAAGATTTGAAAGCGTTTTAAATACCTGAATCTCAAACGAACTGTTAAATGTTGACTTAATTATAACTTAAATGTGAGTGACGTTTTAATATTTGGCTATTTATGTGATATTGAACCATACAACATAATTATTTATTTTAATTTGATACAAATATCTCCTTGCATAAATACTTTTACAATACACCGTTTACCTAATATATTATTTATATTATTTCCTCGATGTCTAATGTGGCATGTCCACGAGACTTGGTAAATTTTTAACACGCATGTTCTCGACGGGATTTCTATATATCATAAACGCCATACCGGTACAAATTTACAAAATAATTTGTTTGTTTTGAAATATTTTTTATTAGTTATACGCGGTTTTTGGTATCATCACCATTGGGTATTTATGATCGTGGACATTATCGTGGGGGCATTATATTTTTTATAGTTATTAGTGTTCTATCAAATTTTTGTCTTATCTCTTATTGTAAATGTTTATTTTCTTGTTCTTATAGTAGGATAGTGTTGTATTTTTTGTAGTTTACTACATTGACGTGAGGTTTGAAACAAAAAGTTTATGTTTGTTTGTGTTCAGTTAGTTTATTTTATAGAAACATCTATTACGTTTTATTAAAGGGTATATTTTGTAAATATACTTACATAATATTCCATTTAGTTTTTCTTTGGTTTTATATAAGACTAATGATTTATTTTCTTTTTTTTTCAGGTAAGGAACAGTGGACTTGGAACGGAAATTCATATTATAAGAAAAACGGGTATGTAATTCCTAGTATTTCGTTTTTATAGGAATTAAATAAATAAAATGCAATAAATAATTTTAAAATGTTGCATCTCTCATTAAAATAGTTATTTTTGTAAGTAAAAGAAGTAAACATTCTAATTTTGAAATTGAAAATAGAATCAAATTATAATTCTAAAAATCCGTGAAATTGCCACGAAAGGGGTCTATTCTGTTCGGCCGCTATGGGCATCAATTCCGGAACGCGAGACGAGCGTTCCAAACTCTTCGACAGTTCACGCTCGGTTGCGTTCCTATTGTGTCGGAATGCGGTCGACGCCAGCGCCATCTTACGCATCAAAGTTGTCACACGTTGATATACAACCACAATTACTTGTACTTTGTTGTTGTTGTTTACTGTTTTGATCAGTACTTTGAATTAGGGATACTATATCTAGTTAAAAAAATTCTGTCTATCAATATTCGATGAAGCATTAACATAACTCTTTTATAATTTTATGGTATCATAAGTTCTTTTACCTTTAGCTTTCACGTTCGTAAAATAACCTTGAATGATTATTTCCCTTTTGTGTTTAAATTATCCTGTATTAACTTCTAACCAATCGAGCAAATTGATATTGCAAAAATGCGGATAAAAAACTAATTCAACTGACAGTCAATAGAAATCACGATATCATAGTAAAGAATTGTGCCCAATGTTATTAGCCAATACTAGCGAATAGTTCGTTCTTTTTTATATCTAATCCGAACAAGCAAAACCAGATGTCACCGGGCCAATCCATCCGTCTTCGGGCGTGTGTAAATTAATCTTGTAAGTGCGTACCATCGGTCGTACAAAAAACCTGGTCAATAATAGAACCCGCTGACAATGGACGCTGGAACGAGGTCACATCGTCGGGATCGATCACCTGGCTAGTCGATCTGTTTACGTCTCGTAATTCGAGGTGACCACGCGTTCAGAATAGGGATGTTGATTTATTGTTACCCGCGTAATTATTTCGTTAGACTTGAGATAGATTTTTTTGCTGGATTATTTGTGATAAGGATCTTTGCAAATGGATTGCTGTCATGAGGGAGTGATAATTGGATATTACTGGAACTTTTGAACGATTAGTTACGTAACTATAAAAAATTATAAGGATATTATTGAGTTGAGAGTATTGAGATCTGTAGGTATTTTCGGGGAATGCTTGGAAAACATACGTTTTAAAAAAAAAATGACATTTGTCGTTATCTTGTTCCTAAAGGCAATACAAAACATAGTGTATGAGTAACATTCTCAGTACCTATAGTATAACATAGTATGATACATTTTAGGCACATTTTTACCTACTTCTAATAATAATAACACAAAGAATATTTTTATTTACCTAGACTGACAGACTGATCTATCAACGCACAACCTAAACCGCTTGGATTAAAAACTTGAAATTTTGCACACATGTTCCTTTTACATGGCATTTACTAAGGAAAGGTTTTACAAAATTCAACCCCTAAGGGGGTGAGGGGTGAAACTGCATCATGGTGGAAAGGTAGTTTACAATGTAAATGCTTATATCATGCATCGTTGGATGTAAGTGTCAAAACGCATCGTACCTCACCGTACATGTTCTGCACACACCTTGCTCCAATGCGTTTGAGTTGGCATCACTATGAATTACTATCATTGTGATATGACGTCACAAACTGTGCCTATGTAATAAAATAACATTGTGTTACAAAAACCAGCCAAGTGTGTGTCGCATGCGCAGTGTGTAGGGTTCCAAAGTACAAAGTTATATTTAACTAGCAGTACCCCGCGGTTTCATCCGCGTTACCGAGGAAAAAAGTAGCCCATATCCTTCTTCATACCATAGGCTTTCTACGTACCAAATTTCATCGCGATCGGTTCCGCGGTTTAGGCGTGAAAAGATAACAAACAAACAAACTCACATTCGCATTATAAAGTTAAAAGGATTTTATCGACTCCGACAGCAATACGAAATTATGAGGGTACCGTTTATGCCGTTTGACTACGGAACCCTAAAAAGGTGTTACGAGTCAATACCGTGATGAAGTTCGTGCTGGGGCTCTCGGTGAAGGAAAACATCGTGAGGAAATCATAGCACGGTGGTAGGGTACTTTGTAGTACTCGCCTGGCTGGCTACCACACTAGACTTAAGAAAGAAAGAAAGAAAATTAGTTTATTGCCACAAAAAATACATAAAAAAAGTACATAAAAATAGAAATAAATTATTTTAAAAAAGAAAATGTTATGGCAAAGAGAGTAAGCTCAGCGATTGCAGCGTGCACATAGAGTGTGCACGCTGCGCTGTTTTTCAGCTTACCCTTGTGTTGGGACTTAATTTTTACCGACATATATATATTTAGAGCACAAAAAAAAAGTGAGTTACAAACTAAGTAAAACAAAAACAAAACATACAAAATTGTGACATAGTAATAGCAAACAAAAGCAGTACAAATAATTACAAGTAGAAAACGAAAACACATAACTTGTAAACCTGTCGCCAACGTTGTACAAAATAAATAAATAAATATTCTGGGACATTATTCCTCACACACGGCCATCTGACCCCAAACTAAGCAGAGCTTGTACTATGGAAGTCAAGATAACTGATATACTACATATACTACTTTTCTTTTGTAAATACATACATATATATATTAGATAATTACACCCAGACACAGAACAAACAGACATGTTTATGCACACAAATGTTTGTCCTGAGTGGGAATCGAACCCACGCCCTGCGGCGTGATAGATAGGGTATCATACCAACCACGCCAACCGGCTCGTCGGCGGTGCTAAGCTACACTTGAGAGCCATATCCCTTCTGGGTAGGTTGTGACCAAACCAAAATATAGTTTTTTTTTTTTTAATGTTAAGCTCATAGTCACCAGTGATATTAATACATATTAAGCTATTTACATTAATCTTTATAAAAATAGACCTCTTTGATTAACCATCTTAAGGTCATTAAAAAAAAACTGAAAATATCCCAACCCTTCCTTAACCGACCCGTTGTCAACGTGAAGCGGGCACGCAACCAGCACCTGTTCGCTACGGCTTCAGGATAGGGTTACCTGCACTTGAGGGACATCGCGACCAGGCGGCGGCCACCTCACGGTTACCGGTGTCTAGACATAAGGGTTAACTCTATTTATAATTAAGTTTAACTTAAAACTTTCAGGTACAAGTAACTTTTACTCAAACTCTGAAAGAGTGAAAAGAAATTAACTGTTCCATACATTTTGGTTGAAAAGGCATATTTTTTTGTATGGAACAGATTTTTTTCTTGCATTCAATGTTGGTCTCATAGTTAATCTTGTTTGTATTAATTAGTATTTTCAACCCTGAAAGTTTAGCTAGCTAATTAAATTAACCCTGTATATATAGCTAAGTTCAATGTACTGTAGTGTTGAAAGTTGAATGACCTATTACTTTATTTTCAAGAGAGAAATAGAAAGAGGTTAGTATATTTTTATGGTCAAATAGAAACCGTATAATTGAAAAAAGAAAAGAGTTTGGAGTTTTCATCCAGCCAGATAGCCATTAACCTAAAAGAAAACAAAGCTTCTGAATTTAAACTTCAGTATAACCGGTTACGGATTAGTATTCCAGTTTTGAATTCAAATTGACCAGTAGTCAAAGGCAATCTAAACCCAACCAATGAAATGGATACTATATTAAATTGTCGTAAGTTCTGTACGTATTAATCTCTACATGTAATAAAACTGTAGAATCAGCTGTTCTGTAATATTTACCAATTTAGTGTGGGTGATGTAGGAAAATGCAAAGAGATCTTTTTTTTGTATTATTAGCACTAATAAGCAGTGAATTGAATAAATGTTGAGTTATTTTTCAATTCTAGTTATTATTATAATAAATCGGCACAAAAATCTACATCGCTCCAACTTCAAAAAAATAAGGATAATTTCTTTGTAAAAAAAAAAACTTCAATTTCAAATTCGACACTATGCAAAAGCTAACTTACGCCATAAATTCGTTGAGACGTGCTTAAAATTATATCCGTTTAAGGTGTGGGTTCGATGCCCGGGTTTAAATTAATTAGAGCAGGCAAACCAGTGGCTTTGACGGTAATAACGCAATTCCGGGCAGCGCCTCTTGTATTTACTTCAGGTCTGGTCTCACCCGGGTACAGTTAACCCGGTTAGGATTTAAAGGGTTATTGTAGTTTGGTCTGTTGTTAGATTAATGTATAGAGACTACTTATTTGATTATAATTGTGTTATTACATTTATTTACAACAAATATATACAATCAATATATAAAATACAAACTATGATATATAGAAAACATCCTCAAAAATTTTATATTATAAATAAATATAATAGTTTGCGCTTTTTTGAGATGAAGACCTAATTCACAATGGAACACGGAAAAAATGGATTCACTTAATAGGAATGATGCCTGCCTCAAAATAAATTATCAATTTTTTTTTAGGTTGGGAAATCCTCATGGATACCCGGGTGACTTCGGGGGAAGCGCCCGGGTAAATTGCAATAAAGTTGCCAATACTATGACAACTAAAACTAGCTCTTCTCAGTAAAAGCAACCTTCCAAACCGTGCATTAGAGACTGACTATTCACAAGTGCCTGTGAAGGCCTATTTGAATTAATAAATTATTCCATTTCATAGCTTTTGTCCATAAAGCACTTAGATTGTGTTATCAAAATTATGTCCAGAATCTAAATTCAATTGATTTAATAAGGACTCCTTACTTTTGAGTTTCTTTTCTTAATCTATACCAACCATAGACAAGAATCTATGATACTATATTATTTTTTGCTAAGCTCTACACGTGTTTGGTACAAAGTACCAACTTATACCTACTATTTTAAATTAATCCGAACAAATAAACTTTCAACAAATAAACATTTATTTCACGGTTACCTTCACAGAAATCAACACATTAAAAGTAGACGGTCTCGTATTTCATACAAAAAACTCTTAATCCCGTTCTTACATTAAAAAATACATTTTGCGCCTTATTAATGACGCTAGTAAGTTTAAAATACATTCGACGTGTGTCAAATCTTTAATCTCCCCCAAAACTGCGGAAATGTTTGAAACAAAATCCCATAGTTTTTGTATCTCATCTTAAGGCTCCAGTCTCCCTAAAATATGTGTTCTTGCGGAAAGAAATATTTTTTTTAGTCATCAGAAAAACAATAAATGAAATACATTTTACGTTTTTATAAAGTGTGAGATTTGAAGTTTCCAAAACATTTTTATTTTATTTGACACTACTTCTAGCAGCTTTGTGAGGCTTTAAACATACTTATATATTTACGTTCCATGTGTAGAAGGTTTCATTCAATTAAACAAATAACACAAACAACGAAAGATCAAGGCAGTTGATTTTTCTCGTGAAATAACTATTGTTACATTAAAATAACATCCAAATCATAGTAATATTGGTTAGAAAATCCTATTTTCGTTACAACGAATATTGCTACCTAGTACCTATATTATTTATGCTTGTGATTGTACCTACTGTTTTTTTTATGGATAGGCTTGTATTAGAGTTTAGACTACCATCAGACTATAGTAAGTGTAAAGTGGCCGAAGGTCCTAAGCACATACAGCCTAGAACGCCAACTACCAAATGCATCTACCAGATTACACCGGCGCTTGGTGACAGATTTTCAACTTGATGGTGGTAGCCAGGCAGGTGGGTTACTACGAACGAAGTTTTCTAAATCTCGTGCTATGGTTACCTAACGATGTATACTGAATAAATGGCTTTGACTTTGTAGGCCTCCCACTTTCAGGTTAAAGATTGGAATTATAATAAAAAAATACTTATAATTTTATCAGTAACTCACAAACATAATAACAATAAAGCTGCCAACACACTAAAGCAACATATGTTAAAGCTGCGCCACACCGACATATTCATTCTACGGGACACGAGTAGGTAGGTACACAAGTTCTAGACTTTAATATCTTAATGCTTAATATCTACATAAGTACAGTACTTGAGTTAGTTACGTGGAGTATACTAAGTTATTGAGTTAGTATTACGTTCTAGAAGGTACCTGAGTAAACATGTATACCTACTGTAGAGATGCTTGTTTTTATTCATAGCTTCAGCCCGCATTCTAAAATATATGTTAACTATGGATTCCTCACCATGTTTTCATTCACCGAAAGCCCAACGAACGACCACATCGTTCGATACTGCATAAATATAAATAAATAATAAATACCCTGGGACATTCCTCACACACGGCCATCTGATCCAAAACTAAGCAGAAGTTCTACTATGGAAACCAGATAACTGATACACTCGTTTTTTTTCTAAATATATACTTCTAGCTTTTCCGCGCGGTTTCGCCCGCGCTCCCGGGATAAAATATAGCCCATGTTACTCAAGGATGATGTAGCATTCTAATGGTGAAAGAATTTTTGAAATCGGTCCAGTAGTTTTTGAGTATTCGTTACAAACATACAAAAATACAAATCTTTCCTCTTTATATGAAATATTACACCCAGATTCAAGACAAACCGAAATGTTCATACACACAATGTCCGGTGGGAGTCGAACCCACGACCTGGCATGTGACTATCACTGAGCTATCGTCCTGTTACCATCTAGCTAGGTATTATCTGTCAAAGTTTCTATAGATTCGAATAGGTGACATAAGCCGTCTGATCCAGAATCTAAGTCGCAATCTTGTGCATATTACACGAACCTGGCTCCGTAGAGTCAGTAATGCACAATGGAGGTCGATTTGCATAATGTTTATTAAAAAACTGTCTGATTAGTTTCTTCATTTATAGTGTTTTGCTTCTTTTGTTATATTTTAGTTGTTGAATAAGGTTCATTTGGTGTTGGAGATAATCCTAGTAGGGTCGCCATATTTCTAGATTTTCTGAACTAAAATTCTGAAAGTTTACACTCGCAAAACTTTGTGCTTTATCTGTCAATATGTATTAACGTTGGTAACGTGACAGTGCCTTCATCTACCACCAATTAACTATTGAAATGCCTGCCAGTGTACCCTGAGGATTATAAAAACTCGTAAAAGGGACTTTTTTGTTCCTTTCGTCGAAATTTCGAACTCGCATCACTTAAAAAACTTTGGGAGAAGCCTTTTCTAAGAATAAACATACCGCATCAATAATTTAATATCGCAAGGGTACAGTCGCACGCAAATATATTTTTTGGGACACATTCATTCGCAGATTCTTGCGTCAAATGAAATATCATCATGGGAGCTGTACTGTACGTACAGTCCTCTGAATGTATGATAACATTGACTGTATTTTTTTATTTAAGCGATAACTCGATTTAGAATACTATAGGTTATACACATCTTAAAATATTTTTTTCACATTTGTATACCTAGTAGTACCTACTTGAAAGTGTACGAAATACATTATTTCCACAGTTTAAAATTTATATTATGTAGACTAAACAATACATACCATCTGACATTCATAAGTGCCCTTCTAGGGCCAAAACTGAATAAATGGCTTTGACTTTGACATTATTATTTGTGACAAAATTGCACTGTATCGAATTACACCAAAGAACAATTAGTGATAAATTACGGATAGCGCCCATAAAACAAACAATTGACGTTCAAAAGTGATCATAAATTGACAAGGTCTTTTATAGTGTTGACAGAATAGCACACCATTTTAAAAGTTAATAATTGTTTTAATTTTAATACAAAAGACCTTTTTTTCTTTGCCAGCCAGTACCCTTCTGAGAATCTCCTTTTAAATATTTCACAAACATTTTACTATCTCTGTTACACATTCTAAATTTGAATGCTAGAGCGAGCGGGACAAACGGCTTTATTATGCGAACAAATGTTTTGTTCTTGTGGTCTTACTGTTTTGAAAATATAGTGGGCAGTATTTTTTTCTATGAATGAATAATTGTGTTCTATTTAATAACGAGTTTTATGTTCATACACTCAGAGTTGATTTTTGAATAGCTGTTTATTAGTTATTCAATGATTGGACACTGTTTCGGGAATCCTGTTTCGAATTGATTAGTTACAATGGAAATACATGTTTCAACAATTAGTGACAAATATTTTAACTTCATTCAGGGTTTTGATATAATAATTTTATTACAAAACAATAGTAAAATTATGCATGTGTATGAATTATGAATATCATAAAGCTAGACAGGGTTTAAAATCAGTATTACATTTATTTAAAAATATCTGGTACGTCTTAACATTAGGGTGACAACCCTGTAGTAACATCTCAATCAACTTATTTACGTAGGGTGAAGGGATGCGATGAATCAGAATCATTTATTGTGTACACCCTAATTATAGTAAGCATTTGAATAAATCTAATGATTTTTATAGTCATAAAATTGCCTTTACAAACTGAAATTTTCCGATTATTTGTCCTTAAAAATTATGTTCACCCTATTCTACATTTTTGATATAAAATCGTTCGAAAAAGAATGTTCGAAATTTTAAAAAGCCGTTCCAATAATTTAAAAAATTGAGGTTCATTTGCATTCTTAAATCAAATATCATATCAAATTATTCATAATCAGTCATTAATGTCATACACTTCAATCAAAAGATACAAACCGAAACTACTAAATTAAGTTACCAATCCAAAACAATTTTAAACTCTAACTCTACACACTTAAAGTCCAAAACACATATAATGTGCCACTTGACAGCATACCTACAATTCCCAAGTCTGCATCAGCATAATGCCCAGTCCTGAGGGTGAATAATCGCGCTTGTGAATAGACGTACTGATCAAATTCATCAAATATTCCGGTTGTAAGCGGATGAAGTCATTTAGGCGTGCTGCGGACTGCCCGATGGGGTAATGTCTATGTGGAGTAGTTAACCGATAGTTGGGACATACAATACATTTGCCATCGTCCCAAACAAGGTGTATTATGCGAAATGTAGATATATTGTAATCAGGTTCATATTGAAGGTATATTGCTGAGCGGTTACTCATTTGGCTGTATATACAGAGTGATTTTGTTATCACTGGCAATACTTGCAGGGGTGGAAGTACTCATCAATGTGAACAACTTTTATTATAGGGCTAACTCTGATATAGCGTAAAATAATACGGTTGCTTCATACATTTTGGTCGAGTAGGTATTGAACTTTTGTATGGAACAGCTGATAATTTTTTCATGATTTCACAGTTAGTCCCATAATAAAAGTTGTTCATTTTGATGAGTACTTCCACCCTTGCAAGTATTGCCAGTGATAACAAAATCACCCAGTATATAAATTTAGTATGTTTGTAATAGCTTTATGAACTTTTTATGCTGTCTAATAAAAAAGTAATTCTATTAAATATTCTAAATATAATCTGGCTTAAATAGCATTACATTCTAATTTTAAAGGTAAAAAAGTGCAAGCTGATAACTTATCAAAATTTTAAGCTATTGTAAAACCCGTATACACCTTTGTATCGCTATATCGGCTATGCAGTATGTTATGTTGACAGCACAAACCGATTGAGAAGGGTTAAAACTGGGAGCAGACGGGCTATAGTCATAGCAAATGACTGCGCGTCCAATTACACTCCCTATGCTGCCCTGCGGTGGCTACATGCTGCATCGTTAGTTTGTCTACACACCTGGCGATTGTAAAGAGATGGCATTAAACATTGCGCAATTTATTATTACAAAGTGTCTAATAAAAATATTCGTTATTTTAACTTTTTTATCATCAGTCAATAATAAATCAAAGTGGTTATACTGCTGGATTAAAACCAGCATAGCAATTAAGCTTTCACTCAATGGGGGTTGTTAAAGACTCGTTATATCGTTTTGTCTTTTTCTGTTTTGTCGTATTATGTCAAACTAGCTTCCGCCCTGTGGTTTCACCTCTTGTGTTTTCCTGGGATAAAAAGTAGTCTATAGCGTTCCTCGATAAATGGACTATCTAACACTGAATTTTTTTTTAAATCGAACCAGTAGTTCCTGAGATTAGCGCGTTCAAACAAACAAACTCTTCAGCTTTATAATATATTAGCTTTTCCGCGCGGTTTCACCCGCGTTCCCGAGGGATCTTGTGTTATCCCGGAATAAAATGTAGCCTATAGCCTTCCTCAATAAATGGGCTATCCAACACTGAAATAATTTTTCAAATCGACCCAGTAGTTTCTGAGATTAACGCGTTCAAACAAACAAACAAACTCTTCAGCTTTATAATATTCTGTCGTCCCTTTAACATATCTTATAACTTATGTCAATTCATTAGATCTATTAAGTCTTAACTTTTTTCAGAGTTTGGATACCTTTGCATGATAAAATCGTCGATTCACAGGACGTAGTATAAAAAGGCCTCTAAAGACTTCGTTCATTCCCGTGCCGTAGACTTTTAGGGGCATCAATATACTACCCAAGATGGCAAGAATGTGTAGGCAGCTTAAGTAAATAATTTAATAAAAACTGATTAAATTACTCGTGTTGCATTAGAAAAATTGTACGCTACACAGTCTATGAGCAAATTTCATAAAATATTTATTTTCCAAAGTCAACCTAAGCTATTGTCCAGATGAAAACTTTATTCGTAGTAAAATAAAGATAAAAATGGAAAATGGGGGCATAAAAAGATTTTACGCCACCTTCAGTTTTCGCCAACTAAAATATTTACCATGTTAATATGGTAAATTGCATCGGCCATTTTTAACGCTTTTGATAAATAACAGCTGACCATTCACCGAAATATATTGTTAGATTAAATAAAAAAATTGTTGAAATAATATTTATTTACTCGGTCGGTAAATAATTTGCAATATTCTTTAACAATAAATATTATTTATTATTGTTTTTTTTAAATTATATTTACTTAGGACAACTTAATACGATTTAAAGTTTAATAGCTGTAAAGAATGCCTAATGTAAGTAGCAGCACTTCAGTAATTTAATCTATTTATTTATTTATACTTCATATTGCTTAATTTTAAGTTTTTTTAGCTTTTTATATGATAAATCGTCTTCCATTATCATCGACTACTATCTTAATACACAATTGACTTCAACCATCCCAATTTAAGGCAATAATTTAATCGTCCAGTGTGCGAGTAGACTTACAGTAAAGCCGGGCACACACCCTAATTATGTACGAGCGAGATTTTGATTTTGCACCCTGTGACATTTCGGTATTAAAGGATGTTGTGCTAGCCTCGGGGTAGGATGTTAGGGGTGGTCACGAAATATTGTATCGACCATCATGGTCAATATTTTTGTGAACTTCTATGGTAGCTTTTGAGTTTAATTTCCCTCCTTTTGTAATCTATATTAGGTATAAGTATGTATAATATAATATAATATTGATAAAATACGCTTTTACTGGGTGATTTTGTTATCACTGGCAATACTTGCAGGGGTGGAAGTACTCATCAATGTGAACAACTTTTATTATAGGACTAACTGTGAAATCATGAAAAAATTATCAGCTGTTCCATACAAAAGTTCAATACCTACTCGACCAAAATGTATGAAGCAACCGTATTATTTTACGCGATATTAGAGTTAGCCCTATAATAAAAGTTGTTCACATTGATGAGTACTTCCACCCCTGCAAGTATTGCCAGTGATAACAAAATCACCTGTATTTAAGTTTCTTAAAAATAAATCAATATGTTAAATCATGTCACTTTTCTAAAATAAATTACTAATTTTATAAGTAAATTATTTTAATTATTAAGTTTAAATTAGGAAGTCCAAACTTCGCAATAATATAATATAAATATCAAAAATTGATCTTGACAACATCAAAAAATATGCCGACATGATATTAATTAATTCTTCCATATTTTATGAGCCAGGATCGAACCCAAACCTTTCCCCTTGACTGCTCGGGAAAAAGGACAACGCCTGTTGCGGTGTAAAGCTTAACATTTACTGCAAGCTGAGCGATATATTAAAGATACTAGATATTAAGGACCAATATTTTTTCGACCTCTTGAGGTCGTAATTTCAAGAGTTTGTGAAATCACGGACCCCAAGAGTTTGTTTAACAAACCTAAATAACAATATTTTTCAATCACAATCTTTGTTCTAGCCTTAACTTTACATTTACCTATAATTTTTCGTAAAATATAAAAATGGTATTAACAAGTTTACAAGTTTACAACAATATTAACAAGCGCTCGTGGCGTAGCTTAATTATTCTTAACCGATCGGCAAAGTTAAGCAACGTCCAGTCTGGCCGGTACCTGGATGGGTGACCGCCTAGTGGCATTTCATCTTGAGCGTTTCCGTGCTTCGGAAGGCACGTAAAGCCGTTGGTCCCGGTTATCACTTAATTGTGATGGTCGTTAAGCTAGTTGGAGACCTCCTAGGTGGCTTGACAACTCCAACAGTAGGTTGACCACTAGCCTACCTCCACCAATCCGCAGTGGGCACGCGTGGTGGAGTATTTGCCCATTCCCCTTTCACCCTTATTCGTGAATGGAGGCCTGTGCTCAGCAGTGGGCAGATATAGGCTGTAGTTATATATTAACAAGTTACACAAGTATAGGTATAGTATTCTCTTATAATTATAAAACTAGTTATGAAACAATTAATAACAAAGTCAGTATAGCATAGCATAGTATAGCTGCAGCTACGGACAACAAACCCCAAAAATATTATATCGAACTCAGTTTTTTTCGCTTTCAAACGAGGACCCTAGAGAATTCCCATCAAGATTCATCCATCCATTGTTTATTGCCCACCCTTTGCTTTATTTGGCATAAGTAGGAAATTTTAATCACCAATAAAAAAAAAACTGACGACGAATTTGAATCATTTATGAATCGCCGACAGAAGGTTTTTAATAAATGATACATTTTGTTGATTCAGTCTCAAGTGTTTTTTTGTTGGCAACACCGACAAATGTTAATATTTTATTATGTGACATGAATACATATACGATTAGAATTATGTTTTGATGTAGGCAATCCGAGATGCGTTATCTAAATATATTCATCTTTTTATTCGACTGCCACAGACGGACGGTGATATTTTAATGAGACCTATTTTTAGCAAGTTACTTAATGGACTAGAATTTGTTAGTTCAGTCATTTTATTAAAGAAAATTGGTACCTGTTCTTTAACTCCATAAATGCTCAGCCAATCAATATTCGCGTTGATAAATTAACATTTAACACAAACGTTCCAGCATCGCTATGAATCATCATAAATAGAAAATAATATCCATATCGACACCCAGCCTTCCCGGTCTTAACAAATTATTCAGATATCCGATGGGAGCCTTCTATCGATTGCTCATTGCATATTCTCATTTTAAATCGGCACCGTTCTCAATAAAACGCCGCCTAGACGTCTGCACGGCGTCTTCTCTCATACAATAGTGATAATGAAACATGCATTGCATTATATCGGGCGACATCGGCTTTTGTCGTCTTAGCCACGCCCGCGCGAGCCAATCAGCGCTCTCTTGAACGCTATTCACGGGTTAATGAATTTTGAATTTGGAACTCTGTGAATATATTAGTTTCTCGGGGGTTGGTTCTTATTTTAAAATTCACTATTGTTACAGTGAACTTGGTGAGCGATGTAGAATATTCGCATAAAATAAAGCTGTATTTTTTTTAACATAATTTTAGTGCAATTTTTACGTAATCGTTATATCTTGTTTGCGTTTATTTTATTAGCCAACAGCTACGTTAAAATTATGCATCTCTCCCATATATTATAATATCTCCAGCAATATATCCGAAGAAGGCAAATTTCTGCTCCCCCCCCATCTGGCAAGTGGAAACGTTCGCTTCACGATTACAAATGTAGTTATTGGTAAGCCATATTTGATATCGAGAAATCATATTTCGAATTCGATATTATGTTAAAATTGAATTCCGAATTGCTGAAATCGGATGGTATTGGATGTGAAACATACTTGTAGCTTGTACTGGACTTTGGTAAGAACTGGAGCTATGGGCAGAATTATTTAAAACTAGCTGTCCCTCGCGGTTTCACACGTGTTCCCGAGGAACAAAGGTAGCCCATGTCCTTCTCCATACCATAGGATCCATCGTCGGTTCAGCGCTCAAGCTCATTGTAGGAGTTGAACCTACGACCTTCGCCGCGGCATCCGACGTCACTACCACTGAGCTATCATCGCCTTAAACTATATGGTATATCTATTTGCAATGTTTATCCTAATTCATTCAATTATTACAGTGTGGTTGAGTAACAAATCGCATTAATAATATTAATAGAAATTCAACCTACATAAAAAGATCTAGAAAACAATTTCCAACGCCCAGTTAATAGATCACAACCTAATGCCCCATTCGATTCTAAAATCAATACTATACACTACAGGTTCAATCCAACACGAAACCAGTACCGTAAGATCATTTGCGGCGAGCCAGAACTCACCGAAGATATTGCTATTTGAACTAGACCGCAGACGAAGCCGGGGTGGTTGCTTGTATTACAAATTGGCTGTCTCGATTACAAGCTTTATTGCTCCCGTCGAATCGATGATTGAATTCGATATCTGAATTCGATGTTTCGATTTGATCCGTCGATTTATTTAGAAACTTTATAGGTAGATATCTACTTGTTTATTTGATAAAAGTTTATGTTGAATGCTTTCGCTGAAAGAAAACATGGTGAAGAAACACTTTCTCATAGGTACTTTGTAGAACCCGCCTGGTTGACTACCAACCATTGAAAAAGTAAGCCAAGTAAGTACCTACTGGTGTTTTTTTTATTTTTATACCACTAAGGTGGCAAACAAGCGTACGGCCCGCCTGATGGTAAGCGGTTACCGTAGCCTTTTGACGCTTGCATCACCAGGAGCATCACACGTTGCCGACCCTGCAAAAATCTCTTCACACCTTTCTTGAAGAACCCCATGCTGTACTCCCTTGGGAAAACCACGGCGATGAGCTCGTTCCACAACTTGAGCGTGTTCCAATAGTTGCACTTGAGAGCCATGTCTTCTAGGCTTTGTGAAGGTCGCTAATACATTGGTAATTCCCCTAGTATAGCACATGTACATAGGCGACGGTAGCCACTTACCATCAGATGGACCGCCTGCCCGCTTGTAAGCCTTCGGACATTTGATACAGCCTTCTAGACTGTGTGCCACCTTTGGCCACATCATAACTAGCCATGCTCACATTGTGGTCAAATGTAGAGGGGTGAAGACTGTTGATGTATTTATTAACTTCATAATTTTAACCTATGTATACTTAAACGTAGTATTGTTATTGCACCTTTATGGTAAACTAGCCTTCTACCCCTATTTTACCCCCTTAAAAATCCTTCCTTAGTAGATGCCTACACTGTATAAGGTATCTGTAAAATTTCATGTCTCTAGATCCAGCGGTCTGGGTTGTGCGTTGATATATCAACCGTCAGTCAATTTACCATTTTATTTATACATATATATTATATTAACACAACACAACTTTATATATGTATATTATAGGTATAGGCAATAAACAAATCGCAACGCAATTGCGATGCGATGCAACAAACAATTGTATGTTAGAAAGTGCATTCCTAAAAGGGAACATTCCTCCATTACACATTGAAACTTCTCTACCAGCGTTAAATCCCATGAATCCACGTCACTATTCTGTACACGGAATACATTGACATTCAGTTATTTATTCGTACAGCAAACAAGCTCAGATGATATAGCAATCACTTAAAGGTATCCTGAGGCTATATTCTAGCTAGGAACATAGAAATCGAAAGACTATGTCGAACTGCTTTATAATTTTTGATGAGAACGCGTATCGCCAATATACAGATACGAAATGTAATAAAGTAATACCCAATGAAAGTCTTGTATGTCATGAAGTAGGATTCACCTTGCCAACCTTCAGTAAATAATGGGACGGTACCTATTTTCTTGAGCCTGTTTCGGTATAAATCTGCATGAATATAAAACCTAGTAACCTGTGCCTACATCGGATACTTTACTATACTACTTCAGGAACTGTTAAAAGTTCTCATTTCATCTACAATTTTCCAAAAGCATAATACTGTCTAAAATTTGCCTCGCGATGTCGTTGTAACTAAAACTATATCACTTCTTAATTACAATTAGATTTCTATGTTACCCCTAAGCTTCAAGGCTTCAATAGCTTGATAGGTAATGGAGGGATAGAGGTGGGTTTCAAATATAAAACCTATAGAATTTGGACCGGATTGAGCTCTGGGATATGTTACGTTTTAGAGTTTAGAGGAGTGACAATTTTAGATATATTAGATACAAGAATTTGGCCATGTTGCTTTGGCTCCAGTTTGTTTTGCGGTATTTCATTTATTATTGTTTTTTCTATTTACGGCTCAACTATTAATAAATTGTATATTTATTCGCCCTTTCAATTAAGTTATTTAATATTCAATCCAGTCCAATGTAAAAAAATAATCTTTTAAAAGCACAATTTTCTCTCGAATATTATTTACGTACCGGTTATTTATATTACACGTTCAATTTAAACAACACGTTACAAATTATTCTGTTATTTTATAATGAATTCAATATTTGTATTTTGGAGGTTGGCAACATTTGGGCGCATAATGCAATCGGATTGTACACGTAATGTAGCGAAGACTCTGTTAACATTTAATATTATTATCAGATTTAAATCGGAAATAATCGTGGCGATCCTTTATTAATTATCGGTTTATTTACTTTGTGAATATAGTTATTGAGAATATTTATGTATGAAGATTATTATTATTTAGTATTTTACGCTTTTAGGTATTTGGTTATTCGTATATAGTTTTATATTCTATTTATCTAAATTGTACACATTACATAAAGACGTTTTCCCATTTGTGAACCAAAATCTGGCCATAAGTAAAACAAAAAGTACATACAAGATTGGCTAGTAAGCTTTTCGGACTAAAATTCCGGATTACCTTTGCAAAATACTAGAACTTTTCCGGACAAGTCTAGAATCTTATCAGCCGGAATGTGAGAGAAATTATAAAAATAACAAAAGGTAAATTTATTTTTATTAAAATAGTGGTGAAGACATTATAAAAACTACTGTTATATATACTGTTTTTTTTTTATCTGGAAACCCCTAGCAAATGTTTTTTTTTTTCTCAATTGTCAGTTTTTAATTATTTCTATTGTTTCTATGATCTTTAAAAAAATCAAAAACATTTAGCGTAGAAGCAGCATTACGAAATAGTGCAATTAGATTCTAGCTTCTTAAAAACTCGCTCTAATATACATTTACTTTCAAAACAACTTTCCTTTGCGTGTACCATTCATCATAAAAAAAACAATAAAGAATCGAACAAAATCAATTAACACATAGGTAAGAACGTTATCTTGACCTATTTATTGTCCGTCCGTTCGTCTGACTCACGCAAAGGTATGAGTTATAGTTTCTTTTGTGTCATAAAAGTAACTTTCCACTGTAAACGTGGCTTTATACCTAACATTTATTTTTTACTGCAGTTTTGACTTGATAGTTTTATTCCTCAATTTTGTAATAGATGTGAATTCTAGATAAATAGTTCATTATATCAATCGTAATTATGTGGTGATACAAATGAACTTTATTGCAATGTAATACAGTTCGTTTCACTATGATAATGTAAAGTACTATGAAGAGCATAAAAATGTTGCCATTTTCCAGTTTCTTTAATACTGTTCATTAGCAGAAAAAAAAGAAAAAAAACCGGCCAAGTGCGAGTCGTACTCGCGCACGAAGGGTTCCGTACCATTATCTATATAAAACGGCAAAAAATGCGTTTGTTGTATGGGAGCCCCCTTAAATATTTATTTTATTTTGTTTTTAGTATTTGTTGTTATAGCGGCAACAGAAATACCCACATATTTTGCAAAAATTTTAACTGTCTAGCTATCGCGGTTCTTGAGATACAGCCTGGTGACCGACAGACAGACGGACGGACAGACAGCGAAGTCTTAGAAATAGGGTCCCGTTTTTACCCTTTTGGTACGAAAAACATAAAAAAAAGATCTATAAAAAATGTCCCTTGCTGAGTTTCTTGCCGGAGTCTTCTCAGTCCAAGTGTATTCCGAACCGGTGGTAGAATCATTTGTAACGTTCATAAGTGCCTTATTAGGGCCTAAACTGAATAAATGATTTTTGAATTTGAATTTGAACCCTAAAAACCAAAAATGAAACACATTCATATATGAATGTTCTTTAATTTTTTAATATATTCTTTCATCTTTTATTTCTTATTAAAAGGTAAGACATATTTTTACAATTAAACCAATAACATTGTAGGTATAACCAATAAACCTGGAGTGTTAAACGAGACTTAATCCGAGTGAAACCTTAAGAATTAAGCTCGGGCTTATGTCATAAAATAAGTACCGTACATTTCAGTCTAAAGCGTTACAAATTTTGTGACTCAGCGATTTTATTGACGCTTAAAATTGCATAAAAAAGTTTCAAGCGAAATATAAACTTAATAAATCCGTATTGCATTTACATTGAATTCGATTTCGATGGCATTACGTGTCTTAAATCGATTTTATTTACGTTACATAGTAATGTATATGACAAATTATATTACTTATGATTCAAAATCGATGTTCAAACATTTCAAAAAGTAAATAGAATATATTGTTTGATTTAAATATAATATGTAAGTATGTACCTATTGAATCAACAATTTTATTACCTACATCGTATTTATGTAGATAAATAATAGATTATCAGGTTTAGATTAGATTATGATTTTTTCTGTTCCAATAATATTACATACATACGTGTCGAATTGTTTACCTCCTTTTTTTGAAGTTAGTTAAAACTATTCTTTCCTTTCATCCGAATATTTGTCTAAATCTTTATATCTTTGCATAATTATAACGTAACGTCTCTCTATCTGTCCGTTAGTGTGGTTATACCTCAAGAACTACAGCATTTTGATGCAATTTTCACAGTTACCTTTCTTTCAGGGGTTCTTTGAAAAAGATTTTAAGCTTCAAATCATTGGGCTGTGCTGTGACTAAAGCAGCAGTGACTGTTTTAGTGAAACTCTTGCGCACGAGTTGACTTGTACTTTTATAACTTTGTCAAAATCCAAACGAAACCGACACCTTCAGGTATAACAGAACTAGCTTCCGCCCCGCTATTTCACCCGCTGTCTCGAGGATCTTATGTTTCCTGGGATGAAAAGTATCCTAATGTTAATCCAGAATATATTCTATTTGTATGCCAAATTTCATCTAAATCCGTTGATTAGTTTTTGCGTGAAAGAGTAACAAACATCCATCCATCCATCCCACAAACTTTCACGTTTATAATATTAGTAGGATAGTAGGAGTAGGATATTGCAAGCCATTCCATCTACAAACATCGGTACTTTGTTAGACCGAATCACTTTAAGTTTATGCATTTGTCTCCGTCTTGGTTCCAGGACCAATCATCCTCATCGCTGCCGCTGCGGAGACTTTGTCAACGAGCTCGGCCACCATGGGCTTTCGTGCTCTTTAAGCGCCGGCCGTTTTTCACGCCACGCGGCTCTTAATGATATTATCCGTAGGGCTCTTGTTGTTGCCAACGTACCTTCTGTACTAGAACCAGTCGGAATTGCGCGTGACGATGGCAAGAGGCCGGATGGTATGACTTTGATCCCGTGGAGTGTTGGCAAGCCGCTGGTGTGGGATGCCACGTGTGTAGATACACTTGCGCCTTCCCACTTACTGGCGACTTGTAAAGTCGCTGGGGCGGCTGCGACCGGTGCTGAAAAATCCAAATTTAAAAAATACGCTTGTCTTGGTTCTAATTTTTCGTTCATGCCATTCGCAGTTGAAACCATGGGTCCATGGGGGTTCGAGGCTCGCCGATTTGCTCGGATTTTATCATCCAAGCTCATCGAGGCTTCGGGAGACCGACGGGCTGGGAGCTTTTTCCGCCAACGCATAAGCTTGGCCATCCAAAAAGGGAACGCTGCCAGCCTGTTGGGAACCTTGCCTATCGACAGCAGCGAGGGCTTTGAGGATGTTTTCTATATATCATAGTTTGTATTTTTTACTTTAATTGTAAATATGTAAATAAATAAATGGTATTATATACCACTAAATCCTACAAACATGCTACAATTGCGTCTTAAGTGCGCCGTATATACAATGCAATTAACCAAAGCATCGCAAACCTTTCCTAAGCAAATACAAAATTGATACAATTAATATACTTCGTACCCTTTTAGCAATACAGTACAAAGAGAAACTGCTTAGCTTCTCACTAATTTAGTAAGAGCTGCAGGATAGGGTTTTATTCGTTATAGCTGTTGTCTGTGGCTTCTCCTGCTTTTAATTATTCAATTAACAGTCTTAATAATGTATTCGAGGGATGGTGACATACCCACTTATTCTGACCCATTCGGTTGCCATTCCAATCGGAAAGGACGATTGACGCGATTGTGTACCGATCGACTGCCTCATTCCAAATGGAAGTCTGAAATGAGAAAATAAGAGCCATCCTATTCAGTAGACTACTCAATCGGTTCGTCTACCGAATCGGGACCGCAACCGAGCAGGTCTTAATAAGGGAGATAGTTCATTATGTTGGTACTGCTCGGATGTGTATTAAAAAGTATTTAATTGCTATCGGGTCAAGGTATATTATGATATATAACGATATCTGATTCCATCCAAAGGTCGTCTGGAAGATCGCTTCTAAGCGATAAGACCGCCCATTGTGCAGTAATTAAATATAAGTTATTTCTTGGTTTTTTGTTTACTATAAGTTTGTATAAAGATTCCTTGATAATATTCAATCTATTTTGATCTCTCACAACGCTGGAAATAAGGACTATTGTAAAATGAGCACGAGGTCAATACAAAATGTAAAACAAGGCTTACAAGTTTCCGAATAGTCGAATAAAATTATGCAATTAAAAAGGACATGGGATCCCTTTCTCGTAACGCATATCCAATAAGCCCGGTTCACATGACGCCAGTAGCCTTTCAACTCGACTTTGACAAAAATAAATGAAGCCAGAATCCAATTTCCAAAATAACAAAACGTTGAATACCAATTTTTGAATTGAACATTTATAAATGGAATTGGTAATAGGCGGTTGTTTAATAGGTTTATTACCTAATAATACGCTTACTAATTACCTTTTATCGGTTTTTATTATAGAAGTTACCCTCCATTATTAAAAAAAAAAATGTAACGGTGAAGTATGTCAAACGTATTGTTTTTGGGGTACTTGCTAATTATATAAATTTTCAAGCTTGCTTTGAATGCTGATGCAGCATTGTTTGACATTCTCTCAATACAATTTCATTTTAACGATGGTTTAATGATGAACTTGTCGACGATGTTTGCTTTTAGTAAATATATAGTTATACTCATAATCATTCTCCTTGCCTTGTCATCGCCACACGTACCAAGGGATCGTATGTTTTCCGCGGGATAAAAATTACCTATATATTATTCCAGGGTATGATTTATCTGTGTGCTAAGTTTCATCCTAATCCGTTTAGCCGTCACGAAGCTAATTAGCACAAACATAAATACCTAATACTAATATAGCATATGATCGTAGGTAGTAAGTAAATAATTGATCCGAGCAAGTAACTATAGGTGTGTGAACTCGGCATTAACCGAAGTATTGTGAAACCGACAGAATTTATTGATAATATTTTGTTTGTTTCAGGTAATTTGCGGTGACTGCCTGAAATGGACTGCTGCGTTTAATTGACGCTATTTATGGTATATCCAACACAAAGGGATTTTTGCTATAAGTAATATTTTTAATGGGGCTTTTAGAAAGGGTTGGGTTCTGTTGATAATTTGTTTTTTAATTGATACCAGAGACTGATACTATTAAGTATTTATACTGGGTGATTTTGTTATCACTGGCAATACTTGCAGGGGTGGAAGTACTCATCAATGTGAACAACTTTTATTATAGGACTAACTGTGAAATCATGAAAAAATTATCAGCTGTTCCATACAAAAGTTCAATACCTACTCGACCAAAATGTATGAAGCAACCGTATTATTTTACGCGATATCAGAGTTAGCCCTATAATAAAGTTCATGGTCACTTCCGCATTAATTTTAATATTATATATTGAATTTCTTGTGTTTTGAAGTGTATACTTATTTACTAATATCTGTCTCACTCTCTCTCCCTGAATTTACATAAAAATATGTTTCATTCCTGTTCTTTTCAATTTCGTCCACATGGAGCATTACATTCATCCGTCTGGTTTCAGGGTCCTTCCCTGCAATTCCAACCAGCTATAGACAATTGCAGTAGTATGCTACCAATATATTCAAAATGTTTTCTATACCACTATCTTATACTTATCTTCTAAAACCATTATATCTTGCCAACCCCTTGTAAACATCTGCACTATACCCCTAGGAGTATATCAAATTCTATTCTAAGAACGTAAACGGTAAAGCTTGAAAGGTTATGTGAGCGTAGGGGTAGTTCCACCCACCCTTAGTGCTCAGCACAACTATATAGACTACAAAGCGTATAATAAAAACCGGCCAAGTACGAGTTGGACTCGCGCACCGAGCGTTCCGTACAAACTTCCATCGTTCGTCCATCACGGGAAATGCACAATTTTATTTATTTTCCTTATTTGAGGTTTGTGCCAATTAAGCTAGACCTTTAAATTGTATGAGCGCCCATAAAACTCAGAGGTCTTTATTAATTCGGGTAACTATGTGTGTATAGGAGCCCCCCTTAAATATTTATTTTATTTTGTTTTTAGTATTTGTTGTTATAGCGGCAACAGAAATACATAATTTGTGAAAACCTCGCTATCGCGGTTCTTGAGATACAGCCTGGAGACAGACAGACGGACGGACAGACAGCGAAGGCTTAGTAATAGGGTCCCGTTTTGACCCTTTGGGTACGGAACCCTAAAAAGGGCACTTTTACAAAAATAAAGTTGATAAAATAGTTCGTAATCGCGCCAACCTTTTTATGTAGTTCTGACGTCAAACAATTAGTCGAAAATATTAAATATAATTAGTTTGTATGAAAATCTATAAATAATATAATTATCCATACGATCTCTTGAGATGTAGGAAGTAGTATCAGTGATAGACACACCTACATCATTACACCCACTTAATGTATAATATATCATGTCATAATATGACAAATTGATGAGTATTCTTTTATTAATCAGGTTGTTTGTTGGCGATCTGAAGCCCGCACAACCAATTACAAAAACAAAACATTTTCTTTAGATATTTATGCTTTAAGAAACGTCATTGATTTCACTTTTATTAATATCTGTTCTCTTGATATAAGCATTTTTCAATCCGCCCCTACTTTCCCATCTTATACTTTGGACTTAGTTAATTTATTTACATACAACTCCTTTGATACGCTCCCAAATGAACCTTTTTGATGATATCTTAAATTTTTAATAACACCAGAATTTTGCCTTTCCTAGTACAACGTACTTCTCAAATTTGACTTCACACCAAAAGCAATATGATTAAAATTATGTGTAAATTTTAAAGGAAGGTACGCCAGGAGGTTGTACCACAGAGGCCGGCAAATATTTGACGAGGTATGTTAGACCGCCGAATTTGTGAAATAACTCAAGAGTGAGCTTTTAAGGTATCCGACAGCGTTTAGTGTGAGGGATGGTCAAAAGTATATAAGTTAGCAGCAAAAAAATCTTCAAATTCAAAGCATCTTTATTTTATAAACTTACTAGCTTTTCCGTGCGGTTTCACCCGCGTTCCCGTAATAAAATATAGCCCATGTTACTCAGGGATAATGTAGCTTTCTAATGGTGAAAGAATTTTTGAAATCGGTCCATTAGTTTTTGAGTTTAATCGTTACATACAAAAATACAAATCTTTCCTCTTTATAATATTAGTATAGATTACATTATTTTGATTAATATAATTGTTAAAATTATAGATAGCAAATTGATACAGTACTATTTTGTAATTAACCAACATAAAAAATGAGGAGGCTCAATCGATTTATGAAATTTGGTGTCGACTTTCGACGTATGGTACGGTACCTTATGACACCTTTAAAAAAATTGTTTTTTTTTTTTATCACGTGCATTTTGTAGATATACCTATCCTTATCCCTTTCCCTTCGTCATGTCATGAGTCATTTGATCAAATATCGAACTGTTGTGAAGTTGTTCACAAAAGTTTTTAAGAAAGCGTATCGTATCGTGCGTATGCGCATCCTATACCTGTAACAGGAGACGCATCTACCTGTTCCATGGCCATTTTACTAAGCACACAATAAAACGTAGTTTGTCTTCGATTTTAAGAACTGACGCTATTTACTCATGAGTTTTGGATAAAGTTTGTTTTGGAATGGAATTTAGTTTCTAAATCTTGGAGTGAGAATATACAGGGTGATTTTTTTGTCACTGGCCATACTTGCAGGGGTGGAAGTACTCATCAATATGAACAACTTTTATGATGGGACTAATTCTCGAGATCACAAAAAATTATCAGCTGTCCATACAAAAGTTCAATACCTACTCGTCCAAAATGTACCTATGAAGGAACCATTTTATTTTTTGCGATATCAGAGTTGGTCCAATAATAAAAGTTGTTCATATTGACGAGTACTTCAACCCCTGCAAGTATGGCCAGTGACTAAAAAATCACCCTGTATATGAGTGGTTTTGTGTATAAATATAGCTCTTTGGTTTAAAATATAAAGCAATTTAATAACTGAACTCGATAAGCGAGTTCAGTTTTTTTTCCATAACTTTGTGTTTCATTATATAAAATAAAAAATAATGATATTGCCAAATCGTCTTGTAAATTTATTACTACTTCTTGCTTATGGTTTTACTCGCGCTCCCGAGGGATTTAACGTTTTCCTGGGACAAAAATCCTAAACCTAAAACCCCTTTATGTCAAATTCCATCAAAATCCACAGCGACATTACATCCTGAACGACTTACAAATATCCACTCAAACTTTTGCATTCATAAAATTACTAGCTGCCCCCGCGGTTTCGCCCGCGTTCCCTAGAAAAAAAGTAGCCCATGTCCTTCCCCATACCATAGGCTATCTGCGTACCAAATTTCATGGCGATCGGTTCAGCGGTTTAGGCATGAAAAGGTAACAAACAAACTCACATTCACAATTATAATATGTATTATAAAGTTAGGATTAAGATGTAATTAGAATTTTGCTATCTAACTCAAAAATAATCAAACATCCACCTGAGATTAACGCTTTCAAAAATACAAACAATCATAATTACCGTGGGCCGTAAGCTTGTTTTCCACCTAGTAGTATAAAAAAAAATAAAAAAATATTAGTACTTAATATTAAGCTATAAAGTATCTTATCTAGTAATTATTATTCAAGTAAAAAAGAGTCTTGTAAGTCATCCCTTAAAGCTAATAGTACGACGGCCATTAGCAAAACTGCATGGGCAAAACGACTTAACGAGGATTCTCTTTAAAAATCCACTAACCACAGCTAGAGGATATACCGACAGGAAAAAAAGAGGGTAATGCGATCGCGGATGAGGGAACGTTAGCAAAAACTGTTGGATTCGGCTTAGCATAGCATATTAAGGAGATTCTTCTGAAGGGATAGTGGAACTGTTTGTTCTCGATTCAATATCGATATATGTCTCTCGATTTGGTTTTCATTAGCTATAAATAGCTAATGAAAACCAAATCTGTTTCGTCATAATGTCCAAAAAGGTTGATCTTTTCATGTGTTTTTATTACAATTTATTATATAACTAGCTGTTCCCCGCAGTTTCACCCGCATTCCTAGGATAAAAAGTAGCCTATAGCCTTCCTCAAGAATTGGACTATCAAATGCAAAAATATTTTTTCAAATCCGACTGATAGTTCCAGAGATTAATGCTATTAAACAAACAAACAAAAAACTAATCCTTTATTATATTACGACTCGACTCACTAACAAAACTAAACCCTACATTCGTTTTATGAAGGTATACTAACTTTAGCCCCGCGGTTTCACCTGCATTCTCGAGGGATCATATGTTTGTCCGGGATAAAAAGTATCCTATATGTTATTCTATGTGCCAAATTTCATCCAAATCCATTCAGCTGTTTATGCGTGATTGAGTCTTTAACATTTGTAATACTAGTAGGATTTGTGGACCTATCGATAACCTTTATTTATACTGGGTGAGTTTTTTGTCACTGCCATAGAACAGGTGATAATTTTTTCATGATTTCACAGTTAGTCCCATCATAAAAGTTGTTCATATTGATGAGTACTTCCACCCCTGCAAGTATTTCCAGTGACTAAAAAATCACCCTGTATTAATGTATAGATTAACATAATCCCAATATAAAACATAATTAACTTAATTCATTAACATTCTAAAAACAAGTAATCTCATTCAGAACAACTTTATATAATCAAAAACACTCACAAAGTTATTTATTCCTTCCTCTGTCCTTTCATAAATGTCTGATGTCTAAATATATTTGAAAATATTATCTTGAAATGCCAAAGGTCGCTTCTGCAATGTAAACTATGCCAATCGAATGAGTTCTATATATCATAATCAAATGAGCAATTAAATGTAAATCATATAAATAACTGGAAATATGGTTTATATGTTGCGATTGCGCAATTTATACCATGAACTGTACCTAACATATAATGATATGTTCTCGAATATACTGGAGCCATGGAGAGGGCTATGCTCGGGGTTTCTCTACGCGATCGAATCAGGAATGAGGAGATCCGTAGACGAACTAGGGTCACCGACATAGCCCAGCGGATTGGCAAGTTGAAGTGGCAATGGGCAGGCCACATAGTGCGCAGAACGGATGGCCGATGGGGCCGAAGAGTTCTGGAGTGGAGACCACGGACCGGCAAGCGCAGCGTAGGACGTCCGCTTACAAGGTGGACAGATGACCTTGTAAAGTTCGTTGGAAAACGCTGGATGCAGGCCGCCCAAGACTGGTCCTATTGGAGATCATTAGGGGAGGCCTATGTCCAGCAGTGGACGTCTTGCGGCTGAGATGGAAAACATCGTGAGGAAACCATAGAACGGTGGTAAGTTACTTGTTAGTACCGCCTGGCTGGCTAACACCTTCGAGTTAAAAGTCTGGCGCCAAACATCTACTGGTTCCGGCAGTTGTTCTTGAGAGCCAGTTGCCTTCTAGGCTTTATAAAGGTCAGCAATACATTGGGAATTACCCTGGTATTGCTAATGTCCAAGGCAACTGTAGCCACATACCATTTGGTGGACCGCCTGCCTGATTGTCAGCCTCCTGAAATAAAAAAAAAAAGGATTTATTAGATTCTGCCCCGCGGTTTCACCCGCGTTCCCCAGGGATCTTATCCCGGGATAAAAAGTAGCCTATGTTCTTTTCCGTACCATAGGCTATTTGCATACTAAATTTCATCGCGATCGGTTCAGCGGCTTAAGCGTGAAAAGGTAACAAATAAACAAACAAACTCACTTTCGCATTTATAATATTAGTTAGGAAGTTAGGATTATTTGGAATTTTACATTTAGACGCCACGCGGGGCACCGGGCGAGTCAATGGATGGCTTAATTAAATTTATTATCATTTTCTTTAGTGATGACCCTGGGAGCAGTCGCTGGGAACTGACCAAATCATTTGTTGTATGGGAGACCAGGATTACAGGAGATATCTCCTGTAATTCGGTTTTAGAGTTTAGCATGTTAAAAAATAATGTTTAGCCCTGGATGGGTGATATGTCCATGACACGGCCTCCATGCTCACTGTGAAGTATCAAATTAATTGTTGCCTATTTTCTGTCTTCTTCGGAAATAATGGGCGTGAAGACTTAAACTCTATAATCTGTAATATCCAAAGCCAAATTTATTGCAAAAATATTAGGATTATCTTTACAAACAATAAGATCAGCGATCCGTTAATTTATTACCCAGTTAATTTAATGTTGAAACCGAATCGAATTGATTTCGGATCGAGAACCAATAGTGTAACTTTTAGAGGGCAGTTAAGAGATCGATTTAACCAATGCCAATCGTTATCTGATAGGTTAAGGTTATTTTGCTTGAAGCCTACATCGAAATGGTTATCTACGATTTTTTACATTTGCCTTTCGTTTGAATTTTGACGATCCCATGTTATTTATGACGCTGTTTTGTGAATGAATCTTTATAACTTACCGTTATTGATGAAAATTGGCGTTAGGGTAGTTTGTATCCTAGATATATGTATCATCCTATGGGATATATGTATGAGTTTGATTTGTAAGTGCCCATTTATAAGGATTTTCGCAAAGTTGCCTTAATTGTCTATGAATTTGAATCGTGTAAATAGCTTTTATAAAATTTTAATGTTTACAAGAAGTGATTCCAAGAACACCCGTAACATATTTACAATCCCAGCCCCTACATACCTAAAAGGAATCATGAATAAAGTTCCTAAAGAAAATTAGTCAAACGTACCAAATACATCCATCAATGAACAAAATAAAATAAAGGTTACATTTAAGGAATACAAACTGAAAAGGATCGGCCATTAGGTTTCAGAATTATAGAATTCTGAACGTTATTACATGGGCAATAAAGTTAATTACTTCTCTCAAGTGTAACGCTGAAAATTCGTTGAAATAATTTAAATTGAATAACATAAGAAGTTTAGTGTCATTTTAAAGACAATGTGGTCCATTTTAAGCATCTCTTCTCGAGTCAAATATTTGAACAAAGTCAAAAGTTTATGCTCTTGTGCCTCGTTTAGTTTTGTTAGCTAGTTGACTCGTCTGTACGGCCCACTATGGGCAAGTGTTTCGCTGATTTTCACCCAAGATACAGCATTTTGATACACCCGATTTGGATGAAATTTGACGTAGAGATAGTTTATAGTCTGGAATAACACATAGGCTACTTTTTATCTCGGGAAAACATAAGATCCCTCGGGTACGCTGGTGAAACCGCAGGGCGGTAGCTAGTTATCTATATAAGTAGGTATTTACAAAAGAAAAGTAGTAGGTATATGTAGTATATCAGTTATCTGACTTCCATAGTACAAGCTCTGCTTAGTTTGGGGTCAGATGGTCGTGTCTGAGGAATATGTCCCAGAATATTTATTTATTTTATTTGAAAAATTTTGCACTCTGATCTTTGGTAAAACATGCTTAACTCTAATAAATGTATGATTAACTCCATATTTTGACAGGTGTTTTCAAATAAATTATTCTCATACTTTACAGACTCTTATACTCTACAACCAGACTATAAACAAACAGACATGTATTCACGCAAATGTGTTCAGGCTATCCAACTTTCACGCAAACCGGCCCGTCTACCAAACACCGCATTTATGATAGTTACAGATCGTCGGTTTGCATTCCTTGATCTTTTATTGCCACTAATAACAGTTATGCTAAAACTTATATTGCTCCCGCGATTTTTATTATCAGTTATTAAGTTTTTTTTACTTGTAGATTATTGTATCACGACTTTAAAACCTTTTTTAATAATAAAAGAATCATTTTTGCAAATGGCGATGTGTTCGACAGTAAGCACAAACAGTTTATATTTAAAAGTTAATCTAAGTAAAGTAACTCGACTAATCAATCCCCTCCTAAACCACCTAAACGAAGCTCCCAGGTTAAATAACCAAGTGTCCTGACTCCTGAGACGGCGTAGTTTGAGCAAATTTGAACTTTGTCCGGTAATAGCTGGGGACTATCTACGGCGATTTCCTATAATGGTAGTTGTACACTCACTTCTGAAGACTCGAGACTGTCCCAGATTGTCGAGCGAGATTCTCTATCTGAGGGAGAGAAATACGGGTTATACAAGACAATAAAACATTTCCATACTGTAAGATATTTTCGTCATAGTATTAAAAGAAAACATGAAAATCTGCCCCGAATCACCTATTGGTGTGCTCCGGCCGCATTTGAGAGCCAGTTCCTTCTAGGCTTTGTGTGCTTACCACCTTCGGTCACATCATCACTTACCGTAGTAAGTTTTTTTACAATTTATACCTATAAAGTGCACCTGACTTTATAGGTATAAATTGTAAAAAAAACAGCGAAATGAAGCATTTTTTGTATGCCTTTTGACATTGTCAGCAAAAAAACATAGCTGTGAGCTGAGATATTATCAGAATGTGTAGTAACAGATGCAAGTCGTTTGTTTAAAAACCGACCGTCTCTAGTCCCTACCTAGACTCAAAGAATCATCGAGAGTGTACACCCGCCTTTAGACAGTATTCACTTGAGGGTGGTATTTGATGAAAACTGTTAAAGCCCCTTCCGAGCTGGCATTTTGGTGCGTAACTCGAAATATTCGTATTTTCTTCTTACGCTCTGAGACTTTCTTGTAATGTTTTAATTAATATATTTAAAGTTAGTCGACCGGATTTTATTTTATTACAGTTGTGTTGAATGGAAATTGTTATTTGATGATGATATACTTTTATATATCTCTTTTATATATGTACACAATTAAATGTGAAATAGTTATTTGGCCTTAGCTATAAATTCTTATATTAGAAACTCGCGGCTTCGCTCCCGACCATTAATGCTACCATTTTGAATAGTTAAGCAAGCACTTGCTGGCAGTTGCCTTCTAGGCTTTATAAAGGTCGGCAACACGTTGGCAACCCCCTGGTATTGCTAATGTCTATAGGCGACGGTAGCCACTTACCATCAGGTGGACAGCTTGCATGCATGCTTGTCGTCTTTCTGACCTTTAAAAAAATGGGTAATATACCTAAGATGGTAGAAATAATAAATACCTTGAAGTTCCATAAGTGGCCCTAAGTGTACCTTATTGTATTTTTTTAAAATTCACCTTTACTGTATGTCGTACAATTCTTTAATGACCTACTCTTTCTTTGCGGATGTTTTTCACGCTCGAATGACTTAACGGATTTGGAAGAAATTTACATAAATTAGACCATCCCCTGGAATAAAATATAGGATACTTTCAAGAGAGGTAGAGCATAGCGATATGTCGCTCAAAGAGCAACTCGACTGGGGAAGTACCTCCACTTTACAGAATACCGCAACCGAATACCTTATAGTTGTGTTCCTGCGCGTGAGTAAGGTCGCCAGAGCTCATCGGGGAGGAGGGAAGGGACAGCAACGCGCTAGTGATACCCCTGGTGTTGCAAGCGTTCATAGGATACGGTAACCGCTTACTATCAGGCGGGCCGTAGCTTGTTTGCCGACTATGTTGTATAAAAAAAAACTTTTGAGGGAAAACTTTAGATTCGTCGGGTACGCAGGTATATCCGCAGGGCAGAAGCTTGTTGTTAATAATTTAAACATGTTGTACCTTAATACCTCATACTATATTATTCTTTTCATGTCGTATCAAAAGGAAGTAAAGGTAAGTCACGTTTTAACATAACTTATTACACAGTATATCTTTCTTTCTTTTTCACACTATCCTAATCCTAACTTATATATAATATTATAAATGCGAAAGTGAGTTTGTTTGTTTATTTGTTTGTTTGTTAACTTTTCACGCTTAAACCGCTGAACCGATCGCGATGAAATTTGGTATGCAGATAGCCTATGGTATGGGAAAGAACATAGGCTACTTTTTATCCCAAGAAACACACAAGATCCCTAGGGAACGCGGGTGAAACCGCGGGGCGGAAGTTAGTAATATTATAAATGCGAAAGATTTTGAGTGTGTATGTTTGTTACTTCTTCATGCTCAAACGGTTTGACCAATTTTGATGAAATTTGGTATGAAGTAGCTGACACCCTTGATTAACACATAGGCTACTTTTTATCCCGGGAAAACATAAGATCCCTCGGTACTGCGGGTGAAACCGCGGGGCGGACACTCCTGAGTAGAGCCCACATCCTGTGGCGTAACAGGTAGGGTATCTTACTAACCAAGCCAACTGACCCGTCCTAATTAGGGGACTGTGGTTTTATTATTTTTTCTTTTCCAATATCCAAATTAAGATCACAGCTAAAATATTAACGAACCAGTCAGCAAAATCCTTTCAAAACTTCGGCATATGGCACCCCTTGTTATACAGGGTGAAACCACAATTGTTACTACCCTTATTTAAAAGCGAGGGTGGCACGGGACCAAATGAAATCCATGCTCATCGATGATTTGACGTTTTCTATAGTTTTAAATAATCATTCGTCATGTAGAGATAATCAATCAAATGTTTGATGAATAGTATATAACTTTTTGAATTTTATATATGTACCTACTTGTGTTTGGAGTGGACTGTTTACGCTAACGTTTAAGAGGGATTTGAACCTACTACCTTATAATCACTGATTGTTTTATTCAAAGTCCAAAGTCAAAGCCGTATTTGGGTACATATGAAGGTCGAAGCTACTGAAGTTACCACCGGCTTGGGAGCCAGCCTAAAAGAAAAAACAGCAAGGTTACATTTCTTATATATTTTTTGAATAATCTATATAAATACTTAATATTATAAAGCTGAAGAGTTTGGTTGAACTCGCTAATCTCAGGAACTACTGATTCGAATTGAAAAAATATTTTAGTGTTAGATAGCCTATTTATCGAGGAACGCTATATGTTAGTTATTATTCCGGGATAACATAGGATCCCTCGGGAACGCGGGTGAAACCGCGGGGCGGAAGTTAGTCTTCAATATAATTACACAATAAGATCTTTATATAGACAGTTTCGGTATGATGAATTTAGAATTAGTTATATTGATTAACGAAAGTAATGACTACTGAATTACAGGCCACCCCATACATTTCCAGAATGGATGCTCTTGATGTCATAGGCATCCAGCGGCTCCATTTACAATAGGGTAGTTACCTGTATTCAACATAAATTATCAAACACTAACCAATGTATAAAACAAATAAAGCCTTTGGAACAAAAATAGTATTAAATTTTGCTTAAAAAATTGTGGATTTACCGAAATTGGTGACATTTAAAATACGAGATACAATTCCAATAGTTCAATCAATTCTATTCGATACCAATAATTACACTAGGGTTGTCAATTTTTTATGTATACTAATATGATAAAGCAGAAGAGTTTTTGTTATTTTTAACCGACTTCAAAAAAGGAGGAGGTTCTATGTTCCACTGTATTTTAAAGGCGCTAATCTCTTAAACTATCAATCGGATTTGGAATATTCTTTTTGCATTTTGTAGTCCAATTTTTGAGGAAGCTTATAGGCTATTTTCATCACGGGAATGCGGGTGAAACCGCGGAGAACAGCTAGTACTATATATCTAATAACTATAATTTAGAGGTTTGATAAAGATACACATTAAAAAATTAAATAAATAAAGAATTCGTTAATTAATAGTTCTCCGTCAAAGTCAAATTAAACATGAATAATGTTCTCAGTTTTACCATTACGTCTGTTAATTAAAATAGCATCTTTGATGAAGCTCGTATAACATCCAGTTTATCTCCTCTAGGGCGGTGGAATACGTGTGTCTAGGCGGATTGTGACGGTCGTTGACAGTCGTTACAGACGAAGTAACTTTTAATTACAATTTATTATTATTATATAAATTAACGTTAGTTTATTAATTGTTTGCATTGTTTTGGAAGTTCTTAGAAGATTTAGTGTAATTTATTTTCTTAATCTATATATATAAAAGAGAAAGTATGTATGTATGTACGTTCCTTATAGACTCCGAAACCGCTGAACCGATCGCGATGAAATTTTCAGACAATCTTCATATTAGCCCTTCGGGTAATCCTGTAAGGTTTGGTGGCGATCGGAGCACTCGGGACCGCGGGTGAAACCGCGGGGCGGAAGCTAGTAATTTATAAATTAATTATCCAAACCCACCGAAATTTGTTTGATTTCGTTGTTGCCAAGTGTACAATGAGCCTTCTGAGCCGGTGTTTAAGTCATTCAATTCATAAGTAGAAGATATTTATGTAAATACTAGCTGTCCCCCGCGGTTTCACCCGCCTAGCGGTATAAATAATAGTTTACGACCGATTCTCAGACCTACCAAATATGTACAAAAAATTTAATAAGAATCGATCGAGCCGTTTCGGAGGATTTTGCAGACAAACAAGAATTTTATATATTAGAAGAATTTAGAATTCATATTTGTTTTGAAATTAGAATCAAGACTAACAGTAAGCGACACATTTCGGTTTATTGTATCGTGACAACCCTATATCGAACGGATCGGAATGAATGAAATTAAATGCAAGGATTGTTTGCTTTCAATCGGATATTAAGGCGGATCCATTGCCTTGCTTTGTGTCAGAATACGGATAAAGCTATTGTGTTCTCTCTTTCGCGTTCAATGTATTTTCACTATTTTCACACGGACTATTTTACTATTGTATTATACACAAACTGTTCGAGCCTAAACAAGTATTTTTAGGTTTTATTTTATAGCCGAGAACCCTCGCTACGATTGAAGCAAAACAGCGTCTTCGAGTCGTGACCGCATCACATTTGGCCTCTTTCTTTTTTCTTATTATTAAAAAATTAATGTCAGTCTATTGTCAATACATTTGTTGGAGTTGATTCTAAATAATTTTATCACCGCGCCGCTTTATTTTAATTTGATTCAAAGCACCCTTCCTGTGCGACTTGGAGATTGCCAAGGAGCTGAAATCAGGTGAGTGGCTATTGGTTATATTATAACTCATAAAGTTACTTGTTTGGGTATAACATCTCACCGCCGCATTTTTACATGGGAGGAAACGGAGACGTGAGGAGGCACACCTAAGAATACAGTCCACTAAAAAGGCTTTTAACATCTTGCCCCATCATTTTGGTCCGTCGAACCGCACGTTTTGCAGTTTTTTTTCCCTTTTATAATTTCGTATATAACCGCTTGAATTTTCAATTTCGCAATTTGTGTTACTTTGTATTGTTGGGTTCTGGAGTTTTCCATTTTAGAAAAATGACGTCTGAAATAACACTTTTATTAAGCAAACGCGATTCTTATTTTGCACGTATTCAAAACATTTACCAATCAATACCGAAAAATAAAGGCGAGAAGAATCCTTTGTTTGAATTGCAAGCAGAAAATATAAATAATTTACGCACAGAATTTGTTCATCTAATTGACCAAGTTAATTCTAAGAGCTTGAAACATGACGAGACCTATGTTCCTACTTATGAAACCTTATGGGCTTTTGATGATATGTACTACGCTATAAAAACTGCTCATAGTATTAAAGATTCTCGTAGCACCGATAACGTTGCTAATACTTCGACTACACTAAAGCTACCTCGTATAGAAATTCCTGAATTTCATGGGGATATTCAAAAGTTTCCATTATTCATCGAATCATTTCGAACAATCGTGCATTATAACACCACCATAACAGATGCAGAACGCATTCAGTATCTTATTTCAAAATTGAAAGGCAAAGCTCAAAGTATTTGTATAGGCATTGCGCCTACCCCTGATAATTATAAAGTATTATATGACACTTTGATAACTAAATATGAAGACACGCGTGCTATCGCTATTTCGTACTTAGAAACTATACTGAATTTGAAATCTTTACCAAGCAAGGCATCGCCTTCTAGCTTAGAACAATTCATCGATCAGTTTTCAACTTCGATTTCCGCACTACGTCAACTAAAAATAGAAGATTTAGCCGATTTTATATTTGTACATATCGGATTACGCAAATTAGATTCAGAGACTTCCCGTGCATTTGAAATGTCTTTAAGTAAGAAAAATTCTTTTCCACAATATAATGATTTTGTATTGTTTATTCGTGATCAAACGAAGATTTTACAACGAACGATGCCCGCGTCACCTGTTTCTTTTGCTCGCTTGGGACATGTACACCGGAGTGAAGCGGTCATCTCGAATCGCCCGCCGCAGACATTCTTAGTAAACAATAGTAATCCTGTTTGTAGTTATTGCAATAGTAACAAACATTCAAATTTATACCAATGCGACTCATTTTCAAGTTTATCACCTATTGAGAAATATAATATCATTAAAAGATGTAATGGTTGTGTCAATTGTCTAAGTGTCCGCCATACTCTTGTGTCATGTAAATCTATGTCAAGTTGTAGGTTCTGTAATAGGCCGCATCATAGCCAGCTATGTCGCTTTTCCACAGACTCACGATCAAGTACATCGAATCAAGGTTCATATTTTAATAAACAAAATCATAACTATGGTTATGGTCAAGTAAATTCATCCGCGTTCGCCGCGCCGCTGACGCCGTCGCAGCCCGCCGCACCGCTGACGCCGTCGCAGCCCGCCGCACCGCGCAACTTCGCGCTCGCACCGCACCACGCCGCCGCGGCTGCCAGCACCGCTTCGCAACCCGCCGCTACTTCGCCACCGCGCGCTAGTGGTCAGCGTAATAGCAATAATATCGCCGCCACCGCGCCATTGTTTACGGGCTCTGCTACAAGTAAACAAGATTCGCTTAAAACCGTGTTGCTCGGAACCGCTATTGCATCAGTTTTAGATTCTTTCGGTAATCGCCGTAATATTAGAATATTAGTTGATATGGGGTCACAGAAACATTTCGTTACGTCGCGTTGTTTACGTACATTAGGTATAAAAATATTGCCTGATAATAAAAATACGTTAGTTCAAGGTATCGGGGAAAATACGCAGCCTATTAAAGGTGTTTCGAATTTAACGTTATTTTCAAACTCTGATGAACATTTCTCATTCGAGTTGCAAGCGCTAGTTATTGATAAAATATCAGGTAATCTTCCTGAAAATCAGATAGACACCGCGTATCTTGATTATTTGCAAAATGCACCCCTCAGTGACCAACATTGGTATTTACCTGGTAGAATCGATCTATTACTAGGCGCTGAAGATTTTGTGAAACGTATTTTAAAGACTAACCGCATTATTGGACCATCTGGTCTTCCTGACGCTATTGACACCGTTTTTGGATATATTGTTTCTGGTTCCGCCTTTACGTCTAACCCTAAACTGCCGTCGGTAAAAAACTTCCTTGTTACCACTGAAAATGTTGACAATCTTCTTTCAAAGTTTTGGGATATCGAAGAAGTTCCCATGCGCAAGCATCTATCCGCTGATGATAAGAAGTGTGAGGAAATATATCTACAAAATACGACACGGGATAATCGTGGCCGCTACGTTGTTCCTTTACCATTTTGCCGTGATCCAAAAGATTTAGGTGACTCTCAAACTACTGCGACGCGTAGATACAACTCACTGGAAAGACGATTCACACAAAATAATTCACTTCATAAACAATATGATGAAATCATTCGCGACTATTTAGATAAGGAATATATTACCTTAGTTTCTGAATCGCAAAATAATTCATCTTTTTACATTATACCGCATCATCCAGTTATCCGCGATGACAAACTTACGACTAAGGTTCGCCTCGTACTGGACGCTAGTGCCGCTACTTCAACAAATATATCGTTAAATGATTGTTTATATTCAGGACCTAATTTACAATCTGATCTTCTCACAATAATTTTCCATTTCCGCTTATTTCCCATCGCAATCACCGCAGACATCCGTCAGATGTATTTACGAATATTAGTTTCACCTGACTTTCACCGCTATCTTCGAATTTTATACCGCTTTTCAAATGAACCTAAACCGCTAATTTACGAATTCAACCGCGTTTGTTTTGGCCTTAAATGTAGTCCATATCTCGCCATGCGCACAATTAAAAAACTTATCGAGGATGAAGGCTATGCCTGTCCTGATGCTTCCGCTATTATTTCCCGCAATCTGTACATGGACGATTTAGGAACTTCCGTTATGGATGAAAACACCGCTATTAATATTTCTCGCGATTTAATTAACTTGTTTCTTAAAGCAGACTTAGAATTAGTCAAATTCTCAAGTAACTCGCAAAAACTACTTGAACAGTTGCCAGAGCAACATCGGCTGTCCGCTTCTGTTGATATTTCTGATAATGACGAATTGAAAATTTTGGGTTTACGTTGGTGCCCACTAGATGATCAGTTTTCTATTACCGTTAAATCAGACCCGCATAATATTATAACTAAACGAACTATCCTGTCAACAATCGCCAAACTTTGGGATTTGGTAGGCATCGCAGCACCTATAATTTTGTACGCGAAATTAATGATTAAAGCCCTTTGGCTAATGAAGCTGGATTGGGATGAACAGCCACCCGCTGACGTTTGTACGCGGTGGTTGAGTTTTAAATCTGAACTTCCACTTCTGGAAAAACTTAAAATTCCGCGTCACCTCGGTATCAATTCCACAGATTGCGAATTGGTTCTGTTAGGTTTTGCTGATGCAAGTACATCTGCCTATGGAGCTGTGGTTTATTTATGCGTGATACATCCTGACTTTCCTAACAATATTGTCAATATTGTTTGTGCAAAGTCCAAAGTGGCTCCAGTCAAGGTACTTACTTTGGCTCGTTTAGAACTCTGCGCATCTTTATTACTTGCTAAACTTTTAAGATACGTATCTGATAATATATCAGACAAATGTAAAGTTTCAAAAATATTTGCATTTACGGATTCCAGCGTTACTTTACATTGGATTCATTCTTCACCGCACCGCTTCAATGTTTTCGTCAGCAACCGTATTGCTCAAATAAATGATTATTTACCCGCATCGCATTTTTTCCATGTCGCCGGTAAAGAAAATCCGTGTGATTGTTTGTCGCGAGGGCTCACGCCTAGTCAACTGCTTGACCATTCGTTGTGGCTGCATGGTCCTTCTTGGACTCATCAACCACTTTCTGAATGGCCTCTCAATAATTTTGTTTTTAAAGATGAAACTATATTACCTGAGGTTAAAGCTAAAGTCCTAACTTTATTAGTGGCTGACCGTGAAAAACCATTTTTTTGTGAGTTAGCATCCCGTTTTTCTTCGTGGAGCAAGCTCCTCCGAACTGTAGTTTACATATTAAGATTTTTAAAAAAACTACCGCGCGCCTTTAGCATTTCGGTTGTAGATCTAAAGGTGGCTGAAGAAACCGTTTTATCCGATGTTCAATTTGTTCATTTTGATAACGAAATTAGTGATATTTCCAAAAATAAATTGCCATCAAAACAATTACGCCCACTTTGTCCATTTTTAAATAATGGTTTATTACGAGTCGGTGGTCGCTTAAATAAATCTGATCTTGAATTTTCCGCTAAGCATCCTATTTTGTTGCCTAATAATGATCACGTGGTAAATTTAATTATTGACGCCTATCACAATAAATACTTACATCCTGGGCCTAATTTACTAATGTCTCTGTTGCGCCAGAGGTATTGGATAATTTCATGCCGTAAAATCGTTCGTAAGCGTTTTCGACTTTGTAATCGCTGTTTCAGAGTCAATCCAAAAATTGATTCTCCTTTAATGGCTGATTTGCCAACGTGTCGTGTAATAGAAGCCAAACCGTTTTTACATACCGGGGTGGACTACGCTGGTCCTATACCTATTCTTATCAGCCGCTATAGAGGTGCTCGACAACAGAAATCTTACATTTGTTTATTTATTTGTCTTGTAACTCGCTGCACACACATCGAGCTTGCAGTCGATTTAAGTACATCCGCTTTTATTAACGCATTTAAGAGATTCGTGTCTCGTAGAGGCACTTGTTCTACGTTATACTCTGACCAAGGAACAAATTTTATAGGAGCTAAGACTTATTTTGATGAATTGACTGGTCTTGTTAATTCAAAAGATTTTAAAACCGCTTTTTCTGTTGAAACGCGAAATCAAGGTGTTAACTGGAAATTTAATCCGCCAAGCGCCCCACACTTTGGTGGATCTTGGGAATCGAACATCCGCAGTATTAAACTTCATTTAAAACGCGTTATTGGCGAACAACTGTTAACTTACGAGGAAATGCTCACGCTGCTTACCCAGATAGAAGCTTTGTTAAATTCGCGCCCGTTGACGCTTCTTAATTCAGATCCATCTGAACCAACGGCTTTGACACCTTCGCATTTTTTGACCCTTGGTCCATTAAATTCGTTGCATAACGCGGACGTTTCAACGCTACCTCTCAATTTAGTCAAGCGTAAATATTTATTAGATAAAATTATCCAATCGTTTTGGAAACGATGGAGAACAGAATATCTTCATACACTCCAAAACCGTCAAAAATGGAATACTCCAACCGCACCGATTACAAAGGGTACAATAGTTTTGGTACATAATGATAATGTCCCCCCTTTGAAATGGCCGTTAGGTGTAATCGATGATGTTTTTCCCGGAAAAGACGGTATAGTCCGCATTGTTTCTGTACGCACGAATTCAGGTATTTATCAAAGACCTGTGGTCAAGGTTGCTCCTTTACCACTTCAGTAAATTCATTCGTCGTATAACTGCTAACTATTTTACTTAACTATCCAACTATTTTAATTTCTTATGATTTTCAATGTGGAGGTCAATTATTAAGTTTCGTATCGCGTAATATTTTTGAGTTTTATCTTTTTTGTGCATTCTCGCGCTCTTTGTTCGTTAGAAGAACAGGGAGATCTTTGTCCTTCTAGGCGGGGGGAATGTTCGAGCCTAAACAAGTATTTTTAGGTTTTATTTTATAGCCGAGAACCCTCGCTACGATTGAAGCAAAACAGCGTCTTCGAGTCGTGACCGCATCACATTTGGCCTCTTTCTTTTTTCTTATTATTAAAAAATTAATGTCAGTCTATTGTCAATACATTTGTTGGAGTTGATTCTAAATAATTTTATCACCGCGCCGCTTTATTTTAATTTGATTCAAAGCACCCTTCCTGTGCGACTTGGAGATTGCCAAGGAGCTGAAATCAGGTGAGTGGCTATTGGTTATATTATAACTCATAAAGTTACTTGTTTGGGTATAACATCTCACCGCCGCATTTTTACATGGGAGGAAACGGAGACGTGAGGAGGCACACCTAAGAATACAGTCCACTAAAAAGGCTTTTAACATCTTGCCCCATCACAAACACTCCTGAAATTTTTCATACAGGGTTATTCAATGTATATCATAATATACCGAGATTACTTTGTTTTATTATCAAATAGTATTTGATGCTGATAAACAATATTACGTGTACTTTGTGTGAAAAATGAATTAAAAAATTTTCCTATACTAAAAAAGAAACCAGTGTTCCCGAGGGATGTAATATTGTATCGCGATACAAAGAATCCTAAATTTTATTCGGCATTCTATTATTTTTGTCTGTCTGTCTGTCTGTTTGTTCCGGCTAGACCGATTTGACGGGACTTTCTCTGGCAGATAGCTGATGCTATAAAATATAACTTGGGCTACTTTTTTTGGTTATAGGCAAATTTTTATACCTACCGGGAACGCGGGTGAAACCACGGGGACTAGCTAGTTTATCATATAACATTATTATTATTGTAAGACATTTATCTATTTACCATATTACTAAAATTTTTAACCCAGTTTACTAAGTATGGAACTAGTCATTGTAATTTAAAATGTAAATTAAAAAGTTGTACCAAATTGTTTACCATTTTAACCATTCTAATTGACAAAGGGTATATTTGAAACAGTTGCATTTCCTAATCAGCGTCATTAGAGATTCTAAACCAACTAACCCAATGACTAATCACTCTGGGGAAGATCTAATCCAGGATTTGATTGCGTCAGACCCAATCTAATCTATCTAGTTGAATAGAATTAATACTTTAGTTACTAGCTCTTCCCCGCGGTTTTGTCCGCTTTCCTGGGATATACAGTAGCCTATAATAATGTGCTTAAAATCGCCAAAACATTCTAAGCACACCCCTAATTTAACTATAGACTCAGCTATATACAGGACGTTTGCTTTCCGTGAGCTTCATTAACAGAGGGTTCACTTATCGCGTTTGCCCAGGTGCTGATTTAGGATTCAGCGGTGAAAGCGCTTTGTGAAAAATGGCAAAAAATGTTCGCGTCTTCCTTGACAACGGCTGTTTTAAGTCTATCAGAGATATGGTAATGATGATGGGTAGCCATATTGTCCCGGTGTCTATGTTAGGTTACGTTGGTGAGGGTAATATTTAAAAATGAACAAAATTGCTTTTTCATATCACTTTTTTTTTTAAGCGGGCAATATTTATTGCTGTAGTTTGTCTGGTAAGATATATCTTTACAGGCGATCTTTATTAATTTCAAATGAGAGCATTATCATATATCTGTCAGTTAAGCTATCAGGAACTTATCGACAATCTGTGAGTATATAAACTCCAACAAGATTTTTAAGTGAAAATGTAAATTAAATTCTCGTTATTCTTTTGAAACTGTATTTATTTTAAATCAAATGGTAATTGTATAGTAAGTAAACCGTACAAAAAAACGACAAATGATAGTATAGAACGGAACCTACAATCATCAGATATGGGACAGGTGAATTGTGTCTGGAATTGTAATATGGAAATAAATTACCAGACATCTGAAATACCGACAAAATAACAAAGTTGATTTGTTAAGTTTTCTGCCCCTTTTAGCTGGCTTCAAAAAAGGTGGAATTTCCATTTTGACACGTAATTTTATTGTCTTATATTTACGTCTATTATATTCTTGGTTTAATTTTAAGTTAAGCAAGATCTTAAAAATATGTCATAATAAAAATAAAATAATGTATGTCTGTACCTATTTTAATGAAGTCGAGTCTTGGTACGTTTACATAATTTATAAACCTTTTTAAAACTGTAACCATTCGTTTCATGAATAAAATTCATGATACCTATTTAATTTAATACGCTGGCAACCCATTATTTCACATGGCAATGATTGCGCGAGCGCAGGTGTACGTGTACAGTCAGCCACATGGCGCGTCGCGTGCTTAATCGAACACGCGGCTTCTTGCTAATTTCAGAAGGGACTAGGGGACCTAACTGTGGGGTAAATGTGGGATACGGTCCTTAAATAAGTCTTCAACAATTTTATATTATTTATATTGTGATAGATTGAAATGATTTAGTTATTTAGCTACGAATGCTACATAGATATGCAACAATTTTGCGAAACGATATTTCACGCAACGATTTTAAAGATATTTTTTATCATATAGGATTCAAAAAGTGTGTTTTTTTTAAATTGAATTTAATCATTTATATAATACCACACCTTTTATGGTACTTCCTCAAAAAATCAAAAGATGTTGTGGTCCTTACCATATTATATACAACATATGCTAACCGAAGATTATTCATTAAAGGTACAGTAACACAGCGTCTTAACTCACTTTTTTATGCAACTCTCATCCTTAAGATCATTAAAATAAAAACTAAACTCGTAAAATAGTTATTTAAACCGCTAATATGACGTTTAAACTCTTAAGTGACGCGCCATCTTCTCCGTGATCAGTTCAAACCGGTTATTATCCGGATTTCGGTGCAATTATCCGGCACTTTGATGGGTAAATGTGTTATTATGCACTGGGAATTATGTGGTTTGGAGAAATTCTTATTTTAATGGGAATGGGTTGCAACTTTATATTTTTATGCAGTTTCTATACTTATATACACCATAATTAGTTAGTTATATGAACCTATTAGCTTATAGGCACATGTGTTGGGACTTTGGGACAATTAATGTTATTTTTTTCTATTTTCTTTCTTTCTTTATATAGTATTTCTATTTGATTCGCTTTGCTTGTTGGCAGTATATTTTTAAATTTAGCATAAGTGTGTAATAAATAAAATAAAACTATTTTCTTATATTGTATTCGATTTTCAAATACGTGTATTTGTTTTTCGAAATCGCTGCTTCATCAAAACGAAACTATTGTGCCATGTTTAAATTGAATTTTTATTTAATATACTCATAATTTATTCTAATATTCTTTCATGTTTACTTTGTTTTTTAACCACAAAAATAAGATATTATAGTTGGGAACCTTGCCTATCGACAGCAGCGAGGGCTTTGAGGATGTTTTCTATATATCATAGTTTGTATTTTTTACTTTAATTGTAAATATGTAAATAAAGTATATTTCCATAGAAAAATAAACAAATACGAACTTTTATACAATTAAATGTTTTTATTACTTAAGTTGAGGCTTGAGAGTTGAGATTGAGCGACCTATTTCGTTTTTTATAGTTGTCCATAACTTTGTTTCTTTTTTATTGGCACTTGATATAGGATTTAATTATTTTGTCGTATGCTAAATAGTTAGAGATAATAAAAAGTTTTTGTAGGCGGCAATACTGTTTTAATAAGTCGCAAATAGGTTTTGAGGTTAAGAGGGTTGTAATCCTTGCTTAATCATCAATCGGTTTAGAACGAAAGACATAAAAAAAAATGCTTAGTGTGGCATTTTTTTTTCACATATATTATTTACCTAAGTAATTAATTCCCGCAGTAATAGCCAAGTTTTCTACCTATACTATCTTAATACTCGCATTGAAAGCACTTCGTTAGTATAAAAAATACTAATTGAATTCATATATTTGTATGCAATTGTAAAAATTTTACCATTTTTTTTTTAAAATACCTATAAAGCTTGAAATTCTTTAATTAGTGTTGGACTCTGATTGTCAGGATATACGCCATTGAAAACATATGGAAATAGATTTTTAATGGACACGCTGCGTTTAAAATCCTACTAATATTATAAATGTGAAAGTTTGTGGATGTATGTTTGTTACTCTTTCGCGCAATAACTACCGAACGGATTTGGATGAAATTTGGCACACATATAGAATATATTCTGGATTAACATACAGGAGACTTTTTATCCCGGGAAAATATAAAATCTCTCGGGAATAAATGAAACCGCGGGGAAATAAGTTCCTCATACAATATTGTAGGCATTTGCTAAAATAGAAGATCTCGGGGCGGAAAACTACACTTTATACATAAAATCACCATCGAAACCAAACTACATCGATGCCGGAATCCCATAGAATCGCATCGCTCCCACCCGCATTAACCTACCCTATATCCTCCCTTATTTTAATATTAAATAACATACCCGGTTCACTTCTGTTCAGGTGTAACAAAACAATATCTCTTTTAACATCATTAATATTGATGAAATATTTACAATCATGTCAAACTTCGACGTGAATTGAGCATGAAATTAGATATACCTTTTAAGACACTAGCTTCCGACTCGCGGTTTCACCCGCGTTCCCCTGGGATCTTATGCTTTCCCGGGGTAAAAATTTGCCTATGCTCTTCTTCATACCATAGGCTATCTGCATACCAAATTTCATCGCGATCGGTTCAGTGGTTTTAGCGTGAAAAGGTAACAAACAAACAAATAAACAAACTCACTTTCGCATTAATAATATTAAGTTAGGATATTAATTAATAATTATATATTATATTATAATAGGGTGATGTAAATGTCTACGAATAGTATTGTATATTCTTTTCCTGGATTATGGATACCTCTGTGCCAAAATTAATCGAAATCCGTCTAGTATCCGTGAAGACGTAAATAAATAACATAGAAACCTAATTCGGATCGTGTAATAATTAGAAGTGTTATGCTAAAGATGTTTTATTAAAATAATTCCACAGAATTATGTATATCTAAGAATAAAGCTTGATTGATTAATAGGAGATCAATATAACATAATTCAAAGGTCATGGAACCACGAAATTTGGAGGGCAGCGTCTTATAGGGTAGGATTTTCTGAAATTCAACATCAGAGAGGGTAAAATAGAAGATAGCGGATAAAACCGCGGTATGGAAATCTAGTCTATCTTAGAAATTTAATGGCCGGCGTTGGATTTACATAGTTCCATTTTGTGCCATTCAATTCCCACGAGAAGCTAGTAAGGTATAACTATTATTATTTAAACTTCAATAACAAAGTCTTACTTCATAAAATGTAAAGTTATCTTCACTTGACGCAATGTCGTCGAGCTACGGAACGTCCCTAGACTCAGCGATACCGTACCGTGGCGAAATGAAATTTTATGCACCTTAAAAATTATTACATCGCGACAAATATTCAATTAGCTGGATGCCCGATGGCCCACGTCTCCTGTTACCTGCCATTGTCATCTTCCATCTCTCTCTAACGATCGTCGACCCGTTTTTATAACGAAAAAAAGCAAGCACGTATTCGAAATATACATTTCGAATGTTTCTAGTGGTTTTGTAGGTGCGTGAAATTTCTTGTGGAAAATTTGTTTTCGATTCTAAATTTGAAATTAGACGGATGATGGCGTGAAGTTTTTTTTTGTTGATGTGACTATATTGCGATTTAAAGAGTCATTTTCTTGGTACCTTTAAAGGCACCATTCCATAATATTGCATGTAATGATTGAGTTGTACCTACTATAGAATAAAAAATACCATATGCACAGTTTAAGTTACGTGAAGTAAAGTCCTGTAAACCTTATATCAGTTAGTAAATTTTTGTACAAAATAATTTTGTTGTAAGTACCATTTTTCTTATTGTTAATGGCAACATAACCTCACTTTTCCCATTAATCTTTACTTCGGAATTAAAACATCTTATCCATTTACGAGACTGACCAAGAAGACATTAATTTCAAATCGATAAAATCTAAATTTAGAACCGTCACAACTGAATTTATTACCACCGATACTAGAATTCTGCCAAAACTATCAGTTACATTACCTTACTTTGACATATTTAGATTTCTATAAACATATTTTCAACCTTACTGCTTTAGAAACAAGGAATAGATAAACTGAAAAACTTCAACTGTCGTTTAGTAAAAAAACGCGGTCAAAACCCCTAATGGTAATCTTTGACAAGGATTTTTTACGGGACTGATAATTTGGGCAACATTTTTAAGTTTTTTTTTCACCTTTGGGGTGGCTTAATTTTTTGTTGCTTCTTCCTTCTGTTATAACTTTTTAAGGAATGCCTTTGGCTTGAACAATGCTCTACAGCAGATTACACGACAAAAATTTGAGAAGAATTAATCTAAATGCCTTTAATATCTTTATTAAAAGGACCTGTTAATCAAAACAAAATAATCGGTCTCATCTCAAGCTACTTTTCCGAAGCTTGAAACTATGGTCGCTAAATAGACAGAAAGAATACAAGATGTCATCTGTTTCACAAATAACTAGGAGAATCATGTCAGGGTTTTGTAACAATTAGAGAAGTTGCAATGATGTTACAGTCAATTCCCGGTACCTAAACAATAACTTGAAGCATTTAAAAATATGTTAAGAACCCCTGGAAATAAAATATGAAATTATTACAATTTTTTGTGCTTTTTTTATCATGCGATGTTCTAAAATTAAACTTACTTATTAGTTCAACATTCAAAATCTGCAATTTTTTTATGATATAAATGTATCTGGCCATGATTATTTCTTTTTTAAATTTAGAATTGAACCTCAAATCTCGTAACTCTTTTTCCTGACCAATGTTAGATTCGGAACTGAATTAAAAAGGTAACTGTTCTTAACCATTAATTAGTAGTGTTGTAAATAAATTATCCTTCATCGACACTGGAAACTTCGATGAAGGATAATATGACTTACTCATGTTTTTAAAGCATAAATCGACGAAGAAAATAGAGTCATCAAAACATTTGCTTTTGTCCCAAATCAAAGCGTTGAAGATTGTTGTACCGATTGTAAGTTTGGTACAAACTTTGGACCGGCCATAGAAATCTAAAGAAAGAAGGTTAGAAGTGACATCATTCATAGTAGTGTAAAATGTTTAAATTGAAATAAATATTTGATAACCTTTATTGAAAAAAGTACTTAGAAAATTTTCCCGTAATTTTATTTTTATTATTTACTCTTAGTATATGTGTAAAAGCAGCGTGGTTACACATAGAAAATGTTGGTAAATAAAATACGGTTCCATGACTTCTATATTAATTAAGATTTCTATAGACCACCTTCGGACGATTGTTGGTCGAAGGCAAACTATTTCATGAAACTAAACGCTTTGACAGAGCAATTCAATTTTGGTATACGACGCCCAAGTTTTGGATAGTTTGAATTGTCAGAAACCTGAAAAGTTTCAAGGTTTCATAATAATTTTTCGTTAAAATAACGATAGTTTGGGTAATATTACAAAGTTGTTAAAGTTTAGACTATTTGTCATAATTAAGAAGCCATTCTTACGATAATCACTTATTTCGATAATTCGTTCGTACTTATTATACCTAAGGATCATTTAGCTATGCTAAAAATTCTACCTAATTTGGTACCATCTGCCAGGTCAAAACACCAATAAAAAAACAACAAAAAAACTGTTATTCAATAGACACCGTGAAACATTTTGCAATAATAACACAAAATTGAGTGTCTGTCGAACCCACAAACTACTTTTCCATCTAACATCAGTATTAATACGCGTTAAATTAAAAACACCTCCAAACGCACGAAACATCAAAATTCAAGTTTCGAAATTATTGTAACCATCGCACACAGAGGGCCCGGAGCGTTTACCTGTTTTTTTCATTCGAAAGCTCGCTAGAAAGGGACATAAGATGTAGATTGTTCCAAAAGTATGGAGAAGCCGTACAGTAACGCCATATAGAAGCGGCCAAGATCGAGGGCGACGCCACTGACAATGCACGAATGTGTATCTGGTTATATTACCCAGCGGTTTTCAAAACGCACCGGATTATTGTAAATTGGGTGTTCAAGTGCGCCTCTCCATTTCGGCCGGCGTTCAAGTCAAGCGTGGCCGGTGTGGCAACCATGCGCGGCGCATTCTTCACCAATCCTGGCCAACTTCATGCCAGTTGCGTCCCGACCGTCGACGAGGACGGACCCTTGTCGGTCGCTCCGCCCAAACTATCGTACAAAACAGTTAAACAATTCAAAGTGACTGAAATCGATTCGAAATTCGAATCGACGGTTTCAAAGTTAATTGTGAATAGTGATGGGAAGTGTTGTGGACCGCACGTCCGTATATCGATAGCGTACGATGACAGAAACTTCTAAGTTTTATGGAAAAAAGTTGTGGTCCGAATGCACTCGGGTCTACAAAAAAATGTGTGCTCGTAATGCAGTGATGGCCTGATGGGATCGCAGTGCGGCCAATATATAAATATAGTTAGTGATGTGTACTGTGATATAAAATTTCGGCTTTCGCGTAGATGATTGCCGTTTTTGTGTGTGATATATATATTAGTTTATTAGTTACCAAAGATTCCTGATGATCTTGTACATTAGTTTGTGTTTCATATTGGTAGTTTTAGGTAAGTTACATTGTTTAACTTTACCGTTATTTGTGTTCGCCGGGTTATCTTGGAGATTTATTGGCGGTCTGACGTTAAATTAACTTATGATTAATTACTTCAATATTATATTAAATATATCGGATCTTCAACTAGGTATCGCAAAACGACTTTATGACATTACCGCGGTTATATTACGTTATAAAAAAACTTCATTTTATTTAATTATGGATAAATCTGTTTTTTTTTTATATATATTAAAATTGCACTCTTTTTAGGACTAGATAGTCAAAGTGACTAATACCTACAATTTACCATACTAAAAGTAAAAACATGTTATGCAACCAACCACTTTTTTTCAAACTAAAATAAATATTGCAAATTTTTATAATGACCCACCCACCCATCTTGATTGTGAAAAAATACTAAAATTGTTCGATAAGTCTTTAAAATAAATAATGTTTAACAATATAAATCTAAAGGAACATTTTCCCTCTTAATTAGTAAAAACAAAATAGTAACACGAGACCCGCATGTAATAAATAATGATAAACTAAACAGTACCGCCGTGTCCGTGGATAACAAATTCAGTTAAAGTGACTTTATAGCCGGAGCACGGTCCCTAACGTCAATTAGTAGTTAATTCATTAAGCCGAGCTATAAGTAGCCTAGGACCACACAAAAGACAGATTTTAATCTATCTACTTACTTTTTGATTGTATAAATTGTGATGGTAGTTTTCGAAAAAAAAAATAGTAACTGTAATAAAAAGTAACAAAGAATGATCAAGTTACGGGTCTGTAGAAAATAAGCAATCTCGAGACTACTGATTTGATTTCGAAGGAATCAGACGGTTATTTTGTTGGAAAGCTAAGAAATATGAAATCAAATTCGATGTCTTTGTAAGAATAAAGAGAAACAAATACAGCTGAATTACGTTCTATTATACCTATAAACAAAGATAATAGAGTATAGATTGACAGATGTACTGTTAGTAAGAGATTAAGAATGACAGTTCAATTTATTCTATAAAAGTAAAATAATGAGTAAAATAAAAGTTATAGAAAAGGCAATTGAACACGACATAAACATATAAATCTTGGAAGATAAAGCAATAGTAAAGGAATTAAATGATGACACGCTTGAGAAATTACGGATTAAAAGCAATTCTGTAGTAATACATATTATGTAACGTGATATGATAGAGGTTTCATAATACGATTCTAGTGTAGAGAGCAACGTGTACCATATTTTATTTATTAATTAACTTTCTACTATTTTACCTATTTTACCCCCTTTGGGATTGAATTTTGGAAAATCCTATCTTATTACACGTCTACGTTACAAAAGGAATATGTCCTTCAAATTTCATGATTCTACGACCAGTTTTTTAGGCTATGCGAACCACTCTCAGTCAATTTAGTAAGTCAGGATTTTTTCTTTTATATGTACATAATTATATAGATTATTTACAATTTATAGACCTATGATAAATTATGTTGTAAAAGTTGGTTAAAATAAAACTGTAACTTCTGTAGCACTGACATTTATAACAGTTACTTACTAAATATCTTCCATTTTGTTTCTTCTTTCCCTCAGATTTTTGTAAGATCAATTAATCAAGTCTCCGTAATACTAATAGCATTTGTCTCAAAGTTCTAATTTCTTATCCCAACTGAATAAAATAATAATAACAGAACAAATGGAATAATTTAACAAATCTCTTAATTCATGAAAATTCTAACCCTTGTCAAGTTCAGGTCAGACTTGGTACCAAGTTATGACAAAGCTAAGTTATCACTTTCCATAAACAAAACAGCGTTGGCAGATCTCAAGTTCCCGCTTGGGACTTGCCTATCGACACTTGGGTTGAAACTTAGCTAAGTGACAAATGAAATATGATTTGATTTAGTCTAGCGGTTTTAAGTGCAATGCGATGTAAAACTATTCTTCTATTTAATTTAAAATTACTTTTTTTAGTTTAAACTCTCAAATCGAAAAACTCCATGAAATATTACAGAAACAATTTCAATTTACTTTGTTGGTCTATTAATTTCGGACCAATTTCTACTCTCAGACATTTGTATTCTTTATTTTTTGTTAAAATCAAAAATATGTCAGAATATTTTTTCCCACGATTTATTTTTGAAAATTAAATGTACAAAGGAAACGAACTATGTCAACCGTTTGAAATCAATCACTAGACAAAACAAGATCTGAAGATTTTACAATCACAAACGGCTTTCGAGTCCAGTTTTTTACCTTCAATATTTTCAATAAACCCGGTGAATATATTTTTAAAGTTATATTTTTTTAGAAAGTGTAGCAGCAAACCGTCGTAAACTAAATTAAGGGGAACGTGACTGAAAAGCACGATTCAATTTCTTCTAGTCCGTCGTTTTATTTTACTCCAAGTACCAAGTAGGTACCCATAATATTTGTGTCGGGTGTATTAAAAGATTGTTGTTTCGGTTATTTAAACATTGTGCAGGTAAAAAAAGAACCAATCACCCCCTGGTTTTTGTAATAACCTTAAAAATATTAAGGCAATTGTTCAATGTTTCGATATTCTTTTCGATACTCCGGAATTTACGAATGTTTTGGTAATTATTTTATCGATATTTTGTTAGCTGTTCTCCCTCACTATTTATGACATCGTCAATTCGTCACGTTTTTATTCCTCGTGAAAAAGGTTCGATTTTTAAAATAATTTGAGTTATTAATTTCCTTGAAAAGCTGAGAAACCATTAAATATGCCTTTAATGGAATTAAAAACCTAATCTCAAAAATAATTTGTCTAAGTTGGAAAATACTTTCCAAATTGTTCGATACACATCAAATTAAAAATGTCTTATGGGTTTATTAAATTTATAAAAATAGAATTAAAAAAATAAAAAATTAAATATTGCACGAATAATTTTCACTAAATTTAAGAGTAGGTTAAATAATTTACGACCGAATAGCAGATTTCACGATAATCTTTCTTAAATTTTTAATATAAATTTAAGCTGCATAAGAAAATGAAAAAAAAACAGACCTACAAGGCTCGCCTTCACACGTTTCGGACTAGTAGCGCCATCTGTTGTCGGATAGCGGAACTATACACAGAACGTTTTAGCAATTGAAAACAGTAACAATTCAGTTGTTAATTTATATTCTTATCATGTATCAAATATTTTTATTTCTAAATGTTTATGGGTATCTTGGTAATGAAACAGAATTAAAATTACCAAGCCAGACGAGCGTGGGAATCTATCTAAAAACACTTAGGTCACCAATATTCAACCCATACCAATAAAGGCATGAAAATTATACCTGAGTACCTTTCCTAGAACTTGATTGCCATGACATGAGACGCCTGTGTGAGTTCATGGAAGGCCTTTGGATCCGTATTGAATGATATCTGATCTGAACTAATTGTAGCAATTATGGTGAGAAAAGGGTGTTCTATTTCATATAAACATCCTTGTTTATCCAGTGATAGTGTTAGTACATCCTTTCGTGATTACAATTTTGTTACCCTCAATACAAAATGTACTTTGATACTGATCAAACTAAATTTGATTTCTAACTGTAGGAATGTTAATGAGTAAAAATACAAATTTCAAGATGGCATATTTTCGAAATTTATATTAGAATCGTCATGCTATGGGACTAACTCTGAATTCGTTTTTTTTTTTTTTCGGATGACATTTTGATCGAGCTTGATCTTTAGTATGAAAAGTTTGAAATAATTTTCGCGATCTCGTAATATCTACCCCGTATTAGACTACCGCCCTGCGGTTACCCCCATGAACCCCTATTTTTCCTAAAAACCTATTACCTAAAGTATCTACTTGCAAGTCCAGCGGTTTGGGCTGTGCGTTGATATATCACCAAATCAGTCAGTTTACCATATTTATATAATGCAGATTTATAACTCTAATCTGTTAACACTCTTTTGTCTATTTGTAATTTAATATGTTTCAACAAAATCCGACCACACTGGGTTTTATAACAAACTAAGCTTATTCGTCAATATACAAACATACGTTTTCTCAGAAACAAAAGTTAACACCTCCCAGAAAAGTAATAAAAAGGGTGTTAAAACAATGTCATAACAAACTTGTAACATGTGCTTACATACGTCTAATATAAACAGAGAAAAACGGAGTTATTTTTAACAGAATTCTTATTTCATGATAGCTAGTGGTAGTGGACGTTGGATGACGCGGCTAAGATTGTAGATTCGTGTAGCTTGAGCTTTCGGTAAAGGATAAATCGAGAATCAATTCCTTCTAGGCTCTCTGTGCTTATCACCATCGGCCACATCATCACGTTATACTCAATTATTCGAGATGTACCAATAAATGTTGTTAAATAAAGAATTAATTAACACGTGGAACCAAAACAAATCTCTCGGTTAAGTTTAACAACCGGTTTAACTGTAGAACGATAGTAAACATAAAATAGCTAACTATCCGCTAGATTCAGTACAGCTATAAAAATAAGTTTATTAGGTACAGTTAATCCGAACTTTAAATATACTATATTTTAGTTTTAATATAAAATATAGCCATCTTTCTCCATGCAATTGGCTACTTGCTTACCAAATTTCAACACAATTGGTTATGCCGTTGAGACGTCAAAATATAACAAACAAAGTCACATAAAGACATAATATTCGATATTGAAAATGATTTTATTAATGCAACGTGCAAGATTAAGCCCTTGTTAGCGTCCGTCCCAAAATTACATGTAAAAAAAAGGACGTGAGTCAATTTATCATGAAATCACTGATGGTCGTAGAAAATAACCCACGGTATACTTTTCTCACTACACTTTATCGCAGATTAACCGGTAAAAATTAAAAAATGGGTTATTGTACCGGTTTCGGTACCAAGCTTGTTTTACCATTTTCTTGTCAATAAACGCAAAGCGATGCACACTTCAAAAACCCTTGAAAGATTTATTACCAACAAAAGCTTAAAAATTACTATTTCCCCTCAATAATTTACAGAACCGAACCGAATCCACTTAGCCTGAACAAAAAACAACTTCCTCCTTCAGAAATAGCTTTATCGTCTTATAAGTTACTTTAAGCCAGCTTATGGGTTCATCTTTCATACACGAATGTTTGGAAAATAATCTTTTTAAACTCGCCTATCGACATGTTAAAAAAATAAAACATGAAAAACCGGTTAATTATTTTACCACTTTTATAAATTTTATCAAGGAACGAACATTTTCAACTTATATATGCATTGTCGAAGTAATTGTTAAGTAACAATAAATAAAACAGCTTTTTTTTAAGTTTGTTGCTCTTTAGAAAGAAGTTTTGTTTTGATTTTTGCTCTCCGGCAAGAGCTCTGACTTATACTTATTAAAACTTTTATTTTGAATAGAAAATTAGTTTTGAATTGTTCTGTTTGAGGTTATGAATTGTATGAAATTGGTGTGAAATTGTGAAGGTCTGTGAAAATTTTCTTTATGTAAAAACTTATTTAACAACATTTAATTTCTTTCAGTGAGTGAAATAACTGATATAAAATTTCCGCTCATTCTCTTTAATATTTTATATAAAAAATATTTAACTACTTAAACTGACAAGTATTTTCGTTTTGGCGCTTAAATTCTGATAATTGAATTTTGTAAGGCCTATCATTAGTTACTTACCATTTGCAAGCGTCTTTTTTTCTAAAAATAATCGCACAAAATAATTCAGAATGTACCAACACAAAATACATCATCCCACTTCCTACTTATGCTATTGCTACAAATATTATACATGCAAAAGTTTGCCTAAGCTAGTAGGTATGTATCTATATTAAGAAGAGTGCTTTCAAACAAACAGAGATGTTTGTGTTTATGTCATATCAATCAATCCTCTACCGTCCGTAACTTCGCCAAAAGCAATAAGAAGAGAATGAAAGAATCGCCCGCAAACTTATAGATTTATCCGGAAAATAAGAAAAACAAATGAAAACAGCTCTCGAATGAGGCATTACAGAGGATAATAGAAGGTTGTCAATATAGATAATATTACATTATGATTGATCTTTGTATTTTGTTCGTTACCATCTCATATTTACCTTAGCGGTAGATGCGTGATTAATAAGACGATGTTTATAGGAAAAATAAATAACCGTAAATAAATAAGTATCGGATTTTGTTACGTCACTAACCTTTGCTTGTCAATTCACTCGCGTGGAATAATGTTAACGTCAATATAAATTATATGATGGAATGTTTGTATACGGTTTTGCGCCCGCGGGTTTGCAGTTAGATATTTTAGTTAGCAACCTTTTATTTCCAGTTTGAGTCATTAATATTCATGCGAGCATTAGTAGTTAATTAAAATTATAATATAGTGATTAAAATACGTTTTTTGTCTGTGTTTTGGACTAGATTAGTTTGAGTAGGTGTGAATTATCTGACATTTTAACCTACTGCTATTATATTATAATAGATTTAAAATTAGTTTTAATAATATTCGATTTCGCAATATTCTTTATTTTACATTAATTCCGAATGATTTTATATGTAATAAAACATTTTAACATATCCAAAGTTCTAATTAACACCATCCAATTTAATGTGTTAAATCTATGTATATACAAATATCCAAGGTATATAACTCACAAAAACCGCGTAACCCAACAAAACAACATTATCAAAACTCAAATTACTTTCCTCAAATTTTAATGCTAATTATCAAACTTTTACTTACAAATGAGGACCTCAGAAGGGTAACAAAGCAAAAAGCCACTTGTATGTACTCCAAGGATGTTCTTCAAAACTCCGTCATGGGATTATGGATATCGGGCCTCATAATGTTCTTTGATAAAAGGAATTGGTGCCAATTATTTTGCTTCCAGTAGAAAAACTTTTTTCAATTTAAAGTAACGGTTTTTTATAATCATAATTATCAAAAACGGTTTTTACTTTTTTTAATATTATATCCAGTATGATTTTTAATTAATCGCTTATGCTCTTAATGGGATTAAATAAAGAAAAAAAAACTCTTTTAATGTTCTCTGAAAATATTCTTTACAAGTTGTTATTCTCTTTTGTTAGACTTATGGGCGTTTGGGACGAGTGAATTTATTACCTATACTGAGTTGGCGTTTATGTACTTATGTACATCTGAAACTTATGTATGTACACTACATAATATGTTTCACGTTTACGAAGAGAAACATGCACTTACGTTGTTTGTTGTGAATATTGAGCATGCGATCGTGTCTATTTTCTAAATTACATTGAAAGTACCTACTTTTTACTTATCAAACATTGAACTTTGCTCGAGGCAAAACTCTTCAGTAAATACAAAAAAAAACGATCAGAAATTTGTTGCGATTCAATATTTTTATGTTCATCTATCTTTTCGCCTGCGGTATCACCCGAAATATTTTACGCTCCTAAAGATTGAATTTTAAAAAACCGTTACTTAGTGGATGCCTAAGTGATATATAAGAAACATGTGAGCAAAATTTCATATTTCTAGACGATTTGAGCTGTGCGTAAAAATGTTATACATTAACTTGCGATTGCATCAGCTTAATTTTACGTCTCTTTTGTTTGTTTTAATCCATCTTAGACACACACACACATTTATTATTAAAGGCAATCTCCTTGAACATAATCTGATTCCAAAAAGTGAACAAATACATTAGCACACGTACAAAAATGATCCTTCCAATTACTTCCAAAGGATAATTCGTAAAGTTTTGTGAAGGCTCGGAATTAATGTTAAACGCAATTACGGATTCCGATTTAATATTTCGTAAATTCGAGTTCCGGAGCTCATTTCACTTCCTTGTTTGTGTTCGATGGAAATTTCCCTTAGGTTAAATTATCCCACCCCATGGTTTTTGGTGAATTTTCTTTAGCTGCTCAGTTCTTTGAAGTCAACTTATATTAATAAACGTTATTCACATAAATGTTTATCTTCATTTACTTAGGGTTTATAGAGCAGAGTATAATAAGATAAAAGCTTTATATTCAAATTTGCAAATGGAAATATAACGTAATTTTGAAATAACCGGTTTTTTATTATTATTGTCTTTAAAAGAAGTAGTAGAAAACATATTTCAATTTCTATTGCATTTTCAATCAGACTGCTATGATTTTATAAAGCCGGTCTTTTGTTCTACTATAGGTAAACACCATGCATTGAGTTTATTTTCTTTTGCCCAGTTCCCGTCTTCTTCGGAATCTTCTCTGTAGTAGCTCTTAACAGGATTTAGCTATTAGTGCCGTTACGAAAGTTCGTGTTCATTTCTTCGTTTGATTGACGTGATTATATTTTGGAATGTCTACCTTTAGTTAATAATTAAGTTTTTTTTGTATTTAGTTTTTCGAGGCGAATATAATATAAAAATACACTGTATTTGTGATAATTTATATAAAGTATATTTTTTTCGTAAAACAAATTCGTTGAACCGTAATTTTGTTATTACTGTTAAATTCATAGAAAAACAATTGCTTTGATAAAAATTTATGGATAATGATTGAATATAACGTTGAGAATTCTCTGAAATATTATTTCTATTGAGAAAATACTTATTTTTATTTTAAAGAGGCAATTTTAAAAATCACTAAGCATTTTTTTCTAATCGTTGAATGTCACAGATAAAATAGCAAAAAATTACAAGTTAAAAATATTAGGCTAAAAAGCCCACAACCCAATCGTATTCCGTGAAGAAAAAAGTTTACTGAAATTATTTATGACTTTCGCTCTCGGTGAGGCAAATGGTTTGCGAATATTTTAAAAGGTCTAGGTTTGAATCTCAAATTCGCGCGTGCGTCTTATGATGCTAAATTATTCAGATCTGAGTTATCTGGAATGCCTGGTGGCCTGGGAGGGAAGTCATTTCATATATTTGTACGTTTCAAAAAACCGAAAACCTATCGGTGAATCCGTAAGTCACGTCCTAACCACAATCTTCTTTTGAGATATATTTTTGAAGTCCACATTGAAGTAAAAAATATATTTATGTACGTAAATTGTTAAGTTAAACGTCTACATAGTTTATGAGAACCTAATTTTGATAGAAAACTAAAAGACAACATAATAAATACTATTAATAGTGACAATGACAAAGTAAAAACTAGTTTCCTTTGATCAGCAAAATTCGGCTCATAAATACCGGTTTTCGGTTGCCGAAATACCGTAAATAAGCCATAAGTTAGACTCACATTAATACCTTATCGAAAGTTTGTTCTATTGTGGTCGTAAATAGACATTTTCCCCCCTTTTCTCGTAATGAATCACGGAGAAGGGACGACTGTATCTGTTTCATAAGTCAGTGAACCGGTCCCATTTGTTTCCAATTAATATCGGTACGTCAATTGCTAGTCTCGACCGATATTAATTGAAGTGTTCCGGTTTTTTTCGAACCCGCACCACGAATGCGTGATATGGTAATAACAATTCAAACAAAACAATGTCGGTTTTACTATTTTAAAATTTTACCGTAGTAATTTTGAAATGAGTTTTTGAATTCGGTATTAAGTATAATACATATTATTATTTTATTTTCATTTTTTTTTTATTAAGCAACTTATTTTTTAACTCCTGATTCATGGATAAATTAAACCTTTAAATTATTCACTCCATTTCAAAATCAATTTTTGTCCATTGGCATTTATTTACTTGTCAATAAATATTTTGAAACAAAGCAATCATTTCCATTTTATTTCGTCTTAATTAAGTGTCTAAGTGTTTTATTATTTGATTGAGTACCATTAGCGTTTCGAGGAAAGCTCTAGGTACAAGCCCTTAGACAGACAGAGCACTAGACACAGAAAAAAAAAAACTTATGAAAGACGTTATTTTAATCGGTTCTTAGAAATAATTTGGAACTGGAATAGATTATAAAGATGAGAAATATTATTTCTTGGAAGCCAGCTTTCGAATGTGCAAAAATATGTATGTATGTTGCTTACTGGATGGCGATGAAATTTGACGCATATATATAGATCATGCCTTGGAATAACATTTTTACACCGAGAAAAAACGCTGTAAAACCGCGGGGCGGTAACTAATCACAAGTAATTTTCATAAGTATAAACTTCTCTTTGAGGATAATTATGAAGAATTAAGCGCCATCTTCTTTTGGTAATTTTGTTACTTACCATGTATTTTTTTTTGTAAAAATCAAATAATTTGCCAACACTATCCATTAATATCTTCAAAGTGTCGAGTACCTGAATAATTCCTAGAAACTCTTAATAACTACATCAGGTAATAAAAGGTAAGCAGGTCATGCACGATAGCAGGTACCTATACTGATTGATTGAATCATCACTCGTGACTCAGGAGCATAAAACCGCATTACACACTAATGACAGCTGAATCACCGATAAGGCTCCACCTTAACAGTGTTTTTTATTACTTTTCTTATTACTACTTACAATAGTAATTTCTCTAAGAATTCATTTAGTATTCCAGTGTGCTTTTGCAATGTTTAAAAAAAAAAACTATTTTAATATTAATCGGTTTTTCTTCAACATAAAAATGTATAACCTTTTTTATTGGATGATTTCGTGAAAATAAATTAAATTTTGAGTTATTATGTAAATCTATATTCAAAAATATGCAAAATCCTATATGCTTTAAAATATTTACACACATCCGACCAGTGTTGTTTTTTTGTTGTTTCCCACGTTCCTTTATAATAGACACCTTAATAATTTGCCGTCGTGAATTACATGGCATTGAGGTTAGGCGTTTTTAGTCGCATTATTAAATCGGTTTTCGAATGCACGTGTTGTTTGGCTATTTTCCGGTAACCAGTTTTTATTAATTTTTTTAATAAAACTCCCGCCATTCACGTTTTGATTGGCCATACCTACAAAGTTATAAGCAATTTGCAGCGGGGGATAATGAAAAAAATAAACAATACAAAGAGATGTTGCCTATTGTTGAAAAGAAAACGAGTTTTGTCGGTCGGTACGCACTAGATACAATAAAGAATATAATCGAAAAATTTAGATATTTTCAAATTTGATACACAGATTAAAAATGAAATGCGGCCTCGTTTCGCGCCCATCAATTGTCAGATCTAATTAAAAATATTTATACAAAATGTTGCCAGTACTTTCGCTGTCGATGTTTTGAACGTCAAAATCGTAATGTAGGTCATCGAACAAAGAGTCTTGATAACCATAACTACTTGTGAAGTAACATAACTCTATTGACCTGGCCTGGCATGCTACAAGAACAATGCCTTTTATCTCATTCCAGTGAACTTTGAATTTGATAACCTGTGGGAACTACAAATACTACTTTTAATTTGATATGAAATAAGATACTGGCCGCATTGTTTCGTACCAAAATTTATTACAATAATAAATTAAAAAGTGTGTTTTGATTTGAGAACATTTTAGTTAGTGTCCGGGTCAATATTTTAACTAGTTATTTATTTACAACAACAGTACAGTAAAAAAATACTACAACCTTCTTTATACTTGTCTCTTCATTCATTTCATCAATAATTTTATTCCATATTCAAACTTTTTATATTATGAAAATAAAGTGAAGGGTACATATTAAAGTTATTGAACTCGATTATTAGATACAGTTTATTAATTAATTTTTGATTATTGCTAATGCAGACCAAAGACATTCATTTGAATTTGTAACTGACAGCTGCCATGTAAACCAGTGAAACAATTTCTTGTTAAAATTTAATATTTAACCTTTAATCAGGTATTATTAGGATTTTATTTGATTATTCCCAAGAACGAATATTGTAGTGTTGCCATACAAAATGAAGTCCAGCGGTAAAGGGTGTCATCCTTGGCAACATTACCGGTGTGGCAGTCATTGCTTACTGTTCCAAACTTGGACGAAAAAATGGTTCCAAAAATTACACTTTCCATGTATCCAGAGCGCTTTCCCTCTTTGACAGTGTTACATATTCCTCACGTTATATCTGTTTGTTACAGCTGACCCGCTGCCAGGCAAGCACGTGCCACTAGAGAGCTATGAGAGCGAGCTGGAGAGAGAGCATGCTCTTCCCACATCCGTGCCAAATGCTGACATACTCAAGACTAATAGCAACCCGACGTATCATAAGCCAAGGTGAGTCATCATCATCATTTCATCACGTCATGTTAAGACCTGAGACACCTTGGGATTAAATACATGGTTTACAGTTTTTTATAGCGGCATAAAACTCAAAAGTTAGGGTCTGGTAATCAGACCCGATTGTGGCCATGGTGAGTGCAGTCACGATGTTACCTTGAATTGGGATTCAGATAAGTTGTGTTAAGCAATCAATAAGCGACTTGGTTAAAAGATTATTGTGTCTACGCCTACACGGTACCGTACTTTAACTGCCTAGCCCATAATGTATTGCAAAATCTTTTTGTAAATATATTTCGTGTTTTTAAATCAGTTTTTTACTTGTAAGCTGTCATGTACAATTATCCATGGAAGTTTGGTTAGAATTATGATGCAGAATAGGATAGTATTTACCTGTGCCAAATTAATGCAGATCTATTCAACCGCGACGTGTTTACGCGTCCCTAAAATTAGATAAAACTGTGAACGACCAAGGATCATAAATTCTTAATAATCCGTAAGCGAGTTATCACCATTAAATCACCAATGCCGTAGTTCCGTTGTAATATCCCCTTAAATGAAATCATAGGCGCAATCGTAAACGAAAAGACATTGTAGGGTACTGAAACAAGGTTTTACGAAGCTCACGTAAAATGTTTGATTCCTTCCGAACTGTTACGCTGCGTATCGTAAAACACGCTATAAATACGCCGTCTCTTTCTTTCATTACCTGCGATTAGTGCCAGTACAAGCGATAACAGTAACGCAAACGTTATATTAAAAGGACTTAATGAAATGAGACAAAACTAATTAAATATCATTGGCTGGTTTGGGTTGGGAATTATTACCAGGTATTCTGAAACTGAAACTTATATTATAAATGTGAATGTTTGGATGTTTGTGACTCAATAACGGCTGATAGAATATGGCTCAAACTTGGCATATAAATAGATCATATACTGGAATAAAACATAGGATAATTTTTATCCAGAAAAATTATAAGTATCCATAGGAACCAGGGTAAAACCGCGGGGCAGTTCACGACAAATTCTCGAATGGATACCACGTACAAGCTTAGTGTGGGGTGGGACAGCCTCCCAGTGGACCGATGACCTGCGGAACATAGTAAGGAAGGAGGTGGGACATTGAGAGTGGAAGACCAGATGTTTTGGCTCATAACTGGGGGAATTGTAGGTCCACCATGATGATGATGATATTCAAAGTTTTTTGACTTTGTATACTTTGAGATAGCTCGTGACCATTGTGATGAGTGCACTCGGGTGGAAAAATTAAGTTTCTCGATACGATAAGTTAATATCGTATTGTTTAATAATTAAAACGAATGAGGATGGAAGTTAATGCTATTGTCTTGCTGAAGAGTCAAATTATTATTTAATATAGTTTTATTATATCATACACTAGCTTTCGCCCCGCGGTTTCACCCGCGTAGTGTAGTGAGTTAGGATAAATCACTACACTACACAGATTTGAAATAACTACTTAACTCATAAACATAAATATTTTCTAGGTGAAAAGTATCATATTATATGTTAATCCAGAACATATTCTATCTCTGTGCCTTTCATTCAAATACATTTAGTCTCTTATTGACATTGAGATGTTTATGAATTGTAAAATAAATATAAATATCTCCCTTCGCTATCTTTCAAGGCTAAGAATTTATATTATTTATTGAAATACAATAATAATATATAATAGATAATCCGCTAAATCTTACCTATCAATCATTGAGCAAAATCAATACAGAAATAAGTGCACTTCCGTCCTAGTTCATTGAAAGTGAATCCCCGAGTTTTTTTTTATGTAACCCAATATTGAGTTTAAATGGCGCCCTAAAGTCAAAGGTCGGTTAACCCCCGCCTACTCTATTGAGCACTCAGGCCCTTTTTCCTCGTCACTCATTTTTTATTGCGATACTAGGCTTTCCAATCGTGGGAGTTTATTGATCCTTAAGAGAAAGTTGGACAGAAAACACAATAAGTACACTTTGGTATACTTTATGACATATTTTTGTTATATTTTGGCTAAGACAACTGTGGTAAATGATATACCACCATGACTATAATAAGAAAGAATAAACACCTATCTGGACATGAAAGCCCTAATACTTCTTTTTGATAATGAATGAAATTTAAATTCTACGGCATCGTCTAGTTTTGGTGAAAATAAATAAATCGGAATCGGATTGTTGTCCGTCCGTCCATTCCCTTCATAAGTCGAAGTCCACCATTGTTTGAAATACAAAAGTTTTTCGAAACAATTACGTTTGTAACTTGTGAATTTTCGAATAGACTTTTTTGAACATTGTTCGTGTTTTTGAAAATTTTGATCGTCGATAGAATAGTCTTGTTACGTAGTAAATAAAAGCAGTATTATAATTACAAAATCTCTGATTATTAAGCTATAGAAGTATAGAAACAACATGGATATTCGTCCATCAGGCCCCGAGATACGTTCAAACATATTCAAAGCATCATTTCCTGTAAATAAGCCATTCCAGTGTGATTTATTTGCTCGCATAATTCCTAGGGATTTAATGGCTTTATGTCCTCTGTTGAGGACTTGACGCATGTTTGGAATTTAACTCAATATAGACTTGATATTCATAAATCTATATTATAAATACTAGCCCAGTGGCGTAGCGTGGGTTTTCGCCGCCCGGGGCTGACCGGAAAATTGCCCTCCCCCCCTATTTTTTTAAATGATTAGTTGTTTTAATATTTTATTCAATGGACTTAATGTACATCGAAAATGAAAATATTTTTTATTCAAATAGGCGTTCACAAGCATCGTACAACTTATTGAATGTCAATATATACCACTGCTTCCGAAGGAACATACATCTTCATGGCCCACTTCGGGAGCCTGGTGCCTAGGGTGAGGGTGCGGTGGCTGCTGCCGTACACCGGCGAACCGGGTGCCCTTTGCAGGCGGCTGTACTTGGGGATCGTGCGATCAATATGTCCCGTATGGGTGGTCTCTCTGAACCGCGGAATCTTCACCCTCCTGCGTAGGCCGTAGAGAGTGGTAGCGATCTCCCCCGAAGCGGCATGTGTGCTAGCGGGTTCCTTGCCTTGGGACCTTAAGGCCTCGCGTCATTATACTTTTGGCGCGAGGAGGCGCTGGCCCAGGGCGAGAGGCCGGCACGCGAGGTGGAAGGGCGCATAGCGCAGCTGTTGCTGTTATCTTCCGGTTGACAAAGATCCTCTCGAGCCGACCCCCGTGGGTCACCACTGTGACGGATGCCTCGGCAATGACGTCATCGTAGAGAAGGCCTCCCACCAGGCTGTCGCTGCTGGGTAGGTGCGCGGATGAATGCTTCAGCGCCCTGGTGCACCCAGCCGGTAGCGACATATAGGAATAAATACCTCAGATTTTTAGTCAGTAGGAGTCTGACGTAACCCCGCCGTTTCTCCCCGGAGCCGTAGGGTATCCATGAGGATAACTTCTTCTGAGCTCATCGATTTCATCTCGCCTCCTCTCTTTCGAACCCTTGCGGTTTCGCTTGGCACGTAACATTGCAGGCGCGATTTGGATATTATTTTATTATTTCCAATAAAAAAAATTGTGGCGCTTGCCCCTTTCGAATGCCGCATGGGCCCCCCCGTCAACCCCCACGCTACACCACTGTACTAGCCTGTACCCGCAGTTCCATCCGCCTGGGAAGTCTTGATTGATTTCAAACTACTGTCATTATTAGACCTTTATCATGATAATTATCCAAAAATCTTCCACAAGAAACATTCTAGCTTATTGTATAGCTGTTAATATTATATCAAATTTCATACTGTGAGTGGCTTTAAATATATTTTTTTGTTTAATTAATTTTGCTATACCAATTAAAAACTTAGTCAGATTCAGAAATCCTTATGAATGTTAATCAATGATCAATACTATTGCGTTCTCTGTTATTTGCTACTTTTAATAATGATATATGATGATAAGACCTACAAACTAATTTTCTTGTGTAATTGTTTGTTTTCCCTAATAAAATAAATAAATAGATATATTATCTTGACTGGTCAAGTCTATGAAATCAGTTTCCAAAATGTCCATAAGACATTTCTTTTTTTAATATAAAACTTAATTAAAATTGTAGAACTAATAAAACTTTAATTTACTATAGAATAGAATCGTTTATTGCTGAAACAAGGTACATCATGATGTTAAGGTGTTCGTTTAAGAGCTACATGTTTCGTCTTATATGAAGTAGACATGCAATTATAATTAGAGTTAAAACTAACAAGTCTAATAAACAATCAAATTAAATTAAAATAAAACAACAAAAAAAAGAAAAAAAAAATGTCAACAATTAAAAAAATCATTCAAGCTATAAAAACATTTCTCGCTCAACCTCTTGTCTTAAATTGTGTTAATTTTAATTCTCTTATGTCTTTAGGAATGTTATTAAATGTATTTATTGTCATTACATAGCAATTTTTCTGGTACAATGTAGTCCTACAGATAGGAAGAATAATTCTAGTAGGATCTCTCTTTAGTACCATACAGTTTTCTTTATCTTTACTTTGGCTATACAAATGTATGTTCTCCTTTACAAAAACACCTCCTTGAAAGATATAAGAACAAGCAAGAGTGAGAAGGTTGAGCTTTTTAAATATGGCACGAATGACATTTCTTTTGTACAATAAAAGTCTTGCAAACTTTTGAAGACTTTTAAACTTTTAGACTTTTACTATTAAAGTATACATTTTATAGTACTCAAGTCTCAATTTAAATTTTAATAAAATATGTACATGAGTGTGAGACTCTGTACTTACTTATAATTTCTTTGTTACTAACTGTCAGTAGTTACGATTATGCAAATCGTTTTGAGTTAACAACGGGCACGATTCACGAATAATCGTGTACGTAATCCCTTTCGTAAGTTATAAATATAATTTTTAACACGCTCCATTCCTTTTAGCTCTTTGATATTGTATCTATCAGTTTCTATTAAATTAAACAATATGGTACCTATCTGTTCGCAACTGTAATGATTTGCAGTTTATGTCTCGCGATTTCATTTGTATTTTAAAGTAGGTGAAAACCTCTATCCTACTTATATAATATTATAAATGGGAAAGTTCGGATGGATGGATGTTTGTTATTCAATCACGCCAGAACGGCTGAATCTGGATGAAATTTGGCACAGAGATAGATAATAGTCTGGAATAGCATATAGGCTACTTTTTATCCAGGGAAAACATAAGATCCCTCGGGAACGCGGGTGAAACCGTGGGGCGAAAGCTAGTATTAAATAAAGCAGAAAAGTTTGCTGTTTGATTGTTTGTTCGAACCTTTCGTGTCAGCTTCATGCTTTAAGCAATGTCTTAAGTATACACAATGAAAGTTATAAAAAAACGAAGTCAGCAATACATTTAGTCGGTTGTCACACCACGCCACGTCTGACTGAGGGCAGATTGGCGGGGCTTTGCGTTGAAGGTCTCTTTTAAAAGCTCCTAAGCAAGATTGAAACATTAATACGGCCCTGTCAAAACATATAAATCCGATATACGTGTGGTACAAGTTATGGAATGTTGCGATTTTGTGTGGTAGTTAGGAAAGTCTAAGTAATTTATTCAGTTGCCCTCGGAGGGCACTTATGAACGGTGAAGCTACTGATGTTACCACCCGTTTGTAAGTCAGCATTCAACTGAGAAGAACCGGCAAGAAACTCAGCGGGGTTACATTTTTTATACATTTCATTGACAATGTTGGCTTTTTTCCATTAAATGTTTGACAATTTTTAAAGCAAAAAATGAAAAGTAAAATAACTCAAAAATATAAATAAAAACCGGCCAAGTGCGAGTCGGACTCGCGCACCGAGGGTTCCGTACAAACTTCGTCCATCGTTCGTCCATCACGGGAAATGCACATATTTTTTTTTAATGTTAGTATTAATTTATTTACATATTTACAATCAACATTTTTTTTTTTTTTTTAATTTATTTACCTTATTTGAGGTTGGTGCCATTTAAGCTAGACCTCTAAATTGTTTGAGCGCCCATACAACTCAGAGGTCTTTATTAATTGGGGGACACCCTTTAATTTTCAACTTTTTTATTTTTTGGAATTTTTCCTTTATTTGTGCTGTAAGACCTTGCTTTTTGCCAAATTTCGTGATTCTAGGTCAACGGGAACTACCATATAGGCTTGCACCCAAATAAAAGGGCAAAAAAAAAAATGTTTGTTGTATGGGACAACAAATACTAAAAATATTTATTTCTAGTATGTGTTGTTATAGCGGCAATAAAAATACATAATTTGTGACAATTTCAACTGTCTAGCTATCGCGGTTCTTGAGATACAGCCCGGTGACAGACAGACGGACGCCAGACGGACAGACAGCGAAGTCTTAGTAATAGGGTCCCGTTTTTACCCTAAAAAATGAATGAACTATTCACTCATTCGTAAACAAAGTAAACGTAATACCCTAAAGATTCATAAAACAAAAAACAAAATCACCAAAGTGCGTTTCCTCGATATTGATTATTCCTTACGATATTGATGTTGTGTTTTGTTTCAATCGATTAAATGAAAAAAAAAACTAGATTTTTGTGGCAATTAAAGTCCGTTTAGTATCGGTAACCGACCTCATAAACAGCATAAGAACAAGTAAGTAATTGTTATACTATACTGGGTGACTTTTTAGTCGCTGGCAATACTTGCAGGAATGGAAGTACTCATCAATATGAACAATTTTTACTATGGGACTAACTGTGAAATCACGAAAAAAATATCAGCTGTTCCATACAAAAGTTCCATACCTACTCGACCAAAATGTATGAAGCGACCGTTTTATTTTACGCGATATCTGAGTTGGTCCCATAGTAAAAGTTGTTCATATTGATGAGTACTTCTACCCCTCCAAGTATTGCCAGTGACTAAAAAATCACCCTGTATATAATATCCTATTAGGTTTGTTATCTCATTCCTACATACATTATACTAAAATTAGAACTAGGTCCCTGTCGCCGACTACTTGTAACTTGCACCACACATCAAAACCACGGGAAAATATCCCCAAAAGTATACCTCGGTTTCCCGGCGTTGCTTCACGGAGACATTCATTAATCTAAGCCCAATTGTTGCTCACTGCGATCCGCTTGCATTGTCCTCTCTACGTTTTATTCACACTTTATTGCCTACTCTGACAGTTTTTATGTTATGCAATTTTCTATCCGGTTTAAGTTAGTTTAAACTTTTAAATATTTGGGTAGTTTCGCGACTGTGAACCAACACAATGATAATTGAATAACTAGATTTTTGATTTGGAACTCCTTTGTTGTTGAAACTATCTTTATCATCTTTGATAATAATGGCGAGTTAAATTATTTCTTCTAAAGTTTCTGTTCGTCAGATAACTATCAAACTGTTCCAGTTTTACCGAGAAAAATACTTTATAATTTTCGTTATAGAATTAGGTAACTTTTGTTATTTCCCTACATGTGAAGGTCCTTCATAATTGTGTAGGAAGGTATTTTGTTTCCATTTTATTATGGTCGAGTGGCTATTTGTTATGTTTCTAGTGAAAAGAAACCTTTGTTTGCGTGTGCTTGTTCTTTAAGCAGCTTAAAGCTTTATTTTATTTATTTTAGTACCTTAATGTTGAAATACTGTATACGTAATGTGTGTAGCGATATCTAGTGGCGGATGGCGAAAAACTAGAAGTTATTGTAAACAATGAAAAATAATTTATGTGCGATAAAAACGTACATTGATACTATTACCTTTTTTCTATCCTAAAATAATATGATTTTGTTATACTTCAGTCTCCGAGTAGTTCTCCACTCGCTTCGTGTAGCGCCATCTTACGTCGGATAGAAAAACTAATATTAATATAATTTGCACTAAGATTGTGTATTTTGAAACCATAATAAAAATGTCACATTATTCGCTTTTTAAATCAGTTTTATATAAAAAAATATTAATAAATAAAATTCCGTCTAAAAAAACAAAACTGATATTAATTATCCTACTATAAAATAGCGCAGCTCATATGTAATAAGTACTTAAAGGAAATATTGACTGTACATTCGGCTAGGTAGGTATATTAAATAATAAATTGGGAATATATTCAATAATTATAAAACGAATTTGGTACCGAAATAGATCTAGTATGTTTTTACGTGATAATTTTTGGGCGCTGTTTTTTTTTTCTGCGGCTCATTAAAATGCGGCTTGCGTACTGAAAATAAAGCTCGAATGGCGAAGCTATGGGCAAAATGCCAATTTTGGTCATTTCCATTCCAGACTGCCGGACCGAAACATAGATCCCCTTTTCTCATATTGACGTTACGACACGTGGGGTCATGATTATTTGGTCGTTTATTTTGTAAGGTCAACGGCATTACGGCAAATATTCAGCATTAGGACAATCGTTTCTAAATATACAATACCTATTTTATTTAGTTATAAATATATAATTATTAGATTTTCTTCGTAGGTAATCTTTGTAAATGTTGTTGTTGGAAAATGAAAAGGTGGCGCTGGTGTGCTTGCTCATGTAAACAAAGGCTACGTATTAAAACGTTTTAAAAATATCTTAAAGTGAAAACCCGTAATAAAAATAGTGCAGTTCTGTGAAAATAAGTGTGAAACACCAGGATTATTGTTGTCACTACAAAATATCCCAAGATTGAGACGAAAATACGTGAAATAAGTACGTAACGGTCTCCGCCACAAACGGATTGAATATCAGTAATAACTCAACATATTGCCCTCTCAGGTTCAATCGAAGGTCAGTCAGCTTATTTTATCGACAAAAACTAACATAATTTACACAGTACTTTGTACAAAAAGTCGCCAAACTGCCTAATCAAATTTTGAAAACAACAGAACGATCTCTGGTATTAAGCACAAACTAGTGCCATCTGCTGTCGAGTAAACAAAACTTTCTGAATACTTCGCTAGAGGTCAACACTTGTTTGAATACATGATTGATATTGTTTTTGATTTCATTTCATAAAATGAATGAATGTACTGATGGCATTACTATGAGGAGAAAAGCTCTGGTGAGAATTTCATCAAATGAATCGGCAGATCATTCATTTATTTCACTTCAAACTGATTCAAGGGCTGCAAGCTTACCGGATTTATCAACGGATTTTAATGAGCTTAATGAAGTCTACCAACAAATAAATGTCCTGAAACTAAATCTAGAGAGTGCACATAGAGAAATCGACGAACTTTCATTGCGAAACATAGCACTGGAAAAAAAATTAAAAGAAAGTCAATCAACAATTATCCAATTAAAAAAAATATGCACAGGAACAATCGGAAGCACCAAAAAAATTCCGAAAAAACCACTGTTACAATATTGCCTAAACTCTTTAGACTCAAGCACTATTAATCTTGGATTATCAGAGAACGATCAGGATCAATCTGAAATCAAAAGCACAGATATTCAATGTACTACACAACTAGGAACTCAAACAGATAATGATCAGACGAGAAGTGTAATTACAAATTCTTTCACGCAAAGTACACTAGATGGCGCGGTCGAGGCTGTCATTACCATCGATCCCAATGTTCGCACTAACGACGGAGCGCACACGCAGAGATCTAAGGCGCCGCTAGATGGAGCTGTTTCTAATTTACCATTCAAACAAACAAATTCAAAATCGACTGATTATAATATTACGTCGAAAAACAATTCGAAGAAACCCCGACTACTAATTCTCAGCAGCCAACAATGTAGTGGTTTGGCTCTAAAATTAATGGAATTGAGAAACAGCGCCAATAACAAATACGGAGATTATGAAATACTGTCTTTTACTAAACCGTTCGCAGACACCGAAGAGATACTCAAGACATGCTCCTCAATGAATTTCACTAAAGAAGATCAAATTTTACTTTGTGTCGGTGAAAATGATACCAACCCAACTAAACTAATCTATGAGCTTTCTGCAACTATAAAACGTTTGAAATTATGTAATATAATTGTAATTGGTATCATGCAGAATATTTCTTTAAATAAGTTTATGCTGAATAGTTCTATCAAACATCTTTGTAACCAATTTTCAAACTGTGAGTTTTTATCTCTGCATGGTAACACGTATTTGAGTCATACAGAGTATATTCATCACCTTAGCACGATCATTAACCGTACTCTCGACACACAATACTATAGGGAGACATTTTTAACAAACGTACGCGCATGTATTAATAAAAAACGTGAATGTACTTCAGTTGAACCAAACAAAGGTACTATACCATATTTTTTTAAGCTTATGATGGAGAAGAAAGGTTTTGCTGATACTTGTATTGTTGCCCAGGGAAACCCCAAAAGCATGTTAAAGAAAGGTACAATTCCTTTTTACTTCACTAAAACGGAAAAGTTTTTTCGAGCAAACTAATATAAAACTTCTTCATCAGAATATTGCCGGGCTACTGAATAAACAAGAATTATTGGAAATATGCATACACGAAATTAATAAAATTGACTTTATATGTTTATCCGACACCTTTATAAAGTGTGGAAATGAGTTTAACGTTAAAATAAAGCATTATAATATGGCTACACACTTTTCAAGACAAAATGAAAAGCGTGGTGGAGTATGCATATTAGTACGAAAAGGTTTAGAGTTTAACATTTTGAAAATGTGTACGGATATGTCGGTAGAAAAAAGCTTTGAATGCTGTGGCGCCTATATTCCATCCATTCAATCGATTTTAATATGTTTATATAGGACTCCAAATAGTAATATTGATGTATTTTTTAATAAATTAGAAATCTTATTGCATAGGCTAGAAGTTAGGAAAGCTAAGAAAATTGTCATTGCCGGGGACCTTAACATTAATACTTTAAAAGATAATAATGCAACATTGCGTCTAAAAGATATTATTTCAAACTACAATTTGACATTTCATATAAACCAGGCGACGAGACAGAACAATTGCATTGACCACATACTCAGCAATATCAAAGACGCCAAAGGTTGTGTGTATGGTACATGCCTCTCAGACCACAATACTTGCCAAATATTAACATTCCCAATTACCAGTAAAACTGAACAACTGCAACAGTGGTACGTGAAGACCAGGAATTATGATAGGGAAAATGTTATCAAGTTTAAGGAATCTCTTTCTGCTCTAACATGGTCTGATGTTCTTGACTGTGATGATTTAAATTCTGCATTCGACTCTTTTCATGACACAATTAGTCTTTTCTATGATATGTGTTTTCCAATAGAAAATGTTAAAATAAACTCCAATAAAACTAGAGCAAAATGGATAACTACCGGAATAAAAAAATCCTCAAGACAAAAGAGAGAATTACGTTTTAAGTTCTATAGGTCAAAATCATCGGAAGCAAAATTAGCTTATACAAAATATAGTAGAATTTTGAAAAAATGTATTATTAAATCCCGACGTAATTTTAATTTTAAATGTATAGGGAATTCTAAGAACAAATGTAAAGCTACATGGCATGTGATAAAGGACAAAAATGATGAGATACAAATTATAAAAGGTATAAAGGAAATAAACGTGGGTGGTCACAGCATTACAGACCCCTTAGGGATTGCAACCGCGTTTAACAACTACTTTGTTGAACTAACTAATAAAAAGTGCGAAACGAGTGAAGAAATCAACACTGGTGGAGTAGAGGGCGCATGTTTTAATAGTATCTTCTTAAAACCTGTCACCGAACCTGAAGTCGTAAAATTAATACTGTCGCTTAGTAACACAAAATCTGTCGGTTTTGATGGTATCTCAACCCACATTCTCAAAGAATGTTATCAAATTTTAAGTCCAATTTTGAGTCACTTAATAAATCTTTCATTTATTGAAGGGTCGTTCCCAAATAAATTGAAACACTCTGTAGTTCGCCCTCTTCATAAAAAAGACAGTACAACTGATCTTCATAACTATCGTCCTATTACACTAATCCCAGTATTAGCCAAAGTGTTTGAAAAGTCGATGCATAGTAGGATCACTGGCTTTTTAGAGAAATTCGAAATAATTAGGCACGAACAAAATGGCTTCCAGAAGAAAAAATCAACAACTCTGGCTGCATTTACTTTAATGAAAACTGTAACCGAGTATATTGACAGGAGCATTCCTGTGACTGTTATTTTCTTTGACATGACGAAAGCATTTGATTTCGTGAATCATAAAATACTATTAAAAAAATGCGAATCATATGGAATTAGAGGCACAGCTTTAAAATGGTTAGAAAGTTACCTTTGTAACCGGAAACAGTGCGTAGAAATAAAAAGAATCGATAAAGATAAAGTGATTACATCATACCAATCAGAATACGTGGAAAACAAATATGGAGTTCCCCAAGGTAGTATCTTGGGACCGTTATTGTTTCTACTCTACATCAATGATTTACCAAATGTAACAAAGGAATGCGTCTTGTTTGCAGATGACATTTCGGTAGTCGTAGCTCAAAAAGGTGATCAGGAATCTTATAAGCAAGTACTGAACAAACAAGTTGAGTCAATCGTTAAATGGTTAGAAAGCAACAATTTATGTGCCAATCTATCTAAGACAAAATTTATACACTTTCATAATTTTAATAACAAAAACATAATTGAATTTCCCTTGACATATCATAATGAAATAATTAATAAAGTAAAGTACATTAAATTTTTGGGACTTATGCTGGACGAAAATTGTACATGGAAATCACATATCGATTACCTATGTAAAAAATTAAACCGTTTTGTCTTTGCTCTTAGGAAACTGCGTCAGCTTTCAGACATTAAAACAGCGATGACTGCATATCACGGTTATGTAATGTCACTTCTCCGATATGGGCTATTACTCTGGGGTAACTCTACAAATGTCTGCAAGACTTTTATTGTTCAAAAAAAATGTATTCGTGCCATGTGCGGCGTAGGTGCACTAGAATCGTGCAGACCACTGTTTAAAAAACTAAACCTTCTCACCCTTGCTTGTTGTTATATTTTCCAAGCAGGCGTTTTTGTAAAAGAGAACATACATTTGTTTAGCCATAATGATAAAGAAAACTGTATAATCCGAAAGAGGGATCCAACTCGACTAATGTTACCCACCTGTAAGACTACTTTATACCAAAAAAACTGTTATTGTATGACAATAAAGATATATAACAGGATTCCTAAAGATATTAGAGAGCTAAAACTAATAACTTTTAAGAAAGAACTATACAAGTGGTTGAGTGGGAAATGTTTCTATACCCTAAATGAATTTTTTTCGTAATTATTGTTGACATTTTGCAATCATTTCTAATTATTAATTTTATATTCTTATTGACATTCTAAAGTTTTTATATAATTGTACCCAATTATTATGTACTTGCATGCCTACAGTATATAAGGCGAAACATGTAGCACTTAAATTGTAACCATTGACATCTTATGTACCATGCTTCTAGTGAGTGAATAAATAAATAAATAAATAAATAAATAAATAAATAAGAATAGAAAAATATTCTCAACTTTTATACTATTTTCAAAATATGTAGGTACCTATATAAATTACATAATCCAACGAAATTAATTATCTAGTCTTTTAATAATACTCCATTATTGAATTATTTCATTATTTTGTGCAGAGACTAACACAAAATAACTTCAATTAGTCTCTAAGCACTCACTAATGAACTCTCTTTGTGTGCTTACCACCTTCGACCACATCACCACTTACTACTTATACTTAGATAATAGTCAAACTAATAAAAGAAATACCAACTCTAATAGTAAAGTTTACGAAAGATAAACCAACCAAAATGCATTTAACATGACAGTCGGTTACATACATAAAATCATTGTGAGTTCAGCATTTATGTAATGCAAAACACATAGGTTCTGGCTAACTGCGCTGCGCAATGTAATTCCGCTTCCAACTGCAGCTTTATTGAAATTTAATGTTCCTTGTAGTATTGTATTAAGTGAACGTTACCGGTATTTATCGGGTAATAATATCTCGTAAGGATTTAGGTGTTAAATTACAGCTGTTGATTGAAATTGTGAAAAGTATCATGGTAGACTAATATATGGCTGCTGTACACACCCTAGATTGCTAACTCCATCCTTATCTTGTCTTGTAACTTTAAATAAGCAATTATTGTATTGTTTATATTTCAAATTTTGTATTTATTTAAGTTTTCCTTTTAACTTTATAGGCGTCTTGTAATCCTGAAAAAAATAACGCTCGGTCGCCCAGGTACTCTTTTAAATTAAATAAAAAAGACAGCATCGTATTTCGATGTATCAGCTTAAAACTGCGAGCATCTATTAAAAAAATAAATGTCTATGAATCAATCCGGTGAACATTTGAAACTTTTTTTTTTTTAGTGTACCTACTGATTAACTTAACTTTGTCAAAATATAATTTAGATCTATAGTTATTAGTATGATTAACCTTATTTATGTTTGTTACAGACCACCCCAGCACCACGGCGCTGGTCTCCTGGCCGGGGTGGGTGGCGGCGCGGGCGCAGTGCCCTCGTACGCGCCCCCCGGACGGGCCTTCTTCACCCCCCCACTGCCCCCTGAGTATAGAAACCCTTTTGCTGACAAGCCAACCCTTAGAGGTAATAATAATTAAATAATAAATTGATTTAGAGTGATTATTAAAGAGTGGATACTTTAGGGCTCCAATAATTAAATAATAAAAAATAGTAAAAAAGAAACAAAACAAATAAGGGTCCTATAGAGCGCAAACTAGCTTTGAACTACATTTTTTACAGTTTAAACCTCATGAGGTTTTTTTTCTTATGTACAGTAATCACATCTTAATTGTTAAGCGGATTAGGATGATATTTGGCACATATATAGATATATATAACCCATGGGGTTCTGTTACTCCCTTACGAAATCCACGGGAGCTCTTTCTACAACCTGAGCGTCCGCGGTAGGAAGCTTATACCTTCACATGGTCGCTCCACAGGGGCTAAAATATCCATGCTTAAACAATATAATTTAATTTGCAGGCACAAACACGGATGGGAACAACTATCTCAACCGGAGGCCTATCCCTCCGCCCTCCCTCGGGCCAGGCCACGAGAGGATACCCATTAGGCCTCCCGGACAGGTAACTTAAGTTTAACTGAATTTATTTAGGTAATTTAATATTAATTGGTATAACAAGCTAGCATTCGTCCCGTTAAGTTTAATGAGTAAGAATATTTGTATATCTAAATTTGGCTTGATACTTCAGTGGTATTGACGTCGAATGCCATGACGAAGGTCGTGGGTTCTAATCTAACAATGAGCTTAAGCTTTTAGTAAAGGAAAACATCTTGAGGAAATCACGGTGGGTACTACAATACTTGTACTATCTTCATGTTGAAAATCTGTGGCCAAACACCCACAGGTTTGATCCGTCAGTTGTACTTAAGGGCCGGTTTCTTTTCTTTGCGAGATTATGTTCAAAGACAGCCAATTTTTAACTGATTTAGTACAGACTTGATTTCCTATCTCTTCGCCCTTCAACTTAGCAAATCCGTGAAGAGATGATCTTTCCTAAAAATGCAATAGCAGCATACTGAGATGGCTTCATCCTATTTCCAGGAGACGTCCTCACCTCAAGTCCCGGCCCCGCCGCCTGCGCCGCCGCAGCCGCCGCCAGGACTCGAGCCGCAGAAGAAGAAAGCACTCAATACTCCAAGTCACAAGGTATGTTTGGGAAAATGCGTGATACAGAAATTTGTTTTAGTTTCTTTCGTTGAAGAATAACATCAACACCTGGTTGGCTACTTCAACTTGAAATGCTGCTGTCGGGCACTTAACGGTGGGTTATGGTAGCTGGACTTTTGAGACAGTTCTCTTCGAGGCTGTATGCTTACCACCTTTGGCCACATAATTTCTTACTATGGTGGAATTGTTGCCGCAGTCGTTAAGATTCTATCAACATTTGATAGTCAAACAATAAACGTTTATGATTTATAAGTCAATATAAACTCGTATTTAATTGATAATTTAATTTCTTTCCAGCCTGAAGAATTAGACAGTGACATCAAACATGGAACAGATCAGGCGAACTTCACAGATTTTGTCCCAAATTCCCTTAACATCCCAACCATATCTAGGATCCTATCAGGCTCCAACGGTAGGAAGGAAGACATTCCTGATGTCCTCCTCAGAACTGTTACTGCTAAACCCCAACACAATCCAGAAAAGACATCAAAAAGTGATATCTTCATCACAAAAGACGCAGGTATCACTTTAAGTGATTCTAACAGAGACACTTCCACCGAAGGTGTCTTAGCTGTTCTAGATTCAGAAATGAATAATCTAGATCGACCATTAATCGTAGATCAAAATGGTGAAACGAATACTAGAAGGAATCTTCAATATGCAACAAATAAGGATAGAAATGACAGTAGGAAGGAAGATTTCACACCAGCAACTACAATAGGATTCGAGTTGAAAGACCCAGAGATGAGTACAGAGAGGTATCACAATTTAGCTAATGTGAATTCTGATAAGAAAATTTTGAAACAGGACCCTAAAAATAATGGGGCTGTACAAAGGGCCGGGGCCACGTGGCCCTTCGCGTGGAACGTACACATATATTTAGCAACAGTTATGTTTACAATACTAGCTGTATATTCTATATTTAAGATAATATGTTACAATAAGTTCACACATCTGTTCACGCAGTACTACTTTATTATATTGCATTTGATTTTAGTATTCGTCTGTTTAATGAGGATTTTCTACATGTGTTACGATCCTTATAATATTAATAACTCATTACCAGTATTTCTAAGCGAGATTCTACTCCATGTACCAGAAATTTTCTTGAGTACAGCGTTCGCCTGCACTATACTGTTCCTCTTAACGAATAGCATTAATTTCAAGAACACCTGTTGTTCTTTCTTACTTCGTCCCCGGACGATCATCGTCGGCGGCGGACTTCACATACTATCATGTATAACGTTGCATATCTTCGAAAATAGTAATACAATTTATAGAACCACTCAAGGTGTTGAAAAAAGGGTATTAGGTCTAACATGTCAAATTATTTTTATCATGGCTTGTCTCACACTCGGTCTGTGCTACCTCTACGTTTATAAGATGCTCAAAACTGTTCTGCAGAAAAAGAGTCACACGTATATAAATGGCTTCCAGAATTTGTATCAAGCTATACATATAAATCTCGCCACGGCGCTGCTGTTCGTTCTGATGGCTACCTTACAGATTTACGGAATTGTTGGCATCAATCAAGTGAACATGACTAAGTTCAACTGGCTCCAATGGGGCTATCAGTTCTCCTTGCGTCTCATTGAGATCAGCATTGTAGCTCTTATTTCGTGGGTAATAAGTTTGAAAGTCGGTATCGCCGCTTTACAACACGAGAAAGCTGACGGTCACAAGATATCTGGATTGGGACTTTTTGCCTGCGCCGCTGGTTCAAGTAACGAGCAGTTCGAATCTGACTATCCAGCCATTTGCAACACTAATACAAATCTTCACACGTATACGTTAAGAACAGGAAAGCCTATTTACGAGTCTGCTGGTCATCATCCGACTATACCAGAGCAGTGTTGTGGACCTCCTTTAGAACATCAGAGGTTCCAACTCAACACATTGACTGGTCCTTGTGATAATAACTCTGGGACTGAAAATTATTCCGGACATAGTTCCATTGCAAATGCTGGTCATAGCAGTTCAACTGAATCCAGCAACGCAACATCGAGCCAAGGGGTATCCAATCATTTGATCAAACATCATCCCAACTTGGCTTACAACGGCATCGAATCTGCATCTGACGATCATTATTCTAATTGCGATCCAGCGATACAGTCGTTGCAAGGCGATGATCCTTTAGACCATGAATACAATGTAATTCAATATGGGAGCAATAGTGACTTTATAAGAGATATTAAGAATCAGAACTACAATGGTGGCTCAAATAGAAGCTCCCATAATTTTAAACACATGTCTTATGATAGAGTGTCGTCCAGAACGAACAGCAATCCACGGAAAAAGCATAGGGTAAAAAACAAGAACGTCCAAAACTGCATGACTATGGGTTATGACGCGTCAATGGGACACCATTACCATCAGCCACATTTACCTGATGAATACGGGAACTATAACACGGAGAACGCATCCTACCACGCTTCTGGCATCCAGACCTTAAACCCAAATAGGAGTTACGAAGGCCCCTGTCAGCAGATAAGGAATTCTCAGCGCAGAAACTCACCGTCAACTTCTATTGTTAATTCTAGTGGGAGTCAGAAACGTGGTAAGGGTAATGGGTTCCCCGATAGGCCAAAATCTACGGAGCTGTATGGGTTTTCAGAAGACCCTAATGAGAGGAACTACCCATGTGCATTAGGGGGTACTCCTCAACCAGCTCCCAGAAACTGTAGTTATGAAGCATCTTATTCTCAGCCTCAGGATGAGATTAATCCTGCAGCGGAAGGGAACAGTATGCTGGTTGCTCAAGATGGCTTCGTTAGGTTCAGACCCCTAGATGGACCTTCGCAAACCTGATTCACCATTACTCTGTCGTGTGCGGCAGAAAATCTTAGTTTTTGATAGAGATTGTAGCTGTCTCTCTTACTTTTAAACGCTTCATAATATTTTGATATCAGGTTGATGAAAATAATTTACTGTAATTTTTACAGATTCTAAAAATGCTTTGCAGTAAAAAAAAAACAATTTTACAAATCTACATAATTTAATGATGAAATGAAATTTTGTCAGTGTAGATGCATTTTCATGTTTTGGAGTAAGCCTCTAAAACTTGCAAACACGTCGGCCTCAATAATATTTTTGTTATTTAGTTCTACCAAAATAGCGTTTATAAGTAAGGGCAGATGCTATGTACAGTCGGCCATATAGAAAACTGTACCATGTTAAATAAAACTGTCGTTTTAGACCGTGTCTGTGAGAACGTTTTGCCAGATCATTGAACTGTACTTTTCTGATGATAATCATTGAATTAAGTGTAAAGATTTCATGTGGTTGGCTATGGTATGGTGGATTCAAAAAGTAAATTGAATTGAAATCAATTGAAGTTTGGACTAAAACAAAGAAATAAGTTCTTTGACATTTGGGCACGCCTTTGATACGTAAAAATGACAAAAAAGCAAGTCATCAAAAATAAATGTAAAATTGTAAATGTATAATAGAACTAACACGCGTTATAATAAGATCGAATTCATAACGGCCTCTTGTATATAGCTTCTATTTTTTAGTTTATATACAGCCTGTGTAAAATATGAGCAACGTCATTTGTGAGATTCGCCATTTTGTTTTTAAATAGAAAAGAACTTATACAACATTCTTATAGGTACAGTTACTTAAACAGATAATCGGGTTATGTTTTAGCCTGAATATATATTAAAAACTAGATTTATATTTCATGCGTACAAAACCCTTAAGTATTGCCATGTTATATCTGATTTGGTTTAGTATAATAACGATTTAACTGTATGTGATAAAAATATTTTGTTTGAAACAAGTCTGTCCATAGTTATTATTAAGGTTTATATCAGATTAAATATAATATTAAGTCCGGTAAATTATGCAACATGATATCAAAATGTTGTGTGGTGTTGAACAGTACAATCCATTATTATTTTCAATCCAATCCTGTGGTCATTATGGTCACAGAATTTATATTTACATACTGTATAAAAAAAAATATTGACTGTTGAGTTTCCCCGCTGAATTTATTGTAAGATTATACTAGGGTTCTGAAGTTTACTTGCTATTTTTGAGAGTTTAAAATCAACACATCCTGCAATTAAAGTTTTGTGTTGATTTTTTTAATTTTTGTCACAGTTTTAGCATTATAAAAAATATAAAATCTGAATGTTCTATTGAGTGTTACCATATTAAAATTGTCGTATATTGCAACACAAAAAATATAGATTAAAATCATACTTTTTGCCTAGTCAACATTGATTTTACATAACATCCTGCCACAGTTAATAAATATAGCGAGTTTTAGGATGTACAATGACTGTTGAAACCGCTGCGGCATATCTTTTTTTAACCGACTTCAAAAAAGGAGGAGGTTCTATGTTCCACTGTATATTTGTTTTTTTTTTTAAGATTTAGATCTGGGGTGTGGTGCAAAACATAATCTATTAAAAAAATACCTATGAACGATGCGCCGCAGCGGTTGAACCGAAATTGTGCACGTAGCCTAATTTACTATCAAATTATTAGAATACCCTGAAATCTATCACAAATAAATATATGTAGATAATATTAATTGAATAACATAATGTATGTTGAAATTTAAATATTTCATAATGAATGTTGGCACTACTACACAATAGATAGGTGATTAAATAATTGTATAAAATTAGGTGAAATACTAAAGAGTATTTATAAAAGATGGGATTAGAATCAATGGAAAAATATTTGTGTAATTTTTTTTTTGTCTAAATAAAAAAAAATCATGGCGTAAATAAATCATGCTCATAATTATAATTCCTATGTAAATAATAATAATTAAGCAAGTATGGTAACTATATTGCATATACCATACATATTGCCAATTTTTTTAATTTAAGTAATTATTTTTTTTTACATTTTTAAGTGTACATACGTACCTTTAAGGAATGCCAGCGCGTTCAATTTGTTGTAAATTATATAATTTTTTTAAAATATTTCCAAGACTGTACCTACTTTATCATTTAACAAAAATGACAACTGACAACTTCTATGTATAAATAAATAAAAACTGAAATTGAACACTTTTGTTGTTTTATTTTATATATCTAATGTATTACATAGCTAAATATATAAATTTTAGAACGAACATTATGAATGGGCCAAGTTACTGAGTAGATAGGTACGACACGATTTGACTAAAATCCACTAAGTCAAAGCCATTCATTCAGTTTAGGCTCTAGAAGCGCATTTATGAACGTCGAACCGAAGCTACTGAAGTTACCACCGGTTCGGAAGTCGGCCTTCAACTGAAAAGAACCGGCAAGAAACTCAGCAAGGTTACAATTTTTATATATTTTTATTTATTTATTTTTTGGACAGTCTGACAATGTTGGCTTTTTCCCATCAAATGTATAAAATGTACACTTTAAAATAGGAATCAAACCCAGACTTGTGGCATGACAGTCAGTGTTTATGGCGTGATGTTCAATAGTTGGTTGACCGCGATCTATGTCGATGTATAAAACTACTAAAACTCGGTGGTGAAATCACGCAGTTACTATTCTGTCTCACTCGTGAACTTCTGATTACCGACTTGCACGAGTGAGACAGAGAATAGTACTATTTACATACCTACAACAAGGTTGCACGGAACCCTCGGTGCGCGAGTTTGACTCGCACTTAGCCGACTTTTTTATTATTATGTCCTTTATTTATTTTTTTATCTTAAGACTACTTTTTTTTTAACATTACTATCAAAATCAAAAACATTATAAAAAATCTAGCCTAAAAAGAATACATTTTTTACAATATTTCTAAACAAAAATAATAATATTATAAAAAAACCTAATCCTAGTACACCGCCAGCAGCGGGGCAGGGCCCAAGTTACCCGTGGTTAGGGCTGCAGTTATTATTATTATATTTTTTTTAGTAAGTAGGTTATATGGTAGGCTATAAAGGGCGTCACACACGACGAAGATACTATAATATTTTATCTTAAGATCATGAGACAGCATTATACTATGAAAAGAGAAGCATCGACCTACCTAACCTACCTTCACTTTCTTTCTCTTTCACTGGTATATCACTGTCTCATATATCTTAAGATAAAATATTATAGTATCTTCGCCGTGTGTGACGTCCTTAAGTCCATAATATAATAATACAATAGTGTTTTAAAATTTTATATTTTCCATAACTTTATAGTCAGTCATAAGAGATCATCAATGCGCCTCCAGTGGGTGCCACGAGTATGACTCTGTGTACAGGTGCACACAATCTTATTTAGATTACGCACCAAAGTTCAAAATTGTAATATGTAATTATATTTTTTTATAATAAAGTCTTAAATAAAAAAAGATGACGTTACACGGCAAGTACCTATACGGCGATATGGTTTCGTTCTACGCGTTTCTATAAAATATATTTGTACAATTTCATTTTAAGTAATATTAAGTGAAGTGACGTATATATATAATCTATAATAAGATTAGTATTCGATACACAAATAATGTCGGATTTTATTCACAGTCAGACATTACGGAAAAAATCTGCACGCAAATGTTTGATATCAATCCTAAATTACTAATACAAAATTCTCTTAATTAGCTTAAAATAAATTTATTTTCCTACTTTCTTTCTTTCTAATATCGGTCAGAGAGTAGCCTTAGGTTCCAAGAAGGGGAGACCAGAGTTATATAATTAGTGGAGCGGAAAAAGATGTATTAGAAAATAGTGGACTGCATTTTTTGGGATTAATTTGGAAAGTAAAAAGCTACCGGCATAATATGGCGGGATGATGATGATGAACGCACACCAACCTTTCATCCTCATCCAGCAGTTATACGATGCGGAGACTTGCTGCTTCTTTGATAACGTATCACCACAGATTTTCACAGTTCTTTTATTTCTTAAACTTACGCGGCCGCGTATTATAGTTTTTAATTAATTTTTAAAGCACACACAAATTCGCACAGTGTAGGTAGGTACCGCCGAAGCATTTCTGCAACTACCTACTGCCTGCGAGTGATCAGCGAGTGCGTTCCTCTTCGTCGCGGGTCCGACACTTCCGTCTAGCGAGCGAGATGGCGTCACAGCCCCATATGACATGATGCGCGTGGGAAAGAGAGCGGAAGATAATAGGGTATTTTGCCTGTATTCAAAATAAATTATAAAACACTAACCAATATATAAAACATCTAAAAAAAGGGGAAATCACGATTATTTTATTAACTTTATCCTTTTTATGATTTTTAATGACCAATCTAACCTTAAAAAGAGCTTTTGATGCTATATAATTATGACGTCACAATACAAAACTCCATATAAACTTATCGTTAAGACATTTCATAAGAAGTAGCAGATTTGATTCGTCAGTCAACATTCTATTATTTTTAAAGGAAGCGGATTGACATAACTCTAATGACTAATGTCAGAATATTGAAGCGGTGTTTAAATTGGATAAATAATGGCGGTAAATTTACTAACTGATGAAAATTAAACAATTTTACAGTTAATTAATTATTAAATTCATAATATTTATTTTATAAACTAGATTTACTTTACTATTATAAAAGTAAAGATTGGCAAATCAATGTACACATGTATTAGTTTCGGATACAGTTTTCTCGACAAAATTTCTCTAATTTTAAATAATTTTATACTATTAATAATATAGCTAAACAATTAAAAACCCTTGCTAAATCTAGTTTCTTGCGGTTTATATAATACCTCGATATACATTTACCACAATAAAAAAAAACTTATTTTTAAATGGCAACATTTTATTTTTCTTTTAATAATACATTCTAGTCCATAGACACAAAGCAAGCAACACAATGTCAAGAGTATTAAATAAATTACTAAATGGAATATGTACACATAATTAAAAATTGTATGTTTGTACAAATTAGTCAAAAAACAACTTTGTATCCTGTACAAATGACTCTAAATTGTTATAACGTAACTAATGTATACTTACCTTATCAAAACTGAAAAAAAAAACCAGTAAAATTGTCTATAAAATAACAAATTGCTCACTAACCGCCTGTTACGGTTGAAATTTGATCAAACCCAGCGTCAAAGAGATTTCTACTACTTTTATTTATAAATAACATCGACAATATTGTAAGTGCTGAAAAGTTCGCGACTAAAAACGATTGTAAATACCAATGAAATATGGGCTCTATTGCTTTACATTTAGATTTAAAATACAAGAGATTCATGCTATCTCGCTCTAAATTTTTATGCATGGCATGGTACCAATGTTTTTCCGCGTAAATGGAAAAAAAATTACATCCAAAAATTTACATCATTGTAACTTATTAAAATATCATCTACATAAATTCATAATTAATTTAAATAAAATACATATTATTGTCTACTCACTCTGATATTATTCAGTCTTATTTAAAATTCCTGAAAATTAGTAAATACACGAACTATATAGGCATACTCCTTAAAATAGACGCACGCGCACAATTACCGTATAAGTTTACAGTGTGTCTATACATAAGTATTTTCTACTTAAGTTAACTATAAACTATCATGTATCAACTAAAGGTTTGCTCTTCTTCGCTGAGAATTGTTCTCCTAATATCTTCATAACCTGCGCATGAGTTTTGGCGCCATCTTTCATTGTCGCGTAGTTTTCTTTCACGTATAATGCGAAGTCATTGGGCCCTGCTTTGCGAGCCGGGGTTGATATCACGACGCCATCTTTGTTTTTCTTGTTGACTGTAATCTCAAAAGTGCCTCGGCAGTAACCGCAACATTTTTTCGTTACGTCTATGGATTTTGAATGGCGTTTGATACTGTGGATAATACGAGTAGAGTAGTTTAAGAGTCCATCTAAATATTGACCACATTTACACCAAGTATATTGGCGAGTGGTCACCACTTGAAGAACCACCACATATTTCATGTAAACAGGGTAAAAATGTTGATTAATATATAAAATATTTAATAGATAATGTCTTACAATTATTTTAATTAATAAATTGCATAAGACATGAAAATATTGTTTACCTTTTTGACTATTTGTTTTGAATAAGAGTATAGTACAGTACTTATCAGTTATCTGGTTTCCATAGTATATTTAAATATATACTAATATTATAAAACTGAAGAGTTTGTTTGGTTGAACGCGGTAATCTCAGGAACTGGTTCGAATTGAAAAATTATATTAATTTTGGATAACCCATTTGTCGAGAAAGGCTATAGACTTTTTATCCCGGAAAAACATAAGATCCTCGGGAACGCGGGTGAAACCGCGGGGCGGAAGCTGGTAGTTTATATATTCACCTGTAACCACACTTGGTGCATTTATAGCAGTATTTAAAGTGTATCTCCATATCGTGACATCTTGATATTTCACCCAGTTCTGGGTACACGCGCAGTGAACGCGTCGCCCTACAAAATATAAATATATTTTTAACATTGCCACTCGAAAAGGGGCATTTAGGGTACCGATAAACGTGAGAAAAACACCTTTTCCCTCACTCTAATTTACCCCTATAGTAATAAAATTTCGGCCTTATACCTTGTCTACATTATAAAGAAGCCAAAATTTCAGCTACTGTGCATTGTTTGTCACAGTAATGTTTTATAGGAAACAATTAAATATTATTTATTATATTAAGATTATGTTCGAAAATTGCGAGGAAATATTGCTTGAGCATCCAGCACGGGTTTCAAATTCAACCCCTAAGGGGGATACAAAAGGTGAAAAGTTCAGTATATTTATGATTAACACTAAGAAAGGTACATACCATTTCTTCCACAAGGGTCCATGTCCAGCCCTCAGTTCATTGTCAATGAGCCATGTCGCAGCGTGACACAGCTCGTGTATGAGAGTGTCCCGCAGCCGCTGTGGGGCGTCCACTACTTTTGTGGACAGCTTTATGCTTGATGTACGTATGCGGTCACCTTTAGCGTTCTTTATTAGACGATTTGTTGTCGTACTGAAATTTATGACAGCAAAATTACATCTAAACTAATACTAATAATAATATTGTAAAGAGGAAAGATTTGTATTTTTGTATGTAACAAATAAACTTAAAAACTACTGGACCGATTCCAAAATTTCTTTCACCATTAGAATGCTACACTGTCCCTGAGTAACATGGGCTATATTTTATCCCGGGAACGCGGGTGAAACCTATGATAAATAAACAAATAGGGTATTTTACTCTATATGAGAAAAAATCTAAAAATGTACAATTTAGATAGCTTAGGCAATCAGAAAATGTAAATATTTTTTTAAACTATATTGAGTTATTGTTGTATTGAAAACTGAATGAAGTATACCTACTGTTTAACCATCAACCTAATTTTTCATATACAGGGTGATTTTTTAGTCACTGGCAATACTTGCAGGGGTGGAAGTACTCATCAATATGAACAACTTTTATTATGGGACCAACTCTGATATCGCGTAAAATAATACATTTTGGTTGATTAGGTATTGAACTTTTGTATGGAACAGCTGATATTTTTTTTGTGACTAAAAAGTCACCCAGTATAATACTGGCAAGATTATCTTGTAATACTCACCCTGCAGTACTCCTAAGTTTGCTATCCCATATAATAGGCATATCCTCATCGAGTTTGTTGTCAAAAACTCCCTTATTAAACTCCACATATAGCCTCTTTGTTAGTTGTTCTCTAAGGGTTTTGTAACTGTCTATGTATTGCATAGCTTCCACGTGACATCTCCATGATGGGACATTGTCTGCAATGAGAATCATTTTGATGAAATGAAATAATTTTTATTCATTCAAATATTTAAATAATAAATATTCTGGGACATTATTCCTCACACACGGCCATCTGACCCCAAACTAAGCAGAGCTTGTACTATGGAAGCCAGATAACTGATATACTACATATAGTACTACTTTTCATTTGTAAATACATACATATATAGATAATTACACCCAGACTCAGGACAAACAGACATGTTCGTGCACACAAATGTTTGTCCTGAGTGGGAATCGAACCCACGACATGCGGCGTGATAGATAGGGTATCTTACCAACCACGCCAACCGGCCCGTCATTTACTTTGAAACTCCGCAACATCTTGTTAAGGTGACGCCGCGTTAAGCTTAAAAATCTGAAATTCAACGTGCTGCGTCCCGCTCCCTACTATAGCGACCTCTCATAGAAAACCCTCGTAAACGGAACGGGCGTATGCGACAAAATGGTTTTTATTGTTTAATTTAAAATCTACAAATATATTTCATAAAACCTAAGTACAATTTATAGTATCAGTTTCAATTAATATATGTAGAAATTATGGAACCTCAAATCGATCCTCAATGCCGGAAAAATTGGAATCTCTTATTTTAAACATGTCTTTTTGATTAATTATTTTGTGTTATAAAAGTTAACCAATCGTGTTATGCAACGTACAAAATAAAGTCAAAGACATGATGAATTCTTACAATAAATTTCAGTTCGTTCACTTCAGTCATTGTTGAGAAAAGTAGGAATCCTTGCAACCAAAATTTTCAAGGCGTCGCCTTAATATATATTTTTTTAAACTTCCATTGCGATTTTTAAATGGGTAAAATCTTATGATTAACTCCTCCGACATGCTAATGTTACCAGTATCTGTGCGTGGCAGTGAAACCATTGAAAATGTTAAATAGATTTGCTGCATTTTATTGGTTAATGTTTTAAACTGATGATCTAACTATTGTGTATAGTTTCTTGGAGTAAAACTAAAAATGATATTCAATGCGGCATTTATACTTAAAAAAGTTTGGGAATCTCTGGTGTAAGGCAAATAATTATTGTATTGAGGTTAGCTAAAATATACACCGAATATATCACGAGGGACATGTTACCATCATATTATGGTGATAGCAACCTGTGGACGATCATCAGGGCAATAGATGAGACTAACCTGAATTATTATTATTAGGACTTTTTTATTCATCTTATTGACACATACATCATTTTGCAGGCAAAAGTTTGTTTATATATTAAATAAATAAATATTCTGGGTCATTATTCCTCACACACGGCCATCTGGCCCCAAATTAAGCAGAGCTTTTAATATGGAAGTCAGATAACATATACATATACTACTTTTCTTTTGTAAATATATACTTATATAGATAATATAGGTATTTAATAGGATAGATAATAATATTAGTAAATAGCTTCTGGCGTAGCTGTTTTGGTTATGTTCCTAAGGGTTCTAAAGTTTTTCTGCCCATATTAAATCTTATCATTCACAGGATTGGGTACATATAAGTAACACAATTACCTGCCAAAGAACCGAGGAAACTTAACCTCTTCACTTCAACAGGTGTTACTGCAACACTCCCAACTTTCTTTGTTATCAAATCCATATCCTTCTTCATCACTTCAACTAATTCCGTGACCGACATAGCTTTATTCAGCTTTGGTTTCTTTGTAGTTGTATTAATTTCTCTCGTCTTCACTGGTTTTGTCTTCAGTACTTCTGGAGTGCTTGGAACTTTTTCTGTGTACAATTTCTTCTTTGATTTCCTTTCGGTGTCACTGAAAATGTTCGTTCTGTTTTTGATATCTGAACCAGTTAGATATAACTCTTTGTTCCTCTTTAAGTCATGTCTTACATTTTCCTTGTCACTCTCTTCATCTTCAAACTGTAGTTTCTTCGAAGCACCTTTAAAATTTGAGTATTGGTGGTTTAAGGTTTTGAATAACTTTGGTATTGACTTCCATGTCTCACCGTACAAGTCATTCAGTAATTTCTTTTGTGATTGTTCAATTTTCTTTATAGAACACTGTTCTAATGATTCATTGGCTATGTCTTTCGGTGAGGATGGTATGGATTCGTGTCTGGGTGTTGCACAGATGATGTTTTGAGCTGGTGACCAGCCACCATAGCTTGGATGTCTTTTCTTTGGTGATTCTTCTCGGGAGCAGTTGAAGGAGACCTGAAATTGGTTTTTAAAATTAAGTTATTTGCTGTTTTAAATTACAAGCTTTTATTTTCTTTTAAAAGGGTCACACTCATGTACTATGTCATGGATGGTATGTGACCATCACATAAATAATTTATAATTTTTAGCAATTATTATTATGCCTTGTGGTAAACAAAAGTAAATAATAAAAAATAAAAAACCTGTTTGTTCCAGCTAATGTAATGACTCTCACTGGCAGATAGCTGATTTTATAAGGAGTAACTTAGGCTACTTTTATTGGTTATAGGCTCATTTTTATACTGGGAACATGGTTGAAACCTCAAGGAACAGCTAGCGGTAAAAAAAAAATACGTGTGGCACTCAGGGACTGCAGCGGCAAAGCTATTGCATAGCATTTTTTTATCAACTTATGTAATTATAATAATTTATTTATTTTTTAAATTAATGAATTAAATACAACAAATATTTATAATCAATGTATAAAAAACAAACTATGATATATAGAAAACATCCTCAAAGCCCTCGCTTTATTTTTATTTAGGCAGTTTTTTTTTCTTTTTTTTTTGATATTAATAGATACCTTCTCACAAACAGCATACACACACATACATACACGTGGGAGGTGTTAGGTTTTTTCGTTATGGTTTTTTTTTTATCAAAATTTCTTGATTCAGTCTCAAACCCCGAAAGCAAGCTATACAATAGCTTAAAAAGATAAAGTTTCTCAAGTTTTATTTACTCACATTTCCATTCTGACTTGGCACTTTTTTTGATAGCACAATATTTGGCAGGTCTTCATCATCAACTGATAGTTCACTGGAGTCATTTATCACAATAGGTGAATATAATCTTTGTGATGAGTCTATCTGGAACAATGAATAAGATTCCAGAGGCAAAGCCATAAAAATGACTACTTACTTAGGGTATGTTCAGTTATACACTGTGAGCACTGTTCAGTACTCTTACTGGGGAGAAATTCATTCTGTTATAGATGACAGTATACTGCCGCAGTATCCTAGGGATATATGTGACGTCATAAATCGGCGCCATTTTTGTACTGTGAGCACTGGCATTTTCGAGGCAAGGTGCTCTTAGTGCTGGACTATACTGGACTGCATTCAGTTACAGTACCCAGTATAGCTAACTATAACGGAACGGCTTCTCAGTATACTAAATGACGTCACACCTTACAGTGCTCGCAGTGTATATCGGAACACACCCTCAATTTGTGTGAGTTTGGAGCTGGAATATATTTTTAGATTGAGGGTATAATTTCAAAGTATGATACAAAAGTAGGTACTTACATTTCGACCAAAATCCGACCTTAGTTTTTCAAAAGACTCGTCAATAATAATAACGTCTGAACTACGATTAAGTGCTTTCGGTTCATCGTCTATTTTCAGTCTATTTTTCTTTAGGGATAACTTTTGAAAGCCTGAAAAAACGATTGCGCTCATTTAGATAGAATAAAAAAGTATAAGTAAGAACGAGTGCAACAAACTTACGGCTCTTTTGGATACTTTGTGCCATTTTTGTATCCATTTGGACTACCATGAAAGCTTGTAAATCTTTCTATTTATCCATGAATGTGTATAATATTCATTTCATTATTTATAATACAGTGCGTGCAGCCGTTGATAAATTCGTTTTTTGACAGATCTAGTGTTGCCACTTGCCATACGCGGGAGGCGTGAAATCTGTATTTTCATTCAAAAAATCCGTACAAAAAAATCCGTAGGACCATTAGGATGAAAAACAGTATGAATTCCGTATAAATGAAACTAACATGTTTATTTATACATATCTTTATTGATTAGTTATATAGTAGTATAAAGGGCGTCACATACGGCGAGGATACTGCAATATTTTATCTTAAGATCATGAGACAGCATTATACTATGAAAAAAGAAACAACGACCTATCCTTCTCTTTCACTGGTATAACATTGTCTCATATATCTTAAGATAAAGGGTATGTTCCGATATACACAGCGAGCACTGTAAGGTATGACGTCATTTAGTATACTGAGAAGCCGTTCCTTTATAGTTAGCTATACTGGGTACTGTTTAAAACGAAACGCAGTCCAGTATACTGTGAGTCATCCACTGTCATTCTGGACGCCGTTGATCACGTGATCATAGCACTGAGAGCACCTTACCTCGAAAACGCCAGTGCTCACAGTACAAAAATGGCGACGATTTATGACGTCACATATTTCCCTAGGATACTGCGGCAGTATACTGTCATCTATGACGGAACGAATTTCTCCCCAGTACGAGTACTGAACAGTACCCTGAGTGTAAAGAATTTACGTACATAAAAGCTTACTATCACGTTTGTGTCCACCAAAAATTTATATGGAAGGAATTAGTTCCATGAGTATTCCGCGAGAGGCGCTGTGCCGATTCCTATAGAAAAATGTCGTAAACGCAATCGTGATAGTAAGCGTTTTCTAACGTCAATTGTTTACACTCGGGGTACAGTGCTCGCAGTATATAACGGAACATACTCAAAATATAGTATCTTCACCGTGTGTCCTTAATTAATGGAATAACAGGGCTACCAACTTTTAAACGAGGGGACAAGTTATGATGAACGGTCTGTAGAGGGAAAGAGGAGATGAAATAATCACAAATATAAATAACTTCGGTAAGTTTACGATATAGCATACCTATCAGATAAATTATCAGAATATTTAGTAATTACATAATTTTATTAAACTTTAATTGAATTAAAATAAAATAGTATTTCGTAGATTTGCTAATATAATGACATCTAGCGTGTATTTCTGAAGTATTTAGTTTATGTGCACATATATGTCGCTAATAAGTTGTCAAGAAAAACCACTAGATGTCATAGCTGACCACAAATTAGAAAAATCCAAACCAAAAAACACTAGGCACGTAATTAATATACTTTTTAAATTGTAATGTAATTTAATTCTATAGTAGTTATTTTATTGAATAAGTATCTGTCGTTCGTATTTGCTTAGAAAATATCAAATTAATGAAAATCGCAAATAAAACCAATGATTCAGTAAAACTCTTTTATTGTTGTTATGAGATTTCGAGAACCTTCACGGAGTAAATTTTGCCATGCCTTTCATTTATACATTTACGCAAGCAAATTAATTGTGTAGCTAAGTGCAACGTCGCGCAACTGGGTCAAGAATTGTACTATACTTTTGTTTTGTTATGAAACTGTTATGGCAGATGCGCCAGTTTCGAGAAAAAAATATTTTACCATTAAGTACTATTAGTACCTATGGATAGACACTCATTCTTATTTCTCTTTGTCTATATTTTAGCATTCGTCCGGTGTTCATCAACATTAAATAATAGTCAGTGGTTAAACAACGGTTAACTCGACATTGTCAAAGTACATTTTAAACAACAGCCTTTGGTTAAACGGCTGATTAAATATTGTCACTTGCTTAACTACTAACTAACATGTAAAGCGACTAATTAATTAACAAAAAAGTAAAACCAACATCAAAACGGTTTGCACTAAAAAGTATAAAATAACGATAATAGAACTCGTTTTGAAGTCAGCAAAAGAATTTGAGATTCTGGAACACGTGCTTCTCTTTCCCTGACTTCAAAACGAGTTCTATTATCGTTATTTTATACTTTTTAGTGCAAACCGTTTTGAAGTTGGTTTTACTTTTTTGTTAAATGTTAATTTTATTTTTCCGTTTTAAGTTTCTTATGTGTATTGAATACCTATCAATAATAATTGTCGATAATATTGATCAAGATATTTCAATCACGATATTCGTGCTCCTTTTCGTTGAGGAATTCCGTCATATCTTCAAAGATGATCAGATCATAATAAAATTTATATGTGACCTCTGAAGTATGACCTACCAAACGAAAAAAGAAACATCAAAATCGATTCGTAATTGGCGGAGTAATCACGTAACAAACATACAATAAAAAAAAACATACAGTCGAATTGAGAACCTCCTCCTTTTTTGAAAGTCAAAGAGGAACTTAATATATTAAAATGTATTTTTTTTTATGGAGAACTTAGTAAGTATGGTAATGAAGTAGTTCTTTACGAATTTTCTTTTTATAAAGAAGTATTATTTATACTTAAGTAGTATATGAAAATATTTACGTAAACACATTATTGCTATATATTATACAGTGCTATTTTGTGATGAAGTCTAAGTACCGCTTCGGAATTTAAGTTTTTAAGCGCCGTTTTCACTAGGCGAAATCTTTTTCAATTTTTCATCTTTTTTAAGTTTTGTAAGATTAAATTTCCTACTACTGATAATATGGTGCGAAGCTGTTTTTCTGCGATACCTCCACTCCCCACCATTAAGGCACGAAACTTTCTTTTTCGTAGCATCATAAATTTATAGTAACATAAGGCTGAATTATATTGTTCGGAATCCGAAGATGTACCCAGTGGGTGCTAAGTAAATATTTGTCAGAAATTAAAACTGCTAGAAAATGTAGACTGTTTTTCGGTTTCATGTATTTTTCAGAGGTTCTTAATTCTAGCGTCTATCAAATTATTTAACGGTAAAACGATAACGTGTCTCAATTCTGTTTTTAAAAATAAAATACAAATTAACCTATTAGCCTACCAACCTAAGTAGATATAGGTACTATGTTTTGCTCGTACACCATTAAATAAGTATCTAATTTAACACATTTTATTCACGACAGACGATTACGATGTGCCCAAAATTGATGTGCTTACGGTTGGTATATTTTTTTATTATCTACTTGTACTTACATGTAAACCTATGGTTTTTTAAGTAAACGTCATTGTTCAATAAAATTGTTAAATGTTCAATTTTGTACACTTACCTATGTAAGTAGGTACCTAAATTAATAAAATTATTGCGTTTTACAGACTTTACCTACATTTTTAAACATTGTGTGTCTTCGAATCGAAATAATACTTAATTATTATGCATGAAAATGAAGTAAAGTGCGACGCACAGCTGTTCACATAACATATTTTCAATTTTTCAGTAAAATTTTAACTTTACACTGAAAAAAAGATCCCCGGGTTTACTTTATTAAAACGTAATAAGCTTACTTATACCTCCTTATATTTGAAAGCAAGCAGGTTCAAATGTACAAAATGATACCAGCGTAGATAAAATGATAAATGGCATTCCGTCCGACCGACACGCGAGGCGGGTTTACCCTTGCCCTTAAACCTCACGCATGCGTACAAAAGAAATTCTTCGCGCCGCACCGCAACCTAAAATGGCGACTGAATTCTAAAGACGAATGCTAACACTTTTCAAATGCAAAAGCGATGAATTATCCATCCTATTAACTCTGAAAAGCAACATCGACAAAGTAATTATTTTTTCTAGTGGTCGCCAGGTGACCTGTTTGAATTTCGAATGATTTCGCGACTATGACCTTTGACACGATGTCGACATCCATTTCAGTGAGAGCTCTAGTTTAATACTGCGGGTTGGGTTATAGAGATCATGTTATTTTGGACTCAGCTGTTTTCGAAAAATCGAATGCCTGAAACCTTAAAAAAAATGTGAGACGTCGCCAGTTTGACGTCAGCTTTTGTAGTGTGTGGACGGAATATTAATATCGACCATGTAATGGTGAGTGCGTTATTGGAATCGGTGAAATTACGATAATGACTTAGAACGTGTAGAGTAGTGCATTTTTCTTTTTAATTATAAAGTGGAATGGGCGAAACTGTGTTTTTTTTTGTTTTTTCTTGTGATTAGTGAATGTTGTGTGTAGAAATTATTTGAATGTCTATTTTTTTGCATTTGACGATTATTCTTTGTAACTATCTCTGTGTTAATGTTGTGGTAGATTCCATCACTCTTTCTGTGTTTTATTAATATAAAATCGATAGTTGCATTATAAATATGTTATTCCAACCACGTGGGCGACTTAGGTACTTTCCTACATATTTCTACAAGCTTTTTAATATCAGATTGACGATTCAGTAAACAATTGTTTCTTTAAATACTCTATATATAAAGTAGTTTTTTTTAAATAATCAATGTCTACGAAGCGATTCTCGACTGGGTTAATTTATCGTATATATACAGCAAAATAGAATAACAAGCCTACGTAACAATTTCTGAATAAAACTTACTATGATTTTGATATATTAAGATCTAAGGTCTTATTTAAAAGGCATATTAGGTAAATATGTCGTGAACATAAACATTTGGAATAAAATATATGTCATCGACTAAAATCGAAAAGTAGGCAAACAATATTTTTCCTTCTTGATACCTATTCGTTAAAATTTTATCATCACTTAGTAAAGTTTTTTCAGCTGTGTTTCACAGATTTGCACACAAAAACCTTTTTAGAATATGGAAATCATTATTATATTGTTTCGCCGAAAATCGCTGTTTTTAAATTTTTAATTCATAATTTAGGTACCTATTAAACTTAATTTCATTTTAAGTAATCTATCTAATAAAAAAATATTTCAGGGAAATTTTCCTTTTACGATTTTAAATCGGTACTCTTGCACGAATACGATACGGTCGAGCTTTCACGGATATTAATAAACTGCAATCTATAGTTTGAAAATAAAGTACGTTATTATTTTATTCGCGTTTATTTTAGGTACCACATTGCGTTAGCTATAAACAATCAAATGGTAAATATATCACTGATAAATATATCTCCATTGAATGTTATAAATTTTGCCGAGATACCTACATAAATTAAAGTAGCTAGTACGTAGGTAACTGGAAATATATTGTTCAAACTTCGACTGAGTCGCAAAAGTTAACAATACTGTTTGTTTTTAAGAAAACTTAAATAAACTCAATTGACGTATATTCATGATCTTAGCCAATTTAATATAGGTATCGTAAAACATAATTATCCACCTTTCTACCCTTCAATAATATGCGACACAACCATGGACATAACGAGCTTCGCGGTAAATCTAAGCGCTGTCGAGGACACCAGGGAAGTCGCTTCACATGATTGTAGTCCCATGATGTGACATGAGAAGTGGATTAAAATAAACAAGTGCTTTGAGATGCTACTGAGAGGATACAAATTTGTTTAAACTTATCTCTGAGGGAAGCTCGAGAACTCAAATTATAAATTGCTCGCACCGCTCTCTTTTGCAAAATGAAAATAGCTTCTATATCAGCGGCCTTACCCCAAAGCAAAATGCCACAGGACATAACACTATGAAAATAGCTAAAATAAACTAATCGAGCTGTATCTACATCTGTTAGCTGTCTAATTTTTCTAACTACATAAGCAGCCGAACTAAGCTAACCCGCGAGACATGATATTTGGGTGCCCCATTGGAGTTTTGAGTCTAAAGTAATCCCTAAAAATACTGTTGACTCAACAAGGTTGAGAGATTAATTATTTAGCACCACGTGATCATTACTGCTGTCAACTCAGTTCCGCACGCAAACCGCGTAAAGGAACTTCGTTCTAAATATTAAATAAAATAAAATAAAAATAAGTATATTTTTGCAATGCAATCAGATGTGATGTAGTTGGTTTACACTATCATAGTGTGCGTGAATCCTTACATATTTATAATGATATACAAAAATAGCGGATGCTACCGGTATTCAACATAGATTATAAAACATTAACCAGTGTATAAAACATCTAAAAATATACGTTAACATCTAATCGGTGCTACATTTTATGGTTTTTATAATAAAAAAAATACCACAAAGGGGAGATTAAGTTAATGTGTTTTAGGTACTATTAAAACTGAATAACTTACTATTCACATATATTTACGTTCGTTTTGACATCAAATATTAGCTTATATATTTCATTATCAACAAAAGAAAAACAGAAACGTTAATTCTGTTGCTACGGATTATTGGTTTAAATCGTTAAATCACCGTCAGATGGCGATTACGACCTGAAAACCTATTCCACCTGCTAGGGTTCTCTGGAAACCATTGTATGGATATATTTTTTTTTAATTTTCCTGACAATACTAGAATGGAAAGATTTTGACTTTTAATCAACTGCATATTCTATCGGATATTTTACTCATTCTCCTTTAAATTTCGCGGGTCATTTCGATTTAGAATTTCAGTCGGATTTTTTTGTTTCATTTGTTGTAAATCATTGCCATATAATTTTTTCCCACATTAAATTAGGAGTGTTTTAGTAAATTGTATGGTTAAGGACGTTATTTAGATTCTAATTTGTTAATCAGGTATTTTTTTGGATTATGGTGTTCAAATCAAATCAAATAATAAGTTACAGCATTTTCACAGAATGCTCATGCAATATCTATATATGCTAATCTCCCTAACATAATTTTAGTAAACATTTGTAAACGCTATATTTTTCCCAACATCAATTATTATTGCTTACTTACACCCAGGGTCAGTAAAATTCTAATATTCAAGTGCAATAGTATAAATAATAGGTAATTAATTCCTCAAAAAGTTATTGGCAGCGGTGGGATTCGAACCCACGCCTCCGAAGAGACTGGTGCCTTAAACCAGCGCCTTAGACCGCTCGGCCACGCTACCTATATCCTACACCGGTGAAATTATCCTTCTAGCCGACAGTAACATAAATGTCTAATAATAAACGAGACATCGCGTATTGTTTGTTATTCATTATGTTTATGATTTGCATTCAGTAGTAAATTTATAACCAACTTAAAAAATAAGGTTTTCTTCGTACGACGCGTGGTATGTTTTTTTTAAATAATAGTTTTTATGATTACTTACTTGTAAATGAGATGCCAATATATAGAATGAATTTATTAAAATTCAACATTTTCCTTTAGTTTGTTGGATATTATTACTCCCAAAAATTGATCCTTATTACCAACCCTAACGGATGGTATAATATCAATATGATCATATCAATCGTCAACGGGTTCGATTCCTGGCTAGGAATATTGATTTTTCAACAATCCAATGATGCGGTTTTAATTTTCATCAAAATCGGGCTCGATACTCCTATGAGTATTTTTCGCTATTCCTTATAGTTTAGATTTTGGCCATCCACGCCCTCTTGAAAAATTCACTCCCTGTATATTTATCATTAATAAAAATCAATTTAGTTACAGATATTTAAGTAGGTACTCTACCTATCTTTCTTGGAATATATATGTATATGTTGTGTTCATAATTAATAACAAAGAACATTATACAATTTATTATTCCACCCTGTTTTTCAACACAAAGGAAATCTTCAACGAAAACATTGCGGAAACGTTTTCCATTATGTTTTACACAAACTTCCTTACTAACTTGTTCCGGTTGATATCAATGAAACTTTAGCACCATTGTTTGGACCCTTGAACCTCCAACGAGTCACGCATAAACAAACAAACTTAGGTACAAACATGTTTTCATTACCAGTGGCGGATTTAGGCACAGGCTTGTGAGGCCCCGGCCTAGGGCGGCAAATTTTGAGGGGTGCCAAATTTTTTTAAATTAATCAGGCAAGTACTTACTAAAATCTGAAATATCTAACAAAAAGATTTTAAGAAACTTTTTTTTTTAGCCAAGCATATTATTTATTTACGAAATTAGTTTTTTTTTCATATTTTTCATTTTATACACACACATATATGTATATATAGATTTATAATATATATTATACTGTTACAAAAGTAATTAAATACCATACATACGTATCTAAGTATTTAAAATTCAAAACGCATAAAACTGTGGTAATTTTGGAGATCATCATGACAGATTAATATACAAGCTGTGGTTTTAGTGACGTACGGTGAAGATCTTTCATTCAGTTGGTAAAGCCAACATGAGAAATAGGTACACTACGTCACTCAGGGGCTGCCCAGGCGCAACAAAACCGTATGCCATTGTCTCATACAAAGATAATTTCCTTTATTATTGTAATGTTAGTCAGGTAAAGTAAGATAACACGTGTATTGAGGATAACTTATAGAATCAATAAGTACCTACGTGAAGTGTATGGGTTTTCCCATATTTCTTTCTTTCTTTCATAAGATATAGTAGCCTCTGAACCGAGTCAAATATTCATTTTTTTTATTAGGGAAAGAAGCAAATACATACTCTCTTTCATCTGTAAATACTGGAGGTTTCAGCAGGTATCTGCAGACACTTTTAAATTATCTGCGCCGTGTGTAATCAGTTTAAAAAGGTAGGTAGGTATTATGTAATGATAAAGATTTATTGGCGGTAACAAATAATGAACATTATTTTGTAATCTTAATTCCGAGAAATTTTTGTTCGAGCAAAAAATAATATTTCATGTATATAATCATATCGATTCGATAGTTATCTAATATCTATGTATGAATCTACATGCCAATATGTTAAACGTTTCCGAAGAAAGATTTCTTTAAGATCCTTAGGATATAATTTCTTCATAATGTCCGCTTATTGTAAGTATTATTTCTGTAAAATCCCGAAAAACAGTCTTTCCCTCTACCTACATGATATGTTTTCAAGATTAACCTCTTTCTGCCTCATTACGTGAGATGGTTTGCAAGTCAAGTAAAACCCCAGGTTTAATAGCCCTGTCTCATTTTTTGTTATGACGTTAGAAAGTGAGGATATATTTAACAAATGGGTTTTACTACCTTCTCGCGTAAAAGGGGTTTCGGTTTATTTGTTCTTCAACTCCTTCAACACTATCTTTTGACCATTATATGAATAGGTACCTATGGCTGTATACCGTGTATACCTACTGATATTTTTTTCCACCAAAATGCTATTTGTTTATTATACTTACATTTGTGTAGGTATTAGTCTGGAACCAACATGTACATACCAACTGACTGGTAAAAGATTTCGTGGGGCGACTTCGATGAATTTTTTGGGTGATTTATAACATACTTGTATAACGATTAAGTTATATTTTATATACCATTAAGGTGACAAACAAGCATACGGCCTGATGGTAAGCGGCTACCGTAGCCACTGACACTTGCAACAAGAGGAAAATCTTTCGCGCGTTGTCGACCCTGTAAAAATCTCTTCATACCTGTGGGAGAAAGAATATAGATGTTGGAATACCTGGATAAACTGCACTCAATGATTGTGCACTTCCTTCGATAGTGGCGTATCACTCTTTAGGTTACTGGAGTCCTTCTTTCTCTTACACAAGTTGATAGCGTGAGTTAGTTGAGATCACATGCGAACCGGCGCCGATTATTTTAGAGATTTAACTTTTAGATTTTCTTAAGTCAAACATGGCCCGTTGCGATTGGAGCGCGAGCGTAGAGTAGAGTGAGTTCAAGGGTTAGAGAGGTGCGGAGAGGATTGAAATGAATGAGTGAGCGGGAAGAATGAAAGATTGATTTTGATTTAGAATAGTGTAGTGTGCGAGGTGAATGTTTCTAGCGTAGCGTAATCTAAAACTTAAAAAAAATGTGCATTTTAGATAGCTTAGGCAGTAAGCAGTCGAAAAATGTTAGTTTTAATTCATGAAATAACTTAATTAATTTTATAATTCATTTCAAAGTTTTCAGCAAAGTAGCCGCCATTATAATGACGTCATACGGTGCTGTATGTAAACTAAAAAGTGACAACTGAAGTATTATTATTATTTTTACACTAGTATTCATACACTAATAAAAAGGATAATAGCTCATTATTAATTTATAAAATTTTATAAGTCCATTAGGGTATTTGACTGACATTCAAATCAGCAACTATCAAAACGATAGGTTTATATGGAGTTTTGTATGAAATACAAGCATGTGACGTCATAATTATATAGCATACTCTTTATGGTTAGATTGGTCATTAAAAATCATAATAAGGATAAATTTAATAAAATAATCGTGGTTTCCCCTTTTTTTTTTAGATGTTTTATACATTGGTTATTGTTGGATAATTTATTTTGAATGCAGGCAAATACCCTATTGAGACCAATATCAGCGCATTTATTTACTTACAAGAGACCAAATAACGTCATGACCCTATAGTAACATGTCGTCCAGCGTTTTCATCAAATTACGCGCGAAAATTGAATATGTAAAATTTAAATGCATTTTTATGGCACTTATCGATTGAGTAAAATTTTTGTGTTTTTTTTGGTGGCTTATTAGCACCTTAGGAACGAATTGAGACACTTTTCAAAAATGGGTGTAATACCCTATTGTCATATTTAACTCCCTTTATTTTTGCCCTTATTAAAGGAAGGCAAATGATTTCAGTCTATACAGCCTCGACATTTAGTAGTCATCTTTTTAGTTATTTTGATTGTCGAGGTGTAGAAACCGTTTCAAACTTCTCAAAGATAAAATACAGCCAATATACTTAATCTCTATGGTACGAACTTTGCGTCGGCGCCTCTTTATAGATTTCCGCAAGTACGTTGATGATTGGTGATAGAATGTACTGATAAATTGGAATGCTTATTTCAAGAAAAACATGACAGAATTTTTGAAGTAAAAACTTCTTTAGCCGCGTTGAGCGTTTTTGGAGGGGAAAAACTTATAGGTTCGCGTCACCGACATGCTCATGCTAATAGTATATCTATAGCTATGAGTAGTCAGACTGGCGCACGCGCAGTGGCCTGTGTACACGTATACACTAATACGTTTTCACTTCTATCGGCAGTCCCCATGACTGCCTGTTTTTTTTATTCCGAATATCATTTATCTAAAATCTAAGAATGGTAGGTACGTGTGGAGCTGGTTGATAAACATATGGTTTGATTTCAATCTGTGTGATTTCACAAATCAATCATAAGTATTTTAACTAAATGATTAGATTATTACGCTAGCATTTATAACTTCTTATTTACTATTACTAGCTTTTCCACGCGGTTTCACCCGCGTTCCCGAGGGATCTTGTGTTTTCCCGGAATAAAAAGCCTATAACCTTCCTCGATAAATGGGCTATCCAACACTGAAAGATTTTTTCAAATCGAACCAGTAGTTCCTGAAATTAGCGCGTTCAAACAAACAAACTCTTCAGCTTTATAATATAGTATAGAATATACATTGATTTGTTCATGTCGTTCGCGATAGAAACCTTGGGTCCGTGGGGGTTCGAGCCTCGCCGATTTGCTCGGATTTTATCATCCAAGCTCATCGAGGCTTCGGGAGACCGACTAGCTGGGAGTCATTTCCGCCAACGCATTAGCTTGGCCATTCAAAAAGGGAAAGCTGCCAGCGTGTTGAGAACCTTGCCTATCGACAGCAGCGAGAGCTTTGAGGATATTTTCTATATATTATAGTTTGTATTTTATACAATTATTGTAAATAAATAAATGTATCTATTTCATATTATAATAGACATTTCCGAGAGCTAGATCCATGAAAGAATCTAGATAAAGTTTCAAAATTAAAATGGCATAAAAATTTGCAAATTTTAATTGCAAAGGATTCATCTTGATAATACTACCTTACTTGATAAATATATTTCTTTACGCCAGGGGTTTAGGAAAAATATTGAATTCCTATATTAAATGTTTAATCTTAATTTTCAGTCGTGTTATTAAATTAAACATAAAAATAAATACATATTAGATAATAATTGATGCCGTTACACGCATGCGCCGGCGCTGGTGCGTTCCCCTCGTGGACTCATTTAGATAAAAAATTTTGATAAATAAGTGCTTGTTCTTTATTTCAATATATATTATGGGTGGATATTTTCGAAACCTATGTTAGGTTCTTCAATATAATAAAATATTACTAGCTGTCCCCCGCGGTTTCACCCGCGTAGCGGTATGAAATATATTTTACGACCGATTCTCAGACCTACCAAATACTTATGCACACAATTTTTCATGAGAATCGGTCAAGCCGTTTTGGAGGAGTATGCAGACAAACACTGTGACACGAGAATTTTATATATAAGATAATAGTATTAATAATAATTAGATAATAATATGTTTTATTTTATTGTGATAACTGAAGCCAATATTTTTTTTTTTATACTTCTAAGTGGCAAACAAGCTGTTAGTAGGTATATTTATTTTTCCTAATAGTTTATGTTAGTAACAACTTAAATCTTATTTATAGTCACACTAATCCATACTATACTATACTATCCTATAATAATCCTACTTAATATTATAAATGTGAATGTTTGGATGGATGGATGGATGGATGTTTGTTACTCTTTCACGCAAAAACTACTGAACGGATTTGGATGAAATTTGGCTCAGAGTTATATTATAATCTGGAATAGCACATAGGCTACTTTTTATTCCGGGAAAACATAAGATCCCACGGGAACGCGGGTGAAACCGCGGGGCGGAAGCTAGTATAAAATAATCCAACTAATATTATTAATGTGAATGTTTGGATGAATGGATGGATGTTTGTTTGTTACTCTTTCACGCAAGAACTACTGAACGGATTTGGATGAAATTTGGCAGAGAGATAGAGTATAGTCTGGCATAGCACATAGGCTACTTTTTATCCCGAGAAAACATAAGATCCCACGGGAACGCGAGTGAAACCGCGGGGCGGAAGCTAGTAATATTATAAATGCGGATGTAACTCTGTCTGTTTGTTATCTTTTCACACCTAAACTGCTTGACCGATCACGGTGAAATTTGGTACGCAGCTAGCCTATAGTATAGAGAAAGACATAAAATATTCTGGGACATTATTCCTCAAAGACATGTACTACTTATTGAAGTGTAAACTTCTTTTAGCGCGGTACGCATATTTTTAGATGAGGTAAGACCTCTGGACTCGCGACACCGTTATGAGACGCAGTTTGATGTTTATTATATTTTTTTTCTCCCATTAAAATAATTGCGGCCAGTAATGTCGCTAGTCGCTGTCGGTAGTTTTGGCGCCATAACAAAACAAACTCACTCAGAAAAAAAAACTATTAAACTATAGATTGTAATAATTTTAATGATAATGATGATAAGAGCTCAATCTCTCTATAAAAAAAAAATAAAGTTTTCACTTCTGTCGGCACTCCCGGATTGCATTTTTTTTTCACATGAACGCGGGTGAAACCGCGAGGGAAGGTAGTAATATTCACAATTTCAACGCGCCAGCACGTCTATAACGTGCTTCAATAAAGACGTACAATAAATTTAATCTTCCGGATACAATTTAGACTAGATCCGCATCCTTGTTAGCGGGGAAGCACTTTTTTTTACGGATAATCACGTAAAAGTCATGAGTTCGTGCCATATTGGAAAGGATTATTGTAAATACCTATTAGATTTTCCTCCTCGTTACATTAATCAAGCGTATTCTACTTCTAGTGGGGATCTACCGTGACCACATGGTTTTCTAACCCAAGGCCTGTAGATTATATTACACTGTGCATGTGTGGTGTTTCTGCCATACGTTTTAAAACTGCAGCCTTAATATTAAGGAAAATAGTGGCCTCTGATGCCTCGCGTGCGTGACAGTAGAGAGGCCTCCTAAACACCTTGTTGTGGAAATAAATAAATATTCTGTGAATAGAAATGAAAGAATTGTATCTAACGTTCATAAGTGCCTTATATTAGTTTTGAGTTTGGGACTTTGCCAGCGCAGCGGTTTTATGGCCTTGAATTTGAATTCTAATGATTAAAATTGAAATCACGAAAAAAATATCAGCTGTTCCATACAAACGTTTAGTTTAGTACCTTCTCGACCAAAATGTAGCAAGCAACCATTTTATTTTACGTGATATCAGAGTTTGTCCCATAATAAAAGTTGTTCATATTGATGAGTACTTCCACCCCTGCAAGTATTGCCAGTGACAAAAAAAATCACCCAGTAAGTATAGATTATAACCACAGATAAACCATTGCCAAATATTCATGCGTCACAAATGATGTTGAGATATAGATCGAAACGACATTTTATTAAATTTATATCAATTATCGATCTCAGTGTAAATTTCATTATAAGTAATTTTATATTTTCCAGCTACTAGGTACTCGTCGTGAGTTGCAATGCCTTTTTCTATTTGTCAGAAAACATAGCTGGCGTGCGCACATATCGACAAAATATATAGGAGGAAATACGTTACAAACAAACGAACAGGCAGACAAACATAGTTTTAATTATTTATTAATATAATGTAGATAGATCTTATCATTTAATTATCAACATATCTCATTGTTGTTTTATAATCTTTGGCATGACGTCAATTTAAATATAAAATCAATCACTAATAATAATCCTATATTGTCCTATATTGACTACAAATTGTATTTATCTGTTAAAAATACATGTACCTAGGTACTTATTTATTATCTTCTTCTAGGTAAATATTATGACAATATAAATCATTTTATTTTTTTAAATATTCCCTATGTATATTAAAAAAGAAACTGATATCTCAATTTCTCTACTCGTATTTGCTTCTTGCAATCGTCACTGACTACGAAACGCTGACACTCGCCACTCGCGCTTTATCTCACTGCAATAAGTAGAAAAAAACGGCCAAGTGCGAGTCGGACTCGCGCACCGAGGGTTCCGTACAAACTTCCATCGTTCGTCCATCACGGGAAATGCACAATTTTATTTATTTACCTTATTTGAGGTATGTGTCAATTAAGCTAGACCTCTAAAATGTATGAGCGCTGATACAACTCAGAGGTCTTTATTAATTGGCGTAACTATGTATGTATGGGAGCCCCCCTTAAATATTTATTTTATTTTGTTTGTAGTATTTGTTGTTATATCGGCAACAGAAATACATAATTAGTGAAAATTTCAACTGTCTAGCTATCGCGGTTCTTGAGATAGACGCCTGAGACAGACAGACGGACGAACAGATAGCGAAGTCTTAGTAATAGGGGCCCGTTTTTACCCTTTGGGTACGGAACCCTAAAAAGTAGCCGACCACAAATGGCTGACGCACGCTTCCGCTACTTAGCAGCCGCTTCTAGTTTCAGATGGCGGCTTTTTCGTCACTGGCGAATTGGTCGTATACGGTGTGGCTTAGAGAATGGATTAGACTAGGCAAAAATAGCATCTTTGTAACTGATTTAATGAAGGATTGACAATTTAGGACCAATAACGTGACACTTGTGTTGAACTCGAACATTCTTATCCCTAAAAATCTTCGTAAACAAAATATGTAGAAAAATATTAATTCCTATAACACACTTTCATCCCCTATTTTACTTTTTTAACTTTGATACACGTCACTCTTAATTTTTAACCAAATGGCTAATTACAAACTTTTATGACATGGATTATGACAGATTCTTCATGCAAATTTTCACAACCCATTTTAGGAGTGGATTTTAGAAAAAAATCCTTTATCCTTTTTTTCACAATGAACACACCGTGCCCTCCAAACATGATGTAATATCTAAATATCATTCTAAAATTTTCTACTAACCTATAATTATATAAAAAATCATTGTTTGTTTGTCTGTTTGTTTTGTAACGTATGCGCTCCTATACCATTCATCCCATCGCGATGACACTTTGGAGAGATGTGCGTATGCCCGCGATGGTTTCTGAAAAAAAAGAAGAGGCACTGCAGCGCATACCGGCGCATTATTTCTTTTCCTTTCTCTTCTATTTGTAAATTAGGGTCTCCATTCTCACTAGATGATGACATTTTCACTATTGTAAAATTAATTATGGTCACTACCAATTCAATTTGCAATTAGAGAAAAATTATAAAGATTTCGCGCCAATGTCTTTTTTTTGTTTCTTCTGTAGCCGGACGCAACACATTGCATGCATTCTACCAGAGATCGCCGATTTTAGTTCCATTTTCAAAATTAAAATGAAGTTCTTTTTTTATGAAACTAATAAGTCGAGTCTTTATTCATGATTATTCTACTTATGACTAAAGACTTTTTCGTTTTTTTAGGCTCATTGTCATTTGACACACAAAAATTAAAAAAAAAAAAACTTTTTCCCCTAGAGGAAGAATTGCTATTTTTTCTTCGTCTTTTTGAGCAAGAGGAGTGAAAAATATGATTTATATTTAAATATTGTTTGACGTCCGTAATAACAAATTTTGATAGTTATACTACAGGACCTCACTCGACAGTGTCGCCAACTGGTGAGCACAAAAACGGTAGCCCCCATTGAAACGTTATAATAACTTTTCAAGGAGCTCTTTATCACTTCCGAAAATAATCAGATTAACTGCCTTACTCAGAGTCATCAATTAAAATTTAATGACTGATCACCGTATAGGTCTAGGAATAATCAATCATTAATTTGAAGTACATAGATTATAAAAGGTACCTACATTATTATTATATTTATATTTATAGTGAAATCAAAATCGCACAAAAAAATCGATAATATAATTAACGTCATCTCGTCGCCGCAAATCTAAGGTACTTATTATTAGAAACGAACACTAGATGTACAAAAAATACTAGTATGCGCGTATCTGATCCGACACAAGAAAAATCTATACTAATATTATAAAGCTGAAGAGTTTGTTTGTTTGTTTGAACGCGCTAATCTCAGGAACTACTGGTTCGATTTGAAACATTATTTCAGTGTTAGATAGCCCATTTATCGAGGAAGGCTATAGGCTACTTTCTATACCGGGAAAACACAAGATCCCTCGGGAACGCGGGTGGAACCGCGGGGCGGAAGCTAGTCTTTTATAAACGGCATGAATCCTAAATACCTATATTTTTGTTTTACATTATAAACAATGATTGAAAATTACTAAAATTCCAAAAATAGGACTTACCAGCTTCAAATAACTATAAGGTATTACAATTATTATTTTAGAGAGTATCTAGATACCGATAAAAAGCTTATTCATTGAATTTCGTCATATCGGAATTACATTTCCGATACTTACTAGAAAAAAATATGATAATTCTTTCCGTTCCGTCATAGCGGAAATGATGAATGGCCGAAGGTGGTGAACACCAAAGCCTAGCTAGACCGACGAAGTGGTGACTAAGCTGACAGAAAGAAAAACATAATAAATAAATATTAGGGACATTATTCCTCACACACGGCCATCTGACACCAAACTAAGCAGAGCTTGTACTATGGAAGCCAGATAACTGATATAATACATATACTACTTTTCTTTTGTAAATACATACATATATAGATAATTACACCCAGACACAGGACAAACAGACATGTTCATGCACACAAATGTTTGTCCTGAGTGGGAATCGAACCCACGACCTGCGGCGTGATAGATAAGGTATCTTACCAACCGCGCCAACCGCCAACATCTCTCGCAACACACATTATTTTCTATAAATTCATTTTGAATAACAAAAATCACGTGACCTAAAATATTAATCTCAAGTGCCTGTGAAATATATAAGACCATGAGATCGTGTTCCTTTAATTCCAAATATCATTATCAATTCAACTAAGTCTGATATTTATTTGTTATCGACTTCCTTAAGTAAACGTCTTCAGCTTCTAAGCACAGGGCTGCCAAATTAGAACTGTTTAACTTATTTTATTACCAACTAGCTTCCGCCCCGCGGTTTCATCCGCGTTCCCCAGGGATCTTATGTTTTCCCGGAATAAACAGTAGCCTATGTCCATCTCCATACCATTGGCTATCTGCATAACAAATTTCATCGCGATCGGTTCAGCGATTTAGGCGTGCAAAGGTAACAAACAAACAAACAAACTCACTACGCATTTATAATATTAGTTAGGATTACCAATATTACCAATTACCAAGATTACCAATATAATATTCTAATAAATGTGAGCTCTGTCATCGGGTCTTTCATCACATTTGCGCATATATCCGGCGTTATCCTATTGCCAGTGTCTCAGTGTGGAGATTCATCGGTTTGTTAGTAGATAGATAGTCCCAAAAGTAAAATTCAGGAGCTGTCAAACACGTTACACGTTTTAGTCGCGAAATAAATAACAATTACTACTGAAAATAGGCCATACTTTGCATTGTATTTTGTATATTTTGATATTTAAAAAAAAAAACATAAAAAATATATAAAAAATGTAACTTTGCTGAGTTTCTCAGTTGAAGGCTGACTTCCGTACCGGCGGTAACTCCAGTAAATTCGACAAATGAATTCGTATAAATGGCTTTAATTTTGACCTGCATATAACGTTTTTATTGGGTCCGCGCAAAATAATTGTTACCGAAATGTCAAAATGCGAAAAAACAAAATGGCAGCAGTTTTGATCGTTATGGTGGGTACCATATCTTTGAATCTTCAACACAGCATTTAATGCTTAAGATAGGGTTATCTGTAGATTCTTAATGATAAATTCTATTAAAAAATAAACATACGATTAAGTGTCGTTAGACTTAATAAAAATTTAGAAACCAACAAAGTAAAATTATCATATTTTTAGGGTAAGTACCTACTATTTGGTGTTATTTAAAATACCAACAAATAATCTTTAAAATAATAAAATAAGTATAATAGAAAATATTTGTCAAATATTATTTTTGTTTACATAACATAAGATATAAGTACACGGGAAAAGTGATCCGGGATTTAGGTACTTATCGCAATCATATTTTTGTTTCTTGCATGTACTTAGGTACCTACTTGTGTTCTTTAACATTGTACCTAGTTGAGCACTAAGGAAAGATTTTTGAAAATTCAACCCCTGGAGGAGGAAGAAGAGTTAGTTTGTTAGTTTGTAAAGAGTCTTTATTATAGTCGCCTATAGACATTAGCAATACCAGAGAATTGCCAATGTGTTGTCGACCTTTATAAAGCTTAGAAGGCAACTGGCTCTCAAGTGCAACTGCCGGAACACACCAGTAGGTGCTTGGTGACAGATTTTCAAACCTATTTAATATGTCGCGTCTTATACTCGCTAAATAAACCGGTTAATTATGGTTTTCAATAATGCTCTCACGTTATCACTCCTCTCGAAGTAATAACCAAACCGGTTAATAACATTTAAAAACCGGTTACAAGCCTTGTCCGAAATCCGAAACAGCTAAATGGATTGAACTAAATTATTTGTTTATCAATACCTCGTACAAATTAGGTTTTAATTGTAGGCCGGTTGGCGTGGTTGGTAAGACACGCCCGCCACAGTACGTTGCCGTTGGTTCGATTCTCATTTAAGACAATCATTTGTGTGCATGAACTGTCCGTTTGTCCTGAGTCTGGGTGTCATCATCTATATAAGTATGTATGAAAAAGTAATAGTATGTTGTATATCAGTTATCTGGTTTCTATAGTTAGAGAGGTAGAGCATAGCGATATATCATCAAAATCTGTATATACTGGGTGATTTTTTAGTCGCTAGAGTTGGTCCCATAGTGAAAGTTGTTCATATTGATGAGTACTTTCACCCCTACAAGTATTGCCAGTAACTAAAAAATCAACCTGTTATAAAATGGTAAACTGACTGACTGTTGTTAAATCAACGCACAGCCCAAACCGCTGGACACAGTGTATGCATCCACTAAGGAAGGATTATTGGTAAAATAGGCATAAGCGGGTGAAAGGCTAGTAGGTAAGTAATAAGTCTTTTTGTAAAAACAAGTGACATGCACACTATTAATACTAGAAATAAGCATAAACTTGTAACCTCTGCTTATAGACTCCAAAAAGTGCAAGGTTCATTTTTGGGACTGTGTACACGCTTCTATAATAAGATCCCTCCTGCACTTTTAAATTTGCCATTACATAAATTTAAGGAACGTGTTAAGTCTATTTTAGTACAAAAGGCATACTATAAAGTTAATGAATATTTAAATGACGACAATGCTTGGGTGTAGCGCTCGCTCTTGCAGGATAGATTTTATGTAATAGTCTTAAGTTTGTTTTGAAAAGAGTAATTGCTGAGTTTCTTGCCGGCTCTTCTCAGTAAAAGCAACCTTCCGAACCGTGCGTTAGAGTCTGACTATTCTTAAGTGCCTGTGAAGGCCTATTTGAATGAATAAATTATTTCATTTCATTTCATTTCATTAGGTAATATAGTAAATACCATAATAAATAAAATTCACAATTTTATTGCTAATAAAGAAATGTCGGTTTTTTACAATACAATAACCACCCCATAAATGTAAATTTTACAGATTTCCTCATAACTTATAGTGTCTTTTATTACATAATCATGGAAAATGTGGAAATATCTATATAGTAATTGGCTACGTGGTAATGGCAAAGTTTATGAACTATTTAACTTAATAGCTACTTTTAGATTTCTTTAGAAAAGTAACAATAAAATATAATGTAGAGACAAGGTAAAAACATATTCCGCCTTTTCTACAAAACGCCCTTACGCGGACAAGGAGCCCGGCCGGCGCATGCGCTGATTTCAAAATGTTAGGTATAGTCCCTATTTAACTCCCTTAGGGGTTGAATTTCCAAAAATCATTCCTTAGTGGATGCCTACTCTGTGTAAGGTATCTATGTGCAAAATTTCAAGTCTCTTGGTCCAGCGGTTTAGACTCTGCGTTGATTAGTCAGTCAGTCAGGACTTCTTCTTTCTTTTATATATAGAAGACTAGGCTTCCGCCCCGCGGTTTCACTCGCAAACTCCTATCTTACCCCCTTAGGGGTTGAATTTTCAAGAATCCTTCTAAGAAAAGTTAGCAGTAAGGTGCTCACCTTACAGTGTCAAAGAAACCGATAAACAAATTTTCACGGTCCTAGCCCCAGGAATTTGGGCTGTGCGTTGATATGTCTAAGCTACGGAACCGATTTTGATGTAAATGTGCAGGATCCGTTGCGACCACAGCCATAATTAGGTAGGACTTTATGCCGGGAACGTGGGTAAAACCGCGGGGAACACTAGTATAATATGAATAGGCTTCCGATTACTGTAGAACGCTTTTAATTTTTATTTTACTGTATGTAGTAAACAATAAATAAACAAATCTTGAATAATAAGCAACGCAAGATGGTCAACTGGTTTTCATAACCTACCTCATGTACATATAAAACTACCTCTTCCGTCCAAGTGTTTGTTGACCTCAAAGTGATGGGGATAATGCGAGGAACAAGGAAAGTGATATAGTAAGTGTAAATAATAAAAAAACCATGTCACTTTGGTTGGAACTTAAAAATATTCGTTATGACGTAAGCATTCCAAATATGGTTGGATGTAGTAATTCCTTGATTATTTTTTTAAAGTGTCTGGCTGTTAATATTATACCTACAAAAAGCAGTTTTTATGCGGTGTTCATTAGACTATTACGTAACTTTTTTCTAAATAAATACTAGCTAGAGCATAGGTACATAATAATAGTTTTTTTTATTTTATCATAATTATATTACCAGTATTTTATGTTATATAGAGAGATTACACTGATAAAAAATATTTTTAAATTTTAGGAAAACCCGGCCATTACAAAAGCCTTGGTTTATCTATGGTAATTTATGATCTAAATTCAAACTGAATTTCATAATCGATTATGGCAATATTTCACTTACCACCAATATTTCACTTAATAACAAAGACGAAGGTTTCGAAGCATTGATAGGTATTTATTTAATAAATAAAATTTATTAAATAAAATTTATTTATTAAATAAATGATAATAATATTGTACTTAATCTCGAGTTTGTATGCAGAATGTAACCATTTGCATCAAGACAAACCTCCGTGGTTTTTTAGATTGTAAGATTTATTTGTTTTGTGAATTCTAAAAATTATCATTATTAATAAAAAAAAACATATATATATTTGATACTGATAATAGATTATAATATTTTATTTAAAAGGTATGATTTGACAGGTCATATTAAAGGGGATTAATTGGGTTAATCGGTTTTTTAATATCATAAATTACATATATTTATATGATTATTTTATTATTATTTATAATATTATTATAAAATTGCAGTCAACTGTATTATTACTAATGCTACTCAATTTCTTTGCTTATATCATGAATATTTTTTATTCTGTTTCTTTTTTATTTATTTGTAAGTATTTAATTTTAATTTACAAAAAAAAAAGGTTATTTTTGTATGTATAAGTTTAACTAAAACTTTTTCCTGCTGCCCATAATTAGTTACACATTGAGTTTATACTTGGCGTTCCTAATAAATAAATAAATCAGTTGTCGATACTATTTATACAGCAATTAAAATGTAGTTCAACGTCTTACGAAACCGGTTTTTACATAAATAAGTTTACGCTTCTATTTTTCGTTGACGATTTTGTATCATTTGAAAAAAGGGCGTTCGAAATCTCTTTCACGAAAAAAATAATTCATACGCATTGATGCGATCGATGACCTATGAAAACCGGTCCAATGCATGATAGTAAGTTTATTTAACCCTTGACGTTTATATAGTACGCGACTACATGTTTTACCTATTCTTATCATTATTATCACTGATTGAGTCGTCCACCTGATATTATAAAGTAAAGGTGTGTAACTGCATGAACAGTCGCCTCGCGGACGCGTATCGGAACGTACCTGCGCGCGAATGGGTTAACTGTCGTACGTACGAATGAAAATGTAATTGTTCTCTTTTTAAAGTTCGAAGAAGGACTTTAAGAACAATTTACGGGAATGTAAAAAAAATACTGTTTTTAAAATATAGCTGTAAATATATTTTTATTATTTTTAAGTGATTAGTGTGTGTAAATATTTTTACAATTCTTAAATAAAATCCTGTGATATTAGCTATTAAGCATCCCAGTGGAAGTAAATCAGCAAGTAAGTATTTTTACTCAATATTTATTTTATTTAAATTTTGGTAACTTACGTAAGTAGGTTACCAAAATATTGATATCGAAATTCCAAATTTGAAAAAAAGAACTATTTATCCACAAGAGCCAAGGAAATGTAATCTTAAAATTTTCGAAACAATATTTTATCGTTAAATTCCGATCATATTTCTAAATTCAAACTACGAATTTAAAAAACAACATGACCGCAAGAATTAAATGACTTATGAATTTTAAAAAAGGTATTCATTTCCATAAAAAAATAAGTTACAAGTTCAAGGCTATAGTCGTTGAATGCTTTTTCCCAATAGTCGGAGAGCCGTATTTATTTATTCCTTTGGAACCTTGCCTATCGACAGCAGCGAGGGCTTTGAGGATGTTTTCTATATATCATAGTTTGTATTTTATACATTGATTGTAAATACTTGTTTTACTAAAATATTTTATTCCTTTTCATCATTTCGTTACTTTTATATTCAATGGCAATTATTTTTAATAACCATAAAAACTAATTTTGCATGAAAAAACTGTTTAAATTGTAAAAATATAAATCATATCATACACTGTACGTACAATTTTGAATTTCTATAATAGTGATTCATGATAAATGAATCATTATTATAGAAATTCCAAACAAAATCAAGGCGTGTTCTATAAATTGATTCAAAATTTACCTTGTTTGTTAAAAATATAAAGGAGTCCACAAAACAACATAAACAAAATACTTGGAATGTCTCAGGCAATCTTCACCGAACGGGTTAATTAATGCGATATTAATGTGTTTAGTGTTGACAATTTTTATTTAATAGTACCATATAATAGTAGTTGCATTATGTATTGAAAAAACTGCATTGCTGATAACACTGAATGTAAATAATAATAGGTATTACCTACATCATTAGCATGATCATTAGTTCTTTCATAAATTCTAAAACGATTTAAGAGTTCGTCATTCAAATTCGTATTTTTGTAAATAGCCTTATTATAATATCATTATTACCGATTAATCCTTTCATCTGTGAATGAATAACAATAATATTACTGAGTCATTGTGAATTTATATCCTTGAATGCTTTGGAACGCAATCTTCCGATTCCTTCCGACATCGTTGAGGCTAGTGCCCTCTAAGACTGCTTTTTTCTTTAGCCGGTTTATACGCTCGACAAATTACACAACTGTTTCGATTTTAACCAGAAATAAACCTATTAAACTTAGTTTTGTTGGCGAAGATGATATTGATAAATGAATTTTATACGAAGAATAGACAGTAGTATGTAATTGATGTTTATGAAATAACAATACAACTATAATTAATGACGGAACACAATAGTTTAAACCGTAAAATGTACATGCGTATGTAAATCACAAATTGACGTCAGAAACGCGAGTTGAAATTGTTGATTATTTTTTTTGTGATATAGTTCAATATTTGTTTTTATTGATCAGTGGTGACCCCGTTCTGGCTTTTTGGTAAATGACTAGTAAGGCAAAAAAGGCAATTTCCCTCGTTAAGGGAGGCTCATGCACCTCAACGGAAACGTGTATGAGTTCTAGATGATGACTTATATATCATTTGTGATCACCAATCGTGTTCTATTATGATTTTGCATTACGTGTACTTCCTCGTAGCCTTATTCACATTTCCATTGTTATCTTTCTCCAGGATTTAACTGCAGGTTAGTCTTATTAGCTCTATCAGGTGTTAGGTACAGAGGTATAATGGAATGGCAAGTTACGAAAGTCATCTTAACAGCAAATAAAATTAAAGATCCATTATTTATTTGATTATATATCTTTTCAATCACCTACGCACGTCTTGAACGTCTGTCTTCTTCATCTATCCGTCTCAGGTCATCGTACTATATTGTAAATTAAATTTTAGCGGCAATACTTCAATATACCGGTAGTCAGAGATGTGAAAAAATAGTTTAGTAACAGTATTTAAATACAAAATGCAAAATACGTATTTTCAGAATAGGTTTTCCAAATAAAATACCTGATAACTTTTTTAACTGATTTTAATTTTAATACTAGTAGGTATTTGTTCAAAGAGTTCATCTTTTATGTTCAAAATTCAGTTTGATTGACGCCATTTACCTAACATTTGCTTGTCGCGCAATGTTGGCATCATTGTTCTTGTTGGCAACATTAAAGGAGCACAATCAGTGTGTTCATAAATAATGTAATTTTGGATTTAAGAATGAAAAATTATTTAAAAAATGTAACAAAACTATTTTGTATTTTACAAATACTATATATTTATATAAAGTATTTCAGATAAAATACAAAATACATTTTGAAAAAAGTATTTCAAATGTAAAATAAAAATAAGTATTTTGCATTTTGTGTTTGCATTTCAAATACATGTATTTCAAATAATTCACATCTCTGCCGATAGTCATGTAGTCTATGATTTGAACTTTAATACATTGTTTACGTAATATTTTTTGCTATTAAATTTATAGTAATTTGTGGTCGCTTACCACTACCACAGACGGCCATGAACATGGTTACAAATTGCAAAAGAAACAGATGTATCTACAATTCTTCTACACTATTATACTTATTCTTATCTATTCAGCTATTTATTCTTTCTTAACATGTTTTCTTTTTGCATGTTAGTTTAGTGCAATACTCTTTGTTCGGACCTCTGCCATTTCTTTACTTTGTGAGGACATATTTTATAGTAGTAGCAGTTAGTTTATCACTAATAACACAATTATGTTTTCTAATCTTCTAGCCATTTTTAATTTTCACATTTTTATCTCGATCCTGTTTGAGGACCATATCTAACAACACATTTTATACCACAACAGTAGATTATATTTTACGAACTTATGGTATTTCAATTAGTTTTCTATCTATATCTACTTCATCATCATTCCTACAACGAACAGTCTGATGTCGCTTGCATTAGGCTTTTTGCCACAAACCGTAACCAATCAACTCGTGCTTTACATAAAAATCATATCCATCTAGATTAAATTATATTACAGGTTTATCGTCTTATATTTTGCTCTTGGTGAAGCATATTAAAAGCAAATATAATTAATCTAGCTTGCCGCCCCGTGGTTTCACCCGCGAATCCTTTCTTAGCGGATGCCTACGTCATAATAGCAATATGTATGCCAAATTTTAACCCGATCCGTCCAATGGTTTGAGCTGTGCGTTGAGAGATCAGTCAGTCAGTCACCTTTTCCTCTTACCTACAGATGCCGGTTGTTTAAAATATTTCAATGCAGAAAGATGGTAATGCACCTGGTTTTGTTTGAAAATCGTATTGTTACGATCGTCCTTTTGTTTTAAAATTAGTTCACCATTTAGTTCTCACGTTGTGAATGCAAATAAAGTCTCATTCTTTTGAAAAAAAATAAGAGAAATCCAGATGGAATTTTAAAATCAGCGTCAGTCGGTTGTCAAGTATTGTAATACTTAACGATTACTTGTTTATCAGTTGCAACTGATAGGGCCTGGGTTTAACCTACAATATTCTCACCAGTGACACGTTAGATTAATAACAATCTTATCAAAACACTTGACACTAAATTCTTGTAGCCATATTTGAAGTTAATTCTGTGAGTAAGTATTCATTAGACCAATACAAATATAAAATGGAATAGCTACTTTTTTATCACAGAAGGCTGCTGAGCAATGAGCATGGGACGATCCACTAGCTAAAGTCCATAAGTGGTGGTGACCACTAATGATATTAGAATGATAATTACCATTGTGTTGAAGACCAACATATTTAAAAAAAAATACTACTTAACTTTTAAGATTTTTAATCCATTTTTTATTTATTTATTTACAACGACAACCTTAACTACTGTAACTAAATATTATAATAAAGTATATAAAACAATTAAATATAAAAAAACTGCGTTTAGATCGCCACCTGCAGGCATTGTTCCCAAAAAGCTGGCTACGTTACCTCGTTGAATTGCAAGAGACGAGACGAGACGAGACGTTGCCCGAGGCAAGCGCCAGCTCTTTGGTCACCTGTTATATCAATAAGGCGTCTGGCCAAACTGTGTGCCACTGAACCCCAGGAACCCATTGTTTCAAACCCAAACGAAAATAATACTTAACCGTCTCCAATATAAACGTACTTCCTACGCTTCCTTATTTTGTATCATTGATACTTTTGCGATCTAACAAGTGTAGGTCTATTAATTTACATTATTTTATTCATGTTTATAGTTCCACACGCGTAACTTTTATTCACACTACACTCGCAATTAATAATAATTTATGCAAAAATATTAATAGAAAAATTTATTCATGGCCCTATTTTATGACATTGGCTCCTTGACTATAAAAAAATTGATTGATGAATAATGAAAGTAAAACTTTGATTATTTTAAATCTTAAATAAAAAAAACCGTTCACTATAAGAAAATACCGTATAATCCAAATAAGAAACCGATAAAAATGACAAGTTTCTTGAATGCAATACAACGCATTCCATCCTCGGTTCTACTCACTATCATACATTGAAAGGTTAGTTTTCATCGAATTTACCTTTCAATGTTGAAGACAGAAACGTCATACATTTTTCTAAGAAGTTTTCTTTGAATGAAACTATTATTGTGGCAGCACGCCTACGTCAAAGCGACGATAAAATTAAATGATAAATAAGACACAACAGTTTAAACTAATTAAAAATGTATCAATGCTTTAAATTTCGGTGAAAGAAACCATAGCACGGTGGAAAGGTACCACCATCAAGTTGAAAATCTTGAAAACCTACGGTGTGTAGGTACTGCATTTGAGAGTCAGCTGTTCCTTCTAGGTTTTGTGTGCTTACCACCTTCGGCCACATCATCACCTATCATTGCGAGATCGGGGTCAAATATAAGCCTGTTTATAGTAAAAAAAACACAGTAACAATGACAATTTATTTTGTTTACAAAGTTAAATCAAACATGCAACAGTAAAATTAGCCAACAATTTTGTGAGAATACCCGTTGGTGTAAATATACTTTAATGGTGTAATCTTTTACATTTTTTAAAGTTAATCATGATGACCTTTGACTTCCTTTCCCACACTTTGATGTGACACATCACCGTCATTCATCATCATTCATCACCAATTCACCATCACTGAATATCTATACTAAAACAATAAAACTGAAGAGGTTTTAGTTTGTTTGAAAGCGCTTATCTCAGGAACTACTTACCAGTCTTTTGATTCTTTTTGCACTTGATAGCCCAATTCCCGGGAATGCGGGTAAAACCGCGGTGAACAGATAGTCTAATATAAAATGATGAAACACCTTCAGAATACATTATATTATTACTATTATATTTTTTTAATGGCAACTTTAGAATAACACCTATATCATAACTTTATTGATTCGAAAATACTTTGATTGTAACACGTCAATGAAATAAAAGAAAATCCCATATGAATTTATTTATGCTTGTACAAACATAGGTACAAAATTATAGTTTCTATGGGGAATTTGAAAACCATAAAAGTCAGTTAAATCAACAGTTAAACCGTGCGTTAATTACGGTGGTTTATCGGAATAATTACGATTCAAACTTCAGTTATTAGTCGAGTTACGATTACATTGTCGTTGGTTTGTAAATATCGACTCTGGAGAAATGTTTGTTCTTTAGTTTTCATTACATACGTTTCGATAATTAGTGTCGGGTACCGAGAGGTTGTTAGTTCGATTCCCACGTAAGATGTTTGAGATTCTGATCTAAGCTTACTGTATTTATAAATCAACGGACATTCTTCAACACGGCCATTTGATCCTAAACAAAGAGATCGTGCTAAGGAAAAGGAAACCTACAACACTTATAGGATACACCTATGTATGTAAATCTAAGTTTATTATCGGTTCTTCTCAGTAAAAGCAACCTAGTTACGTTACTAATAATTATGCTTACCTTTTGAAGGAGCAAATATTTTATAAATATTCAAACATAGGAATTTAAGCAGAGTTTAACCGAACCAGTTATGTAGACTCGAAGAAACAGACAGATGAAAGATGAAAGAAACATACTTTCGTGAGGTAACCATAGCATGGTGGTAGGCTACTTTGTATAGTGCCCGACTGGTTACCAACTTCAAGTTGAAAATTTGTCGCCGAAAGCCTAGTCCATGAGCCAATTCCATTTAGGCTTCATGTGCATACGAGCTTCGGTCACATCATCAATGAGATCATCATACAGTCTTGTACATTAAAAAAAAACAGACGAATTCCTTAAAATGGTTTGGGTCGGAGTCGTTCTTGAACCCGATTGACTCTTTTGGATTATTTCCTGTTCAGGTATCGACCTGCACGGTGAATGATTCCATTATGCAGTTTCATAATAAGTTTTAGATTCCCAGAAAAAAATATCCATACTAATATTATAAATGGGAAAGTGTATGTGTCTGTCTGTTTGTTTGACCGTTTTTCACGGCAAAACTACTGAACCGATTTGGTACACAGATAGTCTAGAGCTTGAGAAAGGACATAGGCTACTTTTTATCCCGGGAAAACATAAGATCCCACGGGAACGCGGGTGAAACCGCGGGGTGGAAAGCCTACTTAATAAATAAGGCAATAAAGTTTGTCTGGAAGAAGATACCAATTAAATTGTGTTCATATTTATTGTATTGATTGGTAAAATTATTGAATTTTACTTTTACTTTTTAGTGCATCACAAAACTGGCTTTTTACATAACAGCTGCAACCAATGAGGAGTTATGAAACTATTCATCACCCATCCATCATTCCCCAGACAGATCTTCAATTAGAAATCTACTAATATTATAAATACGAATGTTTGGGTCTATAACGCTGTAATAGCTGAATGAAACTTGGCATAGATAACTTGGATAAATGGTTTCTGGTGGGTCTATGGCGCATGAGCAGTGTAATCATACCGAACTGTAGTACGGATTATGCTAAAGTTATGTTTAAGGGTAACACTAATAACACCTGCGAAGTGACATTGCATATTAATTTTATTTTCATTAAATGTGTCATTTGTCCAATGAAGATGACATTCTAATGTGCACTAGTATTGTGAATTGAAATGAACACTATCGTGACATTTCAGGTAACCTCAAAATACCTTTCTCAAAGAACCTTCTAGACAACAATGACAACTGCATCAGTAGTTCTCAGGATATTAACGGACAGATAGACAAACTGAGAGAAGATTTGTTGTATGGTAAAAAAATAATTGGGATCAAAACAAACCAGAAAATTATGACACAACAGCAAAAGTCGCTTACATCTCTGCCTTCGAGTATAATTACCATGAAAAACAAATATGAAAGCGTTAAAAAACATATGTATTATTTATTAACTTCGTCGCTCTATCGCCCGTTAAAGTCAGAATTAGTTAACGCTAATCGATTCATTCTGCCACCATAAAGAAAGACTTAAGGAAGTACGCAATACAGTATGTACCTATACATTTTTATTGTCACTTCCTAGTCTTTTTTTACTATGGGAAGTGGTGATGTGGCCGAAGGTGGTAAGCACACAAAGCCTAGAAGGAACTGGCTCTCATATGCAGCTGCCGGAACACACTGTAACGTGTTTGGTGACAGTTTTTCAACTTGAGGGTGGTAGTCAGCCAGGTGGGTACTACAAAGTACCGTACTACCGTGTTATGGTGTCCTCACGATGTTTTCTTTCACAGAAAACTCAAACTCATTGTAGGCTTTTAACAACGTAGTTTATATTAATGTCTTGAGTTAACCAATCCGGAAACTTAAGTCGTATGTAAAAGATATAATTTACCATCAACTGTTTATAAATGTGCTGTAAATGATAAGACTACAATACAAAAATAAGCGCTTTTTCCTACTATTATATTCTATTCAAAGAGGATGAGTGTTGAAGCCGAGATTTTTAAAGCAAAGCTGCTCGGTACGTGGACCAAAATGAAAAAAAAATGAGTACGTAGTTGGGTAGCAACGCGGCGATGCAACGCGCGCTGCCAGCCGATGTGATTCGATTTTATTTACGTTTCGTTTATGTCGGTTGTCCTAGGATACCTCACTAGTTTTTGTTTTTTAAATATATAGGCTACCGTTGGTTATTAGGTTATGCTAGCCTAGTTAGCCAACTAATCTCTAATCACTAATAATAGCGCCTGTAATATTACAAATATCAGACTATCTACGTACCTACTTAATAAAACTCTCACTGAAATGACAGGATGACTGAATTTGATAAATTTTCAAAAATAATTTCATAGTTAGTGCTCACCTATATGTTATCGACCGCGGGTTAAGCTACGTGGCGGATAGTTAGTTAATAAATAATGGTAGAGATCACTTTAAGTGATAATGCCGCCCATTGTAACACTTTCACTATTATGTTTTGTACTTACAATCATAGATATATGTAACAATAAATTGTTATCTAACTATATATCTATCTCTCTCATACAGTAATGGGTGGAATCCCGATAATAGTTGGGACGTTAAATTACAGTAGGTTGGATTAGAAGTATCCATCACTTACACCCCGTCCCTTATCTCCCGCATCCGTAGGCCTAGGTTCGCCCTCAGCGAACCAGACGATGCCATCACCCTAGCACAAATCGAGGCTGACGAAGCCCGAAAACAGATACAGATGCGCAACCGTCAACCAAGATTTCGTCGCGACGTCCCTCTCAGTCTCGTCCCGTTTAAGCGGCCCGAGCTGCATATCATTAGCAATCCGACCTATCCCCAAATAATAATATATTTGCATGCTAAGTCCTCCCACATATTCTCCAGGCAACGTCCTGAGCCGAGGTCGAGCCCCACAGGGGGCACCCGCAGGCTACCGTTGCCCTAAATTTATTTTAGTTTTAAGTAGCGGTTGAGAGCCCTCAGCGCTCGCCGCAAAGTCCGCGTAAGGGTGGAAGAAGGTCCCCTGGACCCACCACCTTCTGTTCCTGCCAAAAGTCTGCCATTTGGAAGTCATCCTATCTGGTCTTGGAACAGCAAAATAAAAAATGTTTATTATACCGGTCCCATTGGAGATCCTTAGGGGAGGCCAATGTCCAGCAATGGACGTCTTGCGGGTGAGATGATGATTATGATACTATACCTTCAGCTCTGCGCTTTCACCCGCTGTGTTACTGTTTTCCCGAGATATAGCTTTAGAACTGTGAAATTCACATAAGAATCGGTTCTGTACTTGCTCACTAGATCACTTACGGTGTCACGGTGATTACCGCTCCTAGTTCATAAACCATAAAAATTTTGATATGATAAAATTATCGATATTTTTGCACGATAACTAAAGGAAGTTAAGGTGGTCGCCATTTTAGATTTTAACGGATATTTCTTGGGTTTTAATTTATCATGGACCTATGTGATGTAATTTTGTGGTTCGCGCATAAAACGTATGGGAATTAATTATCGTGTGTATAAATTATACTTTTAAAACTATTTAAAACCATGCATTGGTTCTCTATTAATAAATAACGGACATTTCTGATTATGGAACTAAATGAACATAAACGTATTGCCGTTCTTCTAAGTCGCAAATCATATAATTACATAACATAGGCGCTTGAAAAGAAAAACGCAAGAAAAGTTTGTTAAAATTCAAAATGGCGACCATAAAATAAAGTGTCTATGGATGATGCGAAACTAAATAAGTACATTAGTATTATTCTTTTATTCTATGTCAAAAGATACAACCGTTAACAAGACGTATTTGAGTCATTATGTTAACATTTAAACGTGTTTAAATAGTGAATTATTATATTAAATAAAAGTAACACTGTTTTAAGAATGGCTTACTTATCAGGCTTATTTTTTTTTATTGATGTAATGTTTAAATTAAGATTGCAAGATAGGTATGCCAACCTTCAAAAACTAATGACAGATTGTTTATGACACTATTAAGTAACTATCTTCCGGCTTCGTAGTACTCACGTTTCCTTTATTTTTTAGGTTAAAAGTATCCTTATACTTTACTCCAGAGTATGATCTCTTTGTCTGCCAAAATTCATTAGAATCCGTTCAGCTATTGAGTAACAAATATGCAAATAAAGTTCAATAATAGAGTCGTTCTAAGTAATTTGTAACGCATTTCTTGAGTTACAAAAACATACGGAGAAAAATTGCGTACAAGCAAATAAATTCCGAAATTGAAATGAAAACACGTAATAAAGCAAATAGTAACGATGTTTTTTATTATTAAGGCAACATAAATATTTCAAATGAACATAATATTACTACACAACTGTTGATTTTATGCCCTTATTCGAACTGCACATGGGGCCTGGGCTAGGGTTGCCACTATCATAGAAACATTTTATACAAGAAGTTACAGAAGTTCTTATTGGTTTCTTTTAGAACCGCGGGGTAAAAGAAAAAGACAAGGAAATATAGCGGTTGCTCCCTTTCTTTGGTAGATGTTGAATTCGGTTAAATACTTTTAAATGTAGATACTCTTCTCAAGTATCACGTGAGTGAGAGTCCATTACAGGCTGCGTTTTGACTATTACTCAGTCAGCCTAAGAATAATAAAAAAATAAGAATACCGAGAAAGGAGTACGATGAGTATAGAATGAAAGTCGTTGATACGATATGGTACATTCTACTCGCTTAGCTGACTTCCACCATCAAGATGAAAATCTGTTATCTAATACCTACTGGTGCATTCCAGTAGTTGCACTTGAGTGCCAGTTTTCATCTTAGGCTTATTGCTAATACCCATAGGCGACGGCCGCCTGTCAGCCTTGTGATATTAAAAAAAAGAAAATGAAAATGTTCGTGCCAACCCTATAGAAAGCCATAGACCTTAAGGTACAAGATCAACGATTACGCTTCATTGTGAAAGGTACCTTTCGTAAGCGGGCAACAGACCGTGGCTTCTTGCAACATGCCAATCAGTTGTTGTTCTTATTTTGATTTGAAATAATAAATGTCAACTTTATTTATTGCGGAAATAGTGATGTGTTTAATATTGATTTCATTAGAATGTATTTAATTTCATTGATATATTTACTTATTTATTTATATATTGTCGATAGGCCAACAGGCTGGCAGCGTTCCCTTATTGGATTACTTTTCCATAATATAGATGTAATTATCTAAACTTCATGGTTATTCGATATTTACCATCTTCAAAAAAAGATTTTCTCAGTGCTACCAGTAGTAAATAGAAACTACAATATTGGATAATCGATCCCCTTTAATTTTGTGATCAAAAACTAATACGTGCAGTTTTTGTATGAGGAAAAATGTTATAAGAATTAAACTTAGTTTACTTATAGGTACTATATTTATTAGGATGTATCAGTTCTAAGAATTACTCTTTTTTTATGAAACCCATTCCAAATGGTTAAATGCCAACGTACCTATTCTCTTCAATATACCTACGATGAAAAACGTGATATTCACACCAGATCGATACGAGCAGTTAATCGATTCAACACACGCTGAAATTAATTTGGAGTTTAACGTTTACATCGATAACATTCGAGTAATGTTTAACGGAAACCGGATTATTGTCACTCATTATTCATACTCCATGTCACGGTGACGTATATTATTTTTTACTGGTCAACTGGCAAAGGTTGTAAAGTATTCTTGAGGAAAAATCGGACAAATTTAAATTTGGAATATCGTTTTCTTGGCGTTTGTTTAGAAAGCAGACGAGCGGGCATGCAACAGAATATTTTATACCTTTTAGGAAATTCCATATACTTTAAAATGATGATGACCAAAAATACTGTAATTTTTCCGGAAAATTAGGGACGTAAGTACCCCTTTGTCATGTAATCACAAGCTAATATAAACCGTTAGTACCTGGGCGACCGAGGTATGCCTGACGATTTTTTGAAATGGATTTAATAAGTAAATATATCACAGATGGCGGTTTTATCTCTATAAAGTGAAGATATTTCTATTGGTTTTAATTATGGGACAAGCAGTGAGCACTATGCAAAACTACTATAAAAAATACAGTTGAAAAATTTTGTAAGATTATGTAAAATAAATACATAATGAGTAGGCACATAATATATCTATAATACCTAGTTAAGAAGCACGTTTTTTTTACATTTTAATCAGTAGGTACCTAATATAATAAGTAACGTGAGATTTATTGATATGGAATGTACTTATTCAAAACTGATATTGTTTGACGTCATCGAAACGTGTGTGTGTCTAATTAAAAATATAAAAATAATCGAATGTTTTTTTTTTATCAAATGCGTAATTAAACAAATATATATTATTATATTTATCAAATATTTAAGACTTAAAACCTACTTGCTATTATTCAATATTAATGGATTGACCGTGACGAAAGTCTTACCATCTTCGGCCACATCATCACATACCGTGGTGAGATTGTGGTCAAACACAAGCCTATACAAAGACAAAAAAATACCTATGTCCATATCCAGGGTAAAAGCTACCCCTCTGCTAGTATTCATAAAAATCAGTTCAGTAGTTACAACTGTGAATACGGACTCACTTTCGGTTTTATAATCATTTCAAAGGGATCTTATGATTTCTCGGGTCTTTAAGCAAACTCGTCCCAAAATCTAGTCCCATTGGCAACTCGTCCCACTGTATTTTTTTAAAATAATTTTCGTACTGATAATTAGAAAAGTCTTCGATGAAAGTAATAAAAATTCATCATTCGGGATAAAAAGTAATGTATGTAGTTCAGGATATCATCTGTCAAAGTAAAAACATACATACTAACATACAAACTTCTTTATGTATCTATAACATGTGTCTTAAACTTGATTGTTTCAAGTCCAAGGTACATTGACATCATATAAAATATGGCGGCTTATGAATACCTAATAAATAACAATTAAATTGCTAACGATCGATTGTCTCGATTTATATACGTTTGACGGTTACAAATTGATCATTTGAATCGCAATTAGTGATAAATATTGACATACACGTGTTCGTTATCGATTCTGAATTCGATGGATCGATAATGGGATTACTCTGATATACTATTCATATTTCATTTCATTTGTGTCCTAATCCCTGATTATGAACTTTTTATAAATTACTTATATAATATTTACTTTTTTTCCTATTGAATATATTTACCTTTTCCAGTACTCAATCAATATTTATTACATTCATAATTTTTTTTTAGACTTTTTTTTTATGTTGTGTAAAAAAAAATTGTTTACCGCCCCAGTTCTACGTTTGCATTCCCAGATTCAAAAGTATGTCTATATCCGTCACTATTTGTTGAGTCGGTAGTTAGACACTTGTATATCATAATCACTATGAAAGAAAAAAAAATTTAGAGTAACTTTGTACTATATTGTAATATTAAAAAGGATACGGGCAGATTCTTCCGGCATTAATTTTCCTTGTTGCAATTATTTAAATTCTAATCACAATACGTGAGGCATATCCGTCTTTATATATCTAACATCTATGTACGTAAACTTGAGATTTTCTCGAAGGTTGACTTTAAAAAAATAATTTAAAAGTTTACCTTAACCCTAAAAACGCAACAAATAGAAAAAAATACTTCAAGGCGGAAAATGTGCAAGTCATATAAAAAGGACAAATGAAGGAGTTCTTAATTTAAGCTTCCAAACTATGTGGCAACAGGAGCGAAGCATCTCCAAAGCTATTCTTATTCAAAAACAGTCTACTTTGACCTTAAGAGTAGGTAATTGTGTATTGTTAAGGCCACTAGTGACTAGTGTACGGTCATGTAAGGTGATATCGCATGAATTTAAGTATCCTGCCAGACTGCTTAGCGACTCATTAAATAAATGCCCATTTAATTTTGTAGTATCATACAGTTTTACTGTTTTGGAAGAATCTATTTAAACGGTTTTGTAGGGTTCCGTACATCCGATGAATAAACGGTCAAGTGAAAAAAATATCGTGTCCATCAGTTGTCACAGCGTATTTTTTCCATAACATATTAGAGTTAAAAGATTCAATTACGGACGTATAGCGCAAATAAACGAATTTTGATTTTGGGAGCAAATTATAAAATAAAACAAAAATACATGCATCGTGTGAGCATTCGCCGGAGCATTATCTACAGAACTACTAGACCTAAACTTTTACTCAATTCCTGTTATACCTCAATTTATTTTTACGAAAATTCATTGTTTAAAATACTTGCTCACGTATGTATGTAGACCCGAACATAGATATAATTTTCTGAACGTGTTTTGGGGAATTTGGATTTTGAGATTGGCAGTCTTTTTGTGCCGATTATACGACGGGTTTTGATCGCGGGCCGGATTGAATCATGTCGCGGGCCGGACTTGGGCCGCGGGCCGCCATTTCCCCAACCCCAACCTGCCCTAATCTATCACGCCACAATCGTGATATTGTGTACCTAATTGTTTTCGGGCATTCATCGGTGTACGACTTATTCCACCAGATCTTGTAATCTATGCTCACTATAAACTAAAACTGTCTAGATTTAACAAACTGTCTAGATTTAACAAACTGTCTATATGCATTTACCTTGATTCCCACATAAAACACACGCTGCGATTATAAAATAACTTAAATAACAAACATTCCAATTAGTGTTAAATAATTATGACATAAACAATCTCAGCTATTTTATTTGATTATGTATTTAATTGCTAACATTAAGGTCCCTATCCACTACAGCGGACTACACATAGTGCATTGTAGAAGCTGGGCGTTCAGAATTCCCATATTAATTTTGGAACGAGCGTTCGCTTTATCAGTTTTTAAATATGGAACTCAAGACCAGTCGCTGTGGGACCGAACGCCTAGTACATTATTTTCAAATAGTGTACACTGTTTTGTTACACCTGGTAGGCAATAGAAAAACTTTCCCGGTTTGATCCACTAATTACTCCCTATGCTTTGGCCTGTCACGTAATGTAATAATGTCGAGATATGATCGTGATATAACGGTCATAATTATTGATCGTTAAGGATTATGTACTTAAGATTAAGATACTGCCAGAATGCTATTTTGACACATTTATCACTGAATTATAAATAGAAACTGTACTTTATGTCTAATGACGTCAATGTTATCTTTTTTTAATTGTCCTTATATTAATGGATTGGATGGATTTTAATTAGTTTCTTTTTTCTTTAACTATTATCCTTAGATTAATGGATATTTAATTTGCTATATTTTCTTTTATCTTTTAATATATTTAATAGCGCTCACTCACTCATTCACTAATCAATAAATGAACTGTAAAGACTACAAACTTGACATTTGGCACTTTCACCTTTCATTCAGTGGGAGCCATTAGGGGGAAATACAGTCTGTACAAGACTTTTTTTGGAATGAAAATGGAATACAAAACTTGGAGTGAATATTGTTCCGTATTTTCATAAATTTTGATGAATTTTGGTAGAGTAAGTAACTGAGAAAAACCACTGAGCTCGTATCTTGTAGTTCAAAGAGTTATAGGTAATTAATTTTTAAAATGTCGTTTAGGCGTAGAATAGGTCAGCAACGCATTGGCGATCCCCCTTGTATTGCTAATAAATAATAACCATAGATAACTCCCACTTACCATATTACTGAACAATATTCCTGTTTGTCAACCTAAAAAACTAAAGGAGATTGACACTAGTAGGGTCGATAGCTATTTTTTACGTCAACTACGCGTAAGTATAAATATTTCATAGTTCGAATTTCATGACTCGGTAACATGAAGCCTTCCAATCAATGGTATTCATTTCTAGGTTATTGGAGCAATATTCTTTAAAAGGGGAACGGGCACGTGCTATTAAAAATAGATCCTTCTTTGTAGAATTGTAATAAAATACATAACTATTCTATTTTCATTTTATGTTGAAAGTTAAAGTACCTACTTATATTCCTACTATCGTTCCTAATCATCTGTCTGTCTGTCTGTATATATAAAAGGAAAAGGTGACCGACGCACAGCTCAAACCACTGGATGGATCGGGCAGCTATTATGATGTAGGCATCCGCTAAGAAAGGATTTTTGAAAAATTCACCCCTAAGGGGGTAAAATAGGGGTTCGCGGGTGAAACCGCGGGGCGGTAAGCTAGTCCTAACTAATATTATAAATCCGAATGTGAGTTTGTTTGTTTGTTTATTAAGTAACACTTTTCACGCCTAAACCGCTGAACCGATCGCAATGAAATTTGGTGGGATCTTGGGTGAATCCGCGGGGTGAAACCTAGTGAGATATAATCTATACTTACCAATATTTTGTAGTAGTATTTAGTTCTATGGTATGGAGAAGGACATGGGCTACTTTTTTTCTCGGGAACGCGGGTGAAACCGCGGGGGACAGTTAGTACAATTATAAATGAAAAAGTTTGTGTGTATGTTGTTAGTCAATCACGCCGTAACGGCTGGACGGATTCGGTTGTAAATTGACATATAGATAGATCATACCATGAAATAACATACATTACACTTTTATCCCAGTAAAATTATAAGATACCATGAGAAACCGCGAGTTGGAAACCTGTATTTTATAAAAAGGGATTCAAATTACAGGATATATTACTATGTAGATACCTAATATTATAGAGTAAGGTAAGTACATTATTTGCACGTTTGTCAGTTTAACATATTTACCTTGAAAGAAGTTTGATAAAAATCGTAAATTACCCCATCAAAACGAACCGTATTACAAGGTGTAAAAAGGTTCTTTTTTCATACTATTCGCCCATAATGCGTATATAATTACTTGCATAATTTCATTAGATAAAATCGACACAGTGGCCGATTTAAAAAAAACAACTTTCAGGGTATACTTATTATAATTTATTATTATATGTAATTATGTTTCATATTGTAGGTATATATAAGTAATAATCAGTTGATAATAATCTCACAATTCCAAATATTTATATATACCTACCTAATAAGTTTATAATGTACATAACTACATATAATTAATCTTCAATAGGTATATAACAATAAAATTTATATTTCTTCCGCGAAAATATATTTTATTATTCAATTATTATATGTATAGATTAGATATAGCTGGTTTTAATTGTTTATTCGATGTGATTATGTATAATCGTATTATGTATTTATTGGATTGTAATGACATGTAGGATATAGGACATTTTAGTTTATATCTAGCATTAGTAATAATTTGTAGCTATTGGATTTAATGAGATACCTACTTACACTATATATATTTTCTTTGTATAGGCTTGTGTTTGACCACAATCTCACTATGGTAGGTGATGATGTGGCCGAAGGTGGTAAACACACAAAGCCTAGAAGGATCTGGCTCTCAAGTGCAGCTGTCGGAACACACCAATAGGTGTTTGGAGACAAATTTTCAACTTGAGGGTGGTGGCCAGCCAGGCGGGTACTACAAAGTACCCTACCATCGTGCTATGGTTTCCTCACGATGTTTTCCTTCACCGAAAGCTCAAGCTCATTGTAGGATTCGAACCCAAGACCTCCGCCGCGGCGTCCGACGTCACTACCACTGAGCTATCATCGCCTTAAAAACAATATTTAGACACTGAACAAACGGTAGAATATGAGGAAATTATTACACCAAGATCTACAAGTGCTATACATACATAGGTGTTATTAGGTATGTACCTACCACCATGATCTAGTAAATAAATATCTATTTCTATCATAAAGATAAGTACTAAATATATAAGCAAATCCGTGGTGGCGCCGCGTTAAGCTTAAAAATCTGAAATTCAACGTGCTGCGTCCCGCTCCCTACTATAGCGACCTACTCTCATAGAAAACCCGCGTAAACGGAAAGGGCGTAAGCGACAAAATGGTTTTTATTGTTTAATTTAAAAACTACAAATATATTTCATAAAACCTATGTACAAATTATAGTATCAGTTTCAATTAATATATGTAGAAATTTTGGAACCTCAAATCGATCCTCAATGTCGGTAAAATTGGAATCTCTTATTTTAAAGTGGTCTTTTTGATTAATTATTTTGTGTTATAAAAGTTAACCAATCGTGTTATGCTATAGACAAAATAAAGTCAAATACATGATGAATTCTTACAATAAATTTCATTTCGTTCGCTTTAGTCATTGTTGAGAAAAATCGGTATCCTTGCAACCAAAATCTTCAAGGCGTCGCCTTAATATAACCAATTTACAATTACTTGCAAATTTTATCTGGGACTATCACAAGCATCATTTAACAAACGATTTGTGATTTTCAACATTTACCTACAGTTTTTGTTTTGGGTGTTTTTGTGTGTGGGTCGACAGATGTGATAAATTGATAGAATTTACTCTCTTTCTTTTAAAAAAAACTAAAACATTTTGTCTGCAGTCACACTATTGTCCATTTTATGTAACATTGTGCGGGTGACAGGTCACTGAAACATAAAATAATACGCCTCGCTTCTTTTGACAAAAGATGTAATTGAAATACAATAACTATTTCATAATATGATTTTTCGTAAAATATAAATTATTATGCCAATAACAAAATAGAAATTCTTTTTTAATCAACAACTATCATAATCGGTTATGTATACATATTGATCAAAAACAGCCATAATGGGGTGACCAGTAAGTACATACCTACTTAAAGTAATTTTAAAATAATGGTCGTATTCAATAAAACAAGATATATTTTTTTATTCCGATATAATAAATTATAATCAAACGAATTTATATAAGTACTAGCTTCCGCCCCGCGGTTTCACCCGCGGTTCCTTGTGCTCCGATCGCCACCAAACCTTACAGGATTACCCACGGGACTAATATGAAGATTGTCTGAAAATTTAATTGAAATCGGTCCAGCCGTTTTGGAGTCTATAAGGAACATACATACATACATACTTTCTCTTTTATATATATAGATTATTTTGACCGGTGAGTTTTGACTGTAACATCAAATAACATGTTTCATTCGCACAAACGATGCGCAGTAAAAAAAATATACGCTTATTTGACATGGACAACTGTATAAACTATCATTACAATAATTACTAACACTAAAAAACGATATAAGTTGCAGTTTACATATACGACAGATTACCTAATAGTTTTACTATTTCTACCTAACAGTTTGCTTTATTTGTCGGCAGGCATGGTCGGAGCACCCGATGTTATCAAACCATCAGAGAAGGTCGAAGATCATTCACCGCACCTCAACGGGACCCCAGTCTACACGATTAGCGGTAAGTCACAGGCTAACTGCTTTGCAAATAGATTTATAGGTTAGGTTACTGATGTTTATGCGACTTAAAAACGAATTAAAAAAAACAACGAAGAACAAAAGACAAAACGGAAATGTTCTGGACTGAAATTCATTTATTTTATCCATATTCTTTTGCTGACTGCATTTTAGCTGTCCCCCTCAGTTTCTCCCTCGTTCTAGAGATCTGTCCCTCTCTATACCATAGAACTAAATACTATTATAAAATATTAGTAAGAATAGATATATTTCACTAGCTTATGACCCCGCGGATTCACCCACGATCCCCTATTTTACTCCCTTACCCCTCCCCCCCTCCCTTGTTTAGTGAGTGAATTTCTTGTTTATCGGTTTCTCCTTTTAAATATACTGATTAGTGGTGGATGTTTGACCAAGCTCCATACCTTTTTGCTCGTACGTTTGTACTATGTCTGTCAGTCAGTCAAGTCATGGTGATTTTTCGTAAACTCGTTCACTTTTGTAAAATTTTAGTTAAGGTTGCATAACCTTATCAGTCACTCCGCGGGTTTTTCCATCATACTTACATAATATTAAGCTACCTTAAAAATATTAACAATCTGTTATCTATAGATATCAAGTAATAAAAAAAAACGATACCAATGTAATTTAAATTGCTCATTTATATGTTTGAGGATTATTTAAATAGCCTTTTAGATTTTATGATTACCATAAACGAATAGAACATTATGTACCTATTACTCCTGTTGCCATTTTGTCAGAGTCAGAAGTCAATAAAAGCGTGTTAATAAGCGAGACTTTTTGGCGGGAACTTGCGATTTATTTTCATGAATCGGTGTATTTTGAGTAATAGCGGTGGCGTTTTGTAAAATTAAATGAATTCGTGTATCGTGACTTTTTAGGTTGTCTCAAATATTCCATGAAAAGTTTTAGTAGAACGACCACTATTTTACTAAAACTTAACCAACTGTCTTGACCTGACTGTATGTAAATCGGACTTGGCATTGGCCTTTATTTTTTAAGAAGAAGACTGTTAATGTCAAGGCTGTATGGGCAAGAACCCTTTGCTTTTTTAAATAAGGGAAAACATGGTAAACCGATTCCAAATATGTAAACCAATCTTATTAGAAATCTATCACAATATCACTATAGTAAGTGATGATGTGGCTGAAGGTTGTAAGCACACAAAGCCCAGAAGGAACTGGCTCTCAAATGCAGCTGCTGGCATAAAATATTTGACTTTAATGCAGAAAATTCATGGAAAAAGTTAATTATTTAATTAGTTAATCGTTTACATTGTGATTGACATAATACAAACAATGCAGTCGTGTAAAAGGCTTTTATCACAGTTTATTTGCTCTGTGTAATCTCATCTCTTCAAACAAGCAGTGTGTGCGCACAAACACGCTTGACGCAAAACAAACATGGCCGTTTATTTTACTATTTTTTTACGAGTTGCGAATTTATTGTGTAAAATGCGTATGTTATTTTTTTTTCATTGTTGATTTTTCGGTCATTCAGTAGAATTTATTTAGGTACTTATACAATTTTTTTTTTGTGCGGTATCATTTAGTATCTTGCCACGTTTCCTATTTATTCTAACCTTCTGAAATAATCGCTTATGACCTCTGCCTTCAAATTATTAACATTATATCTAATCTCGAGTAATCTCTAAATACTTACTATATAACAAAGTAGCTATCTGCCTCTGTCTGTTTCTCCGCATACTTCTATCTAAACCACTCAAAGGTTTTTGACACGGTTATCACTAATAGAAAGAGCAATTAACGAGGAAGGTTTGTGTAAATTGCACCCGAGCAAAGCCAGGACGGGTCGCTAGTAATGATTTAAAAAAAAGTCATAGTAAATCATGATGAGCCTTCAAATTAAAATTGAAGGTTCTACGGAACAGGGATTTTCTTCAAATAGGTAGGTAACGTTGGATGAATCTCGTTAATCGGTTATTGTTTTGCGCAAACTACAACAAGTGATTTCATGATTGATCTGCTAATAGTTAAAAAACTTGTTTGCGCACGTCATACCTACATAAATGTGAGCATGCGACTACTGTACGTACAATAGCTATTATACAAAAAAAAAAACGAACAAGTTCGAATTTTCAAATTGCATAACTAAATTTATTAGCAAAAACCATTATTTTGATGATGTCTGAAATATTGCTAGAGACATTTCATGTATGTAAAATATCTAATATTATAAGCATAATTATTTAAAAAAAAGAAAACGCTTTTTCATTTCGGAAATAAAGGAAAAGCCGTGATATGACGCACAGAGATACTGAAGCGACAGTGTTCTTTTTTTAGGGATCCATACCCAAAGGGTAAAAACGGAACCCTATTACTAAGACTTCGCTGTCTGTCAGTCCGTCTGTCTGTCCGTCTGTCTGTCCGTCTGTCTGTCCGTCTGTCTGTCCGTCTGTCTGTCTCCAGGCTGTATCTCAAGAACCACGATAGCTAGACAGTTGAAATTTTCACAAATTATGTATTTCTGTTGCCGCTATAACAACAAATACTAAAAACAAACAAAAAATTGCATTCCGGGAGTGCCGACAGAAGTGAAAACTTTTTTTTTTTTGAGAGATTGAAATTGAGATTGAGAAAAGAAACTAACAGTCAAACTGCGTCTCATCATACCGGTGTCGCGTATCATAACGGTGTCGCGAGTCCAGAGGTACCTCATCTAAAAATATGCGTACCGCGCTAAAAGAAGTTTACACTTCAATAAAATAAATATTTAAGGGGGGCTCCTATACATACATAGTTACGCCAATTGATAAAGACCTCTGAGTTATATGGGCGCTCATACACTTTAGAGGTCTAGCTAAATTGTGCATTTCCCGTGATGAACGAACGATGAAAGTTTGTACGGAACCCTCGATGCGCGAGTCCAACTCGCACTTGGCCGGTTTTTAAACTTTGTACTTAGTACGAACCCTAAATATTGATGTATTTGTAAATTGATATAATAACATTATTTAAAGTCATTATACTGTAATCAATAGATAAGTAGGTATATACTACATTACATTCTTTAGTCAAATCAAAGTTTATCAGTCAAATTCAAGTAATATCTATGATTCACGTTCTATTGACGTAAACAATTTGAACACAAAAGTGTCTGCAATTTTTTTGGAACGCTACAATCTAAAATCAAAATTGATTCTTTGTTTGAAAATACTCCATTCGAAAACAAATAAATTAAAAAGAGAATCCTTTGTTTTTTAATATAAAATGACGTCAATGATTTTTGACTCTCATTCTGATATCTCCTAAAGAGCAATTTTAATAATGTTTGCTGCAGCGCCCCCTGTTGAGTTGTCACCGTAACATCTATCTAAGAATATGCACCAATTACACTCAAACCCATAACTGAAAACTGAATCAAAATCGGACAAGTTGTTATGGAGAAAAATGGCAACATTGATTCACACAAACAAACAAACATCCTCTCACCCCCAACACATATACGGTCTCCGTTCCGTCGCGGGTAATAAAAAAATGCGACGGGGCTTGTTGAATGAAGATAATAACATTGAGTATAGAAGGTTACTCTACGAGACAAATATCAAGGCGTGTTTTCGTACCTCAATCTTGGGTCGTAACTAAGTACGTTGCAGAGTTAACTAACATACCGACCGGAGCACGGGTAACTTAGGTGTTCGACCTCGTAGTGGCGCCCAACTGTTCTAAGTGCTGCTCAGAAGCGCTTCAGAAGTGCTGGGCCTCCTTCTCGAGGCATCCGTCACATGGCTCTCGGCAGTCGGCTCCCTCCCGGCTATATGCCACAGATATACCTCCCGAAACAACCGTGTCCCGAGAGGATCTGTGTCAACTGGAAGGTAAACAAGCCGTACCTCCGCTCCAGCCACTTCTCCAACACTGGATGGACGGCCTTTATGGTCTCAGACCCGCACTAGGGTGCTCCAGCCTGGACCTCCACTACTGGATAGCCGGCGAGCGCAACTATGCTCTGCGCTCTTCCACCTCGCTTTTCACCCGATGGATTGGACACAAACCATTCGGATTTGCTTACAGTTACACCAGTTTGGATTACGAGTACTAGCTTATGGTAATGATAGTGTCATTTTCAATAGGGATGATGACGGACACATCAAATCAGATACTTTTTATGAGATGTCAAAACGATAGATTTTATATGGAGTTTTGTATTAAATACATAGTTATGACGTCATAATTATAAAGCATCAAAAGTTTAAATTTTTATCGTTAGATTGGTCATTAAAAATCATAAAAAAGGATAAATTTAATAAAAATAATCGTGGTTTCGCCCCTTTTTTAGATGTTTTATGTACATTGGTTAGTGTTTGATAATTTATTTTGAATGCAGGCAATTTTGACCTGTACATAGTTGTAGTTGGTTAAAAATAAACAACAAAATTAAATTATATTATTCTTAATAACTGTGGTATTATTTACCTAATTAGAAGAATAATTTTAAAGGATTTGAACCAAAACATACGTTTGATATCCAACCTATATTATTACTATATCTACTATGCGATAGTCTGACTTTAATACATTCTAACTAATATTATTCCTTATTATTATTATGTGAGTTTGTTTGTTTGTTACCTTTTCACGTCCAAACTGTTGAACCGATCACGATCAGAAGGACATGGGCCACGGGAACGCGGTGGAAACCGCGGGGGACAGTGCTAGTCTTGATATAAAATGGTTACAAAAAAAAAACAACCGTTTGTCAATAATACAAAGCGTGCAATCAAGTAGCGGAACACAAGAAATACAGTGATAGCTTTAAGATGTTTATCGAATCGATTTCAATCTAAATACCGGTTTGTTTTTCAGCTTTATTTAAAATTGATTGAACGTCGCACATTGTGATTGATTTTTATCACATAGACTTGGGCATTTTTAGGGTACCGTACCAAAACGGGACCCTATTACTCCCCGCCGCTTGTCTGTCCGTCTGTCTGTACTAATCTTTTATAATTCATTTGGTACGTAGACAAATACCCCATGTCTTATAACATTTTATAACATGTCTGCTACCTTATCAGTCTGCGAGTAATTTCAGCAAGTAAATAATGTAATACGTCCATAAAAATATTAGAAAGCCTTATATTATATCATTTAAATACATAATCATAAGCTTACATAGTTAATAACCGTTATAAAATAATAAAAATACATTTTTATAGAATTTTTTGCGAAGTAGCTGTATACATATGAATTACTAGATTCCGCTTCGCGGTTTCATCCGCGTTCCCGAGGGATCTTATGTTTTCCCGGGATAAAAAGTATCTTATAGCCTTCCTCGATAAATGAGCTGTCCAACAGTAAAATTATTTTTCAATTCTTACTAGTAGTTCCTGAGATTACGTTCAAACAAACAAACGTAAAGTATAGATTGGGTAGGTTTTGTTTACTACCTGCTTTTTAAAAGACTTTTTTTCATGGTAAATAAGACTCCTAGTGTTTGACCACAATCTCACTATGGTAGGTGATGAAGTGGCCGAAGGTAGTAAGCACACAAAGCCTAGAAGGATCTGGCTCTCAAGTGCAGCTGTCGGAACACACCAATAGGTGTTTGGCGACAGATTTTCAACTTGAGGGTGGTAGCCAGCCAGGCGGGTACTACAAAGTACCCTACCACCGTGCTATGGTTTCCTCACGATGTTTTCCTTCACCGAAAGCTCAAGCTCATTGTAGAATTCCAACCCACGACCTTCGCCGCGGCGTCCGACGTCACTACCACTGAGCTATCATCGCCTTAAAAAAATAATAATAGTTAATAGAATAATAATAGAACTGTTATTTCAAATAGTTGATAGATTATAATTATTTTAATGTTTCCTTCCTCATACATGGCATGGTTAGGCAGATCAATGTAACAGTACATTTAGTGTGGTGTACATGGAAGAATGGATCTTAACGGTGTAATGTTATTATCTGAGTTCCAAATTGAAGGTACGTTGGTCCCTTTCTCTTTATTATTATTGTCCCTATTACTAATGTAAATTCAAGTGGGGTTTCTTGGTTTGTCCTGCAGTTTTACATGTGTTCAGTCCACTTATCGGGTGCAGACACTTTACTTGCCTGTGCGTGGTCTCCAGTCAAGAATTTGACTGAAGATTTGTTTATTGTAGAGGACCGTCGGTTAATTTAGTTTTTATCCCAACTCCAGGCACAGCCCTCTCCATTGCCTCAGTGACTTTCAATTTGGATCCGGGGCCAGGCCTATTTTTAAAGATCACGATTCAGTGGCAGGACGCATTGTAAAAAATACCTTTGTTTTTTTTCGTTGAATATTATGTCCTAAAAGAAAAGCCTAGGTCTTAGAAACTATTTCTGTTTACTTTATAGCCTGAGTGTATAGGCATGCGTGCAACATCCTTGTAATAACTCATTCCAGGGTAAGGTCGGTCCACACGTAAGCCCATTTTTTTTAGACTGAGTATAGTACCTACTTACATCCTACTTCCTACTAATATTATATGCGAAAGTTTTGAGGATAGATGGATGGCTGGATGGGTGGATGTTTGTTACTCTTTCACGCAAAAACTAAACTCCGGAACGCGGGTGAAACCACGGGGCGGAAGCAAATTTATCATAAGTGTGTTTGTTTAACTTTTTTAAGTAAAGTTCGCAAAGTATTTTGAATTTATATAATCATAAAGTACAGAGTAGATAGTAGGCACAGTAGTGAGTATGTATTGTATACGTACCTACATATTTATTTTTTTACATAAATAAATAAGTAGCTAGCCAGTAGCGAAAGCATTTCACGATAATGTCATAAGTTTATCGTAAAATTGCATGATTTATAATGTGCTATAGATAATTTTCTATACTAATATATCACGTGTATTTGCTTGGCATTTATGGTATAAAGTTATATTCAAAACGTAAATAAATAGATCATAGCAAAATGTATAAAACAGACTACCTTCCGCCCCGCGTTCCCGAGGGATCTTATGTTTTCCCGGAATAAAAATAGTAGCCTATGTGCTATTCCAGACTATAATCTATCTCTCTGCCAATTTTCATGAAGATCCGTTTTGCCATTCTAGGGTGATTGAGTAATAAACATCCATCCATACAAAGGATAGTAGAATATATAGGTCCTAAAGACAGTCAAATGGTATAAGCTGAACAATAGATTGGATATAGGAAATATTACTTGATTAATCTGTAAATTCAAATATCACTGTAAAAGTTTAAAAAAAAAAAAAAATTTTACGGGCATTTTGTATCAACCGTCAACGAATCAACCAGCCAGTCTATAAAGTAACTTGTTTCAAGAATATGATGATTTTCGAATTACCTATTTACGTTTTGACATCCACAATCTTTATCTTTATATATAAAACTTCAGCATCTGTATGTTTGTGTCCGCAAAACTCAAAAAGTTGTCAATGGATGAGTAACATGATTTTTAGGGTTCCGTACCCATAGGGTTAAACGGGACTCTATTACTAAGACTCCGCTGTCCGTCCGTCTATCACCAGGCTGTATCTCATGAACCGTCATAGTTAGACAGTTGAAATTTTCACAGATGATGAATTTCTGTTGCCGCTATGAAATGAAATGAAATAATTTATTCATTCAAATAGGCCTTCACAGGCACTTATGAATAGTCAGACTCTAACGCACGGTTCGGACGGCTATGACAACAAAACAAAAAAAAATCAGAATAAAATAAATATTTAAGGGGGCTTCCATACAACAAATGTGATTTTTTGGCTTTTTTATAGATAATAGTACGGAACCCTTCGTGCGTCCGATTCACACTTGGTCGGTTTTTTTATTTACGTAAGAAGTTTGCTAAGCAGGCAGGCGGCCCCACCTGATGGGAAGTGACCACCGTCTCCTATGGACATTACAATACCAGTGGGATTACCACTGTGTTGTCGACCTTTATAAAGCCTAGAAGGCATCTGGCTCTCAAGTGCAACTGCCGGAACAAAACAATAGGTGCTTGGCGACAGGTTTTCAACTTGTGGGTAGTAGCCAGCCAGGCGGGTCCTACAAAGTACCCTGCCACCGTGCTATGGTTTCCTCACGATATTTTCCTTCACCGAAAGCTCAAGCTCATTGTAGGATTCGAACCCATGACCTTCGCCGCAGCATCTGACGTCACTATCACTGAGCTATTGTGATGTAAAATTGATATTGAAAAACTAGCGTTATCCAGGATAGCAACCAGTGGTGACTGCCACAAACAACGTTCCTATACCGTTGCTATGTACTCGAGTTGCTCGTTAGGTACTCGAGTGTACCCTTTTGTTTACTTACGCACTTACGCGTGTCTGTTTATCATGTTCGATTAATTTATAATTTTATTTTTATTATAAGTAAAATCATTCACGTTTATCTATCTCTTTAAATATAGCGTTATCTTTTATATCTACTTACTTAAAGGGAGGTTTATATAGATGTATAAAAAGTAATCCAAATAAAAATTCTGAGTGATTTTTATTAAAACTGGAAATACAATTAGGTAGGTACGTACGATTTTTGCGCAAAACTTACTTAGGTACTGAATTATGAACCCTGTTTTTACTCAAAGCTTTTACCAATGAAGCAATGATATTAGAATAAAAAAACCGGTCAAGTACGAGTCGAACTCGTGCGCCGAGGGTTCCGTAACTACCCATTATACCGCCAAAATATTTTCTTTCACACAATAGCACAATTTTATTTATTTACCTTGTTTGCGGTCAAAAAAAAGCCGGCCCCAACTGGATTCAAGAAGCCCAATCTAGAGAGAACTGGCTATCTTGGAGGAGGAGGATCTTAGAGGAGGCCTTTACTTGCAGAGGGGTTCTTGCAGATAACTAAATTACAATAATAAACTTAACATACCATTAATTAAAAATTCAGTAAAAAATATAAACTAACAATTTAATTTAAGAACTAAACTTAATTACTAACAAAAATGTATAATACTAACATAGAATATAACATATTTTCTGTTTGTTATCTGCAACGGAATATAAGGCTTTTTATTCTTATTTATTTTATTACCTTGTTTGCGGTAGGTTCCAATTAAGCAGACCTCTAAATTATATGAGCGCCTATACAACTCAGAGGGCTATCTTAATTGGCGTCAACTATGTATGTATGGGGACACCCTTTAATTTTCATTTTTTTTTATTTTTTGGAATTTTTCCTTTATTTGTGCTGTTAGACCTTGCTTTTTGCCAAATTTCGTGATTCTAGGTCCACCCGTTCCTGAGAAAATCAGTGGTGACACACGGACAGACGGACAGATGGACAAGAAAGTAATAAGGGTTCCTTTTTTCTACCTTTTGAGGTACAGAACCCTAAAAAGGAATGCCCTATGTAGCTAAATCTATGAACAATACCTACCTACAATACTTATAACGTAATTTTGAATTTTCTCTTTACCTCTGTGACCACCTAGTTTAAAATTCTAACCTATTTGTTAGCTTTTTTTAACATGAAAAGAGTTTTTCTACCACAAGAAAGTATTCTTTTTTATACAAAAAAAATAAAAAGGTTATTTCTAAAAATTTTAAGCGTATTATTAACACAGACATACTATTGACAGATAATTGCTGATATATATTACAATGATGAACCGAGTTTCATTATCGTTGTAAATGATGTAAATAATGTGGGTACATAATTATTATCGAGAACCCACATTCGGATTGTTATAAACAGTGTAAACAAAATAAAATGTTTATTATGCAGCCAGTGCTTATAGTTACAAGTCCTGCAATTTAGTTTTAAAATGTAATCAAAAATAGAACACCATAAAATTATAACTGTGATTCCTTTTTTTTATAACAATATGTGACTAAAGTGTTGTGATTTTTGTGCCTATATGATTTACATTAAAATAGTTATTACTTAGTTAAATTTATTTAAACTTTTAATACGTATTATTATATCATCGTTAATTATTTATTTATCTATAATTTTGTAATCTTATCTTCAATAATAAGTATACGAAAGATATATTGACATTCACGTTACAAAATGTACTGTTTGACCCAGAAATTTACTAAATGTACTTAGTTTTTAACAAGGAAATGATTTAGTTCCGCAATTTGTTCGTTTAAACGCCTCTTGTGATTGATTTCTTAGTCTTTATTCGACTTTACGACGATCGATTCGTTTAAAAATCGAATAAAATTTCATGTCAAAATTTTACAATGTAAAATTGTGGATCAAGTTTATAATTTTATTTATGTTTTTGCAAAATGTCAGTTATAAATATGGGTGCTAGATTAGAATTGACAGTGGATAAGTTTTGGAGGCGACTACATGGATATACTGTAATAGGTAAATATCACTTTTAATAATAGTAGGTATTTACAGTACTTCACTAAAACCTTTGTTTACTTACCTCGTCAAATATCTCTGGATACGGACTATTAATACGATAGACACTAATGTTTAGATAGTACTATCACGAACGAATATGTATCTACATAATAGAGATTAAAAAAAAACAAACCTGTGGATACTTACATCTGTCTATTCCTCGAGTCACAGCATAGGTCAATAGAAGTAATAAAATAAGAAGAGAAAACCTGCAACCTTGGCCCAACATATTTAGCTTTCACGAACGTTCCGGCATGCAGCCATGTTTATAATGGCTTTATTATTTATTTAGTTTTAATACCGCTACTGTGACCCGTGGTTTCAACCGCTTCTTGACGATAAATCGTCTATCTGGACTCCAACTTAGTCCCCGGATTAGAATCAAGACGTAGCAAACAATCACTTGCAGATTTCCGCCCTACGAGTCCATCCACGATCTCCTATTTAACCCCCTTAGGGGCTGCATATTCAAATATCCTTTCTCACTGCTCATCTACCTTATAAGGAACTCCTGCGCAAAATTTCATGCTTCTAGACCCACCGGTTTAGGCTGTGCGTTGTCTATAAAGAGGTACTTACTACATTTTTGTGATCCATCAGCTGCACTTGAGATCCACTTCCTTCTAGGCTTTGTATGCAAGCCCTCAGCCACACTATCACTTACCACAGTGAGATTGTAATCAAACACAGGCCTACACAAAAAAAAAAGATAGGCTTATCAACAAAACGAGAATTACACCGGAATTCACATACCGGTGAGTACCGGCAAGTGTTAAGTAAATTGGCAACATGTGGTTATATAGTAGGTAAATGTGTTATACTTAGTTATGTTTTTACTCCGAAACAATGTGTGCAGTGGTCATAAAGGTAATAAAATTTACCCTAAGAATAAAAAACATGAGTGAATGAATGAATGAAATAATCTTTATTTTTTATTTGTATAGAGGTATTTACAATAATTGTAAGAAATACAAACTATAATACTTATACAAAAAATATCCTCAAAGCCTTCGCTGCTGTCGATAGGCAAGGTTCCCAACAGGCTGGCAGCGTTCCATTTTTGGATGGCCAAGCTTATGCGTTGGCGGAAAAAGCTCCCAGCTCGTCGGTCTCCCGAAGCCTAGATGAGCTTGGATGATAAAATCTGAGCTAATCGGCGAGCCTCGAACCCACACGGACCCAAGGTTTCAACATATTGTATTCACCATAATATACATAAAAGAGAAGTAAAGACATAAGAAACAGAATACGATCTAGGCGGGCGATTTCTTCCACACAACCTTTGGGTAAGAGGTAATAAATAAAATATTGGAAGGTATTAATACTACGCTAAATATATACAAACATCGGTTGTAAATACTTAGAATAAACAAATATATAAAGCAAACAAATCGACAATAACATTTTATCTTTTATATCTAAGCTAACTTCTAGATTACTATTTATTTAGCGCCCGGCCCTTGATCGGGGTACAGCGATATTGTCTTTTGGAGCTCTTTGGTTGACGCTTTCGCACCATGTAAATTGTGTTTCAGTTTATACCATAATTTTGTCACTTTTTCCTTTTTGTCATATACACACAAATATTGTCAGTGAGACTAATTAAATAATGTTATTCAATAAATCTGACTTGGTTTTGAAAAAAATACTTGCTGAGATTCTTGCCGGCTCTTCTCAGCAAAAAAACATTATTAAATATATTAAATCTATGCCTTCCGCCATCGCTTGTTAGATTTCGATCTAAAATACGTTACAACTTTGTGATAGTTCTGATGGGTCCGTTGTGGTTGCAATAAGATTAAATTTGGAATAACTTGACTCAACGGTTATCTATCTATGGGAATTTTGTATAATTATATTTTTCCAACATGTCTGAAAAAAGAATGCATCAAAAATACTGGCAACTAAGAAAATAATAATTTATCACCAATAAAAAATAAACAAAATTAGAAAACACGTAAACAATAGACAGTTATAAGTTATGTCCATAAAAACAAATGATCGAAGAAAACAAAGATCAATCAATACAATTGTAAATTGCCATCTCTTATTATTTTTAATGAAAGAAGAACTTTGTATTGTAAATAATTGTGTATAGTGTATTATTGCAAGAATATTTATAAATATTGAACATCGAATTGTATTTTGCGAGTAAAGTGTTAAAATTGACTTTCAACAGATTCCATAGGTAGTACGTAAGGAGTCAGGACCACGCAACTTTACTTTATTGTTCCTTTTTGTTTGTGCTGATCCTACTAATATTATTAATGTGAAAGTTTGTTTGTTACCACTAGCTCCGTAACAGCTGAACGGATTTGGTGAATGATAAAATTTGGCACATAGATTGATCATAACCCGGAATAGCATATATATTATTCATCTCGGGAAAACATTAGATCCCTCGGGAACGCTGGTGAAATCGTGGGACAAAAGCTTTATACCTAGACTTGGCTGTCAATTGTTTTATTTCAGGCATAACTATTTCTGCTCCTCATCTTACGAATGGAATTAATGTATTATATTACAATTAAATTAAAGCCAATAAAATTAATTACTACCCAACAACATATTAGTTCATACCACCTGTGATAAAATTTTCATATCAATTAACGAAATTACTATGTCAATAATTAGTCATATTTCAATTGTCCCATTTCCACACTATCCTTGCAACGTGCACCTGCCACTGCCTGTCACTACGGGTGTTTCTCTGTGTAATTTATACGCTAATTATTCTATGTCACGTTCACATTCATGCCATGGTTGTTTATGGTACAACTAATAAAGTAAACCATAAACAAGTAATATTGTTTATGGTCAGCGTTAGCTTGTCTTCACTATTGTGATTTTTTTAAAGAAAATAAATTAGTATCCTCGGACTTCACATCTGATCCCAAACTCATGATCTCAGCCGCAAGACGTCCACTGCTGGACATAGGCCAAACTAAGCTGGGCTAAATATATAAATATAATAAGTAGTCGGACCAAAGAACAATGGAATCCACTATATATGTCATGGCAGTTAGGGTTTCTAACCTCCACGCCACGTTTGACCGTCGTGGTCGTTCACCATGCTAAGTGTATCAAGATTTTATATGGAGTAGAATTTATTTTGCGTTGTCCCATATATTTGATGAGCAACTCTGTAATATCATCTTGATAATGTATAATTTCCAAATAAATTATATCTACCTAAATAGATTTCTAAAGGTTTATTTATGACGAAACTGAATTATTTGAAACAGTTTTAATAAAAATAAAAACATTCTCCAAATTATTAAAATACTCATCTTCATAATCTTTTGCGTATTTTATTATTCTATTTAGATAACTGTAATACGGTCAAAAGAAATCCCGATTCTTTGAAATCCTTGAAATCATACTAAAATACATTATCAGATATCGGATTGACAAAATCAATGCTAATATTCTAAAATATAACCCACATTTCTGTTGACATAATAACCTTGTTTTTTTTTTCAAGTGTCCCTTTTTACTTTTTATCTTATTGATTATTATTATCGTAAGGTATATTACTGATAATTTTAATGTAAATATAAATATTGCTCAGTCCCACTGCTTCGTGCAAGCGATAATCCTAATCACGTACTAGAAAACGACTAACGATTTCGATGACAGTTACAGCTTTACGGGGGCGAAGAATCGTTCTAGCTAGGTGTCCTATCTAGGAAAATTCGTTTTTTCTATTTTCACCCGGGCAAAGCTCGGTCGCCCAGTATACTAGGCTTGAAATAAGTAGTTCCAATAAAGACTTTATGATATTTGTTACAGATGACATTGGTGGTCAAGAGTGTCAAGACAACACTTACAGCATGGCGTCCGTAAACTCCAATGGTGATATGAAAAGTTCAGGAGATCCGCCGGATAAGATCACCGACGCTGATGCAGAGAAACAACCTTTATCCGGGGTGAGTTTGGCAGTAACATTAAAAAAAAAAATTAAAACCTGTAGGAGAATTTCTCTATAGATTGTGTTAATCGAATTTAAACCGTTATCAATCAATTGTTTCTACATCTAAAAAAATTATATAGACCTCGTTTTGCAATTTAATAAAAAGTTGCCGATTTGACATTTTTAAATGGTACATTATTATCATATAGGTGCCTAGGTGAGAAGAATCCTTGCTAGTTAGTATATTCGGTTAGTATTTGTTGTTAATAATAATTAATGATACCAAAGATTATTGTGATCATTGACTGTTGGTTCCAGCAACCGATAAAATGCATATAATTTCATAATTGCACATTGCGATAAAATTGCATAACTTATTCGGAATGTAAAAATATAACTGTAATCATAAAACGCATGAATATAATAGCAGTAAGTAGCAAAATTTAAAAAAACATGAAAATTACCAATCGAACAAATTAATAAAGAAAAATTCATTCATAAATAATATCACGAAATTATTGTATGCAACCGGTTCGATTTAGTTTTCTTTTGATAACATAGTCATTAAAATTACCTAATACCGATAAACTAGCACGGGATATAAATAAATCATCGAATACCGTTAGTTTTAGTTTGAAATTCACTTGTAATGGATTTGAACTTTGATAAAATACGTACAGTATTTAATAATAAATTAATAAATAGTACCTACTTATTATGATGTTATTTTCGTCTCATACAATATTTGATTCAATTATGCAACACATTTTTCTTGTAACCGAGTTATTAACTCGAATACAAGCTTTGCATCGCTTCGCTCACAACCTTAGTTAATTTCGTAATAAACCTATTTTTCAATTTAAGTTTGGAACGCGTGCGTTCTAAATTCAATTGTTAGTCAATGCGCGTGTTCGATATTAAAAATTGGCTCTAGAACAATCTTATTGACAAGTGCGGGGCTTTAAATATTATGTTTTTCGAATAGCAATTTATTATTTATTTTCATACATATGTACACGTGTAATTTTTTTTAATAATATTTTCAGTTCAAGATTTCAAGCCGTAATGACGTCGAATGCCGTGGTTAGACTGTGAGTCCGAATCGTACAATGAGCTTGAACTTTCCGTTAAATTTAATGTAAATTCAACTACCTTATCTTAGTTTGCGTAATCGAGTGATTCATTTCAATATTATTAAATAATGCAAGACGTGTTGATATTTCACTAGTTACTAAGATAATATAAATACATTACAATAGTACATCAATTATTACTCAAATATAAAGCAATAAAGCTTTGTATTCATGCTAAGTACATGTTGTAAAACGTATAGGTACTTACTTACAAAAATCATGATATTTTATAGGAAAATCATTATGCTGTTAGATGTCGCAGCCGAATTGTTGAATCTCCCGCCATTAAAAACAGCTAGCCGTTTTTAACAGCTCAGTTCTTTCGTTATTTTTATCAATAATGCGTGCACAAATTCACCATCTATTTTACTTCCAAAAATGTCATAGAATATCTGTATCCCCGACTATTATTTAACGTAACGTTTATTAATTTACAACAAGCGCTAAAATTGGGAACAAATAATATGATAATGCGGCAGCTCAATAGTTCGTTTTACAAAACAGCAACAGTAAATACATTAGTCAAAATGGAGAACGCCAAACGCCATTACATTTTGGCTTATCGAACGTTTTAGAACGTAGAACGTTTAGGATATTTTGATATCTAATTTTAGGCGAAGCGGGCGAAAGCGAGCTGTATAGGTACATGGTGATTTTTTGTCACTGGCAATACTTGCAGGGCTGATAGTACTCAATAATATGAACAACTTTTATTATGGGACCAACTCTGTAAAATAAAACGGTTGCATGTATTAAACTTTTGTATGGAACAGCCGAAATTTTTTTCGTGATTTCACAGTTAGTCCCGTAATATTTTTTTTTCATATTGATGAGTACTTCCACCCCTGCAAGTATTGCCAGTGACTAAAAAATCACCCAGTATAATGACACCAGCTTCCGCCCCGCGGTTTCACCCGCGTTTCCGAGGGATCTTATGTTTTCCCGAGATAAAAAGTAGTCAATAGCCTTCCTCGATAAATGGGCTATCCAACACTAAAATAATTTTTCAATTCGAACCAGTAGGTCCTGCGATAAGCGTATTCAACCAAACAAACAAACTCTTCAGCTTTATAATATTAGTAAGATACTAGTTGATTATTATCATGAAATCACAGACTGAAGTAACTAATATAAATGAAGTGCAAAATACACGAATGATTCTGTACTGTAATGCTTGAAGGATTATGATTATATTGTTGTGGATGAGTGCCACTTTAATATGCCCCTGCCCCTGTTTGTATATCAAATTGACGGTTATTTTACAGATATTTGAAGTGTAAACTTCTTTTAGCGCGGTACGCATATTTTTATATGAGGTAAAACCTCTGGACTCGCGACATATAGATGCAGTTTGACGTTTTTAGTTTCTTTTTTTTTCTCCCATTAAAATAATTGCGGCCAGTTCGCTGTCAGTAGTTTTGGCGCCATAACAAAACGAACTCACTGAGAAAAAAAATCTATTATAGATTGTAATAATTTTAATGATAATGATTATAATACAAGAGCTCAATCTCAATCTCTCAAAAAAAAAGTTTTCAATTTTTTTTTTAGTAAAGAGTTTTTGAACTTAAACTTGAATTTGGAATCATTTAAAGGTTTTTTCCTCGTTTTAATTTATTACGCCAATTTTGAGCGCCTATGGGACGTAATTTTATTATTCGCTCAAGAGACGCAAGATACAATAATCCAATTATTGTATAAATTAATTATGCTTTTAAAACTAGTCAAAACCATAGGTTGGTTCCTTATCAATAAATAACGGACATTGGAAAATTTGAATAATGTATAATTCTATAACGTTTAACGCAATTACGTCTCATAAGCGCTTGAAATTGACGTAAATATTAGTACACCATGAATTTGTTAATTGTAGGAGTAAAGGAAAAACCTATAGAATTGTTACCTATAGAATGTACCTCCGCTACCACGGTTTAACGCACAATCAGGAACCTATTCATGCAAAAGATAATTTGTTTTTTTTGTTGTAAATCTTCATTAATTCCATTTACCTATAGTTTACTGATAGTAAAAATATTGACTTCATGTCATTATCAATTTCTTAGTAATCAAGTGAATTGTTTATGTGTCCTTAATTTATAACGATTAGATAAGAAAAAAAAACCTTTACAATTGTGTAAATTACATACTCAAGAAAAATGCAATTGATCCACTGGACTAGATAATAAGTATTTTTACAATAAGGCCTTGTCTACATGTGTAGGTATATATTATAACCATAATATTATTAATATTATATATACGAATGTAACTCTGTCTGTTACGTTTTCACGCCTAAATTGCGAAGAAATTTGGTACGTAGATAGCTATGGAGTGGGACATACTTAGGCTACTTTTTTTTTCTCGGAAACCGCGCGGAACAGCTAGTATACTATATAATATGACAAACGGTCCATCCTGAGCATAATAAGTTGACATCAATAAACGCTTACCCGTTTACATTTACTATATTATTGTAATGGTGAAATTAGTTCTATGAGTAATCCGCGAGAGGCGCTGAACCAATTCCTATAGAGAAATATTTACAAACGTTAATTTATACGACAACATTGAAATTATCTTTTGTTTTGCGGAATAATTTTGTCATCAAAAATTTCCATTGTTATTAATAAACAAATAAAATGATAAAATCAAGGTATCATTCGAATACCAACTGAATCATCAAGTCATAAAGTCGATATTTGACAGTATGTTTGTATAAAGGTGGTTTCCACAACCATTAATTCTTAATTCAATCATGATAATTATATTATAACATACGATAGATATCGGTAAGAAAAACGGTATTGTACATAGTCATTAAAAGGTAAGCTCTGCTTTTAGTATTGTCTCTGCCTCGTCACGTGAGTAAAAAAAAACAAATTTGAACGATGTTCTAAATTTAAAATCAACGTCGTTTCCAGTTCCATCGCGACAGAAGAAAAGATATATTTGTTAGGGAAGAAATAGAAGATGAAGGGGAAACTATCATTCTTCAATCGGTTGAAGAGCGAGATGAAGAGCAACCCCTGCAGGATGAGGGGGTTGTTGTTAGGAAGGTATTTAGGCAGGTAAATGAACATGTGAATTGAGCGTTTATTCTTTTGTTTTGTTCACCTTATGCTTGAAATTTAAAAATATTGTTTAAAAATTTCAGCATTTTCTTTTCGCCTACGCTCAAAATTATAAAAAAAAATGCTATTATTGTACGCTGCTTTCGTTTTGCTTTTTCTTTGTATTATTTTAATATCACTTTTCTTGTGTAAAAATAAATGAGTCAAATATAAATAATTTTGTTTACATAATTTATCATTATAATGCTTTTATCGTTATTATCAAAGATTTCTAACTCTTCATATGAGCACCATATTTTTAGAAGATAATGAAGTAAGTACCTACTTGATATACAATGTAAATACTAATGGACACGAATTTATCGACCACCTTAATGTCATCGCCACTATACCTCATTTAGACTTAATTTTCTTAATCTACATCTATAAAACAGTAGAAACGAGACTGACTGACAGACCTAGAATTTTGGGAAAAAAAATCCTTGTGTACCTACGAAGGGATTTTTTGAAATTCCATCCCTAAGGAGGTCAAAAAGGGCTTACGAAACTGCGGAGCGGATAGCTGGTACCTACTGCAATAAAAAAGGGGAAACCACGATGAATGTAGAATACATGTTATTATATTTAATTACTAACCTAACCATAAAGAGTACAGCTTTTGATGCTATACAATTATGACGTCATTATATATAAAACTCCTTTACTACAAAATTCTTAAAAAGTTGCTGATTTGATATGTCAGTCAACATCCCTAAAACCGTAAAGATAAACTGACAGATAGACAAAAAAAAATATCGGTATCTATGCATTCTGTTCTCTTCCTATATTAATCAGTTTTTGGTAAATATATTAAATATAAAGACGCTGGTTTTACAATTTTATTACTTATATGTATAGATTAGGCAACAAAGTTGCGCACTTCAAAACGCAATATCTAAGAGTCTTTATCAGCAAATTACGCAGAAATAATTTTATTATAATAAGTACTAGCCTTACAATTAGTTGGAAATCTTAAAAAAATGAGTAAACATCTAAGTATTTGAAATTATAGTATTCTAGAATAAAAATGGCGTGCGTAAGAGTGAATAGACTATGGAAGCAAATTGGAGATGCGTTTACATAAATATGGAAGATGCCTGCATTCAAAATAAATTATCAAACACTAAACAATGTATAAAACATCTAAAAAAAGGGGCGAAACCACGTTTATTTTATTAAATTTATCCTTTTTATTATTTTTAATGACCAATCTAAACATAAAAAGTAAAACTTTTGTTGCTTTATAATTATGACGTCATAACTATGTATTTAATACAAACTCCATATAAACCTATCGTTTTGATATTTCATAAAAAGTTGTTGCACCTAAGTTTCTTCGGAATCGATGTTTATTAATTCACAATGAGTTACTGACACTCTAAATTGGAGCTATTGGCTCTTGTCGCCACCATAACAGACCAAACCTTGCCCAAACCTTTCATCCTTTTTCAGAGTTTGGATAAATTGGTAAAAGGTGAAAACTGCGATTCCAAAGCGGTAGTTAAGAACATCTAAGTAAAGACTATATTCCCATACTGTAGAGTTTAACAAGAGGGCCATAAAAAAACTGCCCTTAAAATGGCACATTTAAGTAATTTAGGTAATCATTTAAATTAAATATATTTCTTTTAAACAGATTGAATTTTTCACATTAAACGGCAACTTCAGGGACTTTTTACATGTCAGCAACAAACTAGATGTACACATCTGTGTTAGGGAAATTCCCGTTTGTACAGTGAACCCCTGATTGTTGAAGTTATCGGTCATGAGTGAGTTAAACTTGATTTCGTTTATATTTATTGTAAACAACTATATAAGTACGCTTTAAATGTTGTCTTAGCTCTTACAAGCTTTCTAATGATCTATCAAATATTATGTATCTATGTTTCAAATGTGTGAGTCAATGAACTTTAGTGTAGAACTAAAGTAAACTGTATCACTCAGCCTCATACAGATCCTGATCTGAATGAATTTAAGCTGAAATTTCAGGTGCAAATGAAATCATATTTTATTCTTGTGTTTTTAAGACTTTAAATAGGGTATTATATACTCAAAATTATGCTATTTCATCATTATATTATTTGCTTAGTAATTGTCATCTGTATTATGAAATATAGATAATAATATATTTCACACAATTGTTAAGTGCACGCGAACACTTACACCTTATTTTGATTCTAAATTCACATTTTTGAATCATTATAAAGTCCAACACGATTATTTACTAAAATGGACAATAAGAACCCACTCTAGCTCCTATAACTTACAAAATTTGCTGTTTCCGTCAAAAGACGAAAAACTGCCGATGCAAACGTGTGTAATTTTAATTTAACGTGCCATTTAAGTAAATTTTCACCTTATTTTGTTGGACTTTAAAAGCCAAATTAGAAAAACGAGACTTTAAAACGAAAAGTATCTTTGTTCACAGAAAAAAGAAGAAAGATGGTGGAGTACCTTAATGCAAGTAGCTGTTCCATTCTTCATCGCTGGATGCGGCACCATAGGAGCTGGTCTGGTCCTCGGAACTGTCAGAGTAAGTAAATACCAATACCACCTCTAGGTCTAAAGGTACCAAACCGCAGTATGGACGATATCGAAGTGGGCTTCTTTTATATTATGTTCGTGTTAGACCATGGCCCTTAGTGATGTACCCAACGTACAAGTGTAGCAGCCGGAACACACCGGTAGGTGCTTGTTGACAGATTTAACTTGAGGGTGGTAGCCACCCAGACAAGTAGTACAAAGTATCAACCCTACCGAACTTTTTGAGATATTTTTTTATTACAGAAAGCTCATTCGAGCCCAAAACCTTCGCCACATTCACTATCACTGTCACTACTTTGAAATACTGAAAATATGATTTAGGCCTTGATCAACTTCTTCCCCTATAGATTATATCTGAAACTGTTGATGAGCACTCAAAGGATTTCCACAAACCGTCTGTATTTCAATTGCATCGTAACTAACCAGGCGCGGTCCGAAGGGGGGGTTACAGGTGACATGACCCCCCCCAAAATCGTACACGTCAAATTGAAAATCTAAAAAATTACAAAATAAAAAAAAGTGTCGTTGCAATAAAGATTGCATAAAATATTATATTCTACCTACGTAATTTGTGTGCAATAAAATTGTGTATTGTGCAATAAAGTCTAATTTACTCGACATAAATATATTATTATTAGTGACCCCCTCCAAAAATTCAGGCTGCGACCGCGCCTGTAACTAACGGCCTCTTACAACGAAGGTTGAAGAAGGCCTTAGCGTCCAATTGTCCAGAGACGCATTTCTCACGTCTTCGACAAAAATGTCACATTCAAAAGGACCATGGACACTTTTGTATGAACACTCACTGGGCCCAATTCAAATTCAAACATAGGTTTCATTATTTTTCCTCAATTTCGAAAAGTGGGCCCAAAATGATGCGTAGTCCTTTGCCGAAAAACTAGCTATGTTTTTTTTTAATATCATGACACTCCAAAAACCTTGTGAATTCGTATGTAGTAAAAAGCTATGGGTATCAAACTTGTAAACCCCAAAAATTGTAGATGGTATTTGCACTGATTCACTATGAATTGTGAATAAAATACTCAATATCCTTTAATAAAGATGAACAATATGTTTCGATATTTAATCATCCATTTTGAATCCATCGTTATGGTTAGTCAATCAATACAAACAATATATTTGTTCATAATTCATGATAAGATAATGCGATAGTGAAATGGATCTGAAAATCTATGACTAAGGTATTAAGGAATGTGTACCTACGTACCATACACTTACCTATAATTTTACTACAATTTACAAGTATTCATTTTACTAGCTTTCCGCCCGCAGTTTTCCGCAATTCGCTATTTTACCCCCTTAGTGGTTGAATTTCCAAAAATCCAGCCTACATACAGCAACACACTGGCAATCCCCTCCCCTTAGTAACAGTAGCCACTTACCATAAGCCTGTAGTAAGTCTTCATTGACCGTCTTCTGACTATACATAACTACAATTTATAGAATAATCATTTTTGTTTCAGGATTGGGAAGTGTTCGTGAATATCTCGGCAATATTCGTGTTAGTGCCATCTTTATCAGGGTTAAAGGGTAAGGACCGTTTTACTATCTCTAGGTACCTATTCTAGGCTATTATATTATAGGTACCTATATAGATACTCTACAAACACTAGCACTTTCGAACAATAATATTGTCTAGGTATACTATAAGATCTGTTTGGAATCTGATTGATGTTGAAATGTCCCAGGATATTATTATTTTTTAATTGTATCAGTCGCTGTTTATTCAGTTTAGACCATAGGAAGGCACATAAGAAGGTCAGAGATACTGAAGTTACTACCGGGTTGGAAGTCTTCAACTGAGAACCGACAAAAAATACGGCATAATTACGGCCAATGACTTCAAAACTATCTTACGCAGTTACAGCAGTATCCTTTAAGGACGTCACACACGGTGAAGATATTAAAATATTTTATCTTAAGATATATGAGACAGTGCTATACCAGCGAAAGAGAAGGAAAGTAGGTAGGTAGGTAGGTCGTTGCTTCTCTTTTCATAGTATAATGCTGTCTCATGATCTTAAGATAAAATATTATAGTATCTTCGCCGTGTGTGACCCCCTTTATGGTTTACAATTTGAGATTAAACAACCTGTACTGTAACGCCAGTGGCAACAATAATACCACAACTGTAAACATTAATACCATGTCAGTATGAGCATTATTTATAAAAGAAAACACAATGAACTAAGCGGAAGCATGCACGTCCATGTAAAAACACAGTTTACACGATAAGAATCTGTCATTTTCTTCAATAGCACGGGATTAACGTATAATTACAGTATAGGTAATTGTCAAGCATTGTAAACGTTGACGGATGTACCTACTTGAGTGTAGTAACATGATTTAGATTTAACATTGGCTTTGGTGAAGGTACATGTGTAGAAAACTCAAGTCTATATGGCTATGCTCCTTTATTTTAGCATATTGATCTGGAAGCTTCTCCCGAAAAATAAATGAATTAAATACTTGACTAGGTACGTATGCAGGTATTCTGGTCAGGATGAAAGAGTAAGTTTTTTTACTATTATTAATATACAGGGTGATTTTGTTATCACTGGCAATACTTGCAGGGGTGGAAGTACTCATCAATGTGAACAACTTTTATTATAGGGCTAACTCTGATATCGCGTAAAATAATATGGTTGCTTCATACATTTTGGTCGAGTAGGTATTGAACTTTTGTATGGAACAGCTGATAATTTTTTCATGATTTCACAGTTAGTCCCATAATAAAAGTTGTTCATTTTGATAGTAACTCAAGGTACTTCCACCCTTGCAAGTATTGCCAGTGATAACAAAATCACCCAGTATAAAAATACTGACTGCATATCGACGGTCGCGACCTTCCACCCAGTCGAGTCTCCCGTGAGCCCATTGCAAGGCCCGCGCCGCCCCAAACCGGTCCCATATTAGTCGTAACTCGTCAAAATCTTTATGTCTCCAGCAACACCCTGAGCCGAAGTTTGACCCCTACCTGGGGCACTCTTAGATGATCATTGCTTAGCATAATCTACCCGGCTTTAAGACCCCAGCACTCGCCGAACTTTCCAAACAGTTATATTTCCGATACAAATATGTCCACTGACTTGGCAAGTTATCTGATCATCGCGAAATAAAGTTATCACTAAGTACATCACTACATGATAAGTATTAACTGATCACTGATGTCTGTGTTGATTGGTGTAATTACTTAAAGATGATTGTCATGCGAGGAATTACTGCTAATTATGAGTGAACTGAATTTATAGAAATAACTAGCTTTCCGCCCCGCGGTTTCACCCGCGTTCCCGTGGGATCTTATGTTTTTCTTTGCTATAAACCTCACGGAGCCCGAGACCTTTCCAACGAATGCAAAACCGTGGAAATCGGTTCGTGTGTTCTGGAGTTATAGCGTCAGGAAGGAAAACCTGACTTATTTTTATATAGTAGATTTATCAAGTGGATGATAATGATCCCGAGAAGATATGATTATCAAAGGGAATAGATGTCTTCCTGATATATTTTAATTACATTATTATTATTTTAATTGTTTTTTCAAACCATCCAGGGACCCACTGATATACAGGGTGATTTTTTTATCACTAGCAATACTTGCAGGGGTGGAAGTACTCATCAATGTGAACAACTTTTACTACACACAAAATTTCATCCAAATCGGTCCTGCCGTTTAGGAGGAGTTAGGTGACAAACACACGTACAGAAGAATTTTATATATTAAGATTATCAATTACTTAAAGGGTAACACTAACAACTAAAAAGGAAGACCGTCACCAAATGGGAGCGTGCCCAGAATGCTGGCTGCATTTCCACGTTGGATAGCTAAGCTTATCCGTTGACCGAAATAAAAGCCAGCGTTCTGGTCACGCGTGTGTTCCTTTAACCGCTCCGCCAAGTCCTTATATATACTGTGTGCCCCTGGCCCCCACGGGCCGAGAGTTTCTACCCCAAACGGCTCAAACAAGTACCCTCTGTCGAGATGTGCATACTTGCGCCGCTTGAGGCACTCCGCTGATGTTGCTGCGGAGCCGGCTCTCTCTGATGTGCCTTGAAGATGAGACGGCGCCAAGGTATCAACGCAGGTGTCATCCCAAACCAAGGGTCGTCCCAACTTCCAGGGCATGAGAGTCATTCCGTCGGGCCTCTTACCATCGTCTCTCATGAGGCCACGGGGCTCGAGTGTGGCGGCCACACTGACGCTGGTTAAAGTCCGACGTATGATATCATTGAGAGAATTATGACGGGGCACACGTCCTGCACTGGAGACACACGCAAGGGCGTGGTGTCCCAAGCGGTCTGCTGTGTCACCACACTGACACCGATGTGCGACCTGACAGGGAGCCCCTAAACGAAGGGAGATGGCCACCCGAAAAGTATTATTGTCTAAAAGTGTACCTATGTTTTTGGAGGGAATTACGTGCAACCAAAGTCCCGATTCCCACTCTGAGACAGCGAGGAGACGAGCACGCTCTGACGGACTACTGGACGTTTCAAGAAGGTTATTCCGATCCAGTAGGCAAAGCGGCTCGTCCCACCGTCTCTGAGAGGATGGGACCCTGGGCACGCTGGTTTCGGAGCAGGCTAATTTCCATATCGCTTCACACTGGTTAAAACCTGTAATTTGGAATTTGGTTAAACTTTTAGATAAAATTTTTTGGATCAAATCTTGCGTGCCATAAATAGATGATAAAAAAGCCGGAATTGATACACTAGTAATTTTTTGGATTTTAAGATTATGTATACGTACAGACAGATGATAAGATCCAAGTTTTTTTTTAAATAACATCGCACGGTTTGTAAATTTTGCCAATGTCAAGTTATGATATAAAATTCTAGTGATATTACATCACTATAAGTTAAGTCCGTAAAACGCTACCGATATCATTCAAAATGCTCAAAATGTCAAAATATACGATTTTATGAAAACAAAATGAAAATGCAGTCATTTTGCAAGTTCCCGCCAAAAAGTCTTCTTAGTTTAGATTCCTCTAGATCCCTGGATTACATCATCTCAGCCGCAAGACGTCTACTGCTGGACATAGGCCTCCCCTAAGGATCTCCAATAGGACCGGACTTGGTCTGGATTAAATATTACATATCTTTCAATTACTAATATTTTCTCCATCCACTGGCTATTCTATTGAATTAATTTCGTTGTTTATCTGGTCTTTAGGAGATATAAGGCATAAAAAGTAGTTATATCGTATCGTAGGTAATATATCGTAGGTAGTAGAACTCTTGGTGCAGAGTTCGCCCGGGGAAGTACTACTACCATATCTAATTCCGCTGTGAAATAGTAGTGTACTTGTAACTGTGTTACGGTTAGGAGGGTATGGGAGCCGGTGAAATTACAGGCACAGGAGACTTCATGTCTCAAGGTTGGCAACGCGTGAGTGATACCCCTGGCAGGGAAAATATAATATTGTATTTTCTTTGTCTTTCTTTGGTGTTATGACCGTCTATGCTACTGTAACCGCTTACTATCCGGTGGGCCGAAAGCTTATTTGCCACCTAGGTACTTATAAAAAAAAAGTATATCAGTTATCTAATAGTACAAGCTCTGCTTAGTTTGGGATCAAATGCCCACGTGTGATTAATGTACCAGGATATTATTATTATAAAATATCAAACAAAAATCAAACACGGACTAAAACCACTTCAATCAATTTCCAGACAATATGTACTCTGTATTGGACGCACCTAAGAAGCCTGTAAACGTCAAAATAAGCTACCATTGCTTCCAATAATTTCGATGTCTTTGGGTAACGAGGTGAAATCCCGAAATATAATGGTACCATTGTCTTTAAATGAGATGTGACTTAACTATACGAGTTATATTTATCTTAGTTCCGTGGTAGGGGGTGTCCCGATTTTTTTCTCAAGGTGCTTTTTTGTTATCATGGTTCAATTGTCCGTTCAATTTTCTATATGGTTAAATTATTCGGTTGGTACAAATATGTCTAGTGAACCAAGTTATAGATCTCCGATCCTTGTGCTTTCGACATTCGATTTCTTCACTACCGCTAAGCTATCATCGCCATTTTTTTACACATTTTTCTTTTCTACAGGGAATTTGGACATGTGCCTTGCATCCCGACTATCCACTCAAGCGAACCTTGGCAACATGGAGTCTGGAAAAGAAGTTATATCCATGGTAGTCGGTAACATATCGTTAGTTCAGGTGAGAATGAGAACCATATATTTTTTTTTTACGGGACAGGAAGGTGGTGGGTCACTAGACCATCGGCCACCTTTACGTGGACAATCGGCGAGCGCATAGGGCTCTGAGTTTAGGGCAACGGTAGCCTGAGGGCGCGTTGAAATTGGGTACGCAGATAGCCTATCTATGATATGGAGAGGGACATAACCTACTTTTTTCACCGAAACGCGGGTGAAACGAGAATAGCTTGTAAGTAATAATAACAGGGTTAATGTTGTATATCCGGATAAATTCATAATAATCGTACAAGAACATGGACTACAACTTATTATCTGGTGTTCAATCTTTAATGGTAAAATAATAGTTAACAGATTGTTGGTTATCGTGTTACACCTATACCTCCGAGGAATGATGAGCTAATCACAAGCCCATTAATTAATATAGTCACCACAACCTCACCAAACCCACCTTTTCACCAGGTCCAAGCGATAGTAGCAGCGACCGTAGTATCAATATTCGCAATCGTGGTGAACGTGATCACGGATCGAGGAATCAACGGTTCTTATGTGCTATTGCTGATTGCATCAGCTGTCTTCACTGCTACCACCACCTGCTTTGTGCTGGGTAAGCTGGATTTATCTCCTACATGTTACTCTTCTTATTTAGTTTTCTTAAGTGGAGACCATACTTAAAGTGCGTCGATGAGATGTGCAACTTGACAGGTAGATGCGGAAAGAGAACCTAAAGAAGCATCTACTGGGAAAATGCTATGTACAGCAGTACACGTTTTTAGGCTGATGATGGTACTTTTGTAAATGACCATATTTCTAGGAACTCAATAATACCCTTATTAGGGTAATTATGATTGCTCGACATGATTAGGTCGTTAGAAGCCATGATTTTCCATGATTCTTTTCCAATATCGTTGGGGAAATACCATATCCGCTATTCAAAACCAAGAATTCTTCAATTTGCATAACTTATGGTCATAGGATATTCGATTAAAAGTATCATTAAAAAAATCCTTTCAATTATTAGTAGAATTATTCTGCACTTTAGGGTACTGAGCAGCTTTCAGAGGTTTTCTTATAAAGAAATCTTTACAAACTTTACTAGCCTTAATTATCATCATTAAGATCCGACTCCTATGAAGATACCTTATCAATACCTCGTTCCATTTACTCCAGATTTTGTGATGGTAATGGTGATATACGGGTCACACAAACTCAAAGTGAACCCTGACAACGTGGCAACACCACTGGCAGCATCTATCGGAGATATCGTCAGCAACACTGTCCTCGCTGTCACTGCGCAGTATATGTACGAACAAATACGTGAGTATAGCTCTTGATACATAACCATTTAGAATATTATTTTATACTTAAATGCAAAGATAAGTGGCAAAGGCAGCATAGCCTCAGCACCAGCCATCAACTGTCTGATAAGTAGCTGGGAGCCGCATTTATGATATATCTAGAATTAATATTTATAATTATATTTAATATAACTCAACCAAAATGTCCACAATACAAAATTTACTAAATAAGATAAGTCGTAATATATGTTTTGGGGAGTTAAAAGGATAAATAAGAGACGCCATAGCTGAAATGAGAATGCTGACATGGATGTATGGAGTGACAAGAGTAGATAGGATAAGGAATAAGTATAACAGGAAAGTAGGATCGAAAAGTTGAGAGGGAATCGTTAGTCGTGGTGAGTACGTGGTACCACATGATGAACCTGGTTGTCAAATATTAATGAATTAACTATATATACCTAATATTATTACCATTAATAAACTAAAAAATGTAAGTAATACATCAATATTTCTCTTTTGCTAACATAAAGACCCTGACAGTGGTGATAAATCAGGTGAGTCCACGATATTTAGAAGTGTTATACGCTTAAATTAGTTTCAGATAATTATGTTTGATGAAAGAATGACTGATTATAGACAATCAACGTATTTTTAATACATTATCACAATCATTAAGAATTTTGAAGATATAAAATTATCAGTAGGTAATGATGACTACTGGGCAGAATTCAATATTATATCACGTATTTTATTTGTGTGTACTTGATCGGGTAATTATGTTTGAAACCTATGTAGATTATGTTTTATCGTATAAAGTATTACAGGTAATTTAATTATACACCAATAAGTATTTTTTATTATTATTCGTAGATAATGTACTTATTGCAATTTGTCCAATTTCATAATGACACATAAACATGTGTTCAGTAGTTTTATTACGTATCATTAAAATATTTAACATTGCTGTATAAATAATTATATAATTATCTTTCGACAGAAATATCACTATGGCAGCCAATAGCACTAATATGTATGTACTACAGTCTGCTACCCCTATGGGTATTCGTTGTATGGAGGAACAGATACACAAAGAAAGTCCTCACCAGTGGCTGGACTCCAGTTATATCTGCACTCTTCATCAGCGGGTATGTTTGTCTCATATTGCTTAATAATGAAGTTAGATAAAATGGCTCAGTCACTTTTTAAGAAATACGGAGTTGATTATGTTTTAACTATTAACAATTTTCTTTCACATTGTTTATTTAAAGCGCAAATGAATTTATTTTAGAAAGACTATCAGATACAATGACATGTGTCAATCCCGTCAATGCTTTTAGTTGCCAATACATATTTGTACTGAACGCACGTCGTTTTCTTGAAACTAACCCAATCAAGCAACAGTAAATCTTAAACTCATTAGCATAAATATCATAGTGGCCTGCATCGAGCCGGATTACCTGCGCTGCCTGAGCGATACGAGAACAATAGACACCCCGACCGGCCGGCGAGTGCCGAGTGTTTTTTTACAACGTTATAAAAGAATATTATTATAACTAATTACGGCGAGTAATATGAAGTGAATATCGTAATAATATCGATGTTAAAGTGAAATTTAAACATTTTCAACTACAAGACAGTGTTTGTGAACATTAATGCTACAAAGTGTTGTACAATTTACGCGTAAAGAATAATAAGTAAGCATGGATAATCCGAATCAACTTATTGTCGAATTAGATGACATATTCGACCATCTTGGCAAATTACAAAGCAACATTAAAAAATGTCCCAAGGCGAGATTAACGACGGGCTATTTACAAACGAAGTTACAATGTCTGGAAGAGTATTGGAGTCGTTACCAAACGGGATATACGATGTTACTTAAAATTGTGACACCTGAACAACGAAAACAGTTAGATTTTTTCAAACGAGATAATTACACTGACTGTGAAGATAAGTTTACGAACACGAAAGCTGACATTCTCGATTTATTATCATCGGAGAAGACGGAGTTATCGAAACAATATTTATCGGGAAAATTAGAAGATCCAGACAAGAATGTAGTGCCATATGTGAAATTACCCAGGATACAATTACCTTCTTTTTCGGGTAATTATGAAGAATGGCCCACGTTTAAGGATTTGTTTCGGTCACTTGTGCATGAAAATACGTCACTAAGTAAAGTGCAAAAACTTCATTATTTAAAATTGAGTGTTAGTGGTGAAGCTGGAGTATTAATGAAAAACATACAAGTTACACAAAATAATTACGATCACGCATGGCAAGTACTTCTCAACAGGTACGACAATAAACGTATGATTGTAACATGTACACTCAAGCGCATGTTTAACCAACGAAAAATTACTTCACAAACAGCAACTCATATCAAGTCGCTGTTAGATACTACGATAGAATCACTAAACACTCTAAAAAACTTGAATATCAACATCGAGTCGTGGGATCCAATCATTATCTATTTATTGGTACAGAAATTAGACACCGATTCACATAAAGAGTGGGAAGAATATGTAAGTAAAACCCATGACAATGACTTACCCACACTGTCAATGTTACAGAAGTTTTTGGAAACCAGATTTCGCACTTTAGAACTTATAATGCCGTCTTCGTCTAAAGAAAAACCTATTCGCTCATACCATGTCACCACGTCTGATCATAGGGTTTGTCCAATGTGCAAGGACAACCATGGGTTATGTTTTTGCAAAGAATTCGGAAAAATGGAACCAGCACAGCGGAGTATATTCGTGAAAGACAATTCCATCTGCTTTAATTGTTTGGTTCCTGGACATGCCGTCAAATCATGTCGCGTCACAACATCTTGCAGAATCTGCAAGAGACGACATCACACTCTTCTCCATGAAAAACGTCCAAGTAACGTCGGTGGCCCACCTACAGAAGCAACACAGCCCCACGTATTGCATTCCAATGTAGAAGAGACAGAAGACATTCAAGTAAATACGGTGATGACGTCACGCAATTGTGCAACTCAAAATACTACAGTTTTGTTAGCTACTGCAATAGTTATTGTGCAGAATGAAGAGGGATACAGTACTATCCTCAGAGCTTTAATAGATCCAGGTTCACAAGGCTGTCTAATAACGGAGAAAGCTGTACAGCGTCTGAACTGTACAAAACATCCTGTGAAGGGCACACTTTTAGGTGTGGGTACTACGTCATCAAACGTTAGTCATGTAGTACAAGTTGAGGTTTTATCAAGATGGCAAACTCAATTCAACCTCAAGATCAAGGCATATGTTATATCCAAACGTTTGACCACACAAATACCCACAAATACAATCTCTTCACACAATTGGTCGCATCTTCAAGGGCTCACCTTGGCTGATTCAGGTTATCATACACCGGGGTCCATCGATTTGCTGCTTGGAGTCGATGAATATGCTCAGATCCTTGAGAATGACGTCATCAAAGGTCCGCCTGGCACTCCATGTGCTCAAAAGACCATGCTAGGCTGGATTTTGTTTGGTAAAATTGACAATGACGCACCTCCAGATCGATCAGTTGTAGTAATGCATCAACAGTTTGACATAGATGATATGTTAAAAGTACTATGGGAACAAGATACAGATACTAAACGAAAATTAACAAATGAAGAAAAAGCCTGTGAAGATATATTTAATAAAACTTATACAAGAAATAAAGAAGGAAAATATACAGTTCACTTACCATTGAAAGTTGACCCCCCAAGATCCATACGAGGAAACACAAGAGATATAGCACTGAAACGGTTAAAGCAATTAAAACAAAGATTAGATAGAAATGAAAGATTAAAAAAAGAGTATACTGATGTTATCAATGAATATATTAAGCTAGGACATATGGAAGAGGTACCTGATACTGAAAGAGAAAATAATTCAATATATTTATCTCACCATGCAGTGGTGCGTGATGATAAGGAGACGACAAAGGTCCGCATTGTGTTTGATGCATCTTGTAAAGATGTGAACGGTATCAGCTTGAATGATGACCTGATGGTCGGTCCTGTAATTCAAGAGGACTTAAGAAGCATTATTATGAGATGGCGTATGCACAAGATTTGTTTTACCAGCGACATAGAAAAAATGTATAGGATGATTTTCGTAATGAAAGAACATACAAATTATCAACGGATTCTTTGGTATGATGAAAGTAATATAGTCAAGGAATATAGATTATGTACGGTCACGTTTGGAACAGCATCAGCGCCATATTTATCCATTAAAACTTTATTACAAATTGCAGAAGATGAAGGCAAAGACTATCCTCATGCAAGCAAGATAATAAAAGAAGATTTTTATGTTGATGATGTAATATCAGGATGTGACACTGTTCAACAAGCTATTCAAGCAAGTAAAGAATTACAAATCATTCTACAAAAGGGAGGTATGAAGCTACAAAAATGGTCTTCTAATAACTTACAATTTTTACAATCAATAGATCCTGTTTTATTATCGACGAATGCAAAGTTGGACTTAAAAATTGATGGAACTGTCAAGGCTCTTGGCGTTTCATGGAATCTAAAAGAAGATATGTTTTACTACTCACTGAATTTTCCAACTATCGCTACCAATATTACAAAAAGAACAATCCTGGCAGATCTACAACGCCTGTTTGACCCTTTAGGTTGGATAGCGCCTGCTATTGTTAGAGCCAAGATATTAATTCAACAATTGTGGTTAGAAGGAGTAAAATGGGATGAGAAAATTGATGATAAACTCGAAAATAAATGGATTGCTATACGGAATGATTTAAAAAATGTGACATCAATTAAAGTAAATAGATGGGTTAATACTCACCACGCTGCGAAGAGTCAAATTTCGTTGCATGGATTCAGCGACGCGTCTATGCATGCAATGTCAGCTGTTGTATACTGCAGAGTTGAGAAACCTGATGGGTCTGTTGATATAAGCATTGTCGCTTCTCGAACAAAGGTAGCACCTGTAAAAACTATCTCATTGCCGCGGCTGGAACTCTGCGGTGCTGTCTTACTTGCGAAACTATTACACCATGTAGCTCAAGCTATGAGATTATCACCGATTGACACATACGCGTGGACAGATTCGTCAGTTGTATTAGCCTGGCTATTTGGAGATCCTGTAAGATGGAAACCATTCGTGGCAAACAGGGTGGTAGAAATTCTGGAACACATAAGTAATAGTCAGTGGCATCACGTACGATCAGAGCATAACCCCGCTGACGTTGCGTCGAGAGGATCTTCTATCGCAGACTTACAAAATAACATGCTGTGGTGGCAAGGCCCACATTGGCTTAAAGAAAAGAATATAGAATTTATTAGACCAAAGATTATAACGACAGAGCTAGAAAAAAGAAATAAAATACAAACTTACCATAATATTACAGAAGATCAAGAAAGAGACAAATCTAAAATTAATTTTGAAGAATTTTATACACTTACCGAATTAAAGAACGTTATTTCATATTGTAGAAGACTCTTGAACTACACAAAGTGGAAGAATATAGATAAAGCATTAACTACTAAAGAGTTAGATGAAGCGCTGAAAATATGCATAAAGAAAGCACAAGTACAAAACTTTGAGGAAGATATAGAAAGAATCAGAAGAAAGAATATGGTGAAGCAAACAAGCAGTTTAAAATCATTAAACCCTTACCTAGACGGTGAAAATATACTCAGGGTGGGCGGTCGCTTACGCCATGCAAATCTAAGTACTGAAAATAAGAACCCTATCATACTAAATAATAAAAATCCACTTACCTTACTCATCGTCGCTGACGCTCACCAGAAGACGCTGCATGGAGGACTCCAACTGATGCTATCTTACTTGCGGTCTAGATATTGGATTATAAAGGCTAAGCATGCAATAAAAACATGCATTCACAAGTGTCTAGTCTGTGCTAAGATCAGAGCTAAGTCGGTCACGCAAATTATGGGCGATCTACCTAAAGTCAGGACGACACCAGCCCGACCCTTTCTACACAGTGGCGTAGATTTTGCGGGCCCTTATAACGTAGTCGTGTCACGAACGAGAGGAGTACGAAGTACCAAAGCATACATTGCAATCTTTATATGTATGTGTACAAAGGCCATACACATTGAACTGGTTGGAGATCTTACTTCTCAAGCTTTTATTGGAGCCTTCAGGCGATTCGTTGCACGGAGAGGCCGGTGTGTACACCTTTGGAGTGATCAAGGGAGGAACTTCATAGGAGCCAATAAAGAGCTGATAGAGGCATGGGCAGAAACTCAACTTAATTTTAAAGATGAAATAGCAGATATGGTAGCCAAGGACGGCACCCAGTGGCACTTTATACCTGCCTACAGTCCGAATTTTGGTGGCCTATGGGAGGCGGGCGTGAAGTCCATCAAATATCATTTAAAGAGAATTTTAACTACAACCAGTATAACCTACGAAGAATTAACGACACTTTTATGTCAAATCGAATCATGTTTGAACTCACGTCCATTGAGTCCAATTGATGAAACAGATGTTGACAATATAAATCCACTGACACCGGGTCATTTTCTGATTGGTGAATCTCCAGTCATTGTTCCTTCTCCAGACTTACGGGATGTGAATGTAAGTTATTTGGCAAGATGGCAATATATACAGAAAATGCTTAATGACTTTTGGCACCGATGGAGAGATGAATATCTTACAAGATTACAACAACGGCCAAAATGGTTAACACAGAACACGGAATTCAATATTGGCGATATTGTGTTGATAAAACAAGATAACATTCCCCCTGGCAAATGGTTGATGGGTCGCATTATCGCCAAACATCCTGGACTTGACAATTGTACTCGTGTATATAGTGTAAAAAGCGGTAATAGTATTACTAAGAGATGTGTTAGTAAACTTTGTAATTTACCAATTGATACTACATCTCAATAGATGAACTATGTATGCAAAGAGCAAATACCTATCTAGCTAAACTTAAAAGTTATTTTGTGTATTATTAGAGATTTTTTACCATAACACTTTATATAATATACCTATTTACACAACTTTACTCATGTTAACTACTATTTAATTTTGTATTATTTTCTAAACAAATCTCATCAAGAATGAAATTTTGTTTTGCATTTGTTTCCTTAGCATTTTTTGGTTGATTTTATAATTATTTTTTATTTTTATTTACATGATGTAATGTTTACATATTCCATACTCAGTTCATGTTGCGAAGGTATTAGTTACTTATGTACTTACCTATTTTCTATGTATTATTTTATTTGTTAACTTTTGCATGTTTGTTAAAACATTTTCATGTAAGTATGTAACTAAATTGAAGTCAGTAACGTTTAAATCATATTGTTATTTTTATAAGAACTTTGTTTGTAAAAAGGGTAACCCCCTTTTGGTGGGCGGTATGTCAATCCCGTCAATGCTTTTAGTTGCCAATACATATTTGTACTGAACGCACGTCGTTTTCTTGAAACTAACCCAATCAAGCAACAGTAAATCTTAAACTCATTAGCATAAATATCAACATGGTTTCTTATAACAATATACCCCAAGTCCTAGTACCTGTTGTAATTTAGTATAAACATATGGTACTTACTTTGCATGAAGGTTACCTTGATGTAACACAAGATAATTTACCATCTACGTTAGTGACTCGACAATTAGGTACGGATGAAGCAGTAGCTAAGCAGGTAGTTTAAGGCAACGATAGCTCAGTGGTCGTGAACTCGAATGTCGTAACGAATGGTGTGAGCGCGAATCCTACAATGAGCTTGAGCTTTCGGTGAAGAAAAACATCGTGATGAAACTATAGCACAGTGGTAGCCTACTGGTGTGTTCCAGAGCTGTACTTGAGAGCCAGTTCTTCCTAGGCTTTGTTTGCTTACCACCTTCGGTCACATTATCACATATCTACCACGGTCAGATTGTAGACAAACACATAACAAAGTAAAGAAAAAAATATCGGTATTAATAAGTTAAATTCAAAGCCATTTATTGAATTTAGGCGCCTTTAAAAGGCCAAGAGGGACTCAAAACATAATACCTGTTTCAAATTAATTTAAAGATGATCTGCTAGACAAAACGCTTAATCTAATGATTATTCTTACAGTATCGGAGGTATTGTCCTCGACCAAGCAGTGGACCGATACAGAGGCTACGAAGTATTCCAACCCATCGTCAACGGAATCGGAGGCAACCTCGTCTGTGTGCAGTCTTCTAGACTCGCCACCAACTTGCATCAAACAGCCATCCCCGGAGAACTGCCTGAGAATGTCAGAATGGTGGAATGGCCTTGGAAGACGCTGTTTTTTGGAAGTAAGTTTTATTTATAATCAGGATTAAATACATTAAAATCTTGTGACATTTTTCACACACGGTCATCTGATCCTAAACTAAGTAAAACATGCCAGATAATTTATTTATTTATTATTTATTTAATTGGAAGACCAACAACAATAATAATATAAATTATTTTAGATTGATCAGTTGAGAATCTCAATTTGTTACATCAGGTACAATAGACTATATAGAATCTAATAGAAATTGCAGATAAAACATACATTTATTTATGAGTAGATAGACAAAATAGTTCTCAATCAAAAAGTATATACATTACTAATTGAGGTAATCAAATGCTTGGATTCATCTCTAGGCTTACTAAAGATTTTAAAAGCCCGTGTAGCTTCGTACATCTTTATTTTTCTTTGGTTAGAAGTATCTTGGAATTTAATTCGGTGATTTGGTCTCCTTATTACGCCACTCACAGCCACCATATAGAGAGAGTCCAAATGAAATGCTTAAATATCCTTGGATATAGATTTGGCTTTAACCGTACACACCCAGGCTACCGCGATTAGCTAAAAAAGTTTAACATGATTACCCTCGAAGCTCGTCCACACACCTACTTTCTCTGATAAATCTGAATGCTAGGTACAAAGCTAGACATCCTCACTTAAACCCATTTTTACCGAATGTTTATCTCAACAACACCTCTTTCTACAACCCCATCATTAGACTCTGTCGCCAATACAATGATATCATGGTGTGTCATGACAGTACCGTGGATATCTATAATGCAAATGTAAATAAATTTAAAACAGCTATACTTAATATTATTCGCAATAATTATATTAGTCAATAGTCATGAGTTTTTGTACGTGGCAACCATAACACACTAATCACTACTCACACTTAAGTTTATAATACATTATTTGTGACGAATCTATATCATTATGTCATATTTTCCTTATAATTTTACTAACCTACTCACTGTCTTGTTATTAATTTGTCATGTTGTGTACACATGCTTGGGAATGCAGTCCCTAACAAAGCCTCTTCTTTTTATCATTGGTTTTACTACTTTTGATTGTATTCTGTTTTGTGTGCCTAATAAATAAATATATCTTGCTAAAAGTAAATCAAAAACACCATCTCGTTGGACTGCAACCTCTCGTTCTCCGCCTTCAACATTTCATATTCTATAAATATCATAGATTACTATTAGGCTTTATGTCATTACCACCTTTGGCCACATCAACATTTAGCATCTTGAGATTGTGGTCAACAAGCCTCCAAGATATTTTGATTTTATTGCAAATAATAATATCATGATATCCATTTTTTTCCACAGCTCCTGCAGCTAAAGTAGCTCGAATGTTACTGGCGCTGGCCTTGTCCGGTCAGATCATCTTCATGGTAGTCGCTGATGTCGTCTACCAGGGTGGCGTAGTCACCATTAATGTCGCATTCGGTATCACTTATCTGATTTGCTCGTTGCTACAGGTAAATATAAAATTTTGTAATATTTTGATTCTGAACTTGATATGCTATATGATGGTTATGGAGATCATGAAATAAAGTGACAATCTAATTAGAATTACAGTTTCCATTAGAACTTTATTAATAGTGTCTTTGATCAGCGACAGACTTCAGGCTGATGATATAAAATGTATAAATTAGACTAAAATCTCCTGGACTATTAGTATCGTCTAAGATATGTATTTTGATAAGACAGCCTACTGGTGTTATATTACGTAACAAATATTAAGGCGATGATAGCTCATTGGTTACAGCTTTGAGTGAAGTAAAACTTCATAAAGAAACCATAGCACCTGGTAGGGTACTTTATAGTACCCATCTGGTGGTTTAGTAACCACCCATATTGGAATTCTGTCACGAAGCACCGATGTATTGCGACAACTGCACTTAACAGCCAGTTCCCATCACTTGATGGGATTAAAGACTTCTTTATGTCCGTTTAGGCGATGATAGCTCAGTGGTAGTGACGTCGGACGCCGTGGCGAAGGTCGTGGGTTCGTTTCCTACAATGAGCATGAGCTTTCGGTGAAGGAAAACATCGTGAGGAAACTATAGCACGGTGGTAGGGTACTTTGTAGTACCCGTCTGGCTGGCTACCCTCAAGTTGAAAATCTGTCGCCAAATACATGTTGGTGTGTTCCGGCAGCTGCACTTGAGAGCCAGTTCCTTCTAGGCTTTGTGTGCTTACCACCTTCGGTCACATCATCACTTACCATAGTGAGATTGTGGTCAAATATAAGCCTATACAAAGTAAAAAAAAAAAAAAACACCAGCAAAGTCATCACACTCACTATTGTATTCTATCACAAGCCTGTCCATTGTAAAAAAATTACATTTAAAAATACTATTAACATAAATGTAATCTTACTATGTAAATATACTAATCGAAATATTAATTTCCTCAGGTCATGGTACTATTATACTTGGCATACGTGCTGATCCATCTAATGTGGAAGAGGAAGAAGGACCCTGACAATGCAGCCATCCCCTATCTCACGGCTTTGGGCGATCTTCTCGGGTCTGTGTTCTTGGGTCTCGCATTCGTCATCCTAGCCCTGTTTGGCATGGAATATGGCGGCAATGTTCAGTGAATTACTTTATGATTCAATAAAGGCACAATTAGAAGAAAAAAAATAAGTTGCCAAAGTATTGGGTTTGCATAGAAAAATGTTAAAACTTGATGCTATGCAAGATAGAAGGAATTTTGTTACCTAAAAGCAATTAATTTGTACCAAAGTTTGTCATCACTTGATGTACTTAGAGGGTTTTATCAAATAACTTTATTTATTAATAATGCTTCTTAACTTAATTTTACAACTTTACCCAAACCATTTTGGACTTATGAGATTAGGGATGAATGAAAAAGATCCTTGTAAGTATTGAAAATAATTATTAGAAGGATTTTTTTATGTTTAAGTGCCAATATTGTATATTTAGATGATATATTTGTTTGCAGTGTGAACTTAGCAGTATTTGAACTAATATGACTATGAAAATGTATGACAGTTTATTTTTTTAAGACCAGGCCGTATTTCTAAACTTTCGATATGAAACTGTGATATAATAATATATGTGATTACATGCAATTATTATCTTAATTCAGCCGCCATTTTGAAATTGAGAAAGACAATAAATATGGCGGCATGCTGATGAAATGACCCGTTTTAAACATACTCGTGCATGATCAATTTGTTAGTCATAAACTCTAATTGAATATATTATAATACCGATACTTATTACTTTTAATACCCTGATCTTTTTTTATTTCATAACATGACCTATATTTTTCTGTTTTCTTTAAAACATAAAGACATTATTACATATGTACTTGGAATGAAAAAAAAACTGTTAAATTTACGCAATAATTAATATTATAAGTATATAAATGGGTCAATTAGATAATTATTATATTGCATAATTACAATTATATCTCTGAAATGAATTCCTAAAAATTTTAAGTATGTTATAATGTCATCAATTTCTTTTTACTTTTTTAATGACTGATTTATGTCAAACAGTGGTAACTTCCTCGCTACTTTGTAAAGTGATTTTTATGTCAAAATACATAATTTTGAAATGGTGACATTTTCCCATGACCCTTATCACCAACTTATGTTACTTTAACTATATTTAAAACCATATCTTAAATTAGTAAGCTAACTAGTTAAATGTTTAGATAAAATTGTGTAAATAAATTATTATATTTAACATTTAAATCGCTTTTTTTGTATAGATGATGTATTGAATATATATAGCTGATTGTATGTAAGTATATAATGTAAATTTAATGACTTTTTATAACGAGTTTCTGATTAAATTATCAAATAAAATATAGGACAGTGTGCTGTTTTACATTTAATGTTATATTGTTACATAAGAAATAAGTAAATCAAAATGTTCATTTGTGAACCATTAACTCGAGATCAAAATAAATTACTTAATTTGAGAATTTTATCAGAAACTGAAATTATGTTATTAGTATTAGATTAGCAAAAATCGAGTACAATAAAGCAATTTTTAGTTATTATGTCAAGAGACCCAAATATTTCGATGATAAATTATTACAAGCATTTTATGAGAAATTAAAACCTCCAATTAAAGATTAAAAAAATATAAAGAGGAAAAATTTCCAGCCTGCTTTGAATCTTGCCGAATCGAGGAATTTTTCTATATACATATATTTTATTTTGTATTTTGTTTTTTTTTTGTAACAAATTGATTTGATCCACATAACCGACTATAATATATATTTTTTAACTATTTGGATAACAAAAAAAACAGACGCCACAAAAGATGAAAAAATCTTAGTACTGTACTGAAGTGTGCTTTAGAACATGGTCGATTAAAGTTCTCTAATTAAGTAACTAGGTACACTACATGCGTCGATATAAGGTACATTTTTGAATGAATGATGTGATATAAATGAGATTTTTTAATTTGTATATATAGAGAAACTGTTATGTAGTACGTAAAAAAGCTGTTGAACGATTAATTAGAACTGCTTGCCTTTATATATTAGATATTAAATATATGTCTGGGTACCGTAACATTTAATTAAATTTATCATTACCTATTCACACACTGAAATTTTGGTTCTATAAGCTTAAACGTTGTTTGAAGAAAATCAAATATCTTTTTACTTACTAAAATTATGTATTTTATTGTTATTATTTTTTGTATGCACTAAAAATATACATAGGTACATGAAACTATTTTTATTTACAGGTTTAGATCAATCTTATTTTTATTGATCGACCCCAACCCAAGGTGCCATTTTAAAAATAGATTTTCTTTTTAAATATAAAAAGAAAGAAAAATAGACAGAGTAAGTAAGTAAGCTACTTACACTATACATTCAATTCCGACAGCTTTTTAACGATAATATTGAATTATGAATTAATTTTGACATGAATCTACTTTATAGTTTCTTTTACCACGATGTACCCATTCCTAATATTGTGATGTCCAAACTTATAGCGTAAATTGTAATTATTGTTTGAAAATAAAATGAATTTGACAAAGTGCCATTTTATTTTTCGTGTAAACAACTATTAACAGAATATGTGAAAGTTTAGTTAATATTTTGAAAGTTGAAAAATTCAAAATGTACAAGAAATGGAAGAAATACGGTAATCCTCGTGACGGTGATGAATTCTCGCTGCTCACAACAAGAGAAAAACTGGTACAAGCCGACATTTCTCTCGTTTCACTTGTGATTCTGAAAAAATATACGTCACCATCCCAAATACTTTTGTAAAATCTAAAAAAAGAGAGACTCATTAACCTAATAAATTCACCTTAAATAATGAGGAATATACTGACTGCGACTTTATCCATAACTTCTGGGGTGCCGCAAGGATCACACCTGGGTCCTTTTTATTATATAGGTTACTAAATCATTAACTCTAATCATCTTTTATACGCGGATGACAAAAAATCTTCACTCGTATACAGGCCTTTGATGATTGTGAACTGTTACAACAAGATGGAACTTGTACTACGAACGTAACAGGGTCACAATTAGCATTAGTAAATGTCAATGCATTAGTTTTACGCGTAAAAAGCACTTTATTGACACGGAAATTGAAAGAGTCAACGTCGTGCGGGATCTCGGGGTCCTTGAAAAATGCTTCTGTCCAACCACGTTTACACCAATAAGGCATATCGTAATCTTGGGCTTGTACTCCGTACGTATCAGACATTTAAAGGCCCTCTTAGTGTAATGATAGTTTACTGTGCTTATGTACCCAGTGTTCTCGAATACGCAAGTCCCATATGGTGCCCAGCTAAAGTACAAAAAAGTATTGAGGGAATACAAAATAAATTTCTTAGTCACCTAAAGTTTAAATTCCGTAACTCATTCTCTAGTCACAACGAGATCTACCGCAAGAACAATCTACTATACATTTTTAACATGAATAAACATTCGTTCAAGAAGATTGTCAAATCCAAATTATACCTAATCCGTAGTCATTACAGTATATATTTACCCGACGGAAACTTATAAACTTTAGATGCTGAGATCAAATTATAAGTCTTTCTAGATTTTGTACGTTTACAACCTTTTAATTTCAATTATAAGTGAAATTTGGCTATCCAAAAAGTGAACGCAGCCAGCCTGTTGAGAACCTTGCCTATCGACAGCAGCGAGGGCTTTGAGGATTTTTTCTATATCTCATAGTTTGTATTTTATACATTGATTGTAAATACTTGTTGTAAATAATCATTTAGTTAGTTACATTATAAGTGATATAGTAAATAGATCATTATTTAAATTTATATCACTTACACACACACCCTCGCATACACAAACCCTCATACACCCTTACTCACCCTCTCACACACTCACATACAAACCCCTACACACTCTCCCATACACACACATAAATATATGGCATATTGTAGTAAAACTGTAAAAAAATAAAATTTAATTCGCACATGACGTGGAGTATGGCAATGGATTATTGTATGTACCTATTAATTATGTTTTTATGGATATTTGTAAGTAACTAATACCAATTTAGTCGAATGTACTTAAGCATTTTATACTTTTTTATGATAAGTACGTAAGCTGATTGCTGCTGTTATTATAATTAAGTTATATTTTCCATTTTAGAACGTGGATAGCTGTAATTGGTCTATTATTTTTATGTTCAAACCATGTATAAATTCCTAGTTTAAGACTGTTGCTGTCCCAAATAAAGATAAAATATAGGTGGCAATTTGGCAAACAAGCTTACGGCCCACCTGATAGTAAGCGGTTACCATAGCCTATAGACGTTCATAACACCACGGGCAAAGAAAATACAATATTATATTTTCCCTGCCAGGGGTATCACTCACGCGTTGCCAACCTTGAGACATGAAGTTGTAATTGTGTAATTGTAATTTCACCGGCTCCCATACCCTCTTAACCGAAACACTACTTCCCCAGGCGAACTCTGCACTAAAAGTTTTACTACCGACACTGTTGGTTCAAGAAATAATTTACACTGTTTTTTTTTATGTCATATGGGTGCTCCACCTGATGGTATAAGAAAGAAATAAAGAAAAAACATTTATTTCCGGGAAATGGACGCACATACAAAGAAAGAACTTACAAAGACATAATTTGGAATTACAAATAAAATAAGACAACAAAAGAAAAATAAAAATGGCCATAGTATTGTTTCCAAAGGTGTCAAAAACCTTATCCATGTCATTAGCTAGTACTTCCGATGTGATTTTAGAAGGACTAGGCGCTAGTCTAGTAATTTCAGTAAATAATATAGAGTAAATTATATTAAATATATCTTTGGGTGTACGTAGTATGATTTACTTGATCATAATTATTTAACGCCATCTATGATGTCCTTAAGAAAACAAATTAATTGGGAAAATCTACAACAGGTGGCGTGACTTATTCCGAGTTTTCCAAATGACGTCAGATATTTCAGGTGTAGGTTTGTTGAAGTTCAACTAGATGGCGTAGTGCGTCTCAATTGCACAATATATTTTTTCAAAGTATTCTGACAGCTTGGCTACAACTTTTCATATCAATATGATTTACGAATATTTCCTTAAAAATGTCATGTCAAGTTTAATTCCATAAATTTTGGAAAGGTTCCATTATTTAGTACTAATTGCAAAATATATACCAAGAAAAATATAATTTAATATTGAAAAACTTTTACAAATGAAAATGTTTTTAATGGAATGAAAAGCTTTTTGATTTACAGAATATTCTAAATGTGATCTTTCAGATTATATTCAGACGTTATAAACCGGGGCACCATTTGCATTACACCCTGATTTTGATTTCAGGTACAAAGCATTATTATTCCCATCTTGTTATCGTGACGACCCAATCTATCTATCTAATTTATTTTGGTTGTATAGAGTAAGACAGTATACGTAAGTACCTACTATTCATAATGTCAAACGTCATTGATAACAAAAGAGCAGTTGCGGCGCGAGCTTTTACAGTAGATAGTTCCAGTTTTCACTAGAGGCGCCACTAGTCTGAAAAATGATAAATAGCTTCGTGACCGGCTTACGAAAACATTTTTATTGGACATTGAATTGTTACAATAAATCTTGGGAATGAATAACTGACATGCTTTACGTTGGTAAGCTTCCTTGATCTTCCTGTTATTGTTATTGAGAGCAATATGTGATGTGAGGTTCGGAACAGGTGTTCTGGATGGAGCGAGGTGGTGTGGAGGCTGAGTGGAGTGCGCGGCAGTGAGGCAGTGAGGCGGTGACTGGCGGTGAGGCGGCGAGCAGCGCGATCGTTACTGTACTGGGTGGCGGTGGTCGGCCCATCGGCTGTCGGCTGGCTCAGGCTCGGGCTCGGGCTCGGCTGGAGAGCGGCGCAGCGCGCGTGCGCCGGGCCGCCCGCCCGACCGGCTCAGTCAGTCGGCCGCGAGCACCGGGCCCCGCCATACCTCGCCCGAACAACCGCCATAGGCACCCACCACACCCGTACTATTTTAAAACATCCCGAGACATCGCGCATGCGAATATCGATCCGCCATACTCGGAATGGTACCCGTATCTAGGTTAACCGGCTAAAATTAAAGGTGCGTTCCGAAATTCAAGGTTGTAACCGCCGGCGCAGATCCGAAATAGCGCTAACGTGCATGGAAAATGGAAAATATGTACTCGACATTTTGTCGCGTGTAAGGGCGAATATCGCGTGCGTATCACGCTATAATGGCGGATGGGAATTATGTAAGAATCAGTTGTTGTTTTATGTTTGAAAAGAAAAATTGATTTTATCAGAGTGTCCGTGTGGGTACGCTATCACCGATCGCTAACCGATGTTGAATCGATAACACGTTACATGTAATCGCGAGTGTCGTGTTATCTCAAAGCGCTGAGGCGTTTAAGTTAATATATCGTTTCTGGGAGTGCCTGTGAATACGGCCAGTAAGTACAAGAGTTGGAAAATGAGTGTTTTACGTTTACAAGATATATATAAATCGAGCTGCCCGTGCCCGTCCGTAACATTCACTATTCTCTCCCACTCCCCACTATATTTCAAACGCAACCAATCTCTCTGTACACTAATTTCAACCCTATGTACTTACTTTCAAAAAGGCTCATAATTCCCACAAATCTTTATTAATATACCTAGCTATATGTATATCCTACCTAGTGATATATATTTCAGAATATATGTAGATCGTTATGGCCTTTGGGATACAATACATACCTACTCTTTCCCATGGTATCCGAATGTATCTGACCTTCTTAATATAAAACTGAAAAACCTGAAATGATTTCCACCCTTGAGACAATAAGTTATGTACCTATATGTAGGTTAACAAACCTATTCGAGTTTTATCGGAGATCGAATGTTTTATCGATTGAAACAATTGATTAACTGAAATGAAAATGAGATTTAAAAACTCCGCATGTTTTCCTTTTTATTGATGATGCGATGAATAAAGACACTTTTCTTTTATTAAAACAAAAATATGTTCAGATTATTATTTAAATTATAGTAAATATGAGTTTGAGCGTGGTAGGTAATTTTAGTAGTACATAATATTATAACCTAGAAAATAGCGCGTCATGTTTCCATATACAACCGATAGATGTCGCTAGTTACTACTATTGACTTTTCCGCAACAATCTAGAAATGTGCCGACCGTTTTTAATGGGAATAAAAAAAATGTGTAAGCTATTTTTTTAATCGAGATTCCTGTTAAGATTTAATTAAATGTTTGAAAAGCTTCAGTAAGTATATAATAAAATTAAATCATCACAAAGTTCATTGTATTTATTTATGATTGAGTACATACATACTAAGTTAATATATTTAATTCATGAAAAATTGCGCCAACAATATGTATCTGGATTTAGAATTTAGACTCGACTTCAAACTTCAATGAATTGTAAAACCCTGTCTTCTGAAAAATTAAGTTACTCGAAAATAAACCTCATGTCATAAGCCTAGGATTTAAATTCAATTGTTTCATTTTATGTACTTCTCCTAGAACATGTTACCTCTAATAAAATAACCTTTCCATAAAATATAGACTAGTATTACATACAAAGCACGTCGCGATGTAAATCCCAAGTAAAGGAAACGCGAGGAAAACGCCCCAACCATAATGTAACTAACTGAAGAAAAAAAAACTGTTGGCTGTCTAACACAGTGGATAACAAAAATAAAATAAATTCATACTTATTCGCAATATTTAAATAGGTATAAGAGTAAATTACTATTAAAGTAACCTATACTGAAATAATATTAATCAAGTAGGTAGGTACTATAATATCAACCTATTGTTTAAATAAAAGACGGTCAAACAGTTAAAATAATTCTGGTTAGCAACAAAACAAGATAAAATCAAGTTACACACGCTAAGTGCCAGGCGACCCCTGACATTTAGCGAGGTCAGGGGTTGCCAATCGACGGACGCGGAAAATAGGATAAAACTTAACTGCATTTTCGTACGCTTGCGAAAAGGGACCTTTTTTATTGGATGTATGTTAAAATTAATTACATTTTAACGGTTCACGTGAGGTATTTAAATATTTTATGTTTATTTAGGATTGTTTAGGTTTGCACGGAATCTTTCTCATTATAATTTTTTACCCTCAGAGCATGTGAGAGAAGGGAGCTGCTATTTTGAATTAGGACGGTCACGCCTATGATTTGACGTTTAGGCATTGTATTTAAATATACCTTACCTTTTCAAGGTAATTACAATTAGTTTTATTACAAAATGTAGTTTTTGGGTCGCGTCAGTGTGTAAAATTATTATATTTATCGATAGGTCCTTTTATATATTTTTATCTACAGACCAACTTGTACAGAACTCATATAAAAGCGTTCTCCGCATGATATTTTCATAGGTATCATTTTTAGTGTATCTCCTCTTCATTCACGTTATGATTTAAATAATATGTGATATAGATAATGCCTTTAAAAACATACTCGTTATGTAAATGTTTAAAACTTTACATTGCAGTTTAGTTAGGAAATATATCTTTGACAGTAGGTGAGGTTCTACCTAGGTCAGGCCTAGAATAGGTTTACAAAACCGTACTCTTTGTTCTAAATTATCATAAAATCATCTTCGTTATGCCATTACAATTTCTTGTCATCGATCTCAGAAATTAAACTTTTCCTATTGTAAAGTTGCATAAAATGTAGGGAGTATTTGTATTTTACTCATTATGCTTGAAATAAATCCACCATTAAACAAAAAAAAACAATAAAAACACTAATCAATCACTGCACCAGTCAATGAAACTGAAATAAAACGTAATAAACAATCACAATGAATAAAATTACAAATAAACGATTGCTCCGACGACCAACAGATGGCGTTAGGAACATCAACACAAATTATTTATTTGTGCAGCCCGTATGTATCGGTTTTATTTCATTCACTCAGGAATGTGTTGGTAATTAAAATTATAGGTTTTTGTTACTTGGAAAACGGTCAAGAGTACATTTTGGTGAATGCTAGGTCATTGTTTTAAATAATACGTATGTCGCAATCCAATTGTAAAACCCGCCGCAATATAAAACGGCTAACCGCTTTACAAAACAGCTCGGTTCTGTAAAACGGCCAATAATTAGGCAGATTGGAACACAGCCGAACGTTGTTCAGTCATATAAATAAGTAAATAAATTAATAAATATTCTTAATCCTCACACATGGTCATCTGACCCCAAACTAAGCAGAGCTTGTACTATGGAAGCCAGATAACTGATATACTACATATACTACTTTTCTTTTGTAAATGCATACATATATAGATAATTACAGCCAGACTCAGGACAAACAGACATGTTCATGCACACATTATTGTATTGTATTGTAATGGCGTTTTGTATTCTATATTGCGACTCCGTTTTTCAAAACAGTGAACTATTCAACCGCCGCCTATTAGTTCCCAATTTGACCGCTCGCGGCTCTGCACTAAGTACTATAACAAAAACAATAAATGTAATAATGTAATGTAACTGTTAAACTACAACTATTTCTGTACTCACGATTGATAAAAAAAATAATTTAAAAAAAACACTGCACTAAGGGGCTAAAAATATTTGAACCCGTATTCTCTGTCTATTCCGTAATTGCGTTAGTATAAATAAGCCATGTTTGTAATAAATAATTCTAATAAGTGTAATACCTAATAATAATGTTAGAAGCAATATCAAATTCAAAGTATCTTTAGTTAATTGACTAATTACAAGTATTTTTAATGATATCGTTTATTGTTGAGAAATAAGCTGTAAAAGCTTGGGGCGTATTTCGCGTGTTACGCCAGATTCTGAAAGAAACATAAGATTTATTTAAAAATTCTTCTTTTTTTAATGATGAAAGTTCGGCTTAAAATAATAATAATAAATAGAACCATGGTACCTATAAGTGAATAGAATATTACTTTTTCCATACCTACTAGGTATTAGAGAAACATGAATGTGATTGAATAAATACAAAAAACCAATCCAAAAACAACCTATCTGACATGAACAACCTCAAAAATAAAGCCTATTACACTATCTATACTCTTATTTACATAAAAGGCAACCTTTACATCGATCGCCGATAGCTGGCAGCACTGTCTCATAGCACAATATCTACCTCGCCATCCATTTTCCATAGACCTCTGAAAAAGCTAGTTTTCCAACAAACAGCATGCATTTTGTTCAAACACAAGTGGCAGATAGGTCGTATTATACTGGTTTTTGTGCACAATGGCAGAAACTACAATGGTTTTATCTCCCGCTAGAGCCATCTACAGTTTCCTACGGCTGTTATTGTAAGCTTTTGAATGGATGCTGTTGTTACATTTACCACTTAGACATGTCCTAGATAGTGAAATATTAAATACTACACTTTGATTCCTACTTCCGAAATGACATAATTGTTGCATTTGAGAGTCAGTTTGTTTGCTTTGTCTTCACAAAAGACTCATAAAAGTTGTTCATATTGATGAGTACTTTCACCCCTGCAACTATTGCCAGTGACTAAAAAATCATCCTGTATAGATAAATAAATAAATTTAATCTTAACGCAATGATATTAAATACGTAGGCAAGATCCTACCAGTTCCCTTCTAAGCTTAAGAAAAAAATCACGGATTATCTTGGGTCTAGGCTCGGGTAGGTAAACCAGCCCCTGCATAGACCTGTGGCTTGGACCAAGATAGTCCGTCTATGTTTATATTTTAATTATGTTTTGTGTTTTTAAAATTTCTATTAGTCATTCATTTGTTTTTGTTTCTTCTTTTGTGGGTATTTAGTTTTTTTGTTTTGTTTAATTTAACTTAAAATAGCGGTTGACAGGGCATGTTATTTCTGTAGCACCTTTTTTAGTCTCGTTATGTGTATTGTATCATTTGTTGGCGATCCCTAATAAAATAAATAAATAAGCTTTTTGTACTTACCACATACAACCACATCATATCACGGTGAGATTGTGGTAAAGTACAAGCCTATCCACAGTAAAAAATCAATATTACTCACAGTAATTATAATAAACATGGCGTACGTAAACTATTTTAACAATTGTGTTTACATCAAAATTGTATATCATAATCAAGGAATGGGCATGCCATGTTCAAAACTTAATTAAACTAATTACGGGGGGTACCTACTCCAATAGCTATGTAATATACACTGTAATTACTTGTAATTACTAACAGGAAGTGATGTAAACCCTCCATTTAGTTAAGGTTAGTTTGTTGTTACAAAACTTTGACGAGTTTTTGAATGAAGATTAACTTTATGTTGTAAGTTAGAAGCTACTTTCTTGCCTTATACTAAACACTAGCTTTTCCGCGCGGTTTCATCCGCGTTTTCGGGAGAAAATATAGCCCATGTCACTCAGGGAGAATGTAGCATTCTAATGGTGATACAATTTTTGAATTCGGTCCAGTTGTTTTGAGTTTATTCGTTACAAACATACAAAAATACAAATCTTTCCTCTTTATAATATTATTAGTATGATTTAAATTGACCGTCCCAAAAAAGTTCAACTCATCATCTTAAGTCCTGCATTTTCTGTTGATCATGGCCCCAACTCTCGCGATCGCATTTGACAGTTATCTAGTACAATACAATACGTGATGACAGATCCGCCATGATTTTTGTCGACAGATCGAGAGTCATGACACTCAGGACCATAGGCTTCTGTCTTGTGTTTCTATATCGATTAGTCACAGGCATATTTTCTTGGTGCTGCCCGTGTAAATGCTCCCGCACTCCCTGGGGTTGTCGGTTGCGCGGATATAAAATATAAAATGCATATTTGAAGCTATACAAAAGTATAAAAATTAAACTCCCACTGGTCACTATTCGAAAGCATTTCTTCCCCATCGTGTCTCACATAAGATAAAGTTTATATTTCACGAAACAGAAGCCGACGATGAGATCTTTTCATTCGAGCCGGCGCGTACCCTTCTTCCTTTTATCCCTTCTATACGTCATCACTGCTATCCCGTATCACTCTATTGTCTGTGGATACAAAATAATCTCTTATTTATATACTTATCTATACATTTTGTCCTGTGATTAACCGGTTAAAGCTAATTTTTTTTTTGGTGCTGCTGTCTAGACAATCCCCCTTATTCAGACCTGCTCGGTTGCGATCCCGATCGCGTAGATGAATCGATTGAGTAGTCTAATGAATAGGATGGCTCCTATTTTTTTTATTTCAGAATTCCATTTGTAATGAGGCAGTCGATCGGTACACGATCGCGGCAAATGAATTCTGCGACTAACACAGCATTAGCCTAAATTAAACTTAATAAAATCGTCCTTTCCGATCGGAATGGCATCCGAATGGGTCTGAATAAGGTGGATTGTATATCTATGCGGCCTTGACGTTTATCAACGGATACCAATCATATTATTATAAATGATTAACAGTATATGTATTTCCATTTTCCATAGCACGTTTGTTGAACTTATCGTGAAATTGTCGAACCACATCTGAGCGGTGACGAATTTTCCGGTATCTCCATCTCTTTCTGCCGCTCAAACATCGTTTGCTAGAGCGAGAAACAATGATTGCCCGCGTTCGCATTCTGCGGCATCGCGCCGTCCGATTTTTGGATCAATTTCTCTCGCTCTAGCAAAGGATATCTTTTAGCGATAGAATGAGATGAAGATAGAGGAATATACGTTGCTGATGCGGTCCGAAGTGGTGCGACCAATAAATAATATTAAGAAATGTTTTGTGATTCCTGTGTTAAATCTCCTGTTTTGGGTTGGGACTTAAATAATGTTAGTTCACTTCAGAAACTCTAGATGTCACTACTGTCGATTGGTTTGAAGTTTAATGTCTTTTCAATTTATTTTTAAATTTGACATTAGGTACTAGACTATCGATAGAAATAACAATGAGATTTAAATTTATATAAGATAATGGTAATTTAAAAGTGAAAATTAATGTTATTATCTGACCCCTCAATTTAACAAATCACCAATAATTAGAAGCATGTTTTGTACGATAATTTTTATGCTTATAATTGTGTTTGTTTCTATTTACAGGTAAAACCATTCAACGACAGATAACTTGGCAGGTAAAATTAAACTGTTATTAAAATAATATAGATTAATCATCGACTTCATCAAGAAAAGTATTTCATATTAAAAACATTATAAAATCAAGTATATACCTTCCTATATTAAACATCTTTTGAAATACGTATATTTATGTCACACGTAAAAATAAACCCTAAGCTTAGTCTGTATGTTTGTTTCATTTTTATAGCAAAATTACCTAATCGATTTGGCAGATTAAGTTAGGACCTCCGGAGATGGATTTTATTCCGCTTATGATATCGCCCGATCATTATTAAAAAAAATATATTTAAAAGTAATAAAAATTACACACTAATAATAAAACTGTTTTTTTTTTTTAGATTTATGAGTACAAACAGGCTGCTACTTCCTCCTTCTGATTTTAGTGAGTATATAAATAAATATGAAACTTTTATCTTCTAATAGTAATAGGTAGGCTATTCAAATATTTAGTATAACGCTTGTAAACATCACGAATAGGTTTTCTACAATTTTCTCTATGTAAATAGGTTACTACTTCCTCTAGCTAATTCTTATAAGAAAATGTTTTACTTACCAAAATAATCTTATTATACTTAATTGTAAAGAAAAGTTCTGACTCATTCACTGACTCACTCATCAACTCCCAGCCCCAACCCTTTGTACCAGAAAGCTGAAATTTTCCACAGAGGGTCCCTTTATAATTAGACAAGGAATAACGCCGGATTTGTTTTAAATTCAACCCCAAAGGGGGTAAAATATGGGATTGCTGATGAAACCAAAAACAACAAACGAAAAGAATAAACACACTTTCACATCTATACAATACTAGCTGCCCCCCGAGGTTTCACCCACGTTCCCGAGAAAAAAAATAGCCATGTCATATCATAAGCTACATGCGTACCAAATTTCATAGTGATCGGCGGTTTTGGCGTGAAAAGGTAACAAATAAACAAACTCACTTTCGCATTATAATATTACTTAGGATTCGGAGAAAAAAAACCTGCTTCCTTTTTATGTTTCTGTGAAATTTATCTCTTAATAAATATCTACATTTTTTTTATACCACATTGTCGGCAAACAAGCATACGGCCCGCCTGATGGTAAGCGTTTACCGTAGCCTATGAACGCTTGCAACACCAGGTGTATCACTCGCGCTTTGCCGGCCCTCCCCGATGATCTTTGGCGACCTTACTCACGTGCAGGAACACAACTATAAGTTATTTGGCTGCGGTATTCTGTAAGATGGAGGTACTTCCCCGGTCGAGCTGCTCTTTGAGCGACATATCGCAATATCGCTCTCTTAAAAAGATACATACATACTAGGATTTAGACTTGGACATTAAGCTTTGCTAAAAAATATAATTAGTCCACCAAAAGCAGACGAAACCGCCGGGCAGAATTTATAGCGTTGAAAAGAAACGTGTATAGGCAATTAAAACACATGGGCTATGTCGCTACATCTATTTCTGCCGCGACCTGTCGTTGGTTCGATGCCAGAACACGCATACATAGCTACTTCATACAGTTCTGCGAGACAAGACAAGTGACGTAGGTAGGCGATCGACACGACACGATCGGTTTACGTATTGAGAGGATTAATTATTGTAGTAGGTGCAGTTTGACCATAGAGTAAGAAACCAAAAAAAAGCTGCCATCGAATGATCTTTAAAATTAAAATTTGTTCCCGATTCCACCATTTGTCCCGTAGTTTTAGTTGTTTCACATGACAAACCTACCTACTAGATTTTTTATATATAGGCTTGTGTTGATGCGGTAGAAGGTGCTAAGCACAAAGTCTGGAGCTACTGGCTACGGAACACTGCTAGGTGTTTGACTTGTTACAGTACGTAACAGTTCGTTCATTTTCGACGCTTGCGAGAAACCTTCGGATTCGGTCAAACTTAGGCCCATTTTAGCTAACGCCAGGTTTCGCTAAAGGTGATTTTTTTGCCAAAGCCTAAGATAATCCGTAACGTAGTCTATTGTAAGTCGAATTTTATACTTATCTGTTACGAAGTTGAGTGGTAATTTTTATAAGGATTATACCTGGTAAGATTATAATGAATAATATAAGATACATAGTAGGGTAAGATCGGATTTCTTGAAATTCCACTATTTAACTTAGAATTCCTCTATAGATAAACACTAGCTAAAAAAAGCCTCCGTATATTTACTCATATTGCATAAATACTAACCTTTATTATGGTTGAAAAAGCTTAGGAAATATATTTCTTGGTTACGAATTTTATGAATTATTTGGTTACGTATAATTTTAATGTTATAGTATATTATGATACACGTGAGCAAGTTGCTCATTACGCACGAGGCTGTGGGTTGCAGCCCGAGCCGTAAACGAGGGGCGTAATTCAGCCGAGTGTGTCACTTTACGAGCAAGTGTATTGAAAAACTATTTATTAATTCAGCTTGATCGAAAATTCGTGACTTTTTTTTAGGTAATTAAACTAAATTGTCAATATTTTCCTTTTCTTTTTTGAAAATGTAAGTATTCGGTGTAAGATGACATGATACCCTATCTTTAAACCGATAGCAAAATTAAGGCTTTGACCGAGTTTATTTTCAATTATCTTATTTTTTAAGCTCGGTTTTTGGCAAGGGACTATACCAACACGATTAAACCTTCCAGCGCTGTATTTAAATTTTCAAACTAACACAAAAGCCATTAAAATGAATAAATATAAAGCTCAAAGGCGGCTCGCTGTCCTGTCGGTACTAAAACAATTCGAGATTGTCCAGAATCGGCTTTTGTTACGGAAATAGCCGAACGTTGTTCAGACCGATACTGACAGCATGGGTGTTTAATGGTCAACGTGATTGAATTTATTCGGTGGATTTTTATAAACCAATACTATAGCCTCGGGATTTTCTATTAAAAAAAGATTATTACATTTCTCTATTAAAGGCTATTTCCATAGTTTCAATTTTATTATCCGAGTCATGGAAACACCTGAGTTTACCTATACAGCGTGTAGCCAAAAATAATGTAAATCAGTTATTGATCCGATTACAACATAAATCAAACGCGCACGAAACGATACATTGTCGAACAACCAGAATCTTATCCTTGTTCTATTTCATAACTGTATGTATTAATAACTAGATTTCGTTTCGCGGTTTTGTCCGTATTCCAGAGTTAGTCACCTACCACGGGATAATTCCACAGGCATCTCAAAAAACTCTTATGAGTGTATTGAAATGCCTTTGGAGTATAATAAACATTTAAATCAAATGTGATTTCAAATCGATTTTAATAAATAACTTTTTTATTTTTTATGTTAGAAGGCTGACAAACAAGCAGGCGGTCTACCTGATGGTAAGTAACCACCGGCTCCTATTAAGCAATACCAGGGGAATTGACAATATGTAGCCGACCTATACAAAGTCTAGGAGGCAACTGGATCTTAATTGTTACACACGGTGTTTGGCGACAGATTTTATCTTGAGGATTGTTCCCAGTCAGGCAGGTACTACAAAGTACCCTACCATGGTGATGTCTGTAGTCTGTACACTCTCCTAGGATAAAATAAGTCCATATTTGAGTTCTAACTTACCCTCTGACTCCTTCATTGTAATTGGTTGAGTGGTACTGTTATAACAAACACACAGACATACATTCGCATTCATAGATAAATTAGGATAAGAAGGATAAGGATAATATTGGTTTGGATAAAGATATTAATATATTTTACTACACCCTATATATGTCGGAGCGTCAAACAAACATCTGCAGTCTGCATTTTTTAACATATTTATTGACGTTACGCTGCCTGCATGACATATCAATATTGATCAAGCGTGCCTCCCTTCCTCCCCATCACACCCGCTGCTTGTTTGATTTGGCACAACCTCCCCCTATCTCCTCAGCTAATTCTATTTTTAGGTAACTTTTCCTTCAATATTAATGCAGAGTTATTTATCTTTCAGACAGGACGACTTGCTTAAACGTTTTCGGGCCATTATTACTGATGAAAAAAATATATAAGAATGTTCCCAAGAATGTGCTTTGTTTAATTTAGTTTTAGATTTCTTAAATGTCAAGTGGGACGTATTTAGAATTGTCTGTAACAGTAAACCAAACAGTAAATAAACTAATATGCAATATTAAACGCCTACAAATTTGGTAACGCAGTCTCTTGTCTCAGTAAAATAATCACTTTTTTATCTTCAAACGTATGAGCTCATGAAAGCATTTATTTCAGACATCCTCGTCGATGTTTATATAAAAATATGATGAAAAATCTAGGCATTTCATATAATGACGATATTCACGTCATAATATACATAATAATAAACATACCTAGCATGCTGGCGTGGTCGTCACAAATTGGCTACGTTTATATCACGTGAAGCTTTTGGCATTTACACCATAAGCTGTTTCTGTTTACCATATCAGACAGTATGTTACACTTTATTGTTATTCAGGACCATTATTATTTTTTGTAACATGTTTTATAAGGTTCCCATTTAATTTTAATTCACAAACTGTAAATGTAAAAGTTTGCGCCGTAATTGCTGAACAAAATTGGTTTGAAAATTGGCACATACCTAGGTGAATTATTCCTCTGAGAAAATTTAATTTTTTATCTCGCGAAAACATTAAAACCCTCGGGAACGCGGTAAAAACTGCGAGGCGGGTGCTAGTATAAAAATAACAACGTATTCCTTAGTCATATTTACGAGAAAAGCTTTTGCCTATCAAAGTCATCAGCGACTCTCAACTGACAACTCCTGTCAACATGAATATCCTTTAACTCCATTTTCTCAAAGTGCCAAGTAGATCTTGCATCACAACACAGACGGTAATCCCAACAATCAATTATGCAACCCTCAGACGTCGGAGTTGCTGAATATTATATAGGTAGGACGAAAGTAACGTTTATGGGGGAAGAAAATTATTGTTCACTTGATTCTGTAATTTTCAGGAGGAGTTTTTGGGTTCCGTTAATATAAGGTGCTACTTTCATCCTAGAAAATTATAATAAATTGATCTTAATTTTGTGTAACCCTGCACCTGATAGTTTTTTACGCCTTACTTACTTAATTCTCCCCTTACCTGAAAAAATAAATACCTATATTATTAATTTAATTTAAAAAAATATCTATCCGTCTAACACATCACTAAAATTGTATTTTCATCTTCTATACCTATAAAACAATACCGTGCCAAACTAACTGACTGACTGACAGATAACGCACAGCTAAAGTAGAGGTTTGAAATTTGGAGGAAATTTGATTTCCTAAGGGGGTAAAATAGAGGAACCCAGTGCGGAGACTTAGTTATAAAACTCACCCAAACTAATTAATCAACAATGATATTATTATTCACCATTACCATCGAGTCATTCTCCATTTTTTCGCAATTTTATGGTGCTCCCATAAAAATATATATAGCGTAATCACATGAGATATGTGCCAAGTGACGTCATCTCTACGTCATGATGCTTCGCAGCCAGCGATATTACCTGACGATTATTTTATTAAATATTGATATCTTCGTGACGCAAGCCAGTTTATTTTGAATTGGAATGGATTATTATTACATGCAATATATATATTATAATACATAGATTGTGTACAAGTCTGTGTGCACCGATATCATGTACTTTTATATATGATATTAGTATATTTATTTGGGTTTATATCCTGGGGTCGCCGTGATGGACTTCGATTCTCACCCACTTAAACATTCTGTCTTTCACTGACTCTCTGATGCAACGATATAACGTGTAACGTTTATTGAAATGCAAGTAACATACCAAAAATTAACAAACATCTCTAAACTATAAAAACACCTAAAATCTCTACAGTAAAAAAAAAACAAGCAAAAGTATTTCCATATAATTTGCATTACATTTACTATAGGTATCTACATAAAAGGAATTTTCCCCTTATTTTACCGGAACGAACAGGTGTCGTAACGGCCACTTCCGGCTGCCATGTTGCCTTAAATATGTAACATTTTGACACGTGACACTTACAGGGGTTAAATACGCCTCTGACGGCTTAATACTATTATTTGTTTTTATTGACAGGCCATGTATTATCATGTAGATATTATAATGGACACTTCGGATTTATTCACTTTCTTCGTGACAAATATAGTGACAGTATAAATAACATAAAGGTTACGAGTATCGAACACATAAATCAAGATCATTGATACAGATAATAAAAAGTGATGGTCCCAAATTAGATCCCTGTAAGACTCCAGGAGTAACTACACTTCTGAAATTTCTCCGATCCCACTTCCATCGGTCTATATGCATGCAATGTGCTTTGACAGGGTTCGATTATATCGATTGGATTTCCACTCTTGTCAATACAGGTAACAACTCAGAAGCCAAATAGAGAAAAAACAAGCAAGATACCGTAACACAATACTCTATATGAACACCCCTATATAAACAAGCTTTCAGGTACAATTAAATTGTACAGAAATACATTCAGTCATCAACCCCAGCCATATAACTTATTTCGTATTTAGAAACAAAATAACAAAAATGTGTAATATTTAAACTACATAAAAACGTACTGCAGATAACAATTCTTTGTTCTACTTTGGGTACAAAGCATCCTCTTCTCTCTGTCTCTCACTGTCTGCAACTGATTATTTTTCTAGCTCCATTTAATTAAGGTCTATCTATATACATATTCTTAGATTTCGTCTACCTATTACTAATTCAATTTCAGTGTATTCTTAATAACCCATATCTTACTAAGTGCTTCTCCTAATAAGACTCCTATCATTGTAACTTCTTTCTTCTTTTATACCTACTTACATAAAATACACGTTTACTTTTTACTATTTTTGATCAATATTAGTCCAAAATCTTCCCATTCCTCGCTTTGCTTCTATCTTATTTGATATTGTACACACAATATGGATAAAGCAATGTATAGGACATGGATTAATAATTTATTCTCTCAATGTACGATATTTTAACAAAGGTACGTGAAAAATCCCTCATGCCCTAAATAAATCGCGTCCTCCTTCGTTGATATTAATCAGAAAAGGGTATAAACGCTTACATTGCTAATCTAATGGAACATTACACATTACGTTTTAGCCAGAATTACGCAATATTGGGGTTCTTACATGATACATGAATTTATTTAATTGCCTATATTTATCAAGACATTGTAACAATAGCTACAATATAATAGGTACCTATACTAATTCGTTATTCTTTCCATGAAATCTGGAGATGAATGAAATAATGTACAAAATTTGGTTAGTATTACAAATTCAGTGGTAAAGGTTAGATAAAGATAGAATAATGGATCCATTATTGTCTTAAATCGACTTGTGCTTGGTTCCTATCCTACCCATTGTAGTAAAATCACACTAATCCTACTATTATTATAAGTGTGAAAGTTTGGATGCTTGGATGGATGGATGTTTTTTACTCAATCACGCCAGAACGGCTGAACGGGTCTGGATGAAATTTGGCACAGAGATAGATTATAGTTTGGAGTAGCACATAGGCTACTTTTTATCCTGGGAAACATAAGATCCATCGGGAACGCGGGTGAAACCGCGGGGCGGAAGCTAGTTTTGTTGTATAAAACAAAGTCGTTATCTGCCTCTGTCTGTTTCTCCGCTTACTTTAAACGATTAATTGTGTGAATATAAATTGCATCCGTGCAAAGGTGGAGCGGGTCGCTATAGTTACTTATAATTGCCATATCGATAAAACCTTCGCTTTATCACAATACATCACTAGTTGTAATATATATTTAAGTAATGCATGGTGACCACAACACTGTCACTCATGCAATATGCGAAACACGCAAACTCCTTAAATAGCATTACCGGGGCTTGTTTCCATTATTGACGAGTACGATATTTTTTAAAAGAGTGATTTGTTACATGTAGATTGTTTCACTTCATACTTTGGCTTTAATTTACGATTATATTGTAGAGATTCATTAATTGAAACTGCCGAATTCTTGCTCCAGTTGGGTATTATCAATAGACTATTTCGATGATTCAATAATTTACTGTAGGTATTATTATTTTCATTTACAGTACCTACTCATGTTTTCTAGTGTCTGACCCAAGCTTCGGCTTCGGCCATCTTTGGCCAAAAAAAAAACCCGAAACCTTAAAAACCCTAAGAAATTCAGTTCAAGATTAGCTAAAATTTATAACCAAAATGATTTTAAAACTTAAATTCAAAAGTTTTGATTGATTGATGATGGCGCCGGCCGACTGGCACAGGTCTGAACACAGTTTTTTGTTTCTATGTGAGAATATATTGTATTACTTGCTGTCCGCCGCGGTTTCACCCGTGTTCCCGAGAAAAAAAAAGTAACCCTTGTCCTTCTCCATACCATAAGCTATCTGCGTACCAAATTTCATCGCGATCGGTTCAGCGGCTTAGGCGTGAAAAGGTAACAAACAAACAAACTCACGTTCGCATTTATAATATTAGTTAGGATTTTAGGATGTTGGTCAAAGTGTCGCTGTTACATTATAATTATATACTTAGAATAATAACGCTATATGAATTAAGTAGTTAAATGAAAAAATAAACAAACACTATTTGCATTTTTTTTTTCACAACACTTTAAAATTTGAATCTACTCACACACCACATATTGTTAAAGTTAAGTAATAAATCGTGTCGTATCCCACAGCGGACACGCACACTCGCAATGAATACATGTCGTGCCCCCAGGATGGCGGCAATTGCTGGATTAGCGAGCCCATTTCCTACAGCGCACATTTATACACACGTATTTTATGTTATGTGTAATTCTATTTATATTTTTTTTACTATTTAAGTACTATGTTTAGTAATAGATCAAGAATGCTGTGCTGTGCTGTGTTTCGGTTAGGAGAGTATGGGAGCCGGTGAAATTTTTTTTTTTTTTGAGCAGGAACAGAAAGGTGGTGGGTCCAGGGGACCTTCTTCCACCGTTACGCGGACTTTTGCGGTGAGCGCTGAGGGCTCTCAACCGCTACTTAAAACTAAATAAATTTAGGGCAACGGTAGCCTGAGGGTGCCCCCTGTGGGGCTCGACCTCGGCTCAGGACGTTGCCTGGGGAATGTGGGAGGGCTTTAGCATGCAAATAATTATTATTATTTGGGGATCGGTCGGATTGCTAATATGCAGCTCGGGCCGCTTAATCGGGACGAGACTGGGAAGGACGACGCGACGGTCCTCGCCGGCGAGGACGAAATCTAGGTTGACGATATCGCATCTGTATCTGTTTCCGGGCTTCTTCAGCCTCGATCTGTGCTAGGGTGATGGCATCGTCCGGTTCGCTGAGGGCGAACCTTGGCCTACGGATGCGGGAGATAAGGGACGAGGTGTAAGTGACCGTGTTGATAATTAACGGATTCGCGTGATGCGCTGCGGTATCAAAATATCTGCGCGCAGCGCGTTTTATAAATTGTTTGATGGTGGGGAGACCTAAGTCAAGGTGTAGGTTTTCATTGCGCATGTACCACGGGGCGCCCGTGGCTTTGCGCATGAACCTATTTTGTAATACCTGAAGGGTGTGAAGTTGCTTGGGAGCAACGTGAGCGAACACGGTGCTCGCGTAAGTCATGACGGGACGGATACACGCGGTATAGAGTCTAACCTTGCTTTTTAGGGCAAGTTTAGACCGGGCGTTGATCATACAGTGGAGTCGTCCTGCCACAAAGGCGGCGCGCGCGCGGACCGCCTTTATGTGCGCAGCGAAGGATAGACGATCATCGAGGGTCACACCGAGATATTTGGCTTGCCTCTCCCAAGGGATCGGCTCGCCGAATAGTGTGACTGGATCGGGGACGGGGGGTTAAATTACAGGCACAGGAGACTTAACAACGTCATGTCTCAAGGTTGGCAACGCGTGAGTGATACCCCTGGGAGGGAAAATATAATATTGTATTTTCTTTGCTGGTGATTTTATGAACGTCTATAGGCTACGGTAACCGCTTACCATCAGGTGGGCCGTAAGCTTGTTTGCCACCTAGTAGTAAAAAAGGCACTAGCAGTGTCTGCGGTGTTAAAGTGTCCATTATGTGAATGTACTAAATGTCACGTCCTGTGGACTTTAGATCTATGTCTGTGGTCACGTGTAATGAGTGTAAAGAAATAATCGACTTTAGTAAACGCTTACTATCTCATTTGCGTTTATTCTTTACTAGCTGTCCCCCGCGGTTTCACCCGCATTCCCGAGAAAAAAACTAGCCCATCAAACAAACTCACTTTCGCATTTATAATATTATAAAATAATCATATAAAGTTAGGAAGTTAGGATTTTTTTTTAGCGGTTGAGAGCCCTCAGCGCTCGCCGCAAAGTCCGCGTAAGGGTGGAAGAAGGTCCCCTGGACCCACCACCTTCTGTTCCTGCCAAAAAAAAACTACTTTTTATACGCTGATCCGAAAGCAAGTCCACGTCATATAATTGGGAAAGGGGCATACATTACGTACCTACCTACTACATAAGCTATTAAACAGGATACTTACTGATCACTACACTTGCTACGTAGACGTTATCTAAGTAACTTTGACTTTGAAGTCTTGTCTAGATGGTATTTTTTTTTGTGTCTAAGTTGTCAAGTTTTCTAACTAATTGGAATACTAATTGAATTTACAGAATCTTTCGTTTCCATGATCACCTGTCATCCTGTCATCTGTACTTGTTAATGGAATTTTCACAAAAACATAATGTAAACAACAGCCCCAACAAGACCTTCCATGCTTATGATTATATAAATCTATTTATGCATTCTCTAAACTGGGACAAAGACCTTTGAAACTGCAAACTTTCCAGCGAAGAACACGGACATTCTTTCTCTTTTTAATATCTGAGTCATTTGATCTTACGCTAAATGGGTTTTTTATATTCTTATATAAAGATGTAACAACCCTGGAACAATCTTGGAACAGTTTTTCTTGCTAAACAATATTTTTTATTACCCGATTTATAATTGTAGTATAATCTATACGTATATATATAAAAATGAATGTTTGTCTGTATTTCCTTTATAGACTCCGAAACCGCTGAACTGATCGCGATGAAATTTTCAGACAATCTTCATATTAGCCCCGCGGGTGTTCCTATAAGGTTTGGTGGCGATCGGAGCACTCGGGACCGCGGGTGAAACCGTGGGGCGGAAGCGGCTCAAATAATAAATTGAAAAGTATACTTAAGCACTTAAAATAGGTACTAAGGTAAACGCAAGTATTACCGAGGTATTTTCAAGACCTTAAGGTTTGAACCTTCAAAATAAGAGTTTCCTATCATAAAAACAGTGAAGAGTATTTATTGTCAGATACATTGAGGTTTGTTCTTTAGGAGTCTGTAGAGATCTAGATAGGTTTTAAATAAATATTTGACGAAAAAAATGTTTAAGTATAAAAGGTCACAGATGATGCTTTTACCGAGGTATGCTAGTCTGATTGCAGCTAATACCGCGGATCCGAATTTTGGATATCGTTTCTAGAGAACCCTTAAATGAAACATAAATGCTAATATCAATCGGTATTAGATTTCTATGGTGACGTTAATACCGTGTAAGAACACTCGGTAATAGCTTCTTATACAATGTATTACCGAGTGATACCTTGTTCTCACCATCGGTGTTAGCTTCCGCGATATAATGTAATAATCTAATTCCGAGGCATAAAATTTTGATGATTTTTAAACGAAACTACAGTTTGATCGATAGCTAATAAAGTTAACCTAAAACAATATGACATTTCAATAAAAAATACTTAGGCTTAGTATAAGACTTAGTATTAGTATAAGGTTAGGTTATATGTTGTATTCAATTTAGTGCTCTCATACAAAGTAATTTTTTTGGCTCAATTTAGGTCTAAAAAATAAGAGTTTCAGTGCGATTTTCATACCACGGAAATAGTTTTGTGTACTCAATACTCATTAACTAAACGAATTACCAAATAATTTGGGTTAGTCATATACATTTTTAATAAAAAGTAAATAAAACCTCTGATAATGATTTATGCTATTACCGAGTATACCGCGGTCAATACATTCAAGAAAAAAAACATTGAAGCTATCACCGCGGTATTTTATTTTTATTTACTATCGAAAAATTTGATAATTACAATTATGGCTGAAACTATAATCTACCTTGTGACCTACTTAGAATTTTTGTAGGTAAATGGTGTCTTTACGACACAATAACCTTAAGAAAATGTTAAGTGTACTTACATTTGACGACTCGCGTTTGTATGGAAGTCGCACTCCGGCACCAGCCTGATAAAAACTAATTGTTTTATTGTTTTTCTGCTTTGTTGTGCACAGTAAGCCACGAATCCTTTCATTCGGGCAAAAATATACTATCTAATACTTTCATGAAAGTTTACATTTTTGAGTTCGATATGCCTGCAATTGCTTAAAAATGCATTTATGTTATACATATATACCTCGGTGATACCTGCAGATTTTTGACTAACGCGGTAATACCTGCGTTTACCTTATACTATGCATATTGTGGAAATCAGATACCCTGACTACTATGCCTCAGGTCGTGGATTCGATTGCCATCCAGGACAAATATTTGTATACTAATACCTAAATGATGTAAATATCAGAGTAAATATTTGTAAATAAGTATATAACCTATTTAATGTGAATTCTATATACAGTTTTATTTACAACACAACAAAAATATAATATACAATTCAAGACCAACTTATGACTAAAAGTAAGAAGCTTAAATAAAATAGTCTAAATTAAAAAAGTCGCTATTATACAGCTGAAGAGTTTGTTTGTTTGTTTGAACGCACTAATCTCAGGAACTACTGGTTCGAATTGAAAAATTATTTTAGTGTAGGACAAATAGTATGCGTCAGTTATCTGGTTTCCCTTCTATACGTTGTGTGCATTACCACCTTCGACTACATCATCAAGTACCACAGTTAAGATTGTGGTCACATATAATACATAGAAATAAATGCTCTGCTTAGTTTGAGTTCAGATATTCACCATGTGTGATTTATGTTAAGTGACTAACTTCCGTCCCGCGGTTTCACCCGAGTTCCCGGGGGATCTTATGTTTTCCCGGGATATAAAGTCCTTCCTCGATAAATGGGCTATCCTACACTAAAAGAATTTTTCAATTCGAACCAGTAGGTCCTGAGATTAGCGCGTTCAAACAAACAAACTCTTCAGCTGTATAATATTAGTATAGATATACTCTAACATTTGGGCATATTTCTGCATTAAACAAATAAACCAACTTATCAAAAACAAAGGTAAACTCAGTGACCCAAATTAAATCATATTCGAACTATGAAACCCACATTCCCATAGATACAATTTAGAGGCTTCGTATCGTCTGTAATTCACGACGATGGCCTGTATTTTATGAGGCGGAAGTGCGATGGGCGCCTCCGGGCCGACTGGGGCGTCGTAAACTCACACTAATGTTAGTGGACAATTAACTGAATTCCTAAATGTGCGTGCGTTCATATTTTGTTGGAATTTGCATTTAATTTTCACTAACAGTTTTGCTTAATGGCTAGTAAGATGAATTCATATTTGTTTATTTTATTTCGTAATTCAGTTGAGCAATTCTTTTATTTTACACCTCGTGCCCCAAATATTAGTAATCTAAGAAGAAATAAAATTGGCTCAGTGATGAATAGGGATGATAACTAAAAAAATCTATTTAGTCCGTCAGTTAGATTACCAAAAAATATTGGACATTGGACAAATTACGGCGTTTGCGTGACGTCACGGTATTGTACAATTTTTACATACAAGTGACGTCACAAGCCCCCACTCCTGAACTTTGGTGCAAAATAACTTAATTTTTTTATAATCTTATCTTTAAATTTTTATAATTGATAAACGAAAAAATACGTGTCTAATATTTTTTGATAATCTAACTGACGGACTAATCAGAATTAGGTACTTTTTACCCAGTCATCATCCCTATTGCACTTCTTAGTACCCACCTGGGTACTACATCATGCGAATGTAACGGCATCTGAAAGCCACAAAAAAGTTCATTGGATAAGGTGTGGACGGTGGCCACTCACCATTGTGACGGTGGACCGTTTGCCAGCCTTCTGACATAATACGAAAATAAAGACCAAGGAGGATAGATAGCGTAAGCTTCACCTTCAACATGGAGTTTGAAGTCAATGATAAACAAATTAAGGGTCTTTTTGTATTCTTATGTATTCATGACTACGTATACTACATGACGTCACAAATGTATATGTGTGTGTCTTGTTGAGATGCATTTGCGTTGCGGATAAAAGCTACTCTGTGTAAGTCGTTGGTAAGGGTTAGTCGACCCAATGTTGGTAGATACGGATAGCTGTAAAAGATTTTACGATGCATTTTTCCGGCGTATTCTTTTGTGTGTGAAAGGGTTTTTCAAAATTATCTAACATTTTTTATACATCGATAGCAACATGTTTTTTGATCCCATTTATACAAATAAATAAAATTGAAGTATCTGTTTGTAATGTCAAAATAACTGCTTTTTACTAAATGTACTTATATGAAATTTTCAGTACTAATAATAATAAAAAAAAACATGTTTTTTGATCCCATTTATACAAATAAATAAAATTGAAGTATCTGTTTGTAATGTCAAAATAACTGCTTTTTACTAAATGTACTTATATGAAATTTTCAGTACTAATAATAATAAAAAAAAACATGTTTTTAAATTTTTGTCTGTATGTCTGTCTTTTTATGGTTAATATCCGAAATGACTAGAACGATTTTGACGGGACTTTCACTGGCAGATAGCTGATGTTATAAGGAGTAACTTTGACTACTTTTATTGGTTATATGCTATTTTGTATACTGGGAACACGGATGAAACCGCGGGAAATAACTAAAAACTTACTAATGGCAATAAAAATATATAAATACTATGGTACCTGTATATTTTCTCAATCCGCTAGATGTAGGCAAATCTATTGCCATGAATATTCAAAGAACATACCAAAACAAATTGAAATAATCAGCGAGTATTAGAGATACGCGTGGAATAATTGTCAATCCCCGTGTGCAGTGGGCGGAACCCTGACGTCATACCGTACCGAACCACGCCCCCCATAGCGGAAGTGTCCTCCGATACGGTATTGCTCATAAAACCTTATTTGTGTAATCTGCTATGGAAAATTCCTAAAAGCACTTCTTGTGTGAATGTATTTAGTAAAATTTCTGTGTCCCACTAATATTATAAACTAGCTTCCGCCCCGCGGTTTCACACGCTTCCCCAGGGACCTTATGTTTTCCCGGGATCAAAAGTAGCCTATGTCCTTCTCCATACCATAGGCTATCTGCATACCAATTTTCATCACGATCGGTTCAGCGGTTTTGGTGTGAAAAGGTAACAAACAAACAAATAAACAAACAAAAAAAACTCACTTTCGCGTTTATAATAAATATATATTTAGGAAGTTAGGATGTGAAAGTTTGGATAGATGGATGGATGGATGTTTGTTACTCTTTCACGCAAAAACTACTTAACGGATTTGGATGAAATTTGGCACAGAGATAGATTGTAGTCTGAAATAGCACATAGGCTACTTTTATTCCGGGAAAACAATAAGAACCCTCGAGACCACGGGTGAAACCGCGGGGCGGAAGCTAGTTTTTAAATAAATTTGAGTAGGTTTTAGCTGGAAGCTTCTTATTTCTATAACTGGACTAGTGACCTAGGCGCACAGGAGTAAAGCTCCCAGTCGGCATGATTTTTTCCGACATCGTCACATTTCAACCAATTTACACAAAATGCTTTATGAATTACATACATAAACCTTCCTCATTAATCACTCTGTCTATTGGTGAAAACTGTATGAAAATCCGTTCAGTAGTTTTTGAGATCATCAAGAACGTACATACAGATAGACAGACGCGGCAGGGGACTTCGTTTTATAACATGTAAGGATTACTACATATATATATATATATAATGTCTAACATTATTAACCGAGGTCCTTTTAAAGTTTGAATGTTTAGATCGAAAGTAGGACAATAAAGAAATAAAAATTCTATGATGTCTTCATTTTTTGTTTCACCTCGGAGGAGCGCGCGGCTCCGTGATATTTTTTCTTATGTTGGTTCACATTACTACTTTTGACCTACATATTGCGTCAAAAGGACCTCACCTAATATTGCTAGACCTTTATATATAAGTATGGGTAAGACGCCGCATGCCGTGTACAAACTGGGGCAAATTGGATGACGGCCTGTTACCCAATTTTACTATTTGTATGCAATTAGCTTTACTTTTTTAAATAAAAGCTGTTAAAATAAAACACAAACGATATTATTCAATAAATTTTAAAATTAAATAAAAATTATAAGACGAAAGACAGAGGACATCGAGTTTATTGACAAAAACGCCTTCGCTAACTCTCTTGACACATCTCGAGGCATCTCGAGGCATCTTGAGGCGGCATGGAGGCGTCGTCGACTCGGCCTTGACATATCCGTCCCCGATAGGGATGGGGTTTGGGGCAATAGAAACGTTTATCGATGTTGTGAGCATATAATGCTTCTCAATTTTAATGCCTATCAGTTGACGCAAAATCGTCCAGACTTGCCAAAACACTGCTAATAGGCTAAGATTATGGATATCAGATGTAAAAACAAGTTTAAATTAAAAATGTTCATATGCCAATTGAAATTCATTATGATTTGTTACTGTGGAAAATAATAGTTTTAATTTTAATTGAAAAAAATACATTTATCGATAAATCACTTCCGAGTTGTGGCTTCTTAACCTGAGCTAAACCATTTATAGTCGAAGTAAGCGTCTTTTGTCACCACAAGATATAAAAATTATACATGTTATAATAAAAAAAAATAGAAGAACCTATGGTAGTACTGTAAGTAATATAATAATACTATACTATACGTTAGTATTTAATTTGTACTTATATTAGTTGTAGAAATGTCGATAAACAAGTCAGCGTTGATATTGACTTATATACCAACACTAGCTCACTGCTATCAAGTTTACCTCTCCCTCCTAACATTTCTACCATAAAATAAACGATGTGCTTGAAATAATTTTGTAATAGGTGATTAAAATGAATTTAATTAATTTAAATGCTATGAAAATAAAATAAACATTATCTAAATAATATAACAATGACACGAAGAGGGTAGTCGATTATTTTTATATAAACTACATAAAGCAACCATAAGATGGCGCTCCATTAAATAATAAAAAAAGGATTTAATATTAATATTATTTTTTTATTGTAAAAATAATTCAAAAAGCATGATAAATACAACACAATTTTATTAGCATCAAGAAATTCAGAAAATGTTGAGGTTAAAAATAAAACTACATTGGTTATTCGTTAATCACTTTTATAATGGAAATATAATGTGTTTAACACGATGCGTGCGCGCATTTAGAATAATTGTTTTCAGTTTATTTCTCTTGGACGAAACATACAAAGTTTTGGCGGCATTTCAATGACGCCCGTCGTAGTACTATTGTCCAAACAACACTGACCTCCGTTCATCCAAACACTAACTACAAGTTCATAACATTTCACATCAAATTAGTTACATAAAGGGGTCTAAATAAACTGGCTACAAATAGATACTATCGTATATCGATTTTTAGTACAAGACAAAATCGATTTTCAATAAAATGCGGAATGTTTTTGCACAATATGTTTTTGTAAGAGGAGGATTTTATTGGTTACACATTATATTTTGCGTCAATTGGGATTAGATATAAGAATTATTTACATTCTGATCAAAGAGTGATGGATAATGCATGTTGTTTTATTATATTTATTTTATAATAAATTGTATTATTCAAACTAGACTTCGTTGAAAATACAAAAATAATTTCAATAAAATTTATTGATACTAAAATTCTTTATTGAAAGTGTAGATGGCGCTATACGAGTATCCAAGAGTATCTGGCATACTTTAGTTTCTATAGATCATAACAGATGGCGTTAGTTGTTAAAACCTTCGCTTAAAAATATGAAATATATATATTTTATACACGAAACTTGGTTGCGTAGTCAAGATATTATTTCTCAAGTCATTTCAATGTAATATAATGTTATTATATATTCCTTTAGAAGCTTTAAAACAAAGCTAGAATCAAAATACAACGACTATCGATTGAAAATCCTGTATCGCGCTAACGAAGTTGTCTCACTAATTAGTTTTATATTTTTTTTATCGACCTTTAGTAAGCAGGTGGTCCTAATCTACACAGTAAGCCAGTATTCCGGGGGGCTGGTCAAAATCCTCCGGCGCCTAATGTTTCTTTCAAACACTTGTCTTTCTGTATGTGTTCGAAACCATCCAAAATGCAAAAAAAAAAATCTGGCACTTGACCGTTTAGAGAAGTTCTCAACACCACTGATGTAGACATCTCGACCACTCTTTTGGTCATCTGACTTAAATGCTTTTTAAACTATTGTATAGCTTTTATCGCGGGCTTCGGGGTTTGAGACCGAATCAAGAAATTTTGATAAAAAAAAACCGTAACGAAAAAACCTAACACCTCCCACACACACATACACGTTAAACGACACGTTAAGCGAACGTGTTTGTATGTGTGTGTATGCTGTTTGTGAGACAGTATATAGGTGTATAGGTATCTATTAATATCAGAAAAAAGGCTAAATAAATAATAAATAAATTATTACAATTGAATAAGTTGATAAAAAAAATGCTATGCAATAGCTTTACCGCGGCAGTCCCCGAGTGCCACACGTATTTTTTTTATACTTTGACGAGTGATAACCAAATATCTTTTTACCTCAGTGTCTGTTCTAAAGTGTGTAAAAAAGCATGTATTTTCTGAAGGTATTAATTAAACACATTTATGAATTATTAATTATATTTTCCTAAAAAAATAAGATATTTATTTCTTTTACGCAATTGTGCCATTATACCGTATACGGTCTACAGTAACGCTACGGTGTGACTACGGTGCGTCTACGCGGCGGCTACGCGCTACGAGCCGTAGACCCTTATAACTTTTTTTTCCACTTTATGATGCAACCTTATATTTGTATGATATTTTTTGCCATAAAAAATACTGTTATTCTGTAAACGAGGGTTTTTAATGGCACTGAAATAAAAAAGTATTGCCAGTACGGTGCGATCTTTTATGCATTATTAATTTAGCCTTGCCTGCTACTTTGTTCGCATTTTATTTCAAACTAGGTGTACAGGCGGTTCCACCCACGTTCTCTGGATAAAAAATTGCCTATAAACTTCATCAATAAACGGGTTTTCTGAAATAAAAAGAATTTTTCAAATCGATTTAATAGTTTTGGTGACTTTATAATATTAGTGTAGATTACATTATATAACTTATCGTTCAACTGTTAATTATTTTATATTCCCTAGTTTCTTCCCTATTATACACAGGTTTATACTAAATTGAATACTCGTTCCGAATCGTAGCAAAGTAGCATTGATTAAAGTTAATATTTCATTTCCATTCCACCATCAAGTTCTTTATTTATAGAAGCAGCTCATGAACTAATCAGACTCTCGCTTGTTCCAGATTAATGTGCCACGAGAGGAGTGAGAGAGAACGACCATCACAACTCTCCTAAAACGCCTTATATGGAGCGAGACGGGTATACAAAGCGTGCTCCGCCGCGCATTAAAAAACACAAAAACCGCGAATGTAGGTAATAGCACGGGAGCTGAATAGCGTTACAATTCAAAAGAAAAAAATAATTCCAACGCAATATCGATTTAAATTTCGAACGCCTAAAACCGAGTGCAGACTATCAGCTTAGCTCATTAGAGGAAGGTGCTTTAGAATGGACTTGCCTTAAATCTTAATGTTATAATGTGTCCGGCTGTGTAGTCGAGCGTCGTCGCGGCTGTGCTCGTTTAGGTGTAGTTTTAGTATAGGGTTAAAGATAAATAAGGCGGCGGGGACGGTGCGTGGGTGTGCTACCGGAGCGTTGGCGGATTGTGTGATGCAGCGGCGGCAACGGCGGAGCATCCAACGGGTACCAGAGGAGCTGCCTACTGCATTGGTCTGACGAATCTAATAAGGTTAGTTCTAAACCTACCCTCTCCCTAGTATGTATATGCTAACAATAACAGTGTGTTCCAATCTTTACTTACTGTACTAAAAACTAAGATGTCAATTAATAAATTATGTAAATGTTTTAATAAATTGTTAACAATATTAAATAAGGCACTTGTATTGTTTCTCTTTAATATTATTTATAAGTTTATATTTATCTGAATATTTACAAAAGTTTAAATTTTATATTGAATTTATGTAACTCATTAATATAACAGTCCCTCCAACTTATCCGTATAGTTGAGAGTAAGAAATTTCAAACGACACTCATTTGAATCAAATCTAGACAATATTTTCGATAGTGGCGCCCCCCTCAACTATACTAATGAAGTTGGCGGAACTCTGAAACGCTCAAGTTTAAACCTGTGTGAAGCTAGTTCTAAATTCTAATCAATTTTGACAAGTACCTTTGTGACAGATGACGTTTCTATTCTTCTCTGAACGAACAGGGTCAAAGGAAACGTTCAGATGAGCCTTATTTTTTTTAAATCACTGATTGTAGATTATAGTTGTATATTATATGTAACTAACATTGTAATTTATGTATCATACTTGTAGGTACTTGCTTTTTTAGGTGCACCAGGCACCTAGCTAATTCGTGCAGTCCAAGTATTTCAACTATTTGACTAACATGTTCAACAACTTGTTGGTCGATTAGTTGGACCACTCTCGGACTACACGGTTACATTATGTATGTATTCTACATGTAGAAGATCGGCAGCTGAGTAAGAGAAGTGGAGACACGGTAAGTGATAGCTTGTAGATTATAATTTTTAATTTTAAGTTTTTTTTATTTATTTAGTCCCTAAATAATTCTTATGAAAGTGTTACCATTCCAACAACTGAAAAGAACTGTAAAAATATTTGAAATGATATTCATATAAATGTTATTTTAAAATGCAATATGTTGATACTTACACTTAGTTTTATAATTAAAAACATTTGATAAATTAAAATTAAAATATTCCATAACGATCGATCTTGAAAGCCAATATAAAATACTTATTATAGGTATTTTTTATTATCACGGTTTTATTGTCCTCGACTTTAATATCTTCTCATCTATATATTTCATCTTGACGTCATATTTTGGTTATATCATCTGTGGTATTTATATAGAGAACTATGGTATTTCTCTTGAGCGGTACAAGTTTTGACTTATACCGGTACAAAATAAATCATATGAATTAGAAACAAAGATTCAATTCCCAAATACCTTTTTCCGTAATTATTGGTGTCATAGAATATTAATAAATTATATAAATAATATTCTTATGTCAAAAGATCTTAGCTTATACTATAATAAAATAAACTTATTTTATATACCTATGTTATTCCAGACTATAATCTATCTCTGTGCCAAATTTCATCCAGATCCGTTCAGTTGTTCTGGCGTGATTGAGTAACAAACATCCATCCATCCATCCAAACGTTCACAGTTATAATTCAAATTCAAATTCTTTTTAACCAAAAAAAATATATTAGTAGGAAGTAGGATAGGATTAGTAGCATTGATCCTGATAACTCAGTTTAAGACATAACAGTTAATATTTTTTATCTGACAAGCGGGGCCCTGCTTTGTAATAATTCCTAACAAAAAGGGAAGGTCGTTAAAATATGTAGACGCGGAAATATTTGGGGTGCGCCATATCTTTGTCGGTACTATAAGCCTTACATAACTATGGATAAAGTGGTATTACATCACGAATGCTTGCTACTTAATGTTTACTTATGTTGTATTGATAAAATAGGTACAAATAAATAAGTAGATAAATTTTATATTATCTCTTTCTTACAAACTCAAATATTGTAGGTACGCAAACTATTGTACGTGATAAAAGTTTGACGCTACGGGTGCTTTTATCTTTAATTCCCTCCGGAATGAAGGTAAAACAGGTTGAAAGCTATAGTTTAAAAGAATACTTAGCATTCAATAAGATAATAATCTTACAAATCTTAAATTTTAAGGAAAGCCTTCAAAACTAACCATCCCCCCTTTGCTTCAAAAGCGACACTAAAATTCTTTTATAAAACCCAATTACTTGCTATTCTATATAGGTACGGTACCTCTACTCTAGAGTGGAATCAAACGTGACTTGATTTCAATGCTCAGACTTCCAGTCGCAAGTTTTTAGGGTTCCGTATCCAAAGGGTGCCAACGCTCCGTTTTACGAAGTTTACCCCATCCATCCTTCTGTGTTACAGGACTGTATTATTTCAAAAAAGGTTACTATGATGTATATTATGGCGAATTATGATAATAAATTAACAAGTCAAAATACAATGGGAATCTCTAAACAAGAAAACTTAAAAATAATACAATGTCGTTTGTTTGAGCTATAATTCGAAAATGTCATGTCAAAAGAAGCTATAATATCCGTTTAATGTAATTAATAAACAACAAATACTTACCTAGCTACTTATAATACCTATTGAAACATAAAAAAAAAGTTACGACTATATCACATGAATATGTTGTAATGCCTATTAGTAATTTTGTAGTAAAATTGCACTCTAAAGTTAAGTTACAGAGCTATAAAATTATGTCGTTTTAATTATTATTGTACCGGACCCTCCTCCATGTGCGTGTCTTATTCGCACTTGGCAGGTTTCACCTACGACATTTTCTTCGACAGCATTTTCCTTTATTAGGATAGCAGACCCCTTATTGGAGATTAGGAACATAATGATTTAGCGAGCAGGCTTAAGTACAAAGCGATGGACTTCACATTCATATCTTCAAACCGGTTTTTGGGTAAAGGTTCCTTCAGATGTTAAAGCCGTTAAGCTCGCGAAACTATATAGATCTTTTTAAATGTAACCTTGCTGAGTTTCCTGCCGGTTCTTCTCAGTTGAAAGCGACTTCCGAACCGGTGGTAAATTCAGTAGCTCATAAGTGCCCTTCTAGAAGAGCCTAAAATGAATAAATGGTTTTGACTTTAACTTAACGCTAAGGGTAGAACGAAAGGCGATGATAGCTCAGTGGTGGTGACGTCGGATTCGGCGAAGGTCGTGTCTTCGAATCCTATAATGAACTTGAGCTTTCGGTGAATGAACAATCGTGAGGAAACTATAGCCTGGTGGTAGGGTTATTTTATCCCCCTGCCTGGCCATCACCCTCATGTTGAAAATTTGTTGCCAAGTACCTATTGGTGTGTTCCGGCAGTGGCACTTGAGATCCAGTTCCTTCTAGGCTTTGTGTGCTTACCACCTTCGGTCACATCACTTACGATAGTGAGATTGTGGTCAAACACAATGCTATAGAAAATAAAAAAAACACTGTGTTATGGGCACGAGAATCAAACATACACCAGCATAAACGCAGACAGGTGCGTTACCTACTGAGCCAGTACTATAACAAGTCAATCTGTACCCTGAGTGTAAAGAATTGACGTTAATAAACGGTTAGGTACTTTCGCGTTTGCGTATACAAAAAAATTGTATGGAAGAAGTTAGTTCCACGAGTATTCCGCGAGAGGCACTGTGCAAATTCCTATAGAGAAATGTCGTAAACGCTAAAGTGTGATAGTAAGCGTTTATTATGTCAAATCTTTACACTCTAGTGTATAGAATATGTAGATTTAACTATTGACATGGTGATGATTGAAACATTGATGATAAACGTGTATACAATAGAAATAACTCACTGATCTTCGCTGATTGAGTAATTGACATAAATTACACACAAAATATAATCCTGTTACATAAAATTGGCGGAATGGATACAGATTATTTATTGATTGGTTAATTTTGACTGAAACAAGATTAATTTTGAAAATTTTGTAACGCAGATACCACATGAACCTTGCTAGTCGTCAATACTAAACTCAACCTTCGTAGCTGTATAGTAAAGTTGATAATAACATTAATTAGGTATTAATTTTTAATCGCTTATTTTACTTTAGTTAACTTAAACCGGAGCTGATTGCTTGCGTCGCGAGATGATAGAATCTCTAACCAAATTTTAACTTAATAACCTAAAAATCTTTATTTAATAGTTGATTAATAGTATATTTAAATCTCATTTATTTGTAATATGACGGAGAGAACATAAATGTCTCACACACCTTGTTTAAATAAATTTACATAATAGTATATAATGATACAAGTGAGCTAAGTTGCTCATTACGCACGAGGCTGTGAGTTGCAGCAACAAAACAAAACAAAATATCAAAATTATGGGAAATGGCGCGCAAGTTTTCACGTGACAAATGGATGGTCAATCAACATACAGCCTACTTCAAAATTATAATTTGATGTGATAAAATGCCTTTGGGTACGGAACCCTAAAAAAGGGAAATATTTTAGGAACATTGTGAAATTTTATGAATTTAAAAATAGTTTATGAGATAATGAAAAATTAAAATAATTCAATCAATCTAGACTACGAGCGATTAATAACTAACGACTCATTTGAAAACATGCACATTTTAATGTTGCGATTGAAAATGCTAATCTCTACAACCGTTTTTATGTTTTTTTTTTTATGGCTGAGCTTGGGGTAACACAGTGGGTGGATATGTCAAGGTGGCATATTTACGAAACCTATATTAAGTTCGTCATCGGCTGTGGGGCTAGTCAGCTGATTTCAATAAAATAAAACTCTATTATTTTACTGAAATCGGCTGACGGGGAAAAAGATTTAAAAAATATGACGTTTGCGCGGCCGTAGCTGCGGTCTTCCTGTGTCAGCGTCATCATGAGATAAAACCTCTGCTTTATTTTACTTTTTTTATTGTACCACTAACTAAGGTGTCAAATAAGCATACGGCCCGCCTTATGGTAAGCCTATTGACGCTTGCAAAACCAGAGGAATCACTCGCGCGTTGTCGACCCAAACTTACTTACTTCTTGCTTTATTAAATAGTCTATTTTCCCTAATCAATGTGTTTCAGAAAACACTATAAAATTATCCCCTTATTCATCCCGATCTTGAATTTGTAAACTTTTAATATCATTGGTTTCCTGCTGACAGTCTATTCTGGTAAACATCGTCATGTCGTAACTCTCATCTATGACATAAGTACAAAATATAAAAACAATCGAAAAAAGTAGCGGAGTTTATCAAAACGACTTTAAATTACGTAACTTATCCATAACACAAAGTAGGCAATGTTCGAAACTTCCGCATAAAGCACGGAATCAAAATTAACCCGTGCATGCACACGACACAAACAAATCGGGCTACGGTCGTAAAGACCGAATGATGACTTTCAGAGAACTGAAATAAAGGCAAGGCGAGGCTGTAAATCAATACAACGTCAAACAATGACGGTGTTTTAAGTTATGGGAGGAGAGCGGTGACGAAAAAATATAAGTATATTTTTTTCAAGCGAAACAAAAGTTTGTTTCGCTTGAATTTATGAGGAAAAAAAGACTTTGAATTCGAATTTGTACCAACTTTTTTAAGGTAGTTAAAAGGGTAACGTATATTACTCACATTGGGAATTTTTAAATATAGAAGTAAGTAGCACAAACGCAATCTGTTACTAACTAAACTATAATAGCCATGTAAGAAATTTCTTTATAATTATCCAATCCTACATATGCAAGGAAGTAAAGATGCATTGCCATGGCGAAGGTTGAGTATTCGAGCTGAATCGTATTTATAGGACGTTACTTTTAGGTTAATTTTTAAGTACCTGTACCTAGTGCATGACTGAGACCTTTTGTTAAAAATCTATTATCAAGCACTTAACTCCCAGTGTGTTCTGGCACTGGATCTGAAAGCCAGTTTTGTTTAAGCTCAGTCTCATCACATACCAAGGTATTCAAAGTATCAAAAATAAGTAAGATTTATTATACCTATGTCTGAAAATGATATAAAATATTGCCCTTTGACTTCTACGGGACAACATTGTCGTCAAAGGGTTCGTCACCCTAACCATAGGGACATCTATGTCCCATGAAAACCCATCAATCAATGTATCATCCTAAATAATTTACATAAACATTTACATAAATGAAATAGGTACTACCTCTTACAATCTTATGGTCCTAAAAGAGTTTCACGAATGACAATGTATAAATTTAAAAACTCGCTTGTTACTCATTAATTAGACCACAGTACAGCTCTAAATCAAGAAACAATGTATCTGATCCATTGACAGATGAAGTTTGGTAGAAATCGCGGGTCATGGCGTGTGGACGTTGACATTTCAATGCTCTTCCACTATTTTTGGCCTTTCCTTATTTCTGGAAATAACCCTTTCTTACTAAACAAAGTATATTTCCGGTTTTCAATTAGGCACGAAGACATTATTGTGCTGCTAACTCTATAAAGAGTTATACAGCGAAAACCATGTTCGATCTTTAAAAAAGAACAATTTAGAATGCGCTAGTAATGACAATTCAGTGCCAGTAAATAAAAAAATACAAACACTGAGAAAAATAATCAAACAAGTAAGTAAGTACTACAAAAATGTATAATGACAAAATTTTAACGCAACTTACATTATGCTACTAATGAAAAAATTGGATGGGAATCTCCAACTCATGGATTCGGAATGTTCAAATTCCAAACAAAACAGAAGAAATTAATGTGTTCACAAAGGTCTAGATCGCACGAACGCGCTAAGTTGGCAGCACTGAAACCACACAACTAATTCTCCGCATTCTTTTAGCCATTACAGTTAGTTCTAAAATTAAAAACTTTAATTAAAGGCGCCAATTATACATCTGCTTTGTAAATTATGATTATTATCATCATAATATTATTCGAAGTAGACTCCCAAAACCATTTCATAAAACAACATAAAATATTTAAAAACCCATTTCGCCGCTCAACCGCTAGATGTCGCCCCCAGTGTAACAAACTGGAAAATCCGCTATGGCGGCCATATTGGAATTAAGAAGAGCGCCAAATTAGGTATAACCAAGTTAGAAAATTATGCATCAGTGTTTTAATCGCTAAATTATTTGAACAAAAGCTGAAGGCAGACAACCTTTTGCAGTAGATTACCTAACGTAGGTTTCCATAGTACAAACTTAGCTTAGTTTGGAAGTAGATGGCCGTGTTTGAAGAAGAAGAATGTTAAGAATGAAATATTTTACCTATTTTAAATTGACCACGTCACCACGACCAATGAGTACAATTTATTGACACCTTGACTCTTTTGGTTTGAAAATAGGACACGGTCATAAAATTAAAAAGTTATTAAGACAAACAATAGAGGCCCGATTCTACTCATTGTTTAACAACCACAATTAAAAAGTTACTCAATTAAAAATAATCTGTTATTACGTCTTAAAAAGTTGATGTTGGGTGTAAAATTAACTTTTTTTTTTACTTTGAAAAGGCTTTCATAATAAGAACCTTCATCATCATGGTAAGTGGGAAAAGTTATACCTTTTTTTAAGGTTTCGAATGGTACCCTTTTATTTTGAATACTCTATTCGTGGGTGTGTCTATAACAGATTGTAACTCTTAAACCAAGTAAGATAGGGTTTGATATTTACCATTCTGTACTAATTAATTTATTACCTGTGCACGATAGCACGTAACGGCAAACATTTACCGATGTTCCGGCAACTACACTTCAAACTTCAAAGTCATTTATTCAGTTTAGGCCCTAATAAGACACTTATGAACGTTACGTTACTTTTAGGTATAACATAATGAGATTATGGTTATGATTATTAAAGAGAAAAAAAACAACAAACACAAATAGCAGTAGAATAATAAGTTGAACATACTAAAAAACTATAATTTATATAAGCAAGGCTTTTTCCTTGCGGCCGACTAACATTTTATTAAGGAACCCTTCGTGCGTGACTACAACTCGCACTAGACCCGTTTTTTCATGTAACGTAATATTCGTGAGCTAGTAGAGAGTTGGATCTTATACCTCTTACTACTCTTGCCTAAATACCTCCTGAGTACGTCAATCACTTACCAGGGTCCCTACCCTGGTAAGTGATTGCTTCCCTAAGCATAATGGAAAGTAGGATGCTGTTCATTCCTCAGCCATGAGGAAATTCATGGTCATGAGTCATGAGGGTAGTTGTTCTTATGGTCCTCACCACGAGCATTCTTCGCGAGCAATCGCAAACTAATTCATAATAGGTATGTTCACTGACATATCAGATCAGCAACTTTTTATGAAATGTCAAAGCGATGGGTTTATTATGGAGTATTGTAACATTATGTCATACTTGTACAGTCATCAAAACATACTCTTTGTGGTAAGATTGGTTATTTCAAAGTTATAAAAAGTATTAACTTGACTAGATGTTTCAGTGTGTTAAAATGTTTTGTAGAAATTCGCACCACCAAAGAAGTCCCGTGGAATTAATTAAAATCGATCTTATTTCTTCCTACAAAGAGGTGAGCCTTCGAGACTGCTTTGGTGATGCGGTCTTTACATGGGCTTGTGTTTGATAAGTTAAAAACCTACAGACAACGTCCCTATTATAATAATTTATTCTAATACAACGCTCGGCTCAACGTCCTCACCGCCCGAATTTTGTCTGAATATTCGACGTCGAATGCTCATTACAGGTGAATGCTTCCGGTGAGGATGCTCCTTTAGGGATAAATTAAATACTACCTACCACGGTACGCACAAGGCATATCTACAGATTATTCGCATGTAAGAAGTTATGCATTTGATTCTATGGAATCATTAAAAGTAAGTAGGTCTAGGTAAGTATTAATTACATTTACAATTGTTTTTTTCTTATAACAATACAACCCTTAAGTATATTAATTTATATAATATTTTCTTACAATGCGTCATCAAGTCATATTAAGCCATGCGTAAAATAATCCTTTAGGTAAACTAGGCCTGATATTTTATTGAACGTCCGTAGAATTTACTACCTTTTATCGTAGCGTAATTTGTTCAGCGCTTAAAGCGTTTCCAGCATAGTGTTCTTGGTGCCTCGTCTAAGAAAGAATACTGCTGCAGCGCTGTAAGAATGCGGTGTCGATCGATGCGGATTCTGCGCGCGCCGACTATGACGTCATCGTCGCCGGGCGGGCCAGCGAAATAATTTTGAAAGCTAAACGCAAATAAATAATTTCACTGCTTTATCATAATACAATACTCTGCGTGTTTCAATTTAATTTATTAAACTTCTTGTAAAATTATTTAAATAAAACAAAAAAACATTAACTTTTGTAATCGCAAATAAAAAAAATAATGTCCTCCCTGTTTCTAGGAATAACATAACGCAACCAAATAATGAAGATATAAAGCTAGCCATGCACGGATAGACATTTTTTTTTTTACAAAATAATGCGTTTTGGATAACATTTACGAATACTACAGAAAGACTACAGCTCAAGACTGAAGTCTTGTGACTTGGTTTAGGTTGAATTACATACCTACTAATATTATAAAACATTGTCAATTATTTTTTCGTTTATAATATTATGGAGAATGCAGATATTTTACCATAAATATAAGTTTATATTTTATTGTAGTGTGGTACTGAAAAGTACAACAAGTAAACAACCTTATAATAAGTACATAATTACAGAGATAATGAGGAATTAGTCAGAAAATAGTCTGACTTAAATGCATTTAGAAGCATAAAATTATTTTGATTTTATTTTTTTATTTTTTTTATTAGTAAGTAGTAATATCAATAAGTTATTGTTTAAATGGACATTTTAATATATTTCAGCACGCTCCAGCATTTTGGAGGAATGTAATTTATAGTTCTATAAAAAAATATAAGGAAAAATAGGTGTTCAAATATTTTAACAAAAAACCTAAAGAATATTACAGAAAGCGACATTTTTGTTATCAACTTATCAATTCTAAACTGTGCGTCAAACAAAAAGTAATGTGCGTCAGAAGATACCAAGGATTGTTTTAATATTATCTATTCATCGTATGGCGATCACAATCCCTGATTAGTTCGATAAGTTTAAGTAATATTTCCTAGCACTGTTCTTGCCTAATGTATTATTTAAAAAATAATAATTACATGGTGACCATACTTTTGTTTAATACATTGTGAAGAATTTTGAGTGGACGTTGCAATGATTTTGTTTGACGTATATTATTTGCTTTTTTTACGGGTAAAATATAGGTGAAATAGGTAGCATATAAAAGATCATCAGAAAGTAGATTGACTACGTTGTTTAGTCTGTCTATTGTTTGAACTCTGTTATTTTAGATGTGTATTTAACGGTCGAATAAAGCTTGTGCTACACAAACATAATCGTATTGAATAATACGATTTTCAAAACGATTCATTCATTTTTATTATATTTTAGAGTAAAAAAAAGTAAGTACTTCACAATATACGATTGTATATTGTGACTTTTACCTTTCTACTTAACGAAAACCTATGCCAATCAATCTATAGATGCCTAAAAATAAGGATAAAGGTACTTAATGTACCAAAACGTTCATGCATGTGGGGACTTACGAATGTTGATGAAGAGAAAGATATATTTAGCAAGTGTACCTAAATATATGTATAAGTATATAGATTACCAGAGATACGTAACGATTTATAAAATAGGAGAATACCTATGTTGAAATAAAATGCGAAAAGTTGTAAATAAAAAGTAATTCATAAATAATAAATGTGTACCTTGCCTAACTTAAAAGTAATTTCTGCGTCAAGTCCAATACGTTGGACCAGACGAGTCACCCACCCGAATTTGATGCTTTAACGAGTATTTCGGGACAGTACATCGTACATCAATGGTTAACTAAAGGTTTAGCTTATTTCCATCCAAAATCATCACATTGAACTGTCTTACTTGTCCTCCTGTTAATAATATAGCATTCCTTTTTATGAATTAATCTGATATTGATTTTTATTTTAAGTTATTGAAGAATATAAAACCAATATCTATAGATGACAATCAGTTACGATAAGCATTGTATAGATATTTTAAAAAGGAAAATTAAATTTGACCTAAAAAAACCGTAATAACTTCGACATCCATTGTTATTGTTAAAAAAGTGTTCACATCAAATTATTTATAGACCACAAAAAAAGATTTGATGGTGAGTCAGACGTAAGAAAAATAAATAACCTAAATACATATTTAACTACTTACATTTGACGCATACCTACTGTGTATGCGACACATCTCTCGTCGCAAAGCAACTTTACACCACCTTAGCTGGAGATAATATTGTTTGATCACTAATCGCTTCAAGGCCCGACAATAGGGGAGATCGGGGATAATAATTATTCTAAAAATGATGGAGAAAAACAAAGTCCTAAAAACAAAAGGCATAAATATCTATAACTGGCTGTTCCCCGCATTTTAACTCGCGTTCCGGGGGTAAAAAGTAGCCTATAGAATTGAACTATCAAATGCAAAAATATTTTTTTATAAACGGACTGTAGTACCTACACCGTAGTCTGGATTTAGAACCTGCGAACCCGTACTCTCATGATTTAAGTCCTAAAGTATACCTATCTATACTAAAGCTTCGTGTGAAAGTCCCATCGAGCCGTTTTTGTGATAAGCCCATTATTTACAGGTGTCAGTAACTTGGCGACCGTACGTTGTTGTGAGTATGATTGCTAAAATGTAGTTTGATTTTCTAAATAGATTATAACATTAGTTAATGAAATTTATGTAATATTAACAAGTGCGCCACCATGCTTCGATCAATACTATCATAGTAGAAACATTCTGAAACAATTCCGTGATATTTTGTTATTTGAGCAACACTTATAAGAAGTATTTCCACAGCGTAATTTAAGAAAGAGTTACATAGACTGTGGTATTTCTATCTCTGCTTAACTTTCTCAGTTCTCAACAACCAACCACTGTTTTGTATTCCATTATCCCTCTATTTCCCCTCTCTGGGTTTCACAATTGTTTTAAGTGTCAGCAATCATCTTGATATTTTTATGATACGAGTATTTGCTAATGGTTTGTGCCAGATAAAAAGGCTAATAATTTTAGTTTCCATTACCTGACTAAAAATACCGTTTGTTTATTCCAAAGAATAGCAGCCATAGAGAGATTAAACATCACGACTCTTTACTTAAACCAGACTTATTTTATAATGATAATAATGAACATGGGTGTTTTACTTTTAATTTTTTCTTTATATGAAGACTAAAAAACCATCAAACGATATATTATAATCTAAATTTAAGCTAAACGCACCATATTTTTTTCTGTTTTATGATTTTATTATAGCTAATAATTTTTTGTTTGTTAACTATTTATAAATCTATATCCTATGATTCAAAGTTGTTTGAATGGATACAAACTTCTATGATACGAAATGGTATTTGCTATCCTTACCCGTTATGTGATGTAATATATTATGATAAAGTCCAAACAGCCTTAAGGCTCCAGTCTTCCTAAAATCAGTGTTCTTGCGGGATTTATCATTTTTTTTTTTTTTAGTCTTCAGAAAAGCAATAAATGAAATATATTTTACGTTATTTTAAAGTATGAGATTTGAAGTTTCTAATACTTATTTTATTTTTTAATGTGACGCCACTTTTATTACCTTTGTGAGGCTTTAAACAAACCTCTATTTATGTTACACGCGTAGAAGGTCTCATTCATGCACACGCCACGAAAAAAATATAACAAAAACAAGAAATGTATTTAGATTACATTTGTCGGCAAATCTTCCACAATAGTCTTATCTAGTTACTTTTTTTCAAAATAGTTTCAATTTCTTATTTAAAGTGCTTTAAATAGTTATAAATTTCTGAATTCGACCCTTGCAATTTTTTTTTTCTATTACAAAGTAATGGTTTAGAGGAGTCACACTTTAACCACTCCGAAAACAACTATTTATCTATCAAATAAAAAAAATACATTTAAAAAAGTTTAGTTTCGGTAAATTTATTTAAAATTATTTTTTCGGAATCGATTTCGACAAATGGTGTATTTTTGAATTCATGAAGTAGGATTGTCTCAAGAGTGTAGCTGGTTAGCTCCTCGCGTTGAATAAGTTGAAACAAATTCAATCTATGTATGAGTACCATTGTCCACTAATACTTTTAATTACTGGCACAGAGACGTGATCTCTCACTGTGGGCCTCATAAAGCAGCTTAAAGTCGCTCAACGAGCCATCTCCATGGCTCGTTGGGCTATACTCGGGGTTTCTCTACGCGATCGAATCAGGAATGAGGAGATCCGTAGACGAACTAGGGTCACCGACATAGCCCAGCGGAGTGGCAAGTCGAAGTGGCAATGGGCAAGCCACATAGTGCGCAGAACGGATGGCCGATGGGGCCGAAGAGTTCTGGAGTGGAGACCACGGACTGGCAAGCGCAGCGTAGGACGTCCGCTTACAAGGTAGATAGATGACCTTGTAAAGGTCGCTGGAAAACGCTGGATGCAGGCCGCCCAAGACCGGTCCTATTGGAGATCATTAGGGGAGGCCCATGTCCAGCAGTGGACGTCTTGCGGCTGAGATGATGATGATGAGGATGACTTTTAATTAAGTATTTATTTATCCTATAGGATTCTGTAGTTAAGGTTAATACAAAAAAAAAAGTGATCTTAGATAATATTTGAATTAAGTACAAATTTTTTATTGACCCCTGGTGCTAAAGAATAGTTTGAGGCATTTTATTTTTAAAACTCAAAAATTTACGATACGTAAAACGAGAAACTGCTTTATCTTCACTTTTTTTTAATTGTAATCTCAACACTATACTTTATTTATTTTTTAGTTAAGTATAAATCTTGCAATAATTATTTAACAATTTAAAATTAATTGAGTACAATAATATTTATTAATAACCAGAACGCTTGAAAATGGATAAATTAAATATTAATGTAACATTTATTCCATGGAATGTAACGCAATACGATAAAATATTACTATGCGCAACACTGATACGAGTAGAACAGGAAAGTTATTATTTTATTATAAGTTCATTCAAACTCTTCCTCCGATCTTTGTCTACGCTCTATCTATCTCCGATGGTTTTAAATACATATCAAACTCTTAAATGCAAACATTTTTTTTATCAAATGTATTTTTACGTATGAAATTTTAATTAATAAAGTGCGTCATGAGTGTTCAAAAATTGTCGTGATAATTTGAATAATCATTTTTATATCAATTTATGATTAATGATAGAACATGGTAAGGTATTTGACCACAATCTCACCATGGTAAGTTATGATGTGGCCAAAGCAAAGGAGGTAAGCACACTTATTCTAGAAGAGAACCGACTCTCATGTACAGTTGCCTGAATACACTGCGAGCTGCTTGGAGACAGATTATCAACTTGACAGTAGTAGCCAGCCAGACGGGTACAACAAAGTACCCTACCAACGTTTTATTGTTTGCACAAAGCTTTACAACTTTTGTAGTTTTTTTTTTCAATACTGACTAATTGCGTAAATAACCATATATTCTCCCTTATTCAGACCCATTCGATTGTCATTCCGATCGGAAAGGACGATTTTATTTTGTTAAATTTAGGCTGATGCTGTGTTAGTCGCAAAAATCATTTGCCGCAATTGTGTACCGATCGACTGCCTCATGCCAAATAGAAGTCTGAAATGAGAAAATAAGAGCCATCCTATTCAGTAGACTACTCAATTGGCTTGTCTACCGAATCGGGACCGCAACAGAGCAGGTCTGAATAAGGGCGATTATTTGTATAACTTTTAATTATCTTGTAGTTACCTACAAGAAACTCCGATACAAAGGCAAAATGATTGTGTTAAGAACGGAAATAGGAAACGGCGGTAGGTAAGTAATAAATAAGTCCAACAAACATTTAAAACAACTTTGAATTTCTGCCAGTGATTAGCCAGCATACATATCTATATTTTTTTCTATTAGTTTGACCTGGAAAAATATAAAATAATCGTATGTAGTATGTACCCCTCACATTAAAAATATAAAAATGCACCGCACGCAAGTAAAGCTACATGGTGCACAGTGCACTTTACTTTAAACCATACTAAACATAAATGTTGCCCCATTGTAATCCAGTCTCAAGATACCACATTTCTTTTGAAATCGATCGGTTAATACAAGCGCAGGGCTTGTCATTCACTGACGTACCAGCCAGCGGCCCGACTGACGCATGCGCGTCTGGCTAACGTCTATCCCGTACGGATATAGATGAGTGTTGGCTTGTACGTATTTTCGTAGTTCGCTGAGATCTTTTCACCGTGGCCGCATTACTTTATCGCCAGAATTCACGTTCGAACGGTTATCTCATTTTTGTCGCATTGTGATGTAGATAACGTTGATGTTAGTATAATATTTTGTCAATTATGTGATAACAGAGCTACTCCACTTATATAAATGAAAAATTAAATTGCGACAGAAGCAGTCCGTATGCCGTTGCGATTAGCCGACTGTCGCATGGTGTATGGGACGCATGGATATCGTGAAGGATCGTGCGTGATCGTGACTGATCGTGTGTATTGCCCTCAACCAACCAACACCAGTCAGTTTAGCGGACTCGGATCGCGCGGTCCCGCGGCGCGTTTGGTGCTTGTAGTATTTTAGTTTGACAGTTGGCGCGTTTTTCGTTTTTGTACAACTAGGATTATATTGTGAAAATCATAGATTTTAAGTTAGTGTAATCTGTGTATTTTCTGTTTATCTCAGTTGTTTCGACTAATAATTTGTGAAATTTACACGCCGGCTGTGAATTGTGTGGTTGCACGCCCCTGTGTACTCTCGCCGTGTAGTGAAGAATTTTTGTGATTTCTCTTTGGGAAATAGTTTTTTGGACGTGCTGCTTCACCTGCCGGCAACGACAGTGGTACGTATCAACTTTAAAATAGACATACAGCGGAGTTTAGTAATAAATCAAGTGTTACTTTTGTGGTGCAATTTGGGGCAGACAATTTCTCTGTCGGGTACCAGAAACGGGTTCCAAATATAGCGAATCGGGTTTGAGCCTCGGCCCATACACGTTCGCAGCTAGTCTGAGTGGTTAGTTGTTACAACTTTAGAGTTTTCGTTGTCAAAATTAGTGATTTTCCCTTGGCCGGGCTGTGAAGACTCGGACAGCTGTGTGCGCGTAATGGGTAAAAATAAATACAGAGGCATTATCGGCCGGTAGACAAACCGGCTTTGCTGAGGACGTAAAGGTATTATTAGTGCATAATATGCAATATGACTTTACCGTAAGTAATGCTAGGTTATGGTAATGTGGGTTCAAGGTCTTTTTGCAGGCTTATTATTTACACCCATATAAGGTGTTATTATCCATCATTACTTATCATAATAATTTGATCTCATAACTATAAACTAAGTATTTCCACTTAGTAAGTATAATTTTGAATAGCTAACTATGTATGTCAAAAAGATAACTAATTATATCCCTTTGAAAGAAAGAGACGACACTAGCATAGCAGTAACAAATTGAATAACCTATGAAAATGTAATGTGAAAAATAAAAGTTGCAAACAGAATTTTGATATGATGTTGAAGTGTAAATTTTTATTTTAATCTCTATGATGAGAACAGTAAAGTTCATAATGAGTATGATAACATTTACTGGTGACATCACTGCCATATGCAATAACAGACAAGGATAGAAACAGTCAAACACAGTAATTTACTATCATATAATTAGTGTAAGTACCCATCAGATTAAATATGAAAACATCTGTTCATGGAATGAGTTCATTTGGCCTTTTATGTTTGTAAAATACCAGTAAGTTTATGTTTATAAACACTTCAAATGTAAGACATTGTAGGTATTTTACAAAATACTTGAAAAAAAAACTTTTAGGTTCACACAACTTTGTTTGAATTGTTCTAAAAGCTCAATTTTTATTTTTAGTCTATATTTTTTTAGAATATTATACCTTTAAATAAACTTCAAGTGTTTGTGAGCAAAGTTTGCAATAATGTTGGTGTTGTTGTATTTATATACCAATATGGTTACTTAATGTTTTATTTTTCTGGGTTAAGGCTTTTGCATTGAAGCATTGTATTAAGTACTAGTTATTTTCAAAAGGTATTTAGTTTTTAATAATTCTTTTTATTGGTTTTATCATAAGAAATTAGGTTTTCTCATAGACTCTGCCTATTATGATCATTTAACTTAGTAAATATGGTCAAAAGTGAATGTACTTATCTGTGCTGCTATTTATCTGGTAATAACTGTGAAAAATATAAAAATTCTTAGAATCAATATCCTAACTTAATATTATAAATGCGAAAGTGAGTTTGTTTCTTACCTTTTCACGCTTAAACCGCTGAACCGATCATGATAAAATTTGGTATGCAGATAGCCTATGGTATGGAAAAGAACATAGGCTACTTTTTATCCCAGGAAAACATAAGACCCCTGGGGAATGTGGGTGAAACCGCGGGGCAGAAGCTAGTATATAATATTTGTCAAACTGTTGACATAATAATAATAATACCCTGGGATATTCCTCGCACACAGACATCTGACCCAAACTAAGCAGAGCTTTTACTATGGAAATCAGATGACTTTTATGTATATGTAGATACAACTTTTTCTTTTTCTTAAATTCATAAGTACTTGTACTGGGTGATTTTTTAGTCACTGGGCAATACTTGCAGGGGTGGAAGTTCTCATCAATATGAACAACTTTTATTATGGGACCAACTCTGATATCGCGTAAAATAAAATGGTTGATTCATACATTTTGGTCATGTAGGTATGGAACAGCTGATAATTTTTCGTGATTTCGCTGTTAGTCTCATAATAAAAGTTGTTCATATTGATGAGTACTTCCACCCCTGTAAGTATTGCTAGTGACTAAAAAATCACCCAGTATAAGTAATAGATAATTATCTGTATCTTGAGAGCTTAATAATAATTAACAAATTTTTACTTCCATTACCACTGTTGTGGTACACTATCATCTCAATAAAACAGATCCTAATATTTAGATCTTAAATATAATTATTTAAACATTATTCAAACTTAAAGTAACCAATAAATGTAGAAATAAGCATACTAAATCTTATACAGGCTCCATAACTTTCATGTTTTATAACTAAAATAAAATGCATTGATGAGCACAGTATGGGACTCTTTGGTTTTTATGTCTGTAGATTCCAAAGCGTGTTCTGGCATTTATTGCTTTCCGTGATCTTCTAATTCCGTTTCATTACTACAGTTAGTTTCATCATAAAGGTGAAGATTTTGATTTGATCTTGGAATAGCTCTTTCAGTCTAAATCTGGTCCCATTACACAAAACAAATCTAATCTAATCTAATAAAATAATATGTGTTGATTTGATTAGATACCTCTTCTATTTTTGAATACAGTTAAAAAAATATTCCTTACTTGACTGAAATACAGTTTGGCTAGCAATTAGCAACCCAGCCATTAACCAACAAAATCAGGTGTACCTATGAAGCACCAAATCCATGGTTAACCGAGGCTTTATAAGTTATAACCATACTTTTAGTCACAGTACAGTCTAACAATCTTACTTACTATCTTAGAAAATATTATAAAAGTTTGTGTGGTATGGTTGGCATCACTCAGTCCATAACTAGATAATGGCTGAATGGATTGGGTTGAAAATGGATACATGGATATATCATACCCTGGAATAACATATCTAGGTTACTTAGGTCCTGGGAAAATTTAAGATCCCTCGGGAGTGTGGGTGAAACCTCGGAGCGGAAGCTAGTTAATGTATATTTTTCTTCATAGCAGAGATCATCTGTTTGCTACCTAATTGTCATTAACAAATAATATAATTTCACTAAATACAATTTGAGCAGTCTTATCATCTAAGTAACAGTAAGTACCTGGCTTATCAATATCCTTAATTAGTATTTACCTACATTAAGTATATACTGTTATCAGCACGCCATATTTAACTCCACTATCCTCACTGTAAAAAATATCAGTTTTCTTTTTCAGGGTTGATTGATTTAAATCAATATAGTATGGTTTAGGTAATCATGAATTTAAATCGTAATAACCAAAAACAATATAAAAGTTGACAAAAACATCTATTCTGGCCATCCATGGGCAGCGTAAGTTTAGTAAAAGGGTTCCAGCAACTTTTGAACCCTGAAAATCATGTTTAAAATTTAAAAAAAATATTTAGGCGCGGTTTAAACAGAAGAGACGTGGCGGGTGGCGGAACCGCGCCTTAAATTGACCCTGGTTTTTAGCCTATAGATAGATGCATCTTTAAAAAATAAATTGGGAGACTGATCTTTAATCATAAGATTATAAAAAAATGATAATAAAATACATTATTTAATTGTATAATTGAGGAAGAAAAGTCCTTCATTGTCACCAAGAATTGTAATTGGCGCAGAAGGAGGTAAAATTAGTTAAAGAGAAATCTGGCAATATGCACTTGACCATGTCCTAACATGAACTTGTAGGTACATAATATACTGAATATTTTACAACATACATAAACTGAATAAATACCATTTCAAAATAAGATACCTATTACTGAAATATGATAATCTATCACTGTGCTATCACATTCCACACAGGTTGAAACGGCCTCATTCCATGTACATGTACATTTTTTATTCCTATATGTAATTGTATTGATATTTTACTTGGCAATCGGCCAACATGTAATATGAAAGCAGAATTTTGTGGCCGGGGAATTAAGTATTCATTCATTGATATAAATCTTTTCTATCTTATTCATAATCGGCCAGCATAGTCTGTGGTACCTACATACAGTATGTCCTCATTTCACTTGCAATATAAAACCAGCTAGGGTTGCCACATGTTTTCTCTCCGGACAATGTCCCCTTTTGCTATACAAATTTATTATGTGTAGCAAAGTGTGTTTGTTTGACTATTTCTCTCATGATTTATTTAATTAGGTATGTTTCTTAAGCTTTGTTTATAATAAAGTTGGTAGTTTATTTAAAACTGCATTAATTTATTTACCACTATGGAATAGGTAGTTAATAGTTTGATAATACTTTATTATTACACCACATAATAATATGAATGGAGTAGTACTTAATTCAAAACTTACAGTGGAAGTATTACAATTTTAATTTGTGCATAGAAATTAAAAATATATAGATTTCTTCTAGAAGTTTCAAATAATAATTGTGTGAATTTGAATGCTAACTGTCATGTAACACCTATTTATTATGCACCCCTGTCCCCATCTGTAACATTTGTAAATGTCTAGACATAATCAGATTAACATGGTCGATGTTGAATAATTAAAAACCTGTCCCATTATCGGCAACTAACATAAATACCTATATGTTACGTTGACAACCCTATGTGTACATTAGAAGATTTCAATCCCCTTTGTAATAATATTCTCTCTAAAGCAATTTGGCAGTACACCGCTGCATGTTGTCTGGAATTGTGGAATGGTTGAGGGGGGGGACCATGCGACGGTGATTTCAGCTGAAATATGTCGCCTAGACGGCCGTTACCCCGCTGTGACGACTTTCCAGATGCCTTTAATTACGCGACTGATTGTGGTTGGGGGGTATTGCGGTGTATTTAAAGCGTGTGGTCGGGCCACTCGCCGCCGACAGCGTCATCGGCGCGTGCGTCACTCCACAACACGAATAGAAAACTGGTGACCCTCGATGATATGAGGCCACAGGGCGCTTGGCGTGACAGACGCCTAGACGGCCACAGGTATTGTAATGAAAGTGTCGCAAATATATTCCATGAATCGTTCCCGTTGCACAAATTCACACGTAAATAAATAAAACCTCGATGCATGCGGTATAAAGTTCGCTAATCGAACGTGTGGTAAAAATAGTACTCGAATCAATAGCTATTGACAAGCCCTGAAATCTCTTTTTCAATTTGTATGGCTGATACTTTGCTATAGGTATCGTATAATAGCTGGCATTGTCGACATCATCTTTATTTATTTACTTTGTGTTTATTATACTAAAGTATTTCGATTATAGGTACCTACCTAAGCCTCGTGTCACGATTTCGCTTCTCTTACAAAAACGTTTTCCTAGTCGATCTTCTTATCATCACTTGAACTAATAAGATACCCATAAATTAGTCTTCACGATCGATTTATTGAACAGCTTGTTAAGAAATTTAACTTTTGTCGTAGTTGAAAAGGAAAGGGACTAAAATATATGACGTCACCACAAACATCGTAAGTGGATTTAGGAATGCTTCGGTTCCATGTTCTACAGATGAGGGACTATGACAAATGTCATTTTTCATCCAAGAACACATAAAAACGGTTTGTGGGTTATTTATCACACTAGCGGTAGTTTTTGGATTGAATGGAGTGGGTAATTGAGTTTTTGCGAACAATTTTTACCTTAGTTCGTCGGGTAATCATTTATCATTGCTGACCTTTGCTATAGTAAAAGCAACCTAGGTGACGTTTTCAATTTTCTTATAAGTATACAATTTCTTCAAAGCCAATGCTTAGAACATGACCTACTTAATTCCAATTTACCGATAACGTTATTTTAATTTGCGTTTCAAATTCTATTTATGGTAAAATTCAGTCTGTGGGGAGAGGCTGTATGGATTGTGCTTTTAAGTCACTTTGAAGTCACTTTTTGATGCTAAGATAAAAGCGTTTTCAAGTTACCGTCTTTTTTGGGACCTATCTCTTAATTTAACCATTTAATTAGTAGTTTCATCATCTAAGTATCAGATAACACCTATGTCATCACTTTCGAGTACATTTTTTTATTTTTTTTTACTTTGTATAGTCTTGTGTTTGACCACAATCTCACTAAATTTTCAGTGACCTTGTATATTGACACAATGTTTTATGGTAATTTATTTAGCATATTATTTGCTAGGTTAGGTTAGATTCTCAGTTGAATTCTTGCTTCTTGTTTTTCCTCTATAACACAGTTGGTAAATATTACAAATATATGTAGGTATATTAATAAATTAAAATTAAACATGCCTTAAGCAGCAGCATGAGCTATTTCAAACACCATTGTATTCTTATCATGATGATTATGTGAGTCAGTTGACCATGGGGTCAGGGGTGAGACGCGTTGACATCATCAGAGCGTATCATCACCAAACAGGTGGGTGTCGATACAATCAAGAGCCGTCAAGAGGTCAGTGAACCCTTTAATAGAAGCAGACCAGCAATGTTGCTAAACGACCTTCGAGTTTAATTAAGGAATGTTTTAAAGTGAGTTAATATAGCATTTAACTAGGAATGCCACCTCCAGAAATATAATCTGATAAAATGAAATGAAAATATTTTTATTTACTTAAATATGCCTTCACAAGCACTTATGAATAGTCTAATTACTATAACGCACAATTAAGTCTCGCTGATAATATTTACGCATAACTATCTTAAACTTGTTAATAAAAAAAAGACAAAGTCAAAGCGATTTATTCAGTTTAGGCCCTAAGAAGGCACTTACGAAAGTCGAATTAGTCGGTTCGGAAGTCAGCCTTACACTGAGAAAAGTCGACAAGTTACTATGCCAGGTTATATTTTTTATGATCTGACGCTTTTCATTTTGACAAACGCTTTTCAAAAAAAAATTGTAACTCAACAAGTTCATAATACTTAAAACGCGAATACGCTAATGGTTAAAACCTTAAAAAGCATAGCATGGTGCACCTGTGCGGAGTGCAGATATTTCCGGACATCCCTATCTTCAGTATAATGACTGTTGGTTAATAATAATAATAGTACACAAAATAACCAAGCATGATTAAATTTAAATATGATATCATCATAAAACAATAATTGCTGAATGTCATAAATAGGTAACAGAAGCAGGTAAACCATTGTCATAAATAAATACAAATAGTGAGTCAACTCCTTTGTGACGTAAATGAGAGTAACTAGTAACCTATAACCTCGTAACTTATTTACAATACATAAAACTGTGACTTCAATTGATGTAACAGAAAAGAGAAAAAAATATAAAACTACGCTCAAAATTGAAAAAAACGTCGAGTTTCCTTGCGTCCTCTACGCCTGACTGTCTACCTACAGTCATATTTATTAAATCGTATTTCAGCCAAAGGGGTTTAATTAAATACTATGTAAGTAAATTTAATTACAGACGTTTGAGGAAGTTGAGACGACAATATTACGCCTGCCAAGAACTTGGTAGCTGTCTCGGTACACGGGGAAGTTAAAGTGTTTTAGTCTCTTCTGACAGCCGAGTCTTACCCACCGGAGTTTCTAAACAGACATTTCTTTGAGATTTTTTTCCAGAGGGCTAAAGTACGTGATGAGAATATTGTCACAGATAAGAAAAGGAAATAAAAAGTGGGTAGATTGTGCTAAACAGGGATATATGAGGATGTGTGGGCATTAATGTGACGGCGGGAATAATAAATAGGGAACGTCAGTAGCGGACGTTTTAACTAGGTAGTGTGGAGGTGTACAATTTTAATGAAATTTTTGCCCGAATCTTGTTAATTTGAGGACTTAATTTATGGTTCTGTAAAGTATAGGACTTGTTGACTTTGAACCCAAATATTCTATAATGAGTGGGTGAATATACTTACCTTGTATTTGTTTCCAAGCGAATAACATCAAAACCCCTCGAGCACTTGAAGTCTATTATCTATAAGGTTATCGTGGCAAAATTCTCGTGGTAACCAGTGGATGTACTCCCAACATTGCTAAAACATCTCATTTTGTATTCAGCGATACACCCACGATCATTACATTAATATTAATGCATATAAAGGATAACAATAGACTAATAGGTGAGAGAAAAAGAGACGCACTATGACTGGCACCTTGTTTATTAACGTAACCCTGCCGAATCGCAGAGCCGTGTCAGGTTGTATTTGTGTATATAAATTTTGATGTACTGTTTAAACTGGACGGTGTCTGGCCGCATCGACGTGCGTAGGAGTGCAATCGGCACGGTGAGTCATAAACAAAGATGGCGGCTTAACAATAAGTAATTATCGGCCGCCGCATGGCAAACCATCACTAGCGCCAATAGCCTGGCAACACACATTATAAATTTTAGAGAAAATCATTAAAATCGTTATCTGTGTGGTTAAATAATAATATGGTAATCAGCACGCTGTCTGGTCTGTTTCGTGCTAATGACATTCCAGACAATTCTAAGTCTTTTTATCATAATCATTAGGTAATATTTTAGTTGCCTCATTGAATGATTATGTTGGATTATACTTATTTTTCTGAACCTTCGAAATAATTCGTCTGCTCTGTTACCAATCATTTTGGATTTGGCACAATATATGCACTCCTTCAATTCATTCCTTCTATACGTCGTTTTGACATTCCCTTTACGAACCATATTCTTGACAAAAAACTAAAGCTTAATTAGCATATTTTATCACCTTTAGTTTATTTAAGTAACACGATGAGTCATAAAATATTTAAAAAAAATCTATAACCAGTTTCAAGAATGCTCGAGCACAAGCCGTTAGCCAAAAACAAGATCTTAAATCCTCATCTTGAAATAACATCAAGTAAAACACGTTAGGAAATATTTTTGTCTCGACAGTAAGACGTGAATGCCATATCTGATGATTTTGTGATGTACCTCCTACCAACCCACGTGGTTTGTAATTAGACGCCCGATTGGTTCAGCACCTAGAGTACGAGGTCACAGAACATTACATCACTGCAAAGTATTTTATTTGTTATTATTATTTAACTACGTCCATCATGAATAAATTGTTCATGTTTTTTGTCAAAAATATGTCTCTCGTTACTTGTACTAGGTATTGTATCTTTTAATGTATTTTGTGGTAGGATATAAATGTGGCTTTTGCATCAAATCGATAGTGCTTTCGTATAAAATGTTCTAGGTAGAACTAAAGTAGTTAACATTTTAAATATATTTGAGGTAGAAATTCGTTAAAAATCAATTTCTTTCCCAGATCAAACCCAATTTACAGATACCTTAATCTCAAAATAATTGATGGAGTTGACATTGCAAATCTGTAGAATCTTATTTCCTCGGTTTATGGAACCTTAATTTTTATGTTCAGTCACGCACCATAAAATAGAAGGATACTAAGGCTCAAAGACCCATTAAACCGTCCTAGCTGATAAAATAGTTCCGTTCTTATATTCTAGGCGTTTTTTAAAACAATTCACTGTCGACGGCATACATATTCATATTAATTATAATGTCACATCTACATACAAGGTCACGGTCAATATCGTTTACTTAATTACGTATACATAGGTAAGTTACATAATCCATGCGGTTTTTAAATATAGTAGCTCGGGAATTTAGAGCTTTTCTGGGATAAAAATATCATCATCATCATCATCTCAGCCACAACACGTCCACTGCACTACATAGGCCTCCCCTAATGATCTCCAATAGGACCGGTCTTGGGCGGCCTGCATCCAGCGTTTTCCAACGACCTTTACAAGGTCGTCTGTCCACCTTGTAAGCGGACGTCTTACGCTGCGCTTGCCGGTCCGTGGTCTCCACTCCAGGACTCTTCGGCCCCATCGGCCATCCGTTCTGCGCACTATGTGGCCTGCCCATTGCCACTTCAACTTGCCAATCCGCTGGGCTATGTCGGTGACCCTAGTTCGTCTACGGATCTCCTCAAAAAAAAATGTGGACATTAGCAATACTATGTAGATGGATTGTATTGAGTTGCCGGCCTTTACAAATCATAGAAATCAACTAGCTGTTAAGCCGAAACACCGGTAAATGCTTGACGAAACATTTTCAACTTGAAGGTGGTAGCCATCCAGGCGGGCATTACAAAGTACCCATTCATCCTTGAAATCTACCACCACCGCTTTAGAACTTTCCAGTCAAATCATTCCTAGTTCATCTAGGATTAAGAAATCAATCAAATAACAGTCCCATCATATTTGAGTACTAAATCATTTCAAGCCCTCGCGCCTCGGTCCGAATTTGGATTGTCCGTAAAACAAAAATGTTTGCCAGCATTCTGACGGTAACTTTCCCAGTTTGCTCAAATTCGCATTGTTCCGTTTTATTCGCGCTCTAAACAAATAAACCCGCTTTGTCAGTTCGATTGTTTCCAAGTGTTGTCTTCGTTTTATGATAAAGTCGCTTGGGGTACCGTTTTGCAGCTTTTCAAGAGGTTTTGAACGGAAAATTTGCTTTGAACACGCCACGCTCAGGGATTTTGATCTTTAGATATGTAGCTAAGTTCAGGTCCTTGGAAGCTCTAAAAATGTTGTTACGGCAAAATTACATGTGGCCATTACAATGTTAATCATGGCAACAGACTTGCTTGGAAGCACTGTTATTATACAAATAACATTGTAAATTTTAGTATAATAATGATAAAGACATTTCTTACACACGGTCATCTGCAAATTTAACAGAGTTCGTATTATGGTAACCAAATAACTGATAAGTACACTACATTTATTACTGTTACATATAACTTATATATAGATATAAACCCAGACTCCGAACAAATAGACATGATCACAAATGTTTGTCCTGGGTGAAACTCTTAAAAAGTCAAGAAAACACGAGTTGTATTGGTCGGACAACATTCGGTGGGCCAGTCATTCATTAATTTAACAAAACCGGTTGACAATCCTAGTTTACGATATAAAATTGTAATTTCTCAACTGTTACCCGACGAACGTGTTATTATTTCTGAGGCTTTCTAATAGTTTGTACGTGGGAAATGATATCTAATATATATTGCTTATGAATTATTACAAAATGTGAGGTGATTGAACTTGTGAACACGTGCCCTACAAACGTGACAACCGACTACAGCCATAAGAAACTTATCACTCCCTTAAAACTTTATGATGGACCATTGCGTACACCATTACGGTTACATACTATATTCAAACATACGAGTATATCTTATGCTGATGACTATGACATTAGGTACGAATGTAGACGTTAGCGACATGTTTCGATGGAGATATGTTTTCCTAAATGGAGTACTTATCTTCTTTGACATAACTCCTGCATTACGTTTCAAAGAATACAAAATTTCATTTAAATAAATAAAATTGAAGTCAAGCAATTGGAAATATTTCGAATAAAAAAGGGAATGTTTATAGTGCAAAAACATGACCTTGATTTGTGTGAAATGCCTTTCTAACCTCAATGACACGATGTCTGCGGTTTTAGTTGTCGGCAAACTGAAAAAAAATCACTGCGTTTTAAGCACATATTTTATTCGTCTTAAATAATATAATTTAACAATTGTGACTTTATGAAGTGGGTTAAAAATCTGTAATTCTGAATAAAATGACCCAAATACCTAATAAATAATCTAGACGCTAAAACGAAATTAAATTGACAGCTTAGCAAGGAAAAATGGAAGAAAAATATCTCGATTGTTTACCCAAGCTGAAACTTGAACGGAAGGCAAAAATCTGGTGCAGTGTTTATCCTTCAAAATAAAAATAAAAATATTTTAACAAACCTAAATTCTATTTCCATACTGATACCTTGACTCACGATATAATTAAAATGTCGGGATTCCAATGCGTTTATTCACACTAACAAGCAATACGCGAAGTTAGCGCTCAGTATTTCTCATGAACTTTGTAAAGTTTAATAATAAAGAAAAACCGCACTTTTGCAGTGTCGTGGCAGTGCTTCCGAGAAAACTCACACCCGGTCGGTTTACTGCATCCAATAATTGCATAGACCCGACTGAAGGATACCACCAACTATAAATACAGTACCGGATGATATAAAGAAAGAACTGTATCACCGTCTGGCATAAATATGTTGTTGTATTCAAATTGATATGAAACATAAATATTATTTGGCAGCAATTTCATAATATGTAAATGTGTTTACTTAATAATATTTCAAAGGGATTTATACCGGGATGACATAATGCTTTTTATGCCTGATTGGAAACTATGTTAAAAAAATATTTTTTATTTGTAGTATTAAAGAGATGTGTAGGTAAATGCAATGCATTTCCTACTATTCTTTGTACAGTTTCCGATTATTCCTTTGTGCTGCCGAGCAAATGGAGGTCTATTTAAGCTCTGGCAAGACTGCTACCATTAGGCGGAAGACGATGTGCTCTATTTATAAAATTGTTCCGTAGACTAACATTAAGTGCGACTGCTTTATCGATGTAACTTATACAAACTTACTATTTTTTTTTTGTGGTGTGTAATCAGTTCCGACAACTTAGTAGTCAAACTCGTCTCAAACTTAATTATCGAAGTAATACAATCAATGGTGTTATAAATCAGCAAGTTTTCGGATTCATGTGAGACTAAATCGCAAGTAATTTGTATTAACGTTGTAAGAATAATAGTTTTATGTAGTTAATTTTATAAATGTTTTCTAATACTCAGGTATTCCCTAAAAATATTCGGGTGATCTCAATATCGAGATTCTTATGAGTCAGCCACGTTAACTAACGACCCAGTTACCTGCACTCGTTTATAGTTCACAATTTATATCGAGATACATTTATTATTAACGACGGACGGTTAGTGAGGTGAAAGAGCCTGGAAAATATTCGGATATGTTTCCATTTTTAATCGTATTGCTATTTCAGATATAATGTGATTTATTTCAAAAATCTGTAATATAAAATGATGAAAATTTAGTTCTGTCACCATAATTACTTGTAAGACGTAAAAGAAAGTATTTGATGTTTGAGGAACATAAACGTAAAATTTTGATACAAGGTATGTTTTTTAGATTTATCCGATAAATCACATTATTTAATTATTCTCTATGTAGAATATGCACCATCGGCACACATACTCCTTTCGTCGGAGCAAAGTCGTCAATATTCCAACACTGAGCACCCACCTCCCTAAAGCCCCGATGTAAAAAGCGTAAACATTTCAAAAGCATTCGCGCTCTACATCAGTTCGCTTGTCCAAACACTAACGTTAGGTAAAACAAGTTAGTGCCGAGCCAACACAAATTTTCGACGCGTTCATGAGTTATACAATGTCGTAATCTTATGTAGGTGGGCTGTAATGGGACGACGATTAAACGACGGCACAGAAAGTAGAGTCTAGTGGGATATGTTCTCGCAAACGTTGAGAGTAATCGTTTTGATGTGATAGTGCGTACTATTTACAGTTTACACAACGAGTAAGTAGTTCATTGTTTCCTCAAATGTCTCCACAATTATTTGCTTTCTCAATGTTAAAGTTAGTTGTATTGGTTTTGACATTAACTTCGTCGTCATCGGGTCGGTATCTATCATCGGATGGTTCCCGTACGTCCCCGAGACTAACTACTTTTAATATTTACCTTTTCGATCCATTTTGTGCTCATTAAAACTGCATGGAGCATGTCGCTTGCGCACAGTGGCAATGGATGGAGCTTCATAAAAATTATGGCAGCGACGTGTCCAAGATATAGTCCGGCTATTTTCAGTCGGACCACGTCTGGCGCGTCCGCCAAAGCTTTATTCGAAATATGAGCTTTGTCGCGATCTCGACGTATTTTGTCTGTAATAATGACTTTATTAAATTCCTTGTAATTTCAGTTAAGTAAGTGTTGTTAATGATGTTAGGGAAGATCTGATTCACGGAGCATGAATACTTTAGTAATAATTCATATTTACGGAAGCATAACGTATCACTCAAAATAACCATCCTGATTTACATAACTCGTGGAATGCCGCTTATCAACCGCAGGGAATAGCTAAGTTCCTAATAAGTTAGTACATAGTTTCATCCAGTGTTTAATCAAAGCCTATTAGTTGAACTTAGATACTGTTATTATTCTGGGAGTTAATTTTGAAACTTATCTGTTACGAAGTTCTGAAGGTGTAGGTATAATGTCTCTTGTGCTTACAACATTTACTAATCTAACCATAGACGCGCATTATTCTAAGCTCTTTAACTTCGAACGCGTTTCGCACCATATCCTTAATAAAAAACATCGCCAGTTGTTAATTCTGTCAGTAAAACAAAGCAACATTGTCGTTAATGTTTCATTTTCCATTGCTGCCAGAGTCAACAAGACAAATCGGCCGAGTAACCGTAAAAACAACAATGTTAAAAATAGTCAGATATAAAACTAGTCAATTTTGTAATTGTATAAAAATATAAATTAAAAAACAAACTTATCGCAAAATAAAACTGAACGTCAAAGTCCCAGATGAATACGTATCGTGTCGCATACACGTCAAGATTCAATTTAATTGGTCGTCTGTAACGATGAAGGATAACACTGTTTTTGTATCTCATACATAATTCATGCTCTCGCAAGACCTGATATTAACCTGGTGCCGAGATCGAGATCCATCACCGAACTGTTATGACAGACAATTTAAAACAAAAGACATTTGGACTTGCGAAACAACTTTGGCTACGGATGTGGAATAGTTGGACGCTGTCATTGTGAATGACTATTATATTTAGATATGTTTATGGGTTTCGGTCAAGCTTACTGAATCCAAATGGGTTTGTCTGTAGAAGTTCAATGAACCCAACCATTAGTGGCTACACGAGCTTTCTCAAGTTTCTTGAGTATCTTATCGTAACAGAGGAAATGCTAGAGTTGATTTTATTTTATCTTCAATAATGAAAAACGTTTCGTAAGAAGCATCTGTAAGATAAGAACAATTGATTGACTATATATGTATATTATATTATTGATGAACATAGCTATTGGAGAAATAGAAAAAAATATAAACACTCTTAATTGATATACAAATTGTTATTGACGATAATAATGAGTACGCTCCTAGTTATGCGAAACGACACAAGCCATGCGCATTACTATCTCTTTCGTTTTGGATAGACCAGCTAAAGTTCCCATCGAGCTGTCCATATTTATCTGTACTACTTTATCGGTCGTCTCGATCCTCGTTCATTGTGTAGACCATTATATCCGTCACCATTTTAACAGTTAACTGGTTATGAATGAGTTAGTGGTTTGCGGAACACTTATTGAATTGCGTGACACGCGATCTCGATTTTGAAGTCCCGGTTGACACTTGGACATCAAATATTACATCGGAGGTGTCAACCAATGTACACTTTCTTCTTTAGGTATATGAAGATTAATTCGAGCTGATTATTTTATCACCCAATTCTACAATTTTACTCAGCTGTGAGTTAGGATTGGATTACAATACGATACAACAATTCTTCGATCAATCTCTATACCCATGCCAGCTTCCGTACTATGTCGGCTTTTTCCTTAATGTATCTTTCATCTTTTACACCAAGCACTGATTGAAAAATGTTCTGAAATGAAAATATATGTGTCTGATAAATAAATTAATAGATTAATATTTTACTGCCGGTATTTCATTGGCATATTTTCACTGTTGAGAATTAATTTCAAAATACGACTTTCGGTGAAGTGTTGTAATATAATTACACGAAGACCCCATTGTTCATTTTGCTGTCTTGAACACTCAAAGTTTTGAGTTATATTGAAGGGGTCTTTAATAAATTAATAGCCCCACTGGAATTACATTATCAGTAATGGCCCATTAAAATCCAAACTACAATATGACAATATCTTTGACAATCATGCGATGGATACAGATTCTGAAGATATTGTTGCTAAGCCAGGAAAAATAGTGTAAATTAAGTGCAGCATACGAAAATTAACGCCCAACAATGTATGAATACTGGCTAGATGACGACATTTAAACGTTTAAAACACATTATAGCAATCAGCAACGGTCTTCACACAATAGCTGAGGTTACATGTAATGAGTTGATTTATCCCATTGAACGATGATAACATAGTCGTAAACAGTTTTATAAACCTATAAACGTTCCCACTTCCTACACACTTAATGTTGGCAACATTAATACGAAATACACTTGATACACAGATATTTCTAGTCGGATGATGAACAATGACAGATATGTCTAACATGCCAATAATTTTTCAGTATTTGATGAAAACCATCATCATAATAGCTGCAATTACAAAGTAAGACAGAATAAGAAGGCCTAAAAAGAAGTTTTACATGAAACATGAATCATCATCGTGATAATTTGACGGGCCGGTTGGCGTGATTGGTAACATTCTTCACTTATCACGCCACATGTTGCGGGTTCGATTCCCACCCAGGTCAGGTTTTTGTGTACATGAACATCCTGTTGTCCTGAGTCTGAATGTAATTCTCTATAATAACGTATTTATAATGTAAGTAATGTAGTATATCAGTTATCTGGTTTCCATAGTACAAGCTCTGCTTAGTTTGGGATCAGATGGCCGGCAGATGTGTGTGAGGAATATCCCAGGATATTATAAATGCCTGTCATGTCTTTTCAATTTACCGATTGATGTTAGACTCTTCCTCTACGATTCTTCTCTATCTAGTAGCAATCATTGAAAAGAACTGCTATTATATGATAACAATCGAATTAATTTCCTTGTCATCTCAACTTCATTAACTATATACGATATAATACTTGGATATGACAGTGATTAATATAATATCGATATTATTATTGTATCGTACACGATAGAACAGATCCGAATCGTCTAATCCATGACCCACATAGGGCACCGTTATGGTAGTATACTTCTTCTGTGGCATCGTTATCGAATAAATTACCCGTAAATTTTTGGAATAAAACACACCAAATGTCGAAAATAACTCCTTGAAACAATCGAGTACACATGCGTTGCCAAGTTTACATTCATTAAATAACTATTTAGTAACTGCATTGATTATTATATGGTTGTTTTGTTATGGAGCCTATATCGGTTTATTTTATATGTATTTTGTTTACTGTGCAAACCACCAAGATGGTGCAATCGTTAATTTGGTTAGTTTATTTAGTTAGATGATTGTATAGTCTATTCCGATGACTTATTGGTGCATGGAATTTATCCGATGAAGATTACATTCAACTACAGTACGTATAAATCAATCAACGATGTACTCCCCCAAGAGTTCTCTAGACAAATAAACGTACCTTGCATCAGCCAAAACATAATACTTTTTATAACATAAACTAGACTTTTAACTTTTTCAATCATACCAAACCCAAAGTGACCGTTGGTATCATCCAGCGTTACAGGCCAATATAAAACCAGGACGATAAAGTTGGATTGAGTAACATTTATAATGTCTCGGAGGAATTGGCAACGGGTTCCTAAAGTTTTAACCCTCCAAATTCTTACATTTGACCTCGAGCTAAAGCTCGTGAAATATTTTGTGGAATTTTTCTTGTTGGTCACAAAAATCAATCTGTCCTTTAGAATGAAATTAGATAGTTTTGGATGCGATTCTTCTGCTTGAACAACGGTACGTGCGTACCTTAATAAGATTACTAAATTATGTTTGTTTATTATTGTGAACCTACATAAAAAATTATGTTAAATTATTAGGTTACACTGTCTTTCACTTTGCGGTTTCACCTGAGTTCACAGGAATCATTCCCGAGAAGAGAAGTATTACACGTGTTCCATCCTAATTCCTTTTTAACACGATGTGATTGTATAAGAAACAGACACACACACATATTTAGCTATATTAGCAGTAGTAGGATGACACGCAGTTAAAAGTGACGACATAACCAAGTAGATCCAGTTACCTTCGTTAGTAAATGCAATGGTTGACTTTATTACACAATTATATTATATTTTTATAAATTACACCTACTTACTATCGTAACATAGTATTTTCTTGCTAATTAGGTAAGAAGTTAATTGGTCGGTAGATAATCTGATTAGATAATACGTATCTATTTACAACGTACCTAACTCATAAAATTGTATATCGTGTTCGAACAGTTGTGCACGAGGTATTTATTTACAATGTATTTTTAGCTCTTGTCCTGTTTGATAAGCTATACGATAGAGTATTGAAAAATTTATTACATAATTGGATTTGCTCCAAATAAAGGAACTAATAATTCCCGGGATGAAGTGTAGGATTAATTAGAGAGAAATAGTGATAGTTAGAGAGAGCGAATGAGTCTGTCTGATAGTATATTCTAGGGATTTTGTAATGTTTCCCACAAACGAAACCCCAGCACTGCTATAACACGTAGTCAACATTATTCATTCATGATTTAAAACTTACATCCTCGCAACTTACTCTGTAGGGGATTTGCGAAAATCGCATCTACATGAAAACCGGCTAGTTTAAAGACCTTGCAGAAAGAAATTCGATATCTTACAAGACCTTAGTAAATTATCTGTAATACGTTCGAGTGTGTTAAAAGAACATTACCAAATTTTCTTCTGAAACCGTCGTCTTCTTACATTTGCGCTCAGTGCTTCAATGTATAACATCTTATGATACTTTTACTCAAATTGAAACATCGCAATCAGGTCAAGGCGTCAGTAGCCTGCCCTACCCTTTATAGGGCCATCGCGAACTTGCATTGCATGTAGAAAGGCGGTGAGGAACCGGTTCGAAAAACTCGAGGGGCAAAATATAGGTCATGTCTAGTATTGGTTGGACTGCTTCAACCTCGTTCTCTGTTGGTTAAAATCATCATGGTCAATGATATATCAAAAATTATAAAATGTGTAAGTACCTTATTTAATTTATCAATGGAAAATCTAGAATGGCTCCATATCATAATAGTATCATGATTTATAGGTTAGTATAGAATTAATCATACCTATTCGAGAACGAATTCTTAAGAAAAAATATATTTACGAGCACCAAGCAATCCAAACTCCATTATGTTATTTACTTATTTAGATAATTTAATGACATTGAAGTAACTTGACGTCGTAATTACGTGTCTCAATATAAAAAACCTTCAAAATTTCCATACATATTATCATATCTAGAAATAGCATAGAAAGATAAATTGGAATTGAATCAGAGATGTAATAGAAATTCTCATTTCATATTCTGTTTTAGTCTAGATTTGCTGATGATACGATTTTTTTTCTCGATTAATGTAGCTAGAGTCTTTGCATAACTTCATATTTGTCAACGCGCGGTTTGTCGTATCGATAAAAACTATTATTAGATATATTTGTTTAGCGCGAAAGAAACGTTCGTGGATTCGAATTACGTAACAAGGACCTTTGCTCCGTCTCAAGATAAACAAAATCTTTCAATAATCTTACGTTGTTCAACCCTCACTTGACCGTTTCTCATCAAATCATCACAAACCCGTAGCGAAAGGGCTTTAATTAAAAATGGGAAGGTCCTATGTCGGATGTCGTAACTCTTAGTCGATTATTCTTTCCGCTCCTCTCTCTCGCATCTCCTGATGTCCTTTTCTGGCAACCTATATTGTTTCTGTGCCAAGTCTGTATATCGAACCGTACAACCTAGCCAGCTTTATAGATTTAACTTGGGATTCCTAAGCAGTTGTGATTGAAGTGCTAGGAGGTGATGAACTGAGCGTCGAACTCAGGATCTTTGCGAGTTTTATAAAGTGGTGTTTCAGAGTTAACAGGAAGTGCATAAGTAGTAAGTAAGTAGGGGTAACCTTGATGGTGCAGCTGAGCCGGCCTCCTGTCGCGTCTGCCCGGGCCGACGTTCGATTTTCACTTGGAGCATCAGCGCGCTCGTGTCTCGCCCGGGTGGGCGTGGTCTGTGGGCCGGTCAATAGCACGGTACCGCGTTTCTCGCTCGCACATCCCGCCTGCCCGTACACCCGTCTCTATCCCCCCGGGGATGATTGAAACGTCTGATGCCGCAGGCGCCCCTCGCGCCCCCTCGCCAAGGACGTTCAGTGAATCCGTCCCTCTCTGCCGCGAGAGCACGTGTCCCCGTTACTATTTCATAATATAATGTGTGCCCCCTTGGTACCGCGCGAAAATTCACAACCAATTATGAGTCAAGTGCCTGATAAATTAGGTGGCAAATTTGATGCCTGAAAGGAATTCCGAAGTCGCTTTTAGCGATGTACGTGGAACTCCGCGTTCGAGGACAATTAGGTGCCCCCGTGAAGTGATATGGAGATAAGGAGATTTTTTGTGAACGTCATCTCTTCGTATTTTCCGTCCTGTGCACCCACTCGCCTTGTTACTGCACTCGTGATACTTCCAGGTATGTAATGACCGCTGTTAGCATAAATTCCCTTAATGCCCTTCGTCGGCATACTGAACCGACCACATAAAAGCTACTTAACCTCATTCCAGTTTCCATCCTCACACTGCTCGTTCCAGTAAAAATGCCCCAGCATCATTATATTTCCATAGACGTCGCCTGGCTGCCGCCGGGAGTCTAGACACATAATAATTATACATCGAGCCAACAAGGGCGGGTATTCTGGAGATGTGACTCACCCGAATTCGTCTCCAACATCGATCGTATATCTTAAATTTGTCCGATGTGATTGTCGAGTAATCAATACGGCCTGTCCTATATTTTTTTTTTAATCTCTTTAAATTGTAATTCGATACTACGATTTTTCGTAAAGTGATTATTATGTGTGTAATCATATTAATATGATTACGCCATTGCCACTATGGGAAAAAGCCTTTAAACTCCGATGAGTTCAAATAGCGACGGGCTCGTTTATTGAACGGGTAGTTGTGACGTCATAGCAGTGACATCACCGACCCTTCCCTATCACGGCTGCAGGCCTGACACAGGCCTGCACACAGCCAGACCACACACGCAGCCGGTGATTGTAGTTCGTGGCGTTTAATATAACGCAGTCAGGGACGTCATTTACGCAACCGACGCAAACAATTTGTGAGATAAAACGCCTACATTACGGTTTCATTTGTGGTTTTCTAACGGTACGATAATCCTAGTTTTTACTGCTGTTAATTAAATAACAGCTGCTACTACGACCATGTGCTGAGAACGTGAGTATAAATTTACTACTTGCTTACTTCAAATTACTGTTGGGTTCATAATTAATGTCCTTCCATACTACGTTAGTACACCTTATTCCCCAACAGTTCAGGTGCGTTATAAGCTAGCAACGCGAAGAGGATTGTAATACACTCAGCACTGTTGAAACCAACTTAAATCTGCTTAACTTACTTAGAAGTAACACCGTGAGAATATATTAATTAGACGCTCGTGTCATTGAAAGCGAGACTTATGGCTTCTAAGTTGTAAATGAACTTACATTATGTGAAGTTATGTCCTCGAAAATGCAATCGATTTAAGCTAGTGCAACGGACTTTATCTATAAATTATATTAACATGTTACACTTATGACCACACCCAATATAATGCAAAGGTTAAGTAACGCAATCCAGACCACTAGTAGATAGTCGAGAATTTACGATCATGAATTCTGTTGCCGTGTATTGTATTGTATAGCTATTTTTAAATCAAAGGACTCATGCAACAATGAAGTCATCGCAATCAGAGTCGGTTGTTACAAAATTATCATTCATGTGAATCATTCGTTTGTTTTATTTTATTGTTTTCTGCAACGTTTAGCGCTTGTATTAGTTTTGTGTGAAATATTTAGGGGAGAGGTAAAATAAAATCTAACAAATCTACTTTTACTACTTCTTTTAAATCATGAGTAAAGTCATCATTATTAAATGTATTTGCGCTTGTATTAGTATTTTTTATTTGAAATCTAATCTGTGTCACTTTTACGAGAAATCTCAGTTAATAACTATGATTCATTGGGTGATTAGTACTATTATCAACTTAACCAAATCATATCGCGTAGTGTATCTAGCCTTCCTTATTATCCTTGGGACTTACAAGATATGATATTAACTGAGGTTATATTTAATTATATTTGACTCGAAACGTACAAATAGACGTGTTAAAATATTTGCTTGGAGTTTATAATTTTATCATTAGGTACTGTCATGAGCACGGAAACGTGTCTTACAGTATCTGTAGCGTATTTGTTATACTTTAATTAGAAATCCTTTAATTTTATATTGCCTTGTCGACTTTGTTCAGTAATACTTCAAAAGTTTATGCATTTAGTCGTCAATGTATTGGACGCGACAGTAAGTCTCTTGCATATTATTATGGAAATTGCAAAGTCCTTAACGATCGTCGGTGTGAGTGGTATTACTTTAATCTGATATGGCATAGACTGTCATGTCAGTAAGGTGTCACTATACTAGAAAAAAAAAACATAAAAAGAACATGGCTGAAGGAATTTTGTAAAATATACTAAGTTGATTCTGATTACTTACCAGTTCCAAATGACATCAACTGTAATCACTTAACTGACCATTTGTGTTTAGCTACAGTTAATCTTCAATACTTACTTACTTAATAGCTAAAACCTATTATCTGATAATACTATTGGTAACTAACAAATTTTTTTAGTGCTTAAATTATCCTCCAAAATTAGTAATGTAGTCATTATTATTAAAAACAAACTGTAGCTAGCTTTATTTGTGTTTATTTTATAAATTAATTGAGTTTTTACTTGGGATATACCTACACTAAGTAGTATTATTTCATATACTTAAACTTACGTCGAAAACATTTTCATTGTCGCCAAAATTATTGCATTACACTATTATGTATGTATCTCCCAAAATGTCGCATCAGATTGTAATTCATTTACCTTATTGTAGTGTTTTTCACTTGAGTAGTTAATTCCTACAATATACTTTAATTGTATGGGCCAAGCAAGGTCATCTCAAGTAATCACTTAATAAATTAGTTTACTTAGTCAGTGTTTACTTTGGGTATTTGGGTAATATTATTTGGCTGAAATAAACAAATCAGCGGTTGTTAAGATAAGGAGGTACCTATATTATAAACATGCGTGTAAATCACCAAGAACCTTAACGATAAGGTTCTATTTAACTAACGACAAATGTGTAAGGTCATCTGGTAGAAATGTTAGACTTCCATTATACTTTTACGCCAACAATCCATCACTCGCCCCATTATTATTTAAATAAACGTAATTTTATTAGCAAGCAGTAATGTATCCCATAAGGAAACCAGGCTTTTCTGTAAGAACTTGTCAGATGTCTAGAAATATCAATGTGTGCCTATTATAGTAAATGGCAATGCGTCACCGCAAGACATTTCACGAATATTTATACGCTCACCCGGCCTCAAGTCTGACCTTAATTGGTTATTTGAACTGGTACTCTAGGCCTCCGCTTTTGTGTGCTCCATACCCAAGATTTTGAGCTCTAACGGGTGTTAAGATAAAATCTACGAAGGGTTTATTCCCTCTTAAGTTTTCGAGGTCAGCAAAAGTAATCTTAGGCTGATAATATCTTGTGATAAGTTTAGGAAGTTGCTGCAGAAGCGAGGTGCTGTCTATTGAATGAGATTATGGAAACATAATGTCCTATAATTTGGTATCTGTTACGTAACCTGGAGTTAATATCTCATCTCATGAACTTAATATAATGTTTAACGGCATCGGAGATTCCAATTTAAACGAAACTGTGGTCCTGTCCAATTTATTACTCCTTCCTCAACGTAACAACCTTGTAACCCCTAATCTGGAGTTTGCTCAAAGTTCAATTTATAGCGGAGAGACTTTAATACCCCTGAGGTATCCGGGCGACACAATAATTAAAGCCCACACACAAACATACATAATAGCCAATACTGAAATGGAGACGCACCAGGCTCCCATAAGCTCCGCACACAGACGGTTAAGGTAACCGGCGAGAACCTACACGGTCTGGTTTAAATTCCAGTTACTGAGAACTGCATCCGTGGCCGATTTTGACTTGCTACCGCGAATGCAGACAATTTGAGCGCTATTATTAGTCATTTCACCGCTTTGCTTAATGGTTTTAGAGTTTTGGGATGCGGAAACGTGAGACGCAGTCCAGTATGAATTCCATCTGGAATAACTGAACTTATTATAAATAAATGGGTCTGTTGGATAAAAGAAACAAAGACTAAGATAAAGGTTAGAAGTTCTTTGACGATTAGAGAAGGGAAAATGAATTACACAAAATTAGACTGAATATAATATTTAATTTCCATGAAATAATGTAATGTATTAGGATTTTAGATCGTTTTTCAACAGTGTTATGTTTATAACTATATCGAAAAATGTATTGTAAGACTAGCTAGTCCAAAGTGTACTTTCCGGGTAGCAGAATAATTAATAAACTTGTATTTTCCTTGTCCTAGGTCGCCACCCGCAGCATAATAGGGAGCCATACTCCGCGGCGGAAAAACGGGTGCGACACGCACTCGTGGTATGTACAATTTGATCTTCATCATTATCATCATCCTCATCATTAGGTAGACATGAGGCAGATTTATTTATGGCCATAATACCTACAGCTCCTCTTACCCTTGACCGTCTTAAGTCTTGGGCTGGCTTACTTCTAAAGGCGTAGGAGCCAAGTGATTGCTCTTACCTAAGCACTATCAGGTATATTATAAAGTATTTGTTAAATACTCAGTTTTTTTATTGAACTAGTAGCACGAATTTCCTATAAAACAAAACAACAGTTATGGCTGATAATCCTTTTAAAACTGAGGTAAATTTTTATTTTATTTCTCCAAAAAGTACAAAATGTTCATTCGCTAAAGTACACAACATTTTGTTTTCCCATATTCTTAAGTACAGTAGCGCTATAAAACGCTTTTACTATCTCGTTGCGCTTTGCATCCGTTCTTTGCTTGCACATTGTCTCTCTGTCACAAGTTGCAGCCTCAGCAACTGCTCGACTATCTAAACATCCGTTGAACATCACACAATGGCATTTACTTAGTTAAAGTTACGTTTAGACATCTGTTTGTTTGTCCCGCATTTCAAATGTCGATACTGTCAACTTGTCTTTTTGCAGAGCGACACCAACGGGTACGTTTTCAATCAGAATTCAATTCGCCTTCGCTCTTGCATCGACTTTCACACAATTCGAGTCGATTTATTCAATTGACATTCGATTTTCTAATTGGCTGTTATTTCGAGTTTACCTCTGTCTTTATTATCCCCTTTTACAAGCATTTATTTATTGTTACAATTAGATCATGATGATGCATCGTTGCCAACACATTTGGCAGCTAGATCTTCAAAACATAAATCCAATATGTAAGTAAATGGATATTATCAAATGCGATAATTTCTAAAATTGTTTCAATTCAAGTATACTAAGACCTTCCCTCATGTACATCACGTCCATGGTCAGAGACGAGGCGAGGTTCGCACAAATCGAATTATGTACTCTGTAATCGAGTATGTATCGTAAAGCTTCCATTTAGGTTGCACTAACAATGCACGATAGCATGTTTGATTAAACAAATATTGATTACATAGATATAGCTTATGTTCATACCGAAACCAATTGGTACTACACCCTACTACCCAAATTTAATACTCAATTTGGGTAGTAGGGTGTAGTATTGTTGGATACTAGGGAGACGAGTGTCCCTAGTCGCTACATTGGTTGCTCTTGTAATATCGTTTTATTGTACTTTGGTGTTGATATTAGAGTTAGTAAAGAAAATAGATATAACGTTAGATTATAACGCAAGGGCAAAATTATTAAAATAACAATTAAACTTGGTTTGATAATTACCTTAAGCTCAATTTTATGTAAGGATGATGTGAAATTGCTAGTGATCAGTAAATGGATAGAAGACTAACCAGGCCGAGTTTAATTCATAGGTACTACATTGTTTTAATCATTATGAAGTCCTACAATATCAATGGAAAATCAGCTGCTATTGATACTCGAAGGTAATGATACACTATTCACTGCAATGCAACTTGTAGTTTAGATTGAAACAAAATTTTAAAAAAAATGACAGAATTCATAGTGGAAGAGAATATACAAAGTAAAGAAACAGTGTTTTCCTCGACACTATTTAGTTTTAGTTTCAACATCAAGTTTTAGATAATATCAGCTTCACCTTTACCTTTCATCATCATTAATCTTCTATCGCGGAACACACATCACAACATTACTTGCAAATGATTTACATTCCAAAATTCAATTACTACCGCCATTAAGTCAAGTCAAAACATGTCTCATAAAACCTACGTCATTAAAAGCTTGAATCTGTTACAGCAAATCTGAGCTTCCATTACTGAAATTAAATGAATTTAAAGCTAGATCAAAGTTCTTTATAAATTCCATGTTTCTGAAAAAAAAACTTTTTATGCTTATCCGTCATAGATAAAATTTGTTTGTAATATTTTTTCATCATCTTTATAACCAGTATGTCCTTTTAGAAAGTTATGTAACTCTGATTTAATTGTCTTTTCTACTAATGGGTATTTTATACTATCACTATTTATATCTGGTGCTTAAATTAATTTTAAACCTATCGATTCCGTATCTTCTAACTTTCAGTTAATTGGAACCAGACTACGTATTTGACTTCATTCCTCTAAATTAGTTCTTACTCCTGCATTCCATTTGTATGTTTCAAAGTTTAAGTTCTTTCGACATCATTTTCCATACCTACCTATCTATTATTCGAGAAAGATTTATTTTTATTGGCTCAAGCAGGCTGTACTATTAAATGTTAGAACATAAATAAATCCCCAAGACAGGATACCTCATTAAAGTCGGCAAAACATATATATTTATCGTTACAAGTTTCAAGCTTCGCGTTTGCGGTCACACCTCCCGTCCCAGTAAACCTGTCTGCAATCAATTAAGTGTGCACAATCTACCCTCTAGAAACTAGTTATTGGAACAGTTCTCTGTCTGAGTGTATATTGTCAGAGCTCGCATGGAGCCGCTTTGCGTGACTATACGCGAGTTTGCTTTAGTTCCCGTGCAACTTACTTGTAAATAGAAACAATAGGGATAGAGGGTTGTTCTCTTATATGCCAGCGAGTGTGAGTCGAGTGTTTTGAATGTATCGAGTTTGAATTGGCATTTTGCTTTCTGTGGAGTATTTGTCCACACATTCACTTAGCTTAGTTGTTCTGATAGTCTTCTATTTACTTTAAGTATCTTGCATTATCAACTTAAGTTCCTATTACAGGATTCGATGTATCTTTATTATGTTGTCTGCTAGCTTTTATGTATGTTCATAGTTCCCTTCTGTACCATTTTTCTGACTTGTATTATCTCTTTAGTTGTAAATGTCGTATGTTGTTGTTACACTCATCGCATGAATCATCAATCAATCATCAAAGTGAAATCAAATTCTAATTCTTTGATACCCAGTCGAACCTTTACGCACGGTGTACTATATCGCATGTCGATTTACTGATCATGTTTACTGTTTATGTTAAAAAATGATAAACGTTCCACTTGTTTAATGCCAATGACCTGAACACAATTCATTGAAATATACCTTATGTAAAATTGTAGTAGTAGGGTTTCCACATTTCTGCTTCACGGAACAGTGATTTTTCTGGAAAGTTCGGTGAACCCGCTTTTTTCGTCGGCCTCCGATTTGGGGCCGATCGTCGCGACGATAGATACGTTTATATCGTATACTTTCGACGATTGACTTTATGTTATTACATTGTCAATCTACGAAATATGGTTTATTTTTGATGCAAACAAATTTACCGTTGTACAGTTCAAAAAATACTTCGAATAATAATAGTTTTTCTTACATGTGTTTAACCATAATCCCATTGTAAGTGATGATGTGGCCGAAGACAGTTAGCGCACACAGGAATACTTAGGGATTACCATTTATTTATTAAATTTTATAATATTCACTCACAGCATTATAACCAAAATGTTAATAGTACTATTCCGTCAACAACATAAAGCCTACGTTGCAGTGGATTCGTTCCCAATAATCATAACTAAACGTTTGCAAAATTGTTTAGCGAGAAACCTAACAAACAGCGTTTTCAGCGTTACTAATTTGGCAATAAATAAATTACATTATACGCTAATGAACAAACAACAGTTTAAATTACGTTGTGAAATGATCATTCGTCCATATTTCGCCTCTAGCTCAAATACCAATTTCGCTTTGTGGCTTTGACACAAGCTATATTGTTGTTTTTAGGGTTCCGTACCCAAAGGATAAAAACGGACCCTATTACTAAGACTTCGCTGTCTGTCCGTCCGTCTGTCTGTCTCCAGGCTGTAAGAACCGCGATAGCTAAACAGTTGAAATTTTCACAAATTATGTATTTCTGTTGCCGCTATAACAACAAATACTAAAAACAAAATAAAATAAATATTTAAGGGGGGCTCCCATACAACAAACGCGATTTTTTTGCCCTTTTATTTCTATATGGTAGTTCCCGTTGACCTAGAATCACGAAATTTGGCAAAAAGCAAGGTCTTACAGCACAAATAAAGGAAAAATTTCAAAAAATAAAATGTTGAATTGTCCCCATACATACATAGTAACGCCAATTAATAAAGACCTCTGAGTTGTATGGGCGCTCATACAATTTAGAGAGTTTAAATGGCACAAATCTCAAATAAGGTAAATAAATAAAATTTTGCATTTCCCGTGATGGACGAACGATGGAAGTTTGTACGGAACCCTCGGTGCGCGAGTCCAACTCGCACTTGGCCGTTTTTATTTTTATTTTAGGGGAGATCCTTGTACCTTGAGACACCTTGTACCTCGGGACAAGCTCATTGAGTCAGACATTTTGCATTTAGAAGTGGTAAGTAGCAACATCTAGTCGCTATTTCATTACAACATTCAGAAAGCATGTTGTATAGTTGGCCCTTTTGCCTCATTCCTTAGATGTGGATTTTTTCGTCAGTTTTTTTTTGCAATCCACTTGAATCTTTGTTTTATACGAAATATTTTGAGGTAAGTAATTTAATTATGATACAAATAGTTGTTCATTTACATTTGTAATCACTTATTTTAATATAATTTACTAGATTTCCGTAATTCAGAAATTATAACCACACTTTGTTTTATACAATTGAAATTTGTACCTTGGGACAGTGAATTTTTGTACCTTGGGACTGTACAAGGCATTGCTTTTTTCAATTATATTTTAATCTTTTTTCATGTTTTTAGATATCGCGAAGTAAAAATAAAGTCACCCGGCCAAAACCAAATGAGGAAAGTGTAATGCAATAAATGCAATTGAAATGGTCATTTAAAAACGCTTATATCTATTCGGAAAGCTGCCGAAGAATTTCTTGTGAAATTTCATTTCCGGCATATGAAACATTTAGATAATTGTCAAGTGATAGAGATAATATTATCTGGCGGCAGTTTAGGTTTACAAAAATGTATCCCAAGATACTATTGGTGACAAATATCTTAAAGTAATTAATTGTGATTTTCTCATTGATAAAACATAGTGCATCATAATATTGTGATGTTATTAGCTACTTAATAGAAATTTCAACATTCAGGGCCATTGATCAATTTGAACATAAATTATGGAGGTTTCAAGAAAAGTGTCCCAAGGTACAAGGATCTCCCCTACGCTTCAAAGCATTACTGTTTGATTTATCACTCGAAAGCATTTTTGGCACATGACACTAGTAACTATAATATTTACAAATCATCAATCGGTGCCGTTAAATGAACTGTATGCCAATTAAGTTAAAATGCAATTTTGTACAACTGCTGTGTGTTTCATTAAATTTGCAGTCAGCACGAACCAGCTTGCAATTCTATGTAAATTTAACGCCTGTACGTTGTTAGTCCAGTTTTAACTCATCAACTGTTCTGTTTCCATTGCAGTTATAGGTTAATGCAATATGTACTTCTTCTATTCGTCTCTGCATTCACTCCTTTCCTTTTCATATTATCCTTCAGAACACTCCATCTTGTCTCTTCGTATTGTTCTTTTGTACAGACCACAATGAAGTTGCAGAATTATATATCTGAAAAGTAACATTTTTTTTTATTTGATTAGCTTAACCTGATTTGATAACGTAACCTCTACCTGCATTATGAATTTATTATAATCTCATACGTAGTCATTAGCTATCATAGGTATTTAGACAATTAACATTCAGTATAAGATACAGTTTTGTACATTGATTAAGCAATGAAAACAATCAATTGATTTATTTAATTACTTGCAGACGCTACATACTTTACAATCTTTCTTATAAAAACAAAAAAATAATGCTCTAAAAAGTATAACATAATGTACAAATTCTCATATTTCGGTAACCATTGTCTTGCTTACAGCGCACCGTGGTAAAGGCATTAAAAATAAACAGTCTCCCAATGCAATTTACGCCTCCCACCGTAGCGGTCTCCCAAAATCCACTTAACACGTTTAACACCGGCTGGATTGAGTGTAATAATTAAAACGAACCCGTTTTTGTTCTGAGCGTGGGCTAATTAAACGTTATCCGATGCCCTTTGTGGATTGAACTTTTTCATTGTTTTATGTTTAAGTTTCGTGTAATATCCATCGGTCAACTTTTAATGAAGTTTCCGCGTTCTGTCGCCGCAAATTCTTATCGCTGTTTACTTGAACGTCGGATTGAGTATACAGTTAAAGTTTAAACTCGGAGGATGAAGGCTTGAACTTGTAAGTAGGTCTAGCGTTCCAACTTTGCTGATGATCAAACGCCATTAATCTTATTAACGGTCGAGAATCAGTACATTCCTAAAATAGCTTTTTGTTAAATAAGTATAGTTCGATCCTGTGCTTATTTTATTCTTATTATTCTTTTCTATCCATAGGTATTAATGATTTAATTCTAATATTTTTAATCATTCACATTGCCAGTTTCTTGAACCCACAGTCGCTGGCTACACGATGGGGTAATCAAAATAAACACTTCAATAGTCGACTTCGATTACTTAAGTAAACATTTGCCCTAGAAACGCGTCATACATCGTATCGTATTCATCAGGAAAATCCTTTGGAAGGCAATCGTTTTCTACGCCACCAGATAGATACTCACAGTTCCTAGAAATTAAATCAAAGACACGTAAACAGAGTTTCAGTATGTCTGTGGCACAACTCCTGATTAGTTGGATATAGTTCTGGCGTCTTTGTATTTGTTACTGAATGTTCGTGTTGGTTGCTTCTTCTATTAAAATGAAGGAATCTTCCGACTGATACTTATTTAGCGTGCACAATACATTTTTAAACAAATTGATTTCGTGATTTTCCTTCGCGTGAACTGTTAAGCTCATTGTATCCCATATTTTAGCATCAATAGCTTTTCACCCCGATTTTCCCATTACGTCCCCACATTCTGACCGCCAGGTCACGAGATAGTCTGATTAGCGGTGACACCATCCGGGCGCTGCGGCGGGCGTGCGTTGAATACATGATCAACCTCCTTTTAGTTTCCTGTTAACTGCACCCTGATATTCGATTACTTTAGGTTTGGATGCGGCTTGTGTGTATGACTGTGTAAATGAGAATTTACATTGTGGTGTGTTATTTTCTAAAATGCTTTTCGTTTTTTATTCATAAATATATCGCTCAAACGATATCATGCGTTTGGGTGGTTTTTAAATTGTAACTGTAGTTGCATATGAAATCTATATTATGTGAAGTTAATTTGTGCATTATCTTAATATAGTATCAAACATTTTGGGTAATGGTGTTTTTTTATTATGTATACATATATACATATAGTCCTGTATTTGACTGCAATTTCACCATGGTGAAAAATGCTTCATGAAATGATGAATGAAAATGAGTGATGTTGTGGTCGAGGGTGGTAAATCTTAAACACAATCAAAGGACATTTTCACTATACCACAGAATCGAGTTAACTCGATTGATTTTTCAACTTTAAACCGTTAACTAAGACTTCAATCTTAATACACGCCACTGAAGTCGGTCACAAAATAAAAATTTCATTGAAATATCTGTGTCAGTGTAGTATTACTCAATTGAATGTATGTACCGTTTTGGTTTTACAATTCATGGTACGAAGCTGCCAACTGCATTTAAAGATGTCGAATATACCCTTAGTTCGATGAAAATTATGAAATTTCTACATTCAGATGGTGGTGTGTGAGAATATTAATTATTATTAGGTATTCTTGTATGTACACATAGTTGAATAAAGTTCTTGGAGATTAATTCGTTTGTAAGCGTATTACTAATGAGATACTTTATTTTTAAAATCTAAATTCACTAAAGTAGACGTAACCATTTTAATAAAGCTAAAATACTTGCATATATTAGGAAAGACGACATAACTCGCTCGGTATCTATAGAGCTTTTTTCTAGCTAAATGTATCGGGAAGTACGTGTTTCGAATCCTGATTCTGTACCTTGCCCATCACGTATTATCGATACCGTTAGAATTGGACAAGGCACTGTCGACTGTATAGCTGATTTAAAGCGTACATTTTGCCATAATTTAGTTTATAGAATAGTGATTTCAATAGCAGTACTTAAGTCTTATGAAGCAGAATATCAGAAGTTGGAAAAATAGAATACAAAGCCGATCCTTTATTTTTTTTTTATTTACTTTGTATAGGCTTGTGTTTGACCACAATCTCACTATGGTAGGTGATGATGTGGCCGAAGGTGGTAAGCACACAAAGCCTAGAAGGATCTGGCTCGCAAGTGCAGCTGCCGGAACACACCAATAGGTGTTTGGCGACAGATTTTCAACTTGAGGGTGGTAGCCAGCCAGGCGGGTACTACAAAGTACCCTACCACCGTGCTATGGTTTCCTCACGATGTTTTCCTTCACCGAAAGCTCAAGCTCATTGTAGGATTCGAACCCACGACCTTCGCCGCGGCGTCGGACGTCACTACCACTGAGCTATCATCGCCTTAAAATAAATAAGTAAGAAGGATAATGAGATAGCATGAAATCTAAAAGGTGACGAATACTCAGAGATTGTGAGTCCTTCGACTCAGTAGATGGTACTTGAAAATCTTCGGACACGAAAACCGTAATTTATAACGCGTAACTGACTGAACCAATTGTTTTACGCGAGTGTTTTATAGAAAATAATGATTACAAATGTACTGTGCCAAAATAATGATTTAAGACAGCAGTCTAAAGCCTACGGTTACATTAGAACAATATAGCTCAAGACAATAATTCTATTTTGTAAAGAATTTATACGGCAAGATACGAGTCAAGGTTCCGTTTGTAAAGAAATATTCTTTTAAGTTATATTTTAGTTTTTTTTTTACTTTGTAATGTCACTATGCTGAGAGTCAGTTGGCTGATTTCCAATATGTGAAACTAGATCACACTTTATCTTTGTGAAGTCATTTGCATTCAGTCATTTCATTCAGTTCCCTTTTCGCTGCTTCTTTTTCTTTAAGTCATCTTCTGGGTACGGGAATCAACTCATCAAATGTTTACCTGGTTCACCATGCATGACACTAACTTGATTCCTTTATTAGTCGTCAAGAGTTTTGTTGGTTTTATACTACAACCTTCTTACCCAACTGATATTGTCATGCCCTATCTAAAGTCTGCATTGCTATCTAAATGATCATCCTAGGTAAGCTTTACTTTATTAATTCAGTTTATAACTCTTGGACTTTTAATTCAAGGCACTTTCCGACATTTTGCTTCATTCAAGTCTATATAATAAACGTATATAAATATTTTAACTGAAATTTTCTAAATAAAGCGTACTCAAGTTCCATCGCTTTAAACTTTGTTTACCGCTAACACTTATCCGCTTTACGGAAGTGACGTCACACAATCCCTCAAATATTAGAACTTACGGTGCTCACTTACTTCGCAAAGTTTTAACGAGTTCTACTAAATTCGCCGGTTAATTTACGTTAAGTAATCCTTTTTAAAATCTTTTGAAGACCATTCCTTTACGTATAGTAAAGTAGTTTGAGTAAAACTATACGGTCATAAAAACTTTCAAAGTGATATCTGTTATATGGTATATCCATTGCGGTTTTAGCACTCCTCTAATTGTGAGAGAGCCTCTGTGATGTCTCAAGAGGGTAACTTTAATTAAAATACATAAGGCCTGACTTAAAAGTTTTTTGAGTACCCCTCAAATTGGTTTGCTATAAGAAGTTTTGCACTTCACTGTCAGATTTGTACGGCTTATTCTTTATAATCCGTCACCGCACTCACTAAAATAGCAACAGTCATCTTTATAATCCTTCCGTGTTGGTCGCATGCGGTGGCTCAACAACCAAATAATAAATCTTGGAATATCACACGATAAATTCACTACATTTCGTTCTTATATCTTAGGATTCATAGCTAAAGCATATTTTCATAGTATCAATTAAAAAAAACCTTATTGGCAAAATCATTTACTACTATTGCAACGTTTGTTCGTATAAATTAATTGAGTAAAAAGAACCAAGATGCAGTTTCAAGCGGTGTCGAGTTAAACGTTGCCAAAAGAAATCATATGGTAGTACCTAAAGTTTCCTCGATAGAAACTGTATTCTTTGTTTATTTATGTGTATTGAATAAAATGGATTTCTCCATTTACCCGTGATCTGCAGGTATCTACAGAACGACGTGTACGATTACGAAACAATCAGTTTCAAATTGAAACTGATGGCAATCAAACCCGCCATATTCAACTAGTTCCAAATAGAAAGTGATTTCAAAATATATCCCATAAGTAATACCTATTTATTATTATAATTGTAGAGTATTGTAGAAAGGGGACAGGACTCGTTAGACACCTATTATATCAACGCCACCGCCCACCCTATTAATTACTAAGAACTGCAGTCAATGTTCAATAAACATTTTTATGTATACTGTTAGTGTGATATTTTTTTTACCAAATGTTGCAATTACAATGAATACTTACCGGTAATTATTATTACTAATCGCATTTATTACTCTGACCGTAAAGTTGCAAAAATTACCCATGCCACCAATAACAACGATGCGCCTAGCCTAGTTTTAATAACTAGCAGTTACGAAATCCCAGGTGTGGCCAAGATAAAGCTGGTCGTATCACGCAATCTTGCCGTACATTACAACTATTGAAGGCAATCTTCTATTATTTATCATGCATTTCACCCCTAGATAGCGTTTGACCTTCCACAATATAAATGCTTTGAAGAATTTCACGTGTCAATTCGACTTTCTTGTCATCTTTTATTTTAGAATTTACAGCACCTTTATTCCCTTACGGGATAAAGATATGGAGTAGTTAAATATAGATGTTTAGTTGTAGACATCGTCCCATTCGTTGACAAAAAGCTTGTAATTTTTTTACACTTTTTTGATTGGCTTCATCTACCAGTTTTCCACTCCATAGTCATTGATATGAACTTTAAGAAACCTTGTTAGAAGAGAAAGTCCTGTATCAACGATTTTGTTATTATCAGTTTAGTACCATTGCTTTGCTTGCTTCCACCAAACATAACAGGCCAACAGCCTTAAGAGGTACGTTATCGTCATCTGGGTTACCGTTTAGGACTCATAACAGCATGATATTGAAGTAAACTTTAAACCGCAACCTATCTCCCGTACCTTTATTCTGTAATTAATGTTAGCAAAATTTTGAACTTCAATTATAACACCGCACGGCTCACTCATTAATCACAGCGCGGGTAGAAATACGTATCTACATACCTACGAAACTGGGTACCTACACACGTCAATTAATCCTGTTCAGTGTGGCCGATTAGGGGCACTTTCAATCAAGATTGTTTGCCTCGCTGTGCCAAGTTTACTCTGAAACACCACAGTTGACCCACTTAGGGCGCTTTCGTAGTCACAATTTATGTCGCTTAAAGGTGCCGATTTGAATTGAGGTGTGAAATCAGTTGGATTGATTACTTCTCCGTTTGTCCATCTCTTTCTAACGTTTTGTTGTCACCACAAATGGTTGCGAGCTAATTAACGGTTACTATTTATTTATTTTACAAATTTTTCGAACATTTTATTATTGAGTATAATTATGACGTGATTTTGGCTCGCGAATAGGAAAAAAGTAGAATTCCAGGAATCTCTAATCAAGTATTGAATGACATCAGAATTCATAATGTGAATAGTAATTCGATAGCATTGTTGTTATATACATATAATGTACTGCGACGATAAGACCGCTTAAATTAGGTATTGTTTATTAACTGCTGCACAATTTATCCTTGTCATATAGGTATAACTATAAACACCTCTAGCTAACTTTAAGGTCGATACAACCCAAAATTCTCCTCAAGTTTTCAAATTGAGGACCAAAAATGAGAATCTATTGTTTAGCAATGTATAATTCGAAACAAATACTTTATATAGTACATAAATATATCTAATAAACTGCGAGAAACATCGAAGATTCATTCGACATCCTACCAGGCGCGCAGAATCCAACAAAGATGGGCACTCGGCCGACCTAATTGCTGGCCGTTCAACGACACTCAACCCGGATGCTGGCAGCCCCAACGGGGGTAAACCTCTTAGGCTCAACCCCCTCACACTCTTTGACAAGGCGTAATAGCGAACACCCACTTAATACTGTGATTTTGTTTGTTTATTTGCTAGAAGATTAATTGTAACTTAACAAGTTTGCGCATTTTCGCCCCTCGTTTTAAGTTGTTGACCTTAACCTGTCTTCACTTTCTAAATACGACAAGAAATATTCCAACAGACAACATAAAAAATTTATAGGGTGCACGAAAATCTCTACAAATGAAACTCGTCCATTTCAATTCATGAAAAATTATACGGCTCTTTGAGTCGCATTATTAAAGTAGTCTAAAACACAAGAAATAATGTGGCACGCGCCGTTGCCGTCTTTCACGGCAGGTGATAATAAACTATTTATCACCAAGTTAATTAGGGAGCATCGACCCCGACTAAACCACTGTGCCACTACTTTAGAAACACGCAAGGATGTCGAGAAATTGAATGAACTCACAGTTAAAATGCTAATTGTTCAACAAGTTTTAATGCAAATACCTACACTACCAATTAATGTTTTCCATTAGTCGAATGATTGTTGTAGCGGTATGCAAACTTAAACACCAAACAACGTAATTTGCAATCATTCAGTTTACTCGGCTGCTATTATTTCCGCTTGAGTCGTTTCAGTGTTCTACCATAAAATACTGTACTCACCCTGCTCCCTTGCAAATTGTGTATTCAGTACGTTTTATGAGGTACTTTGCCCACTCTTTTTGGCAAGCTGTGCCTGCCGGGTTTTGTTGCTTAGTGAATTCTGCAAGATATATGTAGCTCGAATAGCTTAGCCAACACGAGCAGTCTTGACTTAGCTGTTGTCAAGAATAAAGGAACTGCTCCTTTATTCTTTAATACTATCTATAATTATGCTGAATCTTGGCTTATAGTTCACTTGTAATATGAACTGTATTACTAACAATATGAGCGTCTTCTATTTCTTTTAAGCATACGTAGCTTTAATGATTTTCAAATTCATACAGCATTTTGCTAACTTCAGAAATGTTATCATGCTATCATAAAATGTTGTGTCTTATCTGTGCTCAATGTTCCTAAATTATGTATGACACGCTATAAAGTGTCAGATGACTTTATAGAGCCATAAACTGAGGTAATAACCTTAGCAGGTGTATGTTCGTTGTATCCTACAACGATAGTGACCTATATTATTGTATTTCACGACCTGAAATTTCGTCTGACAACATTGTCACTGTTATCCTGATAAATATGTAATTTGATTTGTTTTATGATTACATCAACAATATCGGTACATCTTTTATATAAAGATATTTTCGCTTGACGGTTTAACACCCTTTCCTAATTGGATTTAGTATCTTTGTAATTGTCAATTTTGTTAATTAAGGACATACTTACAATGTTTCTTCAATTAGCATGATATTTTCCAGAACTTATTATTTATTAGCAACATTATCAACATAAGAATCTTCTAATTAACTGTTTTATTGTATAAAATTTACATTGTTATTGAAACTAGAATTTCAATTTAGTCCTGTACATTAAGCACCATTATTCCAACACAGCACTTTTCGCCCACACAAAAATATGCAAATACTATTATTAATAATGTGAAATGAAGGTACCTACTCACTCCCTGTGCCTCATTTCTTTTCTGTGTACCTTTGTAGTAGGTGTGAAGAACCCCTCCCTAGTTTAATTATGCACCGCTCAACAGTAAAGTGCAACCAACGGGAAGTTTTATAGTGCCGTAAATAGTGACCACGTTTGTCCGTGTTCGATATTGTATCTGCAGCAGCTGCATCGTATGTTTCAGGAGTATCAATTATTTACCACACCGTTAAAGCTGTATACCTAAAACTACTTTTTATTATTTTCTGTTTTCATCGTACCTACCTCTTTATAATGCTTCCAATTTTCGTTCGTTACATCTTGAGCTCTGTATTTGTAGGAATTAGAATCATAATTATTGAGACTCAATGTGATCTTCGTTGTGATTATTCATGGAAGAGTTGTATTCATTAAACACTACCGTATTTTTCTCTTCATTTCATGAATTACCAACCATCTTCATAATTTCTTCAACCTTTAATATGATTGTCCTCTTGTTTCAGAGCTAGAGGGTTGTCGGGCGTGGTGCGGGCGGCGGCCGCGAGCCCGGCACCATGGCTACGGTGGAGGGGCGGCCGGCGCAATATGGCGTCTCCCTACGGCAGCTGCGCGAGCTGATGGAAACGCGCGGCGCCGAGGGGATGGCCAAGATGAACGCGCTCGGCGGGCCGCAGGAAGTATGCAAGAAGCTTTACACATCGCCCACAGATGGTGAGTAGTTAATTTCTTATTTTCGCGTATTGCGAGAAAGCGAGACAGAGTAATCGCTTAACTCAGAACGCTATCGCCCAGCTATCGATAGAATACAGAACTATAGAACAACTTATTTTAAAATAAGTTCAAGAAAACTGTTAGTAGATAAAGTCTCCTGCATCAAAAACTGCTAGATAAAATCCAATATCACCGAACATATACAAACACAGATAGTGTTTCATGCTTTATCACTTGTCATAGATACTTCTAGCTCTATTATCAAAGGGTCCTGTATTTGATACAAATCCAAGATAATAATACCTGGAAACATATTCAATTTGTCGTGTTTAGTTGTTTGCTCAGCTAGCGGCCTTCGCGTGACACGGCCTCGTTTATTTTCTGTCAAGAAATACTTCAAAATTAATTATCACCACCTTATTCCTGTATATCACTTATTGTTTTTGTATGTTACACTTTGAAATAGCAAATAAGAAAATGAATCGTTAAAGATCCATCGTATCGTACGTATTTTTTAAACGTACCTGTTTTTTATTCAGTAAAATCACATAATTCATAGATTTAAAAATACTAGAAACAATTTCAACGTTGTAACTTTGAAACATATAGGGTGATTAAAGGATATAGCCCCCTTAATTATGTCTTCGATAACAGTTTCCTTAATGACTACAGTATTAGCTGAACCCTTAATAGATTATAGAGTTGGTTGGAAATAATATTGTTTAAATTTACTTCCTACTGTTACTACAGTTAGTTAATTACCCATTCATTTCATGCGAGCGATATCCTTATTTAGGACAATGGCACCTCCAGTCTGTGGTACTAACAGTCTATTGTCCCTTCTATCACCAGCTTAAATAAAATTTATTTCGTTTAATCATTTTCAAATTTGGTACGATAAATCAATAATTGTCACTGAAGCTACAATTTTCTATTTGTGGATTACATTTTAATATATTTTCAAATCATTTAGATTTTACAGTTGAATTCAGCTACAAAGCTACAAATGTATTTTCATGTGGACCTTTGTCAAATATTTTATTTATAGGCGTTTAAATCTGAAAAGGGCTTTTTATGTGTGTATTGTAACGTTTTAACGTCCGCATCCCTTGTGTAAAAATAGGAGCGAATACCTTGCCAAAAATATTTGTTGGAACTTATATAGAAATGGTTATACTTGACTTCATCTTACGTTCTGTCGTTATTTTTATGCTGAGAGCTTTGACAAGCGAGTGACCTTTCTGAATAATAGATTCAATTCGTCTACAGGTCATCAACATCTTATATTGTCGGCTCTGCTACAAATAAGAGATTATGTACTGAATATAAAACTTCAATGATCATCATTATTACTAACAATTAAGAAATTTATAGAAACATTTATGATCACTGATACGTTTTTATGATCCTGTAACTTTCCTAACATCCACGTCGTAAAACGTAACGTATGTAGTTATATTATCCGCAATCGGTGAAGCTAACATGGGTATATCCCTGGGAGACTTCTTCGGTTAGAAAATGTAGATCCATTTTATCTGCGACTGTCTGATGATGGATTGTCGACGATTACACTTTTACATACACTCGTTTGCGTAATGCCAAAGTCATGAATATTGCCGTATTCGTAAATGTAAAACGACTTTGTTTGCCGATCTGTTTTCTATTTCTATCTCAACGTCTGACTTTGAATAATGAACTTGAGATTTCAGACGGAATACTACTATTCTTTATTGACCAACCTTTTTTTCTGAGTTGTAGATCAAAGAGCGCTGACTCATTAGTAATTTTGGGCAAATCGACAATATTCGATTCGACTACTTTAAATTTTACTAAATTAACATTGGCTTAATTTTTCTATCCTTTTTTCGTGACCTTCATAATAATTATGTTTTGTCTACGAATACAGTAGGCAGTTTCACGTCTATAACGCCCAATGTTTATTGGCAATTGGCCGTGTTTGGCATCCATATTCTCCGTGGACTGGCAGAACGACACTATCGCTAAATCGACGCCGCTCGACAAATGTCGCGACCAGCGATAACCATCAACTGGGGTGCTTATTTATTTCAGTGAACTTGCTATTTATCATATAGGTTACGAACACAATATGGTGGTCAATGCAAAGTCAAAGAGGAATGACCCAAAGGTTGAAAGACAAAAGATTGAGTCAAAGGTGACCCCATAAAATTACGACAACAGATTGGTTGTATAATATCATAAAAGTAATATATTGAAGAAAACATAGAAATCTGCAAGGTTATTGTTTTTTATGGAAAGGACATAAAATAAAGCGTGGCCTGACGTCTGACAAAAGAAATATATAATGCAAATTAAGAAGCAAGAAAAGTACTTTCAATATCAATTTCTTGATAAGACAGTTGACAAAAAAGTTACATTTAAATATTTCATTATGACAGTATGAATTATTAAGCATGACCATTATTTGTACATGATCCCTAACCATAGCAGATGTCAATTATTCTTCAAAGAAGCAAACGAAGAGTTCCCAATTTCGGCTCAAAACCAACGGAGTGTTATAACAATGAATGCAAATAGCTTTAATTGAGACGTTGTATCAGTCCCCGGTTATGTCGAATTGTTTTAAAACCCGACGTTAACGTCAAAAGGCTGCCAAAGCAAACAGACGAAATTAAAGTTTTCCTTGTGTTACTGGTAGGCAGAGAGAGACAATTCTGCAATATCTTGAGAAAGCGAACCGAGATTAGCATTTTGTATACGCTTCAAGCGGGCGGTAGCTTAAATTCTTTTCTTGGCCGGTTTACTTTGTGGGTTGTTGGCGCAATGAATTAGATACGAGGCATTACGAGGTGGGTACTTATGTAGGTATGTGGTTTAATTTAAGCTATGGATGTAAGCTCTTTAGAAGCAGCTGTGTTTTGTTAAATTATACATGCAATTATATACCCAAAATATGGCAGATGAATAATTTTTTTATCCATATTTCATTATACAATTTATCTTCAAAAGCTTAGCGTAGAATCCTTTTTTCCTATCTGGCTTTCGCTTCACTTAGTTTCAAACAAAATGCAATTCTGCCTCAGCCCCGAGTAGCATAACTCGTTCCTGTACTATCACCACAAAATGTAAATTATGGCTTGCTGAATCTAGCGCAGCTATTTTTAATTTTCCCCAAGCTTCGAAATTCCTTTTAGAGTCCATGACAACTTCTGACAAAGTAGATGCAAAATTTTTGGATAACTCGATTTTTTTCCCCGAAATGAGATAAAATTAGACTGTTTTATGGAAACGAAATTTGTGTCATGAACCTTTGATGCATCTCGTAATCACTCTACACAGTTCGCTCATCAAAAAATAATTAGGGACAATTAAAATACATTGTGACTAAAGCGGTGAGACGTTGCTCGCTTAGTTTGCTGCGGCTAAATATTTTGCGTCTAGATGTGTCAAGAATTTTTCAATTTTAATAGTTTGTTAAGTATGCGTCAGTTTTTATCTAACTGCACATACAATCGTGGACATAATTGCATGTATCATGTTATCACCTAAATTCCATTTAATTTTAAAAATAAACTACACCATGATAAGGGACATTATCAAATGTAGAGTAGCTCATTATAACATCGTGAATATCAAACAAAATAATTGGCACGGTGGTAGGGTACTTTGTAGTACCCGCCTGACTGGCTACCACCCTCAAGTTGAAAATCTGTCGCCAAACACCTATTGGTGTGTTCCGGCAGCTGCACTTGAGAGCCAGATCCTTCTAGGCTTCGTGTGCTTACCATCTTCGGCCACATCATCACCTAACATAGTGAGATTGTGGTCAAACACAAGCCTATACAAAGTAAAAATAAATTATATACTTATAAATAAATGCGTATTATATTACCAGCAATAGATTTTCTTTTGGAAGATATTCTAAACATTCTCAATTAATTTACGAATGTCATTGGCACAGTCAAAGGAGATTTAATACGGATGTTTTGTAGGGAATTTAGGGCCCCGTTATACCCATTGACCTTTTAATAAAGCCTTAAGTTAAGGGCCTTCAGTATTGCCACTATTGAGTTGTGTTTTAGATCTTTTGCAATACATAGTTTAGTTACGTAATTCTATTGGTATTCCTAAACGTTTGACTGATAAAAATACAGATCTTATTTTTGCTTCGCTATTTAAATCTATCTTAGGCGGACCAATAGTGTTCATTTATTATAAGAATTAAATTCATATAAAATCTCATGTCAGCTATGTAATGAATTTGGACATTATACCTACCTACACAACGGCCTTGTTTAAATAAAACTATATAAATATTTCCTTTAGAGGCAATTATGATTACAACTGATGTTATTTGATGGACGTCACTTTGACAATAAAGACGTTTGAGCGATTCGACCTTTTATGTGGAACTTTCAAAGCTTTTGATAGAGTATTTTAATAATGCCATTAAAAATTTAAACGTAAGTGCTATTAAAACGTCGGGTCCACTTTATATTTGAACTAAATGACATAAATTTTATAGTATCCACGATTCTCGTTTTTAGACAATCTAGGTTCTATTAATCAAATGGCTACGGTCTATATCATAGCTGTTTCTAAAGAAATTCAGATACTGTAGCGATGTAGGCTGTGTGCTCTAGTAAATCCAAAACAGGCTTTTCTGTAAATTTCCAACAAAATTCCTCGTTGTAACAAATAAGGTTACTTCAAAATTTTAAGTTGCCATATCAACCTGGTTCGTTGAACCTCTGATCGATACAAGGAAGGTCTTACGGTGAACTTTGAACGAATTGATCAAAATTTAATGTTTCAGCCGACTTCGGATCTCATTGTTTGTGCAACATAATTATGGTGTAAAAAATTTAGGGCTGTACTAGTTGCTAAGCGACGCATGAATGAATGAAAATGTTTTTGTGTTTTACATCAAGTAATTACTAAGATTATAGAATCTGGTGGATCTAATCTAGAAGGTGACGTGATAAATTTTGAATGTGACATGCGTGGATAATTTTTAAGGCTTTTCGACAACCCTTTCTTTATCTTTTATATAAAAATTGGACTACAACAGTTCAAATACGGCTAGATTGGGTCAAATAATAAATTACTTGAATAACTTACATGAATAGACTTATTAATTAAGAAACACTAAGTGTTAAAACAAAATTATAACCAATAAGCCGATTAGTCGACCCCGCCTTTTTATTCTAATTTGGTGATTAACTTACAGATCTTTTAGTGAACTAATTACGTGGCCAAATACCAGCTGTCAGTAATGAGTTGATAGCGAGAATAATATTTCATAATGAAATATGTCCGCTGTCAAATACAAGCCTTATTATTATTGAGTTTATAGTGAAATAACTCTGTATCCAATCAGAAATATTATTTTATTAAAATGTAATAGAAATTATTTAATGATGCTGCTAATTTGTTGATGTGAGGTAAAGAAATCTAAAAATCATTAAACATGATCAATTTGATTGGTTTCTAACTCTCTCTAAATCTAGATAATCTAGAATTACAAGACAGAGTATCTCAAATGCTGCTCGTACAATTTTTTTCACAAACTCTACTAAATAAATCTCTAATACTGATTGATTTATAGACACCGCACAGCTTATAACCGAAGCATTACATTTTGCTCAGGAGTTGTATACGCTGCCTAGGCAAAGCCCTTGATCCAAAAAGGCCGGTGTATAACGTAGGTGAGTACTGAGAACAGATTTTTGAAAATGTATCCCTTGAATATGTCTTGCTTACGGGTCATAACCAATTAATGTTTATTTTGATAAATATGAGTGTACCTAGCAGTATTTCAATCGATAATGTGGTAGTACAAAAACAAGTATTCAATCTGAAAGACATGACCACGCCCTAAAGTTTTATTAAAATATCAATATCCTTTAACACACACAAGAGGTAACTAACTCTAGTAACATAATATCGTATGGAAATAAATGAGCACATCTTTAAAGCATCCATGTCAATTCCATTACGTCATATCATGCAAAACGTGCTTACAAAACAGTGGCTAACAAATCCAACCTCGCATTAGCACAACCTTTTTAAATCGAGCTGCCTAGATACACCGTAAGATATTCAGGTTGATTGTTCCACGTTTGTATAATTATAGACTTCTTTGCAATATTTATAACGCTCATTTTCCACTGCCATTTGTTTCGCCAGTCTTTGTCGCTGATAGATCGCCGCTGTCAACCGTTTCTGGGATGAAACGCTCCAGCGGTACAACGAAAAATTATCCGCCATGGTTACAGTCACAAATAATGTCTTTATCCAGCTAAACAGCGCCATATTACTCATCCGTAGTGCGGTATTACAACAGTTTTAAGCGATAGGCTAAATTAAACTTCCGCTTGTGTGTGTGGACCATTGCCAGAATGTGCAGTTCCATTACAACTCTCAATCGTTAGACGTAGGTCTGTTGAGCCATCGGAACTTGTTGAAACATTGATGTCGAAATTATTTATTTAACTCCTGTATTTCGGAGTCTTTTAAGCTAGAAATTGTGTGACTTTTTAGAAGAGAGACTAAAAGTTGAAGACGATATGTAAAGGAAGGTAACGTCTACGTAAGCTCAGGCCTAAATTTTTGCATGTTTAACAATAAATTGTGCCAATTTAGGACCATCCAATATGCAAAGGCGGACGCGGACCAGTTTAATATTTCCCACTACATGCTGGATGCCGTCATATCTTGAATTATGCGAACCTTGTACCACAATTGAAATAAACATCGTCTGGCTGGATGAATGAAATTTAATCTGTATTGCAATATATGCATTGATTCAAAGACATACGATAACTTTACTATATCTCAGAATTGCAAATAGCTTTTTACAAGCGCACTTAAACATTCACCGGAGCGGCAAACAACCTTATTAATAACTGTAATCAAATTGAAATGAATACATTCATGAGACATTTAGGATAATGATCCCTATTGTGTTGCTGCAAGCTTTCAATGTCCAGAATGATAGCCGACAGTGATTAAAAATGATAAATACCTCATCCAATTTTTGTGTCATGTCCCTCCATTTATTTCGATCCGATAAATTATCAGATATGATAAATACAACAATTGATACAATTTTCAGATTCGATTTACATATAAACACTCTATAGTCTATCATTAAAATGTCTACCTTAGATATAAACCTCATTCCCCTGTCAGAGCCTCGGCAGTTTGAAAGACCATGTGAACATGGCGTTTGGAGTGACAAGTTGCCTATTCTCCCATACAGTCCTTCATGTTTGACAAGTAGGGGTGGATCGTATCTTCAACATTGAAGACATTGGATCTTGTCAGACTAATTATATAGTATGTATAAGGTTCTGGACTCCGTTATGGATATTATTAGGGATTTGAGTTTTAAAGTAGGTACCTTTTATGTTCAACCAATAACAACTCAGTTTTTTTGGTATTCTTACTACAAGCGCATCTTCAAGATGAAAGACTGCTCACGAATGTAGCTTCATCCGGGTAGATTAAAAGCTAAGTGCAATTCAAGTGGCCTAAGTAGTTTCTTAGTGTAACTTGGCATGGTGGAGCGCAAATATTTGATTTTTTTATTTATTGCATTCCTTTGCGCTGAATTATCTTTCTTTCGTCTTTTGCATAGTTCAGTCGCAAATTCACAGTTATTGCTTACATCATCATATTTACTATTTCATATTATACGAGTATATGCTTGTTTCCAATCTAACACGTATTCAAATGCCATGCAAATACACATTTGCAGTGCAAATCATTCGACCCAATTCCAAAAACATTTCTTATATACTATTTGTTATCCCTTTGTAATGTTTAATTCAGTTAAGTTTTTTCCGGGGAAGCCTCCGGCTGCCCTCAGGCTTACAAACTTGTGTAAACTGGTGCGGATCATGACAGCAAGGCAACACAAATCGCATTATCTATAATCGAGGGTCGCTGTGGTATGGCTGAGTTTTTTTTATAGATCCCTCGATAAGTTGAGGTTAACGTTAACTTTCGAGATTAGCTCGGATCTACTTAGCGACATTGTGATCTTTGGGTCCTTAGGGTCAATCGATAATTTTAAGTTGTGGATTATTGCTAACAGGAATTAGATTACTCCCGATACTTAGGGACCCAATAGTGATAAACAACAATAGAAATTAAGTGAACTAGACAGCCAAATTAAGTAGTAAGTACTTACTGGTTGCAAATGCGTTAAATTACTCAGTATACTTTATGAATGAATTAACAGTTTTTGTATAATTAACTGACTGAGTCATACAAGTTATGCAAATACAATTTGTAATGTTATTGCAAAATACGCAGATACATTTATAAGAAAGTCTGTCAAGCCAAGCGTAGTGAGTGGGTCGCGAGGACGTCCGCGTCTCACTCGTATGACGTCATTGACGCTCTCATCCTAACCTCATACGTCTGCCTTTGACAGCTCATACAAATGATGGTGCGACACGTCGATCTTGTGACGGAGAGCTATTCCGGTTTCCCATTGTTTACTTTCGACGTATTTTATTACCAAGACCTTTCCTGTCGATTTATCATACTCAAGATTAGATACTTCAGTTCTCTTCTATTTGATGTCAGTTACAGTCAATAGGTCAAGGAATTCCTATGTTTTTAGTGTTACGTTGATTTTCAATGTAAAAATATAAAAGAATGCCATATTTTTCAAAATTTATCTCAACTATTCTCCAAATACCAGAATTTATGTAATTAAGAATCGCCCATAAATTCAACGTAATATTCCATTTGGCATCTAGAATAGCTGGAAAGCAGATTTTGGCACGAGTTGGAATAATGAATAGTAAAGCAAATAGAGTTTGTAGACCGACGAACTAGTCTGGATGAAATATGGAAAAATATTCTACGGTTTTCATTATTCTTTAGAATATTCAGACACCTATTTTATAATACCAAGTTCATCAGTTACCTTTCGACAGATAGGTACCATTTATCGATAAAAAATGATCCGTTAATTGAAGCTGACTAAAAGTAAAGGTACCATACGATCATGGTACGGATAGAAAAACGTATTCAAGGTTGTCTGGATTTACATTATCATTAATTTAACACTATATGTGAAAACTGTAGGAAACTTTTAAACGTGGCTTCATACTGTTTTAAATCATTCACAAGCTTGCATAATTGATTTTTGAAAGCTAGAAATAAAGTGAAGATAGTCAGACAACCATTAACCTTAACCTATGGGAAACAAATAATAACAAATGTTCAGCTGGAAACAAGGGTCATCAACCAGGCGAAGTAATTAGCCAGCCATGACTCCTAACACATCTAGATGGCGACATATGATAAAGGAACCCTTATACAACTAACTTCCGTAACGCAACTACTACTGCTAGCTAGAAAATGAATTTTATAGCAATTGAAATAAAGTACAATATATTGTTTGAAATTTAACATGGTTATTGCACTCGGCGATCGCGTGCAGCTGAAATGTTTACGTTAGGCATCGACTGACCAGTGAGTAAACCAATTTGTGTAATAACAGTTCCCGGTGAAATGAAAACAATAATATTCAGTTTGCAAATGCGTTAATACAAAATTGAAATGTTATTTTAAGAATGTCAGGTCACTAATCGAGCTGGAGGTTCTAAATAACATGCAGTAAAAATTGTTAAAAGTGATTTTCATGATTGAAATCTGCATTCACTCTTTCGCATATCATCTTTTACACAATCCATCCCCATTTTAGGTCATCCTCTTCCCGTAAATCCATCTACTTTCATATCATAACTCTTTGTAAAATTACTTTTTTACCTCCTCATAACAGGTCCATATTCAATCTTAGACATATCATTACAAATTGTAAAGTTAAAAGAAATGTCGTTGACATCATAACATTGCTCAGTTTAATATTCTTAGAAAAGGTGATCGCTATTACAACTCTGTCAATAAATAATTACATTTTGACGTACAATGACATCGACATCGGAAGCTGTTGTAAATATGTCACAAATTGCAACAAGATCACGTCATAGATGACTAACATAAGACTTAATAGTGCCAATATGTTTTATATTTGTAAGACTTATTAGCTCAGAGAGGTAGGATTGCGTCATTAAGGCCATGAGCCATGTCTTGAATACATTAATGACGTTACGATGATGTCAGGTGAGGATGTGGCGATTGATTAAATTATATGTTTGTCTCAAATGAATGACATTCGATCCATAAATAGATGTTAGCGTGTATAGAATGTACATATTTGTATTAATAGGTAGGAGAATTTGAAGGATTTTAAATTTATATTTCCTACGTTGATGTTGTATCTGGTGCTATTCAGATTCTTCCATCATGGTTTGAGCTATTTCTATAGTGCTCGCGCATTCTTTGACATCATTTTTGAATAATACCAGTAGATAATTATGATTCACTCCCGACTAACCATCATTATAATGTCATGCGATGAAGTTACTTCTAGGAACAAAGCATTTAATTTAAAATCATTTAATGATCGTGATGAGTAATCATACTAATTGTCATTGTTTGTCAGTTTTATTAGTTAGTTAATATGAAACTGGGGAATTCTTTTAAAATAAACACAAAAGTTTCTCTTACTAATCTACTAGATGGCGCTAAAGTTGTTTTACTGTTCTCAAGAATTTGGCGTTTAGTGAAGCATTTGTTGTGACGCTTATTACCTTCACACGATTTACAATCACTTTAAATAGCAAAATATTTTAGCAGCGCATAAAATTCTGTGTCACCTTGTCATTTGTTTACTTAGTTGTGTCACTCTTTAATTTCTTATTCAGTACTGTGACTGTACATTAGTCTATAGATGCTTCTGGAATGAGATTATGATAGACAAGATAATTTATTACAAAATAATTACAAGTTTAACCATTTCAGCTAAACGTCTTAGGTCAACAGTAGAATCTCTCTCTACCAAGATTAATTCAGTTCAAGTTACTTATGGCCTGGTTTTTGTATTTCAAATGCATTGTGTAAAATAACCACTCTCTCTCTCCTACGTATTATTTCGCACAATGAACGTTAATTGGCTTTATCAACACGTCCGCATTAATGTTAGAATTCCAAAAATATACCGCACGTCATCTAGGCCGTAAAGCGTCTTTCACAATTTCTAATTTTACATCTCACGATCGTATCCCTACACCATTATGTGTAACAGTAATCAAAATCAAGGTCACCATAGCGTCCATATCATTATCGTCGTTAATGTATTTTTACTTTATGATGGTGTATCCGTACGCATTGTTTCCAATACTGTAACATGATAAGCTATCAACATGTATATCCGAAACCATTATGCGGAATAAAAGACGGTCCCCATCCAACTTAACAAATAAACCAGTAATTTATGTCTCGTCGTCGGACGCGGCGCCGTCGGCTTTGTTGCGGCCTCGTTTTTCGCCTTCGAATCAATTTCCACGATGACGTCACCGACCCCTAGACCCCTCTCCCCTTCCCCAACCTCCCACCACGGTTTCCCGCTGCTAGGAACAGGGATACGGCTATTTCCGCTCCTTGTAAAGCACTGTCTTTCCATTTCACTACGTCTTACATAAACATAAATGTTGTTCTTTTTCTCCCTTCAAAGAAATTCTTGCAGGTTTTTGTGTATTGTAATGATATTTAAACAAGATCAAAGGATTTGTTTTGCATTATCATAATTTATGGCAATGCGTCAGTGTTCATTTAAAGAGAGCCTTTATAAAATATGTACACTTTTTGTCAATTTAGTCAGTAGAATTATAACATGTTTGTGGGAGCAGTAAAAGTAGTTTATAAAAGTCTTCTCAGATTTAAAGATTATTTAGAGTTTCGATCAACTTGAATCCATTGTTCGATGCCAAGCCGTCATTTTATGGTAACAAACATATTATTGATTGTGGAAATCAAAGCTTGCCCGAGGCAGCCTTAACATTTCTGCATACATACATTACGATGATGGAGAACTTTATATCGATTATACATCCATTAGGCAAGAGCCGAGCTAACGGAAACATAAAGCGTAAACTGTATACCTAAAACGAAACGCTAAACTCGTGCGCAACAGAAACAAACCAGGTACAAACGGTTTATGATTGAACGCTCCCAGGTATTTTCGAACACAATATTAATACAGAGATTAAAATAAACCGTAGTTTAACGAAAGACGGACGATCGCCTTATTCTAAAGCATCTAAAACAAATAACCAAAATGTTCTCAACATACGTTACACAAGCCCGTTATTGAGGTGCTACATCATTTTATTTACAGCTGTTGCAGGTTAATGTGGTCTGTACAGTAAACTTATAGGAAACAATCGTGCTATTTTTGTCTTGTTTATACGTGCGAGTAGATATGAGTTGAGCTCGCAATAGGAGCACCGATATGACGTCGGGTTACATATGCATACCTCAAGAAACTTCAACTTACTATTACTTGCCATTGACCGAACTTTCTAATAATTGCTTTAGTACAATACTCCATAGAAATACTCCACTATAAATAATTTTGTCGCCTAAAAATCCGTCTTGATTATCAACCGATCGACGACGTGTCTACATCCAATTTGGCAAACGACAATAATTTTATCTACATACATAAGTTGCATAATAGTATGATATCACTCAAGGTGATAGCCCTGAATTCATTATCTTGTGTCATTTCATAACGCTTAATAGCAATAGCGAACGAGCTAAATGCTTTTATTGACTTGGAACACGTCATTATTGAAATGAAGCTGTAATTGTAAAAGCGTTTTACGTACAATTATAATGGATGTGACCCCCACCGGCATTATGCCGTGAATTGTGTTACACCCCACGTTAATCTATACAGTTTTAGCTCGTGGATCATTAGTCACATGATTTCTGATGTTCCCAGACACATAGAAACGAATTCCGAGACATGTTTTGCGACGTTCAGAAATAGAACGCAGCGGGAACTATGCGTGCTCCCTGTGTGACGCCGGCCTAGACTTTCATCCCGCTCTATCTTACAACCTGGATGTATACCTTTCCTGTTCGTGCGCACTCAGTTCATTGTTTTAGAGCGTAGCTCGGTTGGCCGGCGGACTGAAATAGGTCGGGAGCGTCCGAAACAGACGATTCACGCTATCGAAAGCCACCGCGAGGTCACTGCCGGAGAATCACGACACGAACACGTTGACTGATTTCTTTATTCACTATGATTTTTTAGTGATTCACAATAGACGATTTCTTACTATCATTACACGGGTACGCGATATTTATAAAGCGACAATATTCACCGAGCAACAATCCTAAGCTACGAGCGCTACAACTAATTATAGTAAAACAAACCGAAAATAGAGCAATAACACTCACATTGTTCCGTCTTACTGCAGTAAGCAATCAGCGTATTGTTGCCATAACTGTTACCCGCGTTACGTAACAAATTGTATTACATTCGAGTACATTACTCGCGCACAATACGGGACATGCGCTAATAATGGGTGCCATTAAGCTGCGACCTCAGGCTTCTTAGCCAGTGTAATTGCCATTCCTTTTGTAATCTCCGGAGTAATCTCATTGACTACAGACAAATGGCTGTGTTTAACGCAGAAAAAAGAATCTCCCTTACCACCGCGTGATCATGACCATCGTTCGTTTCAATGAAATCTATCCTGCAATCGATTTATACGATAACATCATTTTCAATTCCGCATCATTCGATTTCATCGTGAAATTCCTGTGCACCTAACTTATTCTTCGGGATTACACTGTTCCTTTTTTTTCTGCTAGTATTCCTAAGATATCATTAGTAATCCGCTAGATGTTGGATAGCTTTGTTTTTCTCCTAACGTGAAATTTTGGCGCCTGAATATCGACGTAGGAGTTTTTGCGAGCTAAACGAGACGCACATTTACAGCTAACATAGTTTGCTAGTGACCATTTGAGTATGCCTACGTCTTTCCATTTTATTTACAAGTTCATCTGTTCCTAGCATAATATAACCCGTCGAGTCAGACTGTTGATTATTGTTACCATTTTCATTTATCTTTCTTTTTTCCATAACAATTCGATCTCGGGGGAGAGTGTTTATGGCTTATGAAAGAATTTTACTTTTATTCTGTAGCAATTTCAGAATGCTGTTTTTGTCGTTGTCTTTTATCTGTTTTGTAAGGTCATGTAAGGACGCTACTAGAATAACAGCGTGTATGATGAATTATTATCTTATATCAAATTGTGTAATTTCATTAGTTAAAAACTTGTTATGTTCATTGCGAATTAATTTGTGGTTGACAACTCTTAAATCGATTCTCTTCTAAATATGTCAGTTTTATTAAGGCTTTGAGAAAAAACCATATTGTTATATTAATCTTCTACATGTACAGTATATTTCATGAATTTTGATGAGTATTCAACGTCACTCCACAATATCAAGGGTGCTCTGGCAGCGTTAACCGACGATTTGTCAACAACCATTTTTATTTCGGCGATCGACTCCGTTGAAAGGATAATGAGTTTTTCGAATCCAGTTTGTGCTGTTGACTGTTTTCAGCGAAAGCTGAGGCGGAAAATTTTTTGATGATCTCCTGTGTTTTGTTAATAGCATTGCTAGTTTTGTACCGTTTTGTATAACCTCAAGGTTCGGTAAAAGTGGCAGAAATCTCAGTAGAAGAAACCCATTTATCTCTACATACCTATATCTTCAACAATCAACTCTACCATTTTTACCACGGAATAGGTTTTACTATAGGTTATGGTTTATTTCGGAAGGCTGTGAGATGAGACTACCTACATCAGCATGTCTGTAAGTCGTGCTTTCTATATAAATTCATGAAGTTCGGGATGCGACGTTGCCAAACTTCAGTTCTTTCAAGCATTGTATATCTACAGAATTTGTATGTATGTAGATAGCCTCGCCCGCCCTTTGGCAGGCGCCAGTACCAGTAAGCCGCGTCCATTTTACAAAGACCCACATCAGTTCATTGGCTTACACCTCTTCTACCATTTTCGTTATACAGCGCGGGGGGTGTATGAGCTCTTTTAACATTGGCCGTACTTAAGTTGGCTTTAGGGTTGGTGGATTAAGAAAACTTGTTTAAGATTATCAGAGGCATCGCAGGATTACCTCTCTTGCTCTGATTATGATATGGTTTAAATTTTTTGTAGCACAGTTGGCCGGTTAGAGTTTTTCTGTACTTAAATTCATGTATTCTCTTTTTTATTTTTACCCGCGACGGAACGAAGACCGTATGTGCGTTTGTATTAGGGGTCACTAAATGAGATACAAACAAGACTAACTCTTTTTTCCAAGAACCTGAAATATTCAACAACCTGCAACTAACTATTTTTTTTTCATTCATTCACAAACAAGCTGCATCCCGCATTTCCTGCCAAGAGCGTGCTGAAAGTCTGTGTCCCAGTCTGACAAATAAGTGCAGTTTGCGGGAAGCGACAACCCTAGTTGGCACACACGCACACGTTCGCCTCGATTAATATTTGTTACTCCCCGCTTCTGTTGCTAGCTGTACACATACACATACGTACACTATTTATCAATACATAGTGTACGTACAATCGTACACATAACGCCAACCCCCGCGCGTCTAGTGCCAAAACTTTCTAACAGTTGTTCGTTTAATTAGGCCCCGTTTTGATTCTGACACTAGATAACATGTTATAGTCACCTCGGTGTGTACCTGGATGAGTTATGTAGTTTTCTCTGCGAAATGATGATGGATATAATATGTGGGAGGGGGAATATGATGATGTGTCCGAAGGTGTTAAGCACACAAAGCCTAGAAGTAGGTTTCTACTTGAAATTTTTGAATATTACAATTGATGTGTTGTGTATTACCATGTCTAAGTGTGGCCTGTTGAATATGGACTTGGTAGGAACCTATAGACAAGGACCTTTTGATTTCCATAGATGAGTAATTAATTTTTCAACTATGACACATTCCATATAACGTAATGTAATACCTACCATATTTTATACTTAAATACTTGAGTCACTTGGGTAAACTTGTAAGTATGTAAATTGTTTCTTATTGTTTAATAAATTATGTTTTTAGTTAGCATTCTCAACGTGATATATTAATTATTATTATTACTTACAGTTGTTGCTCCAACCTGCAGTGACGTCAGAGATATAGGCTTCAATTCAGACTATTTAAAAACATGATAATTATGTGAATTGTAACAGGATATGACGAAGAACAACTGTTATAAAGAATACTGACAAGAATGTGGAGAATGTTATTTTTTCATAAACAAAACGTTGCTAACATCCGAAAGACTCGCATATTTTATAGGACTATTATATTTTGATGACCAACGATAATTTCTGTCATGTGTTTACCCTACAACGATAATAATTGTTATACGCGGGTAATTAGGTCGCTGGCACGTAAATATGCCGCTCACCCCTTACGATAAGGTTGTCCCAAAAGGTTGCTGAAACCTTCGCTCTACTAACCAGGTCATCTTTTCATTTACACCAGACTAGTACAGTTCATTCTTTGATCATAAACGCAAATACTTTCTAATACCTAAGAAAATGGCCAATGAAATAAGTCTTATTTTGACAGGTATTGTTTATTTCCCCTAATAAATATCAGCATTGATACCAAATTGAAAACATCAATACATTTGTTTCATAATCGAATAACACATGTACGAATGATGATAGATTACCATACACCCATAGAAACGCCAGCAGATAAGATCCGTCCACGTGCTGTTTAAAAATAAATATTTGCGATCAAAGCCCTTTGCGAAGTTATATTGGTCATAAGAAATTCCTTAACACAAGTCTAGTGACGTTCTAGAATACGTCAATGTGGTTGTAGTGACATGATACCGCATGACCTGGCTACCTTTGCCTGACAATCATTAAAATAGCTGTCACCCACCTGTGACGAATATAGTTTATGTTTAGTAACATGTGCTAAATATGTAACCTGTCGTTCAACTTGGAGCATTGCCCGTAATTGTACCTATCGATGTTGGAACTCTTGGTACCCCATCTGTTGTTGTTGACGATGGAAATATATCTGTCATTGATATCACTTTAGCTGTTGCGATGGTAGAATTAGTTGTTGTTTACAGTTTGGTACATTTATCCCGCTAATATTATAGATGCGAATCTTTGGGTAGATGTTTGTTATTCTATCGAGACGTAATGACGGAACGGATCGGTATGAAATTTAGTATATAGATAGATGATATCCTAGCGAAGCAAAGTTTGAAACTCCGGTCAAACTACGACAGCAGCTAGTATAGGAAAAAAAAACATGATAAAATATTCTGAAGCGAATGTTAAAGTAGATGTTTGAACAGATACGAATTCTATTAAAATCTGAATCCAATACACTTAAACTAGAAAGCAAAAGTATTCCCCAGGGAAGTATCGAAATAAACAGTTTTCTCTTCAGCCATAAACAGATAAGCAACAATGTTTCTGAATATATTCAAATGAGGTTCGTGTGAAAAACAACCCGATCACACGAAATTGGCACATGACAAACAAATAATACAATGCTTACAATTGAAACCCATTACCCCTATGCGTTGCCGATTAACGACACGATTTAGCTGATTGTTCAAGAAATGCGGGATTCTGAAATAGTGACTGACCGAAGCCACTACTTCAGTATCACATTTCCATTTTATAATTACCGATGATAGTTGAATGTTTGAAAAAACATGATATTAATGATACTAATAGTTTGTTCCTTTAACTATCACTGTAATTTCACTTTGACGAAGTATTTAGGTATGTGTTATAGTTAATGCCGTCACAGACCAGATGGGTCCTTTAATAAAGTCTAGGATTATAATGAAAAACTGATGAAATAGCATTCTTCTTAGAATAAATAAAAAACAAAACATTTGTTTTATTATGATCACAAACTGATTTTGTATCTAAACTAACACAGTTCTGTGGAAGCAATTTTGTTTTATAACCTTTTGCGTGATCACCTATACGTTACTCTACATGCGTGTACACAGTATGCATAGTTCTCTTTGATAGAAGTTTGATGCTCATTGATTTTTCATCAAAACCAATGTGTTTGCTTACCATTCCCGCAGTATCGTATAAGGTTTTTATAGTGATTTGACTGGGTTATTGAGTATGCAGTTATTACTGGTATGGATGGATGAAGGTTTATTTCCTTTCCTTATTTACCATATCCCTATGAATCATGCGTTGAGATATCCAATATGGTTAAATCTGCAATCCGATGTTACGATGGTACTTCTGACGACAAACTTTCTACAATAAAGCTTAGATTTTAAAACACCTTTACTCTATCTGACAGTTTGTTATCACAGTGCTTCAATTAAATGTCATTAATAAAATGAAAATCCAAATGGTTTTAAACGTATGATATGTATTCTCATTCCGAAATGACAGCTACAAAGATATTCTCGCGGGTTTTATTTGAGCTCAACTCAGTTACTGTAAATCGATTACAATAAAACATAATCCTCTTGGACTAGCCATTTACATTACACACCCAGAGAATAAAATTCTGGACTGACTGTAATAGAGTTTGAATTCGTCTGACCAGGCATCTAGGATCGCGGAAGCTAAGCCGATGTTTAAATATAATAAGAAATTCGCTGTGAGTTACGGGCTCGGTGTAAATTTAAAGTGCTTCATGTTTCTTTCGGCTTGATGTATGCTCATGTTCCCTTTCATTCGATAGTATTTCATCACCATTTCTTTTTACCTTTGCTCTATTATTATGCAAACACATCAATCGAGTATAATCATTATTTACACAGAAGATTGTGGTGAAGACATATTTGTTATAGACCGCTATCAAGCAACGGAGCTTTTAAAAGATAAAACTCTCCACACAATGGATAGCCATATACGTTATAAACGTATCAGATAAACGGATATTTCTTCATGATATACCTACCTGCAGAGCGTCTCACGGTTATGCCACAAAGAGGGAAAGTACTTTAAATAGTGAAGATTGGATTTGTTTTGTTGAATGAAGACTCATTTAAAGTACGGAAAAGTCATAATTTCGGTGTAAAATTTTCAAGGTCCTTTTTATGGTCCGTAGCTGTGGGACCGCCCTGAATACCCATCTAGCTGAACAAATAATAATTCCATTTACATTTTGTACTTACAATAGGGCGTTGATCTTGTATGGTTACGTGTATAAAATGCAAATAGAATAAACTCTAGAGATCGTTCGTGTTTCGATATACTCATAAAGTAATAACCGATACATCGATATTATACAAAATCCGAATGGATTTGTAGTTTTAATAAATCGATTACTACATTCGATGTAATATACTGAACACGTTCGATTATACGTAATTTCCGTAATAAACAAAACACCCTGGCTGCTGTATATGCTTAGTACCTAGTTAATGAAGTATGTCAAAATATTATCACTCGTGCTTTTTCGAAATTTCCCATGGGACCCATAAAATGTCATGACAATTATTTTATATTGTACTTGATAGATACTTATATATACATGAACAAAAATAACAAAGGGAATGGACAATGGAATGTTCCCACAAGAATCCAGAATCTTTTTTAAATTACACAATGTAATTTTCTCGCCTACGTTTTTTTGTTAACAAGTCTATGCTGATGAGTTTTTGATGTCGAATTACTTGCTTTAATATGCCTGCATCCAGGGTATCCGATGTGATGGTCTTTGAAACTAGAGCTCCCAACATGTAGCGTTACAATCAACCTTCGTATCATTGAATATATTTAGTTCAATTATCGACATCGACAGTTGATTAATCCAAAACTATTCAAATCGTAGCGTACATCCTACTTGCAAACGTTCTCGGAGGTCGATGGCCGTGTAATCTTATTTGGTAGACCACTTCATAGTAACTGCCCTGTCAAATTGTCAGGGGATGATATTGAATGGATATTTGAGGACATAGCCCTCAAATATCCATTCAATGAGTTCAATACTAAAATAGACTAGTGATAATACATTACTGGTTTGTCGCAGTTGTCGATGTATTTTTATTAGTTTGTGCAACTAAGGATTAGTTGCTAACTTACCACCAATTTTAAACACAGTCAGTACCTACTCTATTTCATCCGACTTTTATTTATACCAAACTAATTGATCGCATTCACGAATGAAGTGCCTATCAATACCAACTTATACGTAAGATCTTTACACTACCATATACTCTACGAACATTATTATAACCACCTCTAGCGAAGATTTCTCAGCTTTCTTCTTATACCAGGACTTGAATTTGGCCCTTTAGACGCTCCGATTACCACCTCGAAGTTAATGCGATTTGAATCACTGAATTTTAGACACGATGATAATTTCAGTGGAATTCAAACTGAACTGGAAACGTCTTTTTATTATCTAATTTTGTTTTTCATTATGTACTCCCAAAGTTTGTAATCTATTGGATTTCTTGGCAATTTTCAGTTTTGTATTGCTGAAATGATTTATGATTTCAGTAAACTCATTTTAGCGAATTCATTCCTTTTTTAGAAGTAAACTCTATGAAACATAAGCAGTGCGCGCGCAGTCTTTCGCTAACAATGAAGAACTAAAATATCCCTCCTTTTTTGGCTTCGCCGCAGTCGGGTAACTAGCGGGAAGAGGTAGATCTAAATTCAAACGAATGCACACTAATGAAAATCAAAGCACTATGCATGCACAAAGCACAATGTACAACACTGTCATACGATTACTTCGTTCATATTCAAGTATATCTTTAAAGGCATTGTAGAAAATATGGATCAGTTTTGACTTATGGATCACAGAGAGAGTGGTAGTGCCCGTAAAGGCTAATCCAGTGGACTTTTTTCCTTTCATCACAGGAAGTAAAGCATGATTATTTTAATAAGCACTAATATAGGACGTATTTCGGCTGATGCACTTCAGAGTCAGTTCCTTCTATTAAGCTTGTGTTGTGTAAGCTACAATTTTTGGCCTCATCGTCACTTACTATAATTATTATTGTGAAAATCTTATACAACATAACAATAGTTTAAACTAGTTTAAAAAATGAAACTATCAAAATCTCGACAGTGCTATTGAAAACACAAATCTGCATGAGCACCCTTCGTATAAAAACAGTCCAACACTAACTAGAGTCTGTCGCAACACTAACTCTATCGTTTTTCACGGCAATTGTACGGATGGTCTCCAAGACCCTTTTACCCGATTTGCTGTACAGATAGACTAATGTATTACGTGTATTTATTGGGTAGTTGGGAGGGTACTTGTGTAACTACGTGTCGCGTAGGGTTATTGCTTTCGGTCGGACATAGCCGGACGGATTTAGGGTGGAGTATGGCGCTCGTCCATCTTTATTTGACGTTTTAGTGAATTGTGACGTAATTTTGCTGCTAACGTAACTTCGGAAGTACCTCTTGTAATATTGCCCTTCCTAAAGGGGATATAAATTCAACTTCCACCAAAATTGTACACACAAACAGTTCATATTTGGTGATTTGTTAAAAAGTTAGTGGTAATATATTTGACCTCTTGCTGTGACGTCAATGCATGGTCATAATTATTTACATCCTGTTTGTCGTAGTAACAAATAACCGCAAAAATGAATGAACTCCATTAATATTATGTTAAATAGGAAATGTTATATTGTTTAATTTAGTCTATCAAAGCAAATATTACTAGCAACTATGAAATGTTCAAATATCGAATGGGCATGATTACTACTTGGGACAATTCATGTCTTATGCCTGCCTGCCTTATCTTCGTAAAAAGTTTCTCATTCCTGAGGGACATGACCTTTCTGATTAATCTTTCATGGACAATTATTTGCTATATGGTTCTATCTTCAGCTTTCGTCTTCTATATTTAAGAGTTGTGCTCTTGTATGCATAGCTTCCTTCGCTCTATTCTGTTCTTTGCCACTTACTGTACCTCTTTATGACACGACGTCTACTTTAGCTTTCAGTTGGTCTACATCCTTGGTATTGCTCTTCCTGGCTTTTCTTCTATCATGTTTTAATAAGTTTGTCGTAACTTACATCGGCCAACCTCCTCCTATTTATTTATCTTTAACTCCTTTAATTTCCAATGATCAAAAATACCCTATCCAGTAAAATACGCTAGTGTATTGCGTAACTGTTAAAGTTGGTTTTTGCAATACATCAAGTTAAGTCAGTTCATTGACCGATGAATTATTGTGCAAGTGAAGTTGACAGTTCCAAGGGGTGGGGTCTAGTACCCCCACTATAGTGTAGCCTGTAAACTGCAAATAAAATTGTCAGTTGCGATAACATGTTTATTTATTGACTGTAGTCTGGGAACCAGTGGTGTGGAAAGATGAAAAAGCAGCGCTGCAACATTTTTAAATAAAGTAGAAATTAATGTTCTAGAAATCTTTAGCTGTACTTATCAATACGAAAAAACAATGACGCAGAAATCCAAATAAATTAGTAAAACATGGAACACCCTGGCTTCCAACTGTAGGAAATAGAGAAGTTATGACAGACTGAAGACACAAATGATTTTCAAATATTTGTGTCGGTTTTTTTGTGTTTATTTCAGATAGACAGATAATTGAAGTGTCACATATTTTTCATGTCTCGCAATCCGCCATTAGCTTCCTTTCCTGACATTCTCAGCTTAAGTCTTGTAGCGTAATGTTTTCTTTCATCATATATCTTCCTACATACCGCCTATGATACCGGTGACTCAGCAGGCGGAACATTTCGCTCCTATCTCGCGTAACAAGGATACTTCACATGAAATATATTCATTCTGCACTGCGCAAGGATGAAATAACTGCCTACCTCTGACCTTACTTAATAAATTCACATAATCCTATTAATCGAGTCATGATTGTTAGTTTTAGTGGTGCATGCAACTGGGAGGTTTAAATTATTTATTTAAAGCTCCTTTGCTTTGGTTAACTCCAAAAAAAACCACTAACATTAAACAAGCAGACAAACATAAAACTGGCCAGACGTGTCAAAGTCCCCATTGAAATAAAAGTCAGAATATGAATCGAAACCGTTGGAATAAAAGTCACCTAAATCAGTGATTCCCCGCGAGTCGATTCTCCTTGGGTGCTCTAGTAGCGTCGCTATCGACGTTCTATTTCCGTCACCGTGGCACACGGCGAGACAGCTGTGCCACGGTGACGCTTCATCAGTTATTCAGATATCGCCCATTGTGGTGATCACGTGACGTATCGAACCTTGGATACCTACGCCCGCATCTGATGGCCGATAGCCAAAATAACACTTTCCTTATAATCCTTAACGCAGCTTCTATTGATGTTATAAATGTGATGTATTTGATTTACATAAATCGAATCAAGGTTTGTTTGTCGACGTTTATTTACAGAACTATTGTCTTGTTACGTTATTGATTCGAACGCTTCTTCAAATTCGCTTTTAGGAGGTTTGACATAAGAACTATTAAATTTACTTTGATCACATTCTGAAATTATCCATAATTTATTCTACATTCTTTTCCTACTTCTATACTATAAGCATTTGACTCCTTATCGACCGATATAAGATGGACCTTAAATTTCCTATCCCCGATAGCGATAATTGCTCCACCTACTTTGTAAACAATGAATATTTACTCCCGAAAACCGTAACACTCGACACAAGCACTGCTCCAAACGATCCGGACTCCAGAGCCGTACTTACAACTCGACAAAATCTCTAGTCGCGCCTAGAATTGAAAATAGGTTGTTATGTTTCGCCTCGCAGACAGCAAAACCAATAGTCGTTGGCTTTTGTTTGAATTCCTTGGCACCAACTGACTTACAATTGTTTTACTGTGAAACATGATTGGACGTATCAAGGACGTCCTCTTGAAATATACCGGCTAAAACAATTTACGTTTCGCGACTTTTGGTTGGTGCTAACAACCCCTCACTAGAGTTAAAAAGCTTCTCAGATGTGTCTGTAAACTTTTTTCTTTAAAATATGATTAAAGTTTGTCATTGTAATTGGGTAAGTTTGAGATTTGTTGAGAAATATCGACTAGGATTTATATCATAAATCCTAGTCGATGTCAAAGACACTAAACTATTTTCCAGTGCTGAAAATTAAAATGTTCCTCTGCAAATTTTATCGTACAAGTTGTTCGGAATTATACATAATGTTGCATAACGAACAGCTCATACTGAATATACATTTTTCCTGCAGAGCTGATTTCCATTTATTCCGTTCACTAACACAAACAAACAGGGGACGGTTCCATACATATAGAATACCCAACGGGTCGTTCCATACCATTTCCTATTTCGACCTCGAACGCGTTTTTGTTGCTCGAAGGTCGATACGTTACATGTTACGGAGGTCAAGGACTGCGTTTCCATTTCGGGCGCCCGCCCTGTAAACTGATTTTCACAAAAATTTAACGTTAATAAATATGTTATGAAAACAATTTTTAAATGTATTATGTAGAGGATTTCTATTCCGAATTGTTTAAGAAAAAAATATATTAAATGACTTAATGAAAATTCATAGCGCGTCGTAGATGTTCATATATCATCCTATTCACGTATACGTGAGGTATCCAAGATTATAAACCAACTTTGTACATGGCCCGGAATACTTAGCAGGCAGGCATATAAAAGTGTATATAATTCATTAATTAATATGTTTGGCCAAGCCGGGTAGTAACGTTGGCGCCAAACTCGACTCAGATTTCTAACCGTAGCGTATTTTGATTTTATTACTCGTGTAATTTTATCACAGGTTTGTGTGTACAGTCGCGAGAGGCCTCATTTACCCTGCAACACTCGTTACGCCCGATTTATCGTCAATAAACCGCTTTTCGTTCTTGTTTTTATATGCGGAGTGTAAACAGAAATAAATGGTTTATAGTTTTTAATCGATTAAAACTCCATGACGTTTCGAAAGTATTATGAGATATTAATGACTGTTTAAAACAGTGATGCTTTGAATTATTTATCGAGTAGGTGTTGTGTTATTGGCAAATCAATTTGCCCACACAATTGGCATTTTTGTGTGTGCAAAATCGATATTAAACGCGTGATGTTTTTGCTAATATATCGATTTGTTGGTTCAATGTTCTTTTTATCGAGGCTTTTGAAATCTATTAGTATATTACCTATGTATAACTTGTGATGATGTACAATCTAGAATAGGTAGGATTACATATACATTACATATTGACGGGCCGGTTGGCGTGGTTGGTAAGATACCCTATCTATCACGCCGCAGGTCGTGGGTTCGATTCCCACTCAGGACAAACATTTGTGTGCATGAACATGTCTGTTTGTCCTGTGGCTGGGTGTAATTATCTATATATGTATGTATTTACAAAAGAAAAGTAGTATATGTAGTATATCAGTTATCTAGCTTCCATAGTACAAGCTCTGCTTAGTTTGGGGTTAGATGGCCGTGTGTGAGGAATAATGTCCCAGAATATTTATTATTTATTTATTATTATTATTATATAGAATTTATATTCACCATTGTTTACGCATGAGTACAGAGACATCTGTTTAGCTAGAGAGAGACCCCACGACCAATATGTGAACGAACGCTAGTTTCGGCCGATGTCTCGGATTCAGCCAGATTGAGTCAAAAATACTATTTCGCCCAAAAAGTGGCCGAAACTTCGGTCGGACACTATTTAATGTAAATAGAATTTTGAAAATAACAAAATGGATTTTATTACGTCAGCAATCGTTTTGCTTGTAGATACCGAGAAACTAGCTCAGGTAACATTTAAACATAAAATTACACTCGTGATTCACGAGGGAGACTCTTTGAAGAACTTCTTGAGAGTTATTTTGTAGCTTTATTTTATTAGTATCTATGCATGCGAGATAATAATTTAAAAAAATATAATGAATAAACCTCTTCAATGCATAATTCATACTTTCTAACGATCGTAATAGGTAATAGGGGTCTTAGGTAACACGTCCCACGTTAAAGTAGATCCAAGGACCTAGATGCCTAATCATTTTTATACAATTCTTTCTATTATTCTTTCTTATAAGTGCTTATCTTGACTGCCACTGTTTTGGTAAACCTATGTGGAACTAACTATCGAAACTTCGAGGATAGTCAAAATAAAATTTTGATAGTAATATATAAGCGAATAGGCCCGATATCTACTCTAATGTTATAAAAGTTTGTAAGTTTTAGGCGGTATGAATCTTCTTACCATCTAATACCGAATCTGTAGACTCTATCTTCTCTCTTTTTTGCACTGAGGTAAGTCGGTTGGCTTCCATGACGACCTTAATTTTACTTGCACCTGTTGGGCTAAGTCAATATCCTACTCCATCAAATAGAGCCGTCTACGAAGATCAATTTGAGTGCAATTTCCAGCTAATTAGACCCCGTGGCCTTAGGCCTAATTGGTGACGACTGAAACTAGGATGTTTTGTTACGGTTAGATGCGGTTTTGAAATATATTATCGTAAATGAAGTAATAATATGTAATATTACAGCGTTGCTGTCGAAATGCATAACATGTATCCAATTATCAAATAACAGCTTGAAATATATTTACAGAAACAAATGTATGAATGAATGAAAGAAATATTCCAACATTTATCAATTTCTTAAGCTTTAAGAACGTTTCACTTATAAGGTAATAACATACGCGGGACATAGCGTGTTAAAATAGAATGCGGCTCGTGTCCCACTTTCTGTAATGCAACACGTTTTAAGAGTTAAGTACTACAAATTAATTTATACTTATTCTTCAATTTGAGGAGCTTTATTGCTGTCTTTATTTAAAACTAGCTGCCGCCCCGCGGTTTCGCCCGCATTCCCAAGGGATCTTATGTTTTCCCGGCATAAGTAGCCTATAGCCTTCTTCGATAAATGGGCTATCCAATACTAAAAGAATTTTTCAATTCGAACCAGTAGTTTCTGAGATTAGCGCTTTCAAACAAACAAACTCTTCAGCTTTATAATATTAGTATAGATTTTGTTGGCTATACAAACAAAGATACAGTACCGTACATATATACGGTATAAATTAAATAATACTGCGAGATAATATGATTTGTCGAAAGAACCTAATACTGTCTCTCGTAACAGAGAATCAGTTATATTAAAAATGTCACAAACAAAATAAGCGCCATGTTGAAGATTGAAACTCTTTATCCCACAAGCGTAAAATTAAATGACAAAACATTGTTTCTTTTCATCTGCATAAGGAAGCTAAAATTTGGGAGCATTCAAACGGTCTCTTATTTTTTTCCTTCTCACGAACCCCGCCGAATTTATTTGACAAATTATAAGACTCAATTCGTTGAGCACCCCTAAGAGGGTGATCCTCCATATTCACGTTTTTTCTTTGAATACAATAACGTAGATAACGGTAAACGGTTTTGGAAGGTCGAAATATGAACGTATATACGTGAAGGGGTTATTGAGTTTGTTTTCAGAATATTTGGCGGGTTCTTTATTATGTTGGAAAGTAAAACGCATATTCAGGTAGGCGGTGTTCTCAGAATGTTTGGGATTAAAGGATCTTCATTTATTATTGGAAAAGAGCAAAGTTCAACACTAGATGTATAGAAGAAATTATAATTATGTTATGGCTTATTCAAGAAACCTATAATAAGTAGGAATTGAAAGTAAACAAAGATAGAGAACAATAAAATATCTACTCCTGGTAACGAAAATTGTAATTGATAGATTTGTATCTCCTCAGATTTGGATGGAACTATCTAAGAATTTATGAAAAGAGAAATTGAAAAGAACATATTTATGTCAAAATCTTGCAGATGACTCAAGATTCCCTCAAAAGCCTTGCATACAAAATGGATACTCAGTCCGCCAAGGGCAAGACGTACAACACGTTAATAAATATTCATAAAAAAGCAACGAAGTGACTGACACAAGAGTTTTTACCCAAGCGTCCTGAGTAATGAATATCATAATACAACGTGTTGAGGAAATCTTAAGGAGAAATCCAGGAAAAAACATTTAATACATTAACTGTCTTTATGCTTAATCTTGACTAGGTATTTAAATGATCTGACTACAGGTAATGCAAGAATTTACAAATAAAATATTGTTGTAAAAGAATCTCGTCATGAAAATAGATTTATTTTTTGCATAGCAACTATAATAATCCTCATTTTTATTGATCAGTATTTACATAGTACTGAGTAGACAAAACTCTACCTAAATTCTGTTTGTTTAGTAGTATAAAACAGTCTGACACTACAGCTATATAGCACATTCCGTAAATAAAGCATTAATTCTCACAAGTGCTTAGTCTGAGGTCGTTGCACTGCTAGAACTAATAAGCGATCAGAATAATCACACACTTTAATGATTTGCGTTATTGACAGCTGAGTTTCTTCCCGGTTCTTCTCAGTTCAAGGCTGACTTCCGAACCGGTGGTAACTTCAGTAAATTCGACCTTCATAAGTGCCCTCCTAGGGCCCAAACTGAATAAATGGCTCTGACTTTGACTTTGAATTGAATAAGTTGCCGACAATGTTTCAAAATTATTTTGCTATTATTGAAATTGAAACATCAGCTTTCAGATGATCCTCGAGAATGTTTTGAACAATAAGCTATGTAAAGATAGAATGAATGTTTAATTTATCTATTGGTAACGTGTTTCAAAAAACTCTTTCAATGAGTAATAACATCGTTCCAGAAGTCATTAAGTCTAATTGAGGTCAAAATTTTCGTAATGGCAACTTATACTTTCACGGAGTCGTTTGTCGAACCGTTTCCTGAAAATTTATTCTAAATTGTAGTTATGCATAATTTGTTAGTCCCAACACCAACTGTCAAATCCCTTACGTCCTCACAACCTCTCATAATTATTTCAAGGAAACCCTTGGCAGGGCATTTGTTTCCATCATGTTTTACTAATACTGTCACCCATGACCTCTTTATACTTTATAACATAGATGGGTGGCTTTGTTTTTGCATTCGCGTCCCAGTTCCCTTATTTCAGGATACCCTTTTGTATGAAGCCCGTTTGTAATTAATGATATTGTCTTTTTTGTTATTATGTACTCAGGGTTTATTTTAAATTGTTGCGTGTCTCCATTTATATTTAAATTCCTTTGAAGAGTGCTTCCTTATCGATATCATATTTTTAACATACATAAAACTACATCAACTAAGCGAAATACTTGACGTAGCAACATTAATATAAAATTAGAACACTATATTATATTTATTGCCTTTAGAGATGTTCGTCATCGCCACATTGAAGATATTCAACACCCTACGAGTAAACTAAATCCAATCGCCTATGATTCCATCCGATCAACCGTTTCATTCCTGTACTTAAATTTTATTATTCACCGGTACCGTTTCACGGTTCGGTGTGCGTGTTATTTTATCACAGGCTCGTTCATACTCATCCATTATGAATGAAAAGGTATACGTCGCAACGTTATTTTGCTGCGAAACTGCGTCCGCATAAACTTGACGATCACCTACTGCAATCACCTTTACTGCAGCGTAACCTAAAGAGAATTTTAACTGAAAGGATGTAGACAATAAAATAGCATCAACAGTTTATATATTTACAATCCATGAGGATTCAGAATTAGCTTCAAAAGAAATAAGTAGCTGCACGTTAGAGAAAACTTCAAACGTATCTGAAGTAGTTTTAGTGTTTGTTTATCTAATTATAGATACGGATTTTCGGACGTTTATATTGTTTGCAGCGATTGTTACTGACGATAAACCGGCGATAATGTATTTAAGTGATACTTTGTAAATAATAAAATTTACATCTTCTTTTTCAAGCTTCTATAATATGTTCTGTATTCTATCGTTAGCCAACCTTGAAATACATTTACTAGTATTATTTGTTAAAAATATTTATCTCTTATTTCTCTTCCTCAGGTCTTAGCGGTTCGAAAGCGGACATGCAGCACAGGCGGGAGGTGTTCGGTTCGAACTTAATCCCGCCAAAGCCTCCCAAGACTTTCCTCACTTTAGTATGGGAGGCACTGCAAGACGTGACGTTGATAATTTTAGAAGTGGCCGCTGTCGTTTCATTAGGATTGAGTTTTTACAAACCGTCCGAAGACCCTGTTAACGTTGGTATGTTCACATTCATTTTATCTTCAGTTCCTTTGGATTCTGGATTTGTTTGGACAATGTTTTATTACATAACTATGAAAAATAACTTCCTACTCCAATTTCATGGTGTTGGTTTTGGTGATGTTCCATAAGATACTAATCAACAAGGTGTCCTTTATTTCCCATAACATTTTATGATTCAGATATCGTAGCTGATATTTAATATAATGTCGTTTTATATTCGTAACTGTCACAGTAAGATACTAAGCAGGATTCGTGTGTTATATCAAGAAATAAATCATGTGGTCCTCATTCGATTGGTACTTTTATGTTATCTTTTTCCGCTTGTTTTACATGCAAAGTAAAGTAAACTCAGTTTATGTACAGTAGTAAAAATGGTATTAACAGATAACTATTCGTATTGTACGATAATTTTATGCATTAGATTAGATTCAGTAGTTGAGGTAGACAATCAATCTGAGATTATTCTTGACATGTTTTGTTGAATCGCCTGATCTATGTTAGGAAAGGTCAAAAGAGAGTGTAGCGCAAATTATTCCACATGATTAATTCAGAATAGGGGAACTGTAAGGTCGATCACTTACTATTATACGGTACGGACCTGTGGATAAGTGCCAGAACTAGTATTATTGGCCATTTTAAGGTTTCATGTACTGTTAATAAAATCAAGTCATTCATTTTCAGAATGACTTGAAAATCAGATTTCACTAATCTTCATTGAATAAGATTACAGATTGTCTCATGTAGCTACCAGGATATGACGATTAATCAATGTATTTTCTCTTTCCAATAACAATGTGGAATCATTAGACGATCCTGGTAAGATTATGTGAATAAACAATGTTGTCACTACCGCTCGTTTCTGTAGTAACGTAATCACGTTGCAATTGGCTTTTACTAAGATATACAAACGTTGTAGATACGCCATTTGTAACTAATTCGATACCGAAGTGTGTGGATTTATGTGTATGTTTTAAAACGATTGTTACACTTTCAAAATTGTTTTTTTGTATCTGTAACAATACCATGGTTGACTATTTCGAAATGATTTGAAGTAGATATCACTACGTCTTCATTTCTAACAGCATTTGATGAAAGATATTTGTTTTAGTTGATTTATGATTTCGATTCGAGAAGCCATGGTAATAAGGCATGCTATTGGTTTAGTTGCTGATGATTATTGATTACCACAGTATAGTAGTGTTGCACCCCGACTGTTCCCGTTGAATCCTTCTAGATTATGTCCGTCTGCTTTATGTTGTAGTATATAAATCTGGTCATTCGTACTAGCCAATGTTGCATTTGCTTGTATCTCTCTGTTTATAATTATGAAATCTAAAGTTAATATTATATTATATAAAATAAATAAAGTGAATGTTAAATTGTTTAGTAATAATGAAACACTTTAAAATTAAGGGTACCTAGTAGCACTTTTTTTAAAATCACTTGTCAAAGTAATATTTGATGTATATGATAAAGATTTAGAAAAAGGTACTCCATTTTTGTGACTTATGCTTCCTGTTTAAGGTAAGGTTTAAATGCTTGTGTATCTATTAGATAGTGTTGTACCTAAATCAATCGGTATGGTTGAACAGATTACAATCGATTAGATGTGTTCACATTCAGTGAACCGATTCTAACATTTGTATCTATATAATCACATGTACAGCGGATCGTTTGAGTGTTGATAGATCGAAATTTGATTGTATCAACTATTTGATACCGTGACCAGGGTTTGGTGTTTGGTTTTTACTGCAGCCAAAAACCAATTCTCGATCAATTTTGTTAATTATATTAAATAGTCTTAGCATCTAGATTTTAGTAAATTCATTAATTAGTAAAAGTTTTAAATTAAATATTGTGATAAGACTTTTCAATCTTCTTTACTGTAATATTATAAATGCGAAAGTGTGTGTGTATGTTTGTTACCACTTAACTCTGTAACGGCTGAACGGATTTGAATGAAATTACGCACACAAATAGATTATATTCGGAATTAAGATGTAGGATACTTTTTATTCCGGGAAAACAGCAGTAGTAACCACTGGGCGGAATCTAATCTGGGCAGAAAGAATTAAAAATATGCCATCCATCAACTACCTAAGATTGTAACAGGCGCAAATTCCATTTTAATATTCAAGTAATCCACTGAAACTGTATTCAGCATACAGGAGCTATTAAGCTGAATGCGTCTCACATAATACGGGAGTGTTCAAACTGATATCGGCACTTAAACTGTTATGTCACATAAGCTGGCATAGGGAACCCGAGTTCGGGCATTTCCGGGAATACCCCAGGATTCTCGAATGTATTTTAACGGGTCTATAAATTCTGTTGATTTCTGCGAGACTGGGAAAATAAAAATCTCTTGATTCGAATAAAAAAATATGATTCTTCAAAAGATATTCAATACTGAAATAAATATCTGAAAAAATTGCACTTGACATCACTGACATGACCTCTTTTATCCTACTCACACATGTTAACGTTTCATTAACGGGGATGAGACGGCATTATCGTGCATTCACGTCATTCTGAATATATTATGTTGGTTAATCGAACATCCATTTCATATCGGCGATAATGGTTGAACAGGTTCCGGGAAACAGTTTTATTGTACTTTTTTTTTTAATAATGTTACTATGCTTTCGTATTTATATTTGGGAATTAAAGGTTACATTCTCCAATTTTATTAGTGACCACTTATTATGACGTCACGAAATTAATCTTGATTATGAAACGGATTATAATTTTTTTGTAAGAATTAAATATTTACAGTACCTATTTATAATGAAGTGTTTATCGTTAAAACGTTTATGGCCGGTTATAGAAACGGTCACCAAATCATAAAACGATATCGCGTGGTCAACCCTAATAAATCAACATTACTTTGACATTGTTGTTCCTTCCGACACCGAAAGTATAAAGTACCTAAATTATACTCTGCAATTTTACCTGTAAAAGTATCCTATATCATTAATTATTTGCACAAACAAACACAATCTGCAGTCGATTAGACGCAGAGAAGAAATAATGTAGATGCAGTCGCTGGCATTACTACTGGGTAGACTGCAGCCCATTGCCTTATTGTGTGCAGTTCAAGTTAGACTGTAGACGACTGGAAACAAATCTAGATTTCACATCTCTTTCAAAATGTGTCACTAAATAGCTTGTAGTACTTCAAGTAGCTGTAATTATATAGGCATAAAAACGCATTGAATGCTTAAAAAATGTGTAATAATTTGTTGCTAATTAAATAGAAACGTGATTAAATAACAATTATTATTACTCTAAGCTTAAATTTAAGTTAAAATAAGTTTTCTTTTTTTATGTTGAAATTAACGCACCATTAGAAGGTAGCTTGCAAGACGATTTCTAAACGACAATTATTAATTTAATGCAAAAACATCGAATAAACATATTTAGCATATAAGTACGTTTAGTTATTGTTGTGCAAGTTAGACGAAATAATAGACTCTATTTCACAAGACTATCTCTATTTCCCCCGCTATGTTTGTCTCTTTCTCACAGGGGTGAGTATATGAGACCATAGGTATTGGACATTATTTAATTGTAATTCCTAAATGTTGCGTATTAAGGTTCAATTTACGAATTTCAGGACATTTGGATGAGGAGGAAGGACATTATCAATGGATCGAGGGTTTGGCGATTTTAATATCGGTTATAGTCGTCGTTATTGTCACAGCGTTCAACGATTACACGAAAGAGAGGCAATTCAGGTGAGTCTAAACTCGCATTACAATAAGGTGGTTTATATCTTAGAATAATACTAAAGTTAGATCCAATAAGTAGTATAGTATAACCTTAAGTGGTGATAGAGTCGTATTCCAGCAGGATGAACAATTCATCATCATCATTCCTAACCTATCCACTGTTGAGTATGGCCTCACCCTTGTCCCATTTATTTAAAACTCTAAAAAAATATGTATGTCCTATAAGTAAGGTGGTAAGCACAAAAAGCCTAGAAGGTGTTGGAAACATAGTTTTTATATTGTTGGCAACACCGAGGTCTGTGCCCTCTTCTTCCGACGACATTAAAACGCATACAACGTGCTCCGCAGTTTTATTTTGATTATCGCGATACCATCTCTCAACAGAAGGATCTAGCTCTCAAGTTGGTGACAGATTTTCAACTTGACGATGGCAGCCAGCTAGGTACTACAAAGGGTTAACACTGTGCTATAGTTTCCTCACGATTTTCTCCTTCACCGAAAGCTACCACGTCCTTCGTCACGGCAATACCCCTGAGCTATCATTGCCCACATCACATTAATTCCATCCTCGTGGACTCCCATAGGATCTGCTATGTATTTGGGAGATTATCCTCCATTAATTCTTCATTCATTTTACCTGCCGTACTCAGAGACGTCATATAGAATTTAATGTCTGATTAAAGTATGTCCATCTTTGTTTATTTCATAGCTATAAAAAGAGACAGGTATGGAGATAATCGTTCATTAAACTTAATTGACGTCTCTGAGTGCGGCAGTAAGAGAGGTAGCATAGCGATATGCCGATCAAAGAGCAGCTCGACTGGGGAAGTACCTCCACCTTACAGAATACCGCAGCCAAATAACTTATAGTTGTGGTCGCCAGAGCTCATCGGGGAGGGGGGAAGGGTCAGCAACGCGCGAGTGATACCCCTAGTGTTGCAAGCGTTCATAGGCTACGGTAACCGCTTACCATCAGGCGGGCCGTATGCTTGTTAGCCGACTATGTTGTATAAAAAAAAATCAGCAACTTGCTTGAGCTGCCTTCTGGGTCCTGGTGGTGCATGCAATTCACTCATCTATTCCATCATAGACTGTTAAAGATGGCACTAAACCATACTGATCACCATTCCAGAGGGCTCCAAAACCGGATAGAGGGCGAGCACAAGTTCGCCGTGATCCGAAGCAGCGAGGTAAAACAGGTGCCTATAAGCGACATCGTCGTCGGCGATATATGTCAGATCAAGTATGGTGACTTACTGCCGGCCGATGGCGTGCTGCTGCAGAGTAACGACTTGAAGGTACATTGAATTCATTATCATTATCAAAATTTTGTGGGGATAACGTGTAGATAGCTAAGGGGATCAAGCCCCCCCCCCCCCCCCGAACTCAACTGTCCGCAAAGAAACGGCCTGACCGATTCTTATGAAATTTTTTGTGCATATTTGGTAGGTCTGAGAATAAGGTCGTAAAGTATATTTCAAACCGCTACGCGGATGAAACCGCGGGGGACAGCTAGTAACAATATATAACTATGACTAAATGATATTTATTCCGCAATTTTGAAATAGTCGCTGTAGAATACTAATTACCGGAAGAAAATCTGATGTGGTAAAGATCGAGTACTAAATGAATATGTTCTAAATCAGCCTTAAATAAACTTTTATACAACGTTAAAATTAAGTCATGCCAGTTATGTCATGTATGAGTTTACCTCGAGGATATATAGTTAGTGATCCTTAACAGGTAGCCATAATTTATATTTTTGTCGCTTATCAGATTTGTATAGATAACAAATATGTACACACGGTACAGTCGCGGGGTAAAGTGCTTTAGAATTTTACTCTATTCATTATTAGCTTCCGCCCCGTAGCTTCACCCGCGTTCTGTTCAGCCGTTACGGAGTAATTTGGTAACAAACATACAAACTTATACATTTATAATATAATGTTAGTAAAATGAATGACATAATACCTATATACATAGTTTTTTAGAAACGGATATAATTCGCTGCTATCAATAATAAGCCTCCATTTTATTACCTACTCTAGATTTTTATTTTTTGCCCCACCCTAAATCAAAACTTGGGTACGCCCATGTTCTTTCCCATATACATTATACATTATCAAAGCTAAATACATGCTCTTTGCCTAGGAATTTACTGTCACCTAACCATGTACCAATCAATTATATAGTTTCTACAGCTCAAAATACAGTCCAATTTGCAACTTTTTCTCCCCATGTCACTATGTCTTAAAAGATTATGTTAATTGTCCAATTTGCGTCATAAGTGTTGAGGGTCTGATAACACTATACCGAACTTGATAGCACTACAGTAAAACGATGACACAACGACAACAATGCAGTATTTTTATCATGCTCGACGACAGTTTATTTGCTTAATATCTTTAAAGGATTAAAATTGTGTTTTATATATAATTATACTCAAGGTTTTTGGAATGCAAGCTGAACAAGTATTCCTGTAAAATTAAACCCACTCTACGAGATGCTCGCTTGTATGAATTTATATAAGTACTAGTTTCCGCCCTGCGGTTTCACCCACGAGGACGATCCCTCGGGAATCCCTCGGTGTTTTCCCGGGATAAATTTTATCTAGACTAATATTATAAAGCTGAAGAGTTTGTTTGAACGCGCTAATCTCAGGAACTGCTGGCTCGATTAGAAAAATATTTCTGTGTTGGATAGCCCATTTATCGAGGAAGGCTATAGGATACTTTATCCCGGGAAAACACAAGATCCCTAGGGAACGCGGGTGAAACCGCGCGGAAAAGCTAGTATATTATATAAGTATGTGGTAATCGCACATCCATCGGTTGTCAGCTCATAGAGTAATGTACCTGTCCACTATAGAATTGACTTTGCGAGCTATGACAACAACTTGTTTTACCATTATAGACCTGTATTTTACCACAATCTCACCATGGTAATTTATGATGTGGCCGAAAGTGGCTCACACTAGAAGGATCACTAGAAGGATCTGACTCTCAAGTTCTACTAATGTTCTCATTACCCTGTTTTGTAGAGAAATTATATCAATGAAAATTAAACTTTATTCGTGAAATATATAAGTCTCTATTTGACCATTTCAAAAGAATATACGTCTTATTCTCTAGATCGACGAATCATCGCTGACGGGGGAGTCGGACCATGTCAAGAAGGGTGAATCATTTGATCCTATGGTGCTATCCGGTACTCACGTTATGGAAGGTATGCCTGCTTTTTTAATAAATAACAAGTGACAAAAAAATAAAAAAAATATGTATCAAGGAGGTCTTACGGTTGACAAAAATTTTCTTGTTAAATCAATGGTTGGAAGAATTTCTGTAGTAAAACTTTAATGTGCCAAATATGGCCCCAATCTCCTTTAGTTAAATCATACTTTTAACTTAAGGAGCATTTAGGATCGGGTGGTCAATAAAGACTTACTTATTTCACAACCAAATTACCACAACTTCACACATCATAGAAGCAAGGTTATGCTCCCTCTATGGTCTACTAAAGTATAATCCCCAAATATTCCAGGCTCCGGCAAAATGCTGGTAACAGCAGTCGGTGTTAACTCCCAAGCTGGTATCATTTTCACACTACTGGGCGCGGCTGTCGAGAAGCAAGACAAGGAAATCAAGCAGATGAAGAAAGGTCGGTGCCCTCAATGTTTGTGTGTGTATAGTCCGAGAGATGTAGCATGAGCTCTTATGGATCAATCAAGAATTTTACCATTGTTAATACTGACAAGCCATAGATAATAGAGATGACGAAATTCATAGGAAAATTACCCTATGAATTTATCGAAAAACGTACAAACACAATGGGCTAACGATCAAATGAAATAAAGATTCAAACAGTAGTAAAAATCGTCTCTTGCGCACACCTCGAGAGCTCAAGTTACGTGTCTTGACTGTAATCAGGTTGCGGTAGCACTAGTGATATTGTCCCCCCTATCCCCTTAGTTGACGGGATGCCTTTTTTGATGTTTGGGCAACGGTGTGTGTAGATACTGCCTTCAACTTAAAGGTAGTGGCAAAATAGACCTTATGTACGTGTGTTTTGGTTTTGTTTTGTGTTGTGCGCTGGGATCGGTCGTTGTGTCGTTCTTAAGGCTCCAGTCTCCCTAAAATCAGTGTTCTTGCGGAATTTATCAGAAAAGAAATATTGTTTTTTAGTCATCAGAAAAGCAATAAATGAAATATACTTTACGTTATTTTAAAGTGTGAGATTTGAAGTTTCCAATACATATTTTATTTTTTAATTTGACGCCACTTTTATTAGCTTTGTGAGGCTTTAAACATACCTCTATTTACGTTCCACGCGTAGAGGGTCTCATTCATGCACACGCTACGAAAAAAATATAACAAAAACAAGAAATGTATTCAGATTACATTTGTCGGCAAATCCTCTACAATAATCTTATCTAGTTACTTTTTTTCCAAATTGTCTCAATTTCTTATTTAAATTGCTTTAAAAAGTTATAAATTTCTGAATTTGACCCTTGCAACATATATTTTTTTCTATTACAAAGTAATGGTTTAGAGAAACCACACTTTAACCACTCCGAAAGCAACTACTTATCTGTCGAATAAAAAATATAAATGAAATAAACTGTTTAAGTTTATAAATAATTATTAAAAAATGTCACAAAGGGCATCCTAAAATAGAAAATACCCTGCAATAATAGTTAGCATTGTCATACAGTAATACTTTGCTCATTTAGTTTCAAAAGACACCAGCACAAAATCATCACCATACTTATTATCGTTTCATACAAAAAGCAATTTCAAATATCAACCTTAGTGGATTGCAATAGAATCGCTTATGCTAAATGAGCAATGTACAGATTATTATACTTCATTGCATACATTAGTGTAATCCGTGATGTAAGACCCCCCCCCCCCTCCCCTTTCATTGAGCAACCACACCCCCGTCCTAAAAGGGAAGGTTAAATTTTTTAATATGGACGAAATTGGTAAATATACACATTCGGCCATTAAAATTATATAGTCAATCAAATTATGATTTAAAATGTTTTGCCCTTTTCGTCCATAATATGAGATTATTTTATTTATTGATGATATGTAATTTATTTTTTGTGCTATGAATATGTTATTTCTTCAAATATCTCGGTATTGTTGAACGTTGTCCGTATATGTTATATATGTTGAACTAATAGCCTGACACTGTCTTGTAAGCATGGTATACATTTAAAAAACATATAAAATATTATTCCATTATTATTATACCCTATTAGTCTTCAATAAAAGAAATAATCTCCTCGAATATCATAAAAATATATCTAAAACTAAACATTAAAAGCATACATCTGTAAATGCAATTTTAGATGCCACGTTCAAGCACTTTCGGCCAATGAAAATTGAAAGCTAAAAAATATATTGTTACCCGCAAATGTTTGAACGATAAATGACATGGTCCTTAGATTTAGCGCCTCTACCAAACATTATAGTGTGATCCGTTCAATGACATCCAATTTTTTTTTCTCCACCCCCGAACCCCGGCCTGCTGCACGCCCCACCTCCATGTCGTCGATGAAAATAAAAAATATATAAAACATAAATAAAATTGACTAAATAAAAACATACACATTGATTCTGCATCGTGTATATGTCGTGTTGACTGCATGATGTATAAAAATACATAAAATATTATTCGAATCGTTGTCATAAATGTGTATGCCTGTATGATACAATATGATGGATATGGACATGTAGAAGCTAAAAAGCAGCAGAAGAAAGGATCGCAGCGCAAGAGTTTGTCAGGTAAGTAACTCCTTTGCTATGCCCCGCTTTGAAAATTTACCCTTCGTACACTCAGGGCCAGTAAAACACGTACAACGCTAAAATTTTCTACTTTTTTCAACCGTCACAGTTTTTTTTACCTAATGACAACTGTCTTTGCGTAAGATTAATATAATGTCGGTTAAATATGGATAAAATTTTAGCATGTAATACTTGGGATACCTATGTTGGTGCTTAATTTTGTGGCTTTTGATTCCGTGCTTTACGGTGAAGGGTTTAAGGTCTGTCCTTCAGTGTACTTCAACTAATTACATACTACCTTCTCTCAAATTATATTATTCATTTTCAACACGTAGTATGTATTTAGGTAGTATTGTGATGCTGTAGATTAAAACATAATTCAATTACCGACTAAAATAATAAATAAACCACTAAAATAAACTTCAAAATATTGATTAACCTTCCTCAATCTTTTCCAACTGCAAAGATATTTTCATTTTCATAACAGTATTTTTTTTTTGTTTCCGTAGAAAACACTAGATTTTTTAACGTATTTATAAATTATGGCATTCTAGATTTTAGAATCGACACTAACTTTACTAGCTAATGCAACTAGCAAAGTAATATTAGTAATGTAAGACACTAGTTACTCATTAGTAACACATATTGCACATTTATTAGGAATATAAAATATGAATAAATCATAGTGAAACAAATTATAGTGTCTTCAATTGTAATTATGAATATTCAATTTAGTTTTTAAACGACACTTATCACTTTTCTTTCGTAATTAAGTACCGTAGGTATCTGTTACGATTAGTAGGTAATTATTTTTTTTTTAAATTAAAATGAGCTGCACATTTTTCTACCTTTTTCAAAATTTTAGTCTTCAGCTATCAACTTATGAAATACGAGATAAGCGTGAAAATAAAATGTCCAAGTACCTTTTATATTATTTGTTAGTTAACAATAAGAACTGCGAATATAATAATTCGGTTCGCATCAAATAGTAGAATTAAAAGTTCAGAATTTTCACCAAACATCCGGAAAAAATATTTATTGTACTGGAAACCCTAGCTGTATTAGGCATAACGCCCTTTTGTTGATATGAATTTAATGCAATATAAAAGTGCATGTGCAATGAAAATTACGAAAGTTTGTATTCTAATAATCTAAAAAAAAACGCTTTACTAATAAACGAATGAAAATATTGCTCGCAAATAAAATAAAAACAATATCTTAAAGTCTCCAAATGCCTCTTTAAGGCATCAATTTACAATTCTAATTCGATTATAACAAATGAGGGAGTTACCAATCCATTGACGGTTTGATCGGACGTGTAGGCGAGGAGGACGTGACACTGCCAGCGTCGGGCAACAGCCACGGCAACCACGCGCGGCCGGACGACAACCACGTGCCGCCGCCCAGCGACAAGCCAGCGCCCGAAACCTCGCACAAGAAGGAGAAGTCTGTACTGCAAGCTAAGCTTACCAAGTTGGCTATACAGGTAATGGTTCTGTACATTTTTGGGTGTTTACTAATTGTCATTTAGCGTGAAGAATACAACAAACTTACAAGAAATAATATTTAAACTATAACTTATTATTCTTTTTGAGTTTACTAAATTTTATAAGCACCAACACCAAAAGTATATGTAAAAGGTCAGTTAAATCGATTGGGTGGAACTAATTACATACCACTATAAGTGAAAGTGAGTAAGAGTTTGTAAGAATTCAGTTTAGGCCCTAGGCCTTATGAACGTCGAAGCTACTGAAGTTACCGCCGGTTCGGAAGTTGGCCTTCTACTGAGAAGAACCGGCAAGAAACTCAGCAAGTTTACATTTTTTTATGTAAATATTATCATTATTATTAACCATTTAGTACAGCTTCCTTGGACGATCCATTTAAGCTAAGCGCACGTTATGGGCGGGCCGCAGCCGGCCGCATCGCAACGGGCATATGTAAGAGGGCTACATGTACTTATAAGTCCTATCTCTCTCTTTCGTATGGGCCGTTGCGATGCGGCCCGCTGCGGCCTGCCGTCATGTGTGACTATCTTTACTCTTTGATTTTAAATTGATACTCCTTAATAAAAACTTCTTAAAAAGTCTCAATGAACTTTGGTGCGATTGGCTTTATGAAGCCCCTGTATTTGTACATAAATCAATCATCAACATCATTTTTTTTTTTACTTTTTCTCAGTATACAAAAACTTCTTTAGTATTAAAGAAATCGAAGCATAAGTCTAGTTTTGATTCGAGATTGAAACAATTGAATTTGGAACCTGAACATATATGATAATAAGGCTTACTTTTGATGTACCAATGCCTTTTTACTGTTATACTTCAACTTGTACCAAATAGATCGGGTACGCTGGGTCCACCATCGCTGTCCTGACGGTCATCATCCTCGTGATACAATTCTGCGTGCGCACGTTCGTGATACTTAAGGAGCCGTGGAAGGCCACCTACATCAACAACCTGGTGAAGCATCTCATCATCGGTGTCACCGTGCTGGTGGTCGCCGTACCCGAGGGATTGCCGCTCGCTGTCACACTCTCGCTCGCTTACTCCGTCAAGGTGAGAGAGAGACAGCTATAAAATTACCACACAATAATTTATCAAATACATATATCAGTTTTTTTTTAAAAGCATTCTATATTGCATCACATAATATATACTTACAAACTATCTTATATTTGCAACTAAAGTCCCAGCAGGCGTTTCCTCTTTGGACAGCCAAACTAATGCGTATATTTGTAATATTTTTCGAAATACTTGTAAATTTTACAAAGATATATCGATTTTATAAGTTATAGTCTATGTTGAAATGGTCGAGCTCACCGCATACACATTAATGACTATTGCGGCACTAACTTTACCGTCACAAAATAAGAACATTTATATTTCCCTTATTTATTGCCTGATTATATTAGCATCAGCTGATTTATAGATCCCTTTGCAACAATCTAAAACCGTTCACCTTCCAGAAAATGATGAAAGACAACAACCTGGTGCGTCACTTGGACGCCTGTGAGACGATGGGCAACGCAACCGCAATCTGTTCCGACAAGACTGGCACGCTAACAACCAATCGTATGACGGTCGTGCAATCGTACATATGTGAGAAATTGTGCAAAGTGACGCCCAACTTCCGGGACATACCGACTGAAGTCGGCGAGACGCTCGTCGAGGCGATATCGATCAACAGCGCATTTACTTCCAGAATTATGGTGAGTTTATTTTTTGCAATCTCACCGTAAGCAACCGAACGTAGGAACCTTCAGGAATCGGCTCCCAAGAGCAGCTGCCGAAATATATTACAGGTATGCAACGAAGTTTCGAATTAACTACGGCATTAAAATTTGTTAAGTCATCTCGGAGGTAAAATAAGATGGGAACAGACTTACTCGGCTCATCCAAATAAACATAGGATCGTATTTATATGTGTATTTGTGTATTTATTGCATTTATTAGTGGTAATAGGTAGGGCACATAGTACGCAGAACGAAAGGCCGATGGGGTCGAAGAGTTCTGGAGCGGAGACTACGGACCGGCAAGAGCAGCGTAGGACGTCCACTTACAAGGCCGCCTAAGCATCGCACCTATCGGAGATCTATCGAAAGTCCAACAGTGGACGTCTTGCGGCTGAGATGATGTATATGTATTTATATTGAATTAAAGTCAAAGCCATTTATTCAGTTTAGGCCCTAGATAGGTACTTTTGAACGTCGAAACTACTGAAGTTACCACCAATTCGGAAGTCGCTTTCAACTGAGAAGAAACTGGTTCTTCTCACTTACGAGGTTACATTTTTTTTGGACAGTCTGACAATGTTAGCTTTTTTTCCATTAACAATTTCTAAAGCATTATATAATAAATATAAACAACAAATGAGAAAAAAAAATAACATGTAATTATATTGATGAATGAAGGCATCATCATCATTATCAGTATTAGTCAGTATCACAATCTACAATCTACAATCTATATCCCCTATATAACAATAGCCGAACCTGGAGCCGACGGGCCCGCCCATGCAGGTGGGCAACAAGACGGAGTGCGCGCTGCTGGGCTTCGTGGCCGGCCTGGGCCAGAGCTACGAGGCCGTGCGCGAGCGGCTGCCCGAGGAGGCGCTGCACAAGGTCTACACCTTCAACTCGGTGCGCAAGAGCATGTCCACCGTCGTGCCGCACCACGGCGGCTACCGGCTCTACACCAAGGGGGCCTCCGAAATTGTTCTCAAGAAGTTAATACCTTTTCTATTATATTATTATAGTGTATTATACTTGTATGCAGATCGATGATATGATCAAAATTTGGCATACGTAGGTTGTCGATTAGTCGTTAAGCTAGTTGGAGACCGAGGTGGTTTGAAAACTCCAACGGTAGGTTGACCGCTGCCTACCTCCACCGATCCGCAGTGAGCACGCGTGATGGAGTATTTGCCCATTTCCTTTCACCCTTATTTGTGAAAGGGGGCCTGTGCTCAGCAGTTGGCAGATATAGCCTGTCAAGAAAAAAAGGGTCGATTAAAGGTTCCTCGAGTTATGTATTTCGTTGAAGTTCTGAACGTTGAGTCGAGGCCTTAATTAATTTATTGTTTAGGTACCTTGTTTATCTTTGATAGTAATTTAATTTAAATTCTAATATTTAATCTATTATATTCATGAAAAATATTAAACCTTTTACCAGCTATGGGAAACTTAATGTTGACCATAGATTCTGGGTTCCCAAGGTATAAGCTGTACCCCGGCCTGGTGTATCTGTTAACTCTCAAAATTTACGTACTCCTATACATTCTGATGTATTTTGCTTCCTCAAAGGGTACCAAACTTTATGTACCTCAGAGCCCTTGCATGTCTTAAGATAGTCCTGGTAGGACCTTGTTGGGGCCGTGTCAAATTCTGTAATATAAATGACAAAACTAATATATAAATTCGACTTCCAGATGCGCCTTTATCTATGGTCACGAGGGTCGTCTGGAGAAGTTCACCCGCGACATGCAGGATCGTCTGGTGCGGCAGGTCATTGAACCCATGGCGTGTGACGGCCTCAGAACAATATCCGTCGCATTCAGGGACTTTGTGCCGGGCAAGGCGGAGATTAACCAGGTAATGTGGGATTTAAAAAAAAAAATAGCAAAGATTTTTTTTAGATGTAGATAAGTATTTTACAAGCTTTTATTTAGTACAACCTCACCATAGTTAGAAAAGAAATAGATTTTTGGTATGAAAAAATAATTTGTCACAAAACGGCAAGTAATAAAGGTCGAAGGTGGTAAATACACCAGTGGCCTTTAAGTAAACTGGCCTACTGTATGTGAATGAAAAATATTAAATGCTTTAATACTGCAAATGATTGAAAATTAAATAATAGAATGATTTTGTTATTATTTTTTTACTTTGTATTTGTGATGATGTGGCCGAAGGTGGTAAGCACACAAGGCCTGGATCTGGCTCTCAAGTGCAGCTGCTGGAATACACCAATAGGTGTTTGGCGACAGATTTTCAACTTCTTTCTATAAATTCTAATATTATATGTATTACCAGTTTGTCCTGTAGAGACTTGTTTCTTTTACTTATCGTCAGATGTAAATATATATATATATGTTTTTTAATATGTCAGGTGCACATAGACCAAGAGCCGAACTGGGACGACGAAGACAACATCGTGAACAACTTGACCTGCTTGTGCGTCGTCGGTATTGAGGATCCTGTCAGACCTGAGGTAAGCTTAACCTGTGAGAAATGTAGTTATATGATGTTAACTAGCGATTCCCCGCGATCACCCGCGTTCCCGGTATAAAAAAAAATACCTATAAACTATAAAGTAGCCTAAGTTACTCCTTATAACTTCAGCTATCTGCCAGTGAAAGTCCCGTGAAAATCGGTCCAGCCGTTTTGAAGATTAGTTGGAACAAAAGACTTAATTATTTTTTTTGATATAAGTACCGTATATTATTATACTTTTATATGCATTTATGAAAAAGCTGTTTTATTTTGACATTACAAACAGACACTTTAATGTTATTTATTTGTATAGACATACTACACCCAGCCTCAGGACAAACAGACATGTTCTGTCTGTAACCAAAAATAGACAATTAAATGAATTCTCGATCCCCCAGGTGCCAGAAGCTATCAGAAAGTGCCAGAAGGCTGGCATAACAGTCCGCATGGTGACAGGAGACAATGTGAACACTGCCCGGTCTATAGCGGTCAAGTGTGGCATACTGAAGCCGACCGATGACTTCCTTATACTGGAGGGCAAAGAGTTCAATACACGGATTCGGGATACCAATGGAGAGGTACGTTCAATAGAGGGTTATGTTCGAAATATATAATTAATGATATCTGTAACTGTTACCTAATTAGGGCCAGTATCAGGTAAGTTCCTGATAGCTTATCTAATAATCATGTGTTTTCTCATTCTTTTCATTTGGAAAGCAATTACGAATTTATGAGATGAGCTTTCAGGAACTTATGTGCAGTTCAAAACGATTACTAGTTTTTAAAATAGAACTTTTTTTTATAATGATAAAAATGTACGTCTCCAAAATGGCATCAGGTTACTGAGAAAGACTTCGAAATATTAGTTATGAATTAACAAAATTGACAACTTTTTAAAAGCAAAAACGCTTCTAAAATCCAAAAATGTTATGCTGTATATTTAAAAAATGCAGTAGTTATTTAAAACAATGCCCCTCCATTTTTCCAACCCCCATACGACTGGGGTTAAATTACTTTAATCCTAGTTTCTCTTCTCGATTCTTCTAAATGTTCAAAGAACTCAACAAATCCGTTTGGCAGGTCCAACAACATCTGGTAGACAAAGTGTGGCCGAAGCTGCGCGTGCTGGCCCGGTCATCACCTACGGACAAGTACACGCTGGTGAAGGGCATGATCGAGTCGAAGGCGTTCGACACTCGCGAGGTGGTCGCTGTCACCGGGGACGGCACTAACGATGGACCCGCCTTGAAGAAGGCCGATGTTGGATTTGCTATGGTATGTCACTTGTCTGTAGAGCTGAATTTAAATGGCAAAAATTTTAAGATTTTGTCTTACTTTTTTTTTATTTAATTCTCTATTGATAAGTATTCGAATGCAGAAATCTTTCATCCATTTTTTTTATATTGAAAACTGTATTTATTATGTTAGCAGTGTAGTTTAGGGTTAAAATATAAATAACTAGCTGTCGCCCGCGGTTTCACCCGCGTAGCGGTATGAAATATACTTCACGACCTATTCTCATACCTACCAAATATACATTAAAATATTTGACGATGTAAATTACACCAATCATGTACCAATTGAATTGAAGTATGTAATTGGAAAATTAATTGAATCAATATCACCTTAATACCAAACAATTGTAAACCCTACTCCCTAACAATAAAGCTCTCATCCCCAGGGTATCGCCGGGACGGACGTGGCTAAAGAAGCGTCGGACATCATCCTAACGGACGACAACTTCTCCTCGATCGTCAAAGCCGTCATGTGGGGTCGTAATGTATACGATTCGATCGCGAAGTTCCTACAGTTCCAGCTCACTGTCAATGTGGTCGCTGTTGTGGTCGCGTTTATAGGCGCCTGCGCGATACAGGACAGTCCGCTTAAGGTAATGCAAATTGGTCTTTAATACGTATAGTTAGGGGATAATTTAGTATGGCAGATTTAATGAGATTCGGCAACTGCATGGACCTGAGTTTATCAAGAGTCATTCGAAACAATTTTTTTTTTACTAGCTTTACAGTTACCGCAGTTTTGCTCGTGTATCTGAGGTTTTTTTCGCGATAAAACGTATCCTGTTTTATTCCAGTATACGATCTATATCTGTGCTATTTTTCATTCAAATCCGTTCAGTTCTTTATACGCAATTGAGTAACAAACATCCATACTTTCACATGTTTTATATTAGTAGGATATTAGATGGTTATTTTAGTGACCGAATAACAGACACTATCTCAACCAACATCCCAGTGTATATCTGTAATGACGTAATAATGTGTCACCTTGTAGGCCGTACAAATGTTGTGGGTGAACCTGATAATGGACACGCTGGCCTCGCTGGCGCTGGCCACGGAGATGCCCACGCCGGACCTGCTGCAGCGCAAGCCCTACGGACGCACCAAGCCGCTCATCAGCCGCACCATGATGAAGAACATCCTCGGACAGGCCATCTATCAGCTATTCATTATTTTCTCGCTACTGTTTGTCGGTTTGTATTCATTTCTTTTTTTACTTTGAATAGGCCTGTGTTAGACCACAATCTATGGTAAGTGATGATGTGGCCGAAGGTGGTAAGCACACAAAGCCTAGAAGGAACTGGGTCTCAAGTGCAGCTGCCGGAACACACCAATAGGTGTTTGGCGACAGATTTTCAACTTGAGGGTGGTAGCCAGCTATGGTTTCCTCACGATGTTTTCCTTCACTGAAAGCTCAAGCTCATTGTAGGATTCGAACCCACGACCTTCGCCGTGGCGTCAGACATCACTACCACTGAGCTATCATTGCCTTAAATGAATAAATCTCGATCAGTGATGATGTGGCCGAAGGTGATTAGGACCCAAAGCCTAGAAAGGACTGGAATTCAAATAGGTGATTGGCGATAAATTGGCAACGTGATTTTTTATCTTGACTAGGAATTTGACTAGATCTTAAACTGACAAAGATTATCCTACAAATCCCAACTACCCCTAATGCCACCCCCCTCCCCAGGCGACAGAATGCTGAACATCCCATCGGGACGAGACCAGAACATCGGGTCGGAGCCCACGCAGCACTTCACCATCATCTTCAACACATTCGTCATGATGACCCTGTTCAACGAGATCAACGCAAGAAAGATACACGGCCAACGAAATGTGTTCCAGGGCTTATTCACAAACCCTATTTTCTACTCTATATGGATCGGGACTGCTCTATCGCAGGTAATTTTTGGATGTTTTTTTTCTTGTAAGTAGATAACTAATATTTTTACAGTTTTACGGAAAATTAAAATCCCTATGTGACAGGTGAGCAAAATATGTATTGTATATTATCCGACAGGTAATTTGCCCCAGGTTTAGGCCAGTTTTGTGATAAAATGTTGATCATTATTATATAATGACATCTTGATGAAAATTACTTACTCCTAACAAAGCGATGGAAATACCAATAACTCTAACTTAGAAAATGTCTTTACTATTAGCTTTTAATTTTTAAGCATAAACATCTCCAGCCAAGTCGGAAAATACTTTCTTAAAAATTATCTACCAGATAAAGGCGATTTGAAATATTCTCTAATCAAGCCAATGTCTAATATTTTCCCATGATAAAATCTTGCCGAAAATTCAATAATTTTATCCAAAGCCATATCTCTTCAAATATTTCACGAGCTACCCTACACCAATGATATAGCCGACGCGGATGGACAAAATGCCAAAGGTTGACTATTCATTATGTACCGTGTTCCTCACCCGCGCGTCGCGTCCCAGGTGGTCATAATCCAGTTCGGCGGCATGGCGTTCAGCACGGCGGGCCTGTCCGTGGACCAGTGGCTGTGGTGCTTGTTCTTCGGGGCCGGCACGCTCGTCTGGGGGCAGCTCGTCACCACCGTGCCCACCAGGAAGATACCCAAGACGCTCTCGTGAGTTACAAGCAAGATTATTTTAACGCTTAAGAATGTCATGGAATAATTATCCTTATTGCCAGACGATAAGGTTCATCTAAATAGTTAATTATGTGATATTGTGCCAGTCCGAGGGCAGGTACAAAATACTCCACTGTTGATAGTTTACTCACCATGTTTTCCAATTGTAATTATTAGCTTTTTGATCCGCGATTCCTCACCTCTATTTTAATACCAAAAAGGTTGAAATTCGGAAAATAGGTTCACCTGTTTATGCTGTGCGTAGTCTGTCAGTTAGTCCCTATAGGTATAGGTCCTATAATAAGCAAGCTCGAAAACGGCACTATTAATTTCGTTAGAAATCTTAGTTCGAGGATCTTGGGTTTTTTTGAAAAAAATATAAATAACAAGAGCAAAGATCGATCTCCCGGCTATGAATTTTATATATTTCCCATCGATAAAGTTGGTTTATTTGGATAAGAAGAACATGTACAGTCACAAAAGTAAGCAGTTTTGAAAAAAAAGGACAAGATATCAGGACTGCCCGGCCACGACCATTCACAATATTTTATTTGTTAGTTACTTTAACTGGTTTTTAAGTTGTAGTTAGATGTTTAAGGCGATGATAGCTCAGCGGTAGTGACGTCGGATGGGAATCATAACTTCCTTACCTTCAGTTTTGTTTGATTGAAGACTACACTTTATAGAAAACAAACCTTATTCCATAACTCTACGTTTCAAATTAAATTGACTCAATATCAAGTTACTCGCTTCTATAAAAATTATCCCATTAACTTTTCCGACTCAGATGGGGTCGAGGGCAGCCGGACCCGGAGTCGATCCAGCCCGGGCCGGACTACGACAACGACCTAGACAAGAAGCCTCGTGCCGGCCAGATCCTCTGGATACGCGGCCTCACGCGGCTCCAGACGCAGGTATGTCACCTCACACCACTCCACACATGACATGACATGACACGGTACAATACCTGGGGTTACGTGTGGCATCCGTTGAGGTTGGACTAGATGACAACAACGAGATTGGTGATGCCAAGTTAATGTTTCTCCTGATTAAGTTTTTTTAAAATTATTAGATTTAATTGAAAAATTTAATGATACCCTATAAATACCCTAAAAAAGTTATTATTTTCGCCTTTTGAGACTTTTTGTTCGATTCTTTGCACGAGATGACTATTTTAATTTAGAATTTTATATAATACATGGAATATGTACGTACACGCGTATTAATACAGTATTGCAGTCTCAAAAAATATATTTTTACAAGGGTGGTTAACATTATGTATTGGGGTGTAACAGTGGTCCAGACCAACCTTTACGTGTTGCAGTTACATGATACATGTTGCGGGGTACATGTGGGATTTGTGTAAGGGTATTTGGTAGGGGATGGATTGATAAGTTTTAAAATCAGCTGTCAATATATTTAAAAATATTGTTTTATAACATTTAAAAAAGGGAAAATGTTTGGATTCATGTTCGATAATATTTTTCTTAACTTATCTTTTCACTATCACATTGAGACTCGATTCAATATATTTGATTTGAGTCATCGAATCTGCAAGTATCATTTTAATGTGATTTTTTTAATATAAAATCCATGGGAAATAGGTACACTACACATAACGGGTTTTTTCGTGTTGGGTTTACGTCATTAATTTATTATTTGACACGTCAAATAGTAAATAAAAATGGGGTCACATCTATTTAGATTTGTATAATTTGATTTGTATTTTTTAATTTATAATGAAATACAAATAAATTATTCAGATTTAATTCTTTCAAAACACTGTAAATAAAAAGTCGTAGGTACTAGTAACGTACAGTTTATGGTCATACAAAAATATATTTAAAACTCCTTTTTTATTTTTACTATTGCTTATTATTTACAGTGTGTATTTTTTTGCTGACGGCTTTATTTTTAAACACTTGAAGAATATAAGTTTTAGTGTATTGAAATTTATATTTGCTAAAGAGGTAAAGCCGTCAGCTGTCATTTTATGTCATCATGACATTCGGCTGTGACAATAAGACTGATTACTAAAAAAAAACATGATGATATATCTTGATACTTTTAGATATTTAAGGAATTTATAAACGTCTACTTTGTTACTGTTTTAATTGCTAAATTATAGTCCCTTGAGTTGAAATACAGTAACAATAAACAGATGTTGAATTTTGAAAACAATAAAATATAAATACAAGTTAATAATATTTTATAGGATTGGCAGATATAATAATGTAATGAAAGAGGGATAAGTTTATAGTTTACAGCTGATATTTGTGTATACAAAATATATATACACATAAAGGTCAACAAGTCAACTCTGCAGATACCTTGGGCATCCTAACGCTAAGTCATATTGTCCATTTATCTATTAATTTTCATATTTTTGTATACAAATACGATTCACAATTTTTTCAAAATATACTTACTATGCATCCATTTTTTTTAATGAAAATATATCGTTAGAGAAACAAAATAGATACCCTGAACAATGTTGTTATGTTCACACAAATTGTTTATTATTTACATAATGGTTACGGCGAGCCGGATTATCTAATGATACGATTCTTTATAAATCAAATATAAACATTCGTTGATTAAATCCAAAACTTTCAAAAATAACTTTTTAACGTTCTCATATTATTAGTTTTTTTTTCCATTTTGGTTCCTCAATTTTTTCATTCTTTAATTTTTTATTTATTTATATCTTGTATTTTTCGTTTCATTCTCCTATACTATCTGTTCTTGTTCGAAATTATTATTTTATTTATTTATTTTTATACCTACACAGAGAAACACTTGACAAAGTAAAAGTAGATACGCTATATTTATTTTGGCCCAAAATTAACGTAGATTGAATAATATGTATTGTTCGGTTGTCAATTTTTAAATTTTTATAATCATCTAATAAAACAAAATTATACTAAAAAAAATAATGTGAAATAAATTAGCAACCGAACAACGCAACACTTACTAGAGTTTAATTTATTTTCCAAAACAAACTCTTTTTTTTAATTAATTTCTATACCTGGTTTCATGACGCCTCCTACTTCCATACTATAATCATGACTGAACTTGGTATTTCTTTTACACTACATTATATATTTCTTCAGTCTTGCAACCCTCTATACATGTTTCTACCTGTCATGAGACCGGGCCATCCCTTAGAGTTACACTAGTTAGCGAACATCTCGAGTAACTGCCATGCATGCAACAGTTACAGTCTGACGCTTCCCGGTTATATACTATAGTCTATATTTTTACTTGTACCACATTATTTTAATACCTGAGTTGACTGTACCGCCCCCTGTACCCACTACCTATTGGCATGCTATTTATTGTAGGCTGTGACAATGTTACTTATCCCTCATATCCTCAAACAGTTACTATGACTTGTCCCGATAGTTATATGGTATATTATCAAACTCATAACTCAACCACATCGCGGTATGAATATGACTATCTCTTTCTACTTTCTATCTTTTTTTTAAACTCTGAGTCATACTGACTGTTTGATTTTTTTTTCACTACTACTTTTTAATTTTTGTGTTTTTTTTTTTTAAGAATAGTGTTTTTTATTTTTATTTTTTGCTTGTGAAACGCCAACCCGTTACATCCTCGCTACTCATCCAAAGCAACCCCAGCTGTATTTTTTTGAAACGCCGTACATTTGAGAGCCTGAAAATGACAAGGACGCACGGCGTTTACTAACCCGCGTTACCGATATACGATATGAAAATATAGCAGTAACATTTGCTCAATCATTTAGTCCACATGTTGTAATTTAATTGTGTTCAGTTACTGCTATGAACGTTTAATTTATTGTGAGTGTGGAGTGGATTTTTCCTGAATAAAAAGAAGTGTGTCATATGATGACATACATAAGTAGCGAGAGCATGCCGTATGCTCGCATTGTACTAACATTAACAAAACGGTCGAACCCGAAAATTCCTTTGCCGTTGTGTTGTTGTCCATGTATGTTTTTGTTGTTTTGATTTTGTTGTTGTTTTGTTTTTATTTTGTTTTTTTGTTTGTGAATGTTGTCCCCCGTAGTGGCGTGTTGTCAGGGTGTGTCCAGTCAGTTACAATAGAAGCGTCACACTTATCGCGGGTCATCTGTAGTTTTGCCTTGCATACAGAAAGTTGCCTTCATTGTGTTATTTTGCGTTTGATAGGCTTTATGTAGTGTCTATGTGATGAAATGTATATAGTGATGCTCAATAGGCGGTGCGGCGTCTGTCGGTAAGTATACTGTGTACTGTAGAGAAAAAATAACATAATTGGAGTGTTCTAATTTCCTGTATTTTTGTTTAAATTAATTAACAAAAATAAACAAGTGAATTCTGTTAAGCTTTCTAATACGTTTTGACTACAAAATTGTGCAAACATCTATGATATATTATTTCATTTTAAGAATATTAACAAAGAGATAATTCTTTGGTAAATATGATGTTTACATAATTTTTCTGACAAAACTACTAACATACGTGACTTTGTTCCTCCTTGGCTCCACAAAAATAACATGGCATGGTAGATATATAGAGTAAGTCAGTTACACGTTTTAAAAGAAAAAAAAAATCGCGAGCCACCACCAAATATATGGAATTTGAATTAAATAAAACGAGTTTCTAATAGCCATATACAGTGGCATATGCGAGTTAATGAAACGAAGCTGTTATTTAGTGCACCGTGGCTCCTTCCATAGTAGGTATCACGTCCCTGCGTTGCGTAGGTATAGTGTAGCCGACTGTCCATCTGCGGGGTAGCGAAGGCCTCTGTTCGATTCCATTATATTAGTTTTTATTTTCATTATTTTTAGTTGTTTCCATTTTTTTTTTTGTTTCTTTTTTCATTTCGTTTCGGCACTCTTTCCGAGTCATATTCTTATCCCGTGACACTGGTCCTCCATTGGCCACAATACACGCATTGACACGAAACACTTATAATATTTGGTTTGTTGATTTGTTGTTTATAATTTTCTCTTAAACAATTGGTATTGTCTTCCTTTGCTCGCCGGCTTGCGGCTGGGACATTTATGTTACAAATAAAAGTAAATTATGTAAATAAATTTGTATAAGAATTAATATTGTGTTTGACATCATCATTTCTTATAATAGGATAGTGGTTCTCAAATGGTCCCCTTGTATGGACACCGAATAACCTCATCTGATATATAAAATTATTTTAATTTCATGATACCACTGCACAGATAGTAATGGAAAGAGAATTACAGTTTTTAGGTGTAATTTCTTCAAAATTCAATTGATTAATGCATTTAAAATTAAAAGTAAAAAAATATATACATTTTTAGATAAAATATAAGTAATACACAACATTATACCTGACAACTAAGGCACATAAAGTGGAGTACAGTGAAAATGTCAAGCCAGTATTTTATTTGGCATATTGTATTTTAGTATATACTTTGAAAAAAAACAACACTAATTTAAATCGGTGTAATAAAAACTGTGATGGCATATTAGTAATTGCGCCTAGTTACGATTATGATGGTGCAGCCTCAAATCTCGTGCCTCTTGATTACATCACAGAATTTTCGGTAAAAGAAAAACGTCACGAGGAAATCTGTTCATGTTCTTCCTCTAATTGTTAGAGTCTATGGATATCCATAGAGTGGAGACGTATAGAGAGGAGCTTATTAATTAAATATGTTAGGGTATAGAGATTCTTAATTACAACTAGTGATAAAGCAGTTAGTAGGCGGCCGCAACGGATATATACAAATGATGATGTGAAACACAATATAAATGTCCCACGACGCTGTCGGTCGTAGACGAGTTGTAAAGCTAGGGCTGCGTACGCACGTAGGACGGTGTCGAATGGGGCATGGAGCCGCGCGTCGTTGAGAGATGTTGTTGGCAGCCCCGGCCCGTGCTCGAGACGGAGGTGTAGTGGCGGCCGCGGCGGCTGGCGGCGCGCTGCGTCAGGAGGACGCTCACGGTACCCGCACCCCTACGCCCTGACCCCTACCCCTTAGCTCCTGGCTCCCAGCTCCCACCCCCCACACGATATACATACAGAAGGTCCAATGCGTGCACGAAAACTTCAAATATTTGAATTTTAACATCTTAATGAAGTTTATTTTGTATTTTTTTTTGTAGTTATTGACATTAAAACTAATACATTTAGTTATGCTTCAACAAGGCATTCTCAATTCACTCCTAAATTTCACTTGTATTCACGATGCAATTACATTTAAATATCCATCATGTAAATACGGCGTGTGTGTGCACGTATTAGAGCTACTGTGAACAGCGGACCTTCTGGTGTAATATATTGTGTGCCCCTAGCGTCTAGCCCCTCTAGTCTAGTGTAGTGATCACGTTTTCCAACACCAGGGGAGTTTACGACACTCCTACTTCGCTGTGGATATGCTGTTGTCATTGTGCTCGTAGTCAGTGGTGGTTATCTCGATAGTTTGTGTGTTTTTTCCTCTAGTGTTTCGGACAATGGAGTGTCGTCGACTTCCTGCAAACATTTTTATTATATTTTTTCGTCTGTCATGCATCTCCCCACTTTTTGGCCGTAGTGGACCCTGCTCCTCGAATTTGTCACTTTCCATCTCTGGCACCATTTCGTCCGCTCGTATCAGCACCCTGTCTCCGATCGACGCATCGATCTCACATCGTCGCCCTCGACTTCGCTCCATCGTCCCGCTTTGTGATGTGCCCCAGTGTCAAGGTCACGTACCTACTTCCACTCAGCTCACGTGTTCGTTCTAGACGTTTCCGATAGCACCTAGTACTTTATTTTTGTTTAGCTACGCGTGCATGGAGCCCCCGTCTCCCGGCGTGGGTGTCATCTCATCCCCGTCGTCACGTCACGTCACGTCACGTCACTATCGGTAGTAGATCCCCGCGAGGTCGTCTAGCTGCATGACATAGACACGACCCTCGAACGTCGGCACACGAACGCTACATCCAACTCTGAATACAGACAGCGGCACAGAGAACATCCACACCACACTCGATTAAACGATTATCGGGGGGTCGATAGGGTAGGGGTCGTCACTCGGGTATCGGATGGGTTGGTTGGGTGGCGAGGGTGTAGGCGGAACGGCGAGGGCGGGTGGGGCCGTGGGCCGGCAGTGCAGTTGTGTTGGTTGCAGCTGCGCGTGGTGCGCGCGTTCAAGTCGACGCTGGAGGACCTGGAGGAGCGGCTGTCGGCGCACTCGCACTCGGCGGCCGGGCTGCGGTCGCGGCTGCGCGGCCCGCCCGCCGACATGGGCCACATCGCCTACATCGACGCGGAGGACGACCGAGGCGCGCGTACCGAGACCACTATATTCTGAGCCCGCCTCGCCCCCGCCCCCGCCCCCGCCGGCCAACACGCGACCGATCGTACTTAACGCTGTAATCTCGCGCGCGATCACGTCCAATATCGCGTGACCTCCAGCGACGGCTCTTAAATTCTTATTAAGATTCTTTATTAAGTGTTGAAATTTGGTTAGTAGTAGGTAGTCGATAGCAATAAACCGGGGGACGATGTCGGCCGCCCGACGCCCGTTGTGCCTGTCGTAGAGCGATCTGATCTGATGTTCCACGATTATGACGCGCTCCCCGAGGGGGCGTTTGCTTATTTTAATTGTTGACGATTGCGCATATCTTAGAGTCGGGACCCCTTTTTCATATACGTAGGTTATACGAACCCTTCTGCTGGTCATTATATATTATGTGAAAGGTAAAACACTGCTATTTTAGAGATGAACGTATTTGTACATAAGTTAGAGATCCTTTAACGTCTTTTTTTATGTATATCGGAGCAGTGATATTTTATATAGGTAGATATATGAATCTGAATGATAAAAATCTCCATTATAAAAACGAACATGTAACTTTTTAATCTTTAGACTTCGAAAATTTTATGAAAAAAAATTGAAAAAAAAAACTTTTTAAAATTTTCAACTTTCCCTTCTTTAGCTTTTTGTGTATAAGTAGTTTGTTACGAGAGATGTTATTATGAAACTACCTGAGATGGTTCTATACTCGGCAGCCTGTGTTTTGTTTCATAGTAAATTTTGGGACCACATTTACCCCGTTTCTTAACTTTTAAATAAAAAACTGGGATACTATATTAATATCCACGAATTATAACAGTCGATTCTTAAACGTTTTATTAAAGATTCTATCTATCTATAAATTATCTATAAAATATAAAATTAAAAAGATAAATGATACGAACCTAAAGTTTAGTATGAATGACACACTTTCACGCTTAACTTAAAGATCAAAAAGGGAACTATAATAAATGTGTAATTACTATATCATTTAAAAACGAAACAAAGATAACTTGATTTTGCGAAATGTTACGAGAACTATTTACAATTTGTAACTGATTAAATTTTCAAGCAAATTCCATAGTACTTTTTTTATTTGCCTCTCGTATAGTTATGGTGGGGGCCGCCCATTTTTAGATCAAAAACTCTATTTCAGATGTTGACGGTAAGTGTAGTTCTGTCTGGATAGGAAGTTAATATTGTAAGTATCCTAGAGGCCGGTGTAATGTAGGTACTCGTTAATGAAATATATCAGTTCATTTATTAGAGCATGTAATACATGTTTGCACGTTGACTGCCCAGAAGTACCGGTACATACGTGCCATATTGAATCGAATCAATGGAGGGTAACATAACTTTTTAATAATTACCATCCATAATTCACAATATGTAATGTTATCCTTCATGATTGTAAGTAACAAAAATAGTTATCGTAAATTAACAGTTGCATATTCAATAAGTCATAAATTACGTATACTTGGTTAAGAGCAGCCATTTTGTGAGTTACATCGTCAGCAAAATGGCGGCTACGTCGATCGCTTAGATTGTAAGTACTGAGTATAATTATTATTGAAGAATTGTATAACTTTTTGTTTATTTTTGGTACAAACCTTGTTTTCAATATTACTAGACGTGTTTTGTTTTTTTTTAACTTATAATTAATTTTCGCTTCGCATTTACAGTGTGTTCTCGCTTATTTTACAGTGTTTATTGCATGTATACAGATGTCTGTGAGTATGCACAATTTGTATTTTCTTTTTATTATTAGATAGATCTTTGTATTGTCTCTGATAATATTTTCCTTATGAATAATTAATTAATTATAAAATATTGTCAGAGTCTTGAGGGTTTTATATCCGAATTTTAATTTCTTTTGATTAATAATAATATAGTATTAAAAAGTTTATATACCATCACAATAACTTATCGATCTTTTCTAACACTGTAGTATATAAGCAGAAATAAAAAGTATATAGGTTTCAAAGTCAAAAATATTTCGCATAAAATATAATCTCCACTAATACACCAAAATTAGAAAAATAAGTCGAATATTTTTTTCGTTTTTTTTTTGATAAAAAAATGTTTTATTTCTCGTTTATTTTCCACTTGATTTTTCATTATTTTTTAATCATTAATTCGGTTGTGTATGTACTTATTTAATAAGTTGGTAATCGTAATTTATTATGGACTTATAATGTTAAAGATTACTTTTTATTGTTCAAAAATACATACTTAACCGGCACTATAAAACATATTAATAATAATAAAACAAACTCATTTTAAATAAAAGTATTTATTTGACGAACGATGATATTTTATTTTTTACCCCGAATAGTTAATTAATGACACAGTTTTCACGTAAATCTAAAACTTGCATCGCGGTGGCTCACATACCGGATCTTATTTTGAATATCTTTCTGCGTAGTAGTAGCTTCCGTCACGGTAATTAACTCCTTTTTTTATAATTTATTCTATATTTATCATATATATTTAGTATTTGCTACTGGATGCCCTTGAACCCGACCCAGCTAGTGTGAATGCCCCCTTACCCTAGTTAAAGTTAGGCACTTGGCAACTAACGAAACTGCTTTTCCAAATTTTTTATTATTTTTATTTTTATATCTTAGCTGACCCTACACTTCTAGTTAGTTTTGGTGTTTTAAATGAAAATTGAACAATTTGACTTTTGGAATGCCAAACGCCAGTCTCACAATTTTTTTGTAGAAGAATTGAGCTCAAAGCAGTTTTGTTACACGGCTGTGTGTAGTTTAGGTACGGTCACGTCCCGGTACGGTACTGACACGGTCCGTCATGTTGTTTTGCAGCAAAAGGCGGACATATTGGCCGGTCGCAGGATATTTGTCAATAATTATTTGGCAGAGCACCGAAGGATCAGCGTGCAATCCGGCGGGAGTTCCTTGCCGGCACTCAGCCCGGTGTCGCATCAGAGCGATGACTAAATACTTGCCCCAATACTAAATAAACAAACAAACAAACTAAATACTACCTACCTAGCACCACGCTTGTGTAGCTACATGTGACGCAAATAAAGACCATGTTTATATAAAATAAATATACTGCCATAAATACTATGAACTTTCGATGATATTCTAAAAAAATATTTAAAAATAATACCCGTGATTTCTTGCTAAATTTTTGAAAAATAAAAATAATAAAAACTTTTGGAATCTCTTCAAATGTAAATGCAGTAGGTATCGTAAGAAGTTTAACTGTTTACTAAAAGTATTAGAGATAAGTATAACAAGTAACAAATATTAGAATCGCAAAATATATTTTAGATTTATATGTAACTATGGTGCACCATTATTTAGATGGAGTATAATTAGTTTTAGCGAAACGATATGTTTTATACCGGTTGTCGAAGTGAAAACAAACTTTTCTGAAATATACATATAATATTACTTTTTTATTTTTTTACGAAAACTTTCAAAAAATTTCTTTCTGTAAATAACTTCATAAATTTTCTCATCTTTTCTTGTACCTAATTATAATATAAAAAAGGAATGGAATTGTTATGTGTTGTAATAAACTTTAATAAAAACAAATATATAGTACGGTTAAATTCATGTGCCATTTTTTATATATTTATTGTTATAACGAAATAACAAATACAACAATTTGTGCTACTCAAGTGCTTTTATAAACGTTTTTAATGATAACATGATATTTAAATTTGCTTGTTATTATTTTTTAATTGTTTGTTTGTTGATAAAGAATGCCATATTTTAGTAAATATGTGTCGAGATCTTGATATGTTAGATGTATGTACTTTTTTATTTTTGACTAGTGCCTCTATGTGGTATGACCCCAGTAGATTGTGAAGTTGGTTCCTCTGTTTTTACAACCACAAATGTCGGTACACGATCGCTATGTTGTTGTAATTATTGATTTATCATTTAATACATATATTTTTATATTTCTTTTAGGTACTTTTATATGAAGAATAGATAAAAAGTAGAGTGCTGGCATTTTGCATATATTTAATGCAACCTCTGGCACTTTAATACGAATGAACACTGGATGCATGAAAAACGTATCTACTATAAACACAACATAAAATATTTTTATAAAACAGCTTTTTCCTTTAGTTTAAATCTTCTATTTTATTTCTTGTGTCAACAAATTAATAATTCGAGAAATATTCTGTATTTAATTACATATTATTAACTATTAATAAAATAACGTTTTATTTTTACGTTATATTTAAAAATACAGAATATTGTTTCATATTAATTTGTTTAAACTATCTGCCTCTAACGTTTCTGTAGTGTGATTCTTACACAAACACAACTAGCCACTGGTCTTCCAAACCTACCCTCAATTTACGTTGACTGTTTCATTTATGTTTGTACATCACACATTTACCAAGGTATCAAGCAAATTTAAGTATCCTTCACTTGTTTTGTGGTGATTAGTAGACTATATTATAGATTAAGTAACATAAAAAATATATATTAAAATATGTATGGATTTTTAAATTTCATAGCTATATGCACTTCGTGTAGAGTTCTAAAGATTGCCTGCTACATGAATGTTAACATTTAGTAACAAAATATAGATAGAATACATTAAAAAAACCTATTACATATAACATATTAAAGATAAAACACGTGTTGTGGTGTACCACTTGAGTTAGATGTACAAAAACTAACCGTAATTTTTTTCAAACTCAAATTATACGCTTAATAGTTGATTATACACGCCATTTAGTGAAATAAAATAAATATCACTCTTTAAAAACTTCTTAACAATAGAGAAGCATGATTATTTGCTACTTCTACCTATACGGTATACTGAACTGGTAATGTCTATACATTCGTTATTTCTAAACGCTTCTTGTCTCATAATAAACTTTAGTAATAAAGTATCTATATTCCAAAGTAACTTTCATTTCACCCAACTGCGCCACCGACTGTGTGGATCGAGCTCCGTATATAAGGTAACTGGCAGTATGGGAAGTGTTGTGTCGATGTTGGTCCAAATGTTTGTTGTTGCCGGCCTATGGCCAACATGGGCCGTCATTTATGTCGTACGATTTAGATGGATGTTAGTATTCGCTTAGACGCTTACACGCATATAAATATGTATAAATTTAGAGCGTAGAGTCACCTAAGGCATGGACGTATGAATATACTGTATCATTGTATATATGGTGCATATATTTGTATATACTGCAATACATGGACAAAAAAAAAACTCTTAAAAAGGTTTGGCCTTCGTGTTGCAGTACACTTTTATAAATCTTTTGTATATTATATCACCATTTATGCATTGATTGTACATATCGTAGTTTAGACATGCCTAGCTTCAATTAACGCCAAACTATACCAAATTACTTAACTGTTAGATAAAATATCACAAGTAAAAAGTTATCGGGGATGAAAGATAAAAAAAAAACATAACAAAATAATAACAATAGGAATATTCGTGATCATTATGATTTGCAAATTCACGGTATTCATTAAATGTACGCTTTTGTATATTATAGTTGTTAGTGTTGTAGTAAATGTAGATAAAAATATATCGTTTATCGATAAAAAGTCGATACATTTTATCTGGTATGTGAGCAACTACGTCGATATAATCAAATGTGTGTGCTTTTAGATTTAGTACGCATGAATGAACATTACCTAAACACACGAACACACGAGTGCCGTTGTTTGACTCGACACACAATACACACACACGCACAAACATAGATACATTATTTGTTCATAAACATGAAAAATGCCATGAGACTCACAGAGGTGATCCGAGCTGAATATAAATGTTATATGTAATCAATGTTTTGATATTGTATTTATTTTTAGTTTCTTTATTTTCGTTTATTTTTCAAATATTTTTTTCTAAATGGATGTTACGGAGCCCTGGATGGAAAATATGATATTTAAAAAGAGGAATATTAGATGTAAGTGCACACCCCATGAATGTGCTTCTTAAGGAACCTCCATAGGTATACCCTGCGTTATTTTACTTTCTACTGTGTATTTATGTTATCTTCTTTCTACAAAACTATTCATTGCTTCGCGAGGCACACTGCTTCGTCTTATTAGTCCCCTGGTGAACTATCTATCTCTAAAACTTAATATATTCACACTCTTCGTTTGTGAGAAAGTTTTCCACTTGCTAGCGCGTCGGACGCAATACTAATTCTAATTTATAACTAATTATAACGACATCATTTAAATCGATAACATTTAATTTGCCTTTAGTAAAATATAGCAACTGAATTAATCGACGAAATTGTCGATATAATCTGATGTCGATATGAGTAGTTACATCACTAAATTGGACAATGAAAGTGTTCAAATATAAATACACAAGTTTAGAATCGCGTCCGACCGAGCACCGCAGCAATGTACAAATTTTATTACTTACATATCTGTTTTCTAAAGCAACCGACCGCCTCAAAAAGGCGACACCTCTCTTCGTGCCGTGAATCTTTCTTCATATTCTCGTTTTTATTTTCTTTTCCATGAAAACCAATTGCACACGGAAGGTCATAGGTGGCGAGTTACAAGAAAGGTTGATACCTGTACCCTACAGCAAGACGTCAACCGACCAAGCTGTAAGATTTGAATTTATGAAAGGATGAGCCTGTGTTGTTCACTCACTATCGATTTGTTTGTTCTCGACTACTATTTTTATGTTAACATTCCGTTTTCGTTTTTATTTTTCTATTTATTTTATATGTTCATATTGTTGATACTGTACTCTGTCTTTCTATACCCACAACTTTATCCCACTGGCTCTTGTGTCTATGTCGGCCTTTTGGTTTCAATCTAGGGGTATGGCTACAACAATTTTTGTATATGATTGGTTTAGGTTTCAAATATATTTTGGTCCTTTGAGCCGGACCCAGTTTTTTTTCCTTATATGTTAATTAAATCTGAATTTTTTACTTATAAAAATTTTGTTAGTCTTAAAACATCTTAATGGTAATATACTAGATGAAGCCATGCCCTTACATTTGCACATCAAAATAGAATTTAATGTAAAAGATTGAAATTATAAAGGTCGGCGTGTATTGCATGCTTTGTATATTTGACATCATTGCACGCATCCTATGCATGCGCTGTTTTCCATATATTATTTACTGTTTTAAGTATAATTTCAAAAATGTTGTCCTTTTACAACCAAACTTCAAATTCAATCGACTTCAATTTCTTCTTTTAAAAAGTTAATCATTATTCGTATAAAATGAATAAATTGGATTCGACAATGATGAATGTTATTATTGAAGTCGATTCTGATTTTTCATATTATCTATATATCTTTAAAATGTAAAAATTATTTTGATTGTACTTCTCAAGATGTAAATGTAATGTATTATACAATACCTACTAATATATTTACCCCCACTGTAACATTAATGTTGGACAACTAGGTAGATTAGGTAGGAAAAAAATATATAGATTTACAAACGGAATAGCTTCAAAATTTATTTTCGCATTCATACATCATGACATATGTATTAAGTAGTGGTTTTCTTTATTTATTTGCCTCACATTGCACTATAAATAATTCGTGGGGTAATTTAATACATGACAAACGCCAGGGATTCGTGCAAAGCTATATAGATATCATCAAAAAATTAAACCCATCTTTTAAACATCAATTAGCTTTAGGATTGTTTTTGTAACGGACAGCTTGCTTTAAAATATTTCGGATATAGGACGTCGGATGCGTTCGATGTTGCTTCGTTCATGTGCGTAGTATTGTGTTCGGGGCATTATTATATGAGTTTAATGGATAAAGCTTTCATCGCGTAGTTCACATAGAGGTGAATGTCCAAATGCAGTCACAGAGTCGCAAACCAACATTGCATGTTTAACACACACTAACACTCATTGGCACTGGCGATGAGATATGTCTGTATTCAGAGGCGATGCTACGACGGATGGAGAGTGTGCAGTTCCCCTAGGACCACACGCGTAAGAGCCACAAGCCACAACTCTTGGTGGCTGGTCACCAGTGTGGTTAGTGGCAGCCACACGCTGCGTCAGTGGTGTCCGCACCTACTTATCGATTCTTGTGGCCAGCCACCTTTGGCCGTGAACGAGTGGCCCGTGGGCGAGTGGTGTGGCTCACGGCTCACTGCATGGCATGCGTGCGCCGTTATCAAACCTTCAGTTATTTACATCTGTGACTGGAATTTTGAATTACCTTCAACGCTTTCTTGCCTCTTTTTTAATGGCTCGGTGTGCTTATCTTTATGTTAATTTGGAGATATTGTACATTGGTTACCGACGCCCGGTTCCCGCCGGTTCGAGCGGTTCTACCGCGGCGAATCTGCGGAAGTGAGCGAAGGGAATGTGGTATTTGTGTTGCTCTGACTCATATATTGTTTCCACTGACCAATTCAGTTCGGCATTCTTGGTAGCAAAATAAATTTCCTTCTATTTGTGTGGAATAAAGCCAAAATTCATTCAATATGGTTTCGAAAAAAGATTTAATAAAATTGTACAATATGAAACGTGTTTGGTCAGTGCGAACGTATAAGTTGGTTATCCTAAAATTGACAAAAATGTGCATCGACTCATATAGCCTGAGGTCAGTTTTACGAATACCAACTTGAAGTCAGAGGTCCACGAATGCCTTGCATATATGTGCGAGCGAGCATAGTATTATAGCGTTGATATCCGCGGTGGCAGATCCGCGTGGTGAACGCGTTCCGGCAGGGGCTGGACTCGCGCGGCTCGCTGGCGGACGCGGCGCTGGCGGAGGCCCTGCGCAAGCAGACGGCGCTGTCGAAGCGGTTCTCGCACTCGTCCAGCATCGAGTACGCGGACGCGCCGCGGGACCAGCTGGCGCCGCACGACATCGACGTGGAGCGGCTCTCCAGCCACAGCCACACCGAGACCGCGGTGTAACCACCGCCGCGCCACGCCCCGCCCACGCCCCGCCCCGCAAGCCGCTCCACGCAATAATCAGTATTAATGGAGACCGCCGCACCCGGCCGCGACGCGACGCGACGCACGGACGTTACTCCGACAGTTACGCTGCCATCGCTCTTATTATTATATAATGCTGAAAACGATTGTGTATAAAATCAATATTTAGAAAACGAGTATGATCAAGTTTCGTATTTGATTTGGAACATGACATGTATGGTTGAGGGTGTGAGAGCGCCGCATTGTACAGAACAGAGGCGGCATCGCGCGCACCCCCCTCGCATCCACCGGTGTACTTGAGCATAAGTTATATTGTTAACTAGTGTGTTTAATTATTCGATTGTTTTTAAAATATTTTATTATTATACGCGCGCGACGCGACGCGCGCGTCTGTTGAACAAATAAAAAAAATATTGTCTAATTATTAATTTTAGATTTAAGCGCAAGGATGAGCGAATGGAAGTGTGTTTTTTGAAACAAAAAAAAATTTCGCATACCATCGTGTCATCTCTTACACGGAATGAAATGTTTTATATTGCTTTTGTCAAAGACATGTCGTGGAGGTGGCCTGGGCGGGGGGCCCGCGCGCTCGGCCCGCTCGACCTCGACTCACCTTTTGTATAAACTTGTTTCATTAGTAGACGCGCGCGCGTGACGTCACCGCCGCACCGTGGCTGCCACAGCGCCGGGCGTCGGTGACGTCACGCGACCACCGCGGCCCGCCCACGCGCCGCCCGCCCACGCGCGCTATCAACTAAATTATTGAAGTATTAGTTAAGGTGTTTGTTATAAATTTCAATAACTTTTTTTTTTGTTTTTACGACCTTTTTCCCCTAAATCTAAGTATACATTTAAGTCATATCTCGAAGCGTAGACGCATCAACTGAAAAGTTTCTATACAAGAACCGTCGACCGCATTCTTGTGTAAAAACCGACGTAGTCCACTTTAAACATCTTCAAAATGTTTAAAAATAGAAATAAACATTAAAAATTGTATAGCTGAAGGTATTTATTTGTAATGCTAGTCTCTTATGAAACAAATACTAATTATTCAATTATTATAATGTACTTATTGATTATTGATAAAACTTCAAGTTTATTAAACAAGATATAGTCTACGGTGTAACGAATTGATTTCGGAATTTTTTCTCTATGAGCAATAGCAAGACGCGCGCGCACCGGTCGCACACGGCGCTCGGTGGCCGTCACACAGTATACTGTGGTACCCACACGGCACTTGGTGGCCGCCACACGGGGCACGGTGCGCGCGCGTCGGCCCAGACATAGGCGACGTAGGATCGCAGCAGTGGCATTTTCAACTTATAACGTTAAGACATGTACTTAATCGACTTAGTGACGAGTTGAACCGTGAGTCGCACGAGAGCGGCCGACCGCTCGCCGCCCACTTGTTTTTAGTAATATATATTTATATATAAATAAAAATAATGAGAATCAAAACGATCTAGCGAATCGGCAATGTTCAATTTTGTATAGAACGTTTCATAGTAGCGGTATTTGAGAGTTGTTACGTTTTATTTGTGAGGTTCGTTCGTAGACGCGTTCCGTTCCACCCAGGCAGCCGCCCCTCGGCCGCGACGGTACGGTACACACCGGTCGGTACGGACACTGTACGGTCACAGTACGGCGCCGGAGCACGAGAGGCGCGACCACTATTAAACAATCTTGTAAGTAATTAAGTATTAGCTTCGAATCAATAAAGCCTTTTTAAAAAATTAGTTAAAAAAATGAAAACTATTGAAACTTCACATGTTTAAATAAAATTAGTTATTGATTTCAGTGAATAGAGAGGTCAAGGTATCGTTTTGTGTAATATATTACTATTATTTCGTTGATATTCGTCACCACGAGTTTCCCAATGAAAGACATAAATAATTAGGAGTCTATACTGTAACGTAGAGGCGCGTGGCAACCGTCGCGCGACCCTTGTACCTAACAATAAATTGTTTTGAAACGACAGTCTGCCACTAACCAATTTAGGTGATAAGTCCCATTGTTGTATTTTTCGTCTCACAATAAATGAAAATCTATTTTATTGTTTTTAAACTGTAGTTTTTTTTATTACCAACGCACCCGCCATTACATAGCATATACAGGCTCTCGTGTATGATGCCGCAACATAGGTAAGCCGCCGCGGCGATAGCACCGGATACCTTATCTGACCGATGTATGATAATGATGTCTCTTTCGAATGAGAAGATCTGTAAATCTACCATTTATGCTATCAGGAACATAGCGGCAACCTGTGAAACTGACCTTTAACTACCAAACAGATTTTTATGAAATATGGGCAAATTAAAGTACATAGTTTTCAAAATATGTAGATACAAGTATCTCACTAATATTACAATCAATGTGAAAGTTTGGATTCATTAACGGCTGAACAGATTTAGATGAAATTGCCACATAGATAGAATCTATTATGGGTTAACTGTTAACACGACATGTTTATTCCGGGAAAATATTATATTTCTCGGGTAAGCGGGTAAAACCGCGGGTGAAAGCATCCTACTAGTACTTTAGTAAATGCGAAAGTTTGTGAGTGTGTGTATGTTTGGACTGGACTCTGTAATGCCTGAGCGGATTTGGTGTATGTATAGTTATTTTAGGCCCTGAAATAGGACACCCAATGTCCTAACCTTCCACTTAACATTCCAGGTACGCGTGTGAAACCGGGGCGGAAGCTAAGCTTGACTGAGTAAAAAATCAATCATCATATAAAAATAAGTTTATTTACAAGGAAATTATTATAATATCAGAATGTCAATAGATAATAGAACCTAATAAGGCCAGAGGGATGTGCCACTACTAAATTCCGAACTATGAGCCTTTCGTCATACATTAAACCAAACCAAGTGTAGATACGAGTAGTATAACTGTCTCTATCATTGATAAAGATTCCAATTGATTAACTCCGACTTGAAAGCAACACTTACAGCTGTGCGAGCGAGAGAACAATACATTATAAAACAGTCACAGAGATAAACAAAACTAATTCAATAGTACGATAGTGTATATTCGTTTGCCATATCGAAACTAATTTCACTATTACGATACTGTGATCATCAACATTAAGGGTATGTTCCGATATGCACTGTTCAGTGCTTACTGGGGAGAAATACGTTCCATTATGGACTGACAGTATACTGCCGCAGTATCCTAGGAAAGCATAATGACGTCATAAACGCCGCCATGTTTGTACTGTGAGCACTGGCGTTTTTGAGGTAAGGTGCTCTCAGTGCTTTGATCACTCATGTGATCAACAGAGTCCAGAATGACAGTAGGATATATACATGGATGACAGACAGTATACTGGACTGCGTTCCGTTTTAAACAGTACCCAGTATAGCTAAGTATAAAGGAACAGCTTCTCAGTATACTAAATTGACGTCACGACTCACAGTGCTAGCACTGTATATCGGAACATACTGTCATTGGTTAAACAGCTGTGTACGGGTTAATGACCGTACATTGCTGTGGTCAGCATTTATTTATTTAGCAACAATTTGTATAACTTTCAAGTTAGTTCTTCACATTCTTGTACTCATACATTTTTGTATTTATTCAAGTTAATAAATTGTTTCCAGTTAATATTATCTATCATTTCAAAAGATTCAATGTACCTGTTGGTACAAGCTCATTAAATATTGATGAACATTTACCTCAATATAAAGAAACTACATTTTTTGTGGTGTATTTAGGGGCATGATTACGTTGGCTATATACTATTTGGGAAATAACAACGTATCTAAATTATTTACCGGCATATGCGCTGACCAATATATATACAACTTTGATTTGGATTTTAAATCACCAAAAATCTTTGAAAGTACACTGGTTAATCAATTATAAACCTTTTTGTCTCGTAATCAATGATTGATGACTTAGCATACATTAAAACTTATCCTAAGAGAAGGAGATCAGGCCGGGCGGCGGGTCCGGCGGCATGAAGCCAGGTAACGATGTGGGATCTGCGGGATAACGTTTGTATTAGAAATTGTAGCGGACAGACCGACTGATTAATAATATCAAGCGTAGTACATATTTATAGACTCATTCGTTACTCTTAGGATGATAGCCATTAACATTATCCCATTTCCCATAATATGAACGACGAAATATTCACTCTATAAATAAATAAACTCACCAAACTTGTGTATGAGGTGGTGCGGCGGGGTGGGCAGCAGCGAGGGCCTGGGCCGCCCCTGGCGCAGCAGGAGGGCGGTGGGGGCGGCAGGGGCGGACGCGAGGGGCGGCCGGGGCGGGGGCGGGGGCGAGCCCGGCGGCGCGGGGGGCGGCGGCAGCGCGTCCCACAGCGGCACGTGGTCCGGGTGGGACGCCGGGCACGGCCACGCGCACCCCAAGCGACGGGACTTCTTTTTCTGTGGGGTTTGAAAAACCATTTACATAAATACCCAATGTGGTATACATCTGGAATTTTATGAAGGAGGCCTATGTTTGCTTCGATGCCTATGTTTTATTTTGATAGGAAATCCTTAATCAACAATTTTTTTATAAAATTGTCTGACTGAGGATTTCGTGACGAGAGAGCCGGGTTGTATGTTGCCCAAAGAATTGGCATTGTTATAGAGCGTGGCAATACTGCCAACCTTTTTGACAAAAAATACTTATCAATTGATATAAAATTAAATGCGAGTCGACATAATGTAAATGTCAACGACTTATAATTTATTCGTAGATGGCAACACTACATTTAGTTTGACCTTTGTCAATACACCATAAATTATATTACCTTCTTAGGAGGTTCCTCCACATCTGAATCCTGGCCCGGCTTGTATCCGTCAGCGAAACTCACTCGCTTAGCGCCGCGGCTTTGTTCCAACACTGTCAGTGATTTTCTGAAAAATACAAATTTATACAATAAATAACCTTTATATTTTATCGTACATACACAGATAAAACAAAAATGGTATGAAAAAGGGAAAATATTATCCTATAGTGTTCATAACTAAATTTAAGTGTGTCGTAGACTATTTAAATATGGTTTTAAAGTCACAGTCTGGCAACTAATTTTTTTGTATCTGTGGTGATACTAAAATCACGTAGTGACAATACAATTTACATTACTCATTATCTATACTTACTGGACGAATTTAGATGAAATTTAGCTCGCTAATTGATCTCTAGTTATTTTTTATCATTGAAAAACTATAAGATACTTACGTGACTAATATTCCTTTGTCTGGAGTTTCCTTTTCGCCTTCAGCGTTGTCAGTCTCCTTCGCTACTTCGCCGAGAACTAAAAATAGAAAATAATATAATTATTACAAAGGTTAATTCTTTATCAGTTGAGACCACATATTAGACAATTGATTTGATCCTGATTTATTAGTAATCGCAGAGAATTACAAGATTTAGATCGCAATAATTCTTCAATTTGCACCACAAACAAATTTATTAGTATATTAAAAAATATAGTCTCTGGCTTAATCTGGACTGTACCAGCGATAATGTAGCCAAAAGACGAAATCACAGTCTTGAAGAGAATCGGCTCTCAATCGAATTCGCTCTGCAAGGTTATAGACAGATTTTCAACATGAGGGTGGTAGCCAGCCAGGCCAGAGCGTATCGTACTACCGTTTCAAAGTTCCCTCACGATGTTTTTCTTCACCAAGCTGAAGCTGATCTTACTGCATTTAGTTTGACTACCTGTATTCCTCAAGGCATGATCAATCCTCGCGTCGAGGCTGCTGGTGATCTGCACGGGAGTGATGATCTGTCCGACGTTACCGGACGGTACGGTGGGTCCGTCCGGGGCGAAGCAGTCGCCGTACTGCAGCCTGTCCGACGCGCCGTACATGTCCATGTACGCTTCATCGTAACTGTGTCCAACATTCAATTATTATAATAATCAATTATACATATACAAGGTGGAGAAAACGGTCGATCATTAATTGAAACCAGAGCTTTATCATGTTGATTTTAAACCGTATACAAAAAATAATTTAAAACCATCGAGTAGTTTAACCACAGTAATTAATTTTACTCATCACATAGATGCCTAAAAAATTCACTATGCTAAAGTAGGTCGGATAATGACCCGAGCAAACGCGCTGCCTCCATTTCTCTGTCTAACACGTTATGTGAGACGAAGAAAGCGTATCGCCCGCGCTGCGTTCAAGGTCGCGCCTCTTACAGGTCAGTGACGATGTAACTATAGATTGCGTTGTATTTTGTTTACGTTCCGAAGGTATTTACTATCTTTGAAAATTTATTTGATATGTCAGTCAGTTATTATTTTATAGATACATAAAATTATAGTTTCACATACCCAGTAGCAGAATTGTCAGTTCTGTTGGCGATGCTCTGTATCTTATATACGGGCTCGACTACGCTTCGTATCGGGAACTGTTCGTTGCCGCCTGTGAGGACTATATTCACCTCGCCTGGTTTTAGACCTGCCAATTAATAACAATATTATAATTACTACGGGATAGTGAACAATATCTTTAACTCAAATCCTGGTTAACTGTTATTCTGAGCCACAGTATTACCGATTAATAAATATATTATGATATGATATTCGTTATTTTCCTTCATAATCCTTAATTCCGTTTAAAAAACAAGACACAATGCAATACGTAAATTCCAATTTACTTAGGAACTTAATCAAATACAAATAAATACCAAAGGCTACGGATACACATAATCATTACACTACATGTATCAGGATAGTGACAGGCGCCAGTCACGCTTAATCATGGACAGTTACATACCCCACCTGGAGGGTCTAGGCGCGGTGGTAGGGGCGGCGGGCGCGGGCAGGCTGCCCTTGTCCCCGGCGCCCAAGCGCCAGTCACACTTGATCTCCCCGCGCGCCAGCACGCGCGCCCTCACCACAGTCTCTATGCGCTGCGAGGCCGTCGACGGCGGGGACGCGACCTGCACAACAAACATATACAAGGTGGAGAAAACGGTCGGTCATTAAATGAAACCAGAACTTTATCACATAGTCTTTAAACCGTCTACAAAAAATAATTTAAATCCATCGAGTAGTTCAGCCACAGTATTAATTTTTGTTTTATGAATTTCACTCATCACTAACAAATTCGAACGCAATACAAATATATATTTTTTAAAAATTACTCAGTTTTTGGCATTTAGTTAGTAACACTATAATTCAATTATAAATTCATATTTAGAATAAATAAAAATACTTGGGTCCTAAGACTTCTTATAAAATTAAAATAAATGCATAGTACAAAAAAAAAATATACTCAACCAAAATTTATAGAATAGTAAAAGTTGTATTAACTTGTACTTTCAAAACTGAAAGTTTATTTAGTTATTAAAACTAACCCTACATAGGTAAATTTTATTATAAGTTAATAATAAAATTCTCCTTCCTCACAAACTGTAAACTTGTTAAGAATCTAAAGTTACAAGGCAAACATATCTATGTGTAAAAAGGTGACAAAAATACTCTCTTTCTCCCTCTTACCTGATTGGCAACGTCACTCTGATACGCCATAGCCAACTGCTCATACATTTCATAGTTCCCCTGCTCATAATTATCAACAAACTTCTCCTCCTCCTCTATTCCCTTCTGATAGAGTCCAGTTTGACTTGCAGTGATGACGTCATTGAAGCTATAGTTTGAGTTCTGTGACGAGGGACGGAGGTGGCTCTCATCCTTCTCGTAAATCGGTCGGTCTTTACTGCTTATTGACTCTTGAGATGAACTTTGAGATAGGTTCGACTCTTCTGGGAGTGGTATTATTTTTGGGATTATGTGGGTCACTTCTAATGGTTCCTGTAACAGTGTTATGTATTAAGACAATATTTCATTTAAATATATGTAAGGGATATGTACTGTAACAAATTTAAATTCCTGGAATAACTTCAAAATAGATTAATATTCAAAATTAGCACCTTACCAATTCCGTTTCCACTTCGGCTTGCTATGTTCGAATAGAAAAGATTTTTAGAATAGACCATATCAAACTTGCAAAATTTCAACTAAAATTCGCACGCCATAAATGGCAGCACCTTTATTTACCTCTCGTTCTTTGGTATAGTAAGAAAAAGATGCAAATATTGGCTTAGTTATATTTAACAGATTCAGTAGAGATTAAATAGATTTATATAACTTTTATAGAAAATAAAATCTATTAAATGTGGTTTTATCTTACATTATCGCCGCATATTACTTGTGTTGAACATGAATCAAATAAAATAAATAGTAAATTTACACATTTTTCTTAAATATTTGGTGTAAAAAACCGCCTGACAGTCTACAAATAATCCAAAACATTTTAAAACCACATTTTACCAATTATTTAATTAATATTAATTAAGAGTAAATAGAAGATAATATACCTTAAAGGGGGATTCTTCTTGCACAACCTCAGCCTCTTTTTCTACTTCCGGTTCAACAATTTTCTCTTCACTCTGAATCTCAACATTAGTCTCTTCAACCTCTTCCATCTTTGTCTCAATCTCACTCACTTCTCTTTCGTTCTTCTCTTTTACTTCTGCCTTTATGTGCAGATTATTGTCTACAAAGTCATTCTGCAACTCTTTCACATCAATTATCTCTCTAGGTTTCCTACGCGGCGAGAAGTCGATCATCTTTTGATTTTTTTCATCATCGGTCAATCTTTCCGTTTTAATATTGTTTAAAATGTTTTCGTCGAATAATTCCTCACTTTGACTTGACTCTGACGTAGATTTCTTGCGTTTCTTTTTATTCTTTTTCTTCGATTCACTTTTTTTTTTCTCCTTTCTACGCTTCTTTTCAAACTCAGAGTCGGTAGATTCGCTGCTGCTTTCACTCGACGACGACGACGAGTCTGAGCTGCTCGTTGAGTCTGCCTTTAGTTTCTTCTTCTTTTCATTCTTCTTTTTTAATTTTTGTTGTTTCTTCTTTTTTAGCATTTTGTCCCTCTTTTTAATTTCTGTTGGTATTACATACGGGTTAAAATTATTCATAATTAAAATTAATCATCATACACATTGACGAATAATAGGTACCTGGGATACGAACCTATGACAAACTATGAGAATAAAGGCTGTAGTCCATAATGCGGCCATAAAGGACTAGTGGACTTCACGTGTCTTTGAATAAAAGGTACAAGAATAATTCTAATATAATTAATACGAAAGTTTGTTTGCTAACTCTTGACGCCACAACGCGAAACAGCACGACTAATAGGGTATTTGCCTGTATTAAAAATAAATTATCCAACACTAACCAATGTAAATAAATACCTTTTTCACTCTCGACTTCCTCAGACTCTACTTCTATTTTCTCAGTTTTTAAAAGTTTCTTCTTTTTCCTATCCTTTTCCTTTAACTTCTTTAGATATTTCTTATTCAATCGTCGACGCTTCGCTGATTTTGATTTAGACTTTTTGTTTACCTATAAGCATAGAACATTAAACACATTATTACTCAAAAGAAAATCAAAATAACTTCCTTACTTAGTTCAGAAAATAGTACAGTTACATTGGAATCCTTCTATCATTTCACATTAACTTTTATATAAATGATAGTCTTGTTAAGATATTAAAATAGGTGTGGTGTCACATGCCTTCTCCTTCTTGAGTAGTTTCTTCTTTTTCTTCTCAGCATCGCTGTCCGTTATCGAAGAAGTTGAGAGACGACGCTTACGACTCTTCTCTTTTTCAATCTTTATCTTCTTACTGTTAGAGCAAAATAGTCTTTAAACAAAATCCAATCTATACTAATATAACAAAGGAGCTTTTTTGTTTGTTTAATGGCGCTAATCTCATAAACTACCAGTCGGATTTGGATAATTCTTTATGCATTTGATAGCCCAATTCTTGAGGAAGATTATAGGTTAGTTTTTGTCCCGAGAATGCGGGTGAAACCGCGGGGAACAGCTATTATCTTATATAGGAATTCAGTAATGCAACACGAAAGGTACAAATATACGATATCTATCTATTTAAAATAAGGAGTATTCAGTAAGCTTTCAAGTCGTGGTCGTGGTTCGAATCCCACATGAACATAAGGCCGTGTTGTAGTGCGGTGTGTAATTGTAAAAACGTCGCTCTGAGCGGCGAGCGATTATGTATTTTTTTTCTTTATTAAACATGTGCTCAACAAGACCAAAAAAATGTTGAAAATAATGGTTTTATAATGGAATCTTTTAGCAAGGAACACGTTTTTTAAACTTTCGGAAAACGAAATACAATACATCATAAAGAAAAATTACCGCAAGGTGGTGCGGTACTTAGTAGTACTCGCTTGGTTAGCTACCACCCTCAAGTTGAAAATCAAGCACTATCTATGTATGTTCCGGCAGCATCACTTGAGACTCGTTCTATATTTTGTATATAAACGAAAAAAAATCATACCTTTTTTCCACTTCATCTTCAATGTCCGACTCCTGACTCCACCCTTCGCTACTCAACTTGATTTTCTTAGATTTCTTCTTATCTTCTTCTGTGTCCACTTTTTTCTTCTTCCTAGTTTCCTGTCTCACCGGTGTTGTACTCCTAGAAGTTTCTGTCTTTGGTTCTGTCACTTCTGGCCAAACTGCTTCCATGAATCTAACAAGAAATAGTATAGAATAATACCGTATATGTTGTTTTTACATAGGGGTTCATGTATTACGTCATTCTCAGGAAAAGTAAGTGGAATAGGGATGGGATGCTCAACCAGATACTTTTTAAATGTAAAAAACGTTGTTATTTGACGTCATTATTGTATAGCATCAAATGATAGTAAGCAGGTAGACGGAGAAAGTGTCCACTATCGCCTATGGATATTAGCAATACCTCATAATTTCTTTTACAAAGCCTATTATCAGACTATGTTTGTAACATAATATACGATGGAAATACTCACCGAGACTGCATATAAAACTTTATTAAGTCGAGTCTCAGTTTTCGCGTCATATTTACACAATATATATGTTATTTAATTATTATTTTTTACTCAATCACAACTTTTATGCACTTTTCTTACACTATAGTCCAGAAATTCGTTTGCTACTTTTCTCAATTATTTATATTGTGATAGAACTTATCAAATACAATACAAAGTGCATTTTAAGCACTAGAAAAGTATTTTAAAAATGTAAATATCTTCATAATAATTAGGATAAGTATATTTTTATACTATAATCTATCACCATCACAAATTGACACATTTTAACCCTATAAGCCTCAATCCTTAACTGTCCTGTCTTTACATTATACTCTTAAAAATCTTAAATCTCCGAACCCTCCTAACTTCACAGTATGTATGGTTTATTTAAAAAATACAGACATTTTGTTTTACATTTCCAATTAGCGATTTGAATGTTCCCTAAGCCGCCCTAGGTGACCAGAAATCCCAAACTGTTTTACCTCTAACTATTGAAAGCCCTTTCCGAGAATCGTTAAAATAGTTTTTTTGTTCTCAATACACGTTAGAAAGAAACTAAGGAGTTGATAAAAAATATTAGGTACTTACTTATACTATAGAAAAGTTTCGGAAGTTTTCTATAATGGAAAAGAAACCTAGAATATCAAACACTAACATCGAAAAGGGATAGATGTATGAGTTTAAGCGAGATGCATTGCTTTTTATTTCGCTTACACGCTACATTAATCTTTGAGATAGTGTGATAAAATCTAAGTATAATTAAAAATAAACAACGATAATAGAAAGTGGGAAACTACTACAAATAATTATAATAATCCTAATAATATTATGAATGAGAAATAGTGTATGTTTGTATGTCCTTAATGATTGATTAAATGGATTTAGAGGAAATTCGTTTTTTTTATTTTATTTATCCCTAGGTCTAAAACCATGAAAATATGACGTAAAACACGAACATTCCCTTAGAGATAAAGTGTATCAATGATTGCCTGCCTGTCTGAGAGATCTAGCCGCTTTAATTTCTGCGTTTTCTTTCTCCCTGCAATTCTGCAAATAATACATATTATAACTGTTCAAACAAATAATTTAAAGAATCAAACTTCTCTATTGACTGAAGTCAGAACAAACTATCTTATTTCTGCCATTAGATTGTGTTTTTGCCTATCTGTCTGTTTATGTTGACTGAACCTAACCGTATATGATGTCATTTATGTAGAATGCCTAAATTTCTAATTCTCCTCACCTTCAATAAGTTAATATTGGACCAGGAAAGTGTCAGCTTTCAATATCTCACCTCTGATACTCCCTATCAAGATATATCTCCTCATTCCTCTGCGGGGTCATGGAGCGTCTCTTGTCGTGTCTGCTAGTGTCCAGGGTGGGGGTCTCGGTCTGGCTCTCGTCGGCCTCCCACTCGTTGGAGGCCGGCACCGAGCTGTAGGACATGAGGCTCTGGCTCTGGCGGGGGTACCAGCCGCGGGCTGTGGGGATCAAAGCGTCTTGGATCCTGGAGAATTGTTACGAAGTGAGAATGTAGGTAAAAACAAAATTAATGATTAACAGAGTCGTTTTGAATTTACAGACAATTGAAAAATCACTGTAATATTTTCGACACCTGGTACTAGCAGTGAATAGATGAAAGAATGAAATCTTTGGGAACCATAAAACAAAGTTTCCCAAGGCTTCTTAACTAGCAACGATTTTTTGCATAGAGATAGTTTATGGGCTAGAGAGGGACACAGCCATTTTTTTTTTACGGGAACGCGGTTGATACTCCGGGGCGGAATATAGTATTTGATATATGCAAAAAAAGTTGTAAGTACTCACTGATCACGCCCGTACACCAGGTCAACAAGGCCCATCTTGCACATCTCCAGCTCCTCATATACCACAGAGCGGTCCTTCACACAGTTGCACAACTTAGGGTTCTCTGTGTACCACACCTTGGGAGGGTTATGGGTCTCCCTGAAAATTATTTTAATATCATAAAAAGGAACGATTTCTATGTTTGTATTTTTGTTACGAATAAACTCAAAAACAACTGGACAGATTTCAAAAATTCTTTCACCATTAGAATATTACATTACAGAATGTTACATTACCCCTGAGTAACATGGGCTATATTTTATTCCGGGAAGGCGGGTGAAACCGCGTGGAAAAGCTAGTCTTAAATAAAGCGAAATGACAAATACGAGCTCCTTCACCTACTCCTATATGGAAAGATTCAGTGAGGATCTCCTCTCCCGGGTGGTAAAACATCGTAACTGGAAAATCTATGCCTATATTACAACAGGAGACCCGTTTATTATATTTTTTACCACTCAGCTCCGTAATGGATGAATGGATTTGGATGAAACCTGGCACATATATAGATCATATCTTGGAATAACACATAGGATACTTTTTATCCCGGGAAAGCATAACATCCCCCGGGAACACCTGCGGGGCGGTAAGTAGTAGACATTATATTTGTCAAGCTCTAGTAGTAGACAGCATCGAGACGGCACACGAAGAAGAATCTTAATCAATTAAACAAGTTCTGTCTATCTAATAACTTATATACAAGATATTTCAAGATTATTAAAAGTAAAACTAACTTGTAGCATTTGTTCTTATCATGCCGAAACAGTAATGGCTGACAGATCTTCAAAACGAAACTCCATGTTTCCAATGAATTAACAGTCGACTGTGACATTTTAACTTCAGCATCTTCCAATTCCTTCTCAACGGAATTTCTGTAGCTATCCAATCTTCTTCCGCCACCGTCATTCTTATAACTGCTATCAGAAGATTTATAACTGCGTTCAGAAGACTTATAACCACTTTCAGACGATTTATGACTACTTTCAGTAGATTTATAACCGCTTTCGGTAGACCTATAGCCTTCTGAATAATCGCTTCGTCGGCTCGATTGCAAGTCTCTCATACGGTCATCTAGCTCTGGTGTAATCGATTCTCGATCCATTTCTCTATTGGGACTCATAACTTCTTTAACAGGCGATAGATCGTATTCAACCAGTCCTTTGTCTTGACCGGTATCTTGACTGTCATCATCACTCATGTTCTCTTGTTTAATTTCATTAATTACTGATTCGAGGAACGTATCGTCGATCGTGCCATCCATAGAAACATCTTTCGATGAACTTTGATCATAGTCATAGAGATTCAACTCTATCGGAGAGTCCGAGTGATCATTTTTCGGCTTGGGCTTAGCATACTTTTCTATTTTAGTTTCTTCGTCAAATATATCCAAAATTTCGTCATCATTTGAATCTAATTCATATTTGAATGAATCTATTACGGGTTGCAATTTTACTTTTTCAATCTTAGTTTTAGGACTGTCTTTCTTTAAATTATTTTCTTTTGGTAATTCTATAGGGCTATTTATAGGTAAATCTTTAGGTATTGGTATAGATTTTAATGTCTTCTCGTCCATTTTTGGACTGGTACTGTTTTTGGTGTCGTCATTGTCAAGTGACCAACTATCACAAACTAAGTAATCATTTAGATTTACATCAGTTTCTTTCGACTCTTTTTCGCTCCTTTTATCTGAACTTTTACTTTCGGTTCTTTCTCTTACATCGACTTCTCTACTTTTGTCTCTATAGCGACTTCTTTCATCTGTATATCTGTCTCTGTCATCCCTTCTATAGTCAGTATGTCTTCTGTTATCGTACCGAACGATCTTTCTAGCTGAAGGATAAGGTGGCATTTTGGGTGTCATTTTTTCTTTCTGTCTAATTCTCTCTACCTTGTAGGTAGCTTTGTGTTGTTCAAGTTCTTCAAGTGTTTCTGGTTCCGAACCCGCGAGTTCATCTCTCTTCCTTTGAAAAGGATTATCATAATCAGGCAAAAGCTTTTGGTAATCGAATTTGAACTCTCTGCCCTCAGCTTTAGCTTTTTTCGCCTCGCGGATGAGATCGTCGACTTTAGCTGGATCTAAAAAAGTGTATGGTGTTATTATTCGGAAATAAATTGTGAATTAATATTAGTAAATTAACTACGTTTACTGAAATTAATGCCGTTTACAAATCTAAAATGTAATTGTTGTTATTATTAAATTCGAAATACGATAATGAGTATTACTACAAGTTTCTTACATACCTACCTACTAAACCTGCCACCTGTGGGTAACTATTTCCTAAATACTACTACTAAATGGTGAACAAACTACCTAAGATGTTACACTTATGTTCAGTTGTTATATTGACACGTTCATTTTGTAGAATATATAGTAGGTATATTGCAATCTTTAACTGCGGAGACAAAAAAGTAAAGACAGAAGTTGTAAACCAAATAATTTGAAAACTCAAAGATCCCCAAATCACATTTAAAATTAGTTTAGTAATAATAGACACACGGCTAAGAAACATCAACTGCTCAGGTACATCCGAAAGCCATATAAACGTTTTTTTTTTTTAAGTATTATAAATATTTTTATTTTATGAATCCAAAATAACATCTGAACACATGAACTAAATCAAAATGGAGTATAACCCATTGTACAGTGGTCGCTGCTCTCACAGTCGTTTCCGCCCCGTGCTGCTTCGGACTTGCTGTCTGTGGAACCCGCGGATATCGGTAAAGCATGCACCATTTATGTAAGCAAGGAATGTGGAGTTTTGTGGTAAGTACAGAAAGAATAGAAAGCAGCTGGCTCTTAATTGTAGCTGCCTGATGACTAGCGCAGCTTCCAACTTAAGTATGGTGGAAGCATTAATAGGAACTTATTGTTAAGTACAGACAGTGTAAATTAAAAATGAACACTATTTTACTGAAAATAAGTGCTATTTTAAAAACAATCTGAGTGAATATAAAATTAATCAAAATATATCGCTTACAGCTTATGCATATCAATGAGGAATAGTTAAACTTAAAACGTAAAATGTGCATATGGGAAAGATTTATTATCCAGTGATGAGCAAGCAAGATGCAAGGTACAATTTTCTATTTTCCACATATTATTATTTATTTATTTTTCTTATAGGTCATGTTCCACTTACCTAAGAAAGACTTAATCGGGGGCATAGCTTTAGTAGGCATCGCCTTATCTGTACTTGAAGTGGGACAAATCAAACCAAGTGGAATCCCCAGATCTACTAATTCCATCTTACGTTTCATGTCTTCGATTTCCGCAATAGTGCTCTTTTGGAGTTCCGTATAAGATTCTGTGGGACAAAAACATTAAGTTATTATATTACTAGCTTCCGCCCCGCGGTTTCACCCGCGTTCCCGAGGGATCTTGTGTTTTCCCGGGATAAAAAATTAGCCTATAGCTTTCCTCGATAAATGGGCTATCCAACACTGAAAGAATTCGCATTCAAACAAACTCTTCAGCTTTATAATATTAGTATAGATATAAAATAAAAATAAGTTAGAATTCTAACTCATGTTAAGCATATAGAACAGTTTTATTTAGTTATTAAAATGTGAGTGTCTTGGTATATAATGCTATGCCTTATGTAAGTGCCCAGAGGAATAAAAGATCTTTAGAGCAATAACTAGCACCCATCCAAATCCAACATGTGATCAATGACTCTGCAAATGTCATACTCATATTATCACTATATCCTTGTTAATCCATACCATTTGTTCAAATGGTAAAATTCATTATATGACACCAGCTTCCACCCCCGGTTTCACCCGGATTTCAGAGGGATCTTATGTTTTCCAAAAGCATCCTATATGTTAAACTGGAAATCAATCTGTGTGCCAAATTACGGACTTGATTGGTAACAAAATTATCTAGATACTATAGATTTGCTTAGTGTGGGATCAGATGGCCATGTGCGAGGAATGTTCTAGGATATTTATTATTTATATATAAATACTTTGAGATCCAGTTTATTAGTTGTCACTGCTATGCTGCCATTGTACTCAATCACTAAAGTAAATCTATACTAATATTATAAAGCTGAAGAGTTTGTTTGTTTGAACATGCTAATCTCAGGAACTACTGGTTCGATTTGAAAAATTATTTAAGTGTTGGATAGCCCATTTATTGAAGAAAGCTATAGGCTTTCTCCCAGGAAAACACAAGTTCCCTCGGGAACACGGGTGAAACCGCAGGGCAGAAGCAAGTAAAAAATGTGATTTTACACAACCCCAAAATTACCTTGTAATAATCTTTTGCCAGTGCCCGGCTTAGGAGGTTTTGGCATCTTCTTATCAGGGTCCAGATCCACTTTGGACGGCTTCGGAGTCACTTTCACACTGGTCAACTTTCCTATTACTACTGTGGTGGCTAAAAAAAAAGATTATAGTAAAAAAAATGTTGCATAGAAAATACTATGGTGGGAAATAATGGGGTATTAACAATGATCTAATCTTAACATTGCTGAATGGACAGTTTACAAAGACTTCCACATATCAAAATACATGCAGATCATGGTCAGAGAGTAGTCTTATGGGTAGTATTATGAGCAGGACAGTATTAAGACATTACTGTTTGTCTTTAGATGCACTCATTAACTGTAACAATTTTGATACTCAATCTTGTTTTTTAAATTAAAAAAACTTATTCGATAAACATACTTCCAGCCCCTGTTCCTGTTCCAGAAGGCTTAACTTTTAAAGGTGTAATGGGGGCCTTCTTTTGTATAGAGAATGCTCGAAGCCTCTTCTTTGCATTTTCAACTCCTTTCTTTGATGGTTTTAATTTAGTACAGGTTTTACTTGAGCTTTGTGGTAATGGGATAGTTGTCTGAAATAATATTATAATTATCATTGGTATAAGTACCTAGTTGTAACTTTAGAACATCAAAAAATATACCTAACAGTAAATAAATGTTAATTCCATTACATAGACCTGGGAATCCATCAACTTAGTTGACTTGTTGAACCCCTTGCCCTGGTATTGCTAGGCTTCACTGTCAAAACGAGCCTAATAGCTTGTGACGACTCTAGCAACGTTTATTTATTTTGAAGATAGGTATGCAATTATGATATGTAGTTATTTTATTGATTTTGTTTAAACGAACGAATTGAATGAATATTCATTAGGTACCTTGCCAAGGTCGAGGTCCGCAGTTCCAGGTGGAGCCAGGTCTTCAGAGTCCTGGGACTCTGAGCCAAGTTTGCTACTATCAGGAGTATCCATTTTTAAAGTAATAATTAATCGAATTTCAATTAACGGAGGCCTACATTACACTGATACACACAACTAAAAATGCATTATCAAACCATTATTGACTCTATTTATTGTAGGTAAGACAAAAGTTCACAAAAAAAAACTATTAGTTTGTTTTTCTTTCTAGGTTAGAGTTAGAAGAAGTTAGAACACAGGGTATGTTCCGGTATACACTACGAGCACTGTAAGGTAGTGTTGAGTAGGACATACAAGAGGCAGTACATTTGTCCCGTACATGACGAAAAAATGTAAGAGCGGTACGAGATTTTGACACGTACTACTTCAAATTTAATGTCGCGGTACTCTTTACTCTTTCATATGACGTGAATTGTATGGTGAGTGATTGAGAGACAGATAGGCATGTCATGCTTCATTTCCATAACACGTCTTTTTATTCAACGACGGACATTGACGCGACCGATACATACCTACTCTTTACTTCAAATGTACTACAGAGCTTCACGACACCTCGCCTCATTTGAAGTGGGACATTGTACTGGTTCACTACAAAAAAGAGGCTACTCTTACAAACTCATTTTAAAACCGTGTCCTACCCAACACTACTGTAAGGTGTGACGTCATTTAGTATACTGAGAAGCCGTTCCTTTATAGTTAGCTATACTAGGTACTGTAGTCCAGTATACTGTGTGTCATCCACGTATATGTAAACTGTCATTCTGGACGCCGTTGATCACGTGATCATAGCACTGAAAGCACCTTACCTCGAAAACGCCAGTGCTCACAGTACAAAAATGGCGACGATTTATGACGTCATATATTTCCCTAGGATACTGCGGCAGTATACTGTCATCTATAACGGAACGAATTTCTCCCCAGTAAGAGTACTGACCAGTGCTCGCAGTATATAACGGAACATACCCATACATACATACATAATTAAGAAGACAGATACTCTTTGGATACAGACATAACTTAGTTTTATATAGATTATATATTTGAACGAATATCATTCAATCAAGCCTACAGACAGAAAATTTTGTTAAAAAATAACAACGACTACAAATTGGATTTGCTTATACTAAAAAGTAGAACACAGTGTAAAGCCTGTGACAAAACTTACAGATGTCACGATTTGATCGGCAATTTACTCAAATTGGCGATTATTGGATGTCGTATGGAACCTTTGAGTTTGGCTGATTAGTGTGCGTTTCACGAAAGAATTCCTTTCTTCGTAATGTTGGTAGCACGGAAATCAGTGTTGCAATACTTTGAGCAATGAAATTACTTAATATTAGGGAGATTTGCAGACTACATTATATTACAAATGTTTACTTATTTTGATTTGTAATAAATTGTTTCTAATATTTGGCGGCTAAATTCGACGAATTAGAAGCAACTATTTCTGGGAGCAAACAGATCTTCGCTAGTCGAAAAAGTCACAACACCTTTGTCCCATAATAAAAGTTGTTCACATTGATGAGTACTTCCACCCCTACAAGTATTGCCAGTGATAACAAAATCACCCTGTATAGATTATTATTCATATTATCAAATAGTAAGTAACTCTTGAATAAATCTGCAGTACTTATTTAACCATGTTTGATTCAAATAAAAATTCAATGATTGGGCGGCTTTTAGTTAAACCATATATTTCGATCAAATTTAATAAATTCTATATTAGATATTAGTTATTTATACTTATAAATAGTTTTCTGATCATCCTTGGTGACTTCTATCATCAATTCAGTAAGGTCATCACTCAATTTCACATGCATAATAGGTGCAGGTCCAGTACCTGAAACAAAAAATATATATTTATTGGTATGATTTCATAAGTAACAAGTAAGGAAACTTAATTTTATATTTCACCTACTTTCTGTATTTGGAACAAAGGAAACAGGCACTTCATTCTTTACATCCAAAATCTGATGATCTTTTATTTCATTCACATCAGCAAAAACTACCTCAGGTGCATTATCACCAGTTAAATCATCTCGTTCTATATCACTTTCATCCAATTTCTGCTTTTTACTATTTCTTTCTAATCCATTACCATTCCTTTTCTTTGTTACAGTTTCATTTCTTTTTTTTAAAACTTTATTTTTATTTTTTATAACTGTATCTTTTACTTTTACAACTCTCGCAACCTCATTGCGTATTTTGATTTTCACATCTTCTGATAGGTCAATGCCACTGTCATAGGTTTTAACATATTTAGTGATAGGTTCATCATCACTACTATCACTATCACCAGTCTTTTGTTCATGTTTTTCTTTTACATCTGGTGTTACATGTTCAGCTTTGAAGAACTGTCTCCATTGGTTTACGAGATTATCTGCTAGTTTCTGAAATTAAATAGTTGTTAGCATGAGTAAGCAGTGCCAGTCCTGGGATAGAGCAAGAGGAGCAGTCACTCTAGGCGCCAAAATGCCACATGTGAAAATCAATTTTGAATCAAAAATAAAATTTTGATCAGAAATCAATACCCACCGTATTGATGTATTGATTTCTGCAATAAAACTTTATTGAAAAAAAAAGTTTGTTTGTTCGTTTAAATGCGCTAATCTCTAGAACTTCCACTTGGATTGGAAATATTCTTTTTACATTTGATAGTCTAATTCTTGAGGAAGGTTATAAGGCTATTTTTATCCCGGGAAAGCAGGTGAGACCGCAGGGAACAGCTAGTTTAACACAAACCGAAATACAATTTATGTGGTGTGAAAGCGTCAACCAAGGATCCCCGAAAGACAATCACGCTCTACTCTAATCAAGGGCTAGGGCTGGCACAGGGCCAAAGTTACACTACACACTCAACCTTGGCGTCTTTCAAAATAACTTACAAACTTCAAAGGTTTAGGTATCCTGAGCATATAGTGGAAAGAGTGGGTCTCCATCATCTCACACTTTGGGCACAGATCATAATCATCACATGTGACACATTTGTAAAGGAAGCCCAGTATAGGATTGCCGCAACTGTTACACACTGTACTCTGATGCTTAATTTCATCATCTTCGGACCCATCAGATGCATCTGTTAAACAGGTTGATTTTAGAAAATATAATAACAAAGTTTTTTTTATACCAGGTACATAGGTGGCAAACAAGCTTACGGCCCGATAGTAAGCGGTTACCATTGTTTTATTTTAAGTAATAAAGTAGAGAGTAAACATTACAGAAATAGTGTTTGTGGACTCAAAAAATATGCAAGTAAATATGATCTGTATGCAAAGAAAATGTGACTATTATTTATTTATTTACAAACTATCTTACATAATATCCAGGCAAATTAAATAAAACTAAATAAGCTAGTTAAATAGGCTTCTTACAAATACCAACTTCAAAAAGTTATTGAATGAATTGTAAACAAACCTTTATCCCAAATACCAGGCAATAACAAGGTTGGAGTAGCGTCAGCACATAGATGTTTGTTTTTTATATGTGATGGTTCAAAGTGGCGGGAGCAGAAACGATGAGTTAGCTTATCCTGGGATTTATCAAGTAAGTCTTCTCTGCCAGCAGCCTTCAGCCATTCTATTTGTCTGAAAATAAAAATAAAAGGCAATTCACTTTCAAAATGGAAGGAAATGGGTCAGAGACCGACGACCTATGACCTGAATCCGATATGTATTAATTAATTTTGTTGTATCCAACCATAAACGATAAATATGTACTTATCTATTGTAAGTAATATAAAATAAATGAAAATCCCCACCGGTGCCTCTCCTTTGGTAAGCCATAGTAGTATAATTGTTTGCTTGTTCTACTATTACGGCCACAGCCGCAAACACTGCAATAGTTTACCATTTATTAAGAATTCAATGAATGAGTATGCCTTGAATTTATAAAAATGATTTTGTTTGATTATTATTTTGAAAACAAAACTGACGTCTGACAGTGACTGATAGACGTGAGTGACATGACAATGACATGACAACTAAGGACAAGTTCAAGCATCGGTTTTTTTTTTTTGTTTATGGCTTTGCTTCGATTGCATTAGCCAAAGACAAAGTTAGGGAAAACATGGATATAAAAGTAAAATGAAAATGCGAGGAATTTGGAAAAGGAAAAGGATTGGTTTATAGTTATATTATAATAAAATACTTATTTACAATACATATTGGAACAATTGTAGATTGATATCATTATTATCAATAAATCTGGCTATTATTTTATATACATCTGGATCGTTATAATATAATAAGCAAATAATAGAAGTAGGAAATGGTCTGAATAAGGGGGAATATGGCAGTAACGTAGCATTGAAAATACATAATGTGTCAAAGCGCCATCTAGCGTCGAATAGATTGATTAAGCTCAAACATTGTTTCATAGGCACCTATGTACCACAGTATAAAGACTTTATACTGTATATGTATACTGTTTGTTATTGATAAGCCAGTTTATGTTGTATGTATATGATTGTCTCAACTTTTAAGTATTAAGTATGCCTGTCTATATGATGTATGAACATTCTCAAAACTTTTTCTTAACATAGCTTCAATAGAGCATCCAATCTAGTCCACACTCCTATCTACGCAACACTGTACACCCGTGGTTTTCATATCTATAGGTACTTATTAATAGTTATGTTAATATTCCTTGTTATTATAATAATGTACTTACACTCTTATCATATGGGTACCCATTAAACCTAGATAGGTATTACAGTAACAACGTACCTACTACGCAGAGAGCCTGACCTACCCCAAGGTTAGCTGTATTGAGCCGGCAGCGCCAGACAGAATTTATTGATTGGGTAGGTACCTAAAGTTACAGTACCTTCCGTGCTGTAACTTTAGGGTATCAATCAATGCTTTGATATAATTTTAATACAAATATGGCTTCATTTGACTTTTTAAAAAAGGGCAACTAAATATATCTTCACATTACCTATACATATAAAACTAGGAGAACCTCGTGATTATTCCCGGTATAAAAATTTGCCTATAACCATAGAATTATAGGGGTTTACAACGCAATTTTTTGTTTTTTCAAATTGGATCAGTAATTTCTGAGATTATCTGCTACATCTAAAGTAATCCAAATATACAAACTTCATGTACCTCTTTATAATATTAGTGTTGTCCTATTATTATTTAGGGTCAGAGAGTGGCCTTAGTTAGCATTTTACAGAATAAATGTACTTAAGTATGCTTACCTACCTACGTCTTATGTGTGGTGTGAGGGATAATGTGACCGATGGTCTCATACTCATAGTAGATTTGAACCTACGACCTTCGTCGCAGCTGTACCATCAGTTTACTCGGATCTTATGTCGCTATCATACATTACATGTTTACCACATTCTCATCGTGGAAAGTTGATGTGGCCGAAGGTGGTAAAGACAGCCTAGACCTAATCTAGAAGAGCGTTAAGTACCTACTACAATTCTAAGCTTAAAAGATAACTGGCTCTGAAGCTGCAGCTGACAGTATACGCAGTAGGTGATAGGCGATTAGGCGACAGATTTTCATCTTTAAGATCGGTGGACTGGCGGAACCAGGATTTTTTCTGGGAGGGGCACAAGGGGCAGACGGGCAAAACTAATCAACATTAATTGTTAAAAATAAACTTGTCGTACCTACCTACATATTTATATAAAGGTTTATTAAAGTATAAAAATAATAGAAAAATTACTAGTTTAAAATAAAGACAGTTTTCTTTTATGTTTTCTGGTAAAGATGTCCAGCACTTCATTAGCGTTAATTTTTGTCCATTCAAACTCTCTTTTGTCATCCTGCTGCGAAACAGCTGATAATTTTGATTTGCCTATAAGTATGTACTGTGATGAAAACTCCACAACCATCTGGAAGGGGGGGGGGGACGTACCCCTGTACACCCCCCCCCCTAAATCCACCCTTGGGTAGGTACTATAAAATAACTACCACAGTTAGGCACCGACAGCTCAAGCTTATTGTAGGATTCGAACTCACTATCTTCGTCACTTACGTGATAGTGGTTATGTAGAAATGTGTAATTTATTTTATATTATAACCACAATGATCTCGTTGTGGTGGTTGGTAACAATCGAACTATATTTAGCTCGTTCAAACTGTCTGTCCCTGACTTGCTGGCCGATGCGAAATGCAATTCACACTTGCAATTTGCACGTGGTTATCGCCCAGCGCTGCTAGTTTTTTTTGTGGGCAATGTGGGATTAACCTTATGTAAAAAAAGCGCACGTCGAAAGCGTTGCGGCTGGACATACCTAATAAAAAAGTGATGTGCGGTCGAGGGACCCCTGCTAGGAACAAGTTCAATTAAAAACAAAATCATTCTCCCAATTTGTACCTACTACAGTACAAAGAAATACATTTCATTTAGTGATGTTTTACTAGTTTGGCTTATTTCTTGGTGATGTTAAAGTTGTCAAAGGTTATTATAAATATCTAAGTAGTTATTTCATATTATGTACACTCATAAATTATAGTGTACACTGATGTCTATAAGAGTCCATAAGTACCTACTTAGTAAGTGGTTGCATTTTTTTGATAGCTCAATGGTAGTGAAGTCGAATGGTGTGGCGAAGGTCATGAGTCGAATCGATTACGCATACGCAACATTAGCTGTCTGTACGCAAACAAAGCATGCCCAAACCACATGAGTAATCAAACGGACAGAGGCAGAGCTTCTAAAGAGGGGACAAAATGTTTACCTATTCTGGTAGGGTTGGCACATGAGCATAAAATTAAATAAACAAAACATTTATCAGCAAGTGTAAAGATTTGACGTTAGTAAACGATACCACGTTTGCGTTTATGACATTTCTCTATAGGAATTGGGGCGGCGCCTCTCGCGGAATACTCATGGAACTAATTTCTCCCAAACAAAATTGTAGTAAACGCAAACGCGATTGCATACTATTGCATAGATACGTTATAGGAGGTGCCAATGTCTCACGACATTTTTTTAGTAACAAGGACGATATTCCATCCCATCCAATTGCACAGTCACTTCGCAATCTACTTGCAGCACCGCAAGAGAGTTGACAGGAGAACCCGAGTTACTATTAGCAGTACAAAGATACTGAACGCTATTTATAGGAGACAGAATATTATCAGTATTATGTATAGTTATCAGTATTATTTTTAGTTAATTGTGCTGTATGTCTTCCTGATAAATAAATAAGTAAATAAATAACTTCCTACCTATTAAGATATTGTAGGTATTACTAATGTATTATCAATATAAATCTTAAATCATGTATACAGATGATCTTAGATAGAAATGCATAGCCAAAACACATAACAAGTAACAAGCTATTTATATATAAGTAAGTACCAGAACAATCTTCAATAAAATCATATATCTACTTAATTTACTTAGGTATATAAAATCACTTAGTTATATCTAATTATATTTTACTTAAATTACCGTTACGAATGCGTCGCTGATTTCATCATAACAACCTAATTACCTACCAATACAAACAACAGACAGACGGCAGACAAGCAATGTACGTCGTAATGCATTATTCGACATTGAATAAAGCCAACCACCTTTGCGATTTCAAGGCTTGCAAAGGAACTATCTAGAACATACTGGAATGTCCCCCGCCCCCACGTCTGTCTGGAGTGCTCACGATCAATACGATACCATATACCTATATACATATGCACGCTATAACAGATGATTCCTCTCTCATACCACCTCATACCCATTTCGAGTTTGTTTACAACGCCAATTTGTGAATTTTCTACTCGCCGCTAGGTGTCGCAGCTCATTCTATATATAAACTGGCCCGCCGATGTCTCGCCAAGTTATTCATCAACAAACATTTAAGTGAAAACAACTTGGTGCAAAAGCACTGTAATTTTAATAAAACTCGAATAATACAACGCAAAATGTCTCTGCTACCGTTCATCCTTGGCGTTAAACCCACCCACCGTCTTCTGGATCAAGACTTCGGCATGGCGCTTACTCCTGACGATATGCTGACAGCAATCCTTTCGCCAGCCCAGTCGAGGGATTACTACAGACCATGGAGGCAGATGGCTGCCGCTGTACGGGACGTCGGATCCACAATTACATCTGATAAAGATAAATTCCAACTCAATTTAGATGTCCAACATTTTGCCCCCGAAGAAATCTCTGTGAAGACTGCTGATGGGTACGTGATCATCGAGGGAAAACATGAGGAGAAGGAGGACGAGCATGGACACATCACCCGCCAGTTCACACGTAGGTATGCCCTGCCAGAAAATTGTGATCCAGCTACGGTGGAGTCCAAGTTGTCTTCAGATGGTGTGCTGACGGTTGTAGCACCTAAAGTGACTCCAGCTTTAAAAAATGAAAGGGCTGTTCCAATTACACACACAGGACCTGTCAGGAAGGAAATAAAGGAGCCCGTTTCGGAAGCGAACGGAGCAGAGAAGTGACCGCCCTGTGACAGTGAAACTGTGATAAAAGAAAAATCCTGTTCTGTATGTTAGTCATTTTTTTATATTAACGTATTCCTATTTTTTATTGTAATAAGGCACCTGATATTGTTTTATTTGTATTATTGACATTTAATAAATCTCTTCTATCAAAAATGTATATGTTGTTTTCGACCCTGTCAATGCAAGGTTCAGTCAAAGATACCTAATACACCTAATAGTACTTGTACCTTACGAAGCAGCTATTGATTAACTTTTAATTCTATAACGAAAAAGTTATGCCTCTACAAAACATAAAGCATAGAAAGAATGCTTGTTTTGTAAACTAAGTTTACCTCGTAAAATATTTGTATTGTGTATTTTCTTTGATTAATTCAATACGAATATTTAATTTATATAAATAAAATAACTACTGAGACTGATAGGCTGGACCTAGAACCATGAAATTTGGATGATATATGATGATCTATTAATATATATATTATAATAATGGTGTATTAAGGATTTTCCGAAATTCCAACCTTAAGGGGGTAAAATAAGGGCAAAACCGCGTAGCAGAAAGTTAGTTAAGTACATAATATAACTTTTCGTAATTTCACATATTTTTTTCACATAAAAACATAATACAGCTTGTATTTGCCATACCTACCTGATGACATTCCATAAATTACTCAAGACTCAAATACGTTACTTTGTATTGTTTTCACAATTGAAGAATCTACAAACAGCTATTACCTACATACCGGCTTAGCCTGCCTTGGTATCATAACATCAACTTCGAAAATTCTCGGAGTCATCCAGCATGTCTCAAAGAATTAAAGTCAAGATGACATAATCGCGTGGGTATTTTTAATCTACTTTGAAAAACAGGAGGATTTTTTATAAACTTGTATGTACATACCTATAGGATGTGCATGACCTTATCGCATTGAAGCTTAATTTTACTAAACATTGTTTTGAACTTCAATATAATCCCTAGTAATATTATTAACTGTTAAAGGCGAAAGTGTTTGTTGGTTTGTCCTTATTTCACGCAATAACGGAGCAAAGGATCAACGTGTTATTCTCAACATTTATTTTACTAAGTATGGTTCAAAACTCTGCAGCAATAGTTACATTAAAAGCGGACCGATCAGTGACCATTTCATTTCATTTGTTGTGTGTTGTATAATGCGTATGGTATATTTTGTGAGATGTATGTAGGTTACGCAGTTTCTGTTTTTGTTATTGTTACTGGTTTATTAAAATTATGATTATAAGATAACTATAAGGCCCTTCTATCGCATTAGGTACCCACCTGTAATGATAGTTTAAGGAGTTTATAAATAAATAAATAATCGAACAGTGATGCTAATTTAGTGTCGTATCGTAGAAGTCAATCCAGTAAAATTACTATTTAACTTTGCACTTGATATTTCTTTGATGTTAGAAAGCGGACAGCTGGCACACGGTCCACCTGATGGTATGTGCTTCAAACTACTTTAACACCGTGCCATGGTTTCTTCGTGATATTTTCTTACACCAAAAGCTCATCATCATGATATTGTATGAAATGGACACATAATGAGAAAATTTTTAATACCACCGGATTGACATAACCTTTCGATATAAACATTAAAATTTAGATTGTTTTTTTTTTAGCTAGGACTCATATTTAAAATGAACTTTATTTTGTGCGTAAAATCAAAATTTTGTTTGTGACTATTTATTTATTATAAAAATCGGTTTTCACAACCGTTTATATCATTAATGAGATTAGATTACACATTATTGCAACTCTTATCTTCAGCTTTGCATGAACCTTCCTCCGCTTTAGGTTCCTTTCGAACCGGTCCCGTTTTTGTGATAGGCACAGTCCTCTCACCCTTATCATCCATCACCTTCCTTGGAGCAGTTACTGTCAGGATTCCGTCACTGGAAAGCTCAGAGACCACATTCTCTGTCTCGGCTCCATCAGGTAAAGAATACCTTCTCACAAATTGACGGGATACAAATCCATGTTCATCCTGCTTCTCTTCATGTTTAGCTTCGACCATTACATACCCATCCGACGTCTTCACAGTAATTTCTTCAGGTGAAAAGTGCTGCACATCCAAATTGATCTGGAACTTGTCCTTATCCGTCCTGATTGTTGACCCGATGTCCTTAGATAGTGAAGCCAGACGTTGCCATGGTCGGAAGTAATCGTGAATGACCCAAGGAGCCATCATCGATGTCAGGAAGTCATCAGGTGTTAATGCCATGCCAAAGTCTTGATCTGAAAGTATGTTGCCTTTTTTATTTGGGCATTCGTCTGCTAGAGCGACGGCAAGAATTCCCGCTAATGTTATAAACGTATACACAACTATTTTCTTCATTTTCGCGTGGGCTTTTGAGTAACACTTCGTTATATTCAATTGCGTTCAAATTTGTATTGATTCGAAATACACGCGTTTCTCGCGTTTATATACCCGTTCCGACATCTAGCGGTGGGTAGATACTTCTCGAAACTGTTCGTATAATGTAGAAAAACATTGAATGTACTACGCACGTCTCATGCAATTTATAGATAACAACTTAGGATAACAAGATTACATTTTGTTGTGATTGATTATTTACATTTGTGTAATTATATAAAATGCTTTAATCATAAAAAATATACGATAACCTGTAAGGTATAATTAAGAGTAGGTATTTTATCATAAAGTTATATAAATAAATGTGTGTGATAAGATATATGAAGAAAAATACAACAGTTCCACCAGAACATTTTTTAATAACATTATCTTTATATTCCTGAAGCTTTAATGAGTCTTTTGAACTATCCTTGGCCAGGGCATTAATTTATCTCTCCCATACAGACATGTGGGAAATAAGAAAGGCTGTGCTATCTAATCTTTAGTTGTGTAATATGAATCCTACGAAATTTGATTCTAATTTCTACAAAAGCTTAGGTTCGAATCCTACAATGAGCTTTAGTTTTCAGTGAAGGAAAACATCGTGAGGAAATCATAGCTCGGTGGTAGGTGGTTACCTACTTTGTAGTTCCCGCCTGGCTGGCTACCCTCAAGTTGAAAATATGTCGCCAAACACCTATGGTGTGTTCCGGCATGCTCTTGAGCGCCAGTTACTTTTAAGTTTCGTGTAAGATTATGGTCAAACACAAGCCTATACAAAGTAAAACCACATATAATGATAATACTTTGTTTTATGTTATACAAGGTATTTATTTGAATCAAACACACTTATCTAAATAGTGGTATATTTTCAAAAATATCGTATTACATGACCTGCATTGTCTATTTACAAAAATAATAATAAAAAAAACATAATAAAATTAATATTCTCAATTGGACAGTCGCCAATGCTTATGTAACTAGAGATACATTAAATAAACACAATAACCAACTTGGCGCGCCGTCATTGGTTAATCGAATACTACAGTTGAAACTTGACAAGGGTAGTTTATACTTATATTTTTGTACTAAAAAAAGGTATAAACAATAATGCTTTTTCATCACAAAGTTGCTGGGGTAATTTTTTCTTAAATTAATTGTGATGCTAAAATTGAATCAGCGTAAATAGAACCTTGTAAAAAATATGTTCTACTGGGTACAAAGTAAAACAGGCTGCTTCCCATCTCAACACAAACTACCCAAACAACTTAATTTCTGATATAGTTTCTTATCCATAATATTTACAAAAATGTCCATTTTGAATCTGATTACATGTTAAAGTTTTCAAAAATAATATTTATTTTTCATTTATTATGTAACATATTTTTTTAACTTAAGATCTTTTATATTGTCTATGTATAGGTTTACAATTTTGATGTCATCACGAATATTACTGTGTTGTGCAGTCAAAGTTCTAAAATTATACATGTTAATTAAACAAAGAAATATTGCTCTAAAAGATTTTTCAATGGTAGAAACACTATCATGTAATTTAAAATTAAAATTCAACAAATTAGACATTATTTAAACTAATCATAGAACGTTATTTTTAATTACCTAGCTAAACTTTCAGGGTTGAAAGTATTCATTAATAAAAACAACATTTACTATGGGAGCGCGAAAAAAAAAACAGCTATTCCACATATTTTGTATGAGTAGGTATTGAACTGTATGGAACAGCTGATTTATTTACGCATTTTCAAGGTTGGTCCCTTAGTGAAATTTGTTTGTATTTCAACACTGAAATTTTAGACAAATAAAACTAATCCTGTATATTCCACAATATTAGATACAGTACAAAAGTCAATGGAAATAAAAACTGATTTAACTGAATTATATTTACTATAATTTTCCTGAATGTTCAATTCGCAATAGCAATTAATATATGAGAATGTCCCTACCATCAGAATACACAAGCCCCGATACAAATATATAAAAGCGCATTCAATTATCTTACTACAGTAGATAGAAGCGTTCTGAGCGTGTTTCATTTATATAATAATAAATTTTCCTCTCCAAAACGGAGATTATCGATACGCGACGAGCGCAATGACTAAAATACACGATACGAGAGTACGAAAACGAAGATACGTTGATAATATACAATTAATTTATTTGCTAACTGTAAGAAATAAGCTCACCAAGCAGTCAATACCAATAATATTATACTATTTATTCGACCAGAAGAGTAACGACGTGATTTTTATTTGAAAATCATGCATAATGGTCATTCCACTAGCCGCATTTCGTTTATTTGTCTCTAATCATCACCTAAACCTAACTTATAGCTATTGTTATGTTTTTTTTTATTGTAAAAAATTGTAACATTCCTACGTTTATCGATATAAAAAAAGCTATAAAACACACTTCAGTCGCGCCTAGGACTTGCATGGCCACATATGAATTTGATACATAACTTAAATATATAATTGAACACAATTTTATGGAGATCACGTTCGGTGAGTCATTTTGAGTCATTGTCATAAACATGTAACGTTTTTTTTTAAATTCTTTTTACATACATTTATGAAACTTTCGAGTAATTAATAACATTTTGATTTCCAATCAATATTCTAAATATTTTACATATTTATAACGATGACTGTACGTGTGTATGAGACAGGCAGAAATACAAACAGTTGTTTTAATATTATCTTTTTTATGTTTAATACTGAATTAGCTTTACACACGTCAAATTATTCGAAATCATAGTTTACTTTGGCACAAATAATAATCATAAATGGAAACGGCTGTCTTGTCTATTATTATTTAAGGTCGAAAATCAAACGTTGCCACAAAATACCTTTGCGATCTTTATGACGCTCGAACTAATAATATCACTCATCTCTTTTTAAAAAGCGTTACAATTGTGCCATGCAAGTCGGTTATAGTAAAAAATGGGAGTTAGTTAATTATGAATTATGATGTACGTATCTCCCTTTAATTTTAATGATATAAGTGGACGACACTCATTGTTTGAATGTATTTTATGCACAACTGTGATGTTAATAATTTGATTTCCGTCTTTAATTTACGGCGTACCTGCTATGGATATTATAGATAGCCACTGTATATTGATTTTTTGCAACAAATTACCAACACCACAGTTTAAACTACATACAGTATCATAAAACCATTCGAACTCTCAATATCAACATATTGTATATTTTATTTAGCTCATACAAAATCTAATCTTAGCTTAATCTAAATACATTTTAGACAGTCGTACACATCAAGTAGTTAATACTCGATCTTGCACCTATTCATACAAAATTAAACATACGTACACACAACTGAATATTGTAAAAAAATACATCAAAAACTTTGCGACATGGAGCCGTGCACACTGAAGCACATTTGTTCCCCTCGACGCATATATATGCGTATGGTACACACGTACGAGTCATTGGTGACAAATGTATCAAATAAATGTAAAAATAAAATTTCCAATGCCTTATTAATACATAGTTACTATAAATATAAACATACAAAAATCGGTGAGTATTTACATTTACAGAAATATCTTTGCACGTATCTAATTAGACAAACAGTATGCACGCACCTATATTATAAAAATTTGTGCTTAATTTTCATTGGGGTATATTTTTTGGCCTTAATCTGTAGTTAAATTTTTCATGTAAAATAGGTTTTCTTAAAACCATCGACCGATTATATTTTATAAATAACTTAATACAAAAAAGGTTACAAAATGCAATATAATATGGCCTCTTTCATTATCAAAATAAATACGTAGAATATTATTCTTTTTTTCTTTACTTTTACACCGTGATATTTTATCTCCTATTCGAATACACCTCTCTTTGGACAAGATAACATTTTGGTATTTTTATACCAAAGTGATTTAAAATAAATCTTATAGTTAATTGAAATGATGACAGATCTATCACTAGAGTAGGGAGAAAGTTAACCGCTCATTTATTTTTACATACTTATGCTTTACCACAATGTAGCAACTCTAACAGTATTATACTATAAGCTTAGATTTAAAGGTACATTCAAATGGGAAATAAAAACTGGGATATTTAATTGATTATATATTATTGTTATACTACTGTTAGATTTGCCTATACTGTGACTGTTCTTCCTCAAAATTCTTTTAACCAATATGACGGGATGTCAAATAATTAAAGCCTATCTAAAAACTACAATTAACCTTATGATTGAGTCAGATACAAAAGGTAATCAAATTATTAGTTTTGTACATACACTGAAATAACTAAAGTAAAAACGAAATAAATGCATTCTACTAGTACACAAATCTATCATTTTGTGATGGATAAAAATAAAGAACGAGTGGTGGGGTTAAAAAGTTTTCACAGAGTTTTTTAGGTATACATTCTCAGTTACATTAAAGGTGTTCCTCAAGGAACTTTCCTTGGCCCACTTCTTTTTCTCATATATATTTGTGGCGTTCGTGTATTTAATACTAAATTGCTCGATTATAGACATGCGCGTTCATTAGCCGAGCAGATATTATGACAGAAGTATAATCACTTAATAAAGCAGGCGATATAAAAATGATATTATCAATTATGTAAATTAGACGTTTTGTAAACAATTTGAGCTCATCTCGTTCTTAACCAATCTTATCGAACGTTTATTAATCTATCCTACCTTAGAAAGTAGTTTATTTTTTCAAATATACTAGTAGAATGATTTCAAATAAACTTATAAATTCGTAAGCAAGGCAAAACTCGTCAAGTAATAAAAAAAAGCACCTAAAACAAATTATACGATGCCATTTTTAATATTCAAAAATTGAATTTATTATGTTTATCGTGTTTTACAGAAATAGTTTCATATATCCTGATCAACACAAAAGAAGTATAAAGATTATTTGCTGTTTATAAATTCGTTAATAATTTCCCATTATATCAGTTTAATTAAGGTTTTTAATATGTTTACATAAGTAATTACATATCTTTGTGATATATTTGAATATTAACAAGAGCACGTATTATAAATATCAAATATACAGAATCTAAACTTTAAAAAAAATATTGTTTATTGTACCTATAACAAATTGTTCGAGCAGTTTCCCTTATAAACAAAGTTCTAAGTAAAATAGAACAGAACACCTGAAATTTAAGGCCTAAACATAGTACCTGGGTACTATTAACTCTATTTACGAATGGCTTGTGAATAAATTATTATCTTTGACATTACTTTGATTCTCTTAAAATGATATAAATTTAAGCTGTTATTGGAGACTTTAACGTGCGTGTTTGGTAAATTGATAAATTTTCAGTTAAGGCAGCACACCTTACTGAAGAGATTAATAACTCTGCCTCCTTATTTATATGCACGAAGATGTTTTTTAACCATTACATCCTATAAAAACGTCGCTGGGAAATATATTTTTTATATCTCATACAAGTTTTCTTCCGAGCCTTAATTAATAGACACTATTTGGCAGTGATAAGGACTTAAGTTAATCTATGGTTTAATTAAATTAATGCTAGTGCCATAGACTACAATTCCCAATATGGACGACTAAATACTGATTTATGTATTATTATCTTATATACAACAAATAATATGTGACAAGATGTATTTGACAAAACATATTAATACTTTAATTATAGTAGTCTTTTACTCCGCTTATTTTAACTGAAGTTTAAATCATATAAGTTAATAAAACATTTCACAAGCCATAAGTGTAAGAGGTTTTACCTGATAAGAGCCTCTTAATTAATAGATATTGTAACAGCTTTACTGTCGGTGTGATTGAGTTTAACTGTCCTCCAGGAGATTGTGTAGTTCCGCGTAGTTCAATATGGCACGGTGTAGGAATTCGTATTGTAACTGAAATAATTTACAAACAGAGCTTAATATACATCATTTAAATATTAAAAGCAAAACCTACGTATGAGTATCCCAATTTCATTGTAATTTCTTTTTTTTCGCTACATTTTTTCTCATATACGCTTATGAAGTACCTTAACCCAAATCTAGATACCCTATTTTTTATCTGTTACTCGATTTATTAAACATAGACTACGGGAGCACTAATGAATCTACATATCAATTTACTGAAAATACTACCACCACCGGTTCAAAATTGACCTTCCTTATTCACATTCGCAGTCAAAAGATTGGCGTTCCCCTAGGGACTCCCCTAGGTCCTAGTCTTTTACTCTTATATATTCACGGTATTAAAATTAAAACTGAGCAGTCACCGAGTGAAAAGTACCACTCGATCGGAAATAATAATTTAAATAGATTTTTTTTTGTAATGATCCCAGTCGGACGTGTAGTACTAGTACAACAACTCACGAAGGTGTCGATGGTCCTCGCCCGCTGGTGGCGCACCTTGCGCGCGACGCAGCACACGTCCACGCGCCGCTCCACGCGCAGCGCCGTGATCAGCACGCCCAGCGCCACGAACAGCGACGAGCGCTCCGTGCCCAACCTGCGTCAGCGGCCGCCGCGTATATATATAATCTAATACTACTGCTTCTCTTTTCCTAGTATAGGGTCGTCTCTTGATCTATATATGATTACATTATCTGAATCATGTGTGACGAATGCTTATACCAAATGATTTATAAGTCAAACGATAGGGAATTAAACCATCAAAAAGTAAATTTGAAAAAAAATACAATCGAAATACCAAATAAACCTGATTCGATGGAAATCAAACCTATATATAATAAACAGGTCAGACTGAAATTAAAGTGCCTTTGGATAAAACGGATCAACTATTTCGAAAAACATTGTCACAAAACGTTTAACTGATGCAAGGTTAAACTAATCAATACAAATTCACCGATCCACTAAGCCCACCATGTTCTCTTTGTAGTCAAGGGAGTTTCGTGCCCCAGCAGTTCGGTTGATTCTTGAGCAGCTGTCTTTGTCTATTGTCACAGGTGTCGATGATGAAAAATTTCAAAGTAAACTCACTGGCAATGTACAAGCATGGTGCCGTGGTTGGACGCGTGGGCGGCGGTATTGGTGTTGGTGTTGGTGGCGTGGTGCGGCAGGGCTGCGTCGGCCAGCTCGGCCAGGCCGCGCGTCACCTCCGGCACGTGGCCCGGCGCCGTGGGCCAGCCCTGGTACTGCAGCTGACGCACGCACACCACCTCGCCGCTCTACATACATACACACTTATTAACTTCTACTTAAACATCCCTTACCGGTTGACGTTGGTAAGATCAACCCTGTCAATCACGTAGGTCGTGGGTACATTCCCAGACAGACAGACATTTGTGTGCATGAACATGTCTGTTTGTCCTGAGTCTGGGTGTATTTATCTATGTAAGTATATATAAAAAAAAACAGTATTTATGTGTATATCAGTTATCTGGTTTAGATAGTACAAGCTCTGCTTAATTTGGATCATATGGCCTCGTGTGAGGAATGTCCAAGGATTTTTATTTATTTATTATTAACTAGCTTCCGCCCCGCGGTTTCACTTGCGTTCCCGGGATAAAAAGCCTATGTGCTATTTCACACTATAACCTATCTCTGTGCCAAATTTCCTCCAGATCGATTCAGCCGTTTGGCGTGATTGTGTAACAAACATCCATCCATCCAAACTTTCACATTTATAATATTATAGTAGGATGCGATAGTGTGTGTGTGTGTGTGTTTGTTACCAATGTGCTCCGGAACGGTTGAAGAGATTTGAATGAAACTTGGCACCTAGATAGATCATAGCCTGAAATAACATATAGAATATTTTTATCTTGGGAAAAGATAAAATTCCTCGGAAACGCGGGTGAAACTACCCTCTGAATAAATAAATTTCAATTAATATTTAAAAACAACGTATGTATGACCCCGCTACCTCACCCTCGCCCCGACCCACCTTGTTGTTGATAACCCTGAACTGTCGGCGCGTGTAGTAGGGACACGACTCGCTCTCCTCGTACTGCACGCCGATGTGCTCGTACTGGGCGGTGTTGTCCTCCCAGTACCGCGGACATTTGCCCTCGCCCAGCTGTCCAAATAACATATGATAATTCATAAATAATCTAATTGTAAAAATTTCAATAGTTGCCTTGTAACAAAGTCATAGCCATATATTCAGTTTAGGCTCTACGTGTGCACTTATGAACGTCTCCAATAAACTACTGAAGTTACCACCGGTTCGGAAGTCAGTCATCAACTAAGAAGAACCGGCAAGAAACTCGGCAAGGTTACATTTATATTTTATTCTTTGGACAAACAAAAAAACTTCAATTTTACTGTGAAGAAACATTTTTTGTAACATAGCATGGAGTTACAATTATCTGACAATAAAAATAAATTAACTTAAAAAAAACTAAATTGTAACTCAGACATACAATGCTTGTCCACGTAAGTTGTATGACAGTTCAATGTATTGTTTTTCACGTAACACATGAAAAGCCATGAAATCATCTTTTCTTTTACAACCGAACCGTACATAAAAATAGTGCACCTGAATAAGATTAGATAGTGACAGGTTCAAAGATGGTACGGGTCGTTTTGAACGTGGTACATTTTTTAACAGACTTCAAAAAAAGGAGGAGGTTCTCAATTCAAATGTTTATATATTTTTTTTATGTGTGTTCTTAAACTTTAAATTCTGCCTCTACAAACACAAAAAAATTGTTACGATTTTATTGCATGGAGGTGTCGATATATTAAAAAAGAAAGATTTATAAAATATGCCTTGCTGAGTTTCTTCTCAGTCCAAGTTTATTCTGAACCGGTGGTAGAATCAATTGTAACGTTCATAAGTGCCTTATTAGGGCCTAAACTGAATAAATGATTTGAGTTTACATAGCTTTGAGATTCTGAACTAACGATCATGTATTCTTTTATATCCTCAACATGACACATGACATTTTGTTTATCGCGTCATCCGTATGCCAATGACGGAAGGTTCATATTACAAAATGGTTTGGACAATTTACCTCACTGAGCATGACGATTGTAGATACATTGTGTTCCGCGACCATCCTCCAGAAGTCCATAATAGTGTTCGGTAGCGGGTCCTGGGTTATTATGAAGCCTTCAGAGTTGTCGTATGCTGAAAATATAAGAAAGTATGCTCGTATACTAGTTTTCACTCTTACGGTTTGAGTAAACATACGGGTGGGTCGGCGTCATCGGCGAGACACCTGGCGCGCTATAGGTCGGGAGTTCGATTCTCACCCAGGGCAGAAATTTTGGGGGTGTAATCGTCTATAATAAATATATATTTAGGAAAAAAATATTTATTTCAGGCCGCCTACGACCGTGAACAACTTTCAAGTTATAATCTGTCGTCGAGCGCCTACCGGTGTGATCCGACGGCTGCACTCGAGGGTCTCCTTCGGCGACCTAGTCGAAGTGATACAGAGCGATACAAAGACGTACCCTCAATAAAGGAAGCGTTGATGTAGGTGGAGTAGTCCCTGCCGGGGATGGGCGTGAGTATGACGCGGTTGCGGTCGTACGGCAAGCAGTCGGCGCTGCGGTTGCGCGCGCGGAGCTCGTCCGCCGCGCCCGCGCCTGCACCGGCCGCGCCCGCCGCGCCCGCCGCACCCGCCGCGCTGCACTTGAGCGCGAGCGGCTCCGCTACCGGACTGTTTACTATTTTCTGTAATTATTCAGTTTGGTGTGAGGCATGAAACTAGATCAAAATGTAAAAAAAACGGTAATTTTTACAATTTTCCATTTTTTTTTTCTGTATGACAAATTGTACTTCGGTTTCTATGTGGTAATAATATGGATAAATCTACCTGTTATAACGTTAAATTAAATTAGTGGGCGAAATTTTACAATTGAATTTATTTGGTATAAATACATCTGCATGATAATAATGTATTATTTATAAATAATCGACTACGCCCGGCCGTGTGAGCTATCTTTTAATAATAACGATACATTTAATTTCCGATAAAAATTAAAAACATTGATATTGCATTCTATTATCGTTAACCATTGCCCTGGTAAAATTTCGCCAACAAAAATAAGTGTCAGATCTCACGTCGAACTGGTGCTCCATGAGACACTTGTCGGCCCCCTCGGGCGTGTTCCGCAGCCGGTCCACCTGCGCCTTGAGCTTCAGGGCCGGTATTTCCGTGTCGCCGTAGTGGGCCCACTCCACTAATGCTCGGTACACAAAAATATATTGTTTCTGGAACAAATAGTATATTATCATACTTTTTTATTAATCAAAATCAGTTCGATAGCTTAGCCATAATATTATAAATGCGAAAGTAACTGTATATCTGACTGTTTGTCACCTTTTGACGACTAAACCTCTACTGATAGTATTGAAATTGGCCACAAAGTTAGCCTGGGACTTGGAGAAGGACTTGGGCAAATTTTGATCTCGAAAAAAATCATAATTCCGAGATTCCATGCGGACAAACGCGCGAATAAACATGTAACTAACCAGCGACTGTACAAGGAAGTTCCTCTGCCGCCGCAACTCGGCGACAGTATTGAAGACGGCCGCGTGACCCGTGGCCGCCAGTTGGTCCAACAAGTAGTCTAAAGCCACCAGTGTGCCTGTCCGGCCCACCCCGGCCGAACAGTGGACCACCACCGGCCGGCCCATCATGTTGCAGCAGGCTTCGTTTACACGCTGTTGGGGATCAAGTGTGTTATTTGGAGGTCATTTTAATGATTAAACATAAGACAAATATTTGGGAACTAATTCCGCTGGATGTCCTTCAGGACCTTGTCCTGATGATGCTTCGTGGAGAAGCGAAACCCGTGTCGATTTCCTGTTGAGTTTCCTTGTGTGGAACTCGACTGAGAAGGAGATCAAGCGGAATTACTCACTAAATATTATTGTCTTTTGTATAATCTTGTAATGGATTTCCTGGAAGTCACGCCTGAGTCAATTAGATAATTTTAATGTCAGTAGACTGACAAGCAAATACTTCTAAAGTTATCAAGTCAATACAATCAAAACGATTGAAAATAAACTCTATTACGTACCTTAATAAACTTGAGAATCGAATACGGATGTTCTGGCGCTGCAAAGTCCTTCCACATAAGGAAGTGGTACTGCCTCACGGTACGAGTGTCACTGCTTTCTTTAAATTCGCGCGGTGAAGTTGGCGCGCTTAGTTCCGATGGCTCTTTGCAATCTGTATATAATATGAAATATTTTTTTATGTCTGTAGGTTGACAAGCAGGCAGACGGCCCACCTGATGGTAAGTGGTCACCCCTTATGAACATTTGCAATATCGCACTTTTTACGCGGTTTCAAAACAACCCAATTAGTAGCAATGAGGGAAAAGCGTAATTCAAAATCCAAGGCAGAATCGGAGTGGGTACTAATTGAAAAAAAAATAACAAATACTTATGTTCAAGGCGATAAGGTTGTTTTTCACCTGTAAGGGTCGTCTATTTTAAAAGTATATGTACTTAATGTATATCTATTTGCATTCATAATGAACAGTGGACTGTATTTATGCATATACATATCTTATAGGTATCTTTCGATTATAGACCCGTACTTTCTTTGAACAACCTAAGTAGATGGGATGGATGGATGGATGGGAAGTTAAAAGCCAATTTTTAAGACTGTCTCGCTCTCGTAATTATTATGATATTGTGATTATTTGAACGAAGTCTTTAAGTAAAAATAATAACTTACCACCATTTCTTTTAGCAATGCCATTGTTTTCGACGATCGGCTGCCCATCCGCGTTCGTAGCCTGTTTAGTTATCTTCAGCTCTCTCACTATGTAGTCAGAGTATCTATTCGAATAGAAATAAAATCGTTCATAATTTTTAACCAGATTCAAAACAATGAGGAGGTTCTCAATTCGACTGTATGTTTTTTGTTTGTTTTTGTCTCAGTGTTTGGCGACAGATTTTAAAATTGAGGGTGGTATCCAGCCAGGCGGGTACTATATTGTACCACCGTGCTATAGTTTTCTTATGGTGTAATTATTTTTTTTTACTTTGTTTAGTCTTGTTTTTGACCACAATCTCACTATGGTAAGTAGTGATGTAGCCGGAGGTGGTAAGGATCTGGCTTTCAAGTGCAGCTGCCGGAACACACCAATAGGTGTTTGGCGACAGACTTCCAACTTGACAGTGTTAGGCAGCCAGGCGGGTACTACAAAGTACCCTAACACAGTGCTATGGTTTCCTTCACCGAAAGCTCAAGCTCATTGTAGTTTCTAGTTTCTTAAGGTTCCTACAAACTAGGGAAGCTAAATAGAATACCGTTTCTCAGACACGTGATGCACGGTGACAGATCCGAAGGCCCGCGCGCCCTGGGCCTCGTCCGGCCAGTACTTGGAGCACTTCACCTTGGAGTACTCCTCGAGGTTGGTCAGCATCACGATCAGCTCCAAACCGTGTTCCCATATCATGCGCCAGAAGTCGTTGACGGTCGTGTCTGTTGGACCTTGGGCGCAGATGAACTTTTTGGGGTCCTGTGAGGAAAAAAAAAAATATATATATATATATAGATGAATATAAATTATTGATATTACAACACTGAGATCCTTCTATCAGGTTGGGTGGCTTATGTATTCATTGACGGGTAATACCAGATTATCCCATATATTATACAATAGTATTTTTTATAATAACTCCTAACATATTTACAACTAGCTTTTCCGCGCAGTTTCACCCGCGTTTCCGAGGTATCTGATGTTTCCCGGGATAAAAAGTAGCCTATAGCCTTCCTCGATAAATTGACTATCCAACACTGAAAGATTTTTTCAAATCGAACCAGTAGTTCCCGAGATTAGCGCGTTCAAACAAACAAACCTTCAGCTTTATAATATTAAGTATAGATATTCTACGACTCGTGAAACCATAAAGATTTTTTTTCTTAAAGGGTTCTAACATAGAAAAATCCTACAAATATTATAAACTAGCTGTCAACCGCGGATTAACTCCCGTTCCCGAGAAATAAAGTAGTCAATGTTCTTCTCCATGCTATAGGCTATCTGGATTTGGATGAAATTTGGCACAGATAGATCATGCCCTGGAATATCATACAGGGTACTTTATACCCTGGGAAAACATTATATCCCTCGGGAACGCGGGTGAAACCGAAGGGCTGAAGCTAGTATATCATAAGGACGCCTGGCATTATGGAGCAGATTTAGAATCGCTCCAGCAGATGGGAGTTAGGGTATACCTAGTCTACGAGGAGCCAGACAAACTAATACAGCTAACGCGCATAACCAAACACACAATATTCAAAATTTAATTTAAAACATAAATGTATTGTCATTTATACAAAATGCACAAGGAATGCGAATAAAATAGATATAATGAAACACTAACGTTTAATGAAAGTTCTATCTAAACACACTAATGAATGAACTCAATTAAAATGGAACCAGTAAGAATTTAGAATGCCAAGTAACACATGCAATACCTGATTAGGCTCCGAAGGGTCCTTAGTAAGCGGAGGACAGATAGACAAACACAGGTTAGACAGTTTTATATTTACATCACATAGAAAACGGAAGGAGAAAAGCATATTATAGAAAGCTGATTAAATAAATACCGTGGGACATTCCTCACACACGGCCATCTGATCCCAAACTAAGCAGAACTTGGAAACCAGATAACTGATATACTATATAGTACTTTTTTCTAAACATATAATTATGATTGCTAAACAAACAGACATATTCATGCACACAGATGTCTCTCCTGAGTGGGAATCGAACCCACGACCTGTGACGTGATAGATCGGGTTCATACCAACCACGCCACGTCGGCCCGTCTATTATTGTCTTCTTATGTATAATATATGTAATAATATATGTATATAAAATGGTAAACTGACTGACTGTTGATATATCAACTCACAACCCAAACCGCTGGACCTAGCGACATGAAATTTTGCACATAGATACCTTTTACAGTATAGGCATCCACTAAGGAAGGATTTTTGAAAACTCCACCCCTAAGGGGGTAAAATACGGGTTCGCGGATGAAACAGCGGGGCGGAAGGCTAGTTATATATAAAACTATTATTATATACACATGAGTGATGAGTCAGCAATTGGGTCGAATCTTACAATGAGCCCGAGTTTTCAGTGAAGGAAAACTTCGTGAGGAAACCATAGCACGGTGGTAGGGTACTATGTAGTACCCACCTGGCTGGCTACCACCATCATGTTGAAAATCTGTCTCGTAATACTTACCGGTGTGTTCCGGCAGCTGCACTTGAGAACCAGTTCCTCCTAGACTTTGTGGGATTACCATCTTCGGCCACGTCATTACTTACCATAGTGTGATTGTGTTCAAACAAAGTAAAAAAAAATATCCTAGTGCCAGAATAAAGGGCCAACCTAACTGGCCCTCATGTGAAGTTTTATATGCCTTTGAAATTGTCTCCAAGTGCTGATTTATTTCAAATACCAAAAAACCGTTAATTTCTAAGGTCACATCTAAGCTATTCTTATTTAGTTTTTATATTTTAGTAGTGATCACAAATCTAAAGATTACACAAACACTAACCGTATACCCCCTCACGAAGTTAGCATTGATATAATCGGATCCGGTGATGCCATCTATCTGCGACAGCTTCACCCTGGTCTGGTCGTAAGCCTTGATGTCCGGGTACCGGTTCTTGGGCTGGTTCTCGCGAGCTTCAGACGCGTGTGTGGTGCGATCCGGGTAACATTCCGGCAATACTTGTAGCAGCTGGCAACATTTTGAATAGGTTAATATTAATGATGAAACGGATACGAATGAAATAATCGTACGATATTCGGTATACATGATAAGTTATAAATAGTAATACATTACAATATTTCGTTATCATAGTATTTATTACATTTCTAATAAGTCTTAGTTCGTAGCTTATTTTTCATGAAATGAAAATCAGAATGGTAGTGGGAAAGATTTTTGAAAATTCAGCCCCTAAGGGATTAAAATAGGGGTTCGCGGGTGAAAATGCGGGGCGGAAGGCTAGTATATGTATATAGATAATTAGATTGAATGAGTACCTCAAACTCTTTTTGGAAGCCGTAGTCGGAGTCGACCTGTCTCTCTGCGTACGCGTCGGCCAAGTCTTCCTTTGGTATGGGCGGCATGTCCGGCGGGAGCGCCGACACCATCTGCTGCTTGCCGCGCCCTGTCACGTACCTGAAGGGGGGGGGAGGGGGTCAGTCGTTACAGTAAATATACAGGATGATTTTTTATACATTTTGGTCGAGCAGGTATGGAACAGCTGATAATTTTTTCATGATTTCATATTTAGTCCCATAATAAAAGATGTTAATTTTGATGAGTACCTACTTCCACCCCTGCAAGTATTGCCAGTGACTAAAAAAATCACTCGGTATACAATATATGTAATTTTTAAGATAGTTCATGTATAAATATGTAAAATAGCGCAACGCCCACTGCATCAGTAGTTTGACGATGTTGCAGAATAAAAAATATGTATGCTATTTTAACGAAAAAATAAAAACTTATTCGGGCGCCATGAAGGCAAGAGGCCAGGCACGGCAGGCACACAGTAGGACTTACTTGAAGACAGTCTGCAGCGTGGACATCTCGTGGCCGTGGTGGTGGTGGTGGTGCGTCTTGCGCGTGCGCCGCGTCTGCACCACGCAGAAGGCCACCATGCCCACCAGCACCAGCGCCGCCACGCCGCACGTCGCCTGCCACACAACACGACACGACACGACACACACATATAATATATAAAACATTAAGTATATGTTAAATATAATATTATAAGTAGAATGGTCAATAAATAATTTAGTTAGCCTCTTTTGTGTTTAAGCCATTGGCATTTATAGTAAATTGACATCCTACATCCTACTAACATTATAAGTGTCAAGGTGTGGATGACTCAATCATGCATAAACTGGATGATTTGAATGAAACTTGGCACATAGATAGACCATACCCTGGAATAACTTACAGGCTACTTATTATCCCAAGAAAACGTAGGATCCCTCGGAAACGGGTGAAAAAGCGGGGTAGAAGCTTGTGTGGTATGTAAATATATTCTTTAATACCTGTAATGCTATCTCCATGGTGGTAGACGGCACGGCCAGCGGTGGGTTCGGGGCAGGCATCAGAGGATTCAAACAAGTGCTGTATAACGGCTCGTACTGAGGCATATTCACTGTGGAATCAATGCCATGTATAAATTGGATGAATAGAGAAACTTTAAATATAATCTGAATCTCGGAAACGGCTCCAACGTTTTCCATGAAATTTAGTATGCAGGGGGTGTCGGGGGCGACAAATGGATCTAGCTAGGTTTAATTTTTAGAAAACGTCGTTTTATCTGTGTTATCAGGCAATGAAAAACTACTACAATGTTATTAGAATACGAAGGTAAATTTCGCCACACCGTTATAACACAAGGTTATAACAGCTCAGGTGGGAAGAAATCGGGCGGTCACGAAACCAGAAGACCCCGGTTCGAATCCAGATGTCTCCAATCCGATAATTCTTTTTCCTTTTTTTTCAAGTTCCCTTCTTTTGTTTACCAAAAAAAATAACAAGCAAAGCTCAGTCATCCAGGTACTAATATTGAAGCAAAAACTTTGTACACCCTTTTACGAAAATTTCGCAGACGGAGAAATATCAAATTTAGCACAGTTCAAGTTTATATGGAAAGCTAATATTTTTATATAATACGAATTAGAAAAAAATTCAATCAATAAATAAAGACATTACACACACTACCATGCGTACATATCCATTTTTTTTCTATATAATAAATATATTTTTATGTAATATACATCTGAGTTGGTTTTGAATAGTAATTGCTGAGTTTCTTGCCGGCTCTTCTCAGAAATAGCAACCTTCCGAACCGTGCGTTAGAGTCATACTATTCATAAGTGCTTGCGAAGGCCTATTTGAATAAAAAATATTGTAATTTTAATTTCATTTCAATTAAAACATACCTATCAACTCAACAAACAGTGAGTAGTTAGAGTCCGGGTCCAATGGTCCGTCTACCAGCGGGAGGATATCTTTGTTTTCTTTTAAATTAACAGGCGTATCCATCATCATCCGGTCACTGGCGAAGTCACTGTGGATAGAGCAGCTTTATTAAAGCAACAGCTTTTAGCTATAAACTTATCTATATATTGTCTTCTTTTCACTCGATTTCGATGAAATAAAGCGTATTAGAAGCCTTAAGCCAAGCTGCATTAAACTGTGGAAACTCGTTACTCTGGTTACTGTAAAATGTTTTTTTTTTAAAGTTCTGTATAGTCGACAGATCAATATAATCGATGGATGTCATTACACCATTAAATTAACAATTCTTACTTTTCATAATATCTCTTGGCCCTCGGAGGAACAAATGGGGTGGTAAAATCATAATAATCGTCGGTGGTGGGAGTTTCAGTTGTTGTGGTGGTGGTGGTGGTAGTAGTGGTGGCAGCGAGGTGGTTCGGCCGCTCGAGGCAGATGCGGCACTCATCCGTTGTAAGACTCTTGAGTTTATTGTTGAACACTGATTTACCATCGCCCATTATCAGCTCCCCTTCGTTGGGGAAGTTCTCGCTGTAATTGAAATGCATAAAGGTTAGCAGGTAAAATATATTCTGGATACTTTTTATCCCAGAAAAACATAAGATCCCTCGGGAACGCGAGTGAAACCACGGCATGGAAGCTAGCAATAATCCACCGCAATATTTCATCATTACTAATGGATAATTTTATTATTGATAAGCTTTTTTTTTAGTCTCTTATACCAAAAAAGGAATGTATCCTCCAAAAATGGTTCTATAAAAAGGGTCTGCAAACAAAAAAAAAAAAAAAGAATAACTGATTGACAGACGTATAAACGCACAGCCCAAACTCCTGGGGACTAGGACCGTGAATATTTTTCTGGGTGGGTTTCGTTGATATTAGGTGAAAATTCAACCCCTACGGGGGTAAAACTGCGGGGCGGAACACTCGTATATAATATAGTGAGATAATATCAAACTTACTTGGTGAAAACATCGGTGATGTAAGCGGCGGGTCCGTCCCATTTGTGTGCCTTCTCATAATCAAACACTTTGATGTCTTTGGGCGAAGGCGCTTGCACGTTCCGAGGCAGATGCACCATGTATACCCTGATGAAGAATTCATTCTTGTTATGTCATAACTTATTAAGCTATTGTATAGCTTTTATGGCGGGCTTCGGGCTTTGAGCGCGGCGACCGAATCAAGAAATTTCGTAACGAAAAAACCTAACACCTCCCACATGCTATGCTGTATGCTGTTTGTGAGAAAGTATTTAGGTGTATAGGTATCTATTAATATCAAAGAAAAAACTTGAATTAATATCAAAGAAAAAAAAAAACTGCCTAAATAAAAAAAAAATAAATAATTATAATTGCATAAGTTGATAAAAAATGCTATGCAATAGCTTTACCGCGGCAGTCCCCGAGTGCCAAACGTATTTTTTTTATTCGAATTCAATTATCCTAACTAATATTATAAATGCGAATGAGTTTGTTTATTTGATGACTGAACCGATCGCGATGAAATTTGGTACACAGATAGCCTTTAGTATGGAGACGGACATGGGCTACTTGTTTTCTCACAGGACAAGGACAGCTAGTAATATATATATTTTATTTGAAACCTATAATGAGCTTGAGCTTTCGGTGAAGGAAACCATAGCACGGGACTCGCGCACCGAGGGTTCCGTACAAACTTCGTCCATCGTTCGTCCATCACGGGCGTAACTATGTATGTATGGGGACACCCTTTAATTTTCAACTTTTTTTTTCCTTCATTTGTGTTGTAAGACCTTGCTTTTTGCCAAATTCCGTGATACTAGGTCAACGGGAACTACCACAAAACAAATAAAAGGGCAAAAAAATCGCGTTAGTTGTATGGGAGCCCCCTTCAATATTTATTTTATTTTGTTTTTAGTATTTATTGTTATAGCGGCAACAGAAATACATATTTTGTGAAAATTTCATCTCTCTAGCTATAGCGGTTCTTGAGATACAAACTGAAGACAGACGGACAGACAGACGGACGGACAGACAGCGAAGTCATAGTAATAGGGTCCCGTTTTTACCCTTTGGGTACGGAACCCTAATAAAAATGCAGGAATAACGATATAGATGTAATTGAATCCACAAGACAGATCTAATTTTATCAATTAAGGACGGTAACTCAAACTAATCCTTTTTAACAATTTAATCAGCGACAGTATAATCTAAGATAAGATAAGTCATCAACTATAAATTGCACTGAGGCTAATTTGTAATTGAGAATAATAATTAATTTGTTTGCACAAATCCAAAGTGTCAAGGATAAGCCAGTAGCGGAGTACAACGAGTGCACCGTGCCACGCCAGAGCCAAGACTGCCTTATCGACGATCGCTCCGACCCTTTTATACAGGTAGGAAAACAAGTCGAATAGTGGGGAGAGTGGGGAGATTGATGACGCGTTTGGTTGGCGTGGTCGGTGCACGTGCTGCTTAAGAAATTCTTGCTACGTTGCTCGTACGACGACTCAGGCGCCGTCATATACAAACCTTGTCCTGACAATAACGAACACAATAAAAAAAGAAATATAAAAATTGGTGCAGTCGTTCGGAAGTTATGCGCGTACATACATTTCGACGATTAATTTTTATTTATACAGATAGATATATAAGATGGTCTGTACCTGTAACAACATATTGGTCCATTTCTTTCTGATACCCTCGGCAAGTACAATTTGAATCTGTATTTATCTTCATCTAATATCTGAAATGAATAAAGATAAGGATTACAATGTTTTAAATACAAGATTTTAATTTAAGATTTGCTTATTATTGCAATATTGTTATTGTTTCAGTTTGAACACCTATCGCGATCTTCTTATAGCGTGCGTTCTTATTTGCCGCGTGCGCGTCATGTAGACAGACAGTCGGTTACCTTCCTCCACCGCGGGCTGGGCGGGCCGGGCGGCGCGCGCGCGGTGGTGCAGGCCGCGTGCGCGTCATGTAGACAGACAGTCGGTTACCTTCCTCCACCGCGGGCTGGGCGGGCCGGGCGGCGCGCGCGCGGTGGTGCAGGCCGCGTGCGCGTCATGTAGACAGACAGTCGGTTACCTTCCTCCACCGCGGGCTGGGCGGGCCGGGCGGCGCGCGCGCGGTGGTGCAGGCCGCGTGCGCGTCATGTAGACAGACAGTCGGTTACCTTCCTCCACCGCGGGCTGGGCGGGCCGGGCGGCGCGCGCGCGGTGGTGCAGGCCGCGTGCGCGTCATGTAGACAGACAGTCGGTTACCTTCCTCCACCGCGGGCTGGGCGGGCCGGGCGGCGCGCGCGCGGTGGTGCAGGCCGCGTGCGCGTCATGTAGACAGACAGTCGGTTACCTTCCTCCACCGCGGGCTGGGCGGGCCGGGCGGCGCGCGCGCGGTGGTGCAGGCCGCGTGCGCGTCATGTAGACAGACAGTCGGTTACCTTCCTCCACCGCGGGCTGGGCGGGCCGGGCGGCGCGCGCGCGGTGGTGCAGGCCGCGTGCGCGTCATGTAGACAGACAGTCGGTTACCTTCCTCCACCGCGGGCTGGGCGGGCCGGGCGGCGCGCGCGCGGTGGTGCAGGCCGCGTGCGCGTCATGTAGACAGACAGTCGGTTACCTTCCTCCACCGCGGGCTGGGCGGGCCGGGCGGCGCGCGCGCGGTGGTGCAGGCCGCGTGCGCGTCATGTAGACAGACAGTCGGTTACCTTCCTCCACCGCGGGCTGGGCGGGCCGGGCGGCGCGCGCGCGGTGGTGCAGGCCGCGTGCGCGTCATGTAGACAGACAGTCGGTTACCTTCCTCCACCGCGGGCTGGGCGGGCCGGGCGGCGCGCGCGCGGTGGTGCAGGCCGCGTGCGCGTCATGTAGACAGACAGTCGGTTACCTTCCTCCACCGCGGGCTGGGCGGGCCGGGCGGCGCGCGCGCGGTGGTGCAGGCCGCGTGCGCGTCATGTAGACAGACAGTCGGTTACCTTCCTCCACCGCGGGCTGGGCGGGCCGGGCGGCGCGCGCGCGGTGGTGCAGGCCGCGTGCGCGTCATGTAGACAGACAGTCGGTTACCTTCCTCCACCGCGGGCTGGGCGGGCCGGGCGGCGCGCGCGCGGTGGTGCAGGCCGCGTGCGCGTCATGTAGACAGACAGTCGGTTACCTTCCTCCACCGCGGGCTGGGCGGGCCGGGCGGCGCGCGCGCGGTGGTGCAGGCCGCGTGCGCGTCATGTAGACAGACAGTCGGTTACCTTCCTCCACCGCGGGCTGGGCGGGCCGGGCGGCGCGCGCGCGGTGGTGCAGGCCGCGTGCGCGTCATGTAGACAGACAGTCGGTTACCTTCCTCCACCGCGGGCTGGGCGGGCCGGGCGGCGCGCGCGCGGTGGTGCAGGCCGCGTGCGCGTCATGTAGACAGACAGTCGGTTACCTTCCTCCACCGCGGGCTGGGCGGGCCGGGCGGCGCGCGCGCGGTGGTGCAGGCCGCGTGCGCGTCATGTAGACAGACAGTCGGTTACCTTCCTCCACCGCGGGCTGGGCGGGCCGGGCGGCGCGCGCGCGGTGGTGCAGGCCGCGTGCGCGTCATGTAGACAGACAGTCGGTTACCTTCCTCCACCGCGGGCTGGGCGGGCCGGGCGGCGCGCGCGCGGTGGTGCAGGCCGCGTGCGCGTCATGTAGACAGACAGTCGGTTACCTTCCTCCACCGCGGGCTGGGCGGGCCGGGCGGCGCGCGCGCGGTGGTGCAGGCCGCGTGCGCGTCATGTAGACAGACAGTCGGTTACCTTCCTCCACCGCGGGCTGGGCGGGCCGGGCGGCGCGCGCGCGGTGGTGCAGGCCGCGTGCGCGTCATGTAGACAGACAGTCGGTTACCTTCCTCCACCGCGGGCTGGGCGGGCCGGGCGGCGCGCGCGCGGTGGTGCAGGCCGCGTGCGCGTCATGTAGACAGACAGTCGGTTACCTTCCTCCACCGCGGGCTGGGCGGGCCGGGCGGCGCGCGCGCGGTGGTGCAGGCCGCGTGCGCGTCATGTAGACAGACAGTCGGTTACCTTCCTCCACCGCGGGCTGGGCGGGCCGGGCGGCGCGCGCGCGGTGGTGCAGGCCGCGTGCGCGTCATGTAGACAGACAGTCGGTTACCTTCCTCCACCGCGGGCTGGGCGGGCCGGGCGGCGCGCGCGCGGTGGTGCAGGCCGCGTGCGCGTCATGTAGACAGACAGTCGGTTACCTTCCTCCACCGCGGGCTGGGCGGGCCGGGCGGCGCGCGCGCGGTGGTGCAGGCCGCGTGCGCCGCGTGCCCGCGCCGCCGCGTGCGCGTCATGGCGCTCAGCTGCACCGAGTACTGCGTGTTGGGCTGCAGCTCCTCGAACCTGGGGGGGGGGGGGACACATTACACTACACTACATGCGCTATACAGTATACAGATGCTCCTACTAATATGGATCAAATCGAACAGTTACATACGTAGGGTTCCCGAGAAAAAAAAGTAGCCTATGTCCTTCTCCATCCCGTAGGCTATCTGCGTCCCAAATTCATCGCGAACGGTTCGTCAAGTCAAAGTCAAAGTCAAAGCCATTTATTCAGTTTAGGCCCTAGGAGGGCACTTATGAAGGTCGAATTTACTGAAGCTACCACCGATTCGGAAATCAGCCTTCAACTGAGAAGATTACTTCGTAGGTTTAGACGTGAAAAGTTAACAAAGAAATAAACAAAAAAACTCACTTTCGCATTTATAATATTAGCTAGGATCTATCCCCGTTCTATTTTTGATTGAACAAAAGTTCTACATAATTAATTTTGTAACTTTATTTGGTATAAATGTATGTTAAATTTTTGGGTAAAAAGCCATGCCCGTGCAATAGGGTATTTTACTCTATATGAGAAAAACTCTAAAAATGCACAATTTAGATAGCTTAGGCAATAAGCAGTCGGAAAATGTTAGTTTTAGTTCATAAAATAACTTAATTAATTTTAAAATTAATTTCAAAGTTTTCAGTTTTTTTAATCTGTTTCTAAACAACCGAAACAGTAGCCGCCATTATAATGACGTCATACGGTGCTGTATGTAAACTAAAAAGTGTCAACTGAAGTATAATTATTATTATTTTTACACTAGTATAGTAGTATTCATTCAGGAACAGCACACAAATAAAAAGGATAATAGCTCATTTTTAATTTATAAAATTTTATAAGTCCAATTGAGACCAATATCAGCGCATTTATTTACTTACAAGAGACCAAATAACGTCATGACCGTAGACTAACATGGCGTCCAGCGTTTTCATAAAACTACGCGCGAAAATTGAAAATGTAAAATTTTAATGCATTTTTATGGCACTTATCGATTGAATAAAATTTTTGTGTTTTTTTTGGTGGCTTATTAGCACCTTAGGAACGAATTGAGACACTTTTCAAAAATGGGTGTAATACCCTATTTGATCCATATTTCCTGTATAATTTAGTATAATATAATATAATATTACCTTACACTGCTTGAATGGTTTGTCGTGAATTTGGATAGTGGCCCCCATGTGTCCTCTTTTTCTATCCCGTTACGGTCTATATACTTAGCGTAACCCATTACTTCCATCTGAAACGACAACAATTTAGCTTTCATATCGATCAAAATTGATGTAGGAACGTTTTTATTTATAAAAATTATACTTTCGTAAAAAAAGACAAATTTAAGCCCAATCTGTACCTATTAACATTCTGACGCGTGCAGTTGCATTTTAGAGGGACTACTAATGCCTCTCCTAAAAGTTATAATCGATTCCGTAACGCAGACCGCCTATGGCATGGAGAAGGACATGGGCTACTTTTTTCTCGGGAACGCGGGTGAAACTGCGGGGGACAGCTACTACATTATGAACGGATAAAGTTCACATCATATTTTTAAAACCGGCCAAGTGCGAGTCGGACTCGCGAACGAAGGGTTCCGTACCATTATCTATAAAAACGGCAAAAAAAACGCGTTTGTTGTATGGGAGCCCCCCTTAAATATTTATTTTATTTTGATGATTTTTAGTATTTGTTGTTATAACAGAAATACATAATTTGTGAAAATTTCAACTGTCTAGCTATCGCGGCTCTTGAGATACAGCCTGGTAACAGACAGACGGACGGACAGACAGCGAAGTCTTAGTAATAGGGTCCCGTTTTTACCTTTTGGGTACCTAAAAACACCTCTATGGAGCTTTATACAGAATGTTTCTCAAAATTTTATAAATTTTTTTTTCGATTAAACTTAACATCTAAAGAAAAAAATGTAACAACGCCATAATCTCGTACGACCGTTTATATGGAACGTATGATATGACTCACAATATATCCCTTGATCTCAGCATTGGGATGGAGCGGTGGCTTCCATGTGACATTCATGAAGTTGTCGCCGCAGTAACTGGTCACGTCGGCGGGCACCCCCGGCTTGCCATCCAGGGTCGCTGCCTCCATCTCTTGAGACCAGTTCCCGCATTCATTCGTGTAATCCGAGCATGCCTGTACCTGAAATATGCATACAGATTTGGAGTGCATAGTCACAAGCAACATTAAACCTAGTTAATTTCAAATAGACTCAGGTAATAATACCCTAGAATTGTTTGTACACAAATAATTGTAAGTTTATTCAAGAACCCAAAAACAAAGATACAGAAGAAGTATGGTGTACCTTAAAAACGTATGTTGTATGTGGTTCCAATTGACCAAACATATAGGGGAGATTTCTACCGCCGCTCAATGTGAAGGTTTGCTCTAATGTATTATTCTGGCCCTTCTTCCTCGCTGTCAGCAAATAATAGTGTATTAAATGTTCTATTTCAGGGGAAGGGGCTTCCCAACCGATCGTCACGGACGTCGCCGAGAATCCATTGATAGATATTTGCGGAACAAACGTAGGCTCCTTGTCTAACGTTTTTACATGCTTATAAGTATCGGTGCGTTCATCAAGAGCAGTCTTAACTAACATTCTCACTTCGTAGGTAGTAGATTTATTCAAGTCATTGAGAACAAAAGTAGTGCTCGATTCGTTGATCTTTGTGCTATATTTCAAGGTATTATTACTAATAGGTGATAGTGGTTCTCGAAACATGAGTGAAATTCTTGTTATTGGTAGATTGTATGGCTGAACAGTCCAATTGACATAAAGTTGGGTCGGGCTAATAGGTATTACTTCGTTGATGTTGATTTCAGGCGGAGCATAGACAATCACATCCATGCTACCTGAAGCATTAGTCGATGTTTCGTTGTCGAACACTTCACATACATATGTGCCATTGTACTCTGGGGCGTTTATAGTAAACGAATAATTACTCTGAAACTGTTTGGGAGAGATCTTTCTTGTGTTAATATTTGTAATATTTGCATCTATTTCTTGGCCATTCTTGTACCATCTCACTTCGCTCAGGTTGTATACTGTAATTTAAAGGTTAGTTAAAACACATATCGCGTCAAATTGCTTAAAGTCTGTTTTACAAATGTCGAGTACCTACTATTATTTACACTACACTAATATTATAAAGAGGTAAAGTTTTTAAGTTTGATTGTAGGATAATCCGATTTTGAATAATCATTAAATAATAGGAAGGTGTACCATATAAATCTAGATAGATAGATTTAACTTATGCTATGTAGAAACAGATCTCTTAGAGGAACTGTTAAACCACCACATTTATTTTATGGTGAGTAACTTGGTGATTGTAACCAGCCCTTAATCTCATGGTTGTTTATAAGAATATATCGTAAGTTCTACAGCTGTAATACTTATCATTTCAATGGCATTTAATTTTGTAATATTAGATAAATACAGCCCTAACAAATAGATGGCCAGACACACACCATAGTCTCACTTATGGGTTCCTTCTTATCATTTTGGTGTGGAACCCTAAATACAAGATGTACAGTGGCAACTCACCTTCAAATACACATGTCAAAGTAACATTGGCATTACGTGAGGCATACTCTTTGATAGGTCCCGTAGTGTTGAACACCAACTTGGCTGGGAAGCTTAATTTTAAAAAGAAAGTTTCATGCTGTCCATCTGCCAACCCTTCCCCCATTTTAGGCAGACATGTGTAGTTCCCAGCATCGTCCGCTGTCAGATTGGCAATTGTTAATGTTGATATTTTAGTTATTATCTTGTCTCCATAACCATCTGTTCCTTCTGCTGATTCTTCTAGTGGGTCTGCTTTTATCCTGCCGAATATATAAATAGCAATAACAAATACAAAACTGGCCACGTGCGTGTTGGAGCACGGGCAGTATAGGGTTCCGTAGTCAGTGAGATAATCACAGTCTATGTAACTTTTACAGTCGGCCAACGGACGCGTCTAGACAGAGCAATCATGCGGGGTTTGCGGGGTGAGAGAGGGGCGGTAGCGAGCCCAAGCTGTCATACACTCGCTCTCTACAAAAGCAGCATTTCTCGTGACTTCAAGCGCGATGGACCAATGTATGTTTTATACGCTGTGGAGATATACAGTATAAAACCTATTGTATATACCGGCAATACTTATCCTTTTAAATTCATCAGTAAGTATATGTATATATTTCTATCACGTTCTCAACAACGGCTCTAACGATTTCGATGAAAGTTGCAATATGGCGATAATTTACGGGGGCGAAAAATCAACCTAAAAAACATGGTTTTCTCTATTTGCACCCGAGCAGAGCTCGATCGACCAGGTACTATAACTTATTCTAAACTCAGTACACCGGTACTTCGTACCACGTGAGATCGATAATATTGGCCGAATCGATGTTTCAGCTGTTCTTTTGGGATTTCCCTTTCCATTTTATGGATAACTAGAGGAGAGAGGGGACTAGTGATATATTAGTTTGATGTACATAATCCAATACTTTTTGATAATTTGTAGCTTCAGCACCTAACTTCATTTGGGCAAACATACAATGTGACAGTACTTAAGCGTTATAGAATGCATCATTTTGTAACAATAGTTTACCAGTAGCTATTTAATTTGACATTCTTTTCCTGTCCCTCCTCCCCCCCAACAAACCGCTGGACACTCATAACTAGCAACAGATTGTAATGTGGTTTAAATGTAAATGACGCAAAATAATAAGTTTTAATTTCCTTGTAGACTATAGAGGCAGAGTTCCAAACCACATTTTAGTTTACAATAAGTTATTAAAGCTTATTATATTCAATAACTCGTTTATTAATAGAAGTTATGGTTTGATCAAAATACATAGTTTAAGATGTTTTAATAATATTTATATTAATTCATAATAGGGTATATATCATAGGCCTGTACCATAGAATCTATTGTCTATGGCATAGACTAATATGAACAATAAAAAGCATTTTTATTTTATTTATATACACTAGCGGGCGGGGCGGGCGGGGCGTTTGCCCCGGCTTCGCACGGGTAGAAGAGCATAATATATTATGCCTACATTTTTTGCATCAGCTTGTTGCGTGGCGACAGGCGGGCAGTGGAGCGCGGACGGAGGTGGCTGCATCAAACGAGACCCGTCTTCGTGTCGCGTTGGTGCGAGACCGCTTGAATTTATTTTCTCGCGCGTAATTTTTAATTTACGATAGCTCCTAAGATAGTCATTTAATTTAAATTTAATAAAACATAAAACGCATCAAAATTCCATTCAATTTCGCTGGGAATTGACAGCGTTCGTTGTGTTATATGTTTAGTCTCGGTAAATTTATTTCAAATGATTTTTTGAATGCATATATTTTTTATTCGACAGATAAGTAGTTGCTTTCGGAGTGGTTAAAGTGTGATTTCTCTAAACCATTACTTTGTAATAGAAAAAAATATATGTTGCAAGGGTCAAATTCAGAAATTTATATCTTTTTAAAGCAGTTTAAATAAGAAATTGAGACGATTTTGAAAAAAAGTAACTAGATAAGATTATTGTAGAGGATTTGCCGACAAATGTAATCTGAATACATTTCTTGTTTTTGTTATATTTTTTTCGTAGCGTGTGCATGAATGAGACCCTCTACGCGTGGAACGTAAATAGAGGTATGTTTAAAGCCTCACAAAGCTAATAAAAGTGGCGTCAAATTAAAAAATAAAATATGTATTGGAAACTTCAAATCTCACACTTTAAAATAACGTAAAATATATTTCATTTATTGCTTTTCTGATGACTAAAAAACAATATTTCTTTTCTGATAAATTCCACAAGAACACTGATTTTAGGGAGACTGGAGCCTTAATACTGTATTTGTGTAAATAGCTTTCCAATTACCGCTTTATAATTGCCCATTTTGTTATATCTCAAAGGGTTTAGACAGCTTTTTCGTTGAAAGCTCCCAGGCGGCTTATTTTTTTCCGACACCTCCAACAAATATCATATTTATTTTAGCCAATTGATACAAAGACTTCACAAATTATATACTAAAACCTTCCTCTTGAATCACTCTATCTATTAAAAAAACTGCATCAAAATCCATTGCGTAGTTTTAAAGATCTAAGCATACATAGGGTCAGACAGCGGGAAGTGACTTTGTTTTATACTATGTAGTGATAGTGATGCTCCTGTTCTAAGCTTGTGTCTAGCCAGAATCTCACCGTGGTTAACGATGTGGGCGAAAGTGGTAACCACACCTAGCCTAGACCCTAGAAGGAACTGGCTCTCAAGTACAGCTGCTGGAATATACCGGTAGGTGTTTGGCCACAAATCAACTTAGGGCTTGTAGGGTAGGAGCAGAGTCAATTTCGTGCAATTGGCATTTCATTTTTCGGAGTAGACTCCCTGTATATGTGAATTATATTTACCGTTCCCCGTTTGTGATAGGATTTCCTTGAAAAGACCATTGCACAGTCTTAGTCTCTGGCGGCACAGTACAGCTGATGTTTGTAGAGTCCCCAACTTCACCTCTCCTTTCTTCTATTGATTTGAGTGCTGTAAGTATCAAAATATGAAAATGGTTAGGAGCCAATCTGAATGTATAAAGTTTAAAGTCTTGTCTGATCAATGACTTGAAATTTAAAAGGTGTGTTCTGTGAAATGTAGGCATCCACTAAAAAGGATTTTTTCGAAAATCAACCAAAAAAAGGTTGAAAAGGACTGCAAAAATTTGTTAAACATTCATTACAATTGTACACTTTGTGCAGATTGGAACTTCGTTTTATAACGTAGCAGTGTACAGTCAGCGTCAAAAGTAGATTGGCACTGTAGTACTGTGTCACATTACACAAGTATTCATAATTTTCATACAAACTGTCAAGAGAATTTCAATAGATTATTATGAAAGGGTACTAAAGCGCCAATCTACTTTTGACGCTAACTCTACTAAGAAACGATTTTCCGAAATTCAACCATTAAGGTGATAAAATATGGGAACGCGAGTGAAACCGCGGGGCGAAAAGCTAGATTAAAGCTATTTTATGATCATAGACAAAACAACAAAGTTTTAAATAGCAAGTCAGGGTATATTGGCGTTAACCTTATCTATGATATACACAATAAATTAATGAGTTACTATTTTAGCTTATTATATATAGCTCTCAGATAAATCCAGGCACAGGATGTTTGTTTTGTTCATCATTAAGAGTAACAATGAATTTGTAGGTATCTAACATAGATAGCATATGTCTTTAATGCCCCTAGCATGGGTACACACATTCTCTGTTATTTAATGACTATGGCATATATGCTTCGTCAAAAAATTGTAGTAATAGAAGGGTATTTTGAAGACATTTCAGAATCACACTACAGGGATGAAATCCATTTGGACAAGCGCTAGACCAAGTGCATTGAACTAGTTTAAAGATGAGATAAAAACTTTGCTAGGTTTTTTTGTTTTCTTTTTTTTACCATCTTTATATGATAAAAACTAGAGATGAAACGGATATCCGGTAGCTATCTGGTACCCGGCCTATCCAGCTTAAATTTATCCGCCGGATACCGGATAACAAGCGAGTATCCGGCCGGATACCAGATTAACAATTTTTTATGTAGGAACTAATGTTTATGTTTATGTAGGAACCTGCCAAGATGTTTTCGATTTAATTTTCGTCGCAATTTTTTTTAAATATAACACTTTTTTTTATAGCCTCAAACTACAAAAGGAAGTTTTTTTACTAACCTCAAATTATCGTCTATGCACTAAATTCAATAAGTCAATGAAATATTTGCTAACTTCACTCATGAAGGAAAAGGCCCGAATTCACCTGAGTTTGCTAGATTGTTCGTGTGCCAGCTATGCAAGCTCGCTCGTTACGATACGCCAATCGGCAATGTGCGGCCGGAAATCTGGTTTCAAGGTTGGCCGGATATCCGGTATCCGGCCAATCAGCTATCCATTTCATCTCCAAAAAAACTTTTTAGCCATAATCAGATGTGATGTGGCCCATGGTAATTAAAGAGTGAGTCTTGTTCGATTAAATAACACCTTAAAGGTTGAAAGAAATTTAATTTCACTGGTATTTGCTACTAGGTATTTGCCATTTTTTTAGACTTTTTACATTATAATTTGTGTTCATGAGGTTGTATAACAATTTGTTTATACATTTCTAAACACTTTCCTTATATCTCTGGCTACTGTTGCTGACTACCGGCTTTACATTTGGCATCTCTAGGTACTCACTCATGTATCTATGTTCTAAGCCAGTGTGCTTGAGATGTTTCTTAGAGCAATTTCAGGAGGTAGTCAGTTTCTGCGGCCTCAGATATTACATCCTAGCTGCCAATTTGGTAGATGAAATTGAATGGCTTTTTAAGTGCAAGATACTTCATGCTTTCCTTTGTTGGTAGGATGTTATTATATAAAAGAGATTTTGTTAGTTTTATCAATTCATTAGGTGTGTTGTACTCTTTTTGTATTTCTCATTTATTATCTATCAAATAGATATTTGATGGATAATAAATTGAAATACATTAGAAATGGGGTTGAAGTTTTTTTTGTTCAATTATAACCAGTTTTAATTTAAGTTGAACATGATTATACATAGTGGTCAAGAGGATAAATATAACAATATGTGTTAAAACCACATAATAGATGTCTCATGCATTATAATAATGTTTTTTAAAATTAATGAAATTATACAGGATAATATGTATGATTACTGATTTTGTAGTTCAACAGTTTTAGGTAGATTTTCTATGAAACTCAAAGGAATGGAACAGAATTTGAATTTAATGTCTGCTAATTTTAGACCTAGCTTCCACCCCGCGGTTTCACCTGCGGTCTCATGGGATCTTATATTTTCCCGGGATAAAAAGTAGCCTATAGCCTTCCTCGATAAATGGGCTTCCAAAACTAACATAATTTTTCAATATGTATCCATTTTTGTTCTCTTTTTTAGGGTTCCGTACCCAAAGGGTAAAAACGGGACCCTATTACTAAGACTTCGCTGTCTGTCTGTCCTTCTGTCTGTCTCCAGGCTGTATCTCAAGAACCGCGATAGCTAGACAGTTGAAATTTTAACAAATTATGTATTTCTGTTGCCGCTTTAACAACAAATACTAAAAACAAAATAAAATAAATATTAAAGGGGGGCTCCTATACATACATAGTTACGCCAATTAATAAAGACCTCTGAGTTGTATGGGTGCTCATACAATTTAGAGTTCTAGCTTAATTGGCACAAATCTCAAATAAGGTAAATAAATAAAATTGTGCATTTCCCGTGATGGACGAATGATGGAAGTTTGTACGGAACCCTCGGAGCGCGAGTCCAACTCGCACTTGGCTGGTTTTTTATACCTTGTATAGGCTTCTGTGGCCACAATCTCACTATGGTAAGTGATGATGTGGCCGAAGGTGCCTAGACAACTCCATTGTGCTACAAAATAATTAAACCTAAGAATTCCTAAGTAATAACACCCAAGATGCATTTCAGCATTTTAGACCGCCAACATTGGCTATACTTGATTTGTGCAAGCGTGGCTTGTCCACCATTGGCAGCTATACTCAACAATAAACAGGTCACAGAAAAATACTAAATAAAATTTTAAATCACTACATTAATTTATGAGTTTTATTTAAATGAAACAGTTTAAACTCTTGATTTTGGGGTTTGGCGTACAGGAAACAGGCTATGTTGATTGATAAGCGATCCTAAATTATCTGAGTAGGTGATTTGTTATACTACCTAACTATACTAGTACCTTAGAAAAATATAATAATAATAAACAAGTACAAATTTCCCTTTAGTAGGAAAATTACTGAAGGATATAAGTAAATAGTGTCATAAATATGTGATATATTATCCTGGTAACTATTACAAGTTCAAATGTTTAATACAATTAGTACACACAGTCAACAAACTTTAAGCATAAAGAGATTTCCAACCTTTTCGCTTGCAAGCAGTAATCATAGCTAGCCCCGGCCATTGTCTAGACAAAAGCCCTTTTTTAAAATTTATTTGTTTTGACTACTTATATGATAAGCGCATTGTCCACTTGAATTATTGTACCATTGTACCTTGGTACTATTGTACCAAGGCAGCCAAAGTAGCTGGTGGCCAGTGGTGGCCACTGTACACAAAAAGTAGTCTTATGGTGGTCTTGCTTGAAGTTTGTTGACTGTACATTGTTATGTACTGACATTATTATGTACAGTCAACATAGCATAATGGTTGATAATTGGGCTACAATTTGAAAAGTCATTTATGTTATAAACTATATTAATATATAAAAAGGACGAAGTCTGGTTATCTTCTCAATCTCATACACTATGTAGTTATATTTTGAGTAGTAACAATTTATGGCCAGGATACATAAAAACATAGAATAAACCGGAACATGTTCCATTGTCACCAACAGGAATAAGCTAATTGACAACATTACATAGCCTCTGCCGCATATAAATTTTATTAGATGAAACACATCTATTGAAAAAAATGCGCGTACTCTTACAAAAAATATACGCGAACTGATTAAGTACGAAACTCGTACAATATATAAGTAAAAGAATTCATATCGTGAATTATAATTTGGGAAACAAAATAAATTTGTTTATTACTCACCTAAAATTGGATAACATAATCCGATACACATGAAATACAGAACAGCAGCGGTACACTTCCCGACTGTATGACCCATTGTCATGGCGGAAGCGCCTGCTTTTTACATAAAGTAGACCAAATGCCGAGATAATAAACTCATCACACGATTATTAAACCATTTTCTATTAACTTGTACAGTGATAGCACTGATTTTTCCTTTACTAATCACACAAAATTACAAAGCGGCTGACACCCAAAGCCGTACAAACAATCCTACTGAAGAGTGCTTCCAACTCTTGAAATATATATAATCCTCCCGGGGTTTTGCCAATCCTACTGTTTAACTTTGACATGCTACTAATAATAACGTAATTAAATTGCCCGCGGATAGTACTCTTGAGAAACGCATTGTGTCTCATAAAGTTAATGAGTATCAAAAAGCTAAAATAAAATAGTATTTTTTTAATATGATCTAGTTATTATTTATAATGGGATACTTTTTTGAGGAATAAAGAGTATTTTTTTGTTTCCGGCATTTTTACTATCGCCTGTCAATGTTAGGGATGTCCATTTCTTCTATTGCATGTAATGTAATTCACGATATCGATTCCGTGTTGATTGTTCGATTTTATTTATTACAATACTGGCAAGCAGGCAGGCGGTCCACCTGATGGTAAGTGGCTACCGTCGCCTATGGACATGGATTGCCAGTGTGTTACCGACCTTTATAAAGCCTAGACTAGACCTAGACTGTCGCCAAACACCTATTGGTGAGTTCCGGCAGCTACACTTGAAAGCCAGTTCCTTTTAGGCTTTGTGTAAGCACACAAAGCCTTCAGCCTTATCATCACTTACAATAGTGAGATTATGGTCAAACACAAAAATGAACCATAAAAAATGTGGCAGACCGTTGTTAGCCATTTTTTTATTTAATATTGATACTGAAATCAGAATTCTTTCCGACTCGCTTAAGTAAAAAAACAATAAACAAAAAAAGATAGATTGATAAACAACAGAGATTTTTAATCTGTATTTTATTAGAAGATATATCGGATTATTTAAATCTTTTTTCGACACGGGTACAACCCTATTTGACATTTTCGTCTGTCATATTTTTGACAATCAGTCAGTATGTATTTTCTGTTCGGTTTCGGTTTGTTTGTGTACAGAGTTTGAGCTTTTTAGTTCCTCATTTACTGTTACTAAACCATTGAAAATAACATACTTTTGACGTCGCTGCACCGTGCATGTCTGTGTTGTGTTGTTTATTAGTAAAGACAGGACTTTTTGTGATATATTGGAAATGGCGACTGTGAGACGATGTCTCAACTTCTTGTAATGAGGGATAGCCCATTTATCGAGGAAGGTTATAGGCTCCTTTTTATTCCGGGAAAACGTAAGATCCCTCTGAAAACCGCGGGGTGGAAGCTAGTTATCTATATAAGTATATATTTACAAAAGAAAAGTAGCGTTATATCAGTTACCTGGCTTCCATAGCGTAAGTTTTAACACTGAGCTACTGGATATCATAATGACGACTTCTTCTATGCGTCTTCTATGCGTTTTAATTAATCGTAGGACTGTGAGGACCAGTCGGAATAAGGTTTGGTCGAAACTAACCTCAAAATATTAATTTAACTTTTGTTAAATATCTTGGAAATGCAATTACATTTTATGTCGAATTTTTTGAGAAAATATTTAGACATGTCATAGAGTAGAATTAAGGTGATTTGATTAAGACACAAAAATCCTGAATGAAGTACATTTGTCCATACTGCCATGGGCATTCTCCTTTAAGAAAAAAAACATGTGACGAGTCGTTTTCGGAATGTTTGGGATGCGATCATAGTGGTAAGATTGCTGAATTTAATATTTGTTGCTACTTTATAATAGTTCTGCTAATAATAAAGTGAAAATGATGACAAAACTAAATGAATGCAACCGCTTTGCTGATCGAAAATATTTGCTTTGAAAGTCAGGTAACTGATATACTACTTCTTTATATAGATAAATTACACCCAGACTCAGAACAAACAGACATGTTTATGTACACAAATGTCTGTCCTGTCTGTCCTAAAATACAATATTTTGTATTTTATAGCAAAATCTAGCCAAGTTTTCCTTTGGCATTTTTTGTTAAAACGTGTGGTACACACGTTTTTATTTTCAAGTTGTGACAATAGTGTCTGTACGCCCGTTTCCCTTCTGTCTGTCCATCAGAAAGATTAGAAAGAAAACATCACTGTGTAGTGGCAATAAACTATTTTTATCCTTTTAACCGAAATTAATTGAATACTGAATGTTTTACAATAATTTGCTCACGTGACAATTTTCCAACTTACAGGAATTTATTTAATTGATGGAAGCATTGGATGAAACTATTTTATTTTCTGTGGTTTGGTTTTATATAAATTCCATAGACAAGTTTTATATATTCTCAATACACAGACAGACTAGAGTCCGCACCACCACTGAATTCCGCCTTTCAAAGAGCATTGTCTTTTATCATATGCCTCATTTACATTCAGCTGTAGTGAGCAGGGAAGTGGGCAGGACGAGTATGTAAACGTATTCTTCTCTTGCCACTGCTTAATGCCACTCGCGCTGCCCAGCGCTCCCCAAAAGAGCGGTTTTTAGTGCGGACTTCAAAGGACCGGCAGCGCGAGCGGTAGGGCGTGTTTACATTCAAATATAATGCCTCGTAGAATTCTTCTGCATTATAAAATATTATCTTAAGCAGGTTGGTAGGTACTTACAAAGTTCTATTACGATGAATAGATATCATCCACCATCTTCTACGACGTCTTTTCTTTTTTTTCATTTGATTTATTTTTAACTGACGCACACAATTATGTATCGCTAAAAGACACAGCGCGGACGCTGCAAAAATTTCAACGTCTGCCATTGCCGGAACTTGAAAGCAAAGTGAGAGGAAGGGCAGTATGTAAAAACACATATCCCTCGATCCTGCCACAGCAGTATTAAGGGAATTATTGCCGGCAGCGCGAGGAGCAGCGATAGGGGCTGAATGTAAATGAGGCAATAGAAACTGAAACGCTAGATCCCATCAAAAACATAACATGATGATGATGGGAGGCGGCTCCCGGGAGTGATGAATAAAACCACCCCGTGCGAGTGCTGCAGTGACACTGATTTATTTATAGTTTGATGTTTGATGATAATTGCTTCATTCACCAATACAAAATTGCAAGCTTAGCTACACGTTTGCGGCATACATAAAATCTATATGAAAAAAAACTAAATACACATGTACAGCTGCCCGTACAATAATATCTTAATATATAAAATCCCCGTGTCACGATGTTGGTCCGCGATAAACTTCGAAACTACACGTTATTATTTTCAGAAAGTTTTATTCCGATTTTTTCCTTTTATATCGGGAATGCAGGTGAAACGTAAGGATGAAACAGGTAGTACATCTAATATATAAAATTCTCGTGTCCAATGTTAGTTACCATACTCTTCCGAAACGGCTCGACCGATTTATATGAAATTTTGTGTGCATATCGGGTAGGTCTGAGAATCGGCCAACATTTATTTTTTAAGCCACTGCACGAGTGAAACCGCGGGGGACAGCTAGTATTAATATAAATTATAGCTACGCGTGACGGGCTTAACTTGGTGTGGTGTGTCAAGGCCAAAGTCTTTATACTTACCAGAGAGAGAGAATGTAATCACTACGTTTAATACACAAAGAGAATACAACCACTACGTTAACTTACTAACCGAGCATGATGAGCAGAGCAGATACTTTAACTTTATTCTAGTCTGTGGTCAAGCATAAACAAACAAGCATTTTTTTGTCTATTGGTTCGCTCATTGCCATTTGAAGGAAAATCATTATTTTAGTAGAAATTATCTAAATATGAATATCCTTCTGGGCTTTGTGTGCTTACCACCTTCGGCCACATCATCACTTAACATTGGGGTAAAAACACAAGCCTATACAAAGTAAAAAAAAGAACAAAAAGAATACTAGATACTTTCAATATATTTTTGCAATAGGGTATTTTACTCTATATGAGAAAAAATAAGAAATGTACAATTTACATAGCTTAGGCAATAAGCAGTCGGAGAATGGTAGTTTTAGTTCATAAAATATTTTTTTTTGGTGGCATATTAGCACCTTCGGAATGAATTGAGACATTTTTCAAACATGGGTGTAATACCCTATTATACTACTAGTAGGTATGTATTAGTATCATTTGACTAATTCTAAGCTTTTAGACATAGTGACCTGTTTCATCTATTCAAAACCTAAGTTGGGTTTGTCATGCTGAACACCTGTTATTCCTTCATTTGAACTTCATTGAACCTTCATAACGACCGTGTGGATGGAGGAAAAAATAGAACAAACATCATCATAAAAATAGAACATACATCGTAAGTCGATCAGTCTCTTGTTCTAGCTAGATTGTACTGCTTTTTGGTATGATTTAATACATATAGTTAGGCAACATTAATTGTTTATTGACTGACATTTGACATGACGAATGGAATGACAGGACAGACGTCGCGGGGTCTAATAAATGCAGCTTGACTAACGATTTAGACAAATTAAATGACTTGTTAACGTGATTATTTCCGCTTAAAACTGACACAGATGTGAAAATGTGGTTTATAAATATTATTTAAGCTAATTACGCGCGATTGTAACGTGCGATACGTGCTAAAGATGCATATTCGTTGCACGTTCGGAGCCATTTTTATTATATTTATTTTGTGCGTTCATTGTGATAATGCAGCTAATGACAACGAAATCAATGAGATTTACGGTGAGTTACCATTCTTTTTTCTACTTTGTATTAAGATAACGCTAATTAGTTGTATTTTGGTGTTGGTTTTGTCATAAAACCCTTCGAATTCGTCCAATAACTTGTCTGTATATGAGATCATTTTGTAAATTGATTATTTCTCTTTATAATGTATTACGGACTGTTCTGTTGCAATAAAGCGGAAATAATATAGCCTTGATGCGATTTCCATTAGAGTAAGTATTTGTATAATTCCTGAAGGTACAGGTACTTGAGTTTCAATGACCCCCTACATAGATATATTATTATGTAGATATACAATATCAGTCTAGCTAGTTGCTGTTCTACATTCTTGTGTTTTATTTTTCATAACACATACTTTTTGGTTGGCAATTACTCGCATGGAGGAAACTTAGGATGCCTATTATTTATTTGATTAATAGTATTACCAATATGATTAAGATATAAGGATATTTTATACTTATAATCTCTACAATAGCTGTATGAATTTGGTTGAAAAATTACTAGTAGCTTAATCATACCTTTGCTTTACTAATGGAGTGTTTGATATCTAGAAGGGTTTGAGGATATATATCAATGGATATTTATCATGATATATATCCGATATATATCAAATGAGTTTTTATGATATATATCAATACAAAAATGGTTTAAATTTTTTATTACACTAAGTAATTTTTGGTGCTTGTTACTGTATTTCTACTTCCCAAATGTAGATGGTGTTGGAGTAGAGTTAAAACATACTCCCTAGTAGTAAGTTCTAATCCATAAATGGTAACACTTCTGCCGGCATTAATGGCCTCAGTCATCTCAGAAAAATTTCGTTACGAAAGAGTAAGGTTTTTGTTAAAAAATAATTGACAAAGTGCAAAAACGATTTTACTTCATGATTGTTTTTTTTTTGTCTGATTTTAAGTACCTAAATAAATAAAACATTAAAAACAGTTGTTTTTTAATAATTTATTATGTTTATGTAACACATATGCAAATAGTATACATAAATAATATGGCTTTCATACAAAATGGATATAAGTATATCAAATATTTGATATATATATATCGGACATATATCATAAATATCCGATATTTTGGTATTTATTATAAATATCGGATATTTTCGAACCCTGATATCTAGTAAAACATTAATTACCATGATGAAATCACTGGATGAACTTAGTCTGGTTGCCATCTAGTGGATTGTCAGCCTTCTGACATAAAAATAAATAATAATATTGTGGGACAAAAACAATGTGCTTGATGCCATATCATATTTATAAAAGTTATCTAACTATCCATACTAATATTATTACTGCGAAAGTAACTCTGTCACCTTGTTACCTTTTCACACCTAAACAGTTAAACATGATGCAATTTAGTATACAGATAGCATATGGTCAGTTAGCAAAATAACACAGTGCAAGTAATATTCTGCTACTTTACAGAAGAGAACAAAAAACTGTTTTATTATATGAAAAAAAAAAATGTCCATTTGTGTCTTTTATATTATAGATATTTTTTTTGTTACAAATTTTTTTATTGTAGGAAGTAGGTTTAAAAATATTACAATAATTTTTTTTCCCTTTTATTATAATTTTAGTTTTAAGTTTTTAACTGTTGCTGTCCACAATTTGCATGCCGTGGCTCTTGTTCTTTTTTATTTTAGTCACCATAAATGTGTTAGTGTTAAGTCTTGTTGGTTTTCCTCAAGAAAAAAATAAAATAAAAATAAAACCAACTAACATTGTGTTATTACACTTTTTTGAATAATGGCTAATTATTCAAAAAGCTTGAATCTGATTGGTAGTTCGAAGATTGTGTAAAATCCACATTCAGTGGCATTATCAAATGCAATGTTAAATAAAACCGCCAAATTTTGACTTACATGGTGATGTTTGCTAAGCAACAATATGGTATGGAGAGGGACATAGGCTAATTTTGTTCTCAGGAATGTGGGTGAGTCCAGGGGGGATATCTAGTTCATTATATCAATTTCTTCATCTTTGATATTGCTGGTATGGTATGTTTCATCTTAATATAAAGTAAATTACAAAGTGTCATAAATTATTTGTTGAGAAGAGTTACTAAATTAACATCAGAAGCCTTAAGAGCAATATAGAGATTGTCAGTCATGTCTCCTGGCTCACCTGTACACCAGAAAAAACAATAAATGCACATTAATGAAAAACAGATGACATTTATTACCATTTCTAATTGATATTTTCCTTTGGATGAGGTATGTCTGCTTCCTTGGGGTAGGCTGATGGTGATAAATTGTTGATTGTTGCACAAGCTGTACTATTTACAAAGTAATTTGTTGATCTTTATAATTTTAGTGTTTTTTTTATAAAGAACACTAGCTAAGTACCAGCAGTTTTTGTAATTCAGTGGTTTATAAATGAGAGATTTGTAATGATGAAGAGGGCAGCACTTATCGCTGGGTAGTGTGTTTGGAAATTGTTACTGATAAATTTATTTATGTTAAAACATTTTTTTTTATTATATACTAGCTGTTCCCCGCAGATTTATCTGCGTTCCCGTTATAAAAAATTGCCTATTCTGCTATTCAGGTAAAGACAAATCCAACAAATAAATGATCAAAAAAATTGGTCTATTCTTTCTTGAGTTATAAATAGTGTAATTAACCCAACTTTATTTTACATTAGATTGTAGGTTTGTGCAAACATAAAATTGATAAACAATAATAATAGTGAATAAGTTATACTGTTCTTTACAAACTATACATATCTGTGGGTAATATACCAATGTTTGCACTTCCATTCCCGTATCGCGACTGTTGTCATGACTGAGTCACAGTACCTAATGGATATGACCTTCCTACCTATGTGAACTTGGCACCCGACTTTCAAAAATCGTTTTTTTTTTTGCGCATTCCTGTAGAGCTAGGTAGGTAGTTGATTGTAGTGAACGAATTTTTGATTGTAGTTGGACCAAAAAAAAATTATGGGTCACCCAAAAATAGCCAGCCCCCGGATTTACAGAAATTCAATTCTATCGGTTGATTTGTATGGCAAATCGTTAGTAGTTGTTTGTAGTGAACGAATTTTCGTTTGTAGTAATTTAGTTTTTTTTTTATTTAATTTTTTATAAAAAAAAAAAAAAAATCAAAAATCGTTTTTTTTTTTGCGCATTCCTGAAGCGCTTGGTTAGTAGTTGTTTGTAGTGAACGAATTTTCGTTTGTAGTTATTTAGTTTTTTTTTTATTTAATTTAAAAAAAAAATATATATTCAAAAGTCTATTTTTTTGCGCATTCCTGAAGAGCTTGCTTAGTAGTTGTTTGTAGTGAACGAATTTTCGTTTGTAGTAATTTAGTTTTTTTTTAATTTAATTTTTTATAAAATAAAAAAAAAAATCAAAAATCGTTTTTTTTTTGCGCATTCCTGAAGAGCTTGGTTAGTAGTTGTTTGTAGTGAACGAAATTTCGTTTGTAGTTATTTAGTTTTTTTTTATTTAATTTAAAAAAAAAAAAATATTCAAAAGTCTATTTTTTTGCGCATTCCTGAAGAGCTTGCTTAGTAGTTGTTTGTAGTGAACGAATTTTCGTTTGTAGTTATTTAGTTTTTTTTTTATTTAATTTTTAATAAAGAAAATCATTTAATCAAAAATCGTTTCTTTTTTTGCGCATTCCTGAAGAGCTTGGTTAGTAGTTGTTTGTAGTGAACGAATTTTCGTTTGTAGTTATTTAGTTTTTTTTTTATTTAATTTTTAATAAAGAAAATCATTTAATCAAAAATCGTTTCTTTTTTTGCGCATTCCTGAAGAGCTTGGTTAGTAGTTGTTTGTAGTGAACGAATTTTCGTTTGTAGTTATTTGGTTTTTTTTTTATTTAATTTTTAATAAAAAAAATTATTTAATCAAAAATCGTCAATTTTTTTGCGCATTCCTGAAGAGCTTGGTTAGTAGTTGTTTGTAGTGAACGAATTTTCGTTTGTAGTTATTTAGTTTTTTTTTTATTTAATTTTTTATTTTTTAAATATTCAAAAGTCTATTTTTTTTTGCGCATTCCTGAAGAGCTTGCTTAGTAGTTGTTTGTAGTGAACGAATTTTCGTTTGTAGTTATTTAGTTTTTTTTTTATTTAATTTTTTATTTTTGAAATATTCAAAAGTCTATTTTTTTTTGCGCATTCCTGAAGAGCTTGCTTAGTAGTTGTTTGTAGTGAATGAATTTTCGTTTGTAGTTATTTAGTTTTTTTTTTATTTAATTTTTAATACAAAAAAATTATTTAATCAAAAATCGTTTATTTTGTTGCGCATTCCTGAAGAGCTTGGTTAGTAGTTGTTTGTAGTGAACGAATTTTCGTTTGTAGTTATTTAGTTTTTTTTTTATTTAATTTAAAAAAAAAAAAATATTCAAAAGTCTATTTTTTTGCGCATTCCTGAAGAGCTTGCTTAGTAGTTGTTTGTAGTGAATGAATTTTCGTTTGTAGTTAATTAGTTTTTTTTTATTTAATTTTTAATACAATAAAATTATTTAATCAAAAATCGTTTATTTTTTTGCGCATTCCTGAAGAACTTGGTTAGTAGTTGTTTGTAGTGAACGAATTTTCGTTTGTAGTTATTTAGTTTTTTTTTTATTTAATTTAAAAAAAAAAATATGTTCAAAAGTCTATTTTTTTGCGCATTCCTGAAGAGCTTGCTTAGTAGTTGTTTGTAGTGAACGAATTTTCGTTTGTAGTAATTTAGTTTTTTTTTAATTTAATTTTTTATAAAATAAAAAAAAAAATCAAAAATCGTTTTTTTTTTTGCGCATTTCTGAAGAGCTTGGTTAGTAGTTGTTTGTAGTGAACGAATTTTCGTTTGTAGTTATTTAGTTTTTTTTTTATTTAATTTTAAAAAAAAAAAAATTCAAAAGTCTTTTTTTGCGCATTCCTGAAGAGCTTGGTTAGTAGTTGTTTGTAGTGAACGAATTTTCGTTTGTAGTTATTTAGTTTTTTTTTTATTTAGTTTTTAATAAAGAAAATCATTTAATCAAAAATCGTTTCTTTTTTTGCGCATTCCTGAAGAGCTTGGTTAGTAGTTGTTTGTAGTGAACGAATTTTCGTTTGTAGTTATTTGGTTTTTTTTTTATTTAATTTTTAATAAAAAAAAATTATTTAATCAAAAATCGTCTATTTTTTTGCGCATTCCTGAAGAGCTTGGTTAGTAGTTGTTTGTAGTGAACGAATTTTCGTTTGTAGTTATTTAGTTTTTTTTTTATTTAATTTTTTATTTTTTAAATATTCAAAAGTCTATTTTTTTTTGCGCATTCCTGAAGAGCTTGCTTAGTAGTTGTTTGTAGTGAACGAATTTTCGTTTGTAGTTATTTAGTTTTTTTTTTATTTAATTTTTAATAAAAAAAAATATTTAATCAAAAATCGTCAATTTTTTTGCGCATTCCTGAAGAGCTTGGTTAGTAGTTGTTTGTAGTGAACGAATTTTCGTTTGTAGTTATTTAGTTTTTTTTAAATTTAATTTTTTATTTTTGAAATATTCAAAAGTCTATTTTTTTTTGCGCATTCCTGAAGAGCTTGCTTAGTAGTTGTTTGTAGTGAATGAATTTTCGTTTGTAGTTATTTAGTTTTTTTTTTATTTAATTTTTAATAAAAAAAAATTATTTAATCAAAAATCGTTTATTTTGTTGCGCATTCCTGAAGAGCTTGGTTAGTAGTTGTTTGTAGTGAACGAATTTTCGTTTGTAGTTATTTAGTTTTTTTTTTATTTAATTTTTTATTTTTTAAATATTCAAAAGTCTATTTTTTTTTGCGCATTCCTGAAGAGCTTGCTTAGAAGTTGTTTGTAGTGAATGAATTTTAAAAATTAAAAAAAAACTAAATAACTACAAACGAAAATTCGTTCACTACCAACAACTACTAACCAAGCTCTTCAGGAATACGCAAAAAAATAGACGATTTTTGATTAAATATTTTTTTTTTATTAAAAATTAAATAAAAAAAAAACCAAATAACTACAAACGAAAATTCGTTCACTACAAACAACTACTAACTATGTTCTTCAGGAATGCGCAAAAAAAATAGACTTTTGAATATTTAAAAAATAAAAAATTAAATAAAAAAAAAACTAAATAACTACAAACGAAAATTCGTTCACTACAAATAACTACTAACCAAGCTCTTCAGGAATGCGCAAAAAAAGAAACGATTTTTGATTAAATGATTTTCTTTATTAAAAATTAAATAAAAAAAAAACTAAATAACTACAAACGAAAATTCGTTCACTACAAACAACTACTAAGCAAGCTCTTCAGGAATGCGCAAAAAAAAATAGACTTGAATATTTAAAAAATAAAAAATTAAATAAAAAAAAAACTAAATAACTACAAACGAAAATTCGTTCACTACAAACAACTACTAACCAAGCTCTTCAGAAATGCGCAAAAAAAAAAACGATTTTTGATTTTTTTTTTATTTTATAAAAAATTAAATTAAAAAAAAACTAAATTACTACAAACGAAAATTCGTTCACTACAAACAACTACTAAGCAAGCTCTTCAGGAATGCGCAAAAAAAAATACTTTTGAAAATTTAAAAAATAAAAAATTAAATAAAAAAAAAACTAAATAACTACAAACGAAAATTCGTTCACTACAAACAACTACTAACCAAGTTCTTCAGGAATGCGCAAAAAAATAAACGATTTTTGATTAAATAATTTTTTTGTATTAAAAATTAAATAAAAAAAAACTAATTAACTACAAACGAAAATTCATTCACTACAAACAACTACTAAGCAAGCTCTTCAGGAATGCGCAAAAAAAAAAAATAGACTTTTGAATATTTCAAAAATAAAAAATTAAATAAAAAAAAAACTAAATAACTACAAACGAAAATTCGTTCACTACAAACAACTACTAACCAAGCTCTTCAGGAATGCGCAAAAAAAAAACGATTTTTGATTTTTTTTTTTATTTTATAAAAAATTAAATTAAAAAAAAACTAAATTACTACAAACGAAAATTCGTTCACTACAAACAACTACTAAGCAAGCTCTTCAGGAATGCGCAAAAAAATAGACTTTTGAATATTTTTTTTTTTTTTAAATTAAATAAAAAAAAAACTAAATAACTACAAACGAAAATTCGTTCACTACAAACAACTACTAACCAAGCTCTTCAGGAATGCGCAAAAAAATAAACGATTTTTGATTAAATAATTTTTTTTTATTAAAAATTAAATAAAAAAAAAACTAAATAACTACAAACGAAAATTCATTCACTACAAACAACTACTAAGCAAGCTCTTCAGGTATGCGCAAAAAAAAATAGACTTTTGAATATTTAAAAAATAAAAAATTAAATAAAAAAAAAACTAAATAACTACAAACGAAAATTCGTTCACTACAAACAACTACTAACCAAGCTCTTCAGGAATGCGCAAAAAATAGACGATTTTTGATTAAATATTTTTTTTTATTAAAAATTAAATAAAAAAAAAACTAAATAACTACAAACGAAAATTCGTTCACTACAAACAACTACTAAGCAAGCTCTTCAGGAATGCGCAAAAAAAAATACTTTTGAAAATTTAAAAATAAAAAATTAAATAAAAAAAAAACTAAATAACTACAAACGAAAATTCGTTCACTACAAACAACTACTAACCAAGCTCTTCAGGAATGCTCAAAAAAAGAAACGATTTTTGATTAAATGATTTTCTTTATTAAAAATTAAATAAAAAAAAAACTAAATAACTACAAACGAAAATTCGTTCACTACAAACAACTACTAAGCAAGCTCTTCAGGAATGGCCAAAAAAATAGACTTTTGAATATTTTTTTTTTTTAATTAAATGAAAAAAAAAACTAAATAACTACAAACGAAAATTCGTTCACTACAAACAACTACTAACCAAGCTCTTCAGGAATGCGCAAAAAAAAACGATTTTTGATTATTTTTTTTTATTTTATAAAAAATTAAATAAAAAAAAAACTAAATTACTACAAACGAAAATTCGTTCACTACAAACAACTACTAACGATTTGCCATACAAATCATCCGTGAGAATTGAATTTCTGTAAATCCGGGGGCTGGCTATTTTTGGGTGACCCATAATTTTTTTTTGGTCCAACTACAATCAAAAATTCGTTCACTACAATCAACTACCTACCTAGCTCTACAGGAATGCGCAAAAAAAAAACGATTTTTGAAAGTCGGGTGCCAAGTTCACATAGGTGACCTTCCTGACGCGCGTGCTACCTACTTCCTACTCCCTCTTACTGTATCTTTTTTGCTTAATTTTTTGTCTCAATTGATGGGCATATATAAAGTTCGGGCCCTATTGCGACCACAGTATTTAAGAGTAACAGAAGTACAAATGAAGATTGTTGTTATTATATATCTTTGTACCTCTGTATGTGGGGTTTTAAGGTGATGATAGCTCAGTGGTAGTGACGTCGAACGCCGAGGCGAAGGTCGTGGGTTCGAATCCTACAATGAGCTTCAGCTTTCGGTGAAGGAAAACATCGTGAGGAAACCATAGTACGGTACCCGTCTGGCTGGCTACCACCCTCAAGTTGAAAATCTGTCGCCCTGCACCTCTGGTGTGTTCCGGCAGTTGCACTTGAGAGCCAGTTCCTTCTAGGCTTTGTGTGTTTACCACCTTCGGCCACATCATCACTTACCATAGTGAGATTGTGGTCAAACACAAGCCTATACAAAAGTAAAAAAAAAACCCTCGAATAAACCCAATAACTGGATGGATTTTAATGCATGAAGTTAATGATATTATAATAATAAAAAAAAACAAAGTTATGGCCACGTAATATGAAATTGTGATAGAAAAAAACAAAATTCGCGTACCATATTATGTGGGGTATCACTGAATAATTCTTTTAAAATCACCATGATGTGTCCTTGATTATTTTACAGCCTGGTTACACTATGTGTAAGAATTATAACAATCTGAAAGACATGTAATGTCTACATTGCCGACAAGAACGAGTGATGGTAAAAAAAAAAAAAAATCCAACTACGTAAAAATCTTTTGAAATAAATTTCTTGGACTCTGCCCAATTTATCCAATCAGTTAATTTTTACGCTGCCGTGATTTTGATTTTTTAAAAAGTTTATTGTAATGTTAATAATAATTGAATTGAAAACAAGGACATTGACCTCTTATACAGCTATTGTTTAAAGACTGTGTAACACTTTATTGCACAGTTAATTAACAAGTTTTCATTCATTTTCTGCTTCCATCCACTATTTGCATTGGCCATTAGCTCAATGGATATAGAGGTCAGGATGTAGAGGTCATAATGGAATAGCCGGAAACTTCTGTAGAGTGTATTTACTACAGTTAACAATGCATAATTATTTTTGAGTTAATTATTTAAAAAATCTGTTTGGTTTTTAAATAAATGAAAAAAATATATAAAACTTAAATATGTGGAAAGGATGACTTTGTGCATCCTATTCGCGTTGTACCATACAGTAATGCCTACTATGTTATTATTAGTTTGAGATATAAATAACGGAACTTAACGCAGTTTGCCATCTGGGTACATAAATATTTGATACTTCTGACCTGCAGTTTCACCCGCATTCTTGTTTTCCCGTGATAAAAAGTAGTCTATCTATAGCCTTCCTCGATAAATGGGCTATCCAACACTAGAATAATTTTACAATTCGAACCAGTAGTTCCTGAGATTAGCGTGTTCAAACACACAAACAAACAAACAAACTCTTCAGCTTTATAATATTAGTATAGATTAATTACCATTACAAACTTTCTCTTGTTTATAATAAAGCAGTCGATAGGCGCACGCGCCGCAACAACACGATAATTTATTGACATTCAAGACAGCTGTATAAACTGAGAGAGTAATTACCATTTGCAATATTAAGTCGATTCATAGATAAACCATTATAAAATTTGTAAATATTTAAAATTAAGTTGTTTGAATGTCTCAAAATATTATGTAATCAGTTTGCATTTTATCCTGTTTATTTTTATTTCAGCATGATAACATAATATCAATTAAAAATATATTTTCTCGCCCTTTTCAGTTCCGTCCGCGCCACTGAATCTTACAGCCCACAATGTGACGTCAGAAGAGATCCACCTCTCTTGGGCCCCGCCATCCACGTTCAAAACCCACACCCTTGCTCCCACCGACCTTGACACTAAAAGTCAAGGTCCCACGTCAATAAATCCCGATGGTGATCTCTCCGTCATCGCCAAGAAGAAATTAGAGCCGCAGGGCGATGAACCTATCAATGACGTCATCAGTCCTCAAGACCCAGTACCCAATACTCCGATAAGTTCCGAAAAGAAGGAATTCGATTACACTCCTTACAATTGGTACAAGAACGACAAACCAAAATACAAGGATGAATACTCAACGTCTAATATAATGACAGGTGATTCAAGTAGAAGTAAAAGAGAAAGACGCACGCATAGGCATAGAAAGAGACGGCAGGCTAATACTACAGAAATTAAGAAGAATTTAGAAGACATTGAGACACATCAGGCTTTCGAATTGCTTAAAGAAGTTGTTAAGAAGTCCGTTACACCGGGGAAACCGCATAAGGATACAACACAAGTAGCTTACGTACTATATTATGAACAAGGAGTACCTAGATACGATCTGAACTACGTGAATGGTGTCCAAAGATCGGCTGATGTTAAGAAGAACAACGTTTTTCCGAGTGATTTGGGAATGGAGGACTATTCTAGAGCGACGAAGAATCTCACGCTCTTGAATACTTCTGGGAAAGTCACTAAAGTTGTTGGCTTTCGATTGAAGAATCTTAGTGAGTAATATTTTTTTAACTATTTTACGTACATCCGCATCGCCATTGGGGTGGGTAGTCATATCACCACACCACTTTAGCTTTTGTATATCTTTTACCCCCTTTTCCAGGGTTAGGTGTATGTTAGCCTACGACTAGGTCTCTCTTGTCTTCAATTCACCCTTCATTCATTCTTACCGCACGTTTAAACCATTGAAGCAGACGTGCGGTATTAATTTCAAACAAATAAATTCTGTCCAAATTTTCGTCTGATCAATGTTCTTCCTTTAAACTAAAATCTTATGGAATTTATAATATCAATGAAACTGTTCGCATTATCATATATATATATTTTGGCGCACACATAGTTTTGGACGAATGCCTGTAGTCACGTACTAATATTTATTCACAAGAATTATATTTTCTGTGTGTAAAAATTGTGAGTTTTTGCCGATTTAGTTGCGTACTATTTTCTCATAAAAAGTCTCAAGTTCATGAAGCTTAAAAACTATTTGTTTTCTCTGTGAGAGGAAATCTCTCAACTTAATTTGTTGTTAATTCCTCGGAAGATAATTATTCTAAGTGCAATGAATTCCATCAATCAAATATTTAGGTCAGACCAACGTTGAGGCCATCATTAACTACCTGATTTCCGGTAATTTAGACACAGTAGAAACCTATTGTGTACCCAACGAAATCGCCAGCGTGTACGTAATAGGTTAAACAGTAGTTGCCGTACCAGTAGCAACGTTAGTATTACGATCGGTAGGTACTGTCAGCAACATAAGCAGTTCAAACGATCCAGTATGTACAAAACATAACTGTACACTAAAACAATCCATGTTTGAGAAATATATACTATATAGGTTTTATAGTCAAATTTTTACAAAACACCTGTTTATTTTATATTTCTGTAGTATGGATAGTTATAGGCGTTTTGTAAAATTGGATCTGTTGAGCTACTTACGTCATTGACTGTACAAAAATTTGTTAATTGTATATTGATATTAGTCGTAGTCTTCCCTCGGTCGTGTAACGATCAATTACCTTAATCCAAATGTTATACGTTAGCTTCTTATACGGGTATACTAAGGAAGGGAAAGATTTTCCGAAAGTCATCCCCTAAGGGGGTGAAATAAGCAAACTCAGACGAAACTGACGGCCGGTAAATTGCCGTGTCCCTCGCTTCTTCAATTAATAGAGCCTTGAACATGAGTTTAATCTCTTGCTATTTATTATTTCAGAGCCGTTCACACCGTACAAGATCTGGGTGCGGGCGTTTGACAGCTTTCCTCTGGAGAAAGTAAAGTCCTCGGACCTCCTAGAGCGTCTCGGTCCTAAGTCTGACCCTCTGTACGTACTTACGGATGTCACACCGCCGTCTGCGCCGATTATATTGAATCTCACTTGCGATCAGCCAAAACGTAAGTATTCAAATTCAAATCTATATAATAGATTTAAAAGGTCCACGAAATAAGAGCCATATTGATTCATAAGTTTAAAATGACAACTTAATCTATTAATATTACTAAAAATTTCCGGTGTTTTATATAGATCAGTAACAGAAGTGGTTTTTATAATTAATGTATTCAATCATTTTAATGATTTCGTTCCTTATGCAAAACAAATGATTTTGATATATTTAATCTGCTAATCTCCAATTTCATCATGTTCGGGCCTAGATACTAGCACAGATGTGGCCATATTAACAACCGGGAACACTAAAAGTCCTAAGCATCTCTAGGTGTACTAATCTTATGCCATAAGTTCTACAATACCAGGTCACTCAGAAAGTTTTGAGAAAAAAAGTTTTCATGTATATGACACTGACCAGTTATAATTTATTTAGAAAACACAATTATTTATAAGTAAAAATACAAACATTCCAATTACAAAACTTCCCTCCACTTTTTTTACGAGCTAATTTGAACTATCGTGTCTTATTGAAAAATAGATCTGCGTCGGGAACATTTTCGCGCGATGATTTTTTATGATTTCAAATGTCGTCTTAAAGCGGACGAATCGTATGATAGACTTCAAATGTCATTTATTGATGAAGGCCCTTTTAAAGCAACCGTATACCACTGGTATAACGAATTTCAGCGCGGTCGACTAACTTTGAGGGATGAAAAACGAAGTGGTCGCCCTTCGACAGCTGTTACGGAAGGAAACGTGCTAGCAGTGAAATAATTAATTCAAGAAAATAGGCGAATTACGTATGAAGAGCTTCAGCACATACTGCAAATTGGATCGGGAAGCGTTCACGAAATTCTACATGAGCATCTTCGCGTGAGGAGGATAGTTTCACGCTGGGTGCCGCATGCGCTAACAGCGTTCGAGAAGGCCATAGAAAAGGTGTCTCGCGGCGGATTGGAAAAAGTGTTTCGAAAATTCGTTTAGACGCATGAAACTTTGTATATATACTGATGAAGAGTTCTTTGAAAAGATTAAATAAAAAAAACTTAACTCACAAAACTTTTTTTTTAAGTTTCTCAAAACTTTCTGAGTGCCCCACGTACATGTACGATATCCGCCCCGTCTCCTTTTATATCGACAGTATTATAAATATCCCTAGTATCGATACCAGGTACGCTCTATCTGCAATGGCGACAGCCTCTCGATTACAACAACTCTCTGGACCAGTACGTGGTGACCCTCAGGAAGATACCGGAACAGCAGCCAAGGACGAGGCTCACATTACCTACTAATAAAAATGATATTGAGACTACTATTAGTGTGGTGAGTACATTAAATAATTTATATCCTTACTAGCTTTATACGCTTTACTAATTACTCCTCTTTCCCGCAAGCCGGAAGAGAGAGATAGCAGTCGCTGTTTCCAAAATAGTCTATTTCAAAATCGGATTCGTTGAATTCGAGTGTTATTTTTTTTATTTTAGACTAGAATCTGAAGGGTGGTAGGTATTCAAGTGGGCACAAAAAACTACCCTACCACCGTGCTATCGATGTTGCTTCGGTTTCGGCGAAAATTTTCGGTTTGAAAGAGCGTCATCTAGCGATGAATGTTGGTACTAGTTGTAGGTGATGTCCAGTGTGAACATCAACCCATAGACACAATACAAGTGCTATCTAATAATTGATAATGTGCAAATCTTTCAAATTGTTTATATCATATTTATATTTTCATTTGTTAACATAATATTTCTTTATTTTTTTTAGTTTTTATCTTAGATTTTTTATTTTAGTTATTACATTTAACTTTTTGTTTCATACAAAGCTCCTTCCGTGACATTACTTACCGGCCCCTACGGAAGATCAGCGTTGGCCATGTGTGCAAACATGTAGCTAGCACCATGCTGAGTTGGTGTACCGATTTGTGGCATATCTAATCTTGTTATATGGTTTCCTTCTTTATTATTTTTCATTTTTCATTTTGATACTTTTGAAAAATGTAGATATTATTGATTCAAAATCAAAATGGCCTTTAAAATTAATGGAGGTTGTTACGCCGACATCGGCATCGGTTTTATTGGGTTAGGTTGTCCTTTGACATAGGCCTCCTCGAGACAACTCCATTTATACCGGTCTTTGGACGTCCTTCTCCAGCCTTTAGGTTCCCAACGTCTGACTGGTCTGCCCTTTCGTCTCTTTCTTTCTCGCGGGTACCACTCTGTGATCTCTCTAGTCCATTTATCCCGCTCAGATCTGAACTGCCCATCGCCATTTAAGTGATCTCACTTTGTAGGTTACATCTTTCACTTTAGTTTTTCGTCAAATGTCGGCAAGCCTACATTTATCTTTAAGTCTAATGAATGGATAACTGGTTATAATATAATAATAATAATTACAGCCTATATCTGCTCACTGCTGAGCACAGGCCTCCTTTCACGAATAAGGGTGAAAGGGGAATGGGCAAATACTCCACCACGCGTGCCCACTGCGGATTGGTGGAGGTAGGCTAGTGGTCAACCTACTGTTGGAGTTGTCAAGCCACCTAGGAGGTCTCCAACTAGCTTAACGACTATCATAATTAAGTGATAACCGGGACCAACGGCTTTACGTGCCTTCCTGAACACGGAAATACTCAAGATGAAATATCACTAGGCAGTCACCCATCCAGGTACCGGCCAGACTGGGCGTTGCTTAACCTTGCCGATTGGTTAAGAACGGCTAATCAAGATACGCTACGAGCGCGAGCAATATAGCTGTCCTCCGCGGTTTCACCTGCCTAGCCTATATTCCTCAATAAACTGCCTATCTAACGCAAAAATATCAGCGTCTTAATTTCATACAAAAATCCCATACTTTCAGTTTTTCCCGAATTTTCTAATTTTCTGTGCAATTTTCTTTTTTTTTTATTCGTAAGAATCGGTAAAGTCGTTCTCAAATTATGGCGGGACCAAGGGAAATAGGGATTCATTTTGATATATATAGATAATATCTTACATTATATACGGTCCAGCTAATTGCAAGTTTTGTGCAAAAACATGGATTAAACCTTCCTCAACGAACACCCAAGGTAACCGTGTCTAATCACAAGTTTATTGATAGACAGACAAGAGAGACAATGCACTCTATTATATGTAGGTTAAGTTTATTTATTATGTTTATTTAATGTTTTCCTTAAACTTGTGGGGAATGTATCCTCAATTGACACATTCCGGTGAATTATGTGTTTGTTGCCAGTCGGACATTGTTCTTGTCGCTCCAAAAGGGAATATTCAATTTGAAACGTATGTATTTCATAAATATATTTATTCTGCAAATTACCTTTTAACCATCTCCGGCTACATTATCACTTATCACTGTGAGATTCGGTCAAACATAGGCGTTAACAGAAAATTTTATATATTGTTATAAGATTATTTTTATATTATTGATTTATTTTTATTAAATGATACAATAAAGTAACCTCATTACATGTATTATAATACTAGCTGTTCCCTGCGGTTTCACGCGCATTCCCGTTATATATTTTGTTGTTATTTTGCTATTCGGGACGAAAACAAATCCAATGAATGAAATATCATAAAAATCGGTCCAGTCTTTCTTGAGTTGTAAATGGCTAACTAACACGACTTTGTTTTATATATAAGAAGATTTGCACAGCTTTTTGTTTTTGCATTGAAATTATTTGTAATCAGTCTTTGCTAGGCATAAACAAATTTGTTACGTTTATTATTTTGATATCTTCCGCCCACGGTTTTACCCGCATTTCCGATGTATCTTATGTTTCGCCGGATTAAAAATCCAGAATATGATCTATCGTTTCATCCAATTTCGTTGAGCCGTTATGGAGCGTAGTAGGAAGTAGGATAACTAGTTCTATCCTCGTGGTTTTGCCCACGTTCGTGATGATTTTGTGTTTTCGGTATAAAAAGTATCCTAAATGATACTCCAGAGTATGCTCATCATATGCGACATAATTATCATCATACTACTGATGAGGGTGAGCATTCGGTGAAGGAAAACATCATGTGGAAACCATAGGGCGATGGGGGGTACATTGTAGTACCCGCCTGGCTGGCTACCAACCTCAAGTTGTCTGTCGCCAAATACCTATCGGTGTATTCCAGCAGCTGCACTTGAGAGACAGTTCCTTCTAGGCTTTTCGTGCTTACCACCTTCGGCCACATCATCACTTGCTATAGTGATATTGTGGTCAAACAATGTAATAAAAAAACCCCAAATCCATTGGCGCGATTATGTAATAAATGTACGCTTTCGCATATAATATATTTATTTTATTTTAGGATGCATTATAATAATTATATCCTTGGACATAATTACTATATATACTACATATACTTATTTTTCCTAAAGATATGCTTTTTAACCAACTTCAAAAAAGGTTCTCAATTCGACTATGTTTTTTTATTTTTTATAATCATAATATCATATCACCCACAACTTGTGGTGTGATAGGTGGGCTATCTTATCAAGCTCATTGTTCTCGATCTAATTTTAGGGTAGTTAGTGGCTCATTAATAGAACCTACTACTTATCAACAAATTAATATTAAATTTAGTATGTTTTTCTTCCTGTTTGTGAGTATGGAAATTAAACTCAGGATACCTCAAGCTCTCACGCACACATGTATGACCTGTATGAGGTCATACATGGTGATTGAAGTGTGACTGTCCAAATAAGTTTGTGTGCCGACGTGTACCTACCTATGTTTGTACAATATAATCTTAATATATAAAATTCCCGTGTCACGTCGCGATGTTGCGTCAGCGATGAACTCCGAAATTACTTATCCGATCTTAACGTATTTTTTTTTTCAAAATGTGGGATTTGTTTCAACTTAAATGATAGGATAGTTTTAATTAATATAGTTATTAATATTTAATTAAAATAACACAAATGGAATAATACTTTCTGCCGTACACAGATAAATCAATTAGAATTTAATGACTGATAAATGTATATCCATCCTTGTCCCGTGAATGGCTATAGAAAGGGGCAGGCCTAGAGATAAATCAATCATTAAACTTAATTCACGTATTGCCTAAACCTGGTGGACTAAGAGATTTGAAAAGAGGAAATATTCCCTGAGTACCCTAAAGTACTTACAAGAACTTACTAATGTGTTCCAGCAGTTGCATTTGAAAGCCAGTTGCCTTCTAGGTTTAATAAAGGTCGGCAACACATTGGTAATCCCCCTTGTATTGCTAATGTCCATAGGCGACCGTAGCCACTTACCATCAGGTGGACCGCCTGCTTGAATGTCAGGATTCTGACATGAAAAAAACCAATAAAAATGTGCAATAAGGAAGGGTTTTTCAAAATTAAATCCTATGGGGATAAAATATGAAACTGCGGAGCGGAATCCTAGGTTTATTATAAAGATGACTATTGATTATAAATCCCCTCCGTCCACACGTTGTCTGGAAGAGATCGGTTCTAAGCGATAAGATCGCTCATTATACAGTATACATTTATTGTAATTGCATTATGTACTTATTGCTTTTTGTTGTCCAATAAAGAGTTATCTATCTTCTTCTTATCTAGGCCAAAAAGAGACAAGCATAGTGATAAAGACACCCATGTCATAAGTACCATCATATGGTACAGTTAGTAGATGTCTTGATGATGAATTCTTGTAAATCTTAACAGGAGGTCGAATTGGGGAACGTGACACGTTACGAGGTGAAGATATACGCGGTGACAATATCTGTGTCACGTGATAACGGGCTCATCAACGGTGCGGAGTCTGCGCCAGAGGTGAGTTGAGACAAAAACTGAGAATGTTGTATAAGCTCAGCACACATTATGGCGGGCCGCAGCGGGCCGCATCGCAACGGTCCATACGAAAGAGAGGGATAGTATTAGTTCCAGCCTTCTTCTACCTATGGCCGTTGCGATGCGGCCCGCTGCGGCTCGCCCATAATGTGAGTTTAGCTTTATAGAACAGTTATTTAATTCCTATCCTTGTGATACTTTCTCAATTTCTCTGCATATAGCGCTACTTTCCGTCTTCATAATACGTAGACATGTAGTTGGTAAGGTAAGTGATGATGTGGCCGGAGATGTGTTATCGAAATATCTTCTTCATCTGTTTATATAAAAGGAAAAGGTGACTGATTGACTGATCTATCAACGCACAGCTCAAACCCCTGGACGGATCGGGCAAAAATTTGGGAATACAAATATCTATTATGATGTAGGCATCCGCTAAGAAAGGATTTTTGAAAATTCTACCCCTAAGGGGTTAAAATAGGGGTTCGCGAATGAAACCGCGGGGCGGTAAGCTAGTCTATAATAATTAAATTCAAATAACCGCCATGTTTTTTTGATCAATCGACACCCTTAAGGAATGACACTGTATCTAAATTTTTGCGAATTTTAAGTTACATTTCATTTGATAAAAAATAGATTTTTTTCTCGGCACGTATTTTTATTAGTTTGTGTTGATAACACGTGTTCGTATCAGGAGGTGTCGAGCGAGTGGTGCTCGGTGCACTCGGAGGCGATGTCCCCAGGGGCGGAGGGCGGGGCGGGGCGGGGCCGGGGGCGGGCCGAGGGCGGGCCGCAGGGCTCGGCCGGGGTCAGCTCGGCCGCCCTGGTCGCCGTGTCCCTGCTCACACTACTGGCCGCGGCCGCCGTCGCGCTCGCCTACTGGAGGTACTTACGCCTACTGGATTCATCCCTTTCGAATAGTGTTGCAATTTGTATGCAAAATGTAATAAGTAACAAAATAAAAGTTCATTAATTTGAATATGATTAAATCACGATTATTATTGCGACGTAAAAAATATCGAAATCAATTTTTTGTTCAGAATAAACCGACCCATACACGGTTGCACATTTATCCCTGTTAATAAGTTTGGAATTCTCACAATTTCTACTATTTTACTACTATTTTTTGTAGATGCAGATCCCGTCTGCGCAAATGCATCAGCGCTGCGTACAATTATTTGGAGGAAGGTGGCGATAGAGGTGCGAGACCACCACTAAATTCTTACAAGAAGCCTGGTGAGTGAATATATTTTTAATTCGACTGTATTTATTTGTTTTTTCCCTCGACGCAATAAGTCATGAACTTAAAACTTTTTTGTGTATCTGTTGTATTGTATCTACAAAACGACTGAAACTGTTTCAAAACGGTCTTTTAATAAAAAAATAACCTTTTATAAGCAGGTAGGTATTTTAGTGCAGCTTTATTTAACTAATTATCAAAATAAAAACGGAACTGATAACAAAAACTAAATGAAAATGTCTTCACCCATAGTAGTAACATGTTCTCCCCTCCGGGCGTGTTCACCCGGCGGGGTAGAAGGCGAGGGGAGCGCCGAGCCGCCAGCGAAGCCCCCGCGCATGGCCGGCCCGCACCACCCCGCCGTGGCCGCCCGGGACTTCCCCAGACATGTCTCCGCTTTGCATGCTGATGGCGATATCGGATTTAAGTAAGTGTTTTTCTGCATAAATCCGGCTCGAAGGACCAACATTTAAATTAAAAGATATTTATTTAAAAGACGTAATATGCTAATAGAAAATACCTCTTGAAATTATTAACTTTATTCGTTATATTATACTTTTAGTCTTGAGGCGATGATAGCTCAGTGGTAGTGACGTCGGACGCCGCGGGGAAGGTCGTGGGTTCGAATCCTACAATGTGCTTGAGCTTTCGGTGAAGGAAAACATCGTGAGGAAACCATAGCACGGTGGTAGGGTACTTTGTGGTACCCGCCTGGCTGGCTACCACCGTCACGTTGAAAATCTGTCGCCAATCACCTATTGGTGTGTTCCGGCAGCTGCACTTGAGAGCCAGTTCCTTCTAGGTTTTGTGTGCTTAGCACCTTCGGCTACATCATCACTTACCATAGTGAGATTGTGGTCAAACACAAGCCTATACAAAGTAAAAAAAATAATGACATATGGTTATTTTTTTGTTTGTTATTACAGCAAAGAATATGAGATAGTGGTAGCGCAGTCCGCCGCACTCGGCCACACAAGTCATCACAGTCATCGTCCAGAGAACAGACTCAAGAATAGATACCTCAATATTACTGCCTGTTAGTATAATTTCTTAATCTCTAATTGATATATCTTGATATCTCATGTATTATAAGTCTATTTTGAATTCTCATTACTACGTTGATATGGGCTGACTATTAAAATTGTAATGTATTGTATATCCGTTGAAGAACAGAATATAGATATAACTAGCAGGGTCAGTGAGCTGAATGAAGTAGCCAATAAGCACGCCATATCTCTCGAAGAACCAATATTGTATGGGGCAGTAAAGCTAGGCAAGAAATTGGTCGAAATATAGATAGATGGTTTAAAACAAGTCCAGGAATTCCATGTAACTATTTCATGTAATGCATATATTTCTGGCCATCTCCTTTATAGAGACTTATGTTCAGCAATGGATAGAAATTTTTTTATTTTCACCGAGTTGTCATATGTAATACCACTAAACAACTTTTATAATGCCATTAAGAGTATAAACAATCCATAGATGACCACTCTCGCGTGTGCGTGTCATCTGGCGGGCGATGCGGGGCCGCGGGGTGCGTGGGGGGCGGGGCCGGGGCCGGGGCGGGGGCAGGGGCGGGGACAGGGGCGGGGGCGGGGCGGGGCGCGTGCGACTATGTCAACGCTAACTTCATCGACGGCATGCTGCCGGCGCTGCAACCTCAACACATCAACAGTATACGCACCAAGCTCGAGAGGCGGAATAAACCGTACAGGTAATTAATTACTATGAGATGATGTAGATTTTAGAAACTTCGATAGCGCGATGTAGAATCTTGTGGCGCCATCTATCCATGGGTAGTGTAAGTTTCATGTGTATTTGATGGATGTCGCTACAGGACCATCAAATAATCTTACTTTAATATTATAAATGTGAATGTTTGGGTGGATGGATGGATGGATGTTTGTTACTCCTTCACGCAAAAACTACTGAATGGATTTGGATTAAATTTGCCACAGAGATAGATTATAGTCTGGAATAACACATAGGCTACTTTTTATCCCGGGAAAACTTAAGATCCTACGGGAACGCGGGTGAAACCGCGGGGTGGAAGCTAGTTTTATATAAAAAAATGCTTTTAAAATTAGTTTGTCCTGTTTGGTTAATATTATTATAGTAATTTATAATTATATAATTTTTCAGGCAACCGTCCCTAAAACCAACAAAACCGCCCCCGAACCTAGCCGAAGGAATAGAGTCTGCATTCCTAAATATAGAGTTCTCAGGAATAGTGGAGTCTGATGAACAGAACGAGGACTCGGACAGCGAGCGGAGCGATGATGAGAGCGAACTGGATGATGTTTATGTTGATATTGGTGAGTTGTATCTCAAACAAAGCTGTCTGCAGTGGAAACAAGGAAATTTCGTGGAATCACTTGCTAAACTAGCCGGCAATGTATGTTGTGTAATTCTTTAACCTAACTTAGTGCTGTAAAATGGTAGAAGGTAACATCATGATGATTTTAAAAGACCTATTCCGTGGTACTCCAAATAATATGGTACGTGTTTTTTTTTTAATTCTCAAGCAAATATCAGAAAATGTTTTTTTGAACAACCCACAGAGGGCGTCCAAACCCGAGTTAAATTAGAGTGGCTAATATGGCGGCGGCGTTACATAGCGACGCAGGGCCCCACGCCGGCCACACTGGACGCCTTCTGGCGCATGATATGGCAACACCGAGTGCACACAGTCGTTATGATTACCAACCTTGTGGAGCGGGGACGGGTATGTATGGTTTATTACAATAATAGGGTATTTGCCTGTATTCAAAATAAATTATCCAACACTAACCAATGTATAAAATATAAAAGAAAAGGGGAAACCACGATTATTTTATTAAATTTATCCTTATTATGATTTTTAATGACCAATCTAACCATAAAGAGTATGCTATATAATTATGACGTCACATGCTTGTATTTCATACAAAACTCCATATAAACCTGTCGTTTTGACATTTTATAAAAAGTTGCTGATTTGAATGTCAGTCAAATACCCTATTATGAGAAGCGAGATTAATGTTAATTAACAATTGATAAGCTACATCAAATGTCCATCAAAAGGCCATCGCCTTATGGATACCATGTCGATGGTCGTGGGTTCCAATCCTACTACAGCTTGAGCTTTCGCCTTCGGAAAGGTCGGCAACACATTGTCAATCCCACTAGTATTACTAATGTCTATAGGCGACGGTAACCACTTACCATCAGGCGGACCGCCTGTCTGCTTGTCAACATTCTGTTGTTTCCTGATTGATATACTTACTTATAAAACAGAAACAGATAAAGCACAATCAAAACCATTGTACTAGAGATTTGTGAAGCGGAAGAAATATAGGAATGCTAGTTTTTATTAGGGTTCCGTACCCAAAGGGTAAAACGGTACCTTATTACTAAGACTCCGCTGTCTGTCCGTCTGTCACCAGGCCGTATCTCATGAACTGTGATAGACAGTTGAAATTTTCACAGATAATGTATTTCTGTCGCAGCTATAATAACAAATACTAAAAAACAGGCAGTCATGGGGACTGCCGATAGAAGTGAAAACTATTAGCATGAGCATGTCGGTGACGCGAACCTATAAGTTTTTCCCCTCCAAAAACGCTCAACGCGGCTAAAGAAGTTTTCACTTCAAATACTATTAGCATGAGCATGTCGGTGACGCGAATGTCGGTGACGCGAACCTATAACTTTTTCCCCTCCAAAAACGCTCAACGCGGCTAAAGAAGTTTTCACTTCAAATACGGAACCCTTCATGCGCGAGTCCGACTCGCACTTGGTCGGTTTTTTAGTTATAATGATCGTACGGTTGGTTATAGCGCAAGTGCGACATGTACTGGCCGGCGGGCGGGCGCGGCAGCGCGGCGCAGTTCGGCGCGCTCCGCGTCACGCTGCTGCACGAGGACGTGCGGGCCGCCTACACCGTCAGGCACATGCGCGTCACACACGACGACCAGGTATGAATACTACGACGACTTTTGGTTACTTTCAATGTGATTTATATCCTACTATTATAAAGGAAAATCAAAAGGAGCAATGACTCGACGTGATTTTGTGCATATATATAGTTTATGGCCCGGCTAGTGATATAGGATATTTATTAACGCGAGTGACACCGCGGGGCGAAAGCTAGTAGCTAATTAATGAAAATATTTACTTTGGCAATGTTAAAAAGACGTAGGTGTAACAATTGTTGGACTATTATGTATTCATAATAGTAAAATTGTAACACTATTGTGTTACAATTTTTATGTTTATTTTTTGTAAAAACTCAGAAATCTTTCGCAGTGCTATTATCTATAAAATATGCGTAGGATTATTCTGTTCTAGTAACATAAAAAGTAAACTTAACTACACATAATTTATCTTTGAGGAATTATCAGACTATTTTACTATTTACAAATACACTTGAATTTAAACTCCAATCTCTACAAAACAGGGTACCGAATCCAATAGCCCGGAGAGTAGAGACAGCGGGTCGGGGTCCGGGTCCGGGTCCGAGTGTGGTCGCACGGTGGTGCAGTACCACTACACGGTGTGGCCCGACCACGGCACCCCGCGGCATCCCCTCGCCGTGCTGCCCTTCGTCAGCGCCGCCAGCAACCATCCCGCTACCGTGCTTGTGCACTGCAGGTAACGTCATCATCTTCATCGGTTAGACCAGCCACCCGGATTGCGGATGGGCCATCTGACACATATCTAATAATGCAGTCTTTTTCTTTTGGAATTAGCTCAGTGAGGCGTCCTGTAAAGATAAACTATCAGGAACTTTTTGGCAAACTGTTACACTGGCCTCGACTCTTAGGCCCGTATTTCACTAGGACACCATGGCGGCGCAACCAGTCGCCGCTGCCGACAAAATGTATACAGCTCTATAGAGAGTGCCTCACCTGGTGTCCGTTTGGTTACGCAACCATACGTACATTCTGTTAGTGGCGTTGGTTTCCTCGTGAAATACAGCCCTTATATAATTATCTGGTTTCCCTGTATACAGAGACTGATTGAAATTACTCTTATTAACCGACTCAAATTACAAAACTATTTTAAAATTCATAGTAACTTTAATAAATGAACTCATTACAGGTATTACAAGTATTTTTAATAGGTTTTATCTCTAAACTCGTTTCTTCCATCTACAGCGCCGGCGTAGGTCGGACGGGCACGTATATAGTTCTAGACGCACAATTAAACCAGTTAAAACTGACCGGCACCCTCTCCCCCCTCGGCTTCCTATGTCGAGCAAGAACACAAAGAAACCATCTAGTCCAAACAGAAGAACAATACGTATTCGTTCACGATGCGTTACTTGAACACGTCCGCTCTGGAAACACTGAGATAGAATTTGCCAAAGCTCGTGAATACCTGGCCAAACTATTGGAGCCAATATCCGAAGACGAACTTGCCGTTTTAGATCTTAATTCTAATAAACATAAGAGCATTAATGATTTGACGAACGGCGATGCTGACACGTCGAGTGTTAAATCTCAACTTTGCAGCGATAAAGAAGTTGTTGAGAATGGGAGTCAGAGTCAAATGTCGATAAAAACTGATGATTTAAATAGTGAACAGAGTAAGTCCTCTGGAGGTGACGGGAACGAGGGTCAGGAGGAACAAAAAGAGACAATGGTCAATGGAGATGAGTCTGAAGGAGTTTATGATTTGGGGCCGAGGTCTACTGATACTTATAGCAGGAAAATGCAGGCGTATAATAATTTGAGTGACGAGGAGAAAGAAGAGATTCGGAGGTGAGTTTTTGTTGGTATAACTAGTTAATTTATCTCCATAAAGATTTCGCCATGTGTTATAAACATGACATGGTTAGAGATAAATTTATTGACGAAAAGTTTCGCTGCTATGTACCTCTTATCGTTTAAATCTGTGCAATCAAATAATAAATAATATATTTTATTTACAGAGCAAATCGAGCTGAAAACTATGCGTTGTTAGAACGTATGCGTTCGTTAGCGAACCGGCATCACACATACCAAGGCCCGCCGCCTGTCAATCTACTCGAAAAACAATTTCTGGTCAGTATATACAAGCTGTTTAAACATTTAGTTGCTAAAAATAATATCTATGTAACCACTTGTAACTAACTCCTATTCGTCTAACTTAGATTGTATCGTACACTAGCTTCCGCCCCGCGTTTTCACCCGCGATCCCTTATTATTAATTTTTCTGCGCAATTTGCTTAATTTTTCTTTCCGTAAGAACCTTCTACAGATCTTCTAGAAATCGGTAAAGTCGTTCTCAAGTAATGGCGTGACCAAGGGAAATAGGGTTTAATTTTTTTATATTTATAGATAAGTTATGGAAGTGCATTGCGGCTTGTATTCCGAGCTTTGAGGGTGCTCTTCATCATAAGCAAACCCTAAAATCCTTCATAATTTTATCATGTTGTCATTTCGTCTGCAGTTAATAACCCGTTCTTGCGTGGAAGCAAGCGTATGCGCCCGCGCAGCCCATAATGCAGAGAAGAATCGACCCGGTGGACTACTGCCCTCCGACTCTGCCCGTGTCATGCTCGTGCCTAAACCCGGTGTCGAAGGTACGTCAATTCAATTCTGTATTTGAATCCTTTATTTCTGACGGTCAAATATCAGGACCAAAAAATATAAGTACTCAAAAGCAAATCAGTATTTGTGTATGTCAGTCATTTAGTCAGCCTTCGCCCCACGGTTTCACCTGGGTTTCCGGGATATATTTTTCCAATCAGTTTGGTATTTAAAAATTAAAAAGTAACCACTTTTGTTTAAATCGTAGGTAGTGAATACGTGAACGCATCATGGGTGTGCGGCCGGCGGCGGCTGCGAGAGTTCGCCGTGGCGCAGCACCCCGTGGCGGCGGCCGCGCCCGACCTGTGGCGCCTGCTGTGGGACCACACGGCGCAGCTGGTGCTGCTGCTGCCCCAGCATGTCCCGGGGGACCAGGTATGCCCTGCCTAGTATTCACTATGTCTTCATATTGACAACTAGCTAAACCTAACCACGCTTCGCTGTACCTCAATTTAAACATGCGTAATGATTAGGTTTCCCGTTCCCGTGGCTAAGCTCCCACGATAAAAAGTATATAAAAACACTCTTATATAGAAATGCAATGTTGTGTAAATCCATTGAGTAATTTTCGAGTTTAGTTCGCACAAACATACGGTAGCAAATTGTTTGTATAAAGATATAGATTCAACCGCGGTTCTAATGATTTATCCATCTATGTGTTAAATTTGGTTCAAATCCATTCAGCGATTACAGCCTAGTTGATTTCAAACACACAAAAACTTTCACATTTATAATATTAGTATCAAAGAGAATTTATCATTTCGTAACACTGAATGAATATAAATTACGAATTCCTATTCAATGTAACTATTTCAACAAATTACTTAATATTATTATGTTACAGGATTGTGAAATATTCTGGCCAACGGAAGACGAAAAAGAGCTATTCGTAGCGAATTTCAGAGCGAGTTTCGTATCGAAGGACACGTACGTCGCTTACCGCAAATCTGACCGAACGACGCCCGTCGAAACGCCCGCCAAACCTGAAACGAACGGCTACAGACGACAGGAAAGCAACGACTACGCGGATGACGAGAGATTAATACCGGAAAACAACTCGCCGATAAACGAGACGGAACCGTCGTATCGTTTCGACAGAACAGAATTAAGATTAGAAAGACTCAGTGCCGGTAACCGAGATCTATCAGCGAGAAAGTCCATTGCAAACGGTGATTTATTTTCTTCACTATCAGAAAGAAAAAATGGCCCCCGATCACCGAGAAGTCCATCAAAAATGTCGTTGAAAAACTTCAAGTTGAGCTCTCCTACCAAGTTCAAGTTTCCTGACTGGTCAAGGTCTGCCGGTTCTCCCCCTGACACCGCCCCACCGCCACCTCCCGTCGCCCCCGCATTGACTGTCGAAGAAGAGGCTGAATTACGAAGACCGTGTTATTATTTCGAAAAGGTCGATAAAGTACCTGAAAGTATACCTTCAGATAGAGTTATAGAAGTTACGAATGTAAGCGTACATTCGCTTCAAGATGATTACCAGTTAAGCGTTAAATTCATCAAGTGCAACGGTTGGTTAGAAGGTGATACAACCGAGTACGTGCCGGGGAAGCCAGATGAAAATCAGTATGTGAAGGCGGTGAGGGAGGCAGCGATAGGGAGTGAGAGAGAGGCGGCGATAGATAGGCTGATACATCCGTATAGGGATTCGTTTGCGTTGATAGAGTACGTCGCTGGGTGTCAGATGGAGTACAAGAATGGACCGGTCGTCGTTGTTGACAAGTAAGTTTAACTATTATTTTAGCTATATAACTGATTGTAACAAAGTTTAAGTACCTTTGTTACAATCACTTTCAATCCACGTACTGCATCTTAAAAGACCACTTTTCTAGTGCAAATCGAGCCTACCTACATCCGCTTTCTTGACACTTCCAACGTGAAGGTCTGAAAGGTTAGAGTGAATAAGCATCTTGAACTCAAATGTGCGTAAGCTTAGAGCAGGGATCACCAATTAGGTTTATTAGGGGTCCGTTTTAAAAATATAAAAGATTATTGCAGTCCGGTTGGTAGTTACCTCCTTTCTATTTTTTTTTATAACTTTCTTCAATGTACAGTCACACCGAATTCTACTGTTTTATTATGTTTATATCGATTTAATTTAATTATGATTTAAAACAAAATTTTTGAGATCTAGGATTTTATTATGACAGACAACTTCTGTATGAGCGGCACATAATTCAAAGCGCGGACTAAATAAAATAACCATTTGTACATTTTTCTCTGTCGAATGTTTGATCCGCACAATAAAGGTCGGCGGTCCGCCATTTGGTGACCTCTAGCTTTGAGTATGGAGTGTTACCCCTAGATACGGCGGCAGTAAAGCGATGACGTTCTGCACGCTGTCGGCGTCGTGCGGGGGCGCGCGGGAGGAGGACAGCGAGTTCCGGTCTAGTGGGTCGGCGCGCGCGTCGCTGTACCGGTGGGCCGCGCTGGGGGCGCACGCGCGCTGCGCCGTCGACCAGCGGGCGCACTCGCACCGCGCGCTGCTCGCCGCCTACTGCGCGCTCGCCGCCTACGGGCCCTGCCTGCCGCCCCTGCCGCCGTCGCCGCCCTTGTCGCCGTCGCCGCCGACGTGTCAGCAGGGGCGGGACGACGCCCACAGGTGAACCAGGTACGCCCGGTCCAGTCTCAAGGGTTCCATACCATGTAGGTACTGAACTGAGTACCAAATTACAGATAATTTCATTTTATCGGCAGCAAAAATAAATTTTATGTAATACAAATATTTGTCAAACACTAAAAAAAAGAATAGGGTCGGTATACTTTTGACAGACGAACCAGATTAATTTATAAAGGTTCCGTTTTTGACATCTGGTTAGTAAACCCCAAAAATGATTATAAAAATGGTGGTGTATACTTATAAAATGCACAATATAATAAATAATTTCTGAGAAATTATATTATTTTTTACCGATTTTCACGTGTTAATGATTTAATAAAAAGTAGGGTCTTTTTATAAAGATCTTCTACCTTCACTCTCAAATCAATATAAATGTTTAAAATTCAACTTATATATCGATAATAATATATTTATTTCAGGTTTTCCGATGCATCTGTCCAAGAGTCTCGGTAAAAAATAACACACACACAATGTAAATTAAGAAGCAGAACAAACATAAATACTCAGTGAGTTGTGCGGTCGTCGAGCAACACGGCTAAGTTAGGAAGTACGTTTGTTGCAAGTTATCTCATTGATAGAACACGACACGTTTCATTTTCACACTTGTATTTTGTAGCGTATTAGCAACCGTTGATCGGGAGTTGACATGACGGTTGACAGCTGTCAAACTCACGTTTGATTTGACGTTGACATTTTGTTTGTTGACTCCCATTACAATAAGGGTGCGTTGACAGTGTCGGCGAGCGAGCGGGAAGCTACAAGCGTCTAACCTTTTCACGATATGTCTAAAGACAAGTTTTTTCACATATTTTTAGTATACATTCATTACTCAATAGATTTAACTGACAGTTATTTAGTCTAGCTAACTTAGTATTTAGTTGAACAAATGTGCCACAGTCATATTTTAGTATTTATTTAGATAAGATAGGTTTTCTATATTAGAAACTTGGTTCTTTATTTTATTTATATAGAACTTTATTGGTTCACTTTTGATAAATATTATTTATGTACATTATACATATATTCAGCCGATTTTTCAGAACAAAATCTCTAAATAATCATTAATAATTTGTAAAATTAAAAATTACACATATTTTTGACCCATTTGCCATAAACGTTAATTCTTTTCTTATTTTAAGGACTACTATATCCGAAAATAGATTATTAATTAAACTATACAATACATGCGTCCACACAAATGAATCAAATCAACGATATAATAATACACTCGGATTTAATCTCACGGATAAATCCGCTCACTCGCAGTCACTGCGTACCCTAATCTGACAGATAGTGATGTGTAAGACAGTATCACAACTCGATACATATTATATAAATATGTATTTGTATAAAAAGTCGGATTAGAATTAAATTTCATATTTTTTCTCAGCATGTTAAGTATTATATAATATTCGGGTTTTATTTCTTTTCAAAATTTATATTTTATTTAGTATGCACATCACAATTTATGAAAAAACGTAATTCCTTTAACTATTGTATCATAAAAATACCATAAAATATTGAGTTGAGCTACTGTTTTATAACAGTACAGCATTTATTATTTCATAGAATTACTCTGTAGCTGACACCACATAATGCTCAAAAGTAAAACAACAATAATTTAGAAAAAAAAACTTATTAATAAATTATTTTCATGTAAGGCTTTGTCTCTTATGAAATAAGGTTATTGGTTGTGTGTTTAATGAATTTTTACCAATGTAAGAAATGGTAATTTTTATAGTATTTTTTTCATTATGCATGTGATCAAGTCTTTGCATAAGATGCCATAGTCAATCTATAATAAAGAAATATCTTCTCTATCTATATAAATAGCTGACAATTTTGATCATGAAAATGAGTACAGAGTAATACGACGACATAGAGGTTGCATCGGTTAAATTCGTTAAATCTCGGTCTTCGCCGAAAATAAAGTAAAAAAAATGTTTCCTAAGAACACGTAATTTTAGACTTGTTTGGGAATTTTCGGACAATGTTGTATATGTGATATTCGGTTTCGACGAATTTAACCAATGCAAAAAGAGTCTTGGTATACAGTAATTAAATCTATAATCGAAATACCATATACGAAGCAAAATGGTTTATCATAGAATTTTCTAAAGCTATTATAGGGATTATCGTAGCTCTCTGATTATGGATATAGAATGGAGATATTTTGTCGATGTCGGTGACATTTTTCTAATAAAATTATACATACTCGTACGTACAATGATAAATTGTGTGTAACGTATAGCTGGGCTGACGTATAGCGAAAATGTACCTTATGGTAAGGAGTTAAAAGTCCCTTATAGTTAAATTGGGACAATCTAAATAACTATATCTCCGAAACGACAAGTTGTATTAGTGAGTTCATGTACGTCTGTCCGTCACCATTTGTAATTCCTATTAAATCAAGTTAATGGTCCAGTATTTTTATTATAATCTGTAGTTATTTATATGATTATGAAGACTGCTTGTTTGTGGTTCGTCAATTAAGTATTGGGTTCAGATTGAGATCAATGGTACGATTTTATAAAATACCATGTGTTCAAACTTGTGTTCTAATTAATTTGTTTAACGGCTTAATTTTCTTTGATATATAACATGTAGTTGTGAGTGTTATTTGTCATTATAAATGTAATTTCAAAATGTGTAATATTAGAATTCAGGGTTGGTACCATAGAAAAAGTTGTTCATATTGATGAGTACTTCCACCCCTTAAAGCTCTCAAGGTTGGCAATCGGCAATACCAGGGGTATTGCAAATGTGCATAGGCGGTGACCACTTATCATCAGGTGGGCCGTCTGTCTGCTTGTCAACCTACTGACATAAAAAAGGTGATCTAAAAATAACCCTGTATATAAATTTATCGAACGAAGTCAACCATGTTTTATTGAGTTGGTTGTTTTTTTAAATCGTACCATTGTTTATCTATAAAGAGCAAAGCTTTCGAGATATGAAATTTATAAAACAAAGATAATTTCATTCTAACATCTATGAAACCGTACGTATATTACAATATTTAATATATATATTTATTTATTAATCTCATATCTCGATTGCCACTTATCGATAATGTGACGAATTGTTGGAAAGTTAGTGAAATTGTGTATTTTAGGAAGGATTAAGGCGGGTCGTGTTTGTGCGCTTAATATATCCCGCGTGCCATAGATAAATATATTGCATAGATAGTTTGAATTGTAACATTTTTCACACGCCTATTTGGACAAATATATATATATACTTCTCATCAAAAAAATCGAAGCACCTCTGAAGTTTGGTTTTGAATGAGTTTAATGTTTTTTTTTTTACATTAAACAAAAAAAAGTAATAATGTCAGTTAATTGCGGATATTATAAGGTATCGATTAAAAAATAGTAATGTTTCAAATTAAAATCAAATTCCTTCAACTATCGTGTTTTTTTTCCAAAAAAAATTTGTAAACTTTTTGAAGCGAAGACGTAAAACAAAAAAATATTATAAAAAGTGTATCCAGTATCTCGTATTTCCTCCCCAGGCTCTAATGTCTGCTTCCATGCGGTACGTTTTCTAAAATTTTACAAATTCTTAAAGGGAGAAAAGATATCTATTGAAAAAAACACGATATTTAAACAAATTTAATTTTAATTTGAAACATTAATATTCGTTAAACGATACCTTATAATATCCGCAATAATCTGGCATTATTACTTTTATTTGTTTCATGTAAAAATAAAACATAAAATTCATTTAAAACCAAAATTCAGAGGTGTTGTTGCAGTACCGTTTCGATTTTTCTGATGAGGTGATGTCCAAAAAGCAGTGTGCCAACGTTTTGCCGTTATAGCTGTAGATAGACTGACATAAAAGCTTTTTTTACGTATTGAATTGTGATTTAATGTTTATAAACAAATCTGTGGTATGGATGTGAAGCTGTGTTGATTTTTAATACAGTAGTCTTGCAGTTTTTTTCTATTAATTTATTTTCTACTTTAAGCCTTTTGCTAAGAATTTATTTTCAAAGGTCACGCGCTATTTGCTATATATTGTTTTTTTTTTACAATAACAATTAGTTTTTCTTTGTTACGAGCAGTAAGCTTTCATCCAGTTTGTATTTCTTTACTTTTTTATTTTAGGCGCAGATGTAATCAGCTAGATATATTTTTATAATTTAGGTCAAGATTGTGTGAATATTTTTGCAAGTATGTTGAAAATATATAGCCACGATGTACGATTCATTTTATACCAAGTTAACACAAAGTGTTCGGTTGTAACGTTTCGATTCGCGCAAACATCCCCGCCTGTGTACATCATAACCAAAGAAACGCATCTATGTATAGTATATTGTATTACGAATGGTAGGAAATGTAGGCAAAATTGGGTGTTGCAGCTAACTTAGAATACGTTTAGATTAAGTGATTCCTGTGTAATTAAAACTATTTATCGGTAATAGCTGTTCTCTTTCGACCGAAATATTTTAAACCTAAAGGTCAAGGTGGCAATTATTAAAATTGAGTATCGTCGCGTAAATTGTATTAAATTTAAAATATTGTACATTTCAGCTCAATTTTATAATTTAGAAATTAAACAGTCATCCACGTAATTTCAATTTAAATCGACCAGGGTAATATCATGGTATGATGGAATATCACAAAGTTTCTTATATAATACATGGCCTTTAGAGTCCATATTATCCATATTCTGTTTTTATGTTACAGTACTACCACTTTTACACAAATATGTACCTGCGCATATATATTTTTTTTGGTAGACGCGGTTAGGAATAATTCCACAAATGTTATGAGCCAGATAGCGAGATTGCACAAGTCTCGTTGTATTTCAAATCTTAACCTAAAGCATCTAGGTCTGTATTTTATTGGTACAATAGTTTTTAGTTGGCGTTAGATTACCTTATAAAAGTTGCGGTACTGTATTGAATATATTTTGTACTACGACTTCATACAATAACTTAATCCTGAGAAGTATTTTTTTTCGAAAATCAGAAATTCCTGAAACAAAAGCTGGATGACCTTGTATATCATATATAATTGTAGCGAGAGTATAAGTTGACTGACTCCCTTTTTCAATCGACAATCCATACGTTTTGATTTAAAAACGAAAGTTTATTTTTGTTTTCACTGTCACGTTTTATACATTTTGTAGTGTTACTGCAAAATTTAATTTGACAAGACTAAAAATCGTGTTATCTCTATCATCTTTATATCTATCATGTCATTATACTATGTAGAATAAGCCCTATTACGTCATTATAAATCGAACGCTAGATTTAAAATAAATGTTTCATGTTGTACGTACGCCTGAGAGTGTTGCTGTAGCTTTAAGGTGTAAAAATGTTGCCAGGTTTTTAATGATTATATTGAAGTAAATTTAAAAAAAACTACCCGCCTTCGTCAGGGTGCGATCCAGCGGAGATGTTAAGGTTGCCTGTCCACTGGAGCGGAGCTAGGATAAATTAACCAATAAAATACCCAATTCATGAACGATTCTATTGCCAATATTTTCCTAGCTCCGTTCCGCTCCGGTGGACAGATAGCTTAATACTATTATTACAGGATGTGCATAGACAAGTCTTCAGTTGAGATTGCAATAATTGAATTTAAATCCTGGAGAAGTGACGTAGGGTTTATGTTCGATTAATTGACACAATATTTTTTGAAAGTTGGCATTTGGTTCTCGTTTAAACTTAGCCATATACCTGAGCTTAAATTCAATTACATATCGTTAGGTTTTCATGCGATTCAACTTGATACGCCGCCTTAATGGAATAGCACCCTAAGAATTATATTGTGCCAATTTTTTTATCATCCCAATTCGATGCATTCCATTTTTTTTAAAATTCGTTACCATCAAATAAATTCAATAGACTGATAAAATTACTCCATATTATAATTATTCCATTACTAATATTAAAGAGGCATATTGGCAATTTTTATTATTAAGATCAGATTTATAGGTTGATCTTGAGTGTGAGTCTGAGTTCTATAGAGCGTACTTAGATGTTACTTTCGAGATAAGACAAAGTCTGTATTTATGAAGCACTTTATCAAGTGCATGTAATCGACGACTTACCAAATATTTGACTAAATATGGTTGATCTATGTTCATCTGTCAATATAATGCAATCCGTTTGGCACAATTAAAATCATTAACCCGTTGGTAAAAAAATATTTTTATTTTACTTATTATTTTATTTTTATACAACATAGTCGGCAAACAAGCATACGGCCCGCCTGATGGTAAGCAGTTACCGTAGCCTATGAACGCTTGCAACATCAGGGGGTATCACTCACGCGTTGACGATCCTTTCCCCCCTCCCCGATGAGCTCTGGCGACCTTACTCACGCGCAGGAACACAACTGAAAAGTTATTTGGCTACGGTATTCTGTAAGGTGGAGGTACTGCCCCAGTCGAGCTGCTCTCAATTTCTATTTAAATAATAATAATTATACATAAAAGAATGAAGCACCATTTTAGGTTTTAAAACAGTAGTATTCTTAATCAGTTTTACGTAAGTCGAGTTTGAGCAAAGTATAAGTACGCTCTATAAACCTCAGCCTGAGATTGAATACTGTATTGAATTCTTGTCAAAGAAAACTGTGACATAAGAGTATGTGAACTTTGGGATGATTTTACAAATAACACTGATGATGTTAAATTGTGTGAAGAATGTATGTCTCGGTGATGAGAGAGTTGTTTCACACAATCAACTTGTTAGTTGTACAACAGTTAGTCGTTTGGTTTCAATGGGGGTGCGCGCGATCAACTCAACTGGTGAAAATTCTGTGAGAAATACTCGGGTCCCTTAAAACAGTACTACCCTGCATGCATCGAATTTATCTGACAAAATATTGAATGGTATTCACTATTCGAGATGGAAAAAATCTATGCTCGCAGCAATTTAGTCGGAAGTGGTTCCCTACACGGACATGGATATAAATATTGCCAATCTGCCAACTTTATGAAACTTCCATTTTTTTTTTAACAGATAATTTGAGTACAAAATAACCGACGTAATGTCCAATAGATTCCCCGTACCTTATTGTATTTAAGATGTATTTTATAATGTTTCCATTAATATGCCTTCAAAAAAATGATATAAGAAACAAATATGACTGAATTTACTGATCTACTGAGTTTGCTGACTGTATTCATATTGTCACTAGGCCGCATTGGATATATCTTTCGGTATTATTATAGTCACCTTGTTTCATCTACAGAAATGTCCAAAAATATTAGCGTCAGAAAAAAAAACACCAATAATTTGAGTTACCGAAGTGTAAAAACATAAATTTTTTGTGGAAACTAACCTTATCACAATACTAGCAAGACACAAATTTAGTTGATAAGTGAAAATGTTGGCACTACAAGATAACTTCGTAGTATATGCGACAATATACAGCACAAAACTTTTTTTTTAATTAACGCGATCTAGTAGGAGTGTGACTTGTATTTTTCACACGTGGTTTCTTATGTACCATTTTATTTATATTTTAATGTACAGTTAATATTCGATGTAGTTATGTGTAGTTATTGTAACCTTGATTTAAATTTCGTTTTGTTTTACAAAACATCACATTTATTATGTAATTTAATACGAAGACTTATTTATTTTTATGTAACCGCCTGTATTATTTCAAATGTAAAAATATATAAGAAATTATCTACTAGTTGTTTTTCATTTCAATAACAAGGTTTTTAATACCTGACTTGAGTTTTGTTTGCCTATTAGCCATTGCGTCTACGGTCTTTGTGTTTCAATTCCTGGGCGATACGATATCTTCTATATAAAACCTATATAAAATGGTAAACTGACTAACTGGGTGATATAATCAACCAACGCTCAGCCCAAACCGCTGGACCTTGAGACTTGACATTTTGCACATAGATACCTTATACATCCACTAAAGAAGGATTTTGGGAAATTCCATCCCTAAAGGGGTAAAATAGGGGTTCGCTGGTGAAGCCACGGGGCGGAAGTCTGATCAGTAATATACTTATTTTTTTTATTGATGCCATCTAGCGTAAAGTAGCAAAACTACAAACTGGCTTTAGCGCATTCAATGGAAAGGTTCTATTCAATACTTGCGAAGGCTAACCGCGTCCTCGGGATGACATATTACATGTCATTTCCACTAGATCTCTTCTCAATTCCTCTCCTCATATACCATTTAGAAAAAAAAGCAAAAACGCGACGAATATTTTTATATCCTCGTTATTTTGAAGTCTGTTATAAAAATCACAGTATATATTTACATAAATAATATAATTCCGATAGTTAACCACAATAGGCTCTTACCCTCACTATGTGATGAAGATGAAATACGTGATAAAGTTGTCGAAAGCGGTGAGCATACCTAATACCTATAAAGGAAAACGTTATTGTGTCCAGCTGATTATTCTTCTGTATATATAAAAGGAAAAGGTGACTGACTGACTGATCTATCAACGCACAGCTCAAATCACTGGACAGATCGGGCAAAAATTTGACATAAAAATAGCTATAATGATGTAGGCATCCGCTAAGAAAGGATTTTAAAATTCCATTCCAACGGGGGTAAAATAGGGGTTCGCGGGGGCGAGGAGCGGTAAGCTAGTTTGTAAATATATGAGATATCAAAAATCCCGAAAGTACATTGCCTGATGAGTAAAATGACGATCTTAGCACTTAAAATAATTTCACAACATATTATTATTTATCGGAGTTTATAATTAATTGAACTGGTTGAAAATCAACATACAATAAGAAAATTAAAACAATAACTTTTTGATGTTCGAAATTCAAAACATTTATCTATCTTTTGTGAAAAGAAAAAGTCGTAATAGTAGAACTTAGTGATTACCTATATCCTCTTTGCCTAATAGTACCTACCTACCTAAATATATTAGAATGAGGCACATAGACTACTACTAATAAACCGAAAATGAGGCACGATCTTCGCCGAGGCGTCCGCTTTACACCAACGCCTTTTTTTCCAAACTTCTCACTACTTGAAGGTTATGTAGTCTACCATATTTAAAATTTATTCTGTTCAGTTCCAATAAAAGCTAATCTCGAGCTAACTCAAACCTACGATTTATGAAAGGAACACAAAATCGGCTTTTATGCTTTATTATTTTGTGGACAAGAAAAGGGTAACGATGGTTAAACATAATATACCTAAAATAGGATGGAATACTTATGTATTTTCTATAAATTCTCTATTTTCAGCGTCGTCATCCTAAACGGTCATCTTACCCGAAGTTTATCCAGGTTAGTAGGTCATATGATAATATAATATAAATTTCAGTAGGTATTCTAGACCACCTTTTGTCATCTTTAAAGGTTGTCATAAAATATAATAGGGAGCTCAAAGTCGCAAGCAATGTTAGCACTTTAGATTCTATTTTTTCAGACTGTAAGTCTTTCAGTTACTTAAAATGATTTCTAACTACAGTGCTAATCTGCGTATTCAATGAAAAAAGTCCGTATTGAAATCGTTCCATCCGTTTAGGACCTACGAAATCGCAGACATATCTATAGGTTACCTTAAAACACCCCTCGTTTATCGACGTTGTGGGTAAAAAGGAGGGAAACCGACTGCAGTGAGCAGTATATACAGGATAATGGATGTAGGTACAGGATGGTATATCCTACAGGATCGGAAAAAAAACAACTTTACATACTAATCTTGCTCGATCACAATGCATGAAAAATACATAGCTTTTTTTTATTTCAAAGTTGGTCACATAGTAAAAGTTATATTGATGGGTATTTTGACCCCTTCAAATACTTAGGGCTCAACGTGTCTGAACGTGTCACCCTGTATAGATAACTTAAGAATAAGGACCGAATTAAGTATTAAGAATAAAAATAACACAATAAGAATAAGTAATGTACGAACGCCTATCATTCAATCGACCTCGTATCAAAGTCAAGTTATGTAAGTAGGTAGGATAAATACCTATTTAGGCTAATCTTTACCTATATTAGTTTCATAGTGATTATTTTATGTAGGTTTTATTTAAATAGCAACAACCTACAGTTTGAGTCTGAAGCCATACCCATAGACAAGAATAGCTGTGTTAGAATTAGCAAATTATTATTTCACTGATCTTTAGCAAAGTTAATCACCTATTTCCAACACCTAATAATATAATCACATTAAATCTCATTAGTGATCATCTACTTTTGAATCTGACTGTACAATGTAGCGGGCATCCTTGCTTTTAAATACATATCCTATTTAAAAAAGTAATTTATTTATCAAAATGCATATTATCCAAGTCTAAAGTTAGCTTAAGTCTTGCCTAAGTTAAATATCTCTAAGGTGATAAGAGTAGATTGCATTAAATATTCCTAACGCGTGTGTGTACAGTCAGAAACATAAGTAGTTACTGAAACTATCCATGATGAAATTCGTAGTACCTATGTTGTTTTTTAAATACCTAACACCTCTTTGCTTTATCTGTTTTCTTCTTCTGTTATATGTCCTTTTATATGTATAAAAGGAAAAGGTGACTGACTGACCGATCTATAAACGCACAGCTCAAACCACTGGACGGATGGGGCTAAAATTTGGCATACAGATAGGTATTAAGACGTAGGCATCCGCTAAGAAAGGATTATTGAAAATTCCACTTCTAAGGGGGTAAAATAGGGGTTCGCGTTATACTGCCTACAGATGTTTTGTAAATTTAAATATGTTCAGCAACTTATGTTGCTGACTGTACCCTTAGGACAACAACTTATCTTTATCAAAACCAATCGATCTTGGCTCACTAACTTATACTGATAGGTGCCTACGGAACCAATCAAACGAATACAAAACCTATTCAAAGTTTGCTGAAAGCTTAGGCGTCTTCAAAAGAAACAATGACAGTGAAGGAAAAGTTTACTGATTGTTTATTTATAAAGATAGACTTTCTTATGCCTCCCCCCCCCCGTATCGTACGTCAAACTGACAGTTTTTTTTAAATTGAATGTATGAATTAGATTTTTGAGCCTGGATACAGACAGTCGTCACTTTATGATATTTTTCCTCCCGAAATTCCCCGTTCAATTGAATTTAAATGTTTATTAACATACTAGCTGTGCCCCGCGGTTTCACCCGCTTTCCCGGTTTAATAAAATCCTGAATTTTTCCGATGTTTTAGTTATTCTGCTATTTGGGGCGGAGACAAATCCATCAAATCAAAGATCATAAAAATCGGTACAGCCGTTCTTGAGTTAAAAATGGTGTAACTAAATCGACCTTGTTATTATTATTATCTCTCTATTTTTTTTGTCTGTCTGTCTATCTGTTTAAGCACGCTAATCTCCGAAACCATCGAACGGATTTTCGTGGGTTTTTCACAGTTTAATTAGGCTTAAATTGGCGAATCGAATAAATAGGCTTTGTTTCGTCGAAATTGGCTAACGGGGAAAAAGTTATAGACATTTTATAAAGTCTGCGCGAGCGAAGCCGCAGGTGAAAATACATTCAATAGTTCCGGAGATGTGCGTTAACAAACAAATACTCAGACAGATAGACAGACAAGTAATTCTAAAAATAGCTGGTTTACCTTCTATTACTTTTCTTTGGTTACCACCTTTCTATTTTTATTACTTTTCTTCAATTCGGAAAACAAAACAAAACACCGGATTCTAAGTACTGTTTTATTATATGTATATAGATAGCTTTCCGCCCCGTGGTTTCACCCGCGATTCTCTACAAAAAATCCTTTCTTAGTACATAATTTTTTCATGGTATGGAGTAGGGAGGTACATTTTAACGTGTAACGTAGGGGACGTTATAAGAAGCCCCAATCCGTATTGCACAAAACCTCCCTACTCCATACCATGAAAAAATTATGTTTACCCATACACATTTTTGCACCCCTTTTCGGGTGAAAAGAGAGAGATGATAATAATAATAACATTAATAACCCTAATAATCTGCTCTGAGCAATATTTACGCAATATATATATTTTTTTTAAGTTAGTACTTAAATCAAATATTTCAAATTTTTATGCATGCTACTTTCCTTATATCTTTAGTTGCAAAACTTGCACCACCACTTCAAAATTTTCTAATTTATACCCGTATTATTATTTAGTCTGTGATCTAATTTAGCATACGAAATGATGAGAGATGTAGGTCATTTACTATCTATTTAAATAAACATGTACTTTTAACACTTAGCCTTTGGCAACCTTTACTTTGTAATAGTAATATGTGGATAATGCTGTTGATCATGCATAAAGTAAAACCAGTTGTAACACATGTTTTAACATATTATTATACCTAGCTGTTCCCCGCGGTTTCACCCGCGTTCCCGGTATATTTTTTATATTATACAAACCTTCTCCTGACAATTACAAACACAACAAAAAAAGATTTATCCAATTTGGTCCAGGCGTTGTTGAGTTATGCGCTTACCAACACATTTTGCGAATCATTTTTATATTATATATTGTATGGTTGTTTGTTATACCTAAAATAAATAAATAAACAAGATTCGTATTCCAACTACTTTCCACAATAAAGACACTTACAAAATATATTTCCCCCGATTAATTCTACAAAACATTTTCCTTAGCTCTAGCCAGAAGCCCAAATATAATTTTTTATGCAAACATCTTATTTTCATACAAACGTACACCCCTATTTTACCATCTTAGGGGTTGAATTTCGGAAAATCTTTTCTTTGTTTAGCCCGTCATAAAATGAAGTCCTGATCCCTACAAACTGTACCTCCTTACTCCATTACAAAAATTGTCGTTCCATAAAGCTTTTGCACAACTTTTAACCGCTTTAGGGTAAGAATTTCGAAAAACACCGACATACGTGTTTCATTAATTGTGTTGACAAATATTAATATCAAATTTCAAATAAATCTGACCGGAAAAATATTGATTCCCATACAAACTTTGCCACCCCATTTCTACCCTTACGGAGTAAGTTTCCAAAAACTCTGAAACACATATCTCTTAATTTTTAACCATAAACCTAAATACAATTTTTCATGCATATATCATCAAAACTGACAAAGTTTCATACAAACGAACATCCCCTATTTCATCCCCTTAGGGTTAGAATTTCGGAAAATCCTTTCTTATCGGATGCCTACGTCATACAAAAAACACACCCTCCAAGTTTCAGGTCTCTACGATCAGCGGTTTAGGTTGTGCGTTGATTCGTCAGTCAGTCATTCAGACAAAGCATTTTATATGTATAGATAGATATTATTATATGATAGGTACTCGTAGCAATTTTTCTTATTGACAAGCCGAAATACAAATAACTTATCGTAACACAAAATGTTATTTTCGACCCTTGTCATGTTGTTTGTCACGAACACTGCCCCTATACTAAACATGATGGAGGTCCCTTAAAGGGCCGTTTGATTGAACTATGTTTGTTTCGGCTACCTCTGTAATATACTCAACAAGAAATATAAAAATTACACTTTTTCCTGCCTACATTTTGTGTAAAGGAACATTTAAAAGTGCAATGTGTAACAGTTTAATAAAAGGTAAATTATAATCCAATGCAGTAATTTAGTAATTATGCAACCCTAAGCCCTAACAGTTCGTTTATACCTAATCGTCGAAATAATATGCGGCCTTTTCACATTTTACGGCATTTCTTGAAGATGGTTTTGAGACGGTTTATTTAGCAACGTATTATTGCGCTGTAACTAAAGAGAGGTGAATAAATTGTAGGTTCGTATAATCTAATTCATACTTAATATTATAAAACTAAAGAGTTTATTCCCCTTATTATATGAGATGGTTGGACCAAGTCTAATAAAACCCAGGTTTTATTTATATCTGTCACTTTCTAACGTCATACAACAAAAGGAAATGGGACTATCTTAAAACCTGGGTTTTACAATACTTGACCGATGTTTAAACGTGCTATTCTTCTTAGGAACATTAGTCAGATTGAAAATAGTTATTTGTGCAACAAGAGAGCAAAGTCGTTTTTTGCTGCGAGTGCTGATTTTGAATCCTGAGTGTGGCGAGGGATTCAAAGGCACGAGATGCAAAAAACTTTGCTCTCGTGTAACACACATAACTTTTCACTTCAGCAGCGAGAACACTTTAGGAGATAATAAATATTTACAAGTTAAATATCAGTTTTATTTGCAGTAAATACTTATATTCGTTTAAATACAACAATAAGTTAAAAATTCAATAAATTACATTAAAAGACATAATTATCTTTTTGCAAAATTTCTTTAGTTAGTACGAAATTACGAACGTGTTTGTCTTTGAGGTCGAATTCAAAATCCGATCTTCGAAAGGGCTGGTCTTTGTCTCTCTCTCTTTCTAATGGCGGGACAGAGATAGAGTGTGAATGTTTCGAATTGTATGATTAACCCAAGGCTGAATAAGATCTTCGCGGCTTTCTGAAAAAAAAACGCATTTTGCTCACTGATTTCAGGCAGCATGTTTGAGCTACTGAAGTGAAAAATCTATGCGCGTTACGTAGCCAGTTTATTGAGGAAGGTTATAAGTTACTTTTTATCCCAACAAAGTGGGCGAAAACGCGGGGGATTGCTAGTATAAAAGAAAATAATGATAGTAATAATCTTTATCATACTATCAAACTAATATTATAGAGAGGAAAGATTTGTATTTTTGTGTGGTTGTAACGAATAAAGGAAAAAATTACTGGACCGATTTCAGAAATTATTTCACCATTAGAATGCTACATTATCCTTGAGTAACATGGGCTATGTTTTATCTCGGGAACGCGGGTGAAACAGCGCGGAAAAGTTAGTCTTACATAAAACAGATTGACGAAGTCAGGCTTCCTTCCAATTTGGTGACCCCGACGTGATTGGAATTCCCATCTCCATCACTTCCAAGCCACTACCTGGTCTCAGCTCAGTCACACAGCAAGCCAGCTTCGCCTCAATCAGTTCCAACGCAGCCGACGCACCGTGCTACCTGGTCCTGCAAGGCACACTCCCAGCGACAGCACTCATCGCCTGCACAGTCCACCGCAGCCCACGTCCGGATCTTCATCGGCCGGCTCCTCACTCTCCGGCGTGGCAGTCTCTGCACACGTGAACTACCATGGCTCAACCCGTCGCAGCAACCCCGCTCAGTCTCAACTCACCGCAGACTTCTGAGCAGCACTGGCACTTGCAAGCTACATCAGCAACGACGCAGCAACAACGAATCGACCTCTGGTCTAGGAAGGGAGTGATGTAGCGACATCTATCAAGACCTCCGCTATCCGTAGATAGATGGCGCAACAATATTCTACATCGCACTGACAAAGTTCTCTGTCAAGTTTGCATATATACAAGATTCCAACAACTACAGTTGGACCGCGGTCCCCAGGCACGATGACCCAGCCTGGCGGAAGATCTTCCCTTTTCAAATGGAGGAGTCTACCACCTTGCTCCTCCATAGTTGCATCGAACTATTTTAATTTATGTGAATAATAAAATATGAATAGTGATGGGAAAGCAAATGATTCCCGGGAAAACATCGTGGTCAGATATAAATAGATACAATTCCCGGGAATTATTACAATGCTGCAATGGAACTATTTATAGAGTATTATATAATTTTATAGGTACGAAGTATATTCGGTAGATTATACTTGATAGTTATATAGGTACACTATTTGCCCAAAACGTAACATTCCGGATGGGTCGGCGGTTTTCCAATGAGCGCACGTGTCGGAAAATATTTTATTTTGTGGCCCGATTTAAATACTTATGTTATAAGTACCTACACAGTACCTACACCTACAAAGACTCCTGTTTTGAGTAGTTTATTGCTATTAATAAATAAAAAACTATAACTCTATATACTTTTATATAAAGTTATAAAAATGAGCATTGATTACATGTGCAATTAAAGAATTTTTATTTATTAAACAAATTCGTTTATATTGAATATGGATTTGACTATTTGAACTCCATCCTGAAAAACAACATTTCAATGTTTTAAATTCGAATATAGGAAGTAATCTAAGGAGAGCTACATATAAATCCATTGTTGAATAGAATTAAACGATTTTTGTCGACAACTAATAAATGTGTCGATTGTCGACTTTAGTGTAAATGGAAGGCACTGAACTCGTCCCTCCCCCGCCTCGGCGACGGATCGATTCCCGCGCTTGCGTATAACTGACCGAAGTATTGAATGAGCCCATTCATAGAGCAACTGGTGCCTTCAGAATGAATTGTAGAATATACAACCTAGATATACGTTACACATCGGCTCGTAGGCGTGAGGTCTGACGGCGTCCCAAATTTGAAATTGGTTTTGCGATTGGCTGCTTATGGGACGGGTCGTATGAAATTTGAATGATTGATTGGTTCACAATGATTTTAGCGTTCGGGAATTAGAATTAGGTTTTTGAAAATTTTGTTCGAATCCAATTTGAATTCGCTTGTCATCGGGCCTATCCAAGTTATAATGTTATGCAGATTGCTTACGAACTTGCAAATTTTTTTCTTTACGTGACCGAAAAGCCCGTGGCCCGGGCTCAATTTCATGCCAGTTTTATTGGGATGGAAAATAAGTATTTTGGACAGTTATTAATGCCAATCTATTTTTTTAAGACGTTGATGTATGCTCTTGTTTCTTAACGATAAATCGAACTTAAGTTTTACGCTCTCACTCCTACACTTTGTGTGCTATCATATTATCAATTACCATGGTATCCAAATGTGAAAAAGCCACCTGCAGTGCTGTAAAGGGTGGAAGTGCTCATCAATAAAAACAACTTTTACTATGGGACCAAACCTAAAATGGCGAAAAAAAAAATTTTTTTTTTACAGCACATCAACCTTGCTTGAACAATATGTATGAAAAATAGCTCTGTCTGATTATTTGTTACCTTTTAACAAATAAACGTTTGAACTGATCGTATTGAAATTTGGCAGAAAGTCACCCTGAGACCTGGACAAGGATATAGGCCACTTATCTCGAAAAAAAAAAGATTCTGATATAGGCCAGCTATTAATTTGCTTGTGACAAACTAATTGTTTATTATGAAACAATGTGTAATAGACAAATATTTAATTTCAAAATAAAGGTTCGGTAAATAATAATTTTGTAGATCTACTTGTATATTTAGATCCTAGTAACACCTAACCAATTATACACTACAATAATGTTCCCACATCATTATGATCTTGTCAACCTTAGATATAAAACTTTTAATAAATATATAGTGGAGGTCAATATATAATACTCTGGCCTCATACAAACAATTTCACATCATAAAGTCCAGTTCACACAACAGTGAGTCAACAAGCCGACAATCCCGCCGGCTGCGGACCCGACCGGCCTGTGATAAATGACGTCGCTTATTTAGTTTTAATTCCGAACCGCGACAGCCAGTAACCAATGAGGCTGAAAAATAAATGCTGGACTGGCAAATAAAAAAATAACTTACAAAATAAGAACACTGGCAAATATTGTTTAAAAGAACTAGCGTAAATAGAGGTAACGCTGAAATATTTCGTGCCAGTGCAAATTTTTATGTCAAAAGAAATCTCTTTTTGAAAAGCATTTTTTTTTCTTAAAATTATTATAAAAGTTTACTAATTAATTATATAATTATGACCTCTTGACTTAATAGTTTTCTATAAAATAACTTATCTATACTCATAAAAAAAAAAGTCCAGACTCACTCACCCACTGACTCATTAACGGTCAGCCCAAACTCTAGAAAGCTGAAATTTTGCACAGAGAGTTATTTCATGACGTAGACTAGGCATAAGTCTGGATTTTCAGAATTTCATTTCACTAAGGAAGTAAAATAGGGGATTGCGCGGGATGGCAAGCTATTTTAGTAGGAATTAAATGGCACCAATGCTATAAATATTTATTTGATCACAAAATGTTACAAATAAACCATTTTAACCTTTAAAAAGATAAAGATCTTTTTATTCTTTAGCTTATACTTTGAATTAGGTTTATTTACGATGATTGCTAATTTGCTTCGATTCTTTTTAGTTTGAGTTTGTTCTCTTTGGTTTCTCAGCATGCCAGGACTTAGGATGCTAGGCAGGGCTCGTCGGTATTTCAACAGCATAAAAATAAGTGGTTCGATATTATTTATAGTTCTATTCTTTTCTCATATTTTTCATGTAAAATGTTTCGTAATGGAAATAAACAAATTTTATACATAAAATAATTTATAATTTATTAACTTGGTGTGGATATTATTATGGTGAAAAATCGTTATTTTGTAGTTAGCAATATGCAATGATTTTCATAAAAAAATGGAAATAGCTAAAATTTGCTTGAAGCTGTAACTGTATGGATAAATTTGCTGAAGGGTATATTATAAATATAACGAGTCTGTCTATTATTCTATTTAACCAAACTTGAAAACCGAAAATTTCATTATAGTACGGCACTCTTTATAGATTGGCACGCTGGGCAAAGTTGGCGAAGATTTAAATTGCAGCTATTTAACATACCTAAGCTTCTATATGCTCTTTCAAAAGTGCATTTAAAATTTCAACATTTTCAACTAAAGACTTGAACAAAATAGTTATTAAGATAACATTGTAAGAGTAGGTACGCCCGTCGCTCGTCGCCCCCGCATATCGTCTCGAACAATGGATGGAAAATGACAATTTCAGTATAGGTATTGTAAATCAGAATCAACTCTGATATATTGCCACTCCCTATTGTTCGCAGCTATGCTTTTGCGGTATCTGAAAAAAATAAATGTATTTTAATTTAAAAATGGAGTTATATTTTTTTTACTGAGCCTGTTTTTTTTGTATTTATAAAAAAAAATGCGCCCTTATTAAAATATTAATACGTGGAGCAAAAACTTTTTTTTACATAAATTACGCGGACAGAGGAGTATGAAATTTGGCACAGTTAAAGTTTATATAGAGAAGGAGTGCAGAAAGCTAATATTTTTATATAATATTCATTAAAAATAAATTAAATGAATAATAAAAACATTACACACACTACTATGCTACTGACTCACACACACGCACATGTCACCACTGTCAATGCTTTGTCGATAACGCGGCAAGGACAGACTTATTAACGAAAAGAGTTCGTTGTAATTATATAGGTACTCTTTTGTTTAATTATGGTCGAATTTTGACCACGGGCGACCTCTAGTATTTATAGTTTTACTTATATCTATTTCGCGGTGTTTATGTTCCACGGTTATGCCACATCGAGATAAAGTATTTTAAAAATATTATAGACTAGCTTCCGCCCGCGTTTCACCCGCATTTCTGAGGGCTCTTGTGTTTTCCCGGGATAAAAAGTAGCCTATAGTCTTCCTCGATAAATGGGCTATCTAACACTGAAATATTTTTTTACATCAAACCAGTCGTTCCTGAGATTAGCGCGTTCAAACAAGGGCACTGAATAAATGGCTTTGAATTTGACTTTGTTACTCTACATAACCAACGCTCCATTTTTCTTAAAATAAAATAATGTACAGTCACAGTAGATAACCTGAATGATGTATATAATTGAGTCAGAAATACGTCACCAATATGAAATGCATCTAAGTATTGAATTGAATTATAAGTCACTCATGCCTCAATAGATACTTACACCCACGAACGGACAAAATTAGAACATAAGCATCATGTATATGTGTGAATGTAAGGGTTGCGTGGGTGCGTATACTCGTATTAACGTTTACAGTTAGTAAATGGAGATATTTATGGATTCGATTAGGCTTACTACAGATTTGAATGTGTTCTGGGAGAGCTTAGGTTGTAGAACTGTTGAACTATTGAGTGATGACAGACGTACTAATCATTGTAATTAATTATTTTGTGAGAGGTAGAGCATGGCGGTATATCGCTATACATAAGAGCAGCTGGACTGGGGATCATTTGAAATAAATTTACCGAAACTAAACATATAACACAACGAACGCTGTCAATTCCCAGCGGAATTGAATGGAATTTTGATGCGTTTTATGTTTTATTTATTTCAAATGATTTATTGTATGCATATATTTTTTATTCGACAGATAAGTAGTTGTTTTCGGAATGGTTAAAGTGTGATTTCTCTAAACCATTACTTTGTAATAGAAAAATATATATGTTGCAAGGGTCAAATTCAGAAATTTATAACTTTTTAAAGCAGTTTAAATAAGAAATTGAGACGATTTTGAAAAAAAGTAACTAGATAAGATTATTGTAGAGGATTTGCTGACAAATGTAATCTGAATACATTTCTTGTTTTTGTTATATTTTTTTCGTGGCGTGTGCATGAATGAGACCCTCTACGCGTGGAACGTAAATAGAGGTATGTTTAAAGCCTCACAAAGCTAATAAAAGTGGCGTCAAATTAAAAAATGAAATATGTATTGGAAATTTCAAATCTCACACTTTAAAATAATGTAAAATATATTTCATTTATTGCTTTTCTGATGACTAAAAAAAAATGTTTCTTTTCTGATAAATTCCTCAAGAACACTGATTTTAGGGAGACTGGAGCCTTAAAGAAAAAAAAAGAATACTGCATAAACAAAAAATAAATAAATAATTATAATTGCATAAGTTGATAAAAAATGCTATGCAATAGCTTTACCGCGGCAGTACCCGAGTGCCACACGTATTTTTATTTTTTTACGTCACAAAGCTGAGAAGCATGCAAGTACCTACAACCTGATAGTGGCTACCGTCGCCTATGGACATTGGCAATACCAGGGGTATTGTTAATGTGTTGTGCAGTACATATTTTTTTAACTTAGAGGTGGTATAATTTACATTGTTTAAGAAAACGGTATAGTAATTAATTGTTTGTCTTGCCAATGTGTGTATGTTTAATAAATGTTTTTTCTTTCTTCTTTCTTGGTAGCATAGACAATAGACAACAGGGGGATTTAAAGTTTTTACTTTAAGCTTACGTTTATACTGTTTTTATTACAGTAAGAGTGCTGTCACTATATAAAAACTGGCCAACAATTAAGTTATTTATAATAATTTAAAATTAAAACCAAACATATGCTTATAAATTTGTCTGCTCAGGCAGGTATAGGTTTCTTTACGATACTGGCCAGCAGTGCTTTATATATAGTTATATTTTCATAATTTTATATTCAAAAACGTTGCAATATTAACATAACTAATTTGTTATTTAATAATGTCAGGGGAAGAAATGCAAAGTGGCAAAGTTTATTTGGATTAAGAATACCTTACTTAATTCCCCACGGCGCTGTTTGATTCATATTTTTTTTAAGTTTTTCAATTTCGTAAGAGCTATTTCTATCAAAATTGTGAGCTTATTTATCAAAATAATGTCTATAAGTAATTATATCACTTTTAGAAAATCAAAAGATATTATAGAATATTTAAATAGTATGTTTATACAAGTGGCATATTTTTTTTGTACACATATCTATATTATACCGAAAGCTTAAGTATGTGTGTTCCAACAGCTGCACTTGAGAGCCTGTTCTGCATACCACCTTCGGCCACATCATCACTTACCTCAAACGCAACTTTTCAAAGTAAAAAAAACGTCCAGACAAAAATCAACTCGACTTGTGAATTGTACAATATATTTTATATTGAAAAACTTGCTGCGATACGATATTTACTATTTATAAGATAAAAATCTGCCGTCAATTTCAATATGGCAAGATTATGATAATCTCCAGGGTAGAGTTGTAAAAGAAAAGAGATAATACCCACGTTCAGCTCTTACATAAACGAGTTTAGTTCAACTACCCCCACTCCCTCTCAATATTATAATGAACAGAAAAATATGTGGAGTGTGTATATGTTTCAGTATTTGTAATTTACTTGAAAAGAAAATATTTTGTATTATTTCATCATATACACTCGTGTAGTAGATCCTAAGTTTCCACCCAGTTTCCCCGACAACGCCCTATTTTTTATACTATATAAAAACCTTAAAATGCAATTTGCTTCGAACAAGATTTACCTACATCAAGTTTTGTGTTCCAATTTCTTTGCACAAAAAGTTTTATACAAAAACACATTATCTCCTTTTCACACCATTAGGAGTAAAATCCAAGAAATCCTTTCATAGTGGATGCCTACATCCTAAATGATTTTGCTTTTATATAAGGCTTAAGATTACCTGAATAAAGTAACATTAAAAAATCTAGGATTTTTTTTTTTTATTTCGCTTTATCGCCTCCACAGCGGTTTCGCGCGATAGATTCTTGTCTCTAGGTTCTTACTTCTTTTGACATATATTAATACTTTAAAATGACCTCAGCTAATAACATCAAACCTTATTTATACATTTAAATAGATAAACAGTAATAATATAGTCAGAACATAAGTACTATGCCGTGGCTTCGGTTGGTGGTGCGGCAAGATGCCCTCTAGTTTCTCCTCTATAGGCACGCCACATAGTTACGTAGTTATAAACAAGTAATAAAAATATTTATTTTCGTCGTTATTAATTTTTCAATATCTTATTGAAACATATATTGTTTATAGTAAACGTAGTGTTCATTCATTCATCTCATTCAATATTATATCATCATGTATTTTTAAATTTAAATTAAACATTTGCAAGAATACAGAGTAATGCTAGAGACAGATTAAAGCCTCCACAAGACCTACGTCTTTAATTCAAGATATTATTATATAGAACCTACGCCAAAATATGTATTTAACATTGCTAGAATCAGAAAAAGCTGCGTCGAGTAGTCTGACTCATAACTCCAAATTTAGTTAGAGAGATGTTTTTTTTATTATTTTTCATAATTTTTATATCTAAAAACAACAAAAAATAAGTAATGTGGGTGTTTCTTTTCAATTCTTGAATCTCCATTACAAAATTGCAATAATCAGACAATGTGAAAATAAGTAAATATCCTGGGATATTCCTCACATACGCCCATTTGATCTCAAACTAAACAGATCTTGAACTATGAAAACTAGATAACTGATAGGATACTATACTGGGTGATTAGTTATCACTGGCAATACTTGCAAGGGTGGAAGTACTCATCAAAATGAACAACTTTTATTATGGGACTAACTGTGAAATCATGAAAAATTATTAGCTGTTCCATACAAAAGCTTAATACCTACTCGACCAAAATATATGAAGCAACCATATTATTTTACGCGATATCAGAGTTAGCCCCATAATAAAAGTTGTTCACATTGATGAGTACTTCCACCCCTGCAAGTATTGCCAGTGATAACAAAATCACCCTGTATACATATACTACTTTTTTCTTCTAAATACATATTATATACCCATGGTTTGGGATGCCACCTGCGTTGATACCTTGGCACCGTCTCATCTTCAGGGCACATCAGAGAGAGCCGGCTCCGCAGCAACATCAGCGGAGTGCCTCAAGCGGCCCAAATATGCACATCTCGACAGAGGGTACATGTTTGAGCCGTTTGGGGTAGAAACTCTCGGCCCGTGGGGGCCAGGGGCACACAGTATATATAAGGACTTGGCGGAGCGGTTAAAAGAACACACGCGTGACCAGAACGCTGGCTTTTATTTCGGTCAACGGATAAGCTTAGCTATCCAACGTGGAAATGCAGCCAGCATTCTGGGCACGCTCCCATTTGGTGACGATCTTCCTTTTTAGTTGTAATTGTTTATATTTTTATAATGTGTAGGTAATTAGTTTTTTTTTTATTATAACAATGTAGATATAATATAATGTATAATATACTGTGAAAAAAACTAACCCTACATCGATAATTGATTTAAAATACGGCATATTGGTAGACAAACATAAATTACCCATTTCAATGTGCATGTATAATTTACAATGAAATGAGACCTCACTGAATAGTTGCTTCATTCAACAAATTTAACATAAATCCTCTATAATCAACAATGTACGAGATTTCCGACAACTGACGTTTTGTCGACAAATACCGACATAATTTGCGCTTTGTCTAGCGTTCCATGAATTGCCGCTTCAATGGAATGCAGCCGTTTGATGGATCCAAACGAGTTAAAACTGTTATTATATAGGTACATTTATAGACAACATTAATGCTGAACTATAAAGATGTAAGCTAAGCCAACTTAAACTCTGCGGTTTGTTTGCATAAAACGTAGCTACCTTATGAGCGAATACAATATTGATAATATTCTCTCTCTATAAATCAATTGCCGTGCGTTAGTCTCGCAATAATTCAAGAAAATGGCTCGACCGATTTTTTTTTTGTTTGCCTCAATACAAGGGGTGGTCTAGGGTGGTCGCACACCGGGATTAGATACTTAGTTTGTTATTAGTTAGGATTGCCATGTGGATCAGAATGTAGTTTCATCTATGAGAGTAGTTGATTGAGCTGGATTAATTTTCATGCCAGTTCTTGGCTGAATGTGAGATTTACTTATTATAATTTGTCTTTGTCATCATTTTCAACAGACACAGAATATGGAACTAAAACACGGCCACCGAGTCAATGCGTTTTTGACGCCTGTAAATAATGGTCATATCACGGAAACTGGGACTTACACACAAGGTTTTATATTTTCTTAAGCATAGTTTATTAAAGTCACATTGAAATCAGTTGAGCCGTTTCTGAGATTAATCCATTATTTACAGGCATCAAAAACGCATTGACTCGGCGGCCGCACTTCAGTTCGTTTTATCATATTTTTAATAGACTTATTTTATTTTATATTAAGCATTTGAAAGAAAAAACCAATACAGTCAGATTGTCCAGATAAAAATAAATAACTGAGATTTTTACCGGTTTTTCTCAGTTGAAGGCTGACTTCCGAACCTAACTTGTGGTAACATAAATACCGAAGATCCTAAACTCAATAAATGGCTTTAGGTGATTTTTTCCTTTATCCAGAATAACTTCTTCTGAAATTATTCTACTTCATGAAATTAAAATATTTTCTTTACGAGTAAATTGCATGCAGGTCTAATTATGGCTTCATTTCAGTGTCTGCCTATCACAAACTGAGTATGAAACTACAATTGAAGATACGTAAATGTTTATTTAATGTTGTGCGAGTGTTTTATATTAAATCGTACATAAAAATGAAAATGGTCTGACCAAAAATTAATACAATAAAAATAATCTAACGTAAAAAAATCAATAATGAAATTCAAAGTCCAATAAAGCTAACGTAAAGATACCTGACAGACAGACTTTCATATTTCCAAGAGAGTAATAATAAGAAATTCCATGGATATTTACCATTTTAACACTCTGTATGGAATTCTTCGAGAATCTTCTGGAATGCGTCGAGAGGCAATATCATTTATTACTATGGCTCAAAATACATGACTTGTTGGTATTTTAATTTGCATTCATTGAATATATTGCATAGTTGACCTTGTGATCCTGTCAATCTTTTGACTGATGACGTAATTATCTTCGACTTTGAACCCTTTAAGGTCAGTTTGATCATAGAGTTATTATAATGAATTCGAAATGAAAATAAAGCCCAAGTTAAAGCTACTCAGTTTAAGTCTAAAGAAGGTACTTAAAGAGGCCAAAGCCACTGAAGTAGCCTATTTGGAACTCAGCCTTCAATTAAGAAGAATACATAAGGGATATAGTTGTTAACAATAAAAAACACAATTCGACATTGCACCTGGAAAGAGGCTACAAAATAAAAATGGACCATATTTTATAAAATAACTAGGCGTAGACGGTCGTAGCTATGTTTGTAGCACGTCGTAGCGCGTCGTAGCGCGTCGTAGCGCGTCGTAGCGTGTCGTAGCAGCTGTGTCTCGTGCCTGCCGAATCTATATTTAGGCAGGTAACTAATAACTAATTCCCCTTCATTTACGAATGCTAATTTTTAATCACATTAATTTATTGAAATACTTCCATTACAGGTCCATTAGTGTAGGATAATTGAATTAGCAGACATCGTTTACTTCCAGCCTTCACCGGGACTGGCAGTTTAATTAAAATAAACCTTAATTCGTTATGTATTGAATTCAATTTCTTTTATTTTGTTTATGTAAATGACGGTTCTATTATGTAATAGGTAGAAAAAATTATAGTTGGTACACTATAGATATTTGATTATATATCTTCTTATATATAAAATTCTTGTGTCACAATGTTAGTTACCATACTCTTCCAAAACCGACCGATTGTTACGGAATTTTGTGTACTAGAAATCATATATATCGAAATTTTTATTTAGACATTTTGTAGGGAAATTACAAAAACATAATTTTAAAATTATTTTTATATACCTAGTTTCTATTATATTTTGCTTTATATTATAAATTATTACAATACACATACTGTACAATGGCGGACCTTCAGTCCGGCCATTATTGACCATAGATTTGTTGCAACTTATGATAACCTTTAATAAAACCTTCTATAAACAATCTTTAAAAGACAGAATTATAGCACAGAGGTTATACTGCACCTTTATTGTACCTATCTTTTTTTTAACTAAGCATAGGGATGTGGCCAAAGGTGGTAAGCACACAAAGCCTAGAACAAACTGGCTCTCAGATCCAACTAGGAAGTACTCCAGCATGTGCTCGCGGCAGATTTTCAAATTGAGTGTGTTAGGTAGCCAGGGGGGTACTACAAAGTACCCAACCACCGTGCTATGGTTTCCTCGAGATGTTTTCTGTTTTCATTGACCTATCATCGTCTTAAAGCTACTAGTTAACCCTGGTTTCATTTATGCATAGTTATATACAAGTTTCAAGAGGTTTATAGTTAACAGGCGCTTATAAATAAGAGGAAATTGTGCCCTAAATTATACAAGCATTATCGATAAAAAGGCTTTTCTTTTAAGTCTTAGAGGTTTAATTAAAGTTCAGGTGCTCAATGTTACATCGAAATAATTTTATCAAAATACTTCGATTCAATCCAATTGTTGTTGATTCGAGGTTCTTATTAATACGTGCAACGTTAGAATGAAAGTATTAGAACTGAATTATCACAAATTTATTATTAGAGTGAAAAAAACAGTAGGAAAAAATATACGTAGTGAAAATAATAGACGAATGACATTTCATATTCAAAAAGCAATTAAGAATAATTTAAAAGATATAGAACCTCTACATCCTCCCCACCTTGCATTTTTAGAAATGAATTCAGAGCTCAAACGTTGAATGGAAATAATTAAGATTGCTATTTCATTGTGAATGAATGATGAATGGAATGCATTTTCCGCGTACACTATTGACGGCACACATCAAAGGTATCAAGAATATCTAGGGCTACCACAGATTTGAAATCGTTGAGAATTTCTTACTTTTCACTACATATTATTATTATAACCCCCTGCAGCAACTGACTGTTGTCTGACTGTCAGTCTGAAAGCGATAAACTCAAAAACATAGAAACGGATTTTCATACGCTTGGACCAATGGACGGAGTAATTCATGAGGGAGGTTTGGGTATATAATTCATTAGGGTTTTTGTGTAAATTGGCTATAATATGACGATGATTGTTGGAGATGTCAGAATTCTGGAAGCTTTACTGGCCGATTAAATCAATAGAGTTATATGCTTATTAAAAATAATGTAGATTTGAAACGAACGTGAGACTGGATGAATGAAAGGTGAATATGTTTCCTACCCTATTCTTGTTGTTAAAGTTTAGTAATATAGTAGATATTTGTTATTATTAATAATAATAATGAAGAGTGAAATGTATACGTTTTAATTCATATATATTATTATGGAAATAATATTTCTTGACGTACCTAGTTCCTAAAAAGATTTTTCTATATCTTTTTTCTAATTTTCATAACATACGGTATAAAATTTAAACTGGTATAATTATTTAAGTAACGGTAAAATCCCACTGTAGGCACATAAGCCTCCTCTTACAACATGAGGATTAAAGGCCATAGTCCACCATTTGGTCACAGTGCCGATAAATTAACTTCACACTTACCTATGAATTATATAACTATACTAGAACAAAAAAAAATATGAACTTATATTTGGCCGCAATCTCCCATTTACACACTCTTACAGTATATAAAAATATCTTAAGTAAATATAAAGAAATATTGCGTATTTTTCCTTGTAGCTATATTTCTATGAATCGACAGCCCTAGAACTACTTTTCATTCAATAAACTACTTGAGTTCACAGCGACTCTTTCATAAAGGTTAAATATGGTATATATAATTTATATGTATAGTTGTACATATCCCTAATATGGGGACGTAAGCTCGCCCCACATTGTTGGTTCAAAGTATTAATTAAGAGTCAATATGTACGCCACAGATTGAATACGATTGTATAAATCCAATATCATTCCATTTTCATTTGTTAATTCTTTTTTGGAATAAACGTGGGTATGTTAAGGATCAAAAATTTGTTCCTCATAATGTTTGATTTGCATTTCTATTTGCGTTAGATCTGTTTTGGGCCATTGGACCATCTATTGAGGTTTCTTATCAATCCAATGCCAGAAATGTCAGGTAGCTTGTCCAGGCACAAATATTCCGACATTATGATGCTCTCAGAGAGGCTGGGACAAGTTTTAAAAAAATACATGGTATTTTGTTTTTGAGATTGAGACCGAGAGTCCGTAGAGGTCCAAATGGCTTCGAGAGATGGCGGTGGATTCGAGGATTTATTTTTGTATATTACAGATATTGCGTATTTTTATTTTATACTAGCTGTCCGCCGTGGTTTCACCCGCGTTCCCGAGAAAAAAGTAGCTCATGTCCTTCTCCATACCATAGGCTATCTGCGTACCAAATTTCATCGCGATCGGTTCAGCGGTTTAGGCGTGAAAACGTAACAAACAAACAATCAAATAAATAAACTCACTTTCGAAATAAGTGTTTGGTTGAAATCAAGGTGATTAAAACCATAAATTCATAATATTAGCCAGAAATGCGTTGTATAATCGGACCTACTAACAATTGTAAGTCAATATTAAGTAGATATAGGCACATGGCTTACAAACTGTTAGTTCTACTAATAATCACCATAACTACCAACTAAACAACCCACCCTAAGAGTAAACTTCGCTTTTCGAAAAAAAAAACTAATTTCATCAAGAAATTTTGAAGCCATTTTCCCCTAAACTTTAAGGGTTGAATGACTTTTATAAGAATTGTAACTAAGACTGGTTATATAATTAATATTGACAAAAAAAGGCGCTTAAAACACTGCTTTTACTGTATGGCACAAGGCTTTCACGGCGCGCCGAACATGTTACCGAGAGTATGAGTCAGATTTTTTTTTAGCAAAGAATAAAGTTAGTACTGCTGACTTGCAAGCTTCGAGTGCTACGAGCCTACGAGAGCTACGAAACCCTACGAGATGTTGTAGAGCTAATGACGTAGCATGCTACAGATTTTTGATAAAAAAAAAAAGGAAAATTAAATTATTCCCGAAAATCTGTAGTTTCTAAATAATAATAATAATATCTATAAAAATCTTCTTTCACATTCATATGATATACTATAAGGTCCTTGGTTTATGAGACATACATTGTAGGTATGTATAATTTAAATATATATAATTTATAATGTTTTCTTGCATTATAAATAAACTGAAGTTGGTTTCGTTCACTCGTTCGGTAGCTAATGCCTCGTACAAACATAAGTACAGCAGATGTATTCTAATCTAGGAAACACACCTTTTTGTCAAGATTAATAATTTACTAGCTTTTGTCCCGCGATTTCACCCGCGATCTCAGGGTAATACGTGCCGTATGTCATTCTCCGGTTCATAAACTAATTCTATGCAAAAAATCACGTCAATTCGTTTATACGTTGCTGTATGAAAGAAGGACAAGCCAACAAACACACATTCCCTTTTATTAGTAGGGATAGGCAATATAAGTCAAAGTCAAAGCCATTTATTCAGTTTAGGCCCTAGAAGGGCACTAAACGTCGAAGCTACTGAAGTTACCATCAGTTTGGAAGTCACCTTCAACTGAGAAGAACCGGCAAGAAACTCAGCAAGGTAACATTTTTATATATTTAATTATTTTTGGATAGTCTGACAATGTTGGCTTTTTCCATTAAATGTTTAACAATTTTAAAGCAATATAATACAATGTAATAAGGGAAGGTAATATAATTAAAACAAAGAAAAAAAACACAAAAGACAAACAGTTTTATTTGTTTCAAACACGTTGTTAACGCCATGATTTTAACATATCATCTTAAAGTGTTTTTTAATTGTCCCCCACTTGGGGCACGACCACTTGGGGCCTGCCCCAAAGAAGTAAATGGTAATGACTTGTATATTTTAGTCATTAATTATATTTAACTAGATAGCATGGTGGAGCTACTAAGTACCTACCTGGCTGGCTGGCCAGATTCAAAATCGGTCACCAAGCACCTGTTGTGTTCCAGCACCTGCTCTAGAGAGCTAATTCCCTTTATGGCATTATGTGCTTACCATCATGTCTTTTTTATTGAGCCCACACTAGGCATGGTGGGATTGTGGTCTAATTAACATTTTAAAAAATAAACGTTAGTTACACTAGGTGTACTTTTAAGTCGATAACTGTGTTTGTCCGAGGTTTCACCATAATGGCTTTTTTTTTCTAATCCTTAAGAATCCTTTAAAATACTTTCTCGATCCGATTGAATAGCACAATGCAGCATATAAATTTCGCTAAACATCGTTATCAAATTAATTTTTCAGAGCACTTTGAAAACGAACCACAAAATTTGAACAGTACAAAATTATATGAAGGAATCCTAACAAAATGGCTATTCATCAAACCTCGTAATCATTGTTAATCCAACTTAGAAACGTCACCAAAGACGGGCACTTATTAAATTCGGAAAACCCCAATCAAAGGTACAATTGCGAACGCCTACAAATTCTTCCTGACATGGAATCAAGTACGTGAGCGTCTGCTCCCCTTGCGCTTCTACCAACCTCCCTCTCTAACGAACGGCTACCTACATTTAGTCATCCTTGTCTAAAAGACACCCACTCTCAGAGCACCTACGTAGCTACAGCCCCTGTTTTCAGCCCACATTTCAGTCTTACCCCTGACGGCTCCGAACGCGCGCGCTAACAGAAAAAACTGGCCATAAATAAAAAAATAACCGACAATAATATTTAAAATTTAAATTTGGAAACGCGCGCGGTCGCGATGTCTTTTTGACGTTTGTTGAGATTAAAAAAAAACTTTACAAATCAAGACAATAAATACATAAATTCTTCCATTTTTAAATTACTTTTACTCGATTGAAACAATTTTAAAAGTACGAGAATTCTATAAATTCCTATTCGTAGTGTAGGTATTTGTGGCATCAGGTGGGCGCTGATCTTGTGAACAACAGGTGAGTAATTTTAATTCATTTTGGCGTCGATTCGGTTTTAACTAGGTCGAAATTGAAATAGCAAATAATTACCTAATTAATTTAATGTTCTTATTTCTATTTTTTTCAAATGTCTCGTCGTTGAGGCACTTTTATCCAACGAAATCAAATTTGTATTCGCAGTGCGTCCGTACTTGGTTTCCAATATTTCTGCCTCAAACGCGTAATTCACAGAAAACCGATACTTTTGTTAGTTTTTTTTGAGTAAATGGTATTTTAAGAAAACGTTATATTTCATTCTATTTTTTCCAAGAATTGAATTATGAGTTTTACTTTATAAATTCCCTTTGCAACTAAATATAATTTATTTACGAAGAAATAGACAATTGGTACTTGTACTTACACCGACGATGGATTTCTTTTTATTTTACAAGAATCGTAAAAAGGAAATTTTATACGCAATACTGATCGCGACCTAAAGGCAAGAATACGGAAAGTAAAAAAAAAACAATAGCTTTTCTTAATCAGCACCTTAACACCTATTGCTGGGTCATATAACATTATTTCAGTGTGTCCACGAACATATTTAAAATCCTTAAAAATTCACAATAAAATTATTTAAATGGGAGATGCTTAAAAAACTAAGTAAAACCATAATTTAACATTCTCATCACATCCGGCCTCATCACCACCAACCATTGTGGTCAAACGCAAAGTATTATCTTCTTTAGATAGGTAAAGCAAAAGAAGATACTTATAAAAAAATTGAGTTTTCAGTGAAGGAAAATATAGTGACGACACCATAGTACTTAAATAACCGATGTAGGGTACTTTGTAGTACCCACCTGGCTGACTACCATTCTTGAAGTTGAAATCTATGGTCAAGCACCTACTGGTGTGTTAATATTCTTGTCGATAGGCAACGGTAGCCACTTACCATCAGGTGGACCACTTGTATTAAAAAACATACTGTAACTCGGTGGGCTATCTTCTTATTCTTTGTATATAAAATGGTAAACTGATTGACTGGTTGATATATCAACGCACAGCCCATACAACTGGACCTAGAGACTTGAAATGTTGCCTGTGGGTTTCTTTGACACTGTAGATGAGTACTAAGGAAGGATTTTTGGAAATTCAACTACTAATCGGGTACAATAGGGCTTCGCAGGTGAAATCACGGTTCGAAAGGCTATTGTAATTGATTTATCTAACTATGGGTTTATTCATCATTATCATCATCATCGATAGCTCATATTGAAGGGCCTAATGATGAGGGACCAAGGCATTAGACAACGAAGCGGGCTTATTTTGTATCTTTTATTAAAATTAAGCCTAATTTAAGAATAAGAAAGTATTTAAGATTCAAAATTTTGTCATTCTGACACGTCTGTATTGTTTATGGCTGATTTGTCATATCAAAGATGGAGCTTATCTGAATATCCTTCTGTTTTTGATTTTCTTTTAATCAAGTAATTTCTTGAACGATTAATTGTTTATGTACTTCTGGTTCCTGGTTTAAAGTAGGAACCTCAGGTGGGTAAATCGTGACATGTACCTTAAAACCTTTAAATTAAGAATATATTATGTTCACTGCACACAAGGACGTCTTTGAAAAGCATCTATTTTTATACCAAGGTCCTATTTAATCTGTTTGATAATTCTCTATCAGGGACAATGCTAAATATAGGTTGGAAAATACGGTAATGGCTGCTTTGATAATAATGAGCAGGTATAATCTGAGATATTCTTGCAATTATCATAAATTGTATCATAATACGTATCTAGCTTCAAGTTTAAAGACTAATGCAATTAATAAAATATTTTTAGAAGGTATAAATAAATATATAAGACCAGTCCTATTGGAGATCCTTAGGGGAGGCCTATGTCCATCAGTGGACGTCTTGCGGCTGAGATGATGATAATAATGAAGGAAATATTAAGACATACCTTCTCATCCAGATAGTTAAGAGTTCGTATACAAATGGAGTCGTCTATCTGACCATACATAAACACTACTAGCTGTCCGCCGCGTTATCACTCACCTACCGGATATGTACACAAAATTTATCTATTTTTTTAAACCGCTACGCTAGTGAAACCGCGGGGGACAGCTAGAATAAGATAAAAATAGATAAGAACCTATTCTCAGACCTACCCGATATGTACACATAATTTCATAAAAATCGGTCAAGCCGTTTCCGAGGAATATGGTAACTAACATTGTGACACGAGAATTTTATATATTCTAAGAGTTCAGAATATTTTATGTAATTATTTTAATTATGTAAATATATTCTTCACGGGTCTGTGGCCAAATGTAAGACCATGTAATATAAAAAAAAGACAATTCTTTACCTAGCCTCAAACGTTCACGTTTTCAAAGTTCTAAATATTCCCGTCGACTTTCAAAAGTCTTACATTCATCTTTTAAGTTATACAGCCAATTATTTTGTGGAGCGGTTAAGTATAATGGATTTTATAGAAACGTTATTTTAATTTAATGTTAGTTTTGTTTAATATGAATTGCACATCGACATTGCTAAAGGTTAGGTTTACTAAATGGAGAATAATTTCTTAAGTTTCTAAGCATCTACGACCGTAAATGATTTTGCTCAATATTATATGAACGTTAGGCTATACTTGTGTCTGGACCAAATTATTCAGGAATAATTGTAATCCTACTAATTTATATTTATATTATAAGCTAGCTGTTCGCCCGCGGCCGCGCTCGCGCAGACTTTATAAAATTTCTATAACTTTTTTTCTCATTAGCCAATTTTGATGAAACGAACAGTACACACGGCACCACAAATTTTATCAGTTTACACTGTGTTATATAGCCACGATTAATCTCTAGATCTTGACGTCATTGTGTTTATTAGTCGAAGAAAGGTTATCGTTCAAATAAAAAAAAAAACACTCAAAAACAAAATGCAAGCACAACGTTATTAGATAGAAAAGGATGTTGACGTGGTAAAAGTCACGCGGATATAACTTGATTATTATTTAAAGTTAGAATTTAAATAATAATCAAGTTAAAAGTATCAAGTGTCAAAGCCATTTATTTAGTTTAAGCCCTAGAAAGGCACTTATGAACTTCAAAGCTACTGAAGTTACCACCGATTCGGAAGTCGCCTTCAACTGAGAAGAACCGGCAAGAAACTCAGCAAGGTTACATTTACTTACTTATTTTATATTTACATCAAAAATATATACGATACGAGTACCTAATATATTGAAAATTTCCTCGAAACTACCGACCGCACCGTTGCCGATGGACGAGGTTCGGTTCACAGCAAGCTGGCAGCATTATCTCTTTGTATAGTTTAAAAAGTTTTGATGTATATGACACTGGCCAGTTATAATTAATTAATAATTAATAGGCGAATTACGTATGAAGAGCTTCAGCACATACTGCAAATTGGATCGGGAAGCGTTCACGAAATTCTACATGAGCATCTTCGCGTGAGGAGGATAGTTTCACGCTGGGTGCCGCATGCACTAACAGCGTTCGAGAAGGCCATAGAAAAGGTGTCTCGTGGCGGATAACAAAAAAATGTTTCGAAAATTGGTTTAGACGCATGAAACTTTGTATAGATACTGGTGAAGAGTTCTTTGAAAAGATTAAATAAAAAAAACTCAACTCATAAAACTTTGTTTTTAAGTTTCTCATAACTTTCTGAGTGCCCCACGTATATATATATATATATATATATAAATTGTACATGTGCAAAGCCGGGGCTGCTATCCGCCCCATTTTTAATTCGAATTTTGGACTTTATCCCATATTACCTGCATATTTGTATAATCCTGGACTCTGGGGTTTCATATCGGCTGATTATTTTATTATTAACCGCTCCCGGCTCGCATCACACCAAGGCTGCCATGATAAGGATCGCTCTTCTTGTAGGAGTATTGTGTATTCCTTCCTTTGTGAACTGTGTTTACTCTAAAATCCCAGTTTAATTTGATCCTGTCCGGTGTGTCATGTCAATTGGTAATTAGGTAGCATTCGTACTCACGCATCAACCGCCATATTTTGTTTTGAAACGCATCACCCGCTCGCAATATTTATATCGGTTTTAATTCGTTTTTAAATCTACTGTTGCTGGTCGGCTTGTGGTCAAAAAAAATGTTGGTATATTTTTGGTACATCACCATTCTATGAATGATGATGATGAATCATCTTCAGTCTGTTTCCTAACTTTCTTATTTTGTGGACATTAGCGTATAAATCAATACATACATTTAGGTAACCATCTTCGAGTACATCTGAAATAATAGGAAATTCGGTATAAAGACTATAGTATCTTTAAAAAACAATAGCTAGTTAATTGGAATACACTTCCTTGTCTCTTTTTTTTGTAAAATAAACGATGTTCAGACTAGTTGAGTAACAGGAGATCCGTGAGCTTGACATAAATACGTGCCTCGGTTAATTTTGTACTTTTCTCATTTAATTTGTGACGAGACACACAGGCAGTGGCTGTCATGTCAAGCATAATACGAGCAGAATATAGTGGCAACATAAGAAATAATACTGGTTTCTTGAAGACTCCAAAAAGTACTAAATAACCCGGTGGTAACTTCAGTAGTTTTGACGTTTAAAGGTGCCCTCTATACATAAAATTGAATAAATAACTATGGCTGTGAATTTAAATAATGATTTAGAATTTATAGCTTGAATCTTATGTTTTTCCAGGATAAAAAGTAGCCTATATCCTTCTTCATACCGTGGGCTATCTGCATACCAAATTTCATCGCGATCGGTTCAGCGGCTTAAGCGTGAAAAGGTAATAAACGCATTTCGCATTTATAATATTAGTTATGAAGTTAGGATAGGATAGGATAGGATAGTTAGGATTAGGATTAGGATTCATTGTACTCCTACTTTGTAATTACGCTGAATGCAAGCCGCCCAAGACCGGTCCTATTGGACATCCTTAAGGGAGGCCTATGTCCAGCAGTGGACGTCTTGCGACTGAGATGATGATGATTCATTGTACACACTCTTTATGAATCCGATTCAATATTGACAACGTTGAGCTAAAACTCATTCTTATATTCTTGTAGGAATCCAATTACTTTAATCCTACTAATAATATCTATTAATACGAAAGATTGGATATTTGTTCCTCAGGAACACTGTAATGTCTGGTGGGATTTAAACGAAATATAGGATGTTGATAGATCGTACCATGAAATAAGCATTTTACTCGTTTTATTACAGAATAACCTCAGATTTCGGGTACACGAGTAAAACTGGGTAAACGTAAAACATAAGATTTTCACATTACACTTTAGGAGTGCGCTAGTTTGAACTAAGCCTTAATCCCTCAAAGTGAGATGTTAAACGAAATTTCAGCGTCGCAAGTAAAGTAGAGCACAGTAGAGCATAAACAAGTTTGTCCATTGAAGATAAGAAGCGGGAGCTAATAGCAAATAGCTAACGTAGTAACTTAAACGGATTATACTAAGCGGAGTAGGTAATAGAAAGGTTTAGTGGGAAACACTCGGGTAGTGTTTCATATGCGCGACTGTTGCGTTTATTTTTAGTGCAGCAAAATGTTAATACAGCTCTTTTTTTTACTGAGTACTAGGTGCCCAGTATTCCTTGGATAAAGAGTATCTATTTATAGAGACTAATCTAACTTTTGCAAATTTTTCATCGAATCGGTTTGCTAGTTAGCTTGGCAGTGAAAATTTAAGTTACAATCACTTTATAATATTAGATAAAATAATAATAATTTTAACTAAGCTTTCCGATTCAATGGATTACTATTTAATATTTTTATTGTATCCACATTCCATTTTCAAAGTAAGGACGGGAAAAAATTGGTCTGAACTACGCAGTCGCACAAGTGAACGATTCAATTCCGTATGTTTTCATACTACGTCATATTAAGCAACGTTTTAACACGTGATGCAAGTATTAATGTGAGTGTTTAACCTAACTTTAAATAAGACGACGCGTCAAGTTTTTAGTAATTTTTTGGGCAATTTTACAAAATTTTTCATGAGGCTGTGGGTGATAAAATATGTACCTACATAATTTTATGTAACTGGGTGAATTTCCCAAACGACTTTTTTTTTGTCTTCGGTGAAATTCGTATTTGAAAAAAAGAATATTGTATTAAATTGTTTTTTTTAGTATTCAATAGGTAGTTATTGGGTTGTGGCAAAATTATCATTTGACTAGGGCTATATTTGAAGGTAGAAATAAATACATAAACCCCTATTTTTTTCATATCGGTGCTGACCCCCTTCTTTTTCACAAACTTAAAAGCTTATACGCTAATAAACATAAGTAAATTAAGTTTACAGCCTATTCTATTTTATAGGATATTAGTTTTATTATAGTTTTATTTAATAAATAGCATATTTTATTATATAAGTAATGATTGATTTTGCTGAGAGGCACAAACGAACTTGTCCTGCAAAATGTTTACATATCGGTGTCCAAAAGTAATTTAGACCTAACTTTACATAGACGAGTCCGGCAGCGTCCCCTACTCAATTTTATTTCATGTTAAGTAGCGTGCTAGTGCGCAGTCAGGACGGATGGGTGTCAAATCGATGCATATTCCCGCTAATAACGTGAGTACGCCATTTCAGTTGCTCCCGGACAATTATTTTATAATATCGGTGGTTGCATTTTTCTAGTGTAATGAGTAGTTATATTATGGTTGTTTGGTTCTTACAGAGGTAGTGTGAATTAGCTTCATTGATAGTTATTGAATGTATCCTAGATATTATGCATTTTTTGTAATTTTCGAAGAAGTGTGTTATTTATCACGTCGGTGTTCTCATATCGGTGAAATCGGTGGTCTTTATTCCCACCGATGTGATAATTTTCTCCGATATCACCAATCGGTGACTTATTTCTCATATCGGTGTTTTAATTCATACTGCGCACAGTTTTATCATATCGGTAGATTGCTTCATCATATCGGTGGATTAATTTATCATGTCGCGTCGGTGAGTCGTTTTGTCATGTCGGTGGATCCTGTGTCATTTCGTTTGCTTCTTGCGATTAACATATCGGTGGATAGGCATATCATTTCGGTCGTCAGCCTTTTCAAATCGGTGTACAGAAAAAATAATCGGTGGTCGGTGTATCATATCGGTGGGAACCAAAATTCAAACAAAATTTTCTCCTTAGTCTTAAATGATACGTTGATGATAATAAATTTGGGTATATTTAATATCCTAAAGATTACATCAAACCTAAAAAATATACAAGAATAAATGAAAAAGTTCACCGATATGATAAAAAAAACACCATTTGTTGAAATTCACCCAACTACACTTCGTTAGTTTTAGCATAACCCAGATTACTTTATTATTCAATACATGAACAATAATTCAATTTACTACGTTAAAACGTTGAAAGCAAAGTGGACGTAATGGATATTTGAAACATTATTATAACATATTTGAGCATTATCGAATAATGGCGTAGTACGTCCCCAACCTTTAGAACGAATTTATTTTGTGGTCAAATCAACTAGTATCTTTTAACTATAGTAGATTGGCTAGTTTACCACATTGATGATGTGGTCAAAGGTGGTATTGACAAAATTTTATGTTATGTTCTCTGTAAAGGTTTTTATAAATTTAGAATTATGTTTTTTACCTCCTCCCCTCAAATTACATAATTTATCTTTTATTTCTTCTTTTTCGCAAATTATGTATATTGTATTATAATGATTACACTTGCTTCCGCCCCGCGGTTTCACCCGCATTCCCCAGGGATCTTATGTTTTCTCGGGATAAAAAGTAGCCTATGTTCTTCTCCGTACCATAGGCTATCTGCATACCAAATTTCATCGCGATCGGTTCAGCAGTTTAAGCGTGAAAAGGTAACAAACTCACTTTCGCATTTATAATATTAGTTAGGATGTAATGTAATTATTATACCCTTACTTTATATTATCAACGCGAAAGTTTGTATGTATGCATGTTTGTTACTCTTTCACGCAAAAACTACTGAACGGATTTTGATGAAATTTGGTATGGAGGTAGCTGATACCCTGGATTAACACATAAGCTACTTTTAATCCTGGGAAAACATAAGATCCCTTGGGAGCGTTGGTGAAACCGCGGGTCAGAAGCTAGTTGATTAATAATACCCTGGGACATGTCTCACACATGATCATCTGATCCCAGTTTGGGGTCAGATGGCCGTGTGTGAGGAATAATGTCCCAGAATATTTATTATTGTTATTATAAGCATTGTGCTGCTTGAGACTTGCTACATGCTGCTGCTTTGAATGCTTTGTGCATTATAAATAAAGGGACTGGCTCTCAAGTGCAGCTGCCAGAAAACATATAAACAAAATCCATCAACTAAGTTTTGAATGCGCTTTATTTGCAAAAGCCACCAAAATTTTCGGTGTAGTTAAAAAAATACCCACGGCTTTTACCTGACGTCACTACCACGGAGATAATACCGCAGCAGAAGCAGAATAAATTAAACAAAAAAAAAACACTTCATTAAAAATGTACCAAAATGTCTGACATTTAAACAACAATGAAAAAATGACAATAAAAAACTAAATTGTGAATATAACCCTCAAGAATCCGACTCGTGTAACACAAAATAAGAAAGAAAAGTAAAATAAACGTGGGCAAAATAAGATAACTCCATTATATTATAGACAAAGACAGGTTTAATTTGTCAACCATCCATTCACGAGGCGAGGTAGAGCGAATAATACTACCACAGTTAATGAATGGATTTGATACAAAGGCGTGAACATACAGACTCAATGTTAAATTATGGGTTCAGTACAATATTGAATTAAAATCCTTACTTCCTTATCCTTACTAATATATTAAATGGATGGATGGATGGATGGATGGATGGATGGATGGATGGATGGATGGATGGATGGATGGATGGATGGATGGATGGATGGATGGATGGATGGATGGATGGATGGATGGATGGATGGATGGATGGATGGATGGATGGATGGATGGATGGATGGATGGATGGATGGATGGATGGATGGATGGATGGATGGATGGATGGATGGATGGATGGATGGATGGATGGATGGATGGATGGATGGATGGATGGATGGATGGATGGATGGATGGATGGATGGATGGATGGATGGATGGATGGATGGATGGATGGATGGATGGATGGATGGATGGATGGATGGATGGATGGATGGATGGATGGATGGATGGATGGATGGATGGATGGATGGATGGATGGATGGATGGATGGATGGATGGATGGATGGATGGATGGATGGATGGATGGATGGATGGATGGATGGATGGATGGATGGATGGATGGATGGATGGATGGATGGATGGATGGATGGATGGATGGATGGATGGATGGATGGATGGATGGATGGATGGATGGATGGATGGATGGATGGATGGATTACTAAATCATGCCGTAATAACAAAATGATGAAACTTCGCATATAGATCAGGTAAAACTGTGAGGCGGACGCTAGTACTGTAACCTACGACTAGCTTTCGCCCCGCGGTTTCACGTGGGAGCTGGTTAGCATAACCCTTTCTTAATAATTACCTTCGTTTTCTTGCTTACTTTGTAATCTAATTCTACATTAACTCTTTCTTTCAAACATGCCTGAAAAGAAAATATGTACTGACATATTTTAACCTTATCATGCAAAATATTCCTAAATCTAACTTATGTTAACAATAATTTCCTATTCAATCGACCCTTAAACCCAACATGGCGGATTAAAGATCCCAAACCTCCCCAGCCGACCTTTTTGGTCTCCGCAGCGGCCATATAAAAATACATTGAAAATCACATTTTTATGTCGTAATACCGGAGGTACATAAAAATCTATGATCACAGTTAGCCGTTATCGCTCCGAGGTAGTTTTTCAGCCTTTAATGTTGATTTTAAGGCTTTCAACATTTGGAATTTCTTAATACAAAGTTTTCAAATATCAGCCCATTTTAGGTGTTCTTGGAAATTTATAACTCACACTTTCAGTTTTGAAATTTAATTAATATTATGCAGATTATACTTATTTTGGGTATACTTTCCCAACGTAGGCGTATGTAGGCGTTGAATTTTGTTCAGTGGCAGGTATCGTAGGCTGATTAAGAAAAAGAAATACTATAGTGAGTTCAACAGGGTTTTAATTCGAACGGACAACGAGAAGAGGTTTAAAATTGACAATTGGGTTGCTTGGCTTCCTGAAATAAAATAAAAAACCGGCCAAGTGCGAGTTGGACTCGCGCACCGAGGGTTCCAACGTCGTCCATCGTTCGTCCATCACGGGAAATGCACAATTTTATTTATTTACCTTATTTGAGGTTGGTGCCAATTAAGCTAGACCTCTAAATCAGCGCCCATACAACTCAGAGGTCTTTATTAATTGGAGTAACTATGTTTGTATACACCCTTTAATATTCATCTTTTTTAATTTTTTTCCTTTATTTTTGCTGTAAGACCTTGCTTTTTGCCAAATTTCGTGATTCTAGGTCAACGGGAACTACCACAAAACAAATAAAAGGGCAAAAAAATCGATTTTGTTGTATGGGAGCCCCCCTCAAATATTTATTTTATTTTGTTTTTAGTAACCAGTGTGTGTTACCAGAGATGACATATGGCACAGAATCGTGGTCTCTCACTGTGGGCCTCATAAAGTAGCTCAAAGTCACTCAACGAGCCATGGAGAGGGCTATGCTCAGGGTTTCTCTACGCGATCGTATCAGGAATGAGGAGATCCGTAGACGAACTAGGGTCACCGACATAGCCCAGCGGATTGGCAAGTTGAAGTGGCAATGGGCAGGCCACATAGTGCGCAGAACGGATGGCCGATGGGGCCGAAGAGTTCTGGAGTGTAGACCACGGACCGGCAAGCGCAGCGTAGGACGTCCGCTTACAAGGTGGACAGATGACCTTGTAAAGTTCGTTGGAATACGCTGGATGCAGGCCGCCCAAGACCGGTCCTATTGGAGATCATTAGGGGAGGCCTATGTCCAGCAGTGGACGTCTTGCAGCTGAGATGATGATGATGATGATTTGTTGTTATAGCGGCAACAGAAATACATAATTTGTGAAAATTTCAACTGTTTAGCTATCGCGGTTCTTGAGATACGGCCTGGAGACAGACAGACGGACGGACAGACGGACGCACAGACAGCGAAGTCTAGTAATAGGGTCCCGTTTTTACCCTTTGGGTACGGAACCCTTAAAAACACGTAATCATCGCTTTAAGCAATCTTATCACATATTCACTTCAAAAGAATCAAAACCTTATTCTATGTTCGGAAAATACTTTGCAAAATACCAGAATTATTATATCTTAATTCATTTTAATTTTTAAATTATGTGTTTAAATAGAGGAAATAATGAGATTTAGGTAAAGCTTTACTCATTTGGCTGCATAATTATTAATAATAATAATAAATATTTGGGGCATTATTCCTCACATACGGCCATCTGACACCAAACTAAGCAGACTTGTACCTACTAGGGAAGCCAGATAACATATATAATACATATACTACTTTTCTTTTGTAAATATATACATATAGATAATTACACCCAGACACAGGACAGACAGAAAAAAAAAGACTTATCTATTTTTAAGGTATTGTATAGCTTTTATCGCGGGCTTCGGGCGCTAGGAGTAAATATGTTCCTTGGCTTCGGGCTTTGAGCGCGGCGACCGAATCAAAAAATTCGTAACGAAAAAATTCCGTAACGAATCAACCTAACACCTCCCATGCTGTTTGGGAGAAAGTATATAGGTGTATAGGTTAGGTTAGTTATAGGTTATATCTATTAATATCAAAGAAAAAAAAAACTGCCTAAATAATAAATAAATAAATAAATAATCATAATTGCATAAGTTGATAAAAAATGCTATGCAATAGCTTTACCGCGGCAGTCCCCGAGTGCCACACGTATTTTATTTATATAAAAAAAGAAGTCCTGTCCTGACTAACTGACTGACAGGTAAAAAAGATAATCAACGCAAAACTTAACCGCTGGTCTTTGAAACACGAAATTTTGAGACTATGTTCCTTTTGTATCGTATTTTTCTGGCATTTTACCCCTATGGGGAGAAAATAAGGGATCGCGGGTGAAGCCACGCAGCGGAAAGCTATTTATAAATTATTGAGAGACATCAGTCTGATTTTAACCACCTGACATTAACCAGGTAATAAAATCCCTTACATCGAATCATTCAACTGATATTAATATATTTTTCCTTAATATCGATGTACAAAAGCAAATAACAATATATTATTACTGAATGTTAATTTAAGCTTATGAAAGGAAATATTTTTATTTAAATAGGCCTTCGTAAGCAGCTATGAGTTAGGGCTCTAACAGTACGGAGGGTTGCGCTGGGGAACTTATACGTACTAAATGACAATCATTTTTAATTTGTTGACTTGAAAGCAATGGTTTAATTTCATGCTGCAGTTTTTCTCTTACTCTAGATTCTAGAAGGAAGCTTAGAGTAATAAAGTCTCTTTTTATTATTTTCCAAATTCTATATTCTAGTTTCTGTTATACTTAAAGGTTGAAAGCATCACACTTATAATATATTTAATATATGCAAAAGTTTGTGTGTGTGTGTTTGTATGTTTGTTACTTCTTCACGCTCAAACGGCTGAACGAATTTATTTTATCCCGGGAAAACATAAGATCCCTCGGGAACGCGGGTGAAACCGCGGTGCGTATGAAAAAGCCAAAATTAATGTGGAGTTTAATTAGGTATACTTACATATAATATAGATAGATATACCAAAAAAACATGTGGCAATACTGCAAGCGGATGAGTATACCTATATTCAAGTAAGCTGTCTAAATAAATGAATAGCTTGCATTAGATTCATAAGATAAACGATTTAAAACACTTCTATCAATGATCAAATGATCAGTGACAAAAAAAAAAACTTGCTGAGTTTCTTGCCGAAGTCTTCTCAGTCCAAGTGTATTCCGAACCGGTGGTAGAATCAATTGTAACGTTCATAAGTGCCTTACTAGGGCCCAAACTGAATAAATGATTTTTGAATTTGAATTTGATCTTGTATAATTATTCCCGAAACACAGTTTATGATATTAAAAATGTCTGCGGTGCTTCGAAGTCCGCAAGTGTTTTGAAAACCTATCCTATCTGAGCGATTATTGATAAGAGATATTGTTGAAGTTGAAGAGGACTTTCAGAAGCAGAGATTTCAAATAATAAGTAGGATATTATTATAATGTTGCTACTTGCTTTTTTATAAGTACCCTCGTTTTATGATTGTGAAGTTGGCAATCGCCGTGCCTCCGATACAAAAGCGTCAGTTAAGTTGTTAAACTTATATGTGAACACTCGTGCATATACCGTTTCTTCGGTTATTTATTGTTCACCGTGTGAAATTGTGCATAAAACTGAATGAATTCAACTATTCAAACATTTTGTATTACCAAGAACGAGTGCTGGCCCACGCTTGAGACGGGCGGTGGAAGTGAAAGAGGTTAGTGATAGCATTGTTAGTTTGGCATAATTTATATTGAGCAAGGTTCTTGAAAAATCATTTATATAATAGAAATAGAAAACTAAGGTCCTTCAAAAATTACCAGCACCTAGATCAGTAGTAAAAATAAGCAGAAAAAAACGAGCTTCATCGTTGAACTCAACATCTTTAATATGTATTGAGATAATATTGCCCAACTATTCGCCTAAATCTCTGTGCCAGCGTTGAAAATTAAACTGTACGGCACTTATACTCGTCTGTGGGTCGACTACTAGCGACAGATGCGCGCGACAGTTGCGCGCGACAGTTGCGCGTGACCAATACTTTACTAAAACAGCTAAAACACATTGAAAGCGTTTTATGTAATAAATAATTTTGCGTTAGCATTTTCCCTCTTCTATACACGGATCGTTACGTAATCTGCACTTATGGTTTGGCATTATGGAAGCTACACTTGATAACCTGCTTCTAAGCATTGTGTGTTTACTATTATTGAGAGCACAAGATTATCAATCAATGGTGGAAAAAATGTGCGTTAAAAAAAATCATACAATTTTATGTCATCGCTCTATCGATATTGACAATAATTATAATTAATTGACTATTGAATGTCTTTCATACGCGCCCACACTAGCACCCACCCAAAGTATTAATATGTCTCTATTTAAGACTTTTTAATTTACTTTACTTTCTCTTTACAACTCAACAACCGAGGTCGTAGAAGCCAGCTTCCACCATCTGATTCACTCATAACTTTCCACTGGAGAAAATTCATTAAACTCCAAATTAAATAAAAGTCTGTTTCCGATTTCAGTCGCTTATTTATTGAAATACTGAAGTAAATACACTTCTAATTTTGTCCATTTGGAGTTATACGATATAAATACAGGTTTGCACACGCACTGTATTGTCATACATACTGTATAATTTCGGGGATTTATTTTCTTGAAAGTGGCTTACATACTGTTCCAGATTGTTCTATCGCGTCTATGCCGCTTTGTATAGGTATTCGTAATTGCTGCATCGTGTCCCAAGCGCGTGTATGGCAGCTTGGGCTCACTACCGCCCCTCTCTCATCCCGCAAGCCCGCACGATTGCTCTGTCTAGATGTATCCGTTGGCCGACTGTAAGAGTTACATAGACTGTGGCACGAGTATGTATATCACTCTAGTAGAGGGACATAACAAATGAAATTATATTTACATCAATAATATATTATTTTATTATGCAGATACAGTTGATGCAGTTTTATTTTTCATCATAATCGGGCTGGAGACTCCTTTGGATATTTTTGCTATTCCTTATACTTAGTTTAGAATTTGACCATCCACGCCCACTTGAAAAATTCACATAAAAAAATAACTGACTGACTGACTGACTGATATATCAACGCACAGCACAAACTCCTGGGGGTAGGTTAAAATTTGCATGAGGATTTCTTTGACATTGTAGGTGAGCAGCGAGTAAAATATGGGTTCGCGGGTGTAACCGCGGGGGAAGCCTAGTAATTTATATAATCGGTTATATAAATTATAAGGTTATAAGACTAACAACACTGCAAAGTCACGAGTTAGTTTTTTTTATTTACACAAAACAAAAAACAAAAAAAGTTTTAACGCCGGAACTTTATTTCCTTATTTTTTAACATTGCAAAGTTAGGAAAACTGCCTGAAGGAAGCCATACGTATGTTAAAGAATGGTGCCAAATTTTACATCAAATATAACTTTATTTTCATTTCTTAAATCAAGAAAGTTGTTTCTGTAAACATGTCTTGACTTGTTTTATAACCAGTCACATAATGTAGCGGACGAGTGTTACATACCTACTTGTCTTTGACAATTTGATATTTAACGATAAGGATGGGAATAAGTATATATCGCATAATTTCCAGCGTAATTTGTTTTGCGCATGAGGTCTTTCAATTGGTGCTGTGTTCAAAGTTTGTGAGTGTGAGTGTTTGTATGTTTGTTATTTCTTCACGCTCAAACGGCTGGACCAATTTTGATGAAATTTGGTATGGAGCTTCTGACACCCTGGATTAACACATAGGCTACTTTTTCTCCCGAGTGAGTTCCTGCGCTGATACTGGTGGCCGCATGCATACAAAAGATAACTGTTGGTAGTATATTAATACTGTGGTGTTATATATCATAGAGCTTTTAACCTTATAAAAGTGGAACTGGTTTAGTTTTATTATAACTTTACCGTTAGTAGCCTCCTCCCCATCCACTACTATTAGCTACAGGTTGTGACCAAATCTTAAAGATACATCAAATTCACATTTATAAATCCTTAAAACTATAAACATTCAATAAATCGGCAATAAACTTTATACCTATAAGTAGCAAACAAACTTTGACATACCACTTGGCTAAGTTATCCTTTTAACGTGTTCCTCACACAGGCTTTAACGTCGCCTTTGTTCCCGAAATAGATTTGAATCTGTGTACCAATGAACGCATTGTGCCCTCAATTATTAGACCGAAGGGGATCGATCGCTTACAAACTTTCATGATTGCTTTATTTCGCGACGAATAACATTTTCGAGTGCTCTTTTTCTTGTTTTTTTTTACTACATTGTCGGTCGGCAAACAAGCATACGGTTCGCCTGATGGCAAGCGGTTACCGTAGCCTTTGAATGCTTGCAACACCAGGGGTATCACTCGCGAGTTACCGACACTTCCCCCCTCCCCGATGAGCTCTGGCGACCTTACTCACGCGGAGGAACACAACTATAAGTTATTTTGCTGCGGTATTCTGTAAGGTGGAGGGTACTTCACCAGTCGAGCTACTCTTTAAGCGACTTGTCGCTATGCTCTGCCTCTCTTAATAATCTTTAAGGTAACTATTTTAAAAACGATTTATCTTATTTGGTAGGTATGTTATTTCCTTATAATAGGCAACTTAAAGTTAACACGATTAAAGGTTTACTTAGGTTTAGCATTCTGCTAACCAAACTTTTGCATTTATAATATTAGTATGGTTTCAACACAATTAGGTATATTTTTACAGTATAACTTTTCGATTAGATACATGCCATCGTTTACTAAATCGTAATCATTCTGTAAATATTTATTAATTTAAGTTTCAATCATTAATTTCTCATTTCTGATTTGTCATCTCACTTAAAATAACTTTAAAGTTCAAACAATAACAAAAGCACAATAAAGTGACCGTAATATTGTTCTATTTATAAACTGGTATATAAGTTGTTTTCGTATCAATAATGGAATTGTGGTAACTCTAAACTTTATTCTATATTGTTTATTTATTAAGGCGACGATATACGCAAAATGATGATTCTAATGAAAGAGATTTGTAAAAAATATATGTTAAACTATATGATTTATGCCAGGGATCTATTTTTTAATTATTTTAAATTTTCTATGATAACGTCAAAAAAAACGTCTTTTTAAAATTGAAAATGATTTTTTCTCCTATTTTACCCATCCAAATAACATGCCTATCGACAGCAGCGAGGGCTTTGAGGATGTTTTCTATATATCATAGTTTGTATTTTATACATTGATTGTAAATGTTTGTTGTAAATAAACATATATAATTATATATTAGTACCTATAAATATTCAATCGAAACGACTATTATTGTAAAACGCCCACAACCGTTCTTTTGATGAATGAAACGTATTTTTGGTTTTATTATTGATAATATTATGTAACATTTAATAAAAATACTTGCCTATTGCAAATATCTATTTACTTTTCTTCGATGTTTTAGGGTATCGTGTTTAGATTTCATCTGACAAGAAAACTTATCTAAGAGTTCCCATAATTATAGTGTTTTCGTGTTTACTACCTTATGCCGCATTATTTATCATGGTGAGGTTTTGGTCACATATATACCTACATATGTGAAAAAGAGGTTTCAGAATTTGACGTCTGTAGTAACCTCAACCGATTGAGCTGAAATTTCGAACACACTATTTCTACTGGTGACTATACAATATAGTACACTCAAAAACAGTTTTTTAAAAGTTTATATTATTAATATTAACTATTTACTACATAAAAGTTTAGTCTGTCTTCCAAACTACTTTACAGTTATAGAGTACTAAACTTAGTCACTAAGGACTTTACCACACTAGACGGTGCTTAATAACATCTGACTTCTCATCCATATCTCATAAAAGTTAATAAATAGCCTGCAGTTTAATAACAAAATAACGAACGGTTACAGATTACATAAAGTAAACGGAAAGTTTGTGTAAAAGGTCAGGTACCTAACCACAATCCCGTAAGTAAAGCTTTGATATGAAACTTTACAAGGAATTTATTTATTCAAAAGTTTGTAACTTATAGTTGTGTTCCTGCGCGTGAGTACTTAAGGTCGCCAGAGTTCATCGGGGAGGGGGGAGGGTCTGCAACGCTGCGAGTGATACCCCTGGTGTTGCAAGCGTTCATAGGCTACGGTAACCGCTTGCCATCAGGTGGGCCGTATGCTTATTTGCCGACAATGTAGTATAAAAAAAAAGTTTGTTTATGTGTTGATGTGACGAATGAAATACGTAATGGTGTAAGTGGGAACTAGCAAAGTGACCTTGAAGACGTTGCACGTCTCAAACACTACATGAAACAATTTTTGTTGAATATTTCAATACGGTATCCAAATTTTCTTTTCATATCTTTCCACTACATGGTTAAAAAAGTTAGTGAAAAGGTTTTTTTTCGACTTCAGAATCATTATCTAAAAAAGTTATTTTGAAACCTCCATAATGTTGTTTGTGAAGATCTTTCTAAAGATATATCACATACTTATATCCACTGGTGTTTATTTTTCAACTCTCATTCTTTACATGTATGGAGTGCCATATTTATTTTTTTAACTACAACATTGTGTAGCGATTTATAAAAAAGGTTCTACTTACCAAATTTCATATAGATAGTGCAAATAATCTCCGAGTAAAATATTAAAAATGGCTGTGACATATGGCAGACAGACAGACAGTCAGACAGACAGATCCATATTCTCTACATCTTCAGTCGTTTGACTCCGTTATATACAACAATGATTTATCTCACCCCACACTTCTCCCCTCTAATAATGTTTAGTGACCACAATTTATTGATTGTTTCGCATTCAATGAACGCCCTGTAGAATGATGTTAAAATTCTGAAAATGTCGTTTTATTGCAAAAACTTTGGAGGATCGAATCTTTAAACTTTGGGAGTTACTGGTGTTTCTTTGAAGGTATTTTGGTGGTATCATTTGGTCCGTATAATATTACATTATTATAACTTAGTAGACAGCTAAAACAAAAAAATAATAACGCTAGAACAGAACAAAAATAAAAGGTTATAAAAATGAGAAGAATAGAAAAAATACTTAAGCAAACAATTACAAAAACTCACAAAGCTTGTGTAATTATAATAAGGTAAAAAACAGAAACGTGTGTAAATAAAACAAAATATTTTTTGTGACGTGATGCTAAAAAGGACTCCAAGGGCCAAACTCAATTAATTTCAGTACCATTTCCTTAGTATATATGTGTTTATAGTCAGGAGCCTTAGTCAAACTTTTAAATATACGTAACTAATTAATTACCTACTTAATCACCGCGTAACGACTGAACGGATTAGAATGAAACTTGCACCAATATATTATCATACCCTAGATTAACATTATGATACTTTTTTAAATTATGGAAAATAAGAGAATCCTCTGGCTGCGGATAAAGCCACAGGGCGGAAGTTATACATATAAAACATCTAATCTAATTCTTCCTAAAACTTGAATCCGTGACAAACACAATTGAAGGAAGAAAATTATGGAGCTGAAAAAGTAAAATACTTTCCGTTTGTGAAACGTTAATTACAAAGAAAGTGTAATTAGCGCCGAGCACTTGAGCGCCATCTGTGCTCGTTATGTTTTGATTACTGTGAATAAGAAATTCTTCAAGTCGCTTGAATGGAAATAAAGTGCGGTCCTGGATTATCAGTATAATGTATTCCGGTTATATATCTCCACTTTTATGGTGGATGGTTCCCATATTGAATTATAAACGTATTTTTCTGATAGCTGCGACTGGTGCGGAAATTTTTAAATTCAAAAATACGTTTGTTTAGACCAAACTATATGTCTATGACTTTTGGGGGTCTGAAGCTCACCGTATAGTGTATCTATGACTCGCCGATTCACTCGGATTTTATAATCAAATCTCTCAAGGGTTCGAGAAAAAGGCGGCCTTTTTCCGCCAACGCATTAGTCTACCAGCATGCTGGAAATCTTGCCCATCGACAGCAGCGGCAGTTTCATGGAATTTTTCTGTATTTTATAAACTATCTTTCTAGCTAGCTAGCTTCACCCGCGGTCCCTTTATGAAAAAAAAACGTGAATTTTTCCGATGTTTTAATACTTATTCTGCTATTCGGGGCGGAGACAAATCCAACAAATCAAAGATCATAAAAAGGTCCAGCCGTTCTTCAGTTCTAAATGGTGTAACTATAATCCGACTTTGTTTTATATAGATTGTATTTTATATTTTTGTTGTAAATATACATAAAGAATGTATGCTATACTAGCTGTTCCCCGCGGTTTCACCCACGTTCCCGGTGTAATTATTTTTTCATACAAACCTTCTTCTGACAATAACGAACATTTAAAAAAAAAAATTGGCCAAATTGGTCCAGGCGTTGTTGAGTTATGCGCTTACCAACACATTATGCGATTCATTTTTATATTATAGATATGTATAAAATCCGATATCATTCATTTAATTGTTAAACATTTAAGTGTCAACCGACTTTAATTGTTAAATTTTATCTTATAATTTATCTAAATAAACACACGTCCAATACATGACATGCAAATGTTAAATTACTTTCGTATTTATCGGTGTTCGGTGTCGACAAAGTGTTCAACTACTAAGTATCAAAGTAACCGCACCAAAAACTTTTTCGATAGCGAACATCGATAATTTGTAGTTATCAGATTGTTTCCTTTGTATACGCCTTCAAACCAAATTTTAACTTTTTAAGTCGACTATAAGTGGTCTAGGTTTTTTATAAGTGAGTGAGTCAGTCAGTCAGTGAGTGATAGGCTTTACTAGACATACAAAATTACAAGTATGTATCTATGTTTAATAGTTTTTGAGTAATGAAGGGTCAAATGATTAAATAAAATTTTAAAATGTTAATTAAATGCATATAACTTACACCACGCATAAATAACACATAAAATAATTAATTTAACTCTCCCTTTAATTTGTAAACCTAATTCCCACATCAAGTCAGATTAACCATTTCACCGTGACCTCTAAGACCTCACACGTTTACTCTCCTTACATATAGCTATGTGAGTTAAAAGGGAGGAGTGGAAGGTCACAGTGAGCTGGCTAGTAACGATTATGTAAATAAGGCAAGGTCCGCAACAAGTGGCGACTATAAATGTTAATCAGACACAAGAAAAGCTTTTCTTTTGAGGAATTTTGTTCATTAATTACTAACATCGTTAACAAATTGTGGTAGGGTTTATTATTCGCTTTATACACACCCACTCGGATGCTATTTCGAACGATTTTTATAAAATAATATGGTATTTACGATATTATTTCATAAAATTAATGCTAATGCTGTATTAGGTCGCAGTTTATATTTTACATTTTATAGGCTTGTATTTGACCCCGACCTCTCAATAGTAAGTGATGATGTGGCCGAAGGTGGTAAGCACACAAAGCCTAGAAGGAACTGGCTCTCAAGTGCAACTGCCGGAACACACCAGTAGGTGCTTGGCGACAGATTTTCAACTTGAGGGTGGTAGCCAGCCAGGTGCGTACTACAAAGTACCCTACCACCGTGCTATGGTCTCCTCACGATGTTTTCCTTCACATAAAGCTCAAATTCACTGTAGGACTCGAACCCACAACCTTCACGGTGGCGTCAGATGTAACTACCACTGAGCTATCATCGCCTTAAAATTATCCCGATCGATATTTACACCGATTAGAATATTTACCGTAAATTATAATTTAAGATTTGAATGAAATATACAAATAATTTAGTCCTAGAAATTGTTTCCGAAGTCCATCCTATCAATAGAACTCAATAACAAAACCAGTTTGAAATTCCCTAAGTTATACAGAAATTGAGCAATTTTGGAGAAGTTAAAATTATAACTAAGAATTATTTCATCCTTGTAGGTGTGTTGTGTGTGAGGCGTCAATAATCAAGGATTATTTATTACGTGCTTCTACCCCGCGTGCTTGAGGGATCTTACGGGATAAAAATTACCTTGTATGTTATTCCAGACTATAATCTATCTCTGTGCCAAATTTCATCCAGATTCGTTCAACCGTTCTGGCGTGATTGAGCATCCATCCATCCACCCAAACTTTCACATTTATAACATTACAAGCTGTTCCCCATGTAAAAGTAGCACATGTCCTTCTCTATACCATAGAATATCTGCGTACCAAATTTCATCGCGATCGGTTCAGAGGTTTCGGCGTGAAAAGGTACATAGTTACTTACATTGCAAGTTAAATAAAAGCTTGTAAAAAGCGTAAGTGAGTCTGTCTATCAGTTTGTTATGTTTTCAATGTAAAACTACTGAATCAATTTTGATGAGAATTTACAGAAATGTAACTCGGACCACGTAAATATAAATATTATGATCAATTATGGAGGCTAGCCTCCACGATTTGAAGGAGGTAATAAAGACTTAAGACTGAGAGTACTGTTTCTTCTTAATATAAAACTAGCATTCGCCCCACGGTTTCACCCGCGTTCCCGAGGCATCTTATATTTTCCTGGGATAAAAAACCTTCCTCGATAAATGGGCTATCCAACACTTAAATAAATTTTCATTATTCAAATCAGTAGTTCCTGAGATTAACGCGTACAACCAAACAAACAAACAAACTCTTTAGCTTAATAATATTAAAGTATAGATTCCCGTGTCACGATGTTGGTCCGCGATAAACTCCGAAACTTAGTAGTTTCGGAGTTTACGCGATCTTAACTTTTTTTTTCAAAATGTGTGATTTATCCAACTTAAAAGATAGGATAGTTTTTATCCCGATTATTTTCTTTTCTTATTGCAAAATTAACGTGGGGTATATATATACAACTAGCTATTATATATAGTTATCTAAGAACAATTTTCATCCCCAAAACTGAACTATATGCTATAGAAATTCCAATACGATGGTGAAAGCGAGTGCTAGAGTAAACGGATGTATTTATCAATGCCTCAGGGTATATTAACCCTTCTATCCGTGGGCGGAATAAAGGTTTTATAAAGGTACTACTACATCCAACGGCCTCGTGTCATTTTAGTAGTGCAAGAATGAAATAAAAAGAAAAAGAAAAAAAACAACGACAACATTTAGAGCAAACAATAAACACAATGAATTAAGTAATATTGTGTGTTGTCTAAAAGGATTACGACTCAGTTTTACTCTTAGGCATGTGGTACAAACCTCAGGACTGATTTTCAGAAGAGAAACAAAAGTAATAAAAACTAAAAAACGCGACTGCGGTGTAAAAAATTAAGTCACAAGTAAATAATCTGATACTATACTAAAACTAAGTTTCCCAGGTCGATAGATATGATTAATTGACACTTTGGTCACGCGAAACATAATTTAGACTTTTTAGGGTTCCTTAATAAGTAAGAACCCATATTTTTTTCTGAAATAACGAGGAGCCTTTTAATCAACAGTGAGTTTTGAAAAATGTTAAGTAAAAATCAAACCACGCATTCCAAGTCATTCCTTAGAAACAATTCGACTCAATGTATTCCTATTCAAGATAAAAAAAACCCCAGAGTAGATTTTAACTGTAAACTCTCAACACCTCTATTATATTACAACAACAATTATTATACGTATGGTAACCCTATCATTCAGCTTGCGCGTAGGTCCAAACCTAATTAACTCTAGAATACGGTCTAGTTGAATTACTGCTATAGCATCTACATGATTATACTGTAACGTAGTCTGCTCCTTGGAGTATATAAGTAAATTAAATTTCAATTTCAATATCGCAACGTGAATATCAAAATGTGTATAGAAATGTCATTTAGGTAGGTTCAATAAAGATTGATCTATCTATCTATTTACTAGTTTACACTACTCTATCTTCTCAAAGATCATATTATATGTTTTAGCTCAATTAAACGCTTTTTTTAAAGAGCTACTATATGTTCTTACAATCTTATGGGTAGCTTTTTCACATTATTTTTTTTACTACATGACGCTTAACTTTAATTTTTATTTGACATGTCTTTCCCTTCGTCCTTTTTTATAATCATTTCCCTTCTATTCTCTATGGTCATTATGAAAACCTATGCTTATTTTAGCATTATTTTACTAGGACTTATTAGCAAATGCAAGATTCTGTTGCATAAGACTTATAAATTCAGGGCATTATTTTTATGTATACATGAGAACATGCAGGCCGCTCAAGACTGGTCCTATTGGAGATCCTAAGGGGAGGCCTATGTTAAGCAGTGGACGTCTTGCGGCTCAGATGATGATGAGAACTTTATCTAGCACCATCTAGACTCACCAAGCTGATCAGTGTCAAATATTAGAGAACTAGTTTACAAAAGTATAATATCTGTGGCCCGGCTGCAGCTGCCTGATGTGAATCAATACCTCCACTGAGTTATTCTGTTTTTTGTGTACATAGGAAAAAGCATCCACTAAAATTGAAGACTCGACATTTTATAAGGGCAGTCCGTACAAAAACTCTCACAAAAAGGGAAAGACTGATCGTGTTTTGTGACAACAAAACTATGTGATTGCTTCGGTAAAATAAATTGAATAAACAAAATATAAAGCAAATGCAATTTAATATTTCCAGTGGCAACCCTGACGCTGTAAATGAGCGACAAATTAAATTATGTATAGAATACAGCGTAGTTGAGTTACTGTACAAGGTTTATATTTATACTGTGATGTTGTTTGTTCCCTTAGGAATTTAAGTGATTTAAGTTTCAATTTCAGTATAGAAATGAGAATAGGGAAGTATCTTTATTAATTTAGTGCCTGTTAGCGTGGTGGTTACATACTCTTACCACCACGCCACAGGTCGTGGATTCGATTTAGACCCAGGACAAATGGTTGTTTACATGAACACGTCTGTTTGTTCCGAATGTGTGTATAAATCTATTATAGAATACATTTACAAGTCTTAGTAGTATATGCAGTTATATTTAATATAACGAACAAAATCAAATATTAGAAGGTCTCGGGAGTCAAGATCAAGCGTTATCTGCTTCATACTCAGACTACTGACCAGAGGTCCTAATGAAGCCTAGACCAAACAATGATTTAGAAATATCTAACCAATTGAATGGGCAGGCCACGACACTAGCTCAAACTGAAACTTATTTTACTTTCTTGCTGATTGTGGGTGTTAATATATTTTTAAATCAATTTTACGCACTTATAAAATAACTCTCCTCCCGAATCAGATAGAAGAAATAAAAAATACGTAATAAGTAGTTAATAGAAATAAATCAATCTGTCTTCGGCTTTATGTGCAGAGCACAACTTTTTTTTTTCTCCAACTATCATAACTATTATAAGAACATTCTATTTCACTGCACTATTTAATTTAAAAAAGATGGATGCTTTTCTTTCGCGCCAACACGATTTATTTCAAAAACTGATATTAAATTTCATTTTACTTCTCAGCTTTATAATTTCATTTTCAATTTGTCTAATGGAATTGTTTTGTTGCTTTATGTTTAAGTTTTAATGAGTTTTTTAACTTAAACTTAGCTTTGCCTAGGAGCATGGCTTTATATTAAATTCTTGGGTAATGTTGGATATATTTAAGCGCCCCTCTTTTAACTATAATAAAAACTCTTAAATATTGATACCCACAAATTCTTGTAAGATGCAAAAATATATGTGTTTTCCAAGACAGCCGCCATTTTGTTTCGTGCATACTCGTGCGGAAAATGGATACCGCAACTTATTTGATTTACCCCATTCATGAATAATGTATATTTCTTCATACATTGACTTATTGATCATCTTGACCAAATGTTAGAAATATTAAGTTTGTAAGTATATAGGTACCCACTTTATTACTAAGCGATTACTTCTATTTCCACATTTTGTAGACAATATTGAACCTTATATATGTCTGTATCGATTTGGCTTTTCACATATCTGTCAGCACATTTACATACATGTGTATATTTCAGGCCAAAAAAACTATAAATGCAGATTTTAGGGTTCCATACCCACAAGGTGCCAACCGTACTTTATAGCTAAGCCCTGCGTCGACAGACGTCTATCTGTCAAAACGGCCGAAAATCAACTTTAAGGCACTTTGGTTTATCTTAAAGATGGTAATACGTATACACGTCAAACTTGGTTTGATTTTAGTCCTAAAACAATAACATTTAATAATATAAGATAGATAAACATAGATAAACTATAGTAGTTTCTATATAGTATTGTTTATATTATGTGACTATAGGAAAATATAAAAAGGTTACTTTGGATAGTTTTCCTGCAAGTTTTAACTAACAGAAATTTCTCTAGAATCTGTAAAACTGAAAATAGAAGACGTGTACTGTAGCTAAGTGAAGCCGGAAGGAGGTAGAGCGTTGCATAAAAGTTAGAGCTCCTCTTTGAAATAAGTGTTAGGTGTAAAATAGGAAAAAAAAATAGGTAGTATACTTCAATATCATTTTAATTAGTGAACTAGGTATTACATTAAATATTTACTTATCCCAGAATTCTAACTGATAGAATATATTTATTTTGGCAAATTCTCACACACATGCCGGATCCAGATAATCATTTCTAAGGACATAACGTCATTGTAATCTGCCAACCTCATATTTGTATTTTGATGATAATAAAAAAAACTGTGACATGACATCGCAACAAATCGATAAATTAAAAAAAAAACAAGATCAAAATAAAGTTATAAAATCACAGCAGGCATCACAGACACACACACAATAACGACAGTAATTATTAATAACAAACGTCCAGTTAGGCGGACACACCCGCCTCGTAACGCATTTGCATAATGTGTTTGGACCGAGAACTGCTCGGTGGGCGTTTTACCCTGAATAGCTTCATCACGCCTACGTGTTACACTGCCATAGCCATGGAAAAGATATGCTTCTTTTTACCGCTTGATAAACGTTTTTTTAACGTTTGATTTGCATTCGTTTGATAAAAACAATCTTAGTGGAGGAGTGGCTTCTTATACTTATTACCTATGTCCTCTGTGCCTAAAACTATGTTTCTATATAATCTATAAGTTTTAGTCATAAAAAATAGATAACCAATGACAATTCTCTTTATCTTTCTAAGATTACCAAAATCCTTCTAACAAGTACAATACAAGCCCGTCCGATACTGAGAATGAAAAACTTTATCAATTTAACCGAAAATTAATCTTCCAGAAGCTTTATACAAGTGCTCGTACACTCTCGGCTCTTTCCGGAATTGATTCGGTACCGTATGTAATCCGCCAAACATAGTCGGGGGGTTTCGTGTAAATCCGAGCTAGCACGTTTGTGGGTATCCTAAACTGGGAGCTTAATCTCTGTGGATACGATGAAATGAAAACTCAACGTTCTTCCTGGAGAACTAAGTCTAGGAAATGCTTGGAATAGATTGAAGCGATGGATTAATATAGATTAGTTTGTAATTTGTTACTTGTGTTTAGAATTCTACTTTAAATGTTTTCTTGCTGAAATCTGAAAGAGTGATGAACGGCTCCAGAGCTATGATACCTAATAAATTTGTCTATGAAAAATAATCATACATCCAAGAAGATGTTTTTGGTTTTGCTTGGCTTGTTTACAACCTCACCTATGGCCATGATGTGGCAAGATTTAGTAAGCACAAAAGGCCTAAAAGAATTGAGGGTGCTAGTTAGCTTACTAAAATGTACAATCGTAAGGTCTAATTACAAAAAGAAATATAAAAAAATATGAATGTGTTTTTAAGACACCCGAGTGACTTTTATCTCTAATCTACAAAACATTAATTAAGTAAATTGGGATGAATAGTTATTTTTATATCTAAACTTCTCTCAACCAAAAGTAAAAAAAAAACTCAAATAAATTAGTAACTTGAAGGGTAGTAAAAAGTTAAATAAAACACAGATGCAAATCTTGAATGCCACCTGAAACATTAGTCAACTTGAAGGTCTGTGGAGTCGTAAAACAACGAGCCGCAACAATATACTAGGGTATTTTTAACTCCAAGAATCTAGAGAAGGGACTGGCGTGAGTGATATTAAAAAATAACTGTTGTCTGTCACATAGTTTGTTATTTAAGAATATTAGATTATAAAGAGGGATATAGACGTAACCCTTCCACCCAGAGACGTTGAATATGAGGATAATTTAGTTGCATGTTAGGGTTTATTTGAAACTGATACTTGGTTATTTTTTACTGTATTAAGATATATGTTTTAACCAATCTTCATGGTATTAAAGAACTTTAATGCCATTTCCTCTCGCTAGAGGCGCCACTATGTTATAACGTAAACAAATGACGCAATTGGTTACAATGGCAAGACGAAACTAATGTCATATAAATAGTGGCACGCCATTGGACACATTTTTGTTGCATTTCGGTGGCTTCATCTATGATTGACCCTATATTGATGAAGTGGCTGACTGTTTAAACATATAAAAGGGAACGGATATTCATTTTTTTAATCTATATTTTACTAGTAAAATACTGTTGTATTATTCATTCATTCTGTTGTACGTATGTGACATAGAGCACTTAGTTTTAAAGTCAAAAGTGAGTGGAGATCATTAATCGCACAAGTAACATTATACAGGCATAAATTAAAGTTGATTTTGTTCAATTTGGAGACACCTCCGTACCTTATTTGATGCACGACATTCCAAAATTAAACATTGATATGCGATCTATTTTTTTCATTGCTTTAATATAACTTGAATGCACCAAAATTTTTGCGACGTAATTTTTTTTTGTGACTTTGAATATTGTGACGATGGTCGGGTATTCGAATCGTACAATGAGCTAAAAATCTCACTTACCGTTGTGATCCGGGCTAAACTAGAGAGTCCCTTGTAGACTTTGTGTGCTTACCACCGTCGGCCACATCATCATTTATCGTGAAGAGGTTGTGGTCAAATACAGACCTTTATAGAAAGAAAAACATTCAAAATCGATATTATTCGAAATTCAGCCTTCAACTGAGAAGAACCGGCAAGAAAGCATTTTTTATTTTCGTAAATTTGTTTTAGGTACCGTTGGTGATGACGATAACAAACACTTTTGCACCTATAATATAAGAATTACTTATAGTACTATATCCTCCGAACCGTAAAAAAGTCGGATTAAAACCGATAGGTTCGATTACGGTGTCGGAAGTGTTGCTAATGACGTTTGTTTACTTTTCATCTGAAATTGAAATCAGATAATCTATATAGGTACTTCTCCAGATAATTGCACCCAGACTCAGGGTAAATAGACATATTCATACACACAAATGCCTGTCCTGGGTATGAATCGAACCCACAACCTGTGGCGTGATTGGATATTTTACCAACCTCGCCAACCGGCCCTTAAATTGGCGATAGATACCTACTGTTAGGTAGTTATTTTCTATTACCATATTCTATACAATATATTGGTGTAATAATCGATATTCTCCAAACCTAACATTAGGTGTGTTAGGATGTGAATAATACGCAGGTTTTAAGATACTGTTAGTTATTTATTAGCCGAGATATATTAAGTAAAATATAAAAGAAAACGTCACCGTGATGCGGCTCGTGACAGACGACATACCACAGAATAACATAGGTCACTATATCTAGGTAGGCACAGCTTACATTACTTCGTGATTCCTAACACCTCCCCTCGAAGTAGTAAGCAAATCTATCTAACCCTTAGATACATCAATCATACCTAGATTACGCATGCATTCTTGATGCTTTGTCCCATTCAAACCCTTGGTCAAAACATCTGCAGGCATTCTATCTGTACTTAAGTATTTCAAATCAATAACACCTTGTTCGCACATATCTCGAACGAAGTGGTGCCTCACATCAATGTGCTTTGTTCGTGAACGGTAGTTTCTACTTTCAGCAAGCTTTATCGCACCCTGGTTATCGTTAAATAATGTCACACACTCGCATTTTAGTCCAACACTACTCAACACATCCCGCAAATACATGGCTTCTTTAGTAGCTTCTGAGATAGCCATATACTCAGCTTCTGTGCTCGACAACGCAACAGATCGTTGCTTTCGTGCTTCCCAGCTGATTGGAGCACCGGCTAATATAAATGCAAATCCGGAATAAGACCTACGATCAACCGCATTCGAACCCCAGTCTGCATCAACCACACCAAACAATGGTAAACCAGTTCTTTCGTACATTAAACCTTGCTTTGCCGTACCTTTTAGATACCTTAACACACGTTTCGCCGCTTTCCAATGTTCGATATCATAATTCGTATTATATTGGCTCAGATAATTTACGGCATACGCAATATCTGGTCGCGTAGTCACAGCCAGATACATCAAAGCACCTATTAAACTTTGATATGGATACTTCATCACATCATCCTTCACACATTCAGGCTTCTCCAATTTTACATTTACATCCATAGGCGTCATTGTAGGCTTACAATCACTCATACCAAAGCGTTCTAATATTTTCTCTAAATACACACTTTGATTAAGATATACTCTGTATTCTTCATCACGAGTAAATTCAATACCCAAGCAATGATTTATCTTTCCCATATCTTTCATCTCGAATGCGTTAGATAATTGTCCTTTCACATCGCGCAACCATGCATCATCATTTGTCGCTAAAATTAAATCATCAACATAAATCGCAATTAACATCATTCGCTCACCTTTTCGTGCTACAAATAGACATGGATCCTGCTGCGTTGCTTTGAATCCAACACTCACCAGTTTTTCTACCAGTTTCTTATGCCATTGCAAACCAGACTGTCGTAAACCATACAAACTCTTTTTCAACAGACACACACTATTATCATATTTATCTAATAATTTACTCCAGCGCGTAGCTGTCTCGATAATTTTCTTATCTCTAATGATTTTTCTTTGTGTTCCGATCTTTTGGTTTCCGAGTACTCTGTCTAGAACATCACGTAGCTGATCAGGTACTTCCATAAATACTTCCTCATCTAGTGAGCCATTCAGATAAGCTGTTACTACGTCCATCTGATGGATCTCTAGTCCTAATTCAGCTGATAATGCTGCTATGAGTCTTATTGATGACGATCTTACTACTGGAGATGAGGTCTCATGAAAATCCTCCCCAGGTCGTTGAGAACATCCCTTCGCAACCAGTCGTACTTTCTTGCCAGTAGTTTTAGTTCTAAATACAAATCGACTTCCAATCACTTTTCGATTCGATGGTCGCGATACGATTTCCCACGTACCATTTTTAATCTGTGCCAAATATTCATTTTCCATGGCAGGCCCGGCCGATTGATATAAAGACTTCAACTTATCCCATATAACTTTGGATGTTTCCAAGCCATCCAACGCAATCAATTCACTTGGACTAACAGCTAACAATATGTCCGATTCGGCTTTTCCATCATTTTTATTCCAATCAGCGTACTTCGGATCCGTGCGCACTGGCTGTGGCAACAATCCTGTTACATATTCCCACAAGTCATTTTTCTTCAAAATAGCTCGCATTTGAATCTTCCAGGTATCATAATTATCACCAGTTAATGGATCAATCTTGATAGAAGCAGTCATTTCGAAGTATTTTCTACTCCTAAACCTCTTAAAAAGCGAAAAACCCGCACTCTTTTACAAAGTGAGTGAGTCCAACGTAAATGGGCAAGTCCATTTACAGCGATGACACAGATCAATGGCACTGTGTCGCTTGTGCCCTTTGACTTTTACACACTGTGTCAATAGATGGAATGCACACAAAGTTTCTTTACGTGAAGATTTTAAAATCACATATTTCACTGTAAATCGATTATATATCACGCCCTGGGCCCATAACCTGTTAGGATGTGAATAATACGCAGGTTTTAAGATACTGTTAGTTATTTATTAGCCGAGATATATTAAGTAAAATATAAAAGAAAACGTCACCGTGATGCGGCTCGTGACAGACGACATACCACAGAATAACATAGGTCACTATATCTAGGTAGGCACAGCTTACATTACTTCGTGATTCCTAACAAGGTGATTAGGAAAAGTGGTTATATACAATTTGTTGTTGCATTTGCAAAAGAAAGGAACAGACTGGCTCAAAAATAGGAGCTATGATGAGACTGAGGCTCTCTTGCATACTATAACATAAAAAAAAATTGTAAAAATGCCGCTCTCGTGGTTTTAAAAAAAAATATATAAGTTTATACATGTTTCTTACACACATATCTGCTCGTGACCTCCTGACGGGTAGCTGATCCCAGGTTTATAAACGTAGGGCTACAAAATGGCAATCACACCCTTATACACACACACACACACACATAAATTATTAATTCTGTAAAATTAACTGAACTTAAATGTTAACATAACTACTCCTACATAATTATTGTACTAGATATGGAAGAGCGGGGCCTCTTAGCACAGGTATTTTTCATACTTTAAAGGAGTCCCTAAAATAAATATTTTCATATTTCATTTGCAAATTAAAACACCCTCATCACTGCATCAATTTATCACATCTTCTTATTGAGATTATATTGATGGTGAGGTAATTATACCTAGAAAGTTTTCTAAAAGAAACTTAACAGCTTTCAATAGAAACTCGTGGATATATAAAGTTTCGAGACAATGTTTTATAGTGTTCATCTTTAATATCAAACCTGCCATATAAAAATGAAGGAAATATTGTATGAGAAATTGAGTCTAAGAATTTATACTGAGCCCGGGTCTTCTTCACCCTCGGCAATCTGATCCCAAACTATACAGAGCTTGTGCTACGGAAACTAGATATTTGATAAATATATTACAAATACTACTTGTTATAGATATTTACACAGACTCAGAACAAACTGACAAATTTCACGCACGCAAAATTTAGTTTTATGTGGGAATTGAAACCACGACTTGTGGCGCAGCACTGCAGTATCTAAGAAGCCCTTCGCCAACTGGCCCAGCTCATAAACAAGAAGAGCGTATTTTTTTCTTACATCAAAAAGTATCTGAATTGTTTGCTGTTGAAGTGACTTTTAATTTTTTTTTAAATTATTACAATTGTCAATGATTCCGATGAGAAGCATGGATGGACTTTGCCACCTTAAGTTGGTTCTGCTGTTTTAACAACAGACTGTGTTCTGTGGAATTGTTTGACTTGATGTCCACGGCTACTTTCCACCATCGCATCTCTTGCCATCGATGGGGGGCTCGTCCTCACACATTGGAAGTAACGCATGATGCGGTTTCAAAGGAGCTTCCTACCACGGACGCTTAAGCTATGAATCGAGTTTCCCCCCGTGGTTTTCCCAAGGGAATGAAACATGAGATTCAACAAGGATGAGAAGAGATTTTTGCGGGGTTTGTTTGCCCCCTAAGGGGTACAAAAAAAAATGTCCATAGGAATAAATCTTCACGCCGTAATCTAGTACATTTGATCGTAGTAAAGAGCAAGCTTCAATACTCTTTACGAAGGTTCTATGCAAATAAAGTCGTAGGCGAAAAGGTAAAATAAATAGCATAGAAAATGGTTGTGAAATGTCTATATCTATTTATGTAGGGGGGGTGGGGGGGGGTCTGGGGATCTTAGGACGGGAAATGTGTCGTTACAAGTAGGCGGGTATCACCTCCGCCCACGGAGCTTTCTTTGCAAAATTGTGTTGGGTTTCCGTAATTTTATTGCTATCTAAGCTAGCATAGAAAACCGATATAAAAAAAATATATTGAAAATCCGTCTATATATGACGGAGTTGTGCTCGAACAACTACATAAAAAAAAAAAACATACGGATTGAGAACCTCCTCCTTTTTGAAGTCGGTTAAAAAGTAGATAATATAGAGAGAAACCTCATATTTCTACATTTTCTGTTGCGACTACTTTTATACGCATTTAAAATAAACCCTGCTAAGTAGGTACCTAACTCGTATACAAGCAATGCGCTTCGTATCAATTAATATTATGTTCAGTAATCGGTCTTAAAGTTACGCTGTAGTACATCGTGCTGACTACGGAACCCTACATTGCGTTCATAGAACTTGTCTATTTTACAAAGTGTTTCTTAGTGTTTGCCTGGATCTCTAATAACATAACTAAATCAAATACCTAGCTATACGTATGGCCCAAACTCCATCATGTTCTTATATTTAAAAAACACTTGATTCTCAATCATTGAACCATTAAACATCATTAAAGAGATTACTTTAACATAAAATTACTGGTAAAACATTTTAATTACCTTTCATCAATTAAATTGTACTTGAAACGAGAAACAGAACTTAACTATATAAAGCTTTTAAGCGATGTTAGACTTTGTCTATGGCGAGTTTTGCGATTAATAAATACGATTCTGTTGGTATTTTAGGAATTGTTTATTTATTTTCATCCAAACTTTACGCAAAGCATTTAATATTACTTTTCGTTTTTATTGTGTTAATGACAGAATGCTGACGATCCACCTGATGGTAAGAAGTCACCATCATCTATAAACAATAGAAGCAGCACTCAATGTGTTGCAGACCATTACAAAGCCTTGAAGGCATCTGTCTCTCAAGATCACTGTTCGAACTCACTAGTAGGTGCTTGGTGACAGATGTCAACTTGAGAGTGGTAGTGGTGGTGGCCAGCCAGGCGGTTACTACAAAACACAGTGTTATAGTTTCCTGACTATTCTTTTCACACACTTAAGATAAGTATATGTGGTATATAAGTGGAGGAGCAAGATGGTTGGCTCCTCTATTGAAAAGGGAAGATCTTCCACTAGGCTAGGTCATCGTACCTGGGAACCGCGATCCAATTGAAAATGTTGAAATCTTGTATATATGACAAGTATTAAGAGAACTTCGTTAGTGCGATGTAGAAACTTGTTGCGCCATCTATCCATGAATAGAGGAACTGTCGATAGATGTTGTTACATGTATAATACAATACATTGTTCATTTACCTGTACACGTGTGTGGGAGTACTCAAAGGTAGATAACCTTTGTACACATCTTTCTAGAAAATTCTTTTATTACACAATGAAATTAGTTCATAATAAATGTAGGTAAGTAGTAGGTACCTAGGTACTAGTTTTATTTTATGCCTGCTATTTTATTTTATGATCTTTAAATAGAATCTTTGTATTGTATTGTATGATTTTGAGAAAAACGTTAATTTGAAAATGTATATAGGATCACTTCCAAAAATAATAATAACGTTAAAGTTTAAACTTAAGCTTTTTTTTCATTCACCGAAAGCTCAAGCTCATTGTAGGTTTTGAGTCGAACCTAAGACTTTCGCCGGGGAATCCGACGACAATACCACCGAGCTATCATCTCCATAAATAAATAAAAAACTTTAATTAATTGGATTAGGGCGCGATCGCGATAAATATTTCCCTAACCATATTTTTTGCAGAATGTATAACATAATTAATAGAATAAGCTACGGACACTTCACTCCTCCCATCACCTTTAGTGAAAACATTCTTAAGACCGGCTTATAAACATAAAAAAATAAATAAAAAAATTATAAGACAAACTCGCGAGGTTCTTTCTAATTGAAAAACATACTGCGTAGTTCTAAGTATACATAACGCATATATACGTGTATACCTTTTGCATTAAAACATTTTTTGGTAAAATAACTTCCTTTGAAGCTATAAGCCATTCAAGTATATATTTTAGTAAGGGTATTATACAATTTTCTCAAAGAATCAATATAAAACTTTAACATGCTTCAACATGTTAAACAATTTTATATAAAAGTTGTTTTAAAAGCAGTACGTACATTACAAATATTGAGAAAATTTTATTTAAGTACAATGGTACAAATAAAACAATTCTCTAACACTTCAGTTAAACTTTACTTCAACACTAAATTATAACTGGGGTTTATGTTACAAAGAAACACGTAAACAATAAGGATTAAAGAAGGCGGATTCTTTTGTACATTTCTGAGTATTTTTATTTTCGCTGGCAATTAAATGGGAAATTTTAAATTGTTGGAAGCAAAATTTCATAGAGTTCTATTTAAGGCTTTAGATCTTGTGGTTTCCATTGAATTATTTATAGATTATTAAGTATATTTATGTACAGGGTTTAATAAAAGGGAACTAGTTCGTGATAGTACTACGTAATAATACCGTCGTAGAGTACTTTGAAGTGGATATCTACTACCTTAAAGTGGAAATACCTACCAAGCAACTACCGACAGGGCCGTCTAAAGCCATACCTTAGGGACCCCTCGGACAGACGCACAGAGTTTGGGGCCCTTTTAGAATGCAAAGAAAAACGTGAATGAAAAAAAACATCAGAATGTACTTTTATTTAGAAACAGGCCGACGCCCTGCTCGTGCCTCACTTGCCCTTATGGGAAACATGAAACTACCAACCTGAGCGTTCCGTTGAAAGCCTGTGTAAAACGCGTGCTTATTACCTTCGGCCAAATCATCACTCACAACCGAGTAAATTTTAGATTTTAAAATGTATATGTACTTAGATGCTTTTACTGAGAATCAGAGCTTTGTAGAGATCCGAGTTGAGTGATAAAGCTGTGTAAAGACATGACATTAGGGTTTATAAAGTGAAAATACAGTTTGTTTAAAAGCTTTTATATATTTTTTAAGAAAGACTAGATAAGATTCCTTTGACAAAATCTTTTCACAGGGTTTACCCGCGTTCCTTATTTAATGATTTCTAAAAAACGTGCTGATTTATGTTGATCTTTATTTTTGAGGCCGAGTCCCATGTTGGGCGCCAAGTAATTATCATTATATGAAATCTCCACTGAAAACTTATCCCTTAAGAACATTATGTTTTGTTTCAATAATGTATTTTATGCGCCAAGTGCATATTTGCTGGCTTTGAGATTATTTAATAAAATACGTGAGCATTAACGTATTTTATTAAATAATTTCAAAGCAGCATCACATTGTCGGAGTCCATGTAAAATCCCAAATAGAGCCCACAAATCCTTATATATCAGTCCTAACCCTGACACTACTCTAACCTTTGTGTGTGGCACAAGTACGGGACCAAAGCGTGCTAAAGTAATTATCCATTAAATTTAGTTGTTCATACAATTACGCAAGTTACCCAAAACCTGATATAATGAACAAAGTTTTAACGAGCGAAAGCTTATTCATATATTTTGTTACGCCACCGCGCCGTTGTCTGCTGAAATTATTTATAAAACTTATTTTGATAGGTACAGTAATAATATTAATCTATTAACTTATGTCTAGCTTTCTTTATGATAATTCTAATTATTCATTATAAACTTTCTTTACTTTACATTACATCTTAGGCGTAATCTCTTTACAACATGAGTTAAAACTTGCTGAATGTAAGTTACTTAGCTGTTGTCATTGTTATAATTTTTTTTTGATAAAGTAGGTATTATATTTTTAATAATTACAATACGGTGCAAAAAAAAAGCGTATCAGTAGTTACCGGACACTAAAACAAGCCGAGAAAGAATAAAATACCTAGAGTCCTTTACCAACACACATCACAATCTTCAACAACAAAATTATATCTTCAGAACTGTAGAGAAATGTAATATACAAAGTAATATACCGCTTCAATAAGCAATAAAACACATGGAGTGTGTCTTGCGAAAGTAGGGCGTGGTAATTTCATGCACATTCTAGCACGACGCGTGTGGGTTGTGCTCTTTTCATTATATTCACAAAACTTGTAAGGAGCCCTTTACACACAAGTGAGGAGCTTTTTGTGCAATAAATGTGATGATTACAACGGACGGACAACGGACGGTACGGACGATTACGTACGATTTGAGGGTCTACCCTCAAATTGAAAATTGTCCGCCAAACACCTATTGGCGTATTCCAGCACTTGCACTTGAGAGCCAGATCCTTCGGCAATATTTGTAGGGGTACTGAATAGTGAAAGTACATATTGATGAGTACTTCCACCCCTGCAAGTATTGCCAACGACTAAAAAAATCACTCTGTATAGTATGAAATCATTTTACAGTACAATATTTGATTGTCACTGAACTGAACTTTTTAAAGTACAAATGGCTTATGTTTCACTATCACTTCCAGATAGGTTTATTTGAACTTGTAAAGTTCATGATATAGCAAATGTATGTAAAAAATGTATATATGTAAGCTCCCTAACAGGGAGGCTCTACAGTGACGTGGTTGGGCTTTTACGACAGTGTGAGCATATTTTCAGGTATTTTATTGAAATAAGAAAATTGGTACATGTATTATGAAGCTGTTCTTTGTTTATGAGAAATATACTCGATACATTCAAAATATTATAGGCATTGCAACTATCGATATAGATCATTAATTATTTTTTATTCGTAGTCATTAAAATTATAGTAAAATAACGAAATAAATTTAAAAAAAACACGTTTGAGTATGGCGGGTATTCAAATTGTAATAGATTCTCGAGTTTTACTTTTAAATCAATAAGAAAAATATTTTGTTTAGCCTAGTTGAACACGGCAAAAAATATGCACAAATAAGATCATGGAGATTATTGGAAAAACATCCAATGCAGTGTATCGGTTTCCTGATATTCCAGTACAAAGTTTGATTCGTGCCACGTGGTCTTAGCAGTGCAGTAGCCATAAGTTTTAGTTTGAATTACTATCTTACGAGATGAGACGATGAACTCAGGATCAATCAATTCTTCAGATAAACCTTAAAAGAAGGATGCCATATGCATAGTGCATACCCAATTAGATATAGCCTGCGGTTTAATAAAGATGAACTTTGAAGAATGGAATACATAAAAAAAACATAGAAGATAAGATAAGTAATTGTCACGTGATAAGAAATTGTAAAAGAATCACCGTGTTGACATTCAAAATTCGAACGGTAACAAAAAAAATATTACAGACACAACTTTCAAACTTTCATTAGTTTGAGTTTAGGGTGACAAGTAGTTTAGCCACTACTAAGTAAGATAGGGGTATAAATTTCAGCTGTAGTTCAGAATTAAGTTGATAGACTTCACTAATTGCGGGGAAACTTCAACAATTTGTCCAAGTTGACCGTCGCTACCATCAATTTAGAACAAAATAATTAAATTCAATGCCGAGTGTAGTTGTTCATACCGTCTGGAGCGTTTAGTTCAAATTACATTCAACATGGCAAAGACAATGAATGATAATGGCGCCCAACGTGTGAGCTTGTTGCGTATTTTCTAAATACTGCTCCTGGTAATGTAAAGCTGGCTGCCTTACCATTATTAATTTATAATATGAGTTATAAAAGGTAATATAAGTTTTCGTTAAAAAATCATATTTAATTCAAGCTTTTTTGGTGACTGTACTTGCATTGACTTCCAATATACTAATATACCAAATATTAAGTCAATCCGACCACTGGAAGTGGGTGAAATTCGACTTGCAAGATTCCACCCGAACAAACATAGTTACATTGGAAGTTAAATAAAAGCTTGTAAAACAAGTGTATTTTTTTTAAACTATTATTATGTAATTATAATTAATTATTTTTTACTAATTATTATATAAACTAAAACATCATTGTAGGTATGTATTCTTACTTTTGTTTAAAAAAAATATATTTTCCTTATGAGTCAGAAAACTCAAATAATTCCATATCATTTTTGGGTCTACTTTTAAATAATGTAAGCTATATTATTTCCTCTTAAAATAAGATAGTGAGTACTAGAGTAATATTATATATTTTATTGAAGTTGCGAATTGTAAAAGGTTACATTCAGCCTATAAACAATCTGGGCCTAAGAGCTTTCAAACGAGTAGCGGAAATAAAGACGACTTGTTTAATGCTTATGCAACATTCATAAGTGTCTTGAACTAAAACATTTAGTTATGCTGGCGCCCAACGCGGGGCTGAATTATGTTTGGCCTCTTTTTAGAAATAATGGGATTTTGCTACTTTTACGTAATACTTTGCTTAAGTAATTTTCACAAGTTAATAAAGTTCAAAATTGTAAATAAAATAAAGTCATATTTTATAAAATTATATTTTGAAAACAGAGCGCCAAATATAAAAGCGCCAAATATAAAAACTTCCATCATTTACACAAAATGTTCTCAAATGCAATAATCTGAAAATCAACTTTGGGCTCGATCAATCACGAAATAACAGAAGTTAAATTCTATAAAATTTTAATTAACTGGGTAGGCGACGCCTGCCATCGATAGAGGAGCGCCATGTTGATTCCCGCGCTTGCTATGGCGGGTAAATAATGATTCCCTGTGAAGCTTTGGTTGTTAATTCAGTGTAGATGGTCCCACACTGGTGTACAGGGCACTAATAATAGTGTGCCTTTCTCTATCATTCTTGATTATGGAATTTAAAAAAAACAAGTTTTGAAAGATCATATTTTTTTTTACATTTATTTATTAGACGCAACTAAACAGAATAATATACACAACATAACCTATATATAACCGTTAGATTGGGTTTCACAATAATTGCAAGATTTTAATTAGATTAAAAGATGAAGAAATTCTTGGCTCTGGGCTGAATATTTGTGATAACTGGAATGGAAGAGTGACTATCGGCTGCTTTAGAAAAACAATCCTACCTTCGATCAAACTCATCCTCATAACAAGTTTACAAGTGAGTAGATATCCTTAAACTTATTTTCAGTTAAAACTATAAATATTTTCCTGGAATTTAAATTGTAATTCAATAGAAGCTAGAGATTGATTGATTTATTTATTTATTTTATTAGGGAAAACAAACAATTACACAAGAAAATTAGTTTGTAGGTCTTATATCTAAATACAATATATGTACATGTGCAACTCACTACGTTATCCACATATTAAATGATAAAATCTTAGTTTTATTCAAAGAAAAGAAACTCGAGTGAAACTGTTAACATACCAAAAACGAGATTTATAGAATATAATAAAAAAGAAAAAAAGAACAAAACTTGTTTCGTTTAAAACCTTTTTTATCCACTTCGTAACTTATAATAGTGATGCACTTTATCTACCTACTTAAATATTATAGGCTCGTAGATAGTTATAACACATTATAATCAACATGGATTACCATTTTAAGATAGGTCATATAATGTATGTAGGTTTTATTCAAGCCGAATCACAACATAGTACACGACGTCTTCATTAGTTAAAAGCTTCATACGTTGAAACACTAGCAACCTATTGCAATGAAAATCTCATTTAACTATAGGTTAGTCCGTGTTCAAAGGTAATGTGGTGGCTGTGATAGAGTGCGTAGGGTTGCCACTTGTATAGTTTTAATATTCTACTATAAAAATAAAACTCAGTGTTTTACTTGTAGTAATCGAGTTTGTTTGTTTGTTACCTTTTCACGCCTAAAACAAAATTTTGTACGCAGATAGCCTATGGGATAGAGAAGGACATGGGCTACTTCTTTACTAGGGCACGCGAGTGAAACCGCGGGCGATAGCTAGATTGATTATAAAAGAGTGACATTTTAAGATGATTTCTTTTAGTTCCTTAGCCGTAGTCAAAGTCTATCAAATATTGCGTAGTCAACTATCTCCGCTCTTCATACATATGTTTGGGATGTAATGAAAACTAAACGTATAACTAACTTAGTTGGTATAATATTGAGTTTAATTACATCGGAACCCTACATGTTAGCCAATTTTTTTGTATCCAAAGTCATCTATAAAACTTTCAAACCTTCTGTCGTTGGAAAAACAAGCGCAGGCAGTGTTCCACTCCAAAATTAAGGGACACCCCTATACATAACAAAGGGTAGTTTCGTAACTCCAGCGTTGTTAGAATAAACAACTCCCTCTGAACCCGTGCGGTCACTCGCTGATGTAATTACAGCACATACACAGTTTCATACCTCATTTTAAATAATCTCCGACTTTATAAACTAATGGACGTGTTTTACAAAGCTCTGGACATGTTTATCTAAAAGTTACAAAAGGATGCAATAGTGTTTTTAATTTGAAATGAAGTCAAAAATATCAGGACAGCAGATTTAAATGACGAACGTCTGGTATTATGAAATATACAACGTAAAAATCTAATGCCTTTTATAGGTTCTTGTGACACAAGTCACAGCTTAAAAACATACTCAAAATAACTCCCTTTGAACTACCCGAACCGCAAAATCCGTTTAAAAACTCTCGAGTTATAAAATGCACTAAAGAACCACACGCGATATACTTTGTTTATTTTATTTTTTAATAGGGAAGGGAGAATACAATACAACTAGTGCATAGTTCAAAAAACTTTTAAGAGGAGAAACTGAACGTGATTAATCATTTATTGAACTACAATGTACTACTTGACTTGTTTTATTAAACACTGCAATAAACCGTTTGATTGAACGTTGAACCCGTGTTGAGTGCGCAATATTGGATCCGTTTTTCTCTATCTAAAAGTGAAGAGGCAATTAGTGTCTGGTTCGTCACAGTTTACCTCATTCTAACATTTCCTGTGAACTTTTCACTTATGGATAAATATATGTTCCATATTTGAAGACTTTTTTTATTATTTGCAAAATCAAATATCGATGGATTTTTTTTTTGGTATATAGGCTTGTTTAACCACAATTTTACTATGATAAGTGATGTGGCCGAAGGTGGTAAGCACACAAAGGCAGAAGGAACTGGCACTCAAATGCAGCCACAGATTTTTCATCTTGAGGTTGGTCTGGCTTGGCGGGTACTACAAAATACCCTACCGAGCTAAAACCCTGTACATGATCACACGCAGCCTAAAATGTCCACTGCTGAACCCCATACAGCACAATGAACAGTCTCTCGGTGCTTGCAATCACTGGTTTTCGACGACTGTATTTAGATTATCTATCTGGTCGGAGGGCCCTAACCCATCCCCTAAAGGTATGCAGTAGTTCTTTTCTAAATGCTTATAATTATGTATTTAGTCTGGTAAACTATAAATCAATGATCTAAAGATCATATAAGTATAGTTAATGAACTCCATAAGCCCCAAACTAATTCATTCAAGTCAGCCAACTTTCCTTACAATATTTTCCATGCCGGAAGTTAAATGGCAAAATCGTAACAATGTTAATATTCGGAGAGTCCATAGACTTAATATAAATAGAATATCCCGTTGTATAGAATCTTATTAATAGAAAATATCTATTTTTAATCTTTAATCTGAATTTGAAATATTCATTTAGAACAGCGACCACTATTATTAAAAGCTTTTAAATGTCAAAGGTCGAAGTGAGGATAATAAATCTAACAACCAAATAGCTCTTTACATGTTTGTGTTTTTGTTATCTTACTTATTTTATCTACTAAACCAATAGTTATTATTTATAAATAAAATGCTTCCCTATAGCTCACAAATGGGACGCGCGTCCCAAAACTGTAGAAAGAAAATTAAATCTTTCCATAAGTTACTATTGTTAGCTTTTCAAGGTCTAAATAATGTTTGTAAAAACCATTTTCCTATCATTGATAAATAATGTGACGTTATCCTAGTTATCCTTCAGATAGTTATCAGTAGGTAAAATTATATTTTTTTGTAGACAAACGTAGCGTAGCAAAAGCTACGATGCTACGAACTTCGTAGCGAGCTGCCTGTAGCATGCGCTACGTGCAACGAAGCTCAACTCAAAAGGAAAGTTCAACAACTGAGTTCATTACTCCAGCTCAACTCAAAATCGATCGGGCTTTATCGGTTGAGATCGGAAGTCGTCGGCAACCGGTTTGTTGCAAACGGATATTGTGTTAAGAGCGGAAACGAATTTCCGTCGGCTGCATTCGATTTCTCGCTTTAAAGTCAGGCTTTTCTTGTTATTTTCAAAATAAAAAGAATTCTTTAACATATTATTTTATCCTTAAATTGAGTAGGTACATTTTGTTTTGTTCCCTTAAATAACTGACACTTCAATTACTTATTAAAATAATTATGCAAACTTGACGGCTTGACATACAATTTCCTCAAAGGTATCAGTAGGTTGAAGATTTATTAAAACCCGTCGAATCCTCACGCAAAAAATAACTCCCGCAAAATTACTTATTTATACATATCTATATTGTCCCCTATACATCATACTGTGCCTGTCACACTCCCACTTTAGAAAGAGATGAAACGTTATTGATAAGCCCTTTTATAACGTATATAGACATTTGATGAACGTAATATAATATATATACCTATTGTGAAAGCTTTTCATAAGTAATATTGGGCGTGTTATTAAAATAAATGTATTAACTTTGAGATCGCAGGGTAACTGAAAAGAAGAAACTAGCATCGTTATCATATTAAGTTCTTCTTCACCAATGGAGATACTCAATTAAATGTAATAAAACCGGCCAAGTGCGAGTTGGACTCGCGCACGAATGGTTCCGTACCATTATGTATAAAAATGGCAAAAAAAAACATATTTGTTGTACGGCCCCCTTAAATATTTATTTTATCTGTTTTTTTTAGTATTTGTTGTTATAGCGGCAACAGAAATACAAATTTCAATTGTCTGACTATCACGGTTCATGAGATACAGCCTGATGACATATGGACAGACAGACGGATAGACACCGGAGTCTTAGTAATCCCGTTTTACCTAACAAGAGCTCTTTATGTTCGACTACATATCAGAAATTATCCTCGTATTGCAAATGTTCAGAGGCTGTGGAGACCACTAACCAGCAAGTGAAATGTTTGTTACTTCAGTAAATTCAACCTTCATGAGTGCCCTTCTAGGGCCTAAACTGGCTTTGACTTTGACTTTCAACCATTTGCTTGCCAGTAAACCTTTTGTCATAAAACACGTAACATTTGCAAAATGGCTACGTGATGTTTATGTAGTTTTTGACTACAAAACATCACGTAACCGAAACTGTTTTCGTATACACGTACCTACACGTAGCGTATTTCTCGTTTGTAGATAATCACATTTACCTTTTGAATTATATTACACTGAGTACTGTACTATTGGAGATCCTTAGGGGAGGCCTATGTCCAGCAGTGGATGTCTTGTGGCTGAGATGATGATGATGATGAGTACTGTAGGTAATCACTTAGATTTTGAGTACCAGAGTATGAATGAATAAGGCGTGGTGCATATTTTTGAAGTGAAAACTTCTTTAGGCGCACCGCACACAGATTTTTTTGTGGGTAGTAAGTTGGCTGATCCTACATGCTCAGAGGTGAAACGCTCGATCGGGTGAACTCGGGACCGCCGAGTGTACCCGAGCGAGAAAGATACAGTCAGCTGCTCTTCGCAGTTGTATCGCTGTATTTCGTATAATCAATTCTTACGTCTTAATTGTCTCTCTTAAATTAATAGTTATAATTGATACGTAATGATTAGTTATTACAAACCGATTGTATCATTTGTAGAATACGATAACGAAAATAAATAATTTGATTTATATAGAATTTGATCAATATTAACTTTAATCTCTGACTTGTTTCTCATTCAATCTACGAACACGATCCCTAATAATACTACATAATACATAATATTATTTACTATATATATATAAATTGATTGGGGATTGGCCAATGAAGTTTACACTTCTGCCGTGCGGTCTTAAGCGCACACTCTTTTTTTTTTTACTATTTTGTTATTCGCGGTAATTAGACATAACTATGTTGTAAATTATAAAGGTATAAATTTTACTATATTTTATTTAACTTCGCCTTTTAATATGTATGTGTCAAAGCTGGTGACAACTGACAATATAATCTAGTATAAGTACTAATTCAAAAAAGTTTGTTTTTTAAATCGTGCCATCTCCTTTATTTTTCTTTATTTGAAAATCGAGTGTAAGCTGCAAAATCTATAGCATAGGACTGTAACATAGAGCTATCTACGAGTGCAGTAAGTTATAAATACTCATAAACTATAGTAGACTCGATAAGCAATATAAATGTTCGTCGTTCCGGTCGGGCACCTCCCACGAGCACTCTACAAAGCAAATACGACCGGTAAGCCGTTTGCCTTCACTCTTTGATCAGAGGTCGTCCTTAGTTGTATTTGATTTATTTACTGGAAACAATTGTAGTTCTTTGCTGGATGGATCGATGGATGGATGACGCCAGAACGGCTGAACGGATCTGGATGAAGTTTGGCACAGAGATAGATTATAGTCTGGAATAGTACATAATGCTATCTGTCATCTTGGGACTAGATTAAATGTCGGTATATTGGTCTCCGTACTGAGACCTCCTTACTTCATCGGTGATAATGACGTCAATAATAGGGTATAACCACCAAAGTGTGCAAAACTTTCAATCTTTTAATTTTTCTAAAATCAACAGTCTCCGCTAAGTATAGCCTATGAATTCAGTTTTTTTTTAACTATTATTGAATTCAACTATCTAAATGAATCACGTCATCCCTTGGTCACGCCATAACTTGAGAACGACTTTACCGATTTCATTCATGGTTTTTTTAAGTTTTCTAATACTTTGTAGAAGGTTCTTATGGAAAGAAAAATTAAGAAAATTGCGCTGAAAATTGGAAAATTTAATTAAAAGAACTTAATAATATGGGATCGCGGGTGAAACCGTATATAGAGTAAAGACTGTCCATGCAGCATGCCTCCAGTCTTAGCCTGGCGTTTCTACGTAAACTTCCGTGCTAAGAAGCCACCAGTGATATATTATATACAGTTTCGCGAGCGTAATCTTTACTCTATCGGTAACTAATTTATATTTTCAAAACATAATCAATTCAGGTACCATGTCAATATCATAAATAACAAATAACACAATCAATATACTCAAGCAAAGTTTCCCCACGTTGGTAGCCTTACAATATGTTGCACAAGTTGTGACTAGCATATAAACGATGTCCGACCGTCCGGCCGTCCGACCGGACACCGGATAATCCGATGCGTTATGACTTGTTCAAGGCTCTTCTGTAACATTATCGTGAGATTGCCTTCGGTGGAGATAATCTAAAAATAAGTGTTATTATATAGAAATAGATTCTATTTTACAAAGTATTTTGAAAAACGCATTGTTATTTGTAGGTATGTTTACAGTTCTACACAGAGGTCGACTAGGAGTCTTAGCTGCCCTAGGCCACCCTTTTCTCTCCCCCATTGCTGTATAAAGATATATGATTATGTGCCCTAGGCCTAGCTGTTGGCCTTAAGGGAAATCCGTCTCTGGTTTTACATATTGCGTAAATAAGAAAAGTTTAATTAAACCAGTAAACAAAACATTACTTATCGCTATCTTATCTTAGAGATATCAGTAATTATACTGAGTTATTTGTTATAACGGATGGAAGAATCCATCAATATGAACAACTTTTATTATGGGACCAACCGTGAAAAAAAAATCAAAACTCATCATACATTTTGATCTAGCCAATTTAATCTAAGAGTACTTTACTTTCACCGTCATACCACAGTAGATGTAACTCTTACATCGTGCGGGGCTTGCGGGGTGAGAGAGGTGCGGTAGCGAGCCCAAGCTGCCATACACTCGCTTGGGACACAATGCAGCAATGACGAATGCCTATACAAAGCGGCATTTTGTGTGACTTCAAACGCGATAGACCACTGTATGTTTTTTACACTGTGGCTGTACTTTCTTTTATCGTATAGGTGTCTTGTACCTAAATATGCCAGATTACCCAAGTTTAAAAAAAAGAAACACTTTTTGCTTTGTGTGCTTAGGTTAACCATCATCAATCCCATAACACGATGTTCCGTTCCGAAATATAAATGATTTATCATTTAGTAGGTATTTTCTACCACTCCACTCTTAAAATTCTTCTCCTTTTTCTAGAATGTGGTCCCTCTGGCGCGCATGCAGCATCACACTATGCGCGTGCGCAGTGCTGGCGCAGCGCATCGACCAGGAGGCAATGCTGTCGCCACGCACGGCGCGTGTGCGAGACAGGGACGTCACTAAGCCTGATGAGCCTACGTGCGACCAGCTTAAGGCTATGTGGAGGTACGACCATTAATATGGTTTTTTTAGACTAAGTATTATTTCTACCATTGCCACTCGAGGGCATTTGGTACACCTATTACCTACCCTGAAGAAAATATATATAAAAAAATAAATACGTGCTGATCGTACTGGCTGCCTGCTTGGAAAATAGCTTGATATAAATTAAGAAAAATCAAATAAATGCAATGCAATTTTAGTTTAGTTTTTAACCGACTTTAAAAAAAAAGAGGAGGTTCTCAATTCGGTTGTATTATCTTTTTATTCTTTTTAGTTTCTGTTGTAGAATGTATGTATGTCAATGGAAAATCTATAAAATAAGTTCTTCCAGTGACAGAAATGAGACTAACTCCGTAAATATTTTTTTGCCATTTTTTTTTCGGGAAAAAAGAACCTCGGCTCTTCAATTTTAGAAGCCTTCGCTTCTCTCGGGATTCTACTGTCTCACTTGTTGTGTAATTTACTATGTTTAAACATGTTGTGCCGATCTTACTACAGTGAGATAAGGTTAGTGTTGTAATATCGATTTCCAGAAAAATGAATGAAATTATTTAATTCGATGTTAGTTTACCTACATAAAAAAAAACTCCACAGAATAACTTCTACATCCACAGTAATGGCCATTCTCATACATACTCCAAAAGACCCATTCACACTACACAAACAAACAACTCACATACACTCACACACACAACACAAACTCACTCACACCATGATGCCAAGAGTAGCGTCCATTGTTTTCTTATACATTAATGTCCACGATGGGCCTAAAACGAACATTTCCCCATACTAAATATCTCACATAACCAATACACAGTACAAATACACACGTATATACATATCTACCCGATACCAAAGGATTTCGGATGATGAGATAAAATACCATCTGGCGATTTCGGCAGGGGACGGATATTACCATAATTACCCTGGGTCTGGGATGAGACAGAGCACCGATAGAGTAGGATAACATGAAAGTGAATAGAAAATTAAAATAGGTTTTATTTATGCAAGCACTTACGAATCCGATTTTTGTTCGTGAGATTAGCGCGTTCAAACAAATAAACAAACAAACTCTTCAGCTTTATAATATTAGTATAGAATAGATTACTACCTCAAGAGTAAAAGAGCCATTGAGTTGACAAATTACATTGGCACCCAAACGGCACATTTACATCCCTAGTAAATTACTTCTGCGAAGGGAATTGTATGTGCTGATACTAAACTTCATTGAGGAGACGGTCTGATAAATTGATTTAGATAATTTGTTTTAGAGTATGTCAAAGAAATAGACATACATACTTACACACTCGAAAAACATTACCCTCCTTGTGAGTCAGTCGTGTAAAAATATGAACAAGCAAATATTTTACAAGGACAGGACGCAATTTTCATAAAAGCTAATGTAACATTGAAATAAAATTAATTATAAATAAAAATTGCCCCAACTCTTTGAACAAACGATGAGCTAGTGGTCCCCATGGTTATAACCGAAACCACAAAATTATGTTATATATATAAAATTCTCGTGTCATAGTGTTTGTCTGCAAACTCCTCCGAAACGGCTCGACCGATTCTTATGATTTTTTTTGTGTATATTTGGTAGGTCTGAGAATCGGTCGTAGGCTATTTTTTTTTATACCGCTACGGGTGAAACCGCGGGGGACAGCTAGTTTCCATATAATATTTTGTAATACGTAAACTAAATATTTGTGACGACCGTGACGTCATTTCCTTTACTCAGCCACAAACATGAGTGGATATTTGATTGTAATTGGATCGAAAATCTCGTATATTTCCTGACATTGATGGATCATACGCCAACAACTGTATTGTATTGTTTGATATATTGCATACCAAAGGAAAATAGAAAAGGAAAGATAATAAAAAATAAAAACATTTATTTTTGGTAAGTACCTACCTACCTAATGAATTTTATTTCGTCTTATGTGGCAACGATATATTTGAGTCTATAACTAGAGTCGCGATGGGCAAAAAGAGTAGGCTGTGATCATAGTTGGTACAGGATCGAATCATTGAGGTACTTCTTCTCATTTAGGAGGCTGTGCTGATCAGATAGTTATACTTATTTGGGGTATGCTGAATCACTTTTACTCAAGGAGCAATTCTGAAATTGTGAAAAAAGTTTAAAAAAATCTATTAAATGTTTGATCTTTGTTGATACTTGGGTATCTATTCAATTGCATTCTTTTAAACGATTTTAGAGTGAGTTTCTTAGTTGAGGCGCTGTGGGACCAAACATGCGTTTCTGTGATTTAGTTGTATGTAAAGAAAATGAAATAGTTTTACTTAGTTCGAACAAAAAAAAATTACAGTTGACAATATATCCTAAGTTCAAGCGGGCTGCCAAACACAATTGAAATAATTCCGCTCGATGAAAAAAAAAACGCAAAGTTACACCTTTTTCTTACTTTTATCGCGTTGTATGGTTATAATAAACAGTATTTTGAGAAGAAAAATATATTGCAATGATATTCACACTATAATTTATCACCCCATGAATTTGTATTGATTTTTTTATTTCTTCACTTTAACACAAATGCATTTTGAAGGTGGACCCGCTCAGTCACGCTACAGTGCAAGATGTTTGGCATAACAGGTGGTACAGCTTTGTTCCTCATGTTGAAAATCGTGTCGTCAAGCTCCTATCTGTCTGTTCCAGCTGCTCTTGAGAGCCAGTTCCTTCTAGGCTTTGTGTACTTACCACCTTCAGTCACATCAACACTTACCGTGGTGAAATTGTGATGAAACACAAGCTGTACAACAGTAAAAAAGTAGATTTCCTGATTTTTTTACAGAATAAATGTCAATATAATAGCAACATTAACACTCCATTAATGTAAACATGGTCAAACTACATTAATGTTAAACAAATGCAGGTACATTCGTACATAACTACCCATCTTTATGTTATGTTAATGTCTCATAATAGGGTTGTCACATTGTCACACTCCCGATTCCCGGTGAACCGAGAGGGACAAAAAAAGGATGAGATGTGAATGTCCCGTCGAAGCATGGAACACTATCCGGTGCATGAAACACTATCGATTTGTAATGATAAAATTCAAAAATAAAATCACTTTTTCATTTAAACTCGAATCAATTCTCGCTTTAGTGAAAAAACGATGCAAACCATTAGTAGGTACCTACAATCAAGGAATGGGTCAATGTGTCAACATAAGATTCAATGAGACCGACACTATGACCCATTTCACCAATGCATGCAATGACGCGGCGCAATCCACGTGGACTCATGCAAAATAGCTAATGATAGAACAGATTCGCCCCCAAATCTCACTTGATTGGCCATTCGAAAGGCGTGCGCCCCGCGTCCCCCGCGCGCTGAGGTCAGTGATCGGCACTTGTAAGTAAGTAAACAAACAAATCAGTTTTCTCTAAAATGTCATCGGTGCCGGTGCATCGTTTTTTTTTGTCGTGGACGTGCTTTCGACATTTTAAAAAGTGACAGAGACGCATCAATAAAACTGAAAGACAATTTAATTAAACGGGCAAGACTATGTTTTGAACGGTATGGTTTGCACTTTGAACAGTTATTACGTACATCCGTGTTATTACGGTATCGTGAAGTGTACTGTGTTGTGTAGCCCTACCTAAGTGATAAATAAATCTGGTGATTATTAGGTATATAATGTAAGAACTTTTTTTTTCTTAATTATTTGTTTTAGTACTTACTTACTTTTTTCTTTTCACATCGTTGTAAATAATGCTGATTCCACATTTTTGAATTTGATAAATACTAGCAGCCCTGTAGGGACTTATTTTTTACTATTACCTACCGCTTTTACGTTATTAGTTCCCGGAACCTAGGCACAAAGCATTTATGACTGTCCTAAGCTCTATCCTAAGTATGAAGGAAAATTTGGAATCATTTAATTTGTTTAGCATGAACATCGGTTCGTACGTAATTAAAGTAGGTAGCGCCACGAATTATGTACCTAACTCGTGGCGCTACTACTGGAATCATGCACTTTACGAATATTACTTTATCACATGTTTTTATTTTATTTTAAGAGATATAATGCAGTTTATGGTGTTGATGAATTGTACTTTGTAAGATAAACCAACCCTCCACGGGATTGAAACGATCAAAATGTAACCGTGTATATACATATTTACACCCAGACTAGATCTAGTTTTGGGTAGGAATTGAACCCACAAAAATATGTCCTTCACGCCAACCGGCCCCAAAATGAATCAACTAAAGAATGAAAAGCATCAACCAAGAATTTCTTATTTTTCCCTAAATTACTCTGTAGTATTTTCTCATTAACGATAGGTGGCAACCCTGACACATCCATATTAATCCACCACTGTATGCAAAGCAGGTGAAACAAGGAATTCCTTTCAGAATATCAGACATACTTGCGCGCTTGTAATGAGCGATTTCGAACGCTCTTCACCACGTACACTTAAGGTTCAAAATGGCATAGAAATTATGTAAAATAGGGAACCTAAGTTTAAACTTACATGGTGTGGGTAAGGCATACCCAATTCGGTTGAGTGGTTTCCTTCATGTTCTGCGCTTATATACTATTGAGTTTGCATATTAAATTTAGTACCTAGTTATGTATTTGAGGTTACATAAGGATTATACATATATAACTATAGATTTTTGTGAATGATTTAATATCCTTTGATATCTTTGGTGTTATTGCTGGATTGACCTGTTTTTGATGATGATTTTCATTATTGTTTTTATTAAAAAGTAATATCCTGCTTTATGTCTACAAAATACTTCCTACATATTTAAAATAAAATAAATAAAAAAATTAGTAAAGGGCTTAGATTTAAAATATCGGTTGTTTTGTTATTCATCTGACATCTCTTAGTTATTATATTTATATGTAATCTATACCCGTTATTTTTCCTAAATAAATAAATAAACTTTGTGACTGATATAAACGTAAAAGTAATAACCTAAGTCTGTGAAAATTATATCGGAAGATGTGACACAACTTATGTCCAGCAGTAGTTTATTTTTATATCAGAAGGCTGATGGCTAGTAGGTAGCTGCCGGAACACACCAGTAGCTTATCCATATATTTTTATCTTTAGGTTAGTAGCTAGCCAGGCGGGTACTAACAAGTACCCTACCATCGTGCTACGGTTTTCTCATAATGCTTTCCTTCACCAAAAGTCAAGCTCATTGCAGGGTTCGAACCTACCTTCACCGTGACTTCTGACATCATTACCTAGTGGTACAGCTTAGTAGCTATCATTGCCTTATACAGGTTGATGCTCTTGATGATTATGATGATGAATAATTTCCAATAAATATTGTTTTTTTTTTGTACAGGTTCTCCAAAAGGCAAGCCCGAGCACCGGAGATAATGAACGAAGTGAGCTCGTACCGCGACCCCTTGATGTACAACGAGTGGCCCGTGTACACGGCGCTCCCCCGAGCTGCACCCAGGTAAGGACTACCACGTGGTTGAAAACCCTACACCTTATCATACATGGAACACCTAGAAACATTTAAAAATGTATGTTTTCCCAGAATAAAAAGTGTATGTTAATCCAGAATATATTCTATCTGTGTGCCAAATTTCACCCAAATCCGTTCAGCCGTTACAGAGTTGAGTGGTAACAAACATGGAAACACCTAAACATACAAACATTCACATTAATAAGATTAGTAGGATTAAAACAATAAATAAATATGAAAATTATACACAAATCCATTTCAATCCCCAACACATTGCTAAATTGATCGGACAGCTAATCAAAGCTAATTAATCTGCGGTCAAATAACTAAATTGTGACGAGTGCATTATAAATTGGTCATTGTTATTGGGTGGGATGTCTGTTCATCAATTTGTATTAAATTAGTCAATAAATTTAATATCACAAAAGTCTTTTGGAAATTATTCGATTGCCGCTTAAATAATATTACAGTTCTATTAAAGCAGAGCACTTGTGATTTTAAAAAGGGCTATGTTAGATAGCACTCTTTACTAAATCTATTTTCCTATGACCTCCAGTGTAATAAAAACCATTCAATGACTTTATTAAACTCACTATAAAAACAAAACCTAAAATGCCATGAAAATGCAAAAATAGAATGACCACGTTAGCCGTAGGTGCAGTACAAAAGCTTTGTGAGCCAACGGAGCGTACAGCGGGCTCAACGTTAGCTGCAACCTTGTGGGCCGTTTGAAGTTACGCACATCCCTGTATACATTAAGTTAGTTTTACTTTCAATTAGTTTCATCCATAAGGCTAAAAAAATACGTAAACCCACCTACTACAATATTCACTAATTTGTTTGATAAGCACGTCGAAACGTTTATTTGTTCTCCTCAAAACAGACTAACAAACTTCTAGATCTTATCAACTCCCTAATGTGTGAGCTTAGGCCACTTTTTCGGCCTCAAGACTCAGAGTAACCGAGCTGCAGAGTATTAAAACTTTGTTTTATTTTTTCCACAGGTTTAGATACCCATACCCGACGGTGAATCGTGAGGCATTCGGAAGAGTAGTGACCAAGGCGCCACCTAATGTCGTGCGTACCCCGGACTATGATGAGGTAAGTGATGTATTAGATAGATGATCGGACCTAATCTGGCTGACCTCGGGTCTACGTCATTTTAATTATTTTGAATTTATCTTATCTAGGTAGATTACGAAATATAACAACATACAGCGTTGTAGATGTAGATAAACAGATCCTGAGGCTAAAGTGGGAGTAGCTGGGTAAGATGGATTAAAACATTAATATAGTGGAAGTCATAAGAGGGGCAAAGAACACCAGTTTGATCACCAGGCCGATGGTAAGACATCGTTATGTGTACGGGTAGTGGTTCTATTGGCATAGGATTGAAATGAGAGGCTTGATATGGATGAGGCTTATGATCATCAGTGAATAAAAAGGGCTGATTACATAGTTAGCTACGTAGGTGTTAAATTATAAGTAGAAAAATATATTCGATAAAATGTGTCGACAAACGGTACTCAGCGAAGACTTACAGTAACGAAACTGAAAGTCGCGGTTTCGCAAGTGACAACCAACTCGTTTGAAAGTTACTTATACCCAACCTTTCGTAATTCCGCTTCTATTCGATTCGTAACAATTGGTTCAACAAACTTTCAAAAGTGTGGTAAAAATTACCGTTTCCAAGAATGTTATGTAATAAAGCCAAGAAAAATCACTAAGTTATTATTGCCGGTAACTTTTACAAGTAGGATGGTTATGCAAGGTTGCAAAGGTGCTTTGAACTCGTAAACCAGATATTAGCTTACTTAAGCTTCAAAAGAAAAAAATATAAGTGTGGGTGAAAAAATAAATATAAATTGTTTGTAGATGCATCGAAATATGTATTTCATGTGAGCGTAAGTAGTGTGTATTTTTGTAATGTGTATAGAAGTGGGTGGTGTACGTGGAAATGGAATCTACATACATAGATACTAGTTCATGCGTAGGTGTTAAAAGGTCGACGATTGACAGACAAAGGGATATGTAAAAAATAAATCATATAAATTGATCTAGCCGCAACGATTATTCATTCTCAAAATGAGGTTATCGATATCTCCATGTGGTAGTCTCAGGTTCTACGAAGATGCATGAAAATTCTCTTTCTGTCACCAGATTTTAGGGAAACAAATGTTCGGTTGCTCATTGTAATCATAAACATAATCTTCTAAATTGGCGTTCCATGGTATGGGAAAATCCAACAGTAGGTTCTAATTTAATTATCAAACTTGTGAAAAAAGTAAAAATTACATAAAAAACGTCACACACACAGAAGAAATGTTATCACCATAAACTTAATTACATTTTACCGCCTCTCTCATTCTTTTTTAAATTTGAATTTAGAATACAGAAGATAAATGCCAAAAACAAATGGACGTTTAAATCTTTTTCAGATGGCCAGTATTTTTTAATTTATGGTAATAAACCTGAAATATTCCTAGATAGTGTTGACATGATAAGTATCTTGGACGAAAAATCATATTATTACATTCATGCCTGATATCATCATAATATGACAACAGTAATTGTATAATCAATGTCTTCCAGACATTAAAAAAAAAACTTTAAAGAATATTTGTAAGTCTACTTTCTCAAATATTTCAGCATAAGTAAGTGTAAGGTTAGAGACAACTTTATTTCTCACAAGAATTAACTATAATTCTTAAACTACTGGTACAAACTGAATGAAATTTGATATGTATCGTGTTTATACAATGCCTGCTTGGGGGGGTTGAAAATGGCCTGAATTGCTTCGAGAAAAAGATGGTACGGCCGTGCTTTTTTCTCGTCTTTTTTTTTATAAGTAGTGGATGGAATTCACTAAGCTTTGTGTGCTTAGTAATTTCAGCTACATCATCACTTACCATTATCAAAATGTCTGGATCTCATTTTGATTTTTTAACGAATACTTCTTTCATTTTACATGACGTATTTTTGTGATTTACGCCTGCAGTGTATGGCATTCAATACGTTATAGAACTATACATTGGTTTATAAATTAGGTACAAATATCTGTTATCCATTGATAGGGAGCAATGTATTGCATTAACTAGTTTTAAAAGCAACAGTCAACAAATTACGTCCTCAGCCACGTATAAATTAAAACTCGAGAAAAACCGTTTATAATCAAAATTTTTAGTTAAAATTTGAACTTATTCAGGTTATTATTATTATTATTTTTTTCATTTTTGTGTTCATGCGTATTATATTTCTTTAATTATTGTAAAGCATTGAATGGAAAAAAGCCAACATTGTCAGATTGTCAAAAAAAATAAAAATTAAATATATAAAAATGTTGAAGTCAGTTGAAGGCGACTTCCGAATCGGTGGTAACTTCAGTAGTTTCGACGTTCATAAGTGCCCTCTTAGGGCCTAAACTGAATAAATGGCTTTGACTTTGACTTTGGTGGCCATCCACATTAGCACAAATTAAAAATATATCATTATAAATGAACAAATAACAGACATAAGGTAGATCTGTAGATTATAACTAGTATTTCGCCAACCTCAAATGATTAGAGACTGGGGAGGCTTGACAAAAAAGCAGGTGATCTACCTACATGGTGGGAGCTAGCTGTACCCAAGTCAAGTACGCAGGTAAATAATATTGATTAAGACTTCAGAGCATGTTGCCAAGGAGCCTTGAGGCAGTTTTGAAGAACGTGAAACTCCGTTGCGTTGGGTGAACAGTTGAGCAAAAAATTGCATTGTTAATATTACAACAACTCTCAAGGTTTCCCAAACTTTTCATTATTTTCTGTTGCCACGTTAAATCGGAAAGGTAAATTTTCATGGTAACAGGGACACTTTATTGATTTGTTGGATCTTGAAATTTCTTTGCTCATATAACAGCTCGTATTAAGGTATTCGTAATTATGAGTAACTTAAAAGTAATATTCTTTATCTAATACCTTTAAACAAGCAATTCTTGTATATATATACCTATATACTGGGTGATTTTGTTATCACTGGCAATACTTGCAAGGGTGGAAGTACTCATCAAAATGAACAACTTTTATTATGGGACTCATGAAAAAATTATCAGCTGTTCCATACAAAAGTTCAATACCTACTCGACCAAAATGTATGAAGCAACCATATTATTTTACGCGATATCAGAGTTAGCCCTATAATAAAAGTTGTTCACATTGATGAGTACTTCCACCCCTACAAGTATTGCCAGTGATAACAGAATCATCCTGTATAATCTGAATCTCGGAAACGGCTCCAACGATTTTCATGAAATTTAGTATGCAGTGGGTTTCAGGGGCGATAAAACAAATAAAAATAAAATACCGAGCAAAGCTCGGTCATCCAGGTACTGAATTTAAAACAATACTGCAGCTTTAAAAACATACCGCGAATAAATCTTTTTCGGAATCTCATAAAGTCCCTTTTAATCTCTCATTATTTTTTTTTGTTTCTTGTTCCGTGCGAAAAACGCTTTTCGTTCAGAAACTCTGCGAACAAAAGCAAAATCAGGGCGAAACAAAAGAACGCGCCCGTCACTTCAAAGGGCGCGTGGGCTGCTCTAGAACGTCACTATACTTTTTATGTTATTACATTTGTTACGTTAAATTGTACTGGCTGGTTACTTCGCTTTGATGTTTCATAAATTACGTTTTGTTCTTTATGCGATTGGAAAATATTATTATGTTTTCTTGTGGTCTAATTCTCTTCATTGTTGTTTAAGTTATGCATTGTTTTTAATTGAATTGAGATTATTTATAGATAGCGTGACGACTAATGTCGAGACGTTGTGTGTGGGTCGAATCATAGCACAGTAGTAGGGTACTTTTATTACAGTAATAAGTATGCACTTATGTAAAATTCGACAGCGATTTTCTAATGAAATAAGGTTTGCAACATTAAAAAAAACCATATAGTATAGTATTGTTTTGAAATTACTTTTACTACTTAATTACTATACTATTATTATTTTATTTTTACGCATAATAAAGAATGCCAAAAAAAATAGCCTTACCCCTTAAAAATATCTAGACTCTGTATGCTGCTAACTATACTCGTGTGAATTCAAATCCTTACATTGACTAAAAAGTACCATCGTGCAGGTTAAAGTCCATAGTATTTATAATATAAATGAGCATTTATATCATAAATTAAACTGTGACAATGGCAAGTGGCTGTGTTGACTCTCCAAATAGTTATAATATCTGTTTTCGGTGAAAAAAGTAAATTTGTTTATTGAAAAACGGGTATTTAGTCATAGAATGCTGTATAATGAGTTATGGTACATATATAGCTGACTAATATTTAATCGTGATACAAGCTGGTATTTTGTAGATATTATAGAAAATTATGAATTTGAGAATCTCCTACAGATATTATCTATACGAACCTATGTTGGGTTATTATGCTATACAACTTAAATAAGGAAACGACTTTGAAATTGCGAAAAAATAGTTTAAACACAAGGTGTGTGTCCACCCAAAGAGGGAATCCATTTAAATTCAAATGCAAGTTCAAAATTATCACGTGTAACGTTTAAAATCTCAACCAAGAACCTTCTGACTCGGGAAGAATATGCAAATGTATTATTCATACATAAAATAAAAAAATAAAAAAGTTGAAAATTAAAGGTGTCCCCATACATACATAGTTACGCCAATTAATAAAGACCTCTGAGTTGTATGGGCGCTGATACAATTTAGAGGTCTAACTTAATTGGTACTAACCTCAAATAAGGTAAATAAATAAAATTGTGCATTTCCCGTGATGGACGAACGATGGACGAAGTTTGTACAGAACCCTCGGTGCGCGAGTCCGACTCGCACTTGGCCGCTTTTTTTTTAATGGCCTCATTTAATCTACCACCACTCGTTCTAGTCGGTCAGTCTCAATGTAGTCTTTACACAGTCTTTTTAGTTTGTGTAATTCTTAATAGACCTATTCAGTACTACCCCACACCATTATAGAACGCGATTTTTTTTTTGCCGCCATTTTGTTCTAGAAAACCTAGCCTATAACCATAGACAAGTTGAAAGACACCACATGTATTTAAATCCGTCCAGACGTTCGTTGGGATGCTTCGAGGTATGAAGAATCCCACATAAATAGATACAAATTATAAATAGATAAAAAGTAACGTAGAGACGCGAGAAAACATAAACTTGTCTTTAATGTCGCGCAATTGAGTAAAAAATACTAAATGACGTCATACCAGAGATTACTTTGATATTTGTATTATAATTTCGACCATTCATACAACGGGCCTTGTGGCGCAACGGATAACGCGTCTGACTACGGATCAGAAGATTCCAGGTTCGAATCCTGGCAAGGTCGCAGAATTCTTTTTCTGTTTTAATTTCTTTCCCCAAATAACATAATAATTTCTTCAAAAGTCAGTCATTAGGTGAAAATGAGTGACATTACCTTTCCTAATGTAATAAATTGGGATCAGGAGGATATTAATTTATTTAATTAAAAGGTCTCACCACGCCCTGTCTAAAATTAGATTATTTATCTCTGCCTACTTTATTAATGTACTATTGTAGGTTATATTACTGTACCTACCTATACACAATATTTATGTTTATGAACACAGTCTTTTGGATTATTATTTTATTATTATGAAGTGTATGTGACAGTGATGATTTATTAATTCCCGAAGGTTAGGTATGATATTAACAATAAATCTGCTCAAACGATACTCTCAAAATTTTAATAAATATTGATGTTATTATATATTATTATGTTTTTATATGTTTGTGAGTGCAACAAAACAGTTTCCGTTACAACGCCATCTATTGACAATATTTAGTAACCAAAATGACGCGAAATTTTAACATGAAATCCCTAATTATTAACCCTAAAACATTTCAAGATATTGAAATATTTTTTTTTTGTAATATTTTTAATAGATATACTTACCAACGTTTTATATTAGCTGTTATTTCTCCCAAAAAATGTACTCTTATTTCTCCCAAGAAATACATGTTCTGTAGGATTACTTACAATTTTTTTTCTTTATTGGCACCATTTTCCCTACAAAAGGTCTGCTTGTAATTGGTCGGGTGACCTTTGCTCGGCCATTAGGCATGATGATGTACCCACGCTGGGAGCAATTCATTCCATACAATGTCTGTCAATCTGTTTGTTGCACGTGTTATAAAAATAACGGGAGTCCGTGTAACTTTTTTTCTCGTAGGTATTTAATAAAACGGTAATTTCTCAGCTTTCTTTTACTTAACCTTACTTAATATTGTGAAAACAAACGTTCTCTATCTAAGAGGGCTAACCTCTTAGCCAGGTATAGAGCTTTTCACTTGCATTTAGGCATGCCATAACTGTTCTGTGGGACTAGGTAGTTTTAGTCCATCAGTCCCCTTACAATGCGCAAATGTGAGACATCTCGACTATTTATATAAGTATTAGAACAGTATTTCTTATGCCGTACGTAGGTAAGTCCAAAGTACAGCACATAAAACAAACATAAAACAGGGAAATAGTAAGAATGATTAGGGAAATTGTTTCTACATGCCAAAATGAGAAGGTTGGTTGGACTAATGTAGGGAGCTATAGAAAATAGCTAGTTAAAGAAAGCTTTTTTAAGCATTGAAATACTTAATCTGCAAATACCAATCTAAAATTGAAACATATCAATAAGTTTTTAAAGTACTTATGCTATATTTGTTTATTTATAAAATATTCGCTTACAATTAAATATTTGGTCGTAAAAATAACTTTTGTTTGGAATCTAATCAATACATTTTAGAATAGGCCCCGTTTTAATTAAAAGCTATAAAATATTCTATTAAAAGGCACTAAACGAGATGAAATTGCCTGAAAGTTCTTAGACTCCTATATAATTTATATTTATTTAGTTTAACTATTTCGTAAATATTGCTATGTTACTTATACAAATTCAGTTCGTTGGTATATGAAGTCCCGGGTCATATTTATGAATATCATAGATTTTTTATGGTTTATCTATTTAATCTATGATGGTTAATTCAAATAATAATAATATTTTATGTAGGGGAAAGTGGTCACCATTCGTACGCGGGGCACATTCGTACAGTTGGTATAACAAAAAAACTAAACGGCACACAAACACACCTTTGCTTGTGTGCATAGACATACCGGCCACCATGTTGCTAGCGGAGTGTCACGCCTTTCTCACTACAGTGTATCAGCTGATAAGACGTAACGTGTTTTCGCGCGCGGTGAGTAAATTTTTTACCTGAGTTTAGTTCGTAATTGTAAGTAAAATTGTTATGTTTTTGACAAAATGGTGATGATTAATTAATGCTAACATTGTTTATTTTGTGCTTTAATTGTTATATTTCTTAAACTAAAGCAGAATTTGTATCAAGTTGTATTTTAATTTTGTTCAAGGAATGGGGTGCATTCGGACAGCCAGACAAGGGGCACGTTCGTACGCGTACGAATGCTCCCCTTAAGATTTTATTAACCACCAGTACATCATAATTCGGTTGAGACACAATCTGAACCGAGTGCTTATCTTCCCATAATACCAGAAGTCATAAGAAATTATTCTACAGCTGTTAGAAACAGAAAAAAAACAGCCAAGTGCGAGTCGGACTCACGCGCCGAGGGTTCCGTACAAACTTCGTCCATCGTTCATCCATCACGGGAAATGCACAATTTTATTTATTTACCTTATTAGAATGCCAATTAAGCTAGACCTCTAAATTGTATGAGCGTCCATACAACTTAGAGGTCTTTATTAATTAACGTAACTATGTATGTATGGGAACACCCTTTAATTATTTTTTTTTAATTTTTCCTTTATTTGTGCTGTAAGACCTTGCTTTTTGCCAAATTCGTGATTCTAGGTCAACGGGAACTACCATATAGAAATAAAAGGGCAAAAAAAATCGCGTTTGTTGTATGGGAGGCCCCCTTAAATATTTATTTTATTTTGTTTTAAGTATTTGTTGTTATAGCGGCAACAGAAATACATAATTTGTGAAAATTTCAACTGTCTAGCTATCGGGGTTCTTGAGATACAGCCTGGAGACAGACAGACGGGCGGACAGCGAAGTCTTAGTAATAGCGTCCCGTTTTTACTCTTTAGGTACGGAACCCTAAAAACCAATAAAGTAAGAAAATCGGGTAAATCCCATATATATACCGATACATCTGAAAAAACTGAACTAGTAGAGAGACTTAGACAGAAATAATTGAAAAAAATTATCAGGGAAGAAAAGCCAAATCCAAAGCAGTTTAACGTAGTTTTAAGAAAATTAATTGAAGACAAAAGAAAAAGAAAGCTAAGAAAATAGAAAGTGATGAAGATTCAGAGGAATCTGAAGGATCGCAATTAAGCTTGCGGGAAAGTTCAACATCTCCAGTTGATTTAGAAATCGACAAAGAGAGTGATGACCGTAGTATCAATAATAATTTAAGTCATGTATCGACTATGAGTCAAGACAAATATTATTAAGTTAGTTCTTTGATAAATAAATATTTTTATAATAATTAATAAAAAATTAACGACTTTAATAGGCTTTTTAATTACCCTGTATGAATCTACCCCAGGTGTATGAAAGTACCCCACCTACTGTACGAACGTACCCCGTACGTGGGGTACATTCGTACAAATATCTTATCGTAGAAAAATGGCTATAACTCTTTAGCCTTTTGACATAATAGTTTCGGGCTTTTTTGTAACAAACTACAATATTTTTGCTACACTTAGGTACATAAACTAGACAAATTCGACAATTAATCATAAAGTAAAAAAATATAATCTAAAAAGTGTACGAAGGGTAACCACTTTCCCCTAAGTACCAGGAACATAACATGGTGTATTACAGATATCAGAATTAAAAATGTACCTAGCTTAATGTTTTGCCATAATGGCGTGCAAATATTGCAATCGTATCTATACAAGAAGAAACGGTTATTAAATAATTATCTACTAGCTCGCAAAATTAATGGCATCTGTCAATTAAATCTACTAGTAATACTAATTACATTACATTAATTAAAAATGTTATTTATTATTGTAAAGAGGCTATTATTCATCGAAATATCTTTCTAAACCCGTATTTTCTAATTCATTGCACGAAATTTGATCAATTTGTCTCCCAACATTGTTTCTATCACAGACATCATATTCTGTGTCCGTAGTCAGCGCCAAATCATATTTATTCTAATCGCAGCGTTTGTCGTTGTCATTATACAATATAATTCTCGCTAACACCAACAGATGGCGCCGTATCACATTAAGTTTATCAATCTTTTTGTTGTAGATGTATGGCATGCTCAACATTCCTCACACATCAGGCAAGATCCTCCGGTACCCTGGACCTCCGTCTCGATCAAGGGCACCTACTTACATGGTGCCACCGCAACGAGACAGGTTTCTATATTTTTTTTAATTAAAAATGCAAATCCATAATAGACGGATTCCAAATAATTCTTTGAATGCTGTTAATTACTAAGTAAATAATATCTGTAAGTATACCTCTTCGGGGATTATAGGGGTAAATGTATGTTTATTTAACCACGTTTCTCTAAATCAGTTTTATTTTGTATCAGATTTGAAACATTGAAGAAACTAATCAGACAGGAGCACGTACGTGAACTACAGAGGAAGTACGAGTCTGAGCAGAAACAGGAGCTCAAGGACCTTGCTCCAGGCCGCAGGTGAGTCTTCGCCAAGATTTAGTAAACCCACCAAATATCCTTCAATTAAATAACTGACAACAATATTATCAACCCCGGTGTGTACCAGATGTTGCACTTGAGAACCAGTTGCCTTCTAAGCCTTGTCTAATAGGGTAATACACCCATTTTTGAAAAGTGTCTCAATTCGTTCCTAAGGTGCTAATAAGCCACCAAAGAAAAACATAAAAAAAATATTCAATCGATAAGTGCCTTTTACATTTTCAATTTTCGCGCGTAGTTTGATGTAAACGCTGGACGCGCTCCATGTTACTCTCCGGTCATGACGTTATTTGGTCTCTTGTAAGTAAATAAATGCGCTGATATTGGTCTCAATTGGACTTATAAAATTTTATAAATTAAAAATTAGTTATTATCCTTTTTATTAGTGTGCTGTTCCTGAATGCATGAATACTAGTGTAAAAAAGAAAACTTCAGTTGACACTTTTTAGTATACATACAGCACCGTATGACGTCATTATAATGGCGGGCGGCTACTGTTTCGCTTGTTTAGAAACAGATTAAAAAAACTGAAATTTTGAAATTAATTTTCAAATTAATTAAGTTTTACTTTAAATTACATGATACTTATAAAAAAATTAAGTTATTTTATGAATTAAAACTAACATTTTCCGACTGCTTATTGCCTAAGCTATCTAAATAGTACATTTTTAGTTTTTTTCTCACATAGAGTAAAATACCCTATTGTCAGTATTTTGACATAAAATAATGATAATAAAATGAGTATAGCGGGTGTAGGGTACTTAGCCACCCTATGTCCCATTCCAGGATATAAAGCCTATCGTACTAATACAAGCTGGTACAGAACCGAGTGTAAAAAACATACATACACAAACAAACATTTACATTTATTATATAACTAGCTGTTCCCCGCGGTTTCAACCGCATTTCCGGGATAAATAGTAGCCTATAACCTTCCTCAAGAATTGGGCTATCAAATGCAAAAATATTTTTTCAAATCCATCTAGTAGTTCCAGAGATTAGCGCTTACAAACAAACAAAAAACTCTTCAGCTTTATTATGTTAGTATACTTTTTACTTATATAATGATGTAAAAAAAACCCGGCTAAGTGTGAGTCGGACTCGCGCACCGAGGGTTCCGTACAAAATTCGTCCATCGTTCGTCCATCACGGGAATGCACAATTTTATTTATTTACCTTATTTGAGGAAGGTGCCAATTAAGCTAGACCTCTAAATTGTATGAGCGCCCATACAACTCAGAGGTCTCATGGCATTACTATGGATGTATGGGGACACCCTTTAATTTTCAACTTTTTTATTTTTTTGAAATTTTCCTTTATTTGTGTTGTAAGACCTTGCTTTTTGTAAAAAAAAAATTTATATATGAGTTGATTGAATGAAAGGTAAATTGCGGTTTATGACGTATTAAAAAAAAACTACTTGATCTCGTTCAAACCAATTTTCGGTGGAAGTTTGCATGGTAATGTACATCATATATTTTTTTACTTACTCACATTTTACCACTTTGGAAGTGTCTCTCGCGCAAACTATTCAGTTTAGAAAAAAAATATATTAAAAACCTTAATATCATTTTTGAAGACCTATCCCACACTTATGGGTTTGATGAAAAAAAAAATATTTTCAGTTCTAAGTATGGGGAACCCCCAAAATTTATTGTTTTTTTAATATTTTTGTGTGAAAATCTGAATGCGGTTTACAGAATACATCTACTTACCAAGTTTCAACAGTATAGCTTTTATAGTTTCGGAAAAATGTGGCTGTGTCATACGGACGGACAGACAGACAGACATGACGAATCTATAAGGGTTCTGTTTTTTGCCTTTTGGCTACGGAACCCTAAAAAGGGACTCGAAGACTAATAAAATAGCGTTTTCCGAAAGCTCTCATCGCTACAATTACACTTGAATAAATACGTTACAAATAAAATAGAAAATCCTTAAAAACATTCCCAAGTACATCACAAGGGTCCGCAATGCGTAGACGCTTAAACTCCTCACTAATCCTAAATCCATAATAACATTTCGTTTATGAAAATCGGTAGCTGAAATAAATTTTTTTTGGCATGTATTTTATCTTTACACTTGAAGGTTTTCTGTGTTTCTTGTATATACTTTAGTGATGAATCTTTCATTTATTGTTTTTAAAGATGTTAAATAGATGATTAAAGATGTTTAAAGACACGATACGATAAATCCTACAAAAGGATCGCGTGGTAATAATATGTAATAGTAAAGTGTAATTCACAGTTTTGTATTTGACCTCGCGATGTTTTCTTTACCTCAAGCTAATAATCCCCCTTATTCAGAACGGCTCGGTTGCGGTCCCGATTCGGTAGACGAACCGATTCAGTAGTCTACTGAATAGGATGGCTCCTATTTTCTCATTTCAGACATCCATATGAAATGAGGCATTCAATCGGTACCTACACAATCGCGGCAAATGAATTTTGCGACTAACACAATATCAGCCTAAATTTAACGAAATAAAACCGGCTTCTCCGATCGGAATGGCAACCGAATGGATCTGAATAAGGGGGGTTATCGTTTAAAGATATTAGAGTAGAATAGTGAATTGAACAAGGAAATTTTAAATATGAAATTTTTCAACTCAGCAGACAACTGCTAAATTCTTATCATTCCCACCCACTTGCTACGCTAGCGCCATTTTTGTGGTTTTTGAGTTATAATTTACTACTTTCAGCTTGATACTTTTTCAACTTGTCCCCCATATAAGATAGTTCTCCTTACCTCTACCCTCCATACTTACCTATTATTTACACTAGCAACATCAATTAAACCACAGGCTATATATACTTTAACTAAAAAGTGCGTAAGTACATACGGTAGAGAAAGGGACTACACTCTGAACTGATTACATAATTTTTGGACGTATACAATTCGTACGAATCAATTAGACTTGTCAGATTGCCTAGGTGGATTGTTTCTCGACTAATGAGCTACTGTGGGTAGTTGAATCGATATATAAGCAGTGTTGTTATATTATATAGATTTGGTAATTTAGAAATATTTATCTGATGTTTAGGGATAGGTAATGTGTTCGAAATATGATGGTAAGGTGCTTTTGATGAATTTATTGGTGTACTTAGCTCTCAGTATTAATTGTGCACACCTCTTTTGAAACTATTTATATAATAAAAACTAAAATAAATAAATTAAACCCAGGGTTTAGTAATAAGATCGCCTATTCTGTAAATACTTCTACTATAAAAATGTGCAAATTAAGGTTTAGGTGATGATAGCTCAGTGGTTTGAATGCTACTGAGTTTGTTATGGTGGTAGGGTAGGTACTTAGTAGTATCCGTCTGGCTGGCTACCGCCCACAAATGTTTTGGAAGCTGCATTTGAGAGCTAATTACCTAGAGCTAGAGAGATTTTGTTTTTTTACCACAATAAGCACAACACTTACCAGAAAAAAATATTTTCTTACCTATTCTAGTTTAGGGTCCGGTATGTTCTTCACTTCGCCCTATATCCTTACGCAAGCTCCTGTAGTTATAAATTAACAGTTGAGCTGTTGTTAATGATTGATAATGATTTCATTAGCGATGACTACGCATACGGCAACTACGGCGAACAGGAGCCCCGGGGAATGCAGCCACTGCAGATGGAGTACCCTGCTGATGACCCTAGCACCAGGCACAGCAAGTTAGTACCTACCATTATTAGAAAGAAAGAAACAAAGAAAGAAAATGGCTTTATTTGTAGCATGAAATTTATACAACACACACCTACAACTAGAGAATCACTAAGTTTAGCACAGGTTAAAAACTAACAATGAAAGTGAATTAAAAATATAAAAAATAAAAATAAGAATCTAAATAAGGACATTAAAGTTTAACAATTAACCAATTAACAGTTTAACAACTTAAATGCTACAAAATGGCGTCCGACTCAGCATAATGTTGTAATAAATATTTTTAGTAGCTACCACAACGCTGATCTTCCGCTGATATTACTAGTTTTAAAACTAGGACAGTACAGTTAAGAATTTTTTTTGAAAGAAAGGTACTTACTAGTACTTAGTCAATAAAAATTGAAGTCGCCGAATAAAAATCTAATTGATTTTTTAGCGGAAAATTGTAATAAAAAATCATGAACAGGTAAATACAGCAACACAGTTTGAGATCTTAATAACTTTAACTTACTTCGAAACTAACAAGTTCGACTAAATAATTTATTTATCTTACGGTATTTCCCTTCTTGTTTGCAGGAAGCCCCCAGGTAGCCGCCAAATCTCCCAGTTCTCCCGCTACTCTGACGTGATGTTGCCACCCGCCCGTCGCACTTTCTACCACCCATACTTCGACTACGCTGCGCAGGAGTACATCCCCGTTGCGTACTGAACCCCACGCCCTTCGGACCGAGTGGAAGAACCTTCTAACATCTTCTAGAAGTTTCTAACTCTCTCAAGGGATAACACCCCAAATGTACAAAAAAAAATGCGGGCTTTAATTCAAAAATATCAATATTAAACTGTCATATCGAAAGCATATCTTATACGCTTTCGCTACGAAATACGTGAGCTTTCTGCGTTATTAACTCCTATTACAATATTTTTTATATTTGTAACTGAACTCCAGTGTAGATATTGCGATCTTTGAAAACTTTTAAAATTATACCTTTCAATCGCAACGTATTTTTCGATAGGTTTAAGATTTCAACTAGTACCTACTATTATGGACTTGGAAAATGAAACTTCCGACGAAGACAATAAAAACCTTTATCGTATACAATTCGAGCAATTATATAATTATTGCTGTCAATTCCCTGTGAATTAATAAAAAATGACAATAAAAAAAATTATTCGACAATAAATTTGAATGAATGTTTACAATTTGATGTTTAGTAGAATATAAGATCGATGATTATAATCACTTTTAAATTAGGAATTATTGAAAAAAATCAATAGATGTTTAGCCGCCTGGATCTTGTGTGCTTTTTCGCTACGATTAAAGTTTTCCACGCTGAAGATTTGTACTGAAAAACTTTATTTATTTCAATTGGTTATTGGCAAGGCATGTATTTATTATTGAGCCTGACAACACTCGTTAGTCGAACCGAAAACTTTATACACTCACAGTCTCCTTTATAAATAAATTGTATTGGATATTTGCTCATATTTTACCAGTCTAGTCATAAAAACATAATATGTATTCTTACTTTTTAAAATATTTATTGTGAAAATAAAAATAAGTAAACTAACTTGATGTACTTATTTAAATATATAACATATCTAACTACCACATGAATGGTGAAAATCAACTATTTACCCCTTTTAAATACACATATCTGTATTCAATAAAAATGCAGTTTAGATTATTTTAACCCTATCTGAACTCAGTAGTCCCTTCTACCCTCTAAATTCATCAAAATATATAGTTAATTATTGTTGTGATTAGTAGCTAAGTATAAAGTTATCATGTAATATATTTCAAAAGCCTTCAAGACGGCTAAGTCGGTTTCGGATGCGTTCTAGCAAAAAAAATAATTAAAAATCGTGATGTAAAATTGTGCACCGGATTCCGACAGAATAAATGCTTTAATTACATATAAATGTTTCAGGATTATTATAATATATAGATTGTAAATTAGCAAACGCGTATTCTGTGTACTATTGGATCTTAGGCGTAGGCTTGGTTATTTATATATTTTATGAGTTAGCGAAAGGAAATACGTCAAAAATACAGCGAAATAGGGCTGGCTATTGTTTGGCAAAAGTATTCCAATACATACGTAATATTTTCAATTGATTGCCATAATAATTTAAACTTATGTCCTATCTATCATAAGCATACAGCTTTTTTTTTTGTAAAACAATATTGGTACCGCACTGAACGTTGGATGCTGTAATTCTAAGGAAGTTGTTACCTATTTGTGTACTATATTTATTATTATATATATCTAATCAACTATCGACTAATAAGTATCGACAGACGTCGACATAACCTCACAGACTATACAATTTGGCTTTAAAATTATATAAACACATGTATTATGGCTTTAAGCAAGTCAATAAATTCATTAATCTTCTATTTATTATAAATGGGCGGTCTTACTGCGTCCTATCCTACATGTTACATTTTAGCGAGAATATCTATACATATGTTTATTTATATATAATTTTCTAACAATATTCTGTAGAGATTTACAAATTATTTTATTGTATTTTAAAAGTCATTAATAGGTAGATAGTTAGTGAATAACATTGAGTAGTGTTTATTGGAAGCGTATTGCAATTTAAATATATAGTTGTTCAAATAATGGAATTATAATGAAACATTTCACCAAGTTTACAGTTTTGCGATAACGAATCTTCCCAGCAAAAATCACTGTGACGAATATTTGAGTAGTTAAAAACCCATAAAAAGATAAGTCAAATTCTCCCTAAATCAAGGGAGTATTTAAGAAGTAGCAACACTAACTGCATTCGAAGCTTAAAACTGAGGGACAATGAATTGAGATCACATTCAATAGTCTAATCAAAAACTGTGTACCTATGATGCATGACCGCAAAAAATATTTCTATAACTTCATATTGCGACACGGTCTTGTGATTGACAATAAAAAAATGACAATAAAATTAATTGAACAATTTAGACCTTATATTAGATAAGGTAAAGACCGTGTCTGTCCGATATTTAGGTATACTATACAAAGTAACCTAACCATAGTAATTAATGTTTTAAAATATATATTAATTGGTGGTTTTTTTGAGAAATAAAGATAGTTACTTATTCCAGTGCACAATGTTTTTTTTATTGTTGACTAATGTCAATATTTGTTCCTATTACTTTTACCTACTTTTGTCCAAGATGATTTATAAAATTAGTAACAAGCGACATCTATCAAGCACACAAGGAACTTTCACTATCACTGGACAGATGGCGCCACATCGTACATCGTTGTATCGAAGTTTCCTGAGCACTTATGATATACTATACAATTTTCCATAATAAAAAATATACTAGCTCGCCATCATCCCGCAGTTTTACCCGCGATTGTGAATCTAAACCATTCAGTAACCCCTCAAACACAATAAAATCATCTAAATCCGTCCAGCCTATTTAGAGGAGTTCAGTTCCTCGAAGCTTCCGCCCGCGCCGCTGCCGATGGGCATGGTTCTCCCTTCCAGCAGGCTGGCTGCATTTTTCGCAGCGGAAATTCATCGATGGATGCTAGTGTAAATTAAATGTACTAGGATAGCATAGGTTTGAAGGATTAGTTATGTACAATTTGAGCGAAGAGAAACTTTTACCAATAAATTCACTACTAGTGAAAAGTACTAGGATAGCATGAATTCAAAGGTTTAGCTACTGCACTACTATTAATGTTGACTGACATATCAAATCAGCTACTTTTTTTGAAATGTCAAAATTATAGGTTATATGGAGTTTTGTATTATACAAACTTGTGACGTCATAATTATATAGCATCAAAAGCTTTACTTTAGATTTGTCATTAAAAATCATAAAATGGATAGATTTAATAAAATAATCGTGATTTCCCCTTTTTTTCAGATGTTTTATACATTGGTTAGTGTTTGATAATTAATTTTGAATACAGTGCAACTACGAAGATATTTAACTAATAGGTACCGTACAACAACAAACAGATTCACTACTGGATTCTAGAGTAAAGTACTAGGATAGCATGAGTTTGAAAGAATTAGATAACGGAGAATATAAAGAAGATAATTAAACTAGCACCTAGTAAAATAGATAGAATGAGGATATTTACCAACAAATTCACTACTGCTATGTTATTCTGTACTCAAACTCGACAGTGAAAACACAAAGTGACTATTCTCTGTCTCACTCGTGAACTGCTGATTACCGAGTTTCGCGAGCGAGATAGACAATAGTCACTTCGAGAATTCTAGTACAGAATAGCATAGCTGGATTCTGATGTAAAGTACTAGGAGAGCATAAGTTTGTAGGATTAGTTATTCAATTTGTACCAATAAACTTTTCCAACTAAATTACCGTTGGATGCTTGTGAAAAGTACTAGGATAGCATGAGTTTGAAGAAGCTACTTACTATACAATAGGGATGTTGACTGACGAATCAAATCAGCTACTTTTTATGAAAAGTCAAAACGATAGGTTTATTAAATGGAGTTTTGTAACAAATACAAGCATGTGACGTCATAATTATATAGCATACTCTTTATGGTTAGATTGGTCATTAAAAATCATAATAAGGATAAATTTTATAAAATAATCGTGGTTTCCCCTTTTTTTTAGATGTTTCATACATTGGTTAGTGTTGGATAATTTATTTTGAATACAGGCAAATAGCCTATTGTACGATATCAAAAGTTCTACTCTTTGTTATTAGATTGGTCATTAAAAATAGTTAAAAATCATGATTTCCCCTTTTTTTAGATGTTTTATACATTGGTTAGTATTTGATAATTTATTTCTGATTTCCCCTTTTTTTAGATGTTTTATACATTGGTTACTGTTTGATAATTTATTTTGAATACAGGCAACTACACCACAACAAAGAGATTCACTACTGGATTCTAGAGTACTAGGATAGTATGAGTTCAAAGGTTTTGTTACTGTGATGATAGAGAATGAGGATAACTTTTACCAACAAATTCACTACTGGATTCTGAAGTAAAGTACTAGGAGAGTATGAGTTTGTAGGATTAGTTAGTCAATTTGTACCAAGATAATAAATAAACTTTTCCAGCTAATTTACCGTTGGATGCTTGTAAAAAGTACTAGGATAGCATGAGTTTGAAGAAGCTACTTACTATACAATAATTTTTATGAAATGTCAAAACGATAGGTTTATATGGAGTTTTGTATTAAATACTAACTAGTGACGTCATAATTGTACATGTATGTATATCAAAAGATGTACTCTTTGTGGTTAGATCGGTAATTAAAATCTATTGAAGTATTGAAGAAGAAAAGTATTGAATGTAGATTAGATAAACTTTTACCGACAATGCCGCTGGATGATATAGTGAAAAGTAGGTACTAGGTTAGCATGTGTGGTCTTGCCTACATGCTTCCTGAATCTAAACGGACTTTTCATTCCGGGACTAGCGGAATCGAAAATGTTCCATTATTGCATTGAACGCTAGACTATTTTTATGATAGTAGAATGTAGATCCAAGGGACACAAGGCGTGCTCAATTTTTTTACAGGATGAGTAAGTATTAGGCAGTTGTAAAAAAAATACGCTATTTTAAGGATATTCTCATTTAATTCCTACAACTCATGAGGTAAACAATACTAAACTATTCGTACCAATCATTTTGTAATATCAAACAAAATTCTACATGCATTGATTTATTTTGGATACTAATTTATTACAATCGGTATGGAATAATTTTATTCTTAAATTATCTATTTGTTTTTTTTTTACAAAAAATGTTTAAACTCTCCACTGTTGTTTAAATACTGTATTTAAAGGGTTTTTAATTTAAGTTATGATTACTAAAATTAAAGCTACGTACGCTAAAATACATAAATACGCGATTAAATTATTATATAATAATAATATATTGTTTGCGAAAGGAGAAAAACTTAAAAGAGAATGAAAATACATTGAAAGTAAAATTAAATAACAAAACAAGTTATATAACAACCAATAGTCAATGTTATTGCATTTTATGACAAAGAATATAATAAGGTATTTTGCTACTCTATGTAGAGTAGGAAAAAAACTACTTTTTGTAAATGTTTTTTTTTGAGTAAAATGACAGTATGAATAATGAAGGTGTACAACACTATATTTTTATGGCACAGATAATTAAATTGTTGAGAATAAAAAACTGTGTAATGTTATAAAACACTGAAGAAAAAGTTAAATATGAATGATATCTCTCGTGCAAAAAGTAAATTTGTTGATTGACAAGAAATATCAAGAATTTTAGCATCGTTCAATTATTCCTAAAAGTAGAAAAGAAATTTACAATTTGATTGAAAAATATTTAATAGGTATATACACGTCATACTGAGTTTAAAATAATGAGTACATACATGAATATCAATTGTATTGATTGCTTTTTGATGACAAAAAAAATTAGTTACAATACATTGTTTTTTTTTCATTAAAATAAAAAAAGTATATACCTAACATACGTATTAAAGATATTTTATTTTTTTGTCGGTTATTGTAGCTATAAAGAATCGTAGATATATAAATAAAAATAAAAATTATTGTACGTAGATAAAAAATGACGTAATAGGAACATCTGGACAGAGCTTATGCTATAAATACTGATACACTCTAGGAATAGGGTACAAACAAATGGTTTTGGTCATAAAAGGGAAATGGACACCAATCCCCTGATTCTAAAAACTAAAATGGCTCGAAAACGGATGCCAGGAATCAAATTACAGGAATGCAAAAGGTTTTTTTTTATAATTCAGAAGGATTTAAGGCTACTGCTTTGAGGAAATTGAGTCAAAATTGGTGGCCCACACTCTTACGAATAAGATAATTGTCAATAGTTGTAATAAAAAAAGATTAGATTACAATAAAAGAGATTAACCAAAATTAGAAAATCGAAATGTTTAATGAAAATATTTTCTAAAGAACTGAAATGGATATTTTAGCTACCTAGGACTGTTACATTAGCAATTTTTAGTAAGTATTCTCGATAGAATATTTTGCGACCATTGGTACATACATTTTTTTAATTTTTTTATCAATATTTTGATCTCCAATGCCACCTCCATACTGGTGGCAGTTTTCGAAACTAAAATAATAATTATTAAAATTATCCACTTAAAATGAAATTTATGGCATTTTATGGCTACCTCATGAATCACAAACATTAGCACTCGACTTTTTTTATATATCTGTACACTAATGTCCAAAAAGAATTTTTATACATTTTTTTTTTTACCAATATTTGTAACAATTACACTTTTATTAACATAATGTTTTTTTTTATATATAATAATCTATTCTTATTTACATTGTTGTTATAGAATTGACGATTTTTTTTAATTAAATAAGTATTTTTAATATATTTTTATTTTTCAATTGATAAAAGCTATGAATATTTTTGTGATAATTTTTAATATGCAACACTAATCAGAGCACATTTATTTCGATGATAATTCCACGAATGCATTTTCTACAAAATATTCATTGACAATTAAAAATTATCACAAAACAATAGGTATTGTCTCGATTTTAACCCTCCAGGCACAAAATGGCGTTCTTAACCCGAATTTTATTGCCTTACTAGATTTTTCTATAATTTCACGAAGTCTACATTAATAATACTATTCGTAAAAATGTCTTTTCTCATGGGGAAGTATTAATAAATATAAATATTTTAATATTTTTTCATTACAAACTAACATCTAAAGATTGGTCGGGATGTATGAGTTACACACTTTTTAAACATGCAATCGCGTCTACATACAATTTTAATGTTAAATTCATTTGTTCGTATATTCTTAAGAAAATACTTATATTAAACGTACAGCCAGCAACACAGCGTTACGCCTTTACAGCAATAAAAAGCTTAAGGTAATTAACAAGCTGTGTTACTATTTGTACCAGCATCCTCTCACTATAATCAAAAACAAAAATCCATGCATTAATAACTCAATATCGACGACATCAATATAAATTATAATCGTCTCTGTTTTAAAATATTTAGTAATAAATATTCATCTTTTTCTAAATCGTATTTTGGCACTAATTTTGCCACAGCGTTTCGTTCCATTCGGAAAAACATTTTGCGACTAAGGCACAATTTTGTGGGACATCACTATTTTCTAAAACTACCACTTTTGGTATAACTCTTCATACTTGTCACGTTCAGGAAACTACCATTTTTGGCATTTTTCACGTAATTTGTCACGTTTCATAAATATTATTACATAACAGAAACATTTTCACTTGTGTCACATTCAGAATCCTACTACTTTTAGCGCTACTTAATAGCCACTATCATTAATATTTCTATAATTCATATGTCACTTTTTTACGTCATAATCAAATATTTTGGGTACAAAATAAATTAATCCAACCAAAAACTACCACTTCATAAAGACCAGTTTTTTAGTAACAAAGCAATTTCATTTTACTGTATATCAGTTGGTGCCGCTGGTGGATGGTCCTAGGTTCGCTTCCTGGTGCTTGTACTTGTGTGACGTCATTTGCGAGAGGCCGAGTACGGCGAAACCACACTGCAGACAGTGGTAGTGGGTTTGTTTCTTGCTATGAATACATTGGGGCTCATAGCCACAACCTGGAAGAAGAAAAGTGTTTGCTAAATTACTACCACTCATAAAAAAAAACTACCAAACGACTTTTTCAAGTATTTTTTTTCTAGATTCCTCATTATCATCCTAACTCAATTTATTCTAAGCTGATATCGTTATCACTAAATAAATTAAAGGAACGGGCCAAAATTAAAAAGCCATGGTAGCTCAGTGCTGGTTAGAATCACTGGCCTTCTTACGAACGGATTCACTACTCTTCAATATAGAAAAACCTGAGAAAACCTGCTTGTTCTAGAAATCACATTAAAAATCATAAGCGAGGGCTTTGAGGATGTTTTCTATATATCATAGTTTGTATTTTTTACTTTAATTGTAAATATGTAAATAAAATTAAAAAATCATAAGAAAATAATAATAGTTAAAGCTAAGAGTTAAGGTGTCACTGCAGTTGAAAACTTGCTCTCTTACCTTTACTTGGTGGGAACTTCTCAAAGCCAGCAGCCTGAATGGAATCGAGTTTCTGATGCTGACGACGGTGAGCGACTACTTTGTTCGTGTCAGTACAGACGAACTCGCACTTGAGACAGTGGAAGTGTGACGCTTTGTTTTGTCCGGTACCTGTGATGAACAATGAAATTAGCGATCTAAATATGACTGGGCATGGGCTGGATGGCAGACAAGAAAAGCCACCAATTGGTAAGTGGCTACCGTATTAAATGAGAAAAAGTCGCGCATTTCAATTTTTGAATCTCTTTATAATTTCTGATTCAACTTCTTTTCTGCAAGTCATGAAAAAAACAATTAAATTAATACTTTACTTACCAAAGGTGGATGCATGAGGACAGTCAGGCCTCTGGCAGTAGACATTGGCACGGTACTGCTGGAAATCACCACCCATAAGTGTGTCTAATCTGAAAAATTTAATAAATTAACATTAAAAACCATAAACTGTATTCTACTTCGCAAATGTATTGAATAAATAAGTTTTTAAATTTACCTCTCATGTCTAGCGGTATGTTGAACAAATCTGGTCTTATCACAGAATGAGTATCCGCAGTCTTTACGTGTGCAATGGAAATGGGTTTGATGTTCCCTGTAAATAAATATTTATAAAAAAATTGCATTAAAACCTATGCTAGATTCGTCACGTTGAACATTTTTTTATTATGGGGACATCTGAAAACTCGAAAAATATTTTGTAAATTGCTCGATCGAATGTATGATTTTTTTTTCTTTGTTGTGCTTACCACCTTCGGCCATTACATCACTTGCCAAAGTGAGATTGTGGTAAAGCACAGACTTATAAATAATAAACCGTACCTATATCCGCAGTGCTGGTACGCGCAGTCCTCGTTGAACCTGAAGCGCAGGTAGCCCTCCGGGATGGGCTCGTCCTTGAGCACGCGCATGTGCGGCCCGCGCGCCGCGTGCGAGTGCGTGCGCCTGCTAACAAACAATACACACTATATTAACACAAGAGATCTTTTTTTCTCATATAGCAATACTACCAAAGTCGATGTAAAAGAATTTATTGACTTTTCAGTATATTGCAATCTTTCCTTTTAAATAACACTTTCACACAATCTAGTATTGATTATAGGTAGGTATAGTAATGAAAAATAATAAAAATTGAAGTTTTTCTATGAGGTAAATAAAATAGAGAAGTAAAGGAAAAACTTTTTTTTTTTACTAAGTAGAAAAAAAAACAAAATGTGTTAATATTTCGACGTTCAAAGTCGACCTTGCTAGAAGATTTTTAAAAACTAACAAACGATAGTTATAATTTGATTTGATAAAATATTCTGATTTTAAATAAAAATTAAACATTCTTTTTACAAATCATATTTTTTTTCCAATTGGACTCTAAACATTACAAATACATCTTATCAATAATTTTGTAATAATAATTTCTACTTACGACTTGGCAATCATCTCCGCTTCTTTGTCCATCCCTGGTGGTAGACCGTGTCCTTGGAGCAGACTCTGTTCTAGTAGTAGCTCTGGTGGGTACAGCATCGTTGGGTAAAGTGGGAAAGGAGATCCACTGTAACAAAAAAAAAATGTCAGGAACATAGTAAACTGGTAACATAAATTCGATAACTGAATTTGCTTTGGCAGCAGATTTTCAACATGAGCTGTACGAACCCATACTCTATATTCTAACTCACTCATTACCACTGTTGAGCTGAATTACCATTACCGGCTAAGTTCCCTAAGTCACTGTATTTTATTATTCTTGTCAAGGATTAGAAGTAAGTCCATACATACCCTTGTGAGAACAAAGCGACTTGAGCCAGTCCTGGTAATCCTGCCAATGAGGCAGTATACTGCTGCTGGATCTTCAGCTGTTCCTGCAAGCTGCCCTTACGACCTCCAGCCAGGTACTGCTGAAGGAGCAGGCTTTGAACTGCTTGAACCTAGGGCAGAAGATAAAGTTATAGAACTAATTTGTGATCTGGATATTTAAGGATTTATACAAATATATATTTTAAGAATTTAGTAGGTAGGTAAGTCAATGTTAAATTACCTGATCAGCAGGATTAGGTGGTCTCTGGCTGGGAGATGGTGCTTGGCTGGTCGATGATGATGCAGTTGAAGGAAGAATTGATATTTCTGGGTATTCCCGTTCTAGAGTTTCCTGTGATGAAAATGATTCAAGATTGGTATTCGTTTTCGAAGTAATAAACGATTTTAAAGGAGTTTCATGCAATCTACAGGGTAATAACAAAATGGTATTATATTATATTATTAGGGACAGAAGTACTAATTAAAGTAAATAATTATTTATTGACTTGTGAAACTTTTCAACCATCTCTGAAATCGTGAAAAAAAAACGAGCAGCCTCATAATTTATTAATGGAACAGGTAATTTTAGTACATAAATATGAGTACACATTATTGATACTCTCAACAAATAAATAGAAGCCAAACAATGTTATAGATGTCGCTGATGTTTTTTGATATTCGTTAGTTACAATAAAAGTGCTTAATAAAATATATTTCTAACCTCTCTTACCTTGGTTGCAGCCAATCCCACTGGCCCAGGCTCCATAGAATTACTGTGTTTCTTCACCATATGGCTGAATAGCAGCTTCAGATCCACATAAGCTTGGCTGCAGTGAGGGCAGTGGTAATGCAGATTCATTCCACCAGCATTCTTATTTAATGGACAGCTCTGGTCGTGACAAGATGGCGGAATTGTTGGCCCTGACATTTTTGAAGGTTCAAATTGCTTCTTGTCATATTCCATTCGGAGTTTCATGTCCTTTGATGGTGATGCGTCATAGATGCTTCGTGGTGATGGTGAAGAAGTGTTGCTTCTTAGGTGTGATGACGGGTAAAACGTGCCTGTCGCTTTGACTACTGGAAGAAATATTAGTTTGGGTAAGTTGTGTGATTGGTAGGGTCAACATAATTACCGTCTTCAGCCACAAGATGTGTACAGCTAAACATATGCTTCCCTCATAGAGTTCTCCACAAAGTCATCCATCGTAGGATATTTTTGAAATCGAAGCCATATTTGAACGATTAAAATCATTATTATGAATTACATCATATTCACGCAATTTTGCCATGATTCCTAATCTCAGTAAATATTTCAAAAGATAAAGTATTTAGTTAGTATTACAATTTTAACAAAGAGCGACACTCACCCGAAACGTTGTCCTGTTCCCTCTCAAACTCACTCTTTATAGAGAAGTTTGTTGGTCCATAATCCAGCTCTTTAGTTGAACACACACTGTCAACTGACGCTCTCTCTTTCAAAGAATAATCTTTGGCTTCTTCAAACTGCTTCTCATGTTCTGTCTCACTTTTAATTACTGGTGTACCTCTTCCATGCTTATGAGTTGCTAAAGCTGAGTATTGCATTAAAATTGCTGGGCAATTATTACCCTGTGCGCAATGGAAATGGGATCTTAACTGGTTTTTGAAGCAGCTCTTTCCACCACACTGGTCGAATGAAGAGAAATAATCGAAGCCCTCAAGTAATGGGCAGATGGAGTGAATTTCTCTCATGTGGGTTTCCATAATGATATGGGTTTCGCCAGCGAAGCTACAGTTGAAGCAGTGAAGGTGGAGCTTGGTCATACGTAGTTGACAGTTAGAGTAAGACTGAGCGCAGATATCGGGGCTCGTGAACACTTCGAAGTGTTGGAATTTGATGCGCTGTGGAGAATTTTTTTTGAAAACTTTATTAAAGATTCAGATAAAAGCTCTGTTATTTCTCTAGAATTAACAAAAATAAGTGCATTATAAAGCTCTATCATGAAATGATCAACTAAATGGAGAAAATGTTGTATGATTCAAATAGATTACTTACAGGGAACTCTTCAATGGTTGCAATGACAGGAGACTGAACAACTGGTGGTAGTTGATTGGCTTTCGGTAACTTGAATGATGTGAATATCGCTTGAGGTGTTATCTGGAAAAAAACAGATTTTATAACGCACCTAATACTTTCTAAAGTTTCGGAATTTTACACATATTAAATAGTGAAGATACTTACATTATCAGTCCAGACTTCAACAACCCTGTTCTTTGGTGGTCTTCCCCTTTTCCTGCTAAACATCTCATCTAAAGAACTTGAAGGGTTAACATGCTGCGGAACAACCCCAGGGTTTGGACCTAAATTTAACTGCGCCTGCAAATTCGGCGTCAGCTGAGACGTCAAGCTTGGTGCCATTTGAGCAAGTTGGGCCAAATTTGGAGGCAAATTAGGGAGACTTGGCACTTGACCAAGCTGTGCAGCCATGTTTGGGTGCAACTGCGCTGAGAGTTGCGGAGTGAAGTTGGGTGCAAATCGTGCTGCCAAGTTGGGAGACATTGGGCTAAGTATGGCGTGTTGCCTGTGGTGCTCGAGACGCCTGAAAGGTTGTTCTTCCGAGGATAGGATTACAGCTCCACAATTTTCCTAGAAATAAAAATAAATTTAGTAAAATATCATAGCTAGGTATATCGCAAAAGCTAACGGTTAAAGCTGAACTTTCATTATCATGTGTTTTTATGTATCAAGATATCAAATTTATAAATTTCATATTCACGTTGCTTATCTTGAACGTTATAATAATATATACATATTTTTTTATCTTCAGTGTGCCTAAAATAGAATTTTACAGTAAACTTACCCAAATACAGTGGTAATGCGTGATGTCCCTAAGATGTTGGCAGGCGGAGTTCCCGCAGGGGTTGTTCCTCGAAAAGGTCATGAAGTACGCTTCAGTAACCTGGTTCTGCTGCTCGTGCTCCATCACGTGCTTCACCATTGTTGTGTGGCAGCTGGTTGGTGAATGAAAAGGTTTTGATTACGGTTAGCAAGGATACGGGAAAAAACGACTTTGTTAAAGTAATTTGATCCTTACGACAGGAAAAAATAAAAACCATTTTATACCCAAGAGCTGATATTAAAAATAGAATCTCCAAAATAGATATGTACTAAAAAGCAAAGATATAGATATTTCAATCTGATTGTAATTAGGTATTATTTTGAAGTCAGTGAAGTCTTCAATCAAAGACATCGGACTTCGTGAGATAGAACATTCCTAAAGTGATACTATAAAAGACGGTAGATGACAGGTGTTAATCTTCTATTTATACATATATTTAAATTACCTGTGGGCCATCTTGCACCCGTCAGCCAAGCAATGGTAATGTTTATTGAAGGCACTGCACTTGTTGCACTTGTCCTCAGCTTCCTTAGCTCCGTTGAAGGTCTCTATATACTTTCTGGATACTTCCTCCACTAGTGCTGGATTCTGTGAATAAGGTTCTATGTAATTTTTTGTTTCTTTTTTTATTTTATTGAACACTTTTTTTAGACAGCGTTTTGGTCACCTATATTTTAGAAATCATCAACAGAGAGCTGTTAGTTCCATTATCGACCATTAGATGGCGGTAGTATAAACCTAGCAAAAGAAAAGAGTAATTGCTGAGTTTCTTGCCGGCTCTTATCAGTAAAAGCAACCTTCCGAACCGAGCGTTAGAGTCAGACTATAAGTGCCTGTGAAGGCCTATTTGAATAAAAAATATTTTCATTTTCATGGCACATTTTTTTTCAGTTATATTCCAGAATATAGTTTGAACAGTAGAATTGATCCCCACGGGTTTTATGCCATGTTATATTGTGACAGCATTAAGTGCACTTTTTGTATGAAAAATAAATTTTAAATTTTACAACCATACTTCCATAATTATAAAGGAATGTAATTAAGTTTATCATGAAGCATTTTTACCTTAAAATTTTGTTAGGATGTATCGAATCTCTGGTATATATACTAAAAATACCGTTGTATTTGACAAATTTATGTTTCCATAGCATGACTTCTCTTAATTTGGTTTCGGTAGGATCTTGCTAGTAAGTGGGTATGTAGCGACATAACGCCTTATTGAAGGTAAAGTTAAGGAATGCGTGAACTTACAAATGGGTGTCCATAATCAGAGTCCATCATGGGGTTGGACATATCGTCATCCACGTGAAGGTTTCCACCGGGAGAGTACATGCTCAGGTCTGCTCCTTGCTGCATTAAGGCACTTTGAATCACTGAAGTCGGTAACCTGTTTGAGTAGAAATATAAAATTACTAGCTGTCCCCCGCGTTCCCGAGAAAAAAGTAGTCCATGTCCTTCTCCATACCATAGGCTATCTGCGTACCAAATTTCATCGTGATCGGTTCAGTGGTTTAGGCGTGAAAAGGTAACAAACAAACAAATAAACCAACAAACAAACAAACTTACTTTCGTATTTATAATTTTATATATATATAGTTAGGAAAGAAAGGATATAAGGGTTTCCACTGAAAATATTTGTCCAATGTGACGTTGATTAAAGAAATTGGAAGATATTTTTATGACGCAACCATATCTCAGTTAAATTCCCTATAATTAAACAGTTTATTTTAACTGGGTTTGTAAGCTACAACTCACCCAAAACTCATTTCTTGCTCTTTCCTTTCATGCTTCCGCTTATGAGTGAAGATCTGGCTGCTGGAGTGCAGCACATAATTGCAATGAGGCCTGATGCAGTGTATGTGGTTACAGGTCCTGCTGAATCTGCAGTCTCTGTATGGACAGGCTTCGTTCTTCATGTACTTCTTGAAACCGTCTTTTGAGAGAGCCTCGTCTTTTATGTGATAGGTCTTGTGTTTTTCTATTGGAAAATAAAGTGGTTAATTTTGTATTTTTGCTAACTTTAGAAAAAGTTTTAAAAGAAGTGCGATTACAATCAGAATTAGAACTATTTGTTGTTATAAAATAATACACTTGTTTTGGACTCATCAAGGCTTCAACTAACTTTTGTTCTGAAAGTGGAAATGAAATAAAAGATTAAGAAGTCATCGTAGTATTAATCACTGTAGCTTTAAATTTGATGAGTTTTTCATTTATCAAGTCATTAATTAAGTTAGAAATTTGATGAAGTTAGTTGCTGAGAATTTAGATGTTTTTAATTCAAATGCAAACAAGAATTCAAATAAACAGATTGAATAAACCAGTCATGTTATTTGTTCACTCACACGTTTCAATTAATATCAATAGCTTTATTGTGAATGTCAATAGCAGCTAAAATTCACGTCTTTTTAATTTTGCACGCAATTATATTGGTATGTACTCCTATACAATTCATAATGAAAATTGTTCTTTGGAGTAAAACCCCTTTTTACTCCTTGGAATATCACTCATGTGAGAGATAAATATGGTGGAGCCATCTCTGATAGATTTTCTTTTCTTGTCTACATTTTTGTATGTCCAAAGGTTGACAAAGGGGCAGACGGTCCATCTAATGGTAATTGTTCGCTACCGTCTAACGACCCAACCTTGAAGAGCTTTTTTTTTCAATCAAGTAACTCACCCATATCAGCCTTATTTTTGAAGGTATATGTACAACCGGACCTCCTGCAGTGAAAATGCGTGGTCCTCTGACCAGCGAAGATACAGTGAGGAGCAGCACAGCTCTCAGTAGCCCTAAATCTTTGGAAACCTTCCTGGAGAATTGCAGAGTCCTTTCTGTGGTAGTTTGCGTGCATTTGGACGTCTGATGTAGATATGTAAACCTGGTGGAAGATGCAAGTGTTAATGTTGTTGGAAATTAGCTGAGTTATAATTATCAAGCAGCGATCAATTTGCTTAAGTGTTGAGACCAAAGTTGCCGAAGCGAGTTGTCAGATATTATAACTTCCAAAAGATTATGCCAACATTAGTTTAAGTGAAGGCTTCTGAATTACGATTGTTCAAAAGTGAAGGATACTTTGCCTTCAATATTAATTAAAAATATCTCCGCTCAAATAAGTCTGCCATTATTAAAGATTCCGTAGACGAAGGGGTGATGGAGGCCGGTGGCGGATCTTTATTATAATGCATTTTTTATTTCCAATTATTCCAAGGGTGTGTGGTTGATTAGAACTTTTTTTTAATTGTCTCCGTCATCTGCTTTGTGAATAAGATGTATTAAATATACTACTCTTACCTTATCACAGCCATCCTGGATGCAGTGGTAGTGAGTCTGACTCCTGTTGTGAGGACAGTCGCTGAACCGTTCAGAACAGTCATCGAGGGGAGAGTACCGCATGAACCCATGAGCTAGAGACTCATCGCGTTTCTTATGCCACTGTTCATGTTTGAAACAAGTCTTATTAGTTCAAGATATTAGGGAACATATTGTTTAACTAAAAGCAATAAGGAATTGAAATCTAATGTAGTTTCTAGCTTTTGAATAGACTTGAATGAAATTTATTAGTTTTGTTACCTACAATGATTGATAATTGGATTTTTGGAAAGCGTTTGAAATCGCAAACAAAGGTAGTACATATAGAAATAGTCATGATTAAATGAATTACATAGATAAATGCTATTTTCGGCATATACTTTTTATATTGAACTAGCTTTCAGTACCGCAGTTTCACCCGCGATTTGATGCTATGAGAAGAAGGTAGCCTCCAAATTCAATTGTTCTATGACCTTCATAGCTATATTTTCCAATAGTTCTTTTATATGCAGACATCAAAGTTTAACAGGAAAAGGTTAAAAGTATATACCTTGAAGTGTCTGATCATCTCTTCTTTCTTACAGAAGACTCTTGCAGTGCAGTCCATGCAGTGGAAGTGCTCCCGGTAGCCAAGATCCTTGCAGTACGAGGAACCACATTCCAATGTTGAACTGTACCTGATGAATGACAATTTGCCGCCATTATGTTTGACGTTTTGAAAAAAATTATAAAGGCAAATAGAAATTAGCTCGAGCAATAATAGAGACACCTATTACACAAGGTGTTGAAGGAAACTTTGGTAAATTGTGTCTGTATTCAATACATTTATGAAACTAAAGTACAGTATCTAATTTTATTTCTTTTTGTTGTTCCATACTAAGCCATAATATAAAAAAAGAGGCATGACACAAAATATTCAAAACTGTGAGTAATAGAAAGTACACTATAGTGTGGGAGGGCAAGACCTACTTACCACTAGCTATTGGAGATTGTAATATGAGAATAATTTAGGAAATATTTGATGTATTGTATGATAAATAGATTTACAAAACCAAATAGTTGACGATGTTTTTTTATGTAGATGTTACCGCTAACTGTATTGAAGACAAAATAATACTAACATAAGTGTAACTAACAAAATAACTTAAAAAGGAACCACTTAAAGACCACAATACCTTTTGACATATCTAGAGTAGTCAACAGTTGTCTGCAAAGAGTTCTTTCGAGCTTGATCCAAATGATTCAATGCAGACAGCAAACCTAAACAAAAACAGAAAAAAAGATCATAAATCCGTTGATACAAAAAAGCATATTATGCTAATACACATCGAAACAATCATAACTAACGATACATTCAACCATTCCTTTTCCGTCAAACTTATTCTTTTGTTTGGAACAGCCAAATCACCTCCATGCATCATATTCAAACGAACAATGTAGTGTTTTCATCGTGTAGGAAATATTTAAAATCACCAAGTCTGTATGTTCCTTATCTGGCGCGTTTGCGTTTCCAACTCTATTATTGAGCGTTTTTAGTTCAAAAAGAACTTAAACGTCTCGCGGGTTATGTAAGCGGCCCCTCCCCGTATCAAGTTTTGGAGTATCAAATAAATTATTATGGTAATTAATCAATGTTTTCTCCTAGTCACTCTGGAGCGGGCCATTGTGAGTGATCGTTGACTCTCCGTCTACGTACATTAAATCACGAAAGTGTTTTTGTGTATCAACTCTTTTTTTACCGACACGATTGTAGATTGTATCGGTTAAATAAGAATGGATATATGTATCGAATTTCTAAATTACTTCACTGTACACCAAAATTCTTGAATAATGCTTGTATTCCTAGAAACGTGGCGTTTTCCTGTTTATGCTCTCGATGGAAGTTTTTCTTATCATAATGTGTCTAAGGAAAACACTTGTGCACTCATCGCTACGTGCACTCGATACCAATATATGAATAGAACGTGTACATGCGATGCATTGTATCGAAATTTCAGTTTTGTGTGTGCCACATTGTCGAGATTAAACTCTGTCAGACACAGTACCAGCATGTCGAAATACCACCTCTGTGCCTTTTTTTACAAAATCGTTTTTGAAAGACGAATTAATACCTATACTTATGTAGATTAGCGTTCACAACACAATGGATGTTAACATACGGCTTGATAATTTGGTACGTTACATAAGTCGTGCATGAATACTCGTGATTGTAATAATAGGAGAGGTTTTAGTAAGAGCAGGTTATTATTAATGAACTAGAAAGATCACTTGCCCCGTACCATCGTTCCTAGTGTTAATAGCTCACGACTCCATGTGCGAATGTTGAAAACTATGTATCACACGTTGATTATTTCATAGAACCTTATTTATTGGTTATAATTCAAGCAGATTACAGATAACGTGGTATTAAATCCGGAGATGGTACTCCGGTTCACACAAATGTGAATTTTGATTTGGCCGCGGTTATGAGATATAAAAATTCGTCGATGAAAACAAAAAACACAATGGACGATGCCGGAGACCGCATCTGATAATGTCCGTTCGACATAATAAACATTTATAATACTAAGGTGGTTTTTTAGGAAATTTCGTAAGATATTGTGTCGGCTCATTCAGCCGAAACAATGGGGTCCTCATAATGTTCTACATAATGGGTTTTCGAACTCAGTCAATGGAACCTCGCGCTGTGATCGATGAAAGTTCTCGGTATGTGAGTTTATGATTCGAAGAAAACAGGGTGTGCGACTTCCTTCCACTTTTAAGTACTTAGTTGTGATAAAGATCGCTTTTGACTTCTGTTTCTTTAATACCTGAGAAGTTTGTTAAGTATTCAATTGTCTCGCACAAACTCTAGGCTCGGATTGAATAATTTTAAATAAAATTGTCTTTGATATAAAAACAGATGAAGTAAATCGAGTTTTTATAATGAAATTTCATGTAACATATAAAATAACAAGTAATGATAAAAATCAAGCAAAAAATATCTTAATATTTATTGATTAAGATAAATCACTCATTTTTAAATACAGTGATTAAAGATAAATTTCAATATGTTTAAAAACTTCCCACATAAAACACGTTCATATAACAATTCAACAATAACAAATAACATTAACTCCAAAAATAATCGTGATGATAACACAACAAAACAAAAACAATCTTATATTATTAATGAAAAACAACAAAAAACCAGTAGTTGATACAGATGTAGCGGCATCTTGGGAACCAAAATTTAATCCTTTTGACATTTAAATGGAAAATGAGCAAATGTCAATGCTTCCACATCTTTCTAGTACTGACTAATTGAAGTTAAATGTCATTTCAGATTTAGATAAAATGATTTGACTTTTAAGAAGTTAACAGTAGTTTTAAGAAGTCAATGCGGATAATGGAAACTGGATTGAAGTGGCGACCGAATCGGTCTTGAGTACCGGATGTAGTTGAGTTTGATAAATCAATGCAACGTGATTGGATTTTGGTATATGATGTTTTGTTGATTGAAATGTTCAATACAAATAGAAAACCTTGTAATCAATTAAATAGTTCTGGATATAAACTTTTCTTCATGCTTTGTACTTTTGTTTTAGTATGCGGTAGTTCCGTTATAAATAAGGGCCAATGGCCAATAAATAATCTTATCAATGGAAAAACTATGTTCCATTCATCATACATTCCATTGTTTACATCAATAATCAGTTCATCATCTTCGTGGGTTCAATAACTGCATCAATTCTTTGCATCAGTGCCTGTCTTCCATCTAAATTGACATTTACTCTCTACAACCATCTCTAAAATGTAAATGCGGTTACTATACACACCAATTCACGTACGAGACGAACATATTTCACCCACAAATCCAATTGTTATCTAAATATAGACTCTATTTCGCTACGGTAAGGAGAAGGCTAACAAAACCAATGGCAAATCCATAACGTCTTGGGAATACGAGACCAACGTAACCTGATATGTGATGTTGATTACTTTATTAATGTTTTTATTGAAACCGGAGATCAAATTATGCTGGTACGCACGGTCAATGTAATAGTACATTGGTGTAAGGCTGTGTAACGTATAGAGGAGGTAATGAGGCGGGGCGATGGGTGTATGTACGTACAAAGATCTGACTATTGACAAGATTCATATTTATGTAGGTACCTACCAAAGCTTATTAACCAGTTATGAAGTCAATCTGTTTTAAAACTTTAAATAATGGAGAGAAAAACTTATTGGACAATGACGAGACGTCAAATGAAACATGTTGTTTAATTCCCGACTTATAAGGAATGAACAAATAATAATTGAATAAAAATCTGAATCTCGCATCCCAATTTGTATAGAACCGAGATGAATCATAATACATTCCTTGTAACATTACGTCAATGTAAGACCAACTTGAGTTTACGGCTAAAAATGTAATTTACAAAACACATTGACCTGTATCACTGGGTTTTATGACTGAAATTGGTGTAACAGATGTTTTTGATAGCTTCAAAGTTCAAATTGCAACGTGCTGCGTACTTTTTTATTAGAATATTTCAAGATGTACAGATAAGGTGTCTAGTTTTATTTTTCTTTGGATCGATTAATGTATTGTTGCTATAAGATTGGAAATATGTTCTAACGTTTTCCTGTATAGATATATTTTTTCTCTTGCGTTGTTATTTGCATCAGTATCTTGTGATCTTTTTGTTGCGTGTGTTGAGGCATTTGTAACTCTTCTAATTTTAATTTTACCTATTCATATGTTATTTTTAATTCTAATATTTTCCTTGTGATCTGTTCCGGTGATAACATTGTGACATTTTACAGCATAAGTAATACAAGATACGTAATATTTGTTTTGAATTGTAAAGAAGTTACTCCTAGAGCAGTTTCCATATTTACTAAACATATTATAAAACTAACTCTATTCTTCTAATATTAAAATATATACATGTCTGTTTGTCCTGTGTCTGGGTGTAATTATCTATATATGTATGTATTTACAAAAGAAAAGTAGTATATGTAGTAAATCAGTCATCTGACTTCCATAGTACAAGCTCTGCTTAGTTTGGGGTCAGATAGCTTAATGTCCCAGAATATTCCCAGAATATATTAAAATATATTCTATCTAAACTAAACTCTATGTAATCTATTCTAACAAAACTACTATATTTCATATTCGTTTCATTTAAAAAGAATTGAACAAAATGATTTATTTTATTCTGAAAATTAAACATTGCTTTGTATTAATTGTATGTAAATTAAGAATTAAGTGTTTCACTAGGTTGTATATTGGGACCGCATTTATTTTTCAATGATACAACTACACTAAAGCATATTAATATCGCATATCTCATCACTAACAGTAAAATCAACATCATGATATCCAAATGCCTTATTAACTCCATCAATTATAATATAATTACATTGCTTTGTTGTACCAGTGTCAGTTAATTGTTCATATTTAAAGCCAAGTATGTCCATTAATTACTTGGCAATATGATTTGAGACGTTTACACGATGCAGGCGGTCATAAACTTTGGTCGGCGGATGAAAGAGCACTGATAATTATGAACGTACGCATGCGTAGATCAAATCGGGATCCATCGATCGATAAGGGATCTAGATATGTTGCGCCGGCGATCACTTGTTGTTGTTACGTGTGTTAATAGCAAGAACATAGACATTATGTTATCAACACGACTGAAACATTTATTATTAGGTTGCTTATATAGCTATTCCAAATCTTATTACTATTTATATGGATGAAAATTATCTAAATGATGCCAAAATTAAAGTAGAAAAGTGACAAAAATTACGTCAGTTTTGTTTTATTTTTTATTTTATATATTTTAAATATTAAACTTACAATTACATACCTAATAACAATTTCTATCGCAATAGATATCACTAGGCTATCAACACACGTAACTGGCCGGCCCGTCTGTAGATCCTCGGCTTTGTTCGGTCATCTCCGTCAGTCCCTCCCCCTGCGCGGGCGCAGTGATTGGAGTAAATGATTCCGCATGATCTTGTTTGGTTTTTGCTCTGTTTACGCTGTCGCAATTGACGGCTAGTGACTTTTAGTTTGTTTTTACACTATATCTTGTACGTGTACGAGTAGTCAATTAGAGAGAAAGAGTTTCGTTTCACGAAAGCTTTGAGGAATCGTTTTTTACAAAAGTACACCGCCTTCTTTTTTTAATTGTACATTTATCTAGGTGTGGCTAATGATCCGGAAACGTTTTGGAAGTCTAGACACTACTTTTTGGGTGATTTACAAGCTTTTAATAGATTTTCTAGTAGCGAGATTGACACAAAGATATTAGGTAAATCGAGGATAATTTAGGCTCTTTCATTAAAAATAATCTACATAATGTACCTAAAAGTTATAAAATCACAGACACTGACATCTTTGGTGTTAGCTTAGCATTAAAGTTAGAAAGACGATGTCCGGTAAAATAAAATCATTAATTAATGTTACTAACAACTAGCTTTCGCCCCACGGTTTTACCCGCATTCCCGTGGGATGTTTTTTATTAGGAAGTAAGATTTTGAGATGTGTTATCTCTTCATAACATATTTAAAAAAATACTAATAAAAATTACTAGTAAAAAATAAGAAAAAAAAGTATTTAATATTCACATATAGAACGTTCTGAAAGATGGATAGACCGCGCTCCGATCGAATCAACTCAACGGATCGATTATGTGGATTAATGCGGCGATAATCGATTCTTTTTATTCGTATCACAATCGATTCTTTTTTGTTTCGGCAGGTGATATCTACGTTGCCATGTAGAGTTGCAGCTCTTGCAAGTCGATTGTATTCGTTTTAAAAGATGCTAATGGAATTTATCGATCGACTTACATCTTGATTACTTTTAAAGTTACATTTTGTAAATGATTGCCTTAGCAAAAACGATTTATATAGCTACAGTGTAAAAATAAGTCATAATTTAATTAAGAATTTTAGGTTTTGGTAAAATTATAATAGCATACAATTTTATTGAACTAAATTCTGATTTTGTATACAATAATGTTACAGGGTATAAAGAACTATTAGTTATCCTAATCTTAACTTCCTAACTAATATTATAATTGCGAAAGTGAGTTTGTTTGTTACCTTTTCACGCTTAAACCGCTGAACCGATCGCGATGAAAATTGGTATGCAGATAGCCTATGGTATGAAAAAGGACATAGGCTACGTTTCATCCCGGGAGAAACCGCGGGGCGGAAGCTATAATATTATAAATGCGAATGTTTGGATGGATGGATGGATGTTTGTTACTCAATCACGCCAGAACGGTTTAACGGATCTGGATGAAATATGGCACAGAGATAGATTACAGTCTAGAATAGCACATAGGCTACTTTTTATCCCGGAAAAACATAAGGTCCCACGGGAACGCCAGTGAAACCGCGGGGAGAAAGCTAGTCATTAAATAAAATTCTTGCATTTTTTATTTTGTATAATACTTGGCTTGTGTATGATCACAATTTCACTATTGTAAGTGATGATGTGTAAGCCACACAAAGCCTAGATAAAACTGGCTCTCAAGTGTAGCTACCGGAACACACCATTAGGTGTTTGGCGACAGATTTTCAACTTATTGATGATATGAATACAATAATTATGTATAAAAAAGTATCATTTATCAAAAATAATAGTTTTTATTTACAGTCATATATTTACTTATAATATTTATCATTGCTCAGGTACTCTATAAATATTAGATCCTTTTTATTTTTTGCGATTAACCCTATACGTTACATTTGTTTTTTCAAAGAAAAAGTACATAATACAAAATATATTGTAATTTAACATAATCAGACTAGGAATGTAGCAAAAATTCCACGTACAAATCATCAAATCTGAATAATAAAATATTCTAATATTATCGTACACATTAAAGGTGGGGTACGACATGTATTCCACGATACATCGACTGCATCAAACATGTCATGACATATCCTTCCTTATTACAAATACATTTCAACCTTCATATTTACAATCAAATAAAAAATAAACAAATGTCAAAATTAGGAAGGTCGGTGATAATTGACAGTAAGTAATATTTTTTTGTCCTTTTTTATCTATGGATAGATCTGTATTTGACTACAATCTCAACATGGTAAGTGCTGATGTGGCCGAAGGTGGTAAGCAGGAACTGAAACACCGGTAAGTTATTGGATTTTCAACTTTAGGATGGTAGCCAGTAAGGTGAGTACCATAAAGTATAACTACCACAGTGCTATGGTTCTCACGATGTTTTCCTTCACCGAAAGTTCAAGCTCATTATAGGATTCGACCTAATGAGATCTACAGTTTATGGTGAGGTGGTTATTTACTTGAAAAATGCCTTTATTTGTGTATTTATTAAGCAAACTTTAATTGAATTACAACTGACTGTAAATATCTAGTAAATGAAAAAAATTGTCTCCACATTCAACGGCTAAGATCTTCTATTTAAAAATGAACACATCCATAAATTCTTTATAACCACATAAAGTTTACATTGCAAAAAATATATGTAATATCATAAAATCTTAGCAGTGCCAACGTACTGGAACAGAACCTACCTTTTATAATATTAAAAGGACCACTATAGCGCGTCTGGGGTCACATAATGCATTATAATTTTATACAAAGATACAAACTGCAAAAGTCAAATGAATATGCAAAAGCGATGCCCGTGTATTGCAATTGAGTTATTGTAATAGCTCACTAGTGTGCGTCGGAGTTTATATCGCGACGCTGTAAGGGTATTTCTTCATGTGCGTGGGACTTGTATGTGTATGTGATGCGCACACGCATCCGAAGAAATGCATATTTTATGACGTCTGCTCACATTCTGCGCGGTGCCACAAAGAAATTATACGCACATTAAATCCGTGGAGGTGAGACGTTTTTTAAGACATTTTTTTTACTTGTGACCTCCACTTTCTTTATCTACGGGACTTTTTGTTCACCTAACAGGCGTGAAGGTGAATTAAGATATTTTTAAATACGGTGATTATAATTACAAATGAAGGACAAGGGACAACTTGCGTACAGCCTTAAACTGGTTCTTTCAGCTCCCATATAATACACGGCCTATATCTTACTCACTATCTACAGGGTTATTTTTAATTCAGCCTTTAAGGGGCGGAAATACTCATCAATATGAACAACTACATTAAAAATTTTTTTTATGAAAAATAGTATTTTTTTTTCGATTTTAGTGTCTGTTCTAGAATAAAACCTTAGATTTTCATAGTTTATTCAAAGTTGTTTTTTACACAACAAAAAAAATAATATAAATGTCATCTCTAAAGCTTTTTCTATCCAATATGTGAGAGGATATGCAAGTCGGGGCCTAAGTTAATTAACAAAAGACTGACTTGAAGCCAGCACATGCTACGATGCTGAATGGCCATTCTGTTCCTCTTTTCCCGGGATATGCATGTTTATCCTATTAAAGGATGTTGGGTTTTATATCGAAAACAATCTTGCTTTGAGATATGGAAGATAGTGATGTCCTATATGGTATGTTTTAATTATAGACACGTACCTATAGCCTGACGAGACTTCTAAACTCAAAAACTTATTTATTCAGTTAAGGTGACGCCAGATTTTTAATCTGAAATTCAACGTGCTGCGTCCCGCTCCCTACTATAGCGACCTCTCATAGAAAACCCGCGTAAACGGAAAGGGCGTATGCGACAAAATGGTTTTTATTGATTAATTTAAAAACTACAAATATATTTCATATAACATATGTACCAATCATAGTATATATGTAGAAATTTTGGAATCTCAAATCGATCCTCAATGTCGGTAAAATTGGAATCTCTTATTTTAAAAAGGTCTTTTTGATTTATTATTTTATGTTATAAAAGTTAACCAATCGTATTATGCAGTGGACAAAATAAAGTCAAAGACATGATGAATTCTTACAATAAATTTCATTTCGTTCGCTTTAGTAATTGTTGAGAAAAATCGGTTTCCTTGCAACCAAAATCTTCAATGCGTCGTCTATGAACGTTACAAATTGATTCCACCACCAGTTCATATTGCACTTGAAATGAGAGGAATTCGGCAAGAAACGAGCAGATAGGCTTTTTTGTGTTACTTTCCATTGATTTGATATAATTACAAATATATTAATAATTACATTAAAATAGCTCGTGGAGGAACATTTGTACAAAACCAGAAACTTTATAGTACCCTTTCTTACATAACTTCTGTGAAAACAAGTTTTTTAATCTATCCATAGGCCTGACTACTTGTCAGCCTTCTGACATAAAAAAATAACGTATTTCTTGAATTTCTTTGAATACCTACTTTTTATAGAAACGTATACATTTCCCTTTGAAAGAGTTCCTTACATAGCTGAGCCGAGTTTCTGGTAAAACACGCTTTTCTTTAAGTTAATCTACCTAGTGCCAAACAACGTTAAGTTTATCTTCAAGTTGAATATCTTATCAAGCACCTAAAATCGAGATGCTGCAGCTACACTTTTAGACCCAGCTTTCTTCTAGGTTTAGGGGTTCAGACACCTTCGGCCACATCATCACTAACTTTGGTGAAAATAGAAGTCATTTGACTACTATACCTATTTTTATTTACAAGCCAATCCATAGACAAATAATAAGGGTATCTTGAATCTTGACTTTGGAATTATGATGGAGAGAAAATCAAAGACAAATTAATAGACTCAGAAGTTCATCATAGATATGAAATCGTCACAGAAAACCTTTTTTTGAATCCAAAAGTTGTGCATTTGACACTAGGTCAAAAACTTATTGTTAACTTTAAATTATTTAGCGACACTTTTGTAAAGACAAAAATAAATATGAAAATGAAGTCAATAGTATATAAAACAAATTAAAAGTACAACAACCTAATCGAATAAATTAATCGATTTGAGTCGATTCGTGGTCTCGTCCGTCCAAATTAGAACATACATAACTATACACGTAATCACACGCTTTTTATTCCAAAATAATGTAAAGTGTGATTTTATTCTATTAACAGAGGCTCCGTATGATTTAATTTAATTTTAAATTAAGTTTTAATAAATGTTTTGCTTTTTAAATTGATTTTATAATATTAATGTGGATCAATTGATTCACTATAATATTTATTTACATCTTTCTTGTAGCTGTTCTTTTATTTATATTGAAATATTTACTAATTTATAGTATACAATCTAAAGCTATTATGAATTGATTGCGTATGTTTTTAAACCATGTTATTATTTAAACTAAATTGGGTCAAGCCATAATTTTATACGAAAATGTATTGGGTTATCGGAATCAATTAGTATATTAGTGAGATTTAGACTATTGGATGTCTTTTTGCGGTGTAATGGGCTTTATTATAAAGTATAAATACCGCAAACAGCAAAGTTTGAAATTAAACGTTTTCTTATAACACCGTGGAACCCTAAAAATAACTCAATGTTATACGTAATCCAAAGTAATATTGATAAATATTCACAATCTAGTAATAAACAACAAAAAAATATAGAAGGAGCCGATCTTTAATTACAGTAATTAACAGATTTTTATATAAATTATAACTCTATCGCCTCGGGAGCGCACGGTCTAATAAAATTTCTCAAAACGAGACGATATATACGCCTTCTATGAAGATAAACAAGGACAGGTAGAGATAATCGATTTGTATGAAACAATTGATGTGTCATTTTGTAATTTATTTTGTGTGTCTGTTTTAGAAGTCTTTATTAATCTTTTGACTTTCATAAACATTACTACGATCTTTAACTTCAAAGTTGACTTACCAAAAATCTTATCACTAAAAAGCAAAGGTCTAATTTCAGCGGAGGCCTAAATAAACTATTCTTCAATAATAAGATGAATCCATCAATTAAATTCAAAATTCCATTAAGTTAACAATAGACAAGATAAGTTATAAACATCTCATTGATAGATCATTTGGTCATAGACAAAAGGCAATTAGCATCAGAAACTTTCTTATGCGCAAATTATCTAAATGATTCTCTTTAACTAAATTAATGCCCGCTCACAACTTGAAACGTTTGCATTGAAATATAATAATTGAGAAACTATCATTATGTCTCGTGGTGTTACTTGTAATGAGTAATTGGGAAATGTTATATTCATTTTGTTATAAGAGAGTCATATGAGTAAGAATAGTTATGAATATAAAGGTAGAGATTATAAGAGAACAGAGAGATTGAAAACTTGTATGAATAATGTTAGTTCCCATATATAAAGAGAGAAATACTACTCTCTCAATATTCACCCAATATTCATTCACATTTTAAGATCTAAACAAAAAACTTCGCTTCAACATCTATGTAAAGTAGCACAAATAACGTCCACATATGTATAAATTGACGCACAGACATACACTGTGTCGCACGATAATAAAACACAAATCGGTGCGCACCGGACGAACTGAAATTAGACCATTATACAGTAAATGGGAAACGGTGTTTGCCTATTTGATAGCTAGTCCCCTCCTAGTGCTTTATGCTGCAATATGTAGCATTTTATTACATATTTTTTAGGCAAATATGTTCTTTGGTAATAAATGCAGATTTATATAAGAATAATAGTAGCGGGTCAAAGTTGGTGCCCTGAAAACTCCAAAATATAGGAAGACAGTTTAATGTAAATTGTTACTTTGATTGCAAATAAGTAAAGTATAATCCTTGTAAATCTCTGCGACTTTATAGTTATTTTCTTAATTAGTTTTGAGCGTACAAAGCCGAACAACCTTTAGAAATTAAGTTTCATAAATAAATATTTCAGCGTATGGACGCAATTATGGAATTGCATTGGCATTTTCAGTTCAATTATCAGTTCATTAGTAAATAGAGCCAAATAAAGTACATCCAATACGCAGTAAACAAGCAATATAGGATTTTATTGCCATCAGCCGGGTCCCAGTTCGCTCAATTGAGTGAATTCGCCTCTATTGAAACAGATTAGAGCCACCGAGGTTTCTACAATTACTGGTAGGGGACTCTCAGGATGTAGGGAACGATAGCTAAAAGTTGAAACTAGGTGCAGTTCAATATGTGATTGATTTGTTGTGGATCCTACTTATATTATAAATGGGATTTTTTTTGTGTATGTTTGTTACTCAAACAAATTCGTTATGGTTGAACGGATTTGGATCTTATAATCAATTAAACATTAAATACTTGCATTCGGGAAAAACAGAGGAATCTCTTTGGAAAACGGGTAAAACCCTGGAGCGGAAGGTAGTAAAATGAAAGGTTATTATTTTATCTTATTTTACCTAGTGACTATATTTTGATTTTAAAAATTAAATTACATAACTATATAGGTCTCGATTGCGATCACTTCTTATGTCGGTATCTACATTTTAAGAGACAATAGTTTTTATTCATAATTAGCTCCCGCCCCGCGGTTTCACCCGCGATCCCTTATTATAAAGTTTTCGGAAAAATTCTAATTTTCTGCGCAATTTTCTTAATTTTTCATTCCGTAAGAACCATTTACAAAATATTAAAAAAACTTGAAAATAAAAGATCAATGCAATCGGTAAGGTCGTTCTCAAGTTATGGCGTGACCAAGGGAAATAGGGACTCATTTTTGAATATATAGATTATTATTAAGTTTTCTGACATTTTCCAATTTTCTGCGCAATTTTCTTAACTTTTCTTTCAGTAAGAACCTTCTATAAAGTATTAGAATACTTAAAAAAAGATGAATGAAAGTGGTAAAGTCGTTCTCAAGTTATGTCGTGACCCGCGTTACCAAGGGAAATAGGGATTAATTTTTTTAAGATTTAATTCGTCCGCTATTCAAAAAGTTGTTAATATTAATAAATAAGTATCTACCTACTTATATCAACCCTAAAAATACCCTAAAGTTAATGAATTAATCATTGTTTATGAGCTTACATATAACTTTACAGTTCAAATTTATTTCAAACTAGAAATGTTTTTAACCACGATTAGACTTGTGTTTGGCCATAATCTCACGTGGTAAGTGATGATGTGGCCAAAGGTGGTATGTTTTTAATTATTTCACATGTTTTATAAATTCCGTTAGACTTTTAAATTAAAATTTTAATGATCGAAACCAAACATTTCACAAGTAAAGCACTTGAAAAAAACCCATTGCATACAAAACTAAATATTTGCGTGGAATAGTTAATTAGTACAAAACCATAGGTTATAACTGATCATTGAATATATTAGTGACATGTCACATTTCACGTGGTAGTGTAAAGAATTCACTGTTTTGTGGAGAAATAAGCGAACGGTGCCGCGTCGTATCGGCTAGTTGTAGTTTTATTTAAATTCTGTTTAACTTGAACGCATCTCATTTGGTGACAGTTATGTTTAAAAAAAACTTTGGCTACTTAGTGCTGAATAGACTTGAATCACGAGGGCTTAGGTTCGCATCCATGAGAGATATGCTATGATAGGCTACAAATTTATCGAGGCTTAGTAAGGACTAATTTAATCCTACTTTATAAATGCGAAAGTTTGTGAGTATGGATGTATATCTGTTACTCTTTCACGCAAAACTACTAAGCGGATTTGGATGAAATTTTGCACAGAGATAGATTATAGTTTAGAATAACACATAGGCTACTTTTTATTTCGAGAAAACATAAGATCCCTCAGGAACGCGGGTGAAACCACGTGGCGGAAGCTAGTGATAAATAAAATATATAAGACATTTACCAAATTCTCATATTTTAGCGAACCATTATGGAAAATAAGGTACTTAGTATATACAGTAATATAACGTTTCAGGCAAATGAATAAAGTGAAAACACAATATTGGTCGTACAAAATAAATATGTAAGCAAGTATTACGAGTGAGGGCACTAAACAAACATAGTCACTGAAACGTGGTCACTAACACTTGCTAATTAGTTTGTTAACGAGAAACCCGTCATATTTAGCGAATATGTCACTGTACACAACCGCTAAAATGTCCTAGTTTTGTATAAATTATGCAATTTCAGACATGCTCAAAATGCATGGTATCTTAATGAGTTAAAAATAAAAAAAACGTGGTAAAAAACCATAGTGATGATTTAATTTGATTACATAACGTTCTAATTTCAAAAGTGGATATGTAAGGTAAGACTACCCAAAAATAGCTCCCTGATTTTTTATTATCACGCATAAGAACGTTTCAAAAATGATGCATAAAAATTAAAAAAAAAAAACTTACCGCTAGCTTGAAGTTTTCTTTCTTGTGAATCATCTGCATCCATTGATGATTGTTTTTGGAAGAATCCCTTTAACAAATAGACACATTTAAAGCTTTGTGTTTGGTTATTTTTAACTATCTATTCTCAATATAAATTATGGCAAGAATAACACTCTATACCAATAAAATTTCCTATTCTATTTCATGAAAACTCCTGCCTCTTATATCTTACATTTTTTTTAAGAATTAAAAAATACTAACTTGCATTTGTAAATTAGCTAGATCCTCTAAATTTTTCCTCATAAGTAAATTTTGTTGTTCGAACTCGGAAACACTGTTGCCGGCGCTCGAGGTCGTCGATTGTTCCTACACAAAAAATGTGTTAAATATTCTGATAATATCAACTACTCAATCTAATTGTACGTTCTAATATAAATACATACCAACTCTATAAATATTATACTGATTCAATATTTTTTAAGATTTTAGATTTTAAAAGTAGCAAAATTAACGTTGAAAATGTTTTTTTTCAATCAGATTCCAAATATTTTGAACGCTTACCTGTCCATCTGTATCTCTGGACACGCTCAAATCAAGGGTCTGGTCTCCATCATCAGAACCGCTACCGTCTTCATCTTGACCTTGTGATCTATTGAACAGCCTCATTGATTGTTGATTGATAATCTGTAGCGCTCTTTGTCTGTTGATAAAATGAAATTATTTACATCTTAATATTTTTAACTTGGCTAAGTAAGAAAATAGCTTCCATGCGTACCTTTGAGCTTCAATGTCATTGTCTGGTGTTTTCGGTGGAGTAATATTTGTAGAACCTTCATCTTCAGTTGCTGATGATGATCTTCGAAGACTTCTTTCAGTGCCATCTTCCATTCCTGAGTCATGTCTTCTTTTTAAACTTAGAGGCAGATGCGTAAATGGTTTACCTGAACAAAAACAAGCAAAATCAGTTTAAGTGTATACATTGTGACGTCATGATAACAATGTTTAATTCAACAGTCAACTCACCTTGAAGCGCTTCTAAAACCCTGATTTGTCCACTGATAGCATCAGCAACTTCGTTTGATGATAAACCGTAAATACCGAGCAGCTCCTTCATTGTATTCATAGCATAATCCCTCAAAATTCTATTCGTGGTATTAGAGGCGTCACCATTCTGTTGTGTTTCGCTAGTCTCTATCGGTTCTTGACTTTCTCCTAACCTCTCATTAGCATTTATATCCTGCCCTTTATTATCATCATCTGAATCAGAGTCCCTTCTCCTAGGTGGTGAATTTGTCTTAATTAACTGCGATATTGCAAAAGGATTTTTGGCACAGAAAGTTTTATTTTGTAAACTACTAAAATTCAGGACGGTCCGATCGTTGTCGGGTTCCTGATTAATGTGTAAGCTATGTATATATGAACGTTGAAATGAATCTACTTTTTTATCTTCCGGTAACCTAGTTTGGTAATTTGAATCTATATTTTCATTGGAGTCCGTGCTTAGTCTCCGACTGAGGTCAACTGCACCTCCTTTTAAGAGACTGAAGTTTTTAACTCCAATTTTTGCGAAACCAGTTTCGTCATTATCTTGATCTGCCTCATCGGGGGTAGTCCTATCGTTCCCATTCATAGGGCTTCCAGTTTCATTACAGTGCTCGCCGTTTGAGTCATCGGAAAACGCTGAAGCATTGGGAGCACATCGCGGCTTGAAATTCTTTCTTTTATTCCTTTTTGGCATATTGTAATAAGGAGACATATCGGCGCTGTGTTCCTCTTGTTGGTCTGAGGAGTCGGGCCATGATGCAGCTCCATGATGAAGGTATAACGGTTCCTCGGGCGCGGGCTGGAGTCTCTCGTGTATAGATTCTTGATGTGCAGCCATCGCAGTAGTCATTGCAAAATTTGGACTCTTTCGAGGACCACAACCTGAAACGAGTCCGACCTGCGAAAACAATGTGGACACCTTGTAGTTTTTTATAAACAATCAAAATTAACTCAATACATTTTAGTGCTCAATCATAACAGTGATTCATTTTCGTTCGATTTAAATTGAAACAATGTATTGAGAAGAAACAATAGTCCTTTGTTGACAATAAGATTAGCTGAATACTGTGGAATGTTTTGAATTTAAATTTTCTCTTCATTGTTTGGAAATAACAAAATTGTATTGATCAAATCGGTTACCTGGGGAGAAGCTTCATGGATCTATCATTTCTTATTCGATATACTAAATATTTTAATCAGTCTTCGAGATCAGCCAATGATTGTGCATCATCTGAAACAAAAAAAATAAACATGTTAATGCTAAGTAAAATCTCATTAAATTGATGCCCCAAACGAGTTTGTGCCAAAATTAAGTAAAATTACACATTGCGAAATATATATTATACGCTTGATAATCTAGTCTAGTCTCATTAATTGTATATTATTAAACTAAAATTACTTTTTATAATGAAATGGAAGTTAAGAGCCAGCGCTGACACGGAATCTGGCATTACAAAAAAATCTTCAAACATTAGAATTTGCGTAAAACTAATTTATGTAAAAAAAACCGTTCCGTTTTCTAGACGAATTGACGTAATACACTATAATTTAAAAATAATGATACGAAAAAACCACGCCAAGTAACACGCATCGATCAACCGAGTCGGTATGAAATTAATTATATTCAACATATTAGATCTATTTTCGAGAAAACGAGATTGCTCCAAGCGAGGCGAGAGAGGTAAAAAAATAACGTGTATTCATGTCGAAATTGGTAACGTGGTTTGGGTGTACAATTACTTATTAAAAACTAATACAAAGATACGGCCTTCGCCGCTCGCGGGGTCACAATAACTATCGATATCTCGTTATCGTGAATTGGAACGTCTCAAAATTGGTGTGTTTACCCTACTTTGGTGCACGTTTTTGAATTTCGAACGTAAACTTTTTATATCTTGAAGCTTTGACGAGTGATGAATTTTTACGACGTTTGAATGAATAATTTCATACTCACATATCACAAAATTGAATAAGTATCAGCAAGCAAGTTTAATAGATTTGATATTTAATACTTGATTGAATACAGTAATTTGAAATAGTTATCAGATACCTACAATTTGTTTGTACAAATAGCCTTTAAAGTAATTATAAAGATATTAAGTTATATAGCACTATAATAATTGATGACGTAAAATATCAAATGTAACGTATTTTTTTTGTGACTTGCACGTTTTAATTAATATAAGTGAAGCCGTATATTGTATATTTTAAAGTACGTCTGTCAGTGCATATAGTAAAGGTGACAAAAATGATTATGATGGCGTCATCCGGTTTTATCTCCGGTTTTAACATTATAATAAGTGAATGATCTAATAACAGGGCACGCTTTGCGTCCGTGTACGAGATTACAAAAAAAATATTTGTTAATGTAATTATTGTTGGTAATAAGCTTTTAGAGTTAAGTGTCTATTCGGTTTATCTTTTTTTTATTACATTGGCAATGGTTAAGTTTAAGTCTTGAGGCGTTTACTAAAACATACAAACACAAAAAATCAGATACTACTTAGCTAAAATTATCAGTATAAAATAAAAGATATAAATAAACTTTTTTATTTTTAACCTGTCGACAACTAAATATATTCTTCAAATTATCCAGGTCACTAATTACCTATAGCACTTAGAACAGTCTGTTACTTTAAAATAGGCCTTTTATATTAGCAAAGGTCAACTGGCAGACGTTTATTTTTGAATCATGCTGATGATGTTCTATCAAAAATAGGAAATCTAATAATACTATTTTGAACTTTAATGGCGACATTTCACTCAACTTTGGAATATTCCAAATTCAAATTAATTTTTTAATTATTGAACTTAACCGATTAGTAAAGATTGACATTTAAAACCGCACTTTTTCCTAAGCCGTCATTTGATATGACAAGTTGTTTTGCGTCGAAACCTTTAAATTCTTGGAGTTTGGGTTTTATCTAAATTAATTTTAAGTCCTTCTATTTTGATGCCACAATTACTGTATATTCTTTACCTACCTAATATTATAAAATTGTTTGTAAAACATTGTGAAGAGTAAAAATAAAATCGCGTAGACGCTTGATTAATTTTAATTAAATAACACTTATATGAATATAGGTACCTATGCCAAAAACAGGTAACCTCACCCTACATAGTTTCATGACATGTTGACAGTTCTCGATGTCGCGTGTCGATACGGTAGTGATGTGACATCCACTATCTACATATCGATATTTGAAGATCTAAATGTTTTTATAACTTGTTTGAAGTACTTCCAATACAACGCTGCAACGTTATCAATTTGTGGTCTGACATATGTATTACTATTTGGTCAAATAAATAAATAAATAAATATTCTGGGACATTATTCCTCACACACGGCCATCTGACCCCAAACTAAGCAGAGCTTGTACTATGGAAGCCAGATAACTGATATACTACATATAGTACTTTTCTTTTGTAAATACATACATATATAGATAATTACAACCAGACACAGGACAAACAGACATGTTCATGCACACATATGTTTGTCCTGAGTGGGAATCGAACCCACGACCTGCGGCGTGATAGATAGGGTATCTTACCAACCACGCCAACCGGCCCGTCAATTTGTCCTACTTGTTTGTCAATTTAACTAATTTGTAAGTCTTTATCAATAGCAGATATTAGTAAAGGAAGTATTAGTAGTAGGACGCCGCGGCGAAGGTCGTGGGTTCGAATCTTACAATGAGCTTGAGCTTTCGGTGAAGGAAAACGCCGTGAGGAAACCATAGCACGGTGGTAGGGTACTTTGTATTACCCGCCTGACTGGCTACCTAGGCCAATTTGAATGTCTGTCGCCAAATACCTATTGGGGTGTTCCGGCAGCTGCACTTGAGAGCCAGTTCCTTCTAAGCTTTGTGTAATTACAACCATCGGCCACATCATCACTTACAATAGTGAGATTGTAACACAAGCTTATCTATACATACAACGATATTTTTTGTAAACGAAAATAGTGAGTTCAATCCATAATACGAAATGCCTATCCAAATATGAGACATAAAAAATATCAAAGGGTTCATTCAATATCCTTAACACGTAGGTATAGCTAAAGTAAAGCCATCGGTGAGTTAAGTTTACCATAACCGTTGAACCTCACCATTTTCGATGCAGCCTTGGCCGGAACAATATCCAATAATAACAATAAAACCGTCACAATTACATGCGCGGGCGCATTATATTAATATTGATCGGGAATCCAATATGGCGGCGGTATGCAGTCAGCGGAAGCAATTCTAATTGTTAGATTTTTAAATAAGGCTTATTTGAGTTACCTTCGTTCTTATTTTAATTTCGAAGCAATTTTAAACATGTAGGTTGGTAAGTCAACGTAAGAATTTTATAAGAAAAAAATTATATACCATAACAATAATGTAATATATATTTTTTAATTTAGTTTTGGGACGCCCGTCACATTCGCAAGCCAAGGCGTTTATTTAAGTTTACCAATCGTTTTGGCTTTGGACAATCAACGACAGAAGTGACCTACACCAATAATATTGTATTATTTAGCTAATTGAGTGAACGCAAGCTCCCTGTCGCTTCTAGTCCGTATCTCTTATCATATCTATCCTAATCTTTTATCTTTTAATAACATATTAAATCACAATTAAATGTTACACAGTTTTGAAAAGATTTTTTCAAAGTTAATTAACTTCTATGACCTTTAACATGGGAATTATGTAATAATGGATTGATACTACAATTAAACGCCTAATCATTAGACAGTCGGTTATATCTTTTACAATAATATAACAATAGGTATTATTTGTGATCAAGGTTATGACTGTGTGGTGGGTAGTGTGCCAGCAGATAGATAGGTTTTCTGTTTATATCAGCAACTTTATTATTTTGGGTAAGTTTCCTTTGACTACAAGGGTTTTAACTTTTAAAAATTAGCCCAACAAATTTTCTTTTTACTGAAAATTCCAGCTCATTGAAGGATTGATTCGAACCAATGATCTTCACCACGGAGTCTGATCTAGTAAAAATATCTCGAGGTATTTTTTTTCTTCATAAAAACTACTAGTTTATAAAATTGTATAAAAAATAACGACTTACTTAGATACCTACATATGTCTACCTACACAGTGTTTTGAATAAAATTAATAATAATTTATAAACAAAAAACATCGCCACGGGCACATAATAAATTATGGCTAACAGAAAACTCGCCGATTTGATATTACTATAAAATTATATGGAAAATAGATAAGGTATTGCTGCCCACGTGCGTAACTCGATCTAATTAAATTATACATCGATTTAGAATCGATGGAGTCGATAATTCATAATCGATATAAATACCGTTGCCTAAAAAGAAAACAAATTGCCGAATAAATTAACGTAAGCAAAAAACTAAATATGACCTCCTTTAATATTACACTTTCTACAATTGAAACCATGCAATCTAAAATGTTAGTGGAACTAAATAATATTAACATCTATTTTATAATTTATACAGTTGCATAAAATCAATAAAATAAAAATTAACTAAATGTCAAGTAGAACGCGTCAATTTAAAAACAATTGAACGTAGTCTATGTCGATGACGTCGACGCGGTTCGGAAGCCGGAGGGAAATAACTCAAAAGACTCGTATTCTACGCGTGATCATTATAGGCCATAAAGTCACCAATAAAAACGATTAGTGGCAGTTTGAATATTCTAAATTCAAATATCAAACGCTCGCTTCCAAAATGTGAATGTAAGAAAATTGTCTTGGTTCATTGGTAATAGTGGGGAACGGACCATTTGTGCTGTGTTTATTTTTATTGGAGTATTTTAATTAACTTAACTATCATGCTAATTTTCTTTTAACTTTTCGAAACGAATGGTGGGATCAAATCTAAAAATCGTTGTAATATTGTATATTTGTAGATTTGTAGAAAATAATCATTACAATTATTTCTTGATCAACTAAATAATTCAAAAAGAATAGGTTTTCACAAATTAGTCGAAATGAAACTGTCACAAACGACATTTGCATCCTTTGCTACACGCGTCGTAGCGTGTCTACGAGTTTCGTAGCTCTACTCTCATCAGAAGCGGAACTGCGCGCACGCAAGCTTTCTCGCCTATTAGCGGTCGATCGTTGCGCTTTTATTCTATAACACTTTTCTTTTGTGCTTTTGTATTTATTGCAAACAGCATGAGTTTTGTTTTACGCAAACTTTCTTAACGTTTAACATGTGGTCTTATAATATGTATCTATTCTTTATTGTGATATTGTCAAAACGAAAAATAAACTTTTTTTGAATTATTGGCTATTATAAAGAGTGTCAGTTATTTTGTTTCTAAATATAACACAAAATTTAAAAAAATATTTGAAGAGTATCTGAGTCAGTTTATTTCTTAAGATTAGATACATATTTAAAAAAAAATAACAAACCAGAAGCGTTTATGAAAAGCCGAAATTCCAAAACATTACCAATTCGTTTCCCATTTTATACCCAAACTTCTGTATTTTCTGCCGCTGCGCAACTGGCACCTGAAGAAGAGTTAATGGCCGAACAATTATAAAAAAGTTAATAACATCAATTATAACTGCCGATAATGGGTTAACTATCCATGGCGAATGTAGGAAACTACATGTTTTAACCTTTAGGCTCCTGTCAACGTGTATGGTATGTTGGATTCGTAAACCAGTAGTTAGTCGTGTTTTGTTAACCCGACTCAGTAATGGTCACAAAAAACAATAGGTTCGCGCACAGTGGGCTGCGTTGCGATGATATTTTGTATCGCACAAAAGGTGAAAAAAATACTAAAATAATAGTCAACTTATACTTTTCTTCATGAAAACTTTCTGTTTAGTCTAGAGCAAACAATGTTCTACTTTACTAATTAGATACATGGATCCTAAAATATTAGTATAAATAAAATTCGTGTAATTAATTAATAACACTTCCTTAAATAATCTTTGAAATGTGAAATAATTAATCACTTCTCGCGCTTAATTCGGTGTAACACTGACCGAAAACAAAATAAAACGTAAAAGTCAACGTTCTAAAAAAAAAAAACGACGGTCGAATTATGATTTAAAACGTGTTCCGGAGAAACTTGGCGTTCCTAAAAACGTATATCTAGCGGCGACGGCCCGCCATTATACATACGGGTAATGAGTGATACACACCACAGCATTTCGGACATCTTAAAGTACCTATATATACCAATATTATTCGTATAGCAATAATATTTTTTATTTACATGAATTCTAAGTAAGTAAGTAGAATACCTACTTAATATCTCCTTTTAATCAATCATATTTTTTTCATTCATGACAAAAATATTGATAAAAAACGGAGTTATTAAGAACATTGTTTCTAACCATATTAATTAGTAGATTTGTTAAAAGATTACATGAATATTTAAAAGCGAAAATTATGGCTACAAAAAAATTAAACACTTTAATTTATACATTTTCAAAAGCTCCAAATCTCAATGTCCGCTTGGCTCTCGTGTCTAACGAAGATAGTGTACTTTATAATAATATAATGTTTCAAATATTTCAAGGCTAACCGTTCTCAGCTGTCAATCATAATAAGCTATCTATCTCTGTCTATCTTATATCTACGACAATATTTTTATCTCGCTTTAGCCTCCGCGCTCGATCGGCCGCCGCGAGTTCTTTATTTGAAAATTTGATTTTAAATGTGGAATGAATAAGCATTATCTTACGGAATACGTTCTTTTATTTGAATTTTTAATTTCTTTTTTCGGGTCGACTACTGGCTTTATGCTTTTTTTGTTTTTGAATTCATGTTCGGCCAGGATTTTTGTGCTTTAAGATTTATCAGGAGATGTAAATGTGTTCGACGGGTCGTGAAACATGGATTTTTATACGTTTTATGTTCATTGTTCGAGGAAATGTTTATAATACCAGTGTAATTAATTGACGATGTTTTGTTTTAAATCTATTTCTAATTTCCCCATTACTTAATATTTTGAGATTTACGATGTAACTTAGACCTTTAACTTGGTTTTACACCAGTCATTTCTCAGTTCAAAGTGTTCAATTGTCATAAAAGATTGACAAGTAACCAGAGACTTTTCACTTTTCACACACGATCATCTGATCCCAAACTAAGCCGAGCTTGTACTATGGTAACCAGATAACTGAAATACTTCATAATTATATTACTTGAAAATATATACTTAATAAAGCTATTTACCTAAACCCAGCCTCAGAAGAGAGGATGCGAATCGAACTTACGATCTGAGGCGTGGCAGTCTTCAAAGTATCTAACATCCACACTAACAGAAGTGGGATTATATCTTTAAAACGTTATATCTTTTATTTATGTAATTTAACACTCGTTTGTGCCATTGTATAAAGAATTTGTGTAAGAATGTGTCGAGTTGTTATTTCAAGACAATGCTGCGATAGCTAGATTGAAAACCTCGTCAGCGTCTGGCCAGCCCACATGTTTTGTAGTCTGTTGACTTAGGTATCAAATTGATAGTCTTTATTAATTGTGGCATGTATTAATTTTGAATGATGTCACTTTTAAAGGATTTTGTCGTTAATTTAATTGGGATATTTTACATTTTACATTATTTAAGGTTGTTGACTCTAAAATTTACGTATCCTACTTTATTATATTACATTTTAACTTCAAAGTTTGCTTTAAGATATTAATAGCAAAGGCAATGACTTTGGTTTCTGCTAAATGCATGTTCCACTGTGTCATTAAAAATGACTTAAGTGATAAGTGAGACCACCGAGCAACGGTTAGACCTACCGCGCAAGCAATAAACAATTCCTACGCACAAATCTGCAAATCGCCAGCAATCATAGTAACACAACACTGCTCTTGTAAACATTTGCAAAAATGTTATTGTTAACCGACTACCTTAATGAGGACCTTAAGTTTCTTCTCAGAAGCATTCTCCATATCAAAACATTACTAACCAACTTTATTTTACCGTTAACTGTTCACTTGTGAAACTAAAATGAGTTTTAATGTTTAAGGAATAAAGACGTTGTATATATGCGTTAAGTGCAAAGGTTACTGTTGTGATATCAAAGATTTATTCTAAGTTTGAATTTCAAATTGGAACGCGTGCGTTGACAAGTCTTTATTGCTCTTTATATAATTTTTTAAATTCCTGTCAATGTTGCTATGCACATGTGTAAATTGTTTTGTTTCAAGGCTACATTAAAACCATAACTAATTATTATTTATTTTAAAAATGGAGGTTTCTTGGAACATTACCTTGCCGACGTGGTATGTCATTGTATTCAATAATTTTATTTAGGTAAGTGGGTGCCACGTTATTATGTACATTGTACGCATTAAAATGAATTACCATTCAACTTATTGTTATAATAAATATATATGCATTATAATTCTATACGCAGTTTGCATCAGGCCGCATTTCAACATGCCTCGTCTGTCAAACCGTCCTTCGTCGACAGGAAAATGGCGATCGATTAAGTCGTTGGAAAACTAACGTTTTAATATTAAAAGCATGTACGGTGGCCTTTTGTGTGTAACTGTGGCTTGGATTAAGATATTGGACCACCTGAAGAGAGCTGAATTGAGACTAGAGATCTCAAATTTAATTGGGTGGGTATGTACAATGTAGATTTGTAACTTAATAGCTTTAGATAAATAAATATGGTTGAATACTTGAAAATGTGGGACATTAGTAGGTCCAGCATAACCGTAGCCAAGGCAAATAGTTAGTATTCTTCGGCCAAGGTTTTTACCTACCTATTTGTTCATTAGCATTTTATATTCTGTATTCAGGTTCCTTAAAAAAATATGTTTTGATTGGAATTATAAGTAAGTATACAAGATCTTCTCTGAAAATATTGGATTAAGGCAGTTCCTTATCAGCCCCATGTGGTTTTTTTTTTGGTCCCTACTGGTGATGATGTGCCCAAAAGTAATAAGTACTTCCACAAAGCCAAAAAGGTAACATTCTTAAGTAAGGCTTCCAAATTTAGCTGCCGGAACACACTGGTAGCCAGCCAGATGGGTACTACAAAGTAAACCAACGTGCTATACTCACCATGTATTCCTTCACCGAAAACTTGTAGGATTCGATCTCACGACTTACGACGTCACTACCACAAAGCTGTCATTAATTTTAACCTATACTAATAATAATAAAAGTAAATAGTTTTTATGTATCTCGGGAATTCAAATCGGATTCTACCAGTCCGATATTTTTGATAGATTTCCTGGTTTTACTACTGAACCCAAAAATACAATGACATATTACTTTATATTATTATTTCTTGGGCATCCCAGTTTCGTTATAATGTTCTCCTTTACCAAAAAAAGCAGTGTTAAAGTCTAGAAAATTTAAGAGGTATGTACATACATAGTACAGGACATACAGGTGAGGGCAATCACAAGTTGCAGTTACTCAGATTACTTATACCATAATATCATGGCTTTGAGTTACACATAAGCTTATAGTGACTTCTTTATTCTCATCACTTGAATTCTTTAAACCTATTAAGTATAAAGAGTTTACTGAAAACTCTTCGTCATTGTTTATAAAAAAAAAAATGTTTGTCACTCGTCAAGTTACACGACATGTTTATTATACGTATCAAATTGATCTTTAATTTATTTTTTGTTTAAATAAACTCTTGATATGTATTAAACAACTTGTGAAACCTAAATATTTTCGCGAGCTCTGCAATTGTTCGTACACCGTGATGATGTATGCATCAACTAAGTTTAAGACTGTTTATATAATACATTATAGATGTTTATAATAAACCAACTTAGAACTGAAGTACTTTACTAGGTATTTAGCAGTCAAATTTATTTCGTCATCCTAATAAAACAAAAGACAATCACTCTAAATTTTTAATCTGTGGTACACGCCAACTGTCAAACGTCGCTCTGGTTTTCACAAAATTTCACCACACACGACGTTCCAGTGCCGTAATCTACTTACATTATAACCTTATTATAAAAGTTATAATATTTAAGCAACAAACCAGTTTGATTCACAATGGGATTTGTCGACAATAGATCTGATGTGTCGATACGTTGAAATTCAGTGACAAATTAAAAGAACTGCAGTTTTGATGTTACGCAATTTGTGATTTGGAATTAACTCCCTAAAGCTGCCATTGCGTTGTGAAAGAGCATTATGTAATGCCATTGATTTAATAAACGAGTAATCTAGAGAGCATGTGATGTACTTACCTAGAAAGAGCTAGAAAGGAACCTATTAATTTTAAGACAAAAATTACGCCTCTAATGTATGGTCGTTAATTAAAGACAGGTAGGTACCTGTATTTTTATTAGGATTCGAATTGAAATTTTGAATTTAAATTATAAACATTATTTATAGACTGTAGGTATTCGAATATTAAAAAGTTCATATTTGAAGAACTGTAATCTAAAATTCCAAATTCAACTGCTAGTTGCCTTATAGTAAATGGTCTGCTGCGGCAATACATATGCAATCAAACCCCTTAGTAATTCCAAGGTACTTACTGATGGCCACTTACCTTCAGCTTATCAGCACAATCACATCACATACTCAACTTGTCTAATTTGTAACAATACCAAGATCAGAAACATTTGACAACTACATTTAATACCATCTCGTATGACAACGCAATTGTTACAATTAAAAAGCTACGGAGCGGTTCCAAATTCAAAAGTTGACAAATACCCATCACGGGCACCGTTCGTACATAAACAAGAGATGAAGAAATTCCAAGCAAGTTTTAAGATTACAATTTCGAGTGGCTAGATAATTCTCTGTTTAGCATACAAAGGAGAATTACCGTCTTACTGTGCGTCCGTGTCACTATACATAGGTATATAGTGGCCACGCCTTGTAGCTGTCATATGTAGCCTAATTAGGCATGAGTTGGTGCGTTAGGCAACCCATTGCACTTTATTAGGTATTATGATAGGTATTAGGTACTTACTTATACTTTATTTTTCTATGTGCCATACGATAGTGGCGTCAACTTCTTCGATGATCTACGATTTATTGGTTCTTTTATATGAATTACTAGCTTCCGCCCCGCGGTTTCACCCGCGTTCCCGAGAAAAATAGCAGCCCATGTCCCTCTCCGTACCATAGGCTATCTTCGTACCAAATTTCATCGCGATCAGTTCAGCGGTTTAGGCGTGAAAAGGTAACAAACAAACGTACTTTCGCATTTATAATTTTAGAAGATAGAAGATATTATTATAAGTAAACTAGATTCCGCCCCACGGTTTCACCCGCGTTGCCCGGGGATCTTATGTTTTACCGGGATAAAAGGTAGCCTATGTTCTTCTCCATACCATAGGCTATCTGCATACCAAATTTCATCCCGATCGGGTCAGCGGTTTAAGCGTGAAAAGGTAACAAACAAATAAACAAAGAAACTCACTTTCACATTTATAATATTAGTTAGGATTATAGTTGATAGATAAAAATATTGTTAAAGTTATCCAAAAATCAAATTCCATATTCAAACTAAACATACAGGAAACGACTAGAATTAAAAACAAGTAACACGAAATTGTCTATGCGCCTCTCGCGTATCCATAAACAATAAAATCAATTCAATAAGCAAGTGACATACGACCAGGAAGAGTGGTTTTACCTCGAACCACTGTCATTAAATTCCCAACACTTTCTCATTTAAATTCATAAATTTCCGGTGTAAATGTATTATATTTATTGTTAAACTGATCACGTTCGACCGATTGCACACACACACACACGCACATACCTAGAGACATACATTTTATGTCAATACATTTCAATATGGTGAATTATGAATGACATAGATGGGAGAAAGGAAGCGTAGTGTTGCTGGGTCAAAGCAGGATGCAAAACGGCGGGAATTGACAACATAAGAGTGATATAAAACAATATGGCGGAAGGACAATTGATTTAAATTTATATCGTAAGAAAAATTGTATCGTCCAAGGAAAATAGGAAAATGCGTTGCGAAAAAGTTTTTGACGACCATTTGGTTATCCATTTGTTAAAATTGACAAATGATATTTAAAATGTTTGTTTATCTTTTCCTAAAACAGTTTTAGTATCAATTTTATGGGAAGTCAACGTTAATTATCTATTTCTACCTAAAAATGTCTCTGAACTATCAAGGCCTTTGAAGTAACATCCAGATCATAGCTAGATCTTTTAACTTTAACTTTGATTTATTTGTGGTACGAAGGAAAGCTTAAAATGGTAAATAATTGTGTAACCTTCCAAAACTATGTCAAAATAAATTAGCCGACCACCCATTATGTATCAATACAATTTTAATACCAACTCAATTGACCTCAAATTACGCTTTTATGCACAAAACTAGAATGTATAGAATAGAACGAATCCAAAACACTTTCAATTTGTGTACACAGATATATATTATAGTTTCTCGTTATTTTCTAGGTCAAAATTGTGTAATAACAAATTATATACTTGCAATCTTGTGTAATACTAATAAAGTAAACAAAATTTATCGGCAATATTATCTCTATACAGTATTTTTGCAAAACTAACGTAACGATTGCGTCAAATTGCTTCAACTAATCCAGTTTTAGAAGGACCATTGAATGCTACTTTGGTAGCCGTCACGAGGATCTCTACTAGTTGGTGGCAGGCAATGCAACGCATACAACAAAGAATTCCATTTTGCTACACAATAGAGCACACACGATGCTAAATTCACATTTCAAGTTTGGAATAAAAAAGAAAAGGTGTAGGCCCGCGGCCGCGCGAAATTCAAATATGGAACGCTTTATTCTGATTTTGTATTATTAATTCAAATTCAATTATTATTTTCAATTACTTACTTGCCGTGGGTCGCGAGGCGAGCTCTATGCGCTATTGTATGTAATATTTCGTTTTTTTATCGTGCCGAATGAAGTCTGCTTGAGTGTAGGCTGCAGAATTCAAATGAGCATAGGTACGAAGTACTAACGAAGAGGTACCATCTTCACGTAAAGGGAAAAAAAATGAAACATAACTTATCGTGTTTGTTTCTTATCAATTCAAAAATAGAAACATTGTCCGTATAATTAAACAGCACGAATGTAATGCAGCTACCTAATAATCACCTATCGTCGTGAGTGACGTCATTGAGCCAGTTTCGACATTCGTGCACATTTTTCAAACAAACAGACAGTCCCGTATCAACGTAAGATTAATGATCTCACTAACCGTACGAGTCAAATTTCGCAACGTACAAATTACCGGTTCAAACCGATTTGGTCATAAACAATTCATCTACCAGATTATAGAAAAAATATATAACATCGACATAGAAATTATGATAGTTATATCACTATTCTAAGAAGCGTACATTTACCTAAGTTTCATAAAGTCGAAATTTCTAGAATACCAAAAAGGAGTAACAGACGCGAGTTAGTAAACAGAGCTGTTATTATAACAGAAGGGGAAAAAATCTACGAGGTCATTGACACAAGAGTGTTCCCAGCCACTCGAATGTTTTATAGAGAAAACACTTCAAAACGAATATTACTATTTCCATACTTTAATTACGTACTTAGACACCCACACACACATACGCACACGAGTAATTATAAGATAAACATATGGCTTTTTAAGCGCACCATCATTTTTTAAGTTTGATACTCGTTTGGAATATTGGGTTACTTTCCTGTGCCTGCGGTTACAGTGAATCTTTCACTTGAAAAAATAAATACACGCTGCGTATTCGGTGAGTGTATGCAATGTAACTTACTCATCCCTAACAATAACGCAGTATTATTAATGTCTACTCTAAGAAAAAATTATATTACAAAAATAATTGCTCATTGTATTTTTCCTATGGAAATGTTACTGGCATACAACATACAACGCAACAGGAAAAAGAACTCGTTCGACATTCAAATTGGAATAGAATTTGAATAGGTACACGATTGTCATTGGTTGACAATCAATCATTATGGTTTTTGAAATTCCTCGACATACGTGAGGTTCGATTTGATCAGTAACGAGAGAGTGGCCAGTTTTTTGTATCTGATATAACCCATAGACATTGTTTTTTTTCTATTCTTAAATCCTGTTCTCCTCGGTGCGTTTTGTTATATTTTGTGTATTAAACTATTGTTGTTTGACATTCGCAAGAGGAGAAATTGGCAGTAATTTATTTGATCGAATACATTTTTGAATAGAGATTATATGTTGCGATTATTTGCATTGTTTTGAATATCAAGAATAGCATACTATTATGCCTCTAAATTATTTAGTTAATAATAAAAAAGGGGTGTTGTTTTGCAAAAACTATAAACCACTGGTTCCTAGATTTAAATTTTATGATCACTAAGAAACTTTTCCTAACAGAGAAAAACAAATATAATATCTACTTGAAGCATACTCGTAAATGTTGATCTATGGAATCGTAAGATTTTACCCATCGAGTCACAAGATTGAGGCAAACACTCTGACTGATGTCGCCAGTTAAAGTTTACATTTCTCTACATTATGTATATTTACATTAAGAATTAGAAATGACTAACGTAGGTACTTAAATGAAGATTTTAATAACAATAGTCTCTAAAGCATTAAAGATGGCGCTTGGAAATTTTGAAATGTTTTTTTTAGGGACGATAATAATATTGTAAATTTGATACTAGAAATAGAGATTACTGTAGAATGAGTCGAATCCTAATTAATCCCTCCTAAGGAAATTTGGTATTAAAAAAAAAAAGATTACATTTTGAAAATCCTGAAACTAGCCCAAAGATGATAGCACATCATTCTTAAAAAGGTATTATAAAAAGTAAAAGCATGATACATCTAAATTTCTGTTGCCAGTTTCAACATATAAGTAGTTAATTCACTTTACACATACAAACATACAAAATTAAACGTATTATTACACTAACTCGACGACGCCCGAAGGCATTACGGTATAAATGTTGCTCCAAATGTACACACTTTCAAAGATTTCTGATTAGAAATCCAACATTGATGGAAAACAGTTATTATTCGGCCATTATTGGTTGTTAAGACTTTTTTGTCTATGATGTGAATAGTACTTAATTTGAATTTTTGTAATATGCATCGTAACATTTTTGTCTATGATTTTTAAAGGTACTTATCCACGAAATTTAAATTGTTTCCTCATTCCAATTTTAAAACGAACTCGAAATAGGTAAATCATTTTAACTTAAAAAAGACCGAGAGCAAGATTTATTAAAAGAAAATGAATTGAGAAATAAAAGCGTCTCGCTTCATTAAATTTCGTTATTATATAACAAATTTTAATGCAAATTGTTAGTTAGCAATAATATATTTACATTGACATAATAAAGTCCGCTTTAAACGAGCCAATGCTATTCACATCATTGCGGGACGGAGACGACACGATTGAGATTTAACATTTAACTTATTTACCTATTAACTTTCAATTCATTTAGTTAAATAATCATATCAATTAGTACTGTAATTCATAACTCGATAAAAATTGGTGTGAAGTATAAAATATCAGCAGGATGGCTGGATCATAAGGTATTAGTTAATTGAAAATTCAGAATATAGAGCCAACACGTATTCATTGAATTGCAGGTTTTTGAGTTTTCATAGTTGTCACATCGAAATTGGTTTAATATTTTCTATCAATGATTGCGTCGTTCTCGTCCCGTCGCGATATAAATGCAAAAGTTTTGTTTATGCTAATGAACGGGCAGCCCGCTGCTGGCCGGTGTGAGCTTTAGGTATATCGCGTAATTGTTTGCGATAAAGTTCACTATCCCGCGATTGATTGTATTGACAGAAATCTGTATATTTGTTATAATTTGTGGTTTTAAACACGTGGGCAAAGGTACGGTTAGTAAACAATTTTATTACACAGAATTCAAGGTAAATGGTTTGATTGAATCCTACAATGAGCTTCAGAATCACTTCAATTGAGTTGAGAGCCAGAGCTTCCTTCCTTGTGTGCTTATCAATTTCGGCGTGATAGTAACCTACAATTATGGTGGGATTGTGGTCAAACAGCCTATGCATAGTAAAAAAAAGGTCCAGGTCCAGGTCAATTTTTATTTTTGCTAAAAAATATTGGATTAGTAGCCTTAGCTTAGCTTTTATATAGTGTACGTTAAGGGTCATTTTTATTTAACATATAATATTTTTGAAAATAAAAAATAATAATTAATCGGTACTACCACTCGTTAGTCAAACACAATTACCACTCGAATCATTAATCGTACTATCGAATAAATACCTATCCGATTTACCGACAGACGTGACGTCACAACGTCACGACGTGTGTCACACGTCACGTCAACAAAAACAGAATAGTTTTTGATCTATGGCCGCCACTGCCGACTAAATCCCCATGTGATCGATTCTGACACTGCATGAAATTAATTAAGCGATGTGGCTACACTATGTACCGTAGTGTAATTATTTACAGTAGCTTAAAATGTAGTTTAAGCATGCCATGTAAAAGCCATCGTATTCTTTTTTCAAAATCTATTTGACAGCTTAGACGTTGCGTTCTTGTTAAAAATATTTATTTATTTCGTCCTTTTTTTAGTAACTATGAGTTATCAGATCCGATCATACCCTAACTTCTGAATTGGGTTTCCTAGTAAAACGAAATGAATAAAAAATAAATGGGATCAAATTATGAAAATTTGAGTTACTGTAAAAGAAAGACATTCATTACAATCCAACCATAATTTTAACATTGGAGTTATTTCCATGGATAGGCAATAAATAAGTTTTTTCAGTTATTTAGAGCTATAATTATACCACCTTACAGTTAGCTTTTTTTTTTTATTACGTCCTCCTCAACGCGGACTTCAAGTAGCCCGACCATTGACGCACTGCTAATCTTTTATCGACTGTGGCAAGAATGTGTACAAGTAGCAATACCGACGTTACTTCTGTATCTCGGTCGTGGATCTGACTTACTATTATTTTGAGAAGTAATTATTAATGTAAAGGCGGTTACCGAATTTCAGGTCGCTGCAGCACGGTCTATCGAGGTCCAACAATGAGTTAATGAATAATAGAAAACTTGGACTGTCGCAAGTAGCTGATATCTGTATAAGATAAATGATGAATGCGTTTTCGGTACATAGGTTTTTTTTTTTCAAGTAATTATCGATGGAATTTGTGGTGGGTACTTTCTTTTCGGCCGCGTTGGGACAGTTTGATTTAGTTGATTTGTCGCTCTATGTCTATTGATATCGACTAAATACTAAAACTCTACTTACATTTACTTATCTTGTGATTAAGTCGATATTTGACAGTTCGATTGTATGGGTTGGTAATAGTTATTCTTTAGTAGGTATAACTTTACTATTTTTACTAAGACGCTCTCATATCTTATGTGGCGTTTCAGTATTTTGTTTTTTGACCCTTATGAGTGGTTAGATAGGGGATGTTTCTACATTGACTCTTTTATCTTATGTCTTTTTTTACATGGAAGATGATTTAATTACTGGTAGGTTTTTCAATCAGGAGTATTGAAGAAGAAATATTGTTTGTGCGTAAAATTCTTATGTGTCCAAATAAATTGGAAAGCGAGATACCATAGCCAATTTTTCCATGTTTCGGTACTTAATAACTGTAGGGAAAAAGTTGGAGTAGAAGATTACTTCGGGAAAGAATCCATTGGACACCAAGTGAGTCCACTTTATTCGGAACTCCGACGTAAATTTGACAAAAGAATTTCATGAACGTATAAATTCGACATGTCTGGGACCCGAAGTCCAATCGGCGCACATCGGCTTTTCATACTTCGGTTGGATTCGGAGAAACATCGGGTTTTTGCACGCGCACAGATCGCAACTCGCTCAATTACCGACGAAATTAATGATTGGACACAATTTTTTAATGTATGTGTACACACACACACACTCACACACATAAAATGTATTATAAAGGCAGTGGGATCTTACAATAGGATTACATAGCCATAAATGGAACGGAATAACCAGTTATGACTGCTTATGACTCTTCTATACTTGTTCCTTAACATTTTTGTTCCTTTTGTTTTGTATGGGATTGTGTTCATGCATTTTAATTCGGTCTTAGGGACTACAGTCCACCATGATTCATATTAAATCCGCTCGATTTAAGCTGTGTCTTCGGCTGCTTTATATTTAAAATTGTTTCATTCATTCTTATATAAATTTTAGTTATTAAAGACTAAGAGTATATAAATGTGATGCACACTGTCAGTGAAAAGTGGAAATGAAGTCAGGATGCGGAAAGCGCAAAGAGCGACGGGTAGTTATATAGTAATTTTTAAAAAATGCTTTTTTTTTAAAAAACATGTGTCATTAATGTAAGTGTTTAGATTGTCATAAAACGTACTATACGTGGTGTTTCATAAGATTTATTAAATTAGAGGGTAAATTGAATTTTTTGGATAAAATTTGCAATCGTTTGACATTGATATAATGAAGGACGGATGTGGAAGAGAACTCTACCAAACATAGTTACTGACGTTGAAGTTGGTACACAAACAAACATACATACGGAAAGAATACAAAATTCCATTATACAATAATTATGTAGTACCTATTAAATAATCTATGAGTAACCCAACCCATTAGAAACATAAAACGGAAGCTCCATAAAATCATGTCAATTAGAAATAAATTTTAATAAACTATGGGAAATAAAAAGATTGAAAAAAAGGCACCGATTTGGATACATTATAAAATTGCTGGCCGGATCGAACGAGCCAATATTTCAAATTAAAAACAATTCAAATCAAATCTTTGAATTCTCGTTAGAGCAGGACGCCCGTAGGGTTGATGACCCGATGAAATGTCAGCACGTGTTTATCTCTTTCAGTCATTATTTAAACATGTACCTCCATCCCGCTCTCCCAATGAGATGTTGATCTTGATACGTCACATTTTTAATAAACGAACTTCGTATGACATGGCGCACGGAAATTCGTTCCAATGATTAATATGGCCGCCGTCGACCGTATAAGAAACTAATATACTTTGTTTTTAAATGTTATTAGAAATATTGATAGTTTCATGTCATTGCTCGTGTTGTGATCACCCGATAAACGATACGAAGATAGAAAGTATCACAGAACCAAATTGAATGCGAGAGAATAGCGTGTAGGCAGTAGACGCAAAAAAACTTAATCTGAAACGTCTGTACATTTACAAATCTGAGCTATTATATGCTTTAGCATGTCTTTGTAAAGTTGATAAGCTCCTACGCGGATACATGTGGAAAGCTAATTTTCGCATCACCGATTACTAATTAAGTAGTACGTTGCCTGCAGATGGACCGCTTCAGTAATATAATCTTGTCGCCCGGAGCGTTTCGTACATTCATACAATTCGGAATCTCATTTTAATTTTGACATTAATATGTGCGGCGGACATGTACAAAACAAATGAATAACGACTGGCGAGATCCCGACAAAAAACCTCAAAGATGCTGTACTAGACATCATACTGAGCGTGTTTCATTACAACTCAAATAAAAAGTTCATATTTGACGTTTAACAAATTGTTCCTTTTTCAAATCGACCAATGAGACCATTGTGTTCGCTCCTAATGGCGTGTTCTATTTTCAAATCTCATTCTCTTTTCAAATCTCGCTCGCCTTTCAGATTCATTCGAATTTGGAATGCGTCGGTTGGATATGTACGTTTTCCCACACGACTCTTTTTTTCAAGTGTCTTTTTAAATGAGTTGATTAATAGGATGCTATGTTGGCGATGATTGTTCTTGCACTTTACGGCTGTGTACGAGATGTAGCAACATTGCATGGCGTGTCCTCAGTTCCATAGACAAGATACCCTCAGATATAATTACCACTCTCGACTTGATAGAGTGGAGCCTATAACAAAAGTGAAACCTCGATGATTTATTGTCATCAAATAAATTGGCAACAAGTTTGTGAGCGGGTGGGCAGAAAGTATTAAAGTTTTAATCTAAAATATGCATCAACAAAATCCCCAGAATGGCCAAATGTCGCGTCGCGTATCTATCCGAGCGGGAGATATTGCCAAAATGCATAAACATCAAAGGGGTTTTTGTTCAAAAAAGATTTAAAATTGAAGGGCGCGTCCCCATATAGTAAGTCCCCTCCCGCTTTTTTATTTTTAGTTTATTTTTTGGAAGGGTTGTGTAAGTGGACGCAGGGACCGATGGAAAATTTGACACTAACACTCACAAAAAATAGGGTGAAACTTTGCATGTTTGTGTCCAAAATAGTTTTCGGGGATTAGACGCCATTTTTTAAATCAATATTAGTTAGCTATGCAAATGTAGAATAATGGAACACGTGCGGCTATTCAAGCAATCATATAAGTAATATAAGTTGTGTATTCATATTGGTACATACCTACTTCATTATAAAAACAATATAATTCAAATAATAGAAGGTACTGGCAAGTAAAAGAAAAAAATATCTTTTTTTTTTTCTGAAGTAACTCTGCAAATGCGTTTGGCATACGTAAATAAATTAAACACAATGTATATGTATCTTAACTCTTAACAAATAAAACACCATGATGTTTGTTGAAAAGATTGAGGCCACCCGTTCCGTGATTCGACCAATTCAAGACCAAATCCGTACCAATTGTCGTCAGAGACGCTTTTATCAATAAAAATAAAAATCTTCGAGGAAGTCACCAATTTGTAGCAACGTTTTGACGAGGCGCTGTTCGCTGTAGTACAGATGAATTTCAACTTTATGTGTTAATGTTTAGAGTTATATTAGACTACAGTTACGTCGCGATAGATTGTGAAACCAATTAAATTAGTCCTTTATTCACATTTGGGATGCGTTTATTGGATGTAGGTACTTGTATATTTTTAATAAATATTCTCAATACATTTCAGGAATAACTTAAGAAGTCATAAAATGGTGATAACAATGTACCACAGGTACTACGACCTAAAGTTGCATTTTATAAGATATTGATACAAGGAAAAGAAGAATGAATATTAAAGATCAGACAAATTTTCAATTTAGAGTTTCCTGGAATTCAATGTTTTTTGTAGGTAGTTTAGGGACGCGCGTCCCATTTGCGAGATAAGGGATTAAAGTACCTCCTTAGTCATGGAAATTATGCTGCCAATATTAAAATACAAACCATAATTAATATGATTAAACAAAACTAATTTATTACTAAAGACACAAGTAATAAATAATAAACAGTACTTGTACTTGGGTGTATAATCATAATTTTGTATGCGAACCCTAATCGTTATTTATTATTCGTAACTTCATTACATATTTGTATTCATATCATATAAATGACGCAACTTTGCTTACCGAATTGAATGTTCATCGTATATAAGCAAAATATAATTTTATCAATTTATAATGGTGGATAGTTACACCAAAAACGGTTATAGAAAGTGGCAATAACATATTTTCACTCATACGTGAGCGGGAATCGAACCTTGGGACCTGCATACTGATTGCAGTTGAGTTATTGCGGCTTTTCCGACTAACGCATACGTTTCCACGACACGATTCCAATAAAAAAACGCGCGATTTTAAAATGGCGACGTGATAACTGCTGACGCATTTGAAAATTACATAATTTGATGTAATATGTAACTGTAAGCTTTTCGATCTTGCCTAGTAGCTTTTCAGGGGTGCATATAGCCTAATGAGTTTATCAAGACTGCCTTATCAATCGCTTATGCGTTTTTACAATCACTTTGGCATCGATTATATTTAGGTATCTATTTCACTTTCGAATGGGAAATTAAATCACTTTCGACGGCAAAGTGGTTTAGATGACGAGTGTAACAATAACCCAGAAGCAAGTATAAAGAATCAGTATTCAATGATCACGCATCCAGTCCCCATCCGCACCTATTGATGCTTATCCTCATAAAACAATATGTGCGGTATCCATTCCTTTAATGACACAAGCTAATAAGTCACATGTACCATTATAAATATCAATAAAAAATAGAAACTGACATTATGGACATCAATCCTCGTCGCCATATTGCCACTTGATTCCATTGTGAAACTTCAATAACGCGCATGCGTAGCCCGCATATTAAAATCCGACGCTCGAACTAAACTAACTACGAGCGAAAACGGGAAACAATCGGTCCGTTCCATATTTGAAATCACGCGTTTGAATATGGAACTATTTAAAATTTCGAATCCGTTGCGTTATCGCTGCGACGTGTTGGCGTTTTCTGATTGTTCTTTTTATTTTATTTTTGAGTTTCAACGGGGACGCGCCTATTACAATATCCGTTTTGTTTAAGCTTAGTTCTTTGCCGATGGTAACGGTTGACGGCTATATACGTTTTGCGCACTACGGTGCGATATGGACAATTTTCACGTTCGTTTATGGTTGTTATATCCTGCGTTGAATGCAAGGTGAATAGATTAATCTACTTTTACGTATAACTCTTTAAACCTTAAAAACGTAACTGCATCAAAAAATGCAGACTTGGTTATGAGCTTTAATATTTTTAGAACTGTCACTTCATCAATTATAATGTCAAGAAATATTAATGCAACAAAGAAGTTTCCATAACGAGTTACATTCTCGATTCGTCAAAAATTTTACTAAAAAGAGAAGAATAATCACATTGTTATAAAGTATCTCACGGTACAATCATCGGTTGATTTTTGGGACGTACCAAAACGTCGTACTTTTTCTGTAACTAAATATGGTATTCATAAAATCGCGAATGTTTTCGTAGAACGCACGCGATTACGAGCCGGGCGCGGAGACGCGGAGCGCGTTCCAAATTTAATTTTGTCACCGATAAATAAGATTTATGCTAAAGATGAAAAATTAAGGAAATACATATTGTTAAAATAAAATTTATTATTTTCGCTGATAAATAAATTTAAGGGTCATCTCAATAAAATTATTTTTTTCATATTTTCAAGTGCAGTTTAATGAACGATTCAATTCGGAATGTAACATTTTAACGTTTGCGGTTATCAGAACATTACCTACTTTGTTTTCATATAACAACCGCGATACAATGCAAGCGTGTTTATTATTTTTTAAGATTTTCACAAGATAACTTTCGAACAATAATATTACGTCTCGCGTAGTGTCCGGTATTCGGCCAGAACATAAATAATGTTAATGTCGTATAAAAGGCGTTTTTCGATGAATTTATTCCCAAAAACGTTCGCTTTTGTGGCGAAACCTCGCCCGGGAAGTATAAAGATGTTCATAAATTATTCATGACATATACTTTTGGAACTTAGTCACCGTTGCATTTTCGGTTAATGTCACTTTTGTGTTCAAATTTCGAACTTATACTTTTTAATTTTTCATCGTCCACCTTATATGGCAGTCATTAGTCGCCAGTATCGATTCATCTGTGTTGCCCAATCAAAATATATATTTTCTTAAATTAAAGCCTCGAACACATTGTTGCGGCTACAATCGACATCTAATCTCGGCGAACGCAATTATTAACGACAATTAACTTCGGAAACTGAGTTGAAAAAAAAAGAATTAAATACATCGTTTTGTGAATACAGACGGACAGACAAAGAACGCACTAAACGCAAGTCACTTCATACGAATTACCGCTGCTTTGTTTCAACGTTCGACAGACAAAAACACATTTTTTTTTATATCAATACAACTGTATTCGATTCTCAGATGTAATTATACACATTCGATTATAGTTATGAACGAATAATGCTTCGCTCTAATTAATGAGTCAATGCAGTGCCCCGAAAACAACTGTTAAAAAAGTTAATGCACTCAAGGAACTCTAAATTCAAAAATTTTATTGCATCTTATCGTAGTTTCATAAACGAGACATTTAACATTTTTATTTGTTAGGCCCGATTTTAAAGGCTAGTGATATCTGGCTGTTTATTTGAAATTAGAATTGATTTTGAATATAACCTATAAGGATTTATCCATTACTGAAAAAGTGGTCTTAACTATTTCCGACTCTACATACATATTTTGTAAATTAGCTAACAAAGTAGTTTAAAAACCCCAACTTTATTTAGAAAATAAAACTTTAAAGTTATAATTTAAACGTTAGTTTTGTAGGCGTATGGATGGCCGATCCCATATCTACACGAACAACGCAACGAGATTACGAAGGGGTGAGTCCAGTTCCATCATCAATTATTTTTGTGAACGCGCTCAGCTTTCCATTTTTTAAATAAACTCAGACTACCATTGAAGGGGAATATAATAAAATTACGTAGGGACGCTAGGGGCCCTCTAACTGGAAACGTGTTTTGAACCTTTTTTATGTTATGACTATGTTTTCTTATTGGATCTAGTTACCAATCATTCTCGGAAGAGATCGTGACAAACGTTGTATTTCTCTCGAGCCATTTGCGCGCCAATTTCTAAACATACCATCCCGCCAAATACCTGGAAATAAAAAAGAACAATGTTATTTAAATGCATTATTTTCAATCAATTTATTTAATACGCTTATTACATACACCACAATTAAGCAAAAATTTTTAACCGAAAGAACCGATCAATCGCTTCCAAATTTAAAAACTGATAGCTCACTGCAGCCGTGTTGGTAACTATCGATACAAAGGAATGGAACGAGCATGACGATTCAAATATTTTTAAAATGGAATATTAAGTGAAGCCATTATACGATCGAATGATTACTATTAGTCGGCAGGCAACGTGTTATTAAAAAAACGATGTTTCTGTACTATTACATAAGGATGACCCGATAATTTTAGTCCTGGTCTCTCGCCTTAAGTGAATAGTAATCGATAAAATATCGATTATAGTATCATAATAAGAAGACCCCATTTGCGTATCGGGGTCAACGACTTGCGTATGCTGGCTGCGTGTGATGCTATGCGTCAAGTGACCCCTTAATGCGACTTATTGGTTACTCATTTAAAGTGCACAGGCTGCCACAGACTGAATAATATGTCTCTTATAGCATCAATTGATTGATATTATACAGTTCTTATTGGTAAGGTTTTTGTTAATCTGTGTCTCTTCTTGTACGAACCTCACAAGGACCCAATTTAGTGTTATGAAGCAATAAACAGTAAATTGCCTGCTGATTATTTAAACAGCAGATATAAAGCTTTATCATCGAAACGTATCAAAAATATTATTAAAATAATAGAAAGACGGTTCGATCGGAGTGCAGAAGTGATCGATAATGCAGCCTATCTACGATGTGGAAACATCACTGTGTCATTGAGACCGCCTAATAGAAAACCGCCTACGCGCCTCCAAACAAAAACAGATCGCGGAGAGTTCCACAAAACATCATTAAATTCAATATTTCGTTTAAAAAGCACTCCACATATCTTGACCATTAATCACTAAAACTACCGACCTTCAAGGAGAACATCGGAATAAAATCGGCAATCGGAATAAAGCACTTAAAGCGAAACGTCATTATCGCACAACATAAATAAAAAAGGAAAACACTGAAATCGAACGCAAAAATTGAATATCAGAGTCGATTTAAAACAGAATACGAATTTTAAAAATACGAGCACGGCCGAGCGGCATTAATTAAAAATTCTCGGTAGAATATTCAGAAATAGAATTCGCATTCGAACGCTCCTTGTACGGATCTGGAGTTTGAATTTGGCAGGAACAAAAGGAGGAGAGCGCGGGAGCAACCCTTTTAGCGCTGATAATCTGTTCTTCGACCGTGTTGCGTTCCCTTTTTTTATTTGTTGTCACTTTTTTGTCCGAACCGAGATTGTACACAACATTCTTTACTTCGAAACGGAGCTTTTTAAAACTCGCCTCAAGATTTATTTCTTTTTTATACGCTTTAATAACGAGTCCCCGCGTCCGATTTAATTGACGAATGGTCACGAGCAAAATGAACGAACAATTTTAGAGGTCAATTTTAACTTGATATTTCGAAACGTGGTCTTATTATTAATTAATTACTAATGCCTTATTTTGAGATTGAATCGATTGAATGGGTAAAATAAGAAATGCAACTATCCATTATTTGAAATTGGAATTGAAAAATGAGCCTGGTTCCACGTTTTAAATTGCTACGAAATATAAAAATAGAACACAATCCTTCCGCCCTCGGTCGGTTAGTGCTTTACATGAAATATTATTTTATGGAATCAACATCTGCGGCCGCGGGTATGTGTGTGCGTGAGTATTATTCCGAACTCCGAACTTCGTGAAGTGAGTGCTGTCGAGGGGTTTATGTACACAAGTGAAATTACTTAAAAGTAACATGCTTCAAGTGGATGGGAATGTTTTCAGAACTCTAATTTCTTTTCATGTTTTAATTTTAGTACCACGTGTTCATATGCAACGCCAGAAGTTAAACTCATAAATATTAAAGCCAAGTACCTAAGTATCTCAATTAGAATTATTTTTATTTAAGTTAATGTCTATGATCTTATTTTCATCTATAATAGTATGTAGCTAATTTAAAGTCATGTCGCAAGTGCAAGTCTATAATAATAGTTTAAAGATCTGTCCTTAGGGTATGCCTTCCCTCATCATCGTCATACCTATTGCTAAAGCATGATTGCTGAACAAGAGGGAGGCTCTTAGTGGTATTAGAGTCAGAATATAATAGTGCTTGTGAAGGCCTATAAGAATAAATAATAATATTTTATTTTGTACTAGTATCATCTCCTTTAAACTCGTAGGTATATTTTTCCTAAAAATGAATCATAATAAAAATAAAATAAAATGATGAACGCGCTAGTTCCCTCTCGCATCATAAAATTCATTTTACAATCCGTCCGAATCGTCAAATCACTCGTCGCGGGTTCATTTTTATAAAATTGGAACGAAAAGTGAAACCCTTCCATTTTTAAATTGCTTTCGTCATGGCCGTCTCCCTTTGCCACTATTATTCAATGCAACAACAAAACGTGGATTATTTTTTTATTTTATCACAAAGAAAAATGGTTTTTGAACTGTGTATTTTGATTATAATACCGCTCAAATTTATTTAGTTGAAATTTTACGCAGTGACAGAAGAAAGACATAACCAAAACAAAAATAATGTTTTAAAATTAGGAACGTCACTTTCCTTAACACCTTTCGAATCCCTCCATATACCTTCCGATTTATTCCAATCAGATACTAATTATTATACTAATTATTATTGGATAAAATTCTAAGAGAATAATAGATAGAGTAATTATCCTGATTTTTTGAACAGTCTTATCATCAATCGTAATCTTATACACAAATTTTGCAGCTGGAAAATATCATTGAGTATTTTACCATAAAGTATTGAGGGAATGCTACTTAAGATCGGTAAGTCTAAAAAGCGCTTAAAAACTCAAAGGTTTAAAATTTATGTTGAATTTTATACCAATAATAAATTAGTAAAGAGTCACAAAAAGCTTTAAAGCGCTGTCTAAATACTTTACAAAAACCAAGTTATATTGTGAGAACTGCTCAGCTGTGTTAGTTTTGGGATTACCAAACCGTTTTTACTTATTACCCTCCATTTTATATTTAACTCTTTTGACTATTTTAATATTTCTGGAAGCAATTTTTAGCTTCAGGGCGAGGGTGTTCTCATAAAAGGGGTTTTAGTTATATTTTTAATGTTATGTTCTTTTATAACATGCGGGCGGCGCACGACGGAATACATTTTTTGAATTGATTGCATGAATTGTATTGAAGGGTTGACGTCCTGTTAAGGATTTTTGAAGCGCTTATTTAAATACAGCTCTTTGTGCATTTTTTGTGAATTTAATTTAAAATGGTTTTCATTTAAATATGTAGGTAGAATTTTATTACTATGACTTCGTTTTTTTTAAGGAGCTAACGATGTGATACTGAAAATTATTTATAGAAGAAATAATAATGTTTTTTTATATATTTGATTTTTAACTTTAAAATTCAATAAGTATGTTGGTTTGGATCGGGGTGATGATAAAATTAGAATAATGACTTAACATTTTGCGTGATCTATAGAAACAAAGACGTTTTGCATAGTTGATATCTAGTTACTTATATTTATATGAAACGAGCTTCCGCCCCGCGGTTTCCCCGCGATCCCTTATAATTAAGTTTTCTGAAATTGTCCAATTTTCTTAATATTTCTTTCAAAGTCAAAGCCATTTATTCAGTTTGGGCCCTAGGAGGGCACTTATGAATGTCGAACTTACTGAAGTTACCACCGGTTCGGAAGTCAGCCTTCAACTGAGAAGAACCGGCAAGAAACTCAGCAAGGTTACATTTTTTTATTTTTTTTTATTATCTGACTATTGGCTATATTTTTTCAAAAACAGCAAAATGTACAATACAATATGCAATTAAAACAAAGACGTTTCCTTAAGAACTTTCTACAAAAGGATTAGAAAACATGTCGTTCTCAAGTTATAGCGTGATCAAGGGAAATAAGGATTAATTTTTATATATATAGATAGACTAGCTTCCGCCCCACGATTTCACCCGCGATCCCTTATTATTAAGTTTTCCAAAATTTTCCACTTTTCTGCGCAATTTGCTTAATTTTTCTTTCACTAACAACCTTTTATAAAGTATTAGAAAACTTTAAAAATAAAGATGAATGAAATTGGTAAAGTTGTTCTCAAGTTATGTGACCAAGGGAAATAGGGACTCATTTTTGACCAAGGGAAATAGGGATTTATATAGTCTAGCTTCCGCCCCGCGGTTTCATCCGGTTTTCTAAAATTTTCCAATTTTCTGCGCAATTTTCTTGATGAGGGTACTAGAGTCTAGATTACTTCAATAATCAAACTAGATCACTTATTCCATTTGCCAGAAAATAAAACTTCTGTCAGACAACAAAAGCACATCCTCTATGAACATGTCGTATGATTTATTCTACAATTCAAATAAAGAACACAATAAAAACAATTAAATAAAATGACTTGTCAACATTATCACAAAAAACATAACCCTTCACAAATTAAAATCGAATAAAAACCTACGTGTACGGAAAAAAAGGAAGCGATCGTTTTCTTAGAAAAAAACAAAGAAAAAAAGCAGGGTGAATGTCCTTGTAAAGGGAGGAGCACATGTGGCGTACAAAAGTGGCGGGAACTTAAAACTGTTCCAATTTCAAAGATGGTTTCTCACCATGAGACTTTAGTATCGACGTTTTGTAAGCAGCAATGAAAAGCGAACATTGTGTCAAGTTAGTTCGATATTTGAAAAAGGAAGTTCAAAAGAACACACGTTGTCGGTGTCATAATAATATTACGTATTAGACGTTAACGATAAAAAAAAGATTTGGGAAAATTGTACAGATGTGTTTAACCAAGTCTTTTGAACGTTATTTATTTAAAAACTTGTGCTCATGCTTATTAAAATGGAATTTTAAGGCGGTAATAGCTCAGTTTTAGTGACGTCGATGGCTAAGATTAAGGTCGTGGGTTTGAATCCTAGCGCTTGAGGTTTTGGTGAAGGAAAAAATCGTGAGGAAAGGTGGTGGTAAGGTACTTTGTAACCTACCCGCCTGGCTAGCTACCACCCTCAAGTTGAAAATCTGTCGCGAAACAGCTTCGGGTGTGTTCCGGTAGCTGCACTTGAGAGCTCGTTCCTTCTAGGCTTTGTGGCTTATCACCTTCGGCCACATCGTAGAATATTTTAAATAAATTAACTAGAACTAAAATTAAAAGGTAAATGCATATAACACTGCTTAGGGAAATAATAGCTCAATGATAGTGATAATTTCGTTGCGAATTGAATTTATTATACTCAACTCTAACGAATCTTTATATCAAAAAAGTAAAAAAACTCCTCTATATGTTTTAAAAGATCATTCCCACTCAACAACTACAACAATATTTACAGTCTGAACATATTGCCAAGACGTGATTAGTAATGATTATATCTTCATTAATAAACCTCTAATAGGTACCATTCCTAACTAATAAACTTGTCAAATCAAATATTAAACAAGTATTTGTCTAGAATTACTTGTAATCTCTCTTGTTTACGAGATAAGTGTTAATAAAACAGCTGTAAACACTTTATGATGCCACCAACAATAAACACTGCAATTCCCACTTTGTTACATCTCTGGATCTGGCGATTTATTAGAATCAAAATTATTTAATCAATTTTAGTTCTTGTCTCACGAACATACAGATGTAATTTCAATGTTGTATGTACATATGTAATACTTATACTTAATTTCTTCAAAACTGAGCATAGATAAATAAGTTATTTTATGTTTGCAAGAACTGCAAGTACTTAGGCTAGACTTCATAAACTTTAATCTGCGGTTAATTTGATATTCTCATCATTATTAAAATTTTAAAATTAACGACTGGTTAAATTTGGTGAACTCCAGCCATAGTTGACTTAATAACAATTCCAATTATGTCAAATTCAAATATTGGAATTACAAATATTCCAATCATGAAATAAAATTGAACGATTTTTTAAATGGTTACAAGTAGCCAGCATTCTGGAATTTATGTTTTTTTTTTTAAAAAAGGAACATGGAGCGTAGAACAATAATTTGCTAATAGAGGAGTACCTACCTACGTTCGGCGACTGCAGCCGAACGCGGCAGACGTCTGGCTATTTGCAGCCGATGCGTTTTGTTGTTCCAATTCACAATACAATTCACAAATGTTATGTTACGAGCAACGATTTTTATTTTAACTGTTGTTTTATAATATTATATGTTAAATTATTGTTGTATAAAATCATCTAAGCAGCTTTTTTTTTTCAGTATTTGGTTTAGGTATGCAACCAATCTTAAAAAAATATATTAATTTTAGTCCGAGCATTGGACGGAATCAAAATGAATATAAGGATTAAATGAGGTACCTACTAGAAAAAGGTTGAAATTTAGTTATAAAAAAAATATTCAACCTGAATATGGTTGAATATTCGTTAGTCAGGAAGTCGGTAATTTCTATAAGCGAAATTACATTATTAAACCGTCAATAATCTTCTAATGAAAGCGTAAATCCACACCAGGTACGAATTCAGTGTGAAACTGAGACCGATAAATAACAACAATTATATCGTCGCGAGACCTAAAATAGTCTATAATATTAATTAACCTGCGTACGTCGCGTATTTCATTTTAATCGGAGTTTCTCGTTTTCGCACAACGCGCGGGAATGCGCACGGGCACCTGTCCCGCACTCTGTTATGTCACGCACTTTGTATGCATGACGGGATTTTCACAAGTTATTGTATTGTATTGTTATTTTTTTGCATATGAACGTATCAGTTTTATGACAATACGTGGACGCTATTGACACCTAGCGACGGCGATTTCCGTCGTTTTTTTGGGATTGTACATAATGAATAAGAATTTAAATTTTAGATAAAATATTCGTATGGAATGGTTGTAGATACTTATAGTAATAAATTACGTAGTCCATCATAAAAGACAGAAAAAATATTTGTCTAATTAAAGATCATTAGACACAATAAAATCGTGTGTCCACTGCACGACAGTGCACGATAATAGACTACGCGGAAAGCAAAACGATAAATCTGAGCGCATTTTTCGCAAACGCATAAAATCCAAACGCACCTATTATTGAATCGCGGCGACAATTACAAAAGTATGCTCATCCCACTCTGGCTGGATACATCGATCTCGTTCTATCGGTGCACGCGCCGCTATTGTGTCTGGCGCGACTCCGCGAGGACTGTCCACCTCTCTCCCCCACGATAGCTCTGTCCTTGTCTAACGCATGTCAATGCAGTTTATTGTAGACGTTAATGGCTCTGATTACAAATGTAAATTTTCAGCGCGCGACGGCGTTGGTCGGTTTTTTTCTGTTCGATTTCTCTTTATGGTATTAAATTGTAGCAGAAATTAATAGCTTGCCTTTACAGTCTTATAGTTCTTATATTTTATACAAAGCATAAAAGCTCTATTGTTAACTTCGATGAGGACCGGTTTTAAATCAAAAATATTGAACGGCGGTAAGTCGTGAATTTATCTCTGGGGGAATTGATTCTAGATTAAACGAAGCTTTAGATTCCGGCTCGACGGATGCATTAAACATGACGAAATTATTACACGTAATGTACATTAAATGCTCTAAAGTAATTTGTAATGGACAATGATTAGTTAATCTCAACAAAGCGGTCGAACCCAATGCAACTTAGACTAAAATAAAATAGTATAGAGTTAGTTACGTATGGCGTCGGCGTACTGACGGACAGACTTACCTATTATTCGCATATCAGGGCACTTTATTTATAAAACCCACCCATTATTATGTGAGACATCCTCCGTGTTAATTTCAAACTAATTTGTGTTTGTCGGGGGCGCATCACGGTTCTAGTTAAGCTGGTCACAACCACAACGGTTTCCCAACCGAATACCGTTCGTAAAAGATCTCACACGGCTGCCAATTTTCAGAAAGACAGAGCTAAAATAATTGCTGCAAACGCGCCCTATTTCGAGCCGGCGCACTACAGTTTAGATAGATTTGATTCTAGAACATTATCATCCAACTGTTTGTTTTACTCATCCAGTGTTATTGGCCGGAACGGGAATTCAAATTTGTTATTTTTTGTTATTTGCGAAAATAGAATTGTATGTTCAATTTTATTATTATTTGAATTCTTATTCATGGCTAGCTACTTTTTTTAATTGGCATTGTGCAGTTTTTTTATTTTGGATATTCTAAATTCAAATCAAATTGCCTCGATATGACCTGGAAGTATATAAATGATAATAAAGACACATAGGTACCTACTCAGCTTTGCGAGCTTAGCGACAACGCTGACTGTCATTGCGAAGAATGACGGCTCATTATAATAGTACCAGGAACAAAATGTTTATTTATACGCAGAATAATTTTAATGAACATTTGTCTGTTTTGAAGCACGTCTGTGACACCTTAGATAATATAATAGCCATGCAAATGAAATACTTCTTAACGACTCTCATTATAAACAGCCATTAACAAGCGAAACACAAATAAAATAATATTCTCATCACATCAAACACATATAGCCTATAAATCGGAACAGTCTCCGTGAAATTTGGCAATATGTCACATTGGCAATGCTACAATATACAGAATACAGAATGCAATTTCTGTTTACTTGCATTTCAATTTTACAATATTTAATGCGTCAATGGCGTGACTTTTTTCGTCATCTCGTTACTAAAATAGTCTATGGTGTACGAACCACAATGATCAATGATACATGTTATCTGAAACACAAACGTCATAAAGTGTAAAAATTTACTAGTGTAACCTTAATAAAGTGCATGTAAGCAGTAAACGTCATCGAGGACTCGCATTCAACATCGTAATCTTTATGGACACTCGACTCGATGCCGCGATGCAAGCGCGAGACGAAACTATCGGTCCACGCTCATATTTACAGCAATAACCAGACGCGCCAACAATTACATTTGCACACAATAACGTTCAACGTCGAGAAAGAAAGCAATATAATCGGCTTTTCTAAATTCGAATACAAAGCGACATACGAAATACGAAAATGTATCAGCCAATAGCGCTAGAGCGTGTGCCAAAATGCCAACCAGCGACAAACAATTAGGAATGCGCTCTATTCCAAATTCAAATACGAACGCCGCATTTGAATTTGGAATAAATTAAAATTGTATCTAACAATCAAGTTTATCGGTACGCGACACGTAGGTACGACTTACGTTATGTCGTGTTCCAATTTTAAAATCCTTCAAATTATGCAAGGGTGTGTGTACATTTAATTAAATTTATAAATAGGTGAGAGAATTTATTCAGCGGCGTATTTATATATTCTTCTAAATGTCACGGGAACAATGGAGTGTCCGTGTCTATTTAAGATTGATGAGTAACAAATAATCCCCGTTGTTGTTGGAAGGCGGAAAGTCACTTGCGTAACGTAACGTTTGGAACACTCGTATGAGAATGTCAGATTACGGCTGGTATTATTTTCGGTAAACGATACGTATCTCTTGTCTGTTCGGATTCGACGTTGCGTTTAATAGTTTAAGTATAGTAAGTATTTGGTCGGCCGCGGACTAATCTTGACTGGCAACGCCGATTTCACTCAGCGATGATCGGATCTAATTTTATTTAACGACTCCGCCGCGTTGCAAAATTTTAAACGAAAATCGTGATTGAGTTTTTAAAAGTCAAATTATTATCTGGGACTCTTAATCACCGCTAAAAGTCGTCCTAAAATACTCCGGGCGCATTCATCAAAAATAAGAAAATAATTAATACTCGGTTCGGAACGAGAACGAAACATTTAGAACGGACATAACAATAAAACAATACACCGCTCGCAAACCGAAACAAAACACAGAAAAATATGAATTCCGATCGGAACGGTCCCGTGGAAACAAAAGATGGCGGATTTAATGAAATGAAATAAAATATAAATTCCTTTTGCAAGCGAGAATTCTTACATTTTTAATTTGGTACCGCGGAATGGGGCTAAAAACGGTCAAATTCCAGATTCATAAGCGAGTCTGGCCGGATCACGGATGGTGATTGAGAGCGCCACTCGAGTGTCTTCAACGAAAAACGAATATTCATTTTTATTGAAAATCAATGCAGCCTGGCACAGGCGTGGAATTTTTATAAATTCTTAATTACTTTTCCGTTTACATGAATTATTGAATTTCACGTTCGGTAGCTATAAATCACGAAGCGGGTTAATTTCATCATTTAATTCCATTCCAGTCTTCAGCTCGTTATTGCGATCGATGTATTCCTATTTAGGGTATTATTACTCTTGTTGGTTACATTTTTCCATTTTCAAACTTGCTAAATGTGTCTCTTTACCTAATATTTCATTTAAATTTACCTATTTATTTTCTTCCATTTACGGATTGTATCCCATAACCAAAATTAAAATTGAATAGAACTTTTTATATACACATTCCATGAGTAAAACCATTTTAGATATACCAGCATAACGATTTTAAAATCGACACCTTTCAATTGACAACAGAGTTAATAAGGATAATAAATTATTACAAGATTTGAAATAAATTACTGCAGACTTACAATTATCTCAAAAAAAAAACATTTGTGTATCAAACATTTTATAAATCATTCCAATTCAAATTCAAAATTAGAACGATTTATAACAAAGCTTCCACAAACACCAATTACGATTTTCCAAATGTTTCAGACAATAACAAATTGATCAATTACACCAATTTCAATATCAAAACTAAGAATATCAAAATTTACCAGATGTCTTCCCAATATTGAAAATAAACAGACGCGCTGTATGAGTTCCAACGAGATGACTAATTCTTACGAATTGTTTATTTGCTTAAGCGTTTTATGAGTAAACCGTGTCGGTTCCCAGACCGTTTTATGTATATTTAAGTAATAATATCGTTTATCTGCTTTCCTATGGCTGGGAGACGTGAAAAACACATTGACAAAATGTTTGAAATTTAAGATAGTGTAAGAAGTGACTAGTGTAGATGACGGAATGGCATATATTAGCATAGATATATTAGAGTACATCCTTAAAATTTTAACTCCAAGGTACCTACGGTGCCGCTGACATTCCAATTTTAATAAAAAAAATTGATCAAAATTTGAAAAAATCTATTTAATGTTTCCAAAACTTTAATAGACTGCTATTTCTGTTGTCAATTCAGGATGAATAGACTTAGACGTTAAGATTTCGATGTCTCATTAGCTATTTAAATTCAGTGACACATAGATCGTAAACTATAGTCAATTGGAATTCCCTTTGCATTAATCGAATTTCCTTGGAAAAACAATTGCCAGTGTCAAATGAATACGATGCTTACTGCATTTATTTCTATTTTAATCTAGACATCCCGAGGTTCTTTTACTTCAAACCTTTCTAATGCTTTCTACAAATACTTTGGGACTAAGTAATGTATAACAATTAAATATTGCCAGTGAGACTAAATACATCATTTAATGTAATACATCTAAGTTGGTTTGGAATAGAGTACTAATTGCGTTTATTGCCGGCTCGTCTCAGCAAAAGCGACTATATATAAGAGCTTGAGCTATGAATAAAAAAAAATCTCAACCATATAAAAGAAGTCTACAAAATCCAGTGGCGTCATCACGATGCAAGAATTCCAATCATATCTAACGTTCACGGAAAATCCAGTGAAAAAAACAACACATACCCTTGAATTCAAGTATTTTAAAACGTTGAAACGAAACGCTGCAGCTATAAAATCAATCATTTCCCCCATAACGATACACGCGGAGATATGAAATTTTTACATAAATTGCCTTCCATTCGATGAATAACTTCTCTGGCTTCGGGTTTTGGCTTAAAAATAGATATTTTGAGTGGTTCGACTCGAGATAAGTTAGATTGATGCCATGTTTTAAGCAGACGGATGAATGGTTTATACTTTTTACTGTACTCCATACTTCATAATACTGTAATTGTTTTATAATCACAACATGTATATTTAGGGAGTTAAATGAGTTCAATTCATTCAACTTTGAAGTTATTGAAGAGGTTTTACTGATCCGTTGACTTTAACATCTAAGTTACTTGAATTTTTGATGCATTTCTAATTAATTTCCCGAATTTCTATTATCCTATCCAAGATGTCATCCTCAATAAATATCACAAATGCAATTGTGCCATTAGTCATTTATAATTCCACTAAAGCATTGTCCCTAGCACGGTTGTCTAATAAGACCCTATTAAAAGCCCAATATTGCACGTCAGCGGACCTCAACACTTAAAGCCTATGCTTAGCCTTACAGGCTTACAATGGCGGGCGGGGTTCTCGAGCTAGCGGCGAATAATTACACCTCCCTTCCAGTGTCAGTGTCTTCCCGTGACTTCATCCAGCATTGTGTTAGGTTATGACCTCTGAGAGCTAATGTGGATTAGATGTGGCATTTTTAACGTAATTTCTATCTCATATTAATTTTTGCCCGCTATAAATTGTTATACATTTAATGACTTAAGTAGGTACATGAAGTTCCAAGGGAAGTTTTAAGTGTTTAGTAATCTAATTAACCTCTATTTCTATATATCGTAATGCAAAATTACTGATAATTTGAATTCCATTATACCATTATAAAAAAAAGGAATGATTTTTTGTGTCTATTAGCCGCGCGTAAAAGAATGTAGCGGCCACCCCGCGCGCCTTATTGCGAATACGTGAAGGTGGCGCGTGCCGGCCTCTAGCATACACAATACACTGACTTACGTAACACGCAACGCGCGCAGAATTACCGAACCGCGATTTCTCTATCACACCTTTCATACCATACGCCAATGAAACCATGACAATACAATGGCTAGACAATTTATTGGATACTAAAAAACGTCTGGACGAAAAAAGCATGCGTGATCAATTTAAAACAATAAAAATGAAAAAACATTTTTACATTTCCGAACGTCAGTAAAATTTGAAAATGGAATTCTTATCTCGAAGCCGTCATTCTAAATTCATAATATTAAGTGAAGCAATTGAAAAACGAAACGAACTAAGTTCATATTACGAGCGCGTGTTCCAAATATCGAACGGCTTGAGATGGATTATGACGGGCGTGTGAGGAGACGGACGGAACACTGGATGGAGTGTAGGTATCTTGATACGCCACAATTATCTTGATTTAATCATTATATTTAATTTTTCCTTTATTTATAGACTTACTATTTAAATGCCATTATTCTAACTCATACGAGGATTTGAAATGCAAATGTTATTATTAATCATTAGCTATTTAGTTGATCTCGTAAAACCACAGCGTTCAGATCCGAAACATTCAATCAACCGAAAATTTGAATAAAATATTACTCAAACTTATAAAATCATAATCTTAGATGTAGCTAGCTCGTTTCGGCGAGGCGATATGATCCCATTGATTGATGGGTGACCGCGCTGCGTGTGGATTCAATACGACCAGCGTAACATTGTATGTAGTTTTTAGATGATTTGTGTGAGTTGAGGTCGTTGTAAATTGGTCGAGTTATTTTCTAAGTGTGTTGACCCCGGATCGCGGCGTGGACTAGTCCGTACAATGTTTTGAACTTAATTAAAAATGTATAAAGAATTTATAGCGTGTCAAGTACGCCCCCGTGTATTCGAGCAGAATCTTTTTTTTAATTATGAGCAATTGAATCTAATAGAGGACAATTTTGCTGTCACTTCGCATTTACGATACTGTTTAATAAAAGTTTTGAAATGTTTTCTTGGTATTTATCTAATTTCCTGTTCGTGTCAGATTTTTTATGACGCAACTCGTCAAACGATGATCTGAGTCAGCCTGGACGATAGTTCTGGGACGAGAGATATTGTTACGAATAGTTCTTAAAAGATTTGTAACAGTTGAAGAGATTAAAATATCTTAGACAGCTGATATGTTGAGCTTTAATCTTGTGCTCGTGTAAGTCAACATTCCTATCGTACATAATTTTGATATACGTTAATATTCAACCGTAAGTAGTACGGAAATAATAAACAATTTGCCTACTGGAATTATACTAATAATGTTAATAGACACTATAAATTGTGAGCGTCATAAAAAAAAAACCATGTGGATGTTGAGAAATTTCCTTCAACAATCAACTATAATGTTTATAACACAATTTGTATATCGATCTCACAAATTAATCGATTGAACTAAACCCATCAAAAGTCATCCGTCGCAACGGCTTTTGAACACAACTCACATTTCGTTCCCATTCTATTTTCAAAACAGAAATTTGAATATGAACCGAAAGTTACATTTGAACGTGGAATGCTCCCTGTGTTTGTAATTCGTCCGTTTGAAAATGGAACGTCTTGTTCTTATTATGAATGCGTTAAGGATGCGCAAGAGCATGCGCCTGACGGTTTAGTAACTGATGCATTAATGCCTCGAATGATCTCTTTCGTTTTTTTTTTCTGTTCGACGCCCGGAGATTGGTCATTACACATCTGAATATGTGTTCTTCACAAAAAGTCGGATCACGATTCGGTAAAAAGTCGAAACGAGTCTTGTGATGTAAGTAGATAGCAAACGTGCTCTTTATGTTATTAGAATTTGAAGTTTCCGGATTGATTTGAAAGTTTTTAACGGGTCTACTATTAGCTACAAGTAAATTGATTTTATTGAATTTACTACAAGAAACTCAATTATAAATATAGAACACATTATGTTGTCTACTCAGTAGCTCAGAGCGCACCTGGTTGAGTACACACAATCATACAGTCATACAAAAACCTGCAATATAGAGTTCTAACAAATGTGACTTGAAATTCTAATTCAAATACGACAAATGCTAATAAGAAACAAGAACTTTAAAATAAAAAGAACTATACAATATTCTGTGAGATCTTCGTACTCTGGCTGAATCAATCAATAACATTTGAATATCTTCCATTACGCTATAATGTCTCATACACACGTCCTCACGTTCTCATAATTAAAGTTCACATATTCCTTAAACACGAGAATTAACCCAAATTGAGGGACTGCTCTATTTAAATTACTCGTAACGTACTATTCAGCTTTCTGGAAGCGTGTGACACGTCACTAATCTATCTGGCAGCTGAGCAACGAGCGGTTTGTTGTACAAAAAAATAAACGTGATCAATTTTTAAATTGGAATAATTTTACTGGAATTCCAATTAAAATTTTAAATTATTGGAACACTATTCAATTGGTGTCTGCGTAATTAATAACTGTTTGCTAAAATATTTCAAATGGAAAAAAATATATTGTGTAAGTAAAGTATTGCCTCATTATTCCCACATCGAAGCTAAAATTAAAGGTTAAAAAACTTTTAATACGGTTTTTACAACAACCGTATGTCTATAGTTAATTAAAATATTTTTACTTAACAGTGTGCTACATTTTATAAGCATTTTTTAGAAGAGGAAACTCTTGTAATAAAAATAAAGTATCTTAAACGGTAATAAAAATTTACAATTTAATAAAAAATAAATAAAATGCTACTGGTTCATGTAACGCGGTTTAGCATACAATGATCTAGTTATTTTATAAATAACGCCTTTTAATTTGAGTGACGCCGGAGAAAGACGTTTAACATCGCGTTTCCTGTTTTTTTAAGACTCATTTTATTATTTCTTTTTTTGATGGCAACCGGAATAACAAGATGGATTTCCGTTTTCGCCATACATAGCACAGTAATTTTGCATTAAAATAAAGTCGCTATTGTGCCTCTTAAAGCTATAAAATTATCATAAGCCAGACACACAAGCAATAATCTCATATTTGAGCCCGTTTCGTCCGCCATCTTGAAAAACAATGAACGTTATTGTCTCTTCTTAATTCCATTTTTGAAAAAATAATCCATTTCGCATTTCATCGCGAGTGCCTCATTGATTACACGTGCACGAACGATATTGAACTTTAAACTTATCACTTAAAGCATTAATCGGATCAAAGGCACAAAGACAGCTGTATTCCTTAAAGTTTATTTGCTTAACCAAAAAGGGATCTTATCTCATGGAATAAAGAGTGAGAATTGTTTACTAATTGGTTTTACGGGAACTGCATGTGTAAGGAGAGAGATAGACCGAGTATTGAAAAGAGACGTAGAGAATGCACGATTTTGCAATGTGTCCGTTTATTATGATAATTATGCGACAACAAAATCGAATTATACAAATATTAATGTTTAACAAGTTATAGTCGTTGTCGAAATTACATAAAGATGATGACACGATAATATACTTATTGAGATATATGCAGAAAAGCTTTATGAGTTAGGCACGACGTTTTTACAACGCATGCGCCACATTTGGATCGTCACCTCATCAATTAGGTCCATTTATAAAGTGTCAAATAGAAAAATATTCACGAAACGCATTTTTAATTACCTAGGCCGTCCATAGCTTGAAGTATTGAAGAAGTAGTTTATCTTATATGTGTTCACATCTATGTATGTAGCCATTGCAGATGTTAGCTTTAATTGTAAGTTTAAGCGACAATTACTTAATTGTACATAGGCTACTTAAAATTCCAAAGTCATAAAGTTAACTAACGTTGGAAAACATTGCTAAGTAAGTTAGGTACATTTATTAGTGTAAATAAGTGTAAAAAGTCCATTAAAAAATGATTGTATTTATTTTGTAGTTTGTTTTTATCCACTTCTTTATTTTAAATATTGCATTTTTTTTAGTTTCCATTATCATTTAGAATATGTATAATTCCTGTGAAAAATTACATTCTAGTTAGTTACCAGACAAGACCATCTTGGAAGCTCATACGTCCATTACAATAATTCTTAAAAGATTTTACTCAACAAATTTATTGAACTGTTAACATCAAACGTCAAAAATAATTATTTCCATTACAGTATAGACGGTAATAAATAAATTGCCTATTTACAATTGTAAACAGTTAATATAGCCCTTAAAAGGGCCGCTGGCGATGTGACGGACAGACAGACGGGCCTCGTCAAACGTTTATGGTACGGAAAACTGTAGAATACGTGTGCTTTTACGACGCGGTAGCTTTACATTATATGTATTTAATTAGTATTTTTTCTATTAATTTATCTCTCTGTTGGAATTATAGTTGTATGCGAGATCATAGAGTCGGTTGAAACATTGAAACTGCACCTTATGAAAAAAATAACAAACAAAGGCAAAAATATTTAAATTAGTTATACTTCAGATCTTATAATAACAAATAAAGTGTATGTATCCTAATTTCCTATTTCAATTCCAATAATTTTGAAACATAATGGGAATATCAAGAAATCTGTTGAAATCAAAGCATAATAATATAATGAAAATATCATACTACAAAAATAAATTTCCATATAATATTACGGTTTAATTGAAATACAATTTCTAATTTCAATGGAACAAAAGGAACGTCATGATATTTGATTGAATTGAAAGTTCGGCATTTGAATATGAATCATGGAAAACAATGGCGATAACAACATAATAGCGATTGATTTTCCATTTTCAAAAAATGGAACACTAAGGCGGCGGCAGTTTTGAAAATCGAAAATTGTTTTATCGAAATCGTTTAAGCGTTCGATATTTGAATGAATCACGTCATGTGAGTCAAGTCCATTGTTCCGACACAATACTCTGTACTTACGTCGACTCCGAGTAAATTAGGAAATGTGTTTTTTATTGGAAAGGCATGTGGAATTACAATTGGAAGTAATATATGACACACGTACAAGTTTCCAGTTAGTGTCGTGAGAGTATTTGAATATTATCGATGTATGAAGTTACTGCGGCGGCCCGCGTCACATCTTTTTCTTTATAATCAAATAAACATCAAAAGTTTTTTCAATTACAAATTATACTGTAGCTTACGCTCGAACCGTTTATTTTAAACATAATAATATAAACAACTAACATCCTCTTTAAACTTTGCATAAAGAGTAAACTCCGCAATGTTTATTGTAAGTAAAACTGAAACATTTCCCGTTTTGCTTTGTTTTACTCAGAAGCCGTTGAAGAAAAAAATATAAAATATTTTATTTATATAACAATCACGTTCGGCTCACTCTGATTGTGTTCGCGAGGGTAGTGACGTCACCTCCGCCCGCCTGATAAGGGCCGCTTCCGGTCGAAATCCTGACCGATGGGTGAATGAATGAGTGACCGAATGAACGGAATAAGCGACCTTACAACGCTCGAGGACGAAATTTTCTCGTAACACTACTTTAGGTTTCATTGTAATGTAATCGATGAAGCCATTTTGATATTGTGTTGCATAAAATAATAATTAAATTAGTAATTTATCATTCAACACCTACTTATTAATAAATTCATGCCGACAAAAATATTATGTGGTATTAATTTGGTTAATCAATTTTTTATTTTTGTTATGGTCGCCGTATATTTATGTTTCAAACTGGTGACACATTATTCATTTTAATTTAAATTTGTTCCATTTAAAGAAGACATGAGAAACATGGAAACACGCGACCGCCCCGCTCGCCAACGCCCAACGATACGCGGAAAATATTCTAATACGACGTTTGCCAATACGCATCCTATCAATGACGTTGTGTTCTTTTGTTCTTTTTCTAAAAAGACATGAGTCGGATTCAATACCAAACGAAAAATGGCTCGCGGTTCCTTGCACTACTATTTGCAACAGTTTGCTGAATTTAAGCTAAATCTACAAGCTTTATTTTTGGTTCATATGCAACAAATTTTGTATATTATAGATCAGATTAGGATATACTTATTTGAAACAATTATTTAAGATAATAATGAACAAATATAGATCCTAAATGATCCAACACTTTGCTCAAAAAGTCACACTGTATGAGAATAAAACAAAAGTAAACTTTTGTAAAAGCTGTGTTAAATAAATAAATAAATATAATTAAGTGAATGTTTGTGGATCTTCATTACCCAATCACGCCGTAATGTTTGAATGGATTTGTATGTAATTTAACAAATAAGTAAATCATACCCTGGAATAAACATAAGATACTTACTTACTTTTAATATTGGAAAATCGTTCGATTCTTCGGTAGCGCATGTAAAACCTCGGGGCTAAAGCTAGTTAAACTTGCTTTATAATAGCTAAGTAAGATGACATTGAATTTTTCCATAGTTTGTAATACTTATGTCATTATTTAACAGTGCTATATTCCAAACGATAGAAAAATCAAATGGAATATGTAGATCTTCGCGCCATTTTGTATATAGTCCCATTATATTATTAGGTTTTTAGGTTATGCTACCTATTTAATGTATATTTTAAACATGTCTGTTTTTATGTGTCTTCGTAGTGCATAGTAAATTATTAAAAAACCCTTGATACATGAATGCTAATTTATCATTTTCAAAAACCTTAGTAATGCTATCAATATTCCTTAACATGATAAAAAACCATTTCTTGATTAAACAAATATTATGTTTTTTTGGGATTCCATCACACCGCGAGCGTTTCCAAGTATTATCGCGCAAAAAAAAACATAATTTAAGATATGTTTTTCTTTGTTGCGAATGACGCCAATTAATTTTATTTGCCAGTTATTGTTAATTTTGTAATATTTATTGATTAATAGATTTATTATTATATTTTATATTTGAGTTAAAAAAAACTGTAAACGTTCGTAACAAATTGGCATTCCTTTTGGTTCCCTTGGCATTCTCACTGCCAGTTTTCTTTTATATTTAGCACTAGCTTCTGCCCCGCGGTTTCACCCCCGATCCCTTATTATTAAGTTTACTGAAATTTTCCAATTTTCTGAGCATTTTCTTATTTTTTCTTTCCGTAACAACCTTCTACAAAGTATAAGAAAACTTTTAAAAAAAGATGAATGAAATCGGTAAAGTTGTTCTCAAGTTATGTCGTGACCAAGGGAAATAGGGAGTCATTTATATAATATATATACCCACTAGCTACTGTCCCGCGGTTTCACCTGCGATCCCTTATTATTAAGTTTTCCAATTTTCTGCCCAATTTTCTCAATTTTTCTTTCCGTAAGAACCTTCTACAAAGTATTAGAAAACTTAAAGTCATTATCAAGTTATGGCGTGACCAAGGGGAATAGGGATTAATTATTATATATAGTATTTGATATAGATAGATATACTACATCCCAAATCATCACCTATCGTGGTAAAATTGTGATGAAATGCAACCCCTATCAATGTAAATAAGATTTTTGAAATTAGAATTTTGCAGTCGTTTTTTATATCTTAATTATGACATAGGTAGCTTCCGCTCCGCGATTTCACCCATATTCCCAGAATAAAAAGTAGCCTTTGTCACTCTCCAGTCTATAAACTACATCTATGCAAAATTTCACTTCGATCTGTTGTCCCATTAATGTGTGAAAGAAGGATAAACTAACAAACACAATAAATCAAAATATAAAAAATGTAATCTTGCTTAGTTTCTTGTCGGTTCTTCTTAGTTGAAGGAGACTTCCGAACCGATGGTAACTTCAGTAGTTTCGACGAACATAAGTGCCCTTCTAGGGCACAATAAATGGCTTTGACTTTGACTTTGGTGTGTGAACACCAAGTAGCCAGTTAGGCGGGTAAAGTATCCTACCATTACCTACCACTGAGGTATAATACCGCCATAGTCTTATCTATATATGACCTTTCACGGGTCCCAAAAAAGGTTGAAAAATGTAGTATGGTGATACAGTGCTGGTGATGAGTTTGAATGAGAATCTGCCAGGAAGATGATGAGCATTTAAATGCTGGATTTGAACACTGGATATTAATTCCTTTATCCGTAACTGATGATGAGTCCAAAGAAAGTTACCATAAAGTCTAAAATGGTAATATAACGATACAATTTAAAGATTATTAGAAATGATGATAAAAATCTTCAGCAAAAAATCCTCAAGTAACAAACCGTACGGAATTGAATTCCATACCGTTTTAGTGCGGCGTGATCTTTTAACCACGCGACCTGTGACCCCGAATTGTAGATACAGCCTCCCTTTATCTGATTTTGATGTTATACAGGTTGCTGGAAACGACCATTCTTTTTCGAAAATCTATGTCGAAATAAAGTTTAGGTATATCGTTGATTCTTGATGAGAAAAAAAAATAAAGGTTCTGAATTTGTAGAGGACAACAAATGATTTGGAAAGGCTATTTTACAAAATGAAATATATTACTGTAAGTATATTTAAATATTTTAATTTAAATGGTATCAATGAAAAGTTCATTACAATAAGTTTCTTTCAAACTTACGGAGTGGAAATTTTAACAGCTTTTTTTTTACTTGTGATTTTTCTGTGGCTTCAACCACAAGACAAGGAATGCTAGCTCTAAAGAGTACCTGTTCTAAGATCAGTATCAAATTTAACCACAAATTCATTAGTTAATGATGACGGTAGTATGTAAAGCTTAAAAGGAAACTGGCTCTCAAGCGGTACTCTAAGTGCTTGCTGATAGATCAGTACCTATATTAAATAGTCTAGTTAAATTGTTTGTTCCGAAGTAAAAGCATAGTTGCGTTTTAGTAAATTAACTAAGTTTACAGAGTTATAAAAGAATAACTAACTGTCTGACTGACTGACTGACACAGCCCAAACTCCTGAGGCTAGGACCGTGTGAAGATAATTTTAAAATAGGGGTTCGCGGATGAAACCGTATCAATATAAACCATATTCAGTAGAATCCATCACAATATTTACTATCATAATTGTGTCAAAACTGATCAAAGACAATTTACTTCTTGAATTAAATCTTCATAATTTACAAGGTATTTTATAGATACAATTATTATATATAATACCAATGTATAACTCTGTTGGTATGTATGTATAGGTATTTCGGTATACCAAGAATAATGCTATCAAAGTTCACGAAAATAATATTCAGTTTTTTTATAAACATTTTCATGATTATTCTTTATTTCGTTATGCATATCGCTTTTATTTAGTCTTTAAAGTCATTATTAAAAAAAATACAATCTCTATGTCAACTTTCTTATAAAACAGTATGACAAGGTTGTCACTTTGTTATAATTTATAACCTCACATAATTATTGGGTTATTAAAAAAAAACCATTTATTAATATTCTTCATAACTTGTGAATTCTACTTCGAATCCTTAAATGTGCTTTTGGTGAATGAAATCATACTGTGGTAGGGTACTTTGTAGTACCCATCTGGCTGGCTACCTCGAGTTGAAAATCTGTCTCCAACATGGCCAGCAGCACATGACAGCCAGTATGTACCTTTGTGTGCTCACCAAGTTCTGCCATATCATCACTTACCATTAGATATTGTGGTCAAACTTAAGCTTAATTAAATAAAAAAAAAAGTAATGAAACAGAGAGATATTTACTTAGTTGAGTTTAGTTTACTAACTAGTGATTACAGTGAGACATACTTTGTCATGATTTATTTATAACTTAATTTCTGATATTTTAGCCTATTAAGTTAATTATAACTGGTAACGTATAAAGAATTCGGATCAATATAAAAAAAATATGAATGTCGGTTAATATTATTGTGAAAACCTATAAAGCATTTTAATTTGCAATTTTATTATTACTGGCTAATATAAAATAACGAGTAACTTAATATAAGTAAATAATAAAACCACATTTTAAAAAAAGCTACTTATAATAAAATTATGAACAAATTAGTGAATTTATGATAAATAAATAAATCGTTTATAAATAGAATAAGTACTAGATCGCTGTTTGAACTCACACATACATATTAATTACAATATTTAATCAATAATTGTGTTTATGGTTTATTAATATACCTAATTTATGTTAGTATTAACTAATTTAACTAAATTAATATTGGTACGAAAACCTAAAAATAATTAGGTATAAAATATTAATTTCTGAAAATAAAAAGAACTAGTTATAATTTTTTTAATAAAAAATAAATCATTGTTGAAATTGCTTACACATTTATCGTTATTTAGAATAACAGTAAACTTTTCAACCTTAAAGGGTTGAAAAGCTGCGCACGGCGAAAACAAATGTTTATTTTTGTTAATAACTTTTTTTTTAACTTTTACAACTAAGTCTTACCTTAATCTAAGACATCCAAACTTGAAATAAACGTCACGATAACAAAACTGCTCTCAAACACAATGTCACATGTGGTCGTACACCATAAATCCTTAGTGTCACTCGCACTCACAGTAAATAAATACACAATCAGCTTAAAAGCACAGTTTTCAACAACGAGAAAAATATAAAAGTCTTTTGTACTACGCTTTCTATTTACAGAGACCTGTAAAAAAAACTTTCTGTCACGAAAAGTTCCCAGGTCCGCGCGAATACTCGAAACTTTATCAAAAAAAAAATCGTCCCAAACACGGAAAATGCAACAGTCGCGCGCGCTTTACACACGCGACTGAAAAAATTGCCACATCTGCGTAAGACTTGGAAACTAAATCAAAATACTCGCTAGGAGAGGGACGAGTCGAACGAGGCCCCACCCTACCCCCACTACCGGCCGATACGCAAAAACATTAATAAAAACCACGCTCGACTCCTCCGCGAAATTATCAATTGTTTATATCAACGTACAAAAATGTAAACCGTAACGGATTCATCTCGACAAAGCCCTAGATTAAAGCAAAACATTAAACAATTAAAGAGTCGCACAATAGAATTCCGACAATGTCGAAATATTTTAAAACAATACACGGTTTAATATGTACGAATCATAATAATAAACACGGGCCAGTAAGAAACGGCGCTATCGAAAATAAATCGGTTCGCCGAATGCGACTTTGGTTTTTAATTACGGTTTTTTTTAAGTTTCAAAATTCGGCATCGAGTTTTCCCGCGCTCCTGAAAACTCGATTAGGGGAATCGAGTTGTGTTTACTTTATGCTCGTGGTGCGACCGCGCGCTGCAGCCGCCCGGCCACGAATACGGACCCAGTTCGCGGCGAGATCTGGCGCGAGTTTTTTTTCAACTGCCAAAAAACGCTGTAAGAAAGGGTCCTTTTGACTAAGGGTTAAGTATTAAGGTCCAAATGCGGAGGTTTTTTTATGAGTGTAAGAACGATTGCGATTAAAATTGGAGCGTATGCCGATTGACCTTCGGCCGGATTGAGTTCAACTGTGAATGATGCTGTGCTAAGTTTTTGTGACTTCGTTTGTTTTTTGTTTTGGATGATGTAGGCTTTAGTTTGTAATGTAGTAGCTCTTTTAATGACACATACTTGTTAAAAAATCATTAAGTGGTTACAATTATTATATTATGAAGTAGATTATTAAATTTATGCTATGAAATTCATTTAGATAAGTCTCGTATTAAAATTTGGTTTAACCAGTCTTACAAACTTGGACTTAACTAAAAACTATTGATAAATAGAATGGATGGGAAATAAATATATCGTAAAACCTATTCATTACAATTATTTTCAGTTTTGAAATAATTTTTATTTAGTTGAGTATTTTATTTTTAAAATTCATCATAATGTCCACCCATCAATATTTATTACTTTTTTGATAATAAAAAAACGTAGTTTTTAAACTTATTTTTAGTTCACTAACCAACAACACCAACAATTAAACGTCTAACCATCAAAAACCGGTAATAACCTTTAAAAGAGTAAACCAAACAAAAGCAAAAAAAACTGACAATCATCAGCACCCGGCTGCACTAGATAATTACATCGCATAACTCACAACTAAATAGTTCGATTCCTAAGGCGCGAAAATGTCACCGGTTATTTTTGCGTTGGGACATTATGTCCGAGCGTCTGTGTCCGTCAGCGCACGCGCGCGCGAATACCTGCACTGCACTTTGTTCTAATGTTGCAGTTGTTGGCAAAATATTGCTTTATTATTTTTTTAATTATAAACATAAATCATGATTCAATACAAATTATAAATATACTTGTTTATAAAGATTATAGGGTGAATTATATTGGTAAAAGAAAAAGTTACTTGCCACTGTTTTTATTTGTGTTTTTTAATAAAAATCTTAAAGATCGTAACCACCAAGATACTTACTACAATATACTTAAACCATATATGCTAATAATGTAATTTCGATGTAAATAATAATGTAATTAGGTATTTTCGCGCGACCAGTGGAGGGTTGAGTTACTGTTGATTGATTAAATGAAAAATAATAAATTCTTTTATTAATTTTAAATTAATTTGTTTATTTAATTTAACGTACCTATATTATGTTACAAGCTTTCCGTCACGTGGTATTTCCTCCTATCCCAGATTTTACCCCCTTAGGGGTTGAATTTTGGGAAATACTTTCTTACTACCTTGTTACAAAAGGAACATACACATATACATATACAACTACATAAGTTTGCAATCCATTTGTTTACTAAGTTACTCATAATTTTGATATATTTTTTCCTTACTGTCATATAACACACACATATTGTCAGTGAGACTAGATAAATAATTTGATGTAATGAATCTGAGTTGGTTTTGAAAAGAGTAATTGCTGGCTCTTCTCAGTAAAATCAACCTTCCGAACCGTGCGTTAGAGTCAGACTATTCATAAGTGCTTGTGAAGGTCTATTTGAATAAAAAATATTTTCATTTTCATATTTCATACAATTTCTGCATTGATTATCACCTGCCAGTGAGTCAAGACTTCTTTTATTTATATCCTGCAATAAATAAATAAATTCATATATAATTATATAGATTACCTACTCTATCATTATCCTAACTAATATTATGCGAATGTGAGTTTGTTTGTTACCTTTTCGCGCCTAAACCGTTGAACCGATCGCGATGAAAATTGGTACGCAGATAGCCTATAGTATGGGCCTATAGTATAGTATGAGATAAAAGGATATGGGCTACTTTTTTTCTCGAGAACGCGGATGAAACCGCGAAGGACATCTAGTTATTATTATAAGTTCTTCATTTACCTAGCCAGCGCGATAATTCAGATAAATCTGAAATCCGTTTCGTTCCAATAACTTTTCAGGCAGGTACTTTAAGGGAACTATGCCTCCTTGGCTACCACCCTCAACATGAAGATCTGTATACAAGCACCTACTGGTGTGTTCCAGCAGCTGAACTTGAGACCCAATTCAGTTCCCTTCTAGGCTTTACGTGCTCACCACCTACGTCCACTTTACTTATCATTGAGATTGGTGGTCAAACACAAGTTTGTTCACAGTAAAAAAATATAGGACCCCGTGGACTTCACCCTATTTGCTGACAATTATAAAAGGTTATTTCCATATTGGGCCCTCATTTTAGACCATAAGGGCAATGGGCCATGGCCCCAACTCCTGAATATCTCAGTTGTATATAAATATTCTGGGACAATAAATATTCTGGGACGTTATTCCTCACACACGGCCATCTGACCCCAAACTAAGCAGAGCTTGTACTATGGAAACCAGATAACTGATATACTACATATACTACTTTTCTTTTGTAAATACATACATATATAGATAATTACACCCAGACTCAGGACAAACAGACATGTTCATGCAAACAAATGTTTGTCCTGAGTGGGAATCGAACCCACGACCAGCGGCGTGATAGATAGGGTATCTTACCAACCACGCCAACCGGCCCGTCATGATAAATAATATACAAATCCTAACTTAATATAATAAATGTGAATGTGAGTTTGTTTTTTTGTTTGTTACCTTTTCACGCCTAAACCGCTGAATCGATCGCGATCAAATTGGGTACGCAGATAGCCTATGGTATGGAGAAGGACATGAGATGATGGAACCGCGGGGGACAGCTAGTATTGTTATAAGTACTAAAGATCATTTGCACATTTTAACATGATTCTGCCCCACGACATTATCCGCATTTCCTAATATTGTCGTTCCTATTATTAACCTAATAATGTCCTGGGATAAAAAAATACTTTGTTAATATCCTTTCTTCCAAAATATGTTCTGTTTGTATGCCACAAGTTTCATTTACATCCATTTTGTGAATGCCAATGTGTTGTGACCTTTATAAATCATCGAGCTCTCAAGTGCAACTGCCGGATTACACCAGGCCCTCTAAAAAGGCCGCTCAAGCAATATTGTCAATGCAATTCATTTTTAGAATTCTCCGCAGATCCAATTCAAGTCACTACAAATAGAAAATTTTGTATTGATGAATCTGCCGTGAATTCGGACAAATGAATTGCATTAGCAATATTGCTCGAGCTTCCTTTTTGGCTCCCCAATAGGTGCTTGGCGACAGATTTTCAACTTGAGGATGGTAGCCAGCCAGGCGGGTACTATGGTATCCTCACGATGTTTTCCTTCATCAAAAGCTCAAGCTCATTGTAGGATTCGAACCCACGACCTCCGCCGCGACATCCGACGTCACTACCACTGACCTATCATCTCCTTAATCCAGCCATTATTGCGTGATTGAAAACACAAAAATATTTACACACGCTTTATTCTAAAACATGAATATTTTTAATTAAAAATCCATAAATAAAATTACGTAACTAAATAATTCAAATATGGAACAAAACTGTTATTAAAAGCTTAATTTTAGCTGCCTTTTTTTTCAAAAAATATAATTATGTCTATCATAATTTTTTTGTCTACGTTATACTCTTGTATTTATGATATGTACCGATTTATTTAGGAATAGATAATTCTTTTATGAAATCATGTCTTCAGTTTTCTCAATATTTTAATGAAAAGGTATACTTATCCTAAGTTGCAAGAAAATTAGTTCACTTGACAGTCTGTTGATAATATCGACGTCAAAAAATACTTTATCACAAAAAAATATATTAAGACTTCGATGTGTTTTCTTCGAATTTTGAATATCAAATGGATTGTATCTGGCTGTTAATTTGAAATTAGAACAGTTTTTGTATGAATTTATCAGAGGAATAAATTATCCGAAGTTTATGCAGCAATTGAAAAATCGACCCTAAGAAGAGTTTCATCACTTAACTTAAACCTTGGCAAACTTAACCAAGTGTAGCAAGACGGACAACGATCATGATTAATTAATTTATCTACATCGCTGTCCAAATCTTAGAAGAAAATACGAGTACATTACATAACTTGAGTCCCAATCAAAACCTGTGAAACAATTTCAGTCAACGATTTAATTAATCCATAGTTTAATAATAAAGCTCTGATTTGTTCTATAAATCATCACGCTAAGACATCGAGGAGCCGGGCAGCGGGCAATTAAAGAAAAACCGCGGGCGGCGCCGCGGGCCCGTCTCGTACAAATGTAACATTTCCCGAAGTATCCCGATGTACCCCGATGTAGCTCGCTCGCATAATAATCTGCACGTGAGAGTGTGTGAGTGAGTGTGTATGTGTGAGCGAATGATACTTTCCACACATGAGTTGTTACTCGTGTTAACAATAAATCATGCGAATGTATTTGTGATCGGAGTACGAGTAGTGATGTAGTCGATTGGTGTTATTATTTTGTAGATATCGATAAAATTTATTACAGATCGACATCTGCTAAGTGAATATCGGCTTTATAACAAAATATGTATCTGTTTTTTTTATGTAATATCTAATAGACATATGTGTTAGCTAACAATAAACTGTGTATGAGTGGACCTAAGTACATGGAGGTTACCCCTATGCGAGATTCTACATCGACAAAGAATACGTCATATTAGTGAGTTAATCACCTCATCACTATTTCATAAATAAATAAATTAAATAAATAAAGGTAGTAGAACTCTTAGTGCAGAGTTCGCCCGGGGAAGTACTACCACCATATCTAATTCGGCCGTGAAATAGTAGTGCACTTGTATTACTGTGTTTCGGTTAGGAGGGTATGGGAGCCGGTGAAATTACAGGCACAGGCACGCGTGAGTGATACCCCTCGCAGGTAAAAAATATAATATTGTATTTTCTTTGCCGGTGGTGTTATGAGCGTCTATAGGTTATGGTAACCGCTTACCATCAGGTGGGCCGTAAGCTTGTTTGCCACCTAGTAGTAGAAAAAAAAAGAAAAAAAAAATCAATCTCAATTGATCAACGCGTGATCGTTGATGTCTTTTGTTAATCATTAATTACCTTGCGCTACGAGTGCTTAGAAAGTCAAAAAGTGATCACAGACCATGTTGAAAATACAGTAAATGTGTGTTTCATGTTGTATTCAAATAAATAGATTTACATTTCTTTTGACGGGAGTAGAGGGTAGTGTTCTCTCGACCTCTCCACCCTTACACGGATTATATATTTGTTAAGAATTGTTATTTAGTTGTTTGAAATGTTATAAAGGCCAATCGACTCGCATTATCGAGTACTCTAGAGACCAAAGGGCGAATTCGTACCTCAGCTAGAGAATACCATACACAAAATTCTGTGTTTTATATACTACTAGCTTCCGCCCCGCGGTTTCACTCGCGGTCCCGAGTGCTCCGATCGCCACCAAACCTTACAGGATTACCCTAATATGAAGATTCTCTGAAAATTTCATTGAAATCGCTCCAGTCGTTTCGGAGTCTATAAGGAACACACATACATACTTTTTCTTTTATATACATATATAGAGATATCTAGTTTTTTATCTTTTAATTGTAAGTAGCCAGTATCATATTTTATTATTCCTTTGTAACCGTTACCATAATTCAAATAAATGTAATATAAAAAAGTTAAAAATTAATCGAAAAGCACAACCACAGCGGAATCTAAAGATAAATTTATTGACGCTTCGATTAGACATCGCTCCACCCTATTAACGCGTGTGTGGGTGCGTATACGTGCAGTATCGTGTGAGTGTGTAAGTATCGTGTTGCATTTCTTTCTCGTATTGTAATTTATTGGTCTGTAACGAAGTTAATTATTGCGATTTTTGTATTAAACGTTGGAAATTATTTTTAGTCCCGCAGATGCGAGTTGGCGTCGCCTTTTTTACCAAGAAACAACTCTTTGAAACGTTTTTTACAAAGATATTGTATTATATTAATATGACAAACTGTTTCAGAGTTCTGTCTGTATTTATCTTTAACCGATCACAATGTATTTTTACGTTTTTTTACGAAACGCTTTTTGTGTTTTTTACTGAAATAAGTTTGAATATATTACCGGTTAATTGTAATAATGGGAGAATTAGAAATTACGTAGAATGGACTGGTAAGTCAGGAGATGGCGAGGTTGGTTGATGAATGATGAAATCAACGACAAAATAATTCTTAGTTTGTAATTATAATTTAAAGTGATATAGAAGATATTAATTTTAAAAATTACTTGACGTTAAAGAGGCGATGCCACAGGGCAGTACAAGGTAATATATAATTTTTTAATTCATTTAGTGTCAATGCAATTAAGCGCGGTGGCATCCCGTCTTGTACGTTTTCGTTCTCGAGAACATTGTGTTTCACCAGTTGAATGAGAATTTTGACATATTTAATAATAATAATGATAATTTACAGAGACGCCATTATTACTTTTAACTTAAAAATGTAGCAATAAAATAAAAATATACCTACTTAGTCTTTATTTTATTCGACGACAGCTCTCTTCATTCTCATTAATCAAATTCGATCCCAAAATTATTGAAAGAATGCATTTTTTAGTACCTACCACTTTATATAAGCAAAAGTTTTTTTTTCTAATTCTTCAATTTCATCTTCTCACAAGAAAATATCCACGCTATACCTACCTGCTTAAAAACCATCAATAACCTAAAAAAATACCAAAATTACCGGATCGAATTTCAAAAATACATAGGGTTAAACCTAGTTCACAATGTCGAGACCTCATCATGAAATGGGGTCACGTTTTTTTTTACATTTTTTTGGAAAAAAATGAACTCTTGCAATTTTAAAGTGATCTACTTTTTGATACTCGCCCGCCGTGAACAGATAACCCTAAAATTGGGGTGAATCCGTGGGAAATGATACTGGTTGTTTGAAATTTTATTATATAATGGGGTCGCGAATAAAAAGAATCATCCGAGATTAATCTGCATTAACTTGGTTTTTTAATGATTTATTGCACGGTTTTTAATGTTATTCTGTAAGTACATTATAAAAAAACATATTTTCTTTACTTTGTATAGCAATAATTATAATTTAATTATATTTTAAGCGTTTCAATAACATTAACTTGTTACTAAGTCTTCTACGAAAACAGATAAGTCACAATCACTACCTCAAAAAATAAGTCCGTATGTACAATAACTTACTAATTTTCGTAGAATAAATGAAGTGTGATTTTTCTAAATAAATACCTATAAAAATTATAAATGATTGTCCGATTTAACCCTATAACGGCAACGTCGTACAAAATAGTTAACAATGAGAACATGGGACCAATTGACCCAAGGTCACACCGGTATCATATTACTTTAAGAAAACCACACAATCCCGGAATTCGATCTATAAAATTTGCAATGCTATACAATTCACGTGACCTCATTCCGATAAATAGACCCAAGCATCGCTGACCCTTTTAAAGAAATATTTCAATACAAAATCGTGTGACTTATGACCTGAGTGACCTTTTTTTCTTCTTCTTTTTACGCATGGTCAAAAAGGGGCATCTCGACCACGATTGTGATTCAGTGGACAATGGCTTCTGATTGGTGAAACGCAAAAAACGAGGCAGTCACTAAATAATGCAATTGTAAAAAATCAACGACGTGTGTGATTTTTTTCTAGTTTTGCTAATCGATCACATAATAGTTTTAATTCTATTTTTAATGTGGGAGTAAGTTTTTATTACCTATCAATGAAATTTAATATGGTTGTTCTTTTTAGTATATCTTTACGAGTTTTTATCATAAATACGTTATCAAAAGAAACAATTAATCATATTAAGTGGAAGTGGTCAAATAAAGGGTTCTAGTTGTAAGTTGAACTCGTGAAAGCGGGAATATTTTAAAAGGTTAATATTCAATACTCCAAACTGAGTCCGCTAAATGTTATGAAGATTTTTTATTATTATTATAGTAAATTAAAAAAAGGAAGGGATACGACTAGAAGGAAAACTGCAATAGGTATTTTATTATAATATGAATTAAGTTACTATAAACCTAAATAACAAATGACTCCGCATCTTTTATCCAAGAACCGTTATTAAACCCACCCAAGAATCGCCTACAACGGCACAATATCCATAAAACTCTCAAATTACTGCAAACAGTTATAAATCAAAGTACAAAATTCTTAAAAAAAACTATCTCACGCGTCTCGCATCATCTGTTGCTTCCTAAAAGGGGTGAATTTGAGCAATTTTTAAAATACGCACAATAAACGGTACCCTTGCTAAACAGTTAGCGCGAAAAAAACGCACGCGGAAGGATCGTCTTTCGGGAAAAGGGAAGATTTAAGAGCATATCTAACTCTTTCCCATGGGTCTTAACCTCGGCGAACTTTTTTGTTAAAAATTGAGACACCTTTGCCATCTTTCCGTTTTTTGTCATTTTTTTATTGCGCAACCGATGAGCTATGGCGAGGGGTTGAGGCCTTTCATTGAGCGCGCCCCGAGCATTGTGTCTACGTTAAGATTAAGCAGGTGGGTCAGATGGGCCCGCGATCTCAATTTTTCTCAACATTATTTTCTTGAATCAAATTATGGTTTAAAATTTAAAATGTTTTATTTTTAATAATTTTAATGCTTGTTCCATTTTATTTTCAATACTTACCTACTCCTATTTTTGCGTAATTTAAAGGTTAGAATTACTATCATTTACTGTTCCAAATAGGTATCCGATCGCAGCAGCCAGTTTGAAATCATTTTTTATTAGTCCTGAGTCTTTTTAAGTTAACGATGATACTTACGCTTTTATTTGACCATTCTCATTTCATAAAAAAAAACTTATATCACCTAATTAATCAACATAATAATCATTGTCTTTATAAAACGTATATAAAACAATTAAGTGTTATGTCGATGTTGTGACGAGACAAAACGAGAATAATACCACCTATTACTGGTCGTGCGACGGTAGCGAAAAAGTGTGCGATCGAAATAGGTATAATTACACTTGGGACTAAGCGGGCGGCGCGGGCGCATGCGAATTTTCCAAAAATTACGCGCCAACAAAAACAAAACGTTTTCGGAAATTCACCGCGTCCGGTCATCATGGGGACTGCGATGCAAAAGTGCATAACTTCAAATTTGTAAAGAATATTTATATTATGTATTAATTATTGTAATAGATTTTTTATTAGGAATCAAGATAATTGCATAAAGAAAAAAAATACAGGTCCCTTTACCGTTACAATTGTGCTTGTATTCAGTAAGGTGTTGCATAGATAGGTACATAAGTCAAACCTATGATCGATGGCGCCTTGAAGTCTACATTCATAATGCTGTGCGCTTAGATTAGTATATAGATGATATAAGGCTGTGGGCTGATATTCGTCGTCTGCTTTTGACGTCCTTTTTTATATCATAGATTATTTTAATACTATGAATGGGCTGTTTATTATTTCATGATTGGACAAATTTGCATTTATTTTCTTTACAAATTAAGTATTGCTTTAAACTCCAGCTTTAGCTATCTAAGAAATTTCAAAAACGAACTTATCCTCATTTGATGTGACTTTCCCCATTTTATCTTCCATCTCACTCCTATGAAAGAAAACTCATCCCTCCTCTCTCTCACTCGAAATGGTATCAAAAAAATGGAAAGCAAAAATGTCCGCCGCGCAAAATATTCGGCATAGTTGAAGAACTGAGATATGTCAGTTTTGTTTAAATTTTGAAAATTAATAAACGAGCCACAGCCGCCGCATTTTTGCTCGTCTACCGCCCGTTCATTTAATTAGAAATATTTTGAGATTTGACATTTTTTTGCGGACGCCATATCGGTATGAAAATGCGAGTTAAAAATATTAGCGATAGAAATTATGTGCTTGACTTGAAGTCAATTTTATATTTTGGGTATAATTATATTGTTTGATTTTTATATGGCTACCTCTGTGTTTAACACTTGTCTAGCTTTTTGAGTAGTCTATAATGAGGTAGGTGTTCTTATTAAGTTGCTACTAATCTTAATTGAGACTGAATTGAAAGGTAAGCTACGTCCAAAGGAGGATAAACCTAGGAACTTTTGAGGTCAGAATGAATCTGGGCTCTCATTTAATATTAAAAAATTAAACATTCTCATACTCAATCGAAGCTATATAATTAAGTAAAAACTTTAACACCACCATGAGCAAATCTAAAGTTATTTGAGAGTGCTTTAGCATAAAGTGATAAAAACCCCGAAAATGATAATCAAAAATTACACATTTATCCTTCCCATATCCGGTAAGAATAGAAATGTCTTTTTATTACAATGTATACGTTTTTTTTGCATCTTCACACCGGGCTGTAACGTGACTCCGCAGTTTTGTCAAAATATTACTCTGTATACAATATTTTTTTTTTTACAAAATATACCCTTTTTACCCCCTTCGCATTGTAAGGGTTGCCGTTATAAGACATCCGATATATTTGCAATCTTAGATAACAGTCCTAATGACACGTTTGACGTAAACTTTGTTAAGGTTCTATTTTATAACGGTATTTTCTGGATAAAGTACATTCCCATTGGAACCTTAATTATAAATATTGTTACTGTTAATTAAGTAAGTAATTTGATTGATTTCTATTATATTTATACACAGTAATCATAATATATTATGCATTAATTTAACTATTTACATTACATAACTATTAACTATTGATTTATTAATATTTATCTATATTTTAGACTTATTTATCACAAAAAAAAAACTCCAGTAAAAAATGTGAGCTATTTCCCTTAGTTTCTGAAAGCAACCCGTTATTCTAATCCATATTTCAATGTTACAAACGTGTCTTCCATTTCTGAACTGTTTCTAAATTCAAAAGAACTAAATCCTCATTCCGGCCGCGTCGCGTTCTAAATATAAAAAATAAAAAAAACTCTTTTTTGTCAAATATGGAAGGGTTAAGTTAAAAACATTCTATTTTGGAATTGTTAAAAAGTCCACATTGTATGGAATACGTCAAAACTTCATACACGGTGAGCATAGTCAATGTGAAATATTACGATAAAACAAGATTAATTAAGTTATTAAACATGATTACCTATAAATTGGTATTATCCTTTTTCGAGCGTTAATTCGTTATTATATCGTAAAGTTATTTGAATCTATTTACGAAAGGTACATAATACAAGTAAGTAATGTGTGTATGTTTGTGTTGAGTTTTGTATGAATACTTTTTACTCTGTAATGGCTGATTTAAAGGTAACTTGGTAATTTAGATAGACATTGGATTAAAACACAGTAGGTATCCTATATATCTCGAGGAAACATAAGATCCCTCGGGTAAATCCGCAGGAGAAAGCTAGCAAAATGTATAAATGAGTTTGGTTCGATCACAGGAAATAACGATTTGGATCTATGGTTTGTTTGTATGTAGTATATCTATTATATACTTAAGTAGTAAATTATCTTTGATAAATAATTATGTTTTTTTTAATATTTGTTAATATTATAGCCCACACTGTCCCACGAGATCTTTTTTTCCTTTTCCCGTCTTCTCAGTTGGTTGCTATGGTGAACCAGTATTTCTTGTAGGAGTAGGCCTAGGCCTGATTATGGAGCCACTCTCATATCCTCACAAGCTTTCGCGTTTTATAACAACTAGTAAGAAGGATCTCCGAAAATGGTGGGGGGGTTTGTGTAGAGTTGAATGAATGAATGAAAATATTTTTATTCAAATAGGCCTTCACAAGCACTTATGTATAGTCTGACTCTAACGCTCGGTTCGGAAGGTTGCTTTTACTGAGAAGAGCCGGCAAAGAAACTCAGCAATTACTCTTTTCAAAACCAACTCAGATTTATTACATTAAATTATTTATCTAGGCTCACTGACAATTTATGTGTGATATAACAAAATAAAATAAAAGAAACAAAATGATAAGTGACTTAGTTAATAAATAGATAGCAATAGATAGTTCTTTGAATATTTGAAAATAATACCGCCTAGTTAAAATGCCAAAATGTATATTAAAGAAGAAGTCCTGACTGATTGACTGAGAGTGGTTTGCAGAACCTAAACTACTGGCCATGGAACCATGAAATTCGGAGAATTTATTCCTTTTGAGCGGTGTACTATGAAAGGATTTTCCGATATTCAACCCCTAAGGGGGTAATATAGGGGATTGCGGGTGAAACCGCGTGAAGGAAAGCTAGTTGTTTATATCTACAAAACTGCAAAAGTACTTATATATATTTTCCTAATAAGCTGTGATCGTTCTTTCGGAATTTGACATCAGGCGGTATATTAAGAATTTTCATCTGAAATTACTCCATATACTACCCTAGCATTATGCCTTTTTCAAATGATACGAAAGACACAGGAAGCGTGAGTTTTTTGTCACTTCCACATCTCGCGTGAACCGACTCTCTGTCTCCGTCTCGCTCTCATCTAAGCATTTTCCCGACGTGCAATAAAGACAGGCGTAGCCACGTCGTTCTCAGGTGTGTTGACAATAACAGATGTTCAGAAGATGGCGGGGCGAGCGCATATTACACAATTACAATTCTATTTAATTATTTTTTTCTCGCGTCGTTTGTTATTTAGGATTTCGTTTGGTCGTGGGCGTCGTGTTAGTCAGAACCTTAGGGTTGCCATTTACATATTTAGAAAGGTACCCCAATAAAATATTCTTATAACTCAATATAATATATTATTTGCAAACCGTAAATACTAGATAGATACGTAGATTGTTTTCCATTTACAAACGAGAGACACATCTTCCGACATTGTGGATCACAAATCACCACGGATAGGATACAGAATTTCGTAAACATCCCGTATACGCTGGATCTTTGTTACTGTGTCTAGAACTGTTACGGTTTGTCGGTTATGAGGACCCACGCCCACAGAGGTAGAGCATAGCGATATGTCGCTCAAAGAGCAGCTCGACTGGGGAAGTACCTCCAATTTACAGAATACCGCAGCCAAATTACTTATAGTTGTGTTCCTGCGCGTGAGTAAGGTCGCCAGAGCTCATCGGGGCGGGGCGAAGGTGCGACAACCTAGCGTTCATAGGCTACGGTAACCGTTTACCATCAGGCGGGCCGTATGCTTGTTTGCCGACAATTGCAGACCACACTGCGGCCATTCTTGCATTCCCGAAAGATCTTATGTTTTTGCTTTTGAATTTATAATATAAGTAGGATTAGTAGGATAGGATTCAGGACCTATTAAAATAGCAGATTCAGTAATAGCTCGATAAATCACACATAATACACATATCAAACATTTACTGGAATTCTACTAAATATGACTTTATTTGAAGTAAACCACTGTATTTATGTCCAGATTTTTTTATTTTTTTATTTAAAGTGGTAAGTGGCAACCCTGATCGTAGAGTAGGTACGAGACTCATAGTTATGGAAGACAATCGCGGGTATAACCAAATCACAAATGTCATGTTTGTAGACTGCGTGCCGTTACTTGCCGAAATTAAATTTGACTTGTTAATATACAATTGTAGGTGTTATATTATTTAGTAATTGTATGACCGTTTTATGGAGAAAGTTGCTGTATTATTAAATGGTAGATTAACCAAGATTTGTTCATTAAATACCTATTTTGCTTTTTTACTAGAAAATTTGTTATTTTGGAACAGTTATAGAATTTTTTACTTATCCCTACTATCCCTACTCCCTACTATATATATATATTTATATATATAAAATATATATCCCTATCCCTACTATAATAATATTATAAATGCGAAAGTAACTCAGTCTGTCTGTTACGCTTTCACGCTTAAACCGCTGAACCAATCGCGATGAAATTTGGTATGCATATAGCCTATGGTATGGAGAAGAACATAGGGTACTTTTTATCCCGGGAAAATACAAGATTCCTAGGGAACGCGGGTGAAACCGCGGGGCGGAAGCTAGTAATATTATAAACGCGAAAGTGATTTTGTTTGTTTGTTTGTTACCTTTTCACGCCTAAACCACGGAACCGATCCCGATGAAATTTAGTATGCAGATAGCCTATGGTATGGAGAAGGACATAGGCTACTTTTTATTCCAGAAAAATGGGGTGAAACCGCGGGGCGAAAGCTAGTAATATTATAAATGTGAAAGTTTGCATGTTTGGATGTTTGTGACTCAATCCTGCATCAACGGCTGAATGGATTCTAATGAAACTTGGTACATAGATAGATGATATCTTAGAATAACATATACGGTACTTTTTATACCGGGAATCCATAAGATCCTTCGGGGATGGTGAAACCGCGGGGCGAAAGCTATATTATTATAAAAGCTTTAGGTTTTTCGTACCTACTGAAATATAAACAAAGAATAAAATATTAATATGGCTATATGATTCATTGTTAAGTTGTTTGATTACAACATACACACAGATGCATTTAATAAAAATCCAAATTCCAAACTTTAAAATTTCAACAAAAGACCCAGTAACACAATATCTCATTATAACAAAAAAAATCAATGAGAAAATACGAGATTTGACAGAAAAAATCACCCTTCATCAAAGGGTTAGAGAGCGAGACGGCAAACGTTTATACCGCGTCCGACAAGAACAGAAAAACTTAACCCTTTCGCCGCACCTGGACCGTTTTTTTCTCTTCGGGGATTTTGTGTTTAATATTTTTAAAAAGTGCAAAATTTCGGGGTCAATATTTATTTTTTCGCTCCAAATAATGTCGTCACACAATAGAAGTTCGTTATCTGAACTATTTTAATCGAGCCCATTACTCTCTGACCTCGACAATGAATGTGTGACAGCTGTCAGATGTAGGTGACAATTGTCAGTGTCACTATTAATTAAATGACACTATGAATTTTTTTTTTGACAGAATATCACAAATTTGTAGCTAGCTATTATTGGAAATCTTTTAAAGGCATATTGTCATATAAACATGTCTGAACTTAATGAGGATCCGTTGGTATCTACTGTAAATTTTTAATGTCTGTAAGTACCTTAACAGGAGCTCATTAGGGTATAGTAAACAACTATTTAATTTCGTTGTTTTTAGAGAATTAAAACATGAAGCCAGTTCAGTTTCTAACACCCCAGCAATAGTAAAATCATCAAGCAAAACTTTACCGGCAGTTATCGATAGTCGAGACAGATTACAGAACTACTTATTGGTCGTAATCCGTTTTATAGTATAAACTAGCTTCCACCCCGCGGTTTCACCCACGTTTCTGAGGGATCTTGTGTTTTCCCGGGATAAAAAGTAGCCTTAAGCCTTCCTCGATAAATGGGCTATCCAACACTGAAATAATTTTTCAATTCGAACCAGCAGTTCCTGAGATTAGCGCGTTCAAGCAAACAAACAAACAAACTCTTCAGCTTTATAATATTATTATAGTATAGATGAAATCGTCCCAATGCTTACAAACGGCGGTACGAGCTGATAGCCACGTTAATACAAATGGCGAGCCCTTTAAGGAGTCGGAGGGAAAAAGGTCCAAAAGTAACACAATCAAATGAGGGACGCACAAAAACGGGAATAAAACGAGAGACAAAAAGCAATATGGCGGATTGTTTTTAATTATCGAGTATCGGCATAAATCGATGCACGTCGCCGCGGGCCCGCCGCCGCGCTGCGTATGCGCATCCAATGAGTCGCTATGCGACTGTACAAATATAGGCACTGAATGTTTCTTGATAAAGATAAACTGTCTCCCTTTGGTCTGTCAGGAAACTTATAGTTTTTCCAGGTAAAAAAAATGGCTATTCTTTTTTAGGTTATAATAATCCCTTTGACCAAAAATCTAAATTGGCTCAATACTTTAGCGGTAAATAACGTAACGAAGTAACATTATATAATATATATACATACAAGTGTGCATAGAATAGTTTTTATAATTTGAATAATTATTGCTGAGTTTCTTGCCGGAGTCTTCTCAGTCCAAGTGTATTCCGAACCGGTGGTAGAATCAATTGTAACGTTCATAAGTGCCTTACTAGGGCCTAAACCTAAACTGAATAAATGATTTTGAGTTTGAGTTTATTATTGTTCCTCAATTACCCAAGCCCAGGGTTATCAGTCTACTGGTTTCTTCCCCAGATTAAGGCTCCTTCAAACGACGTGGCCTACCCAAATAAATGTATAAAAACTACAATCAAAAACCAATTTAAAAAAATGTACGAATAACAACAACTCCACGCCTCTCCTATGCACGATTCATAAAATTCATATGTATGGGTTAAGGCAATGCTATCGCGCGGATGTACCATATATTTTACTTATAAATAAGAGTACATTGTTGTACGTCTGTCTGTACGTAGTCTTACTTTGTATTTGTAAAGAGCAATTTAGGTTAGATTAATTAATGTTTATACCTTTTAATGAATAAAGTTTTGGATATAGACGAATGCCGCTGTGAAGGTTGTGGGTTCGAATTCTACAATGAGCTCGATGGTGAAGGAAAACATCGTTAGGTACTTTGTAGTACCCGCCTGACTGGCAAGGTGAGTCCCGGCAGCTAGTAACACTTTCGGTCCTTTACCACCTTCGGTCACATCATCACATAGCTTGTTGAAATTGTAGTCAAACGTAAGCCTATACATATTAAAAAAAAAACTAATTCAAGTATTAAATATAGGATCTCAACATAGAAACTTCGCCTCTGGTTTAGTTTAGCATTGTATATATAGGCGCTAGCATATAGTTTCACATGCGATCACACGTTTTACCACCTTAAGGGTTGGAGTTAGGAAAACCCTTCCTTGGTTGCTATATGAGGAATCTGTACCTATGCTATATGGTAGCTATATGTCGCTCAAAGAGCAGCTCGACTGGGGAACTAGCTCCACCTTACAGAATACCGCAGCCAAATAACTTATAGTTGTGTTCCTGCGCGTGAGTAAGGTCGCCAGAGCTCATCGGGGTGGGGGGAAGGGTCGGCAACGCGCGAGTGGTACACCTGGTGTTGCAAGCGTTCATAGGCTACGGTAACCGCCTACCATCAGGCGGGCCGTATGCTTGTTTGCCGACAATGTGGTATAAAAAAATAAATTATGCTAAATTTTCAAGTTTCTAGACCCAGCGGTTAGAGCTGTGCGTTGGTCTGACAGTCAGTCAGCTTCTCCTTTTATATGTATAGCACTATTTACTTATACTACTATGTGCTTTATAGTACCCTACCACCGTGCTATGGTTTCTTCACGATGTTTTCCTTCACCGAAATCTCAAGCTCAGTGTAGGATTCGACCTTCGTCCTTCGTCACAGCATTCGATGTCACAACCACTGAGCTATCATCGCCTTAAAACCTTAAACCTACCGATAATGAAAAGTAAAAGTATTTTGAACATCTTGACTTTAAAATCACGTATTGAATAACATAAAAAATAAAAATATTCCATCTGACATTCTTCAGCCAAAGAGCATAATGTCCAAATTCACTAATAACCGCAACTCTCGCGCACCGCCAAAGGAAGTATCACCACGGAAATTATCATAAATCCTTAATAACCATCCCCGTGACCAAACACATTCACTAATAATAATATTACACTGTTTGTATGTATGTAATATACGGACTCTTGCCTCGGAATTGAACTCACGTTTTTGAAGGAAAATATAAATTTATTTTCATATATTCTCTTAAATTAAAATCCGTTCATCATATCGACATGAAACAAACATAATTTGTAAATTAAAATACATATATTTAAATTACATAAAGACAGACATACAAATTATCCAGACTGTAGTGTTCTGTGATGTCTTGACGAATACAACTCAACTTTTTTACGACATCTGAGCAAACCCAAGTAACGAACAAAGTGCCATATAGCCCAAAGGATTCTTTCAATTTTTTTTATAATCCTCGACCGATGACCCCGCGGCCCTATTGTCTCTGCGCAGACCTTACTAAAGGGCGTTTAGAATAAATATAAAAAAAATACAAAAAGGGATCCAATATTCCATCATTGTGGGCCTGTCATTGATCATTTCTCAAAAAAACTCTTAAATTCCGCCGTCTACCTCAAATTGAGTTTACTTTTAAAGAAATAAAAGAGGCTCGATTTCTGTTCACGGTTTTTTAGGTTTTTTAAGGATTGGAAATGCGGGTAGCTTTAGTATGATGAGAAGTTATTCAATGGTATTTCTTTGTCTTTCTTACTTGTTATTATAAGGAGAATAGATATAAATAAAGATATTTCACGTAAAACTAGCAACAGAAAAAAATACGTTTTTTTTCCTTAAAACTACTGGCTACTACTGAACTAGCCACACAGATATACAAACACAGACATACCTATAAATTTTCACATTTATAGTAAAAAAAAGCATAGAACCTTTCCATGTTCTGATATACAATTACAATCAGATTAGGTACCTACCTATAGTTTTATTACTTTTTTTTTTTACAGAAAACGTTACATTTAAACCTATTTTACATTGTTATCTGTTCTATTTTTAATCTCACATTAAAAACAAAAGCACGTAAACTATAATTCCATATTCCATGTAAATAATTTACAGCAATTTAAATTCCAAATATATCAATAACCTTTATCTACGTCGATGCTTAATGTATTGTGATAAAACCAGGTTAATATACTATATAAATCTGCAAAAAACAACCTTAAATCATTGTCTTAAGGTCCGTATAGATCGCAAAGATAAAGTGGTATAACTTAAATTGTTGCAATGACAACCAATTTATTTACTTAGCGTGGCATTCAAATATCGACACTATTACTCACAAGTTAGAGTTCGTTTCAAACGCAAACATAATTTGGTATTACTTAAATTGTAGCAATGATAACCAGCTATCTAGCAAACTCTACGTTGAAATAATGACTCTAAACCAAACGCAATAAAGTCTATTTGAAATGCAAAACACATTTGGCACAACTTTGATCGCTGTTGTGAAAACCGATATAACTACAGTTTTTATATTTTGAAATGGACCTTATTTTTTACCTGTTAGAGTGTATTTTAAAGGTCAAATTAAGATTGTATGCTGAGTAGATCGCTAGGCGTGTATGCGAACACAGAGCGCACCCGGCCAGGGAATCGAACCGAAGACACATGCGTTTAAAATCAGTACGAGTCGATCGCGCAAATAAAAGAGTTTTGCGGACGACGTAATAAAGTATTGAAAGTGCAAGGACAGGGAAGCAATGGAGTCTACATTGATATTAAACTTAATCTTACTGTATGAATTATGATAAAATAAAAAGCAGTCTGGCTTTCTGATGGTGATAACTTTTGGTAAAACAATGACTATATTGGCATAGAGGAAGTTTGGAACCCGTGATCATCAGGACATTAAATAATAAATAAATATTCTGGGAAATTGTACCTTCTCCCATTATTCCATCTGATTTAAATAACATTAAAGATTTGCGTTTCTTTTTTTCAGGAATCTCGGTGAAAGTGTTGAGCACTGTTTGTAACTTTATAATGTAAAAATAATGGAGCATCACACAATAGTTTGTTTGGGATGAATAGAAAAAAAATATATATCATCGAAATAAAAGGGATTAAAACTTACCTTAATTATTACAGCATAGAGTTAAATTCCCTCCTCCTCTTTAAGAAGTTTCTTTTTTAGTTTCATACTAAGCGGTGAGATCCTGAGAAACAATAAATTTTATGATAATATTTTTCTAATTAAATAACAATGAATCACGACTCCAAATATTTTCTGTTCAGACTCCAAGAATCGAATAAGATATGGAAAAATTAACTAAGGCATGCGTGAACTAAATCTTATTCAATATGGGTTCCTTACAATAATTTATATTTCATAATTGAAGTGATTGAGATGCGTATATCTATCTATCTAGGTATATATATAAAAATGAATTCCTGTTCGTTAGTCTCGTTAAAACTCGAGAACGGCTGGACTGATTTGGCTAACTTTGGTTTAAACTAACTAAGGAAAGAAAATATGGAAAAACTGCGAGGAAAATAGTAAAAACAACAATTTTATTTTCATACAAACTGTGCCTAGCTGGCAAACATTTGATGTTCGTCCCGTTATTTGACAACCAACAAATATGGCGATCCTTTTTAATAGTGACACTATTTACCACTTTTAAAATCTTCTGTCATTATTTAGTCAAAAATTCCTTACACGGTTCTTTAAATTTTTTTTTACTAAGGAACCCTAAAACATCAAGATATGATTTAAAGTAACAAAACTGAGTTAAAACTTACACAGTACACGCTACACAAGGAGATAAACGCATTTACGGGTTATAAATTAATAAAATTATGTAATTTTATATTTTGAAATTTATTACTTATATAGCTTTAGACGGTGACTCCGCCCTCGTAATGTTATGTTCGCGAAGTATTTTGCTATCGATGGATCGATCTGTAATATCTTTGCTAGGATAAGAATTGAAAGATAGATTAACATAATAATAACTAATTGGTAGAATCAATTGTAACGTTCATAAGTGCCTTATTAGGGCCTAAACTGAATAAACGTTTTTACCGGAAACGCGGGAGAAGACGCGTGGAACAGCTAGTCTGGCATAAAGTAGCGACAATGGTTAGAAAATGGTCCAACGTCATTCCCAAAGATATTTCTATGTTCAAGTTCTTAAAGGAAACTATTTCATATTATTTTCGCATTACTTTTCCGAGATTTTTCCGGATATTTATAATTGAATGTTTAATTAATTGAATAGTTAAGTATAAAGATACAAGCACAAGTTTAGTATCGGGTAAGTCATAAAAATATCGTTCTAAATAGATAGACAGATAGACATACCTAGTCACTTTCTTATTTATTGAAGTAATGTAGTGAAGATACTTATTTATGGAAAAAAATGTTGGAAAAGAATGCAGAATTGTGAAACAATTTTTTTATGAAACAAAAGATGTACTATGCAAATGACTCGGATGAGAGACAAAATAATATGGACATACCCGAAGGGCGAGGGTGGTAGAGGTACGTAATTACTTAAGTATATGATGGGGTGGCAGTGTTCTATTTTTTACATTAATAATAATTATTACAATTTAAGAATAAACTTCATTTTAATCTAATTCATAATTTAAATTTAAGGAAAAATCTGTCTGTGTAACACAGTTGTGAACTCAAATTTTCATATATTATTATTTATTACTTTTTGAATAATTTTAATAAATCTATTATTCGGTAGGTATAATAATAGATTTATTAAAATTATTCAAGAGATAATTATTCTAGATTGGAACTTATTATGAAGTGCTGATTTGCGAAAGTCGTCTGGCCATTTTCATTTAGTGAGTTATTTCAGTTAGTAAGAACATCCACCTATAGCATAACTGCAATCCTTACGTTCTCCAAGAACCGCGTAAGAAATTCAAAAATGAAATGATTTTTTAAAAAATGCATTCAACTGGCCGCACTCATTTATAATAAGAGAAACCGAACGGACTTGAAGAAAAAAAAAAAGACGATAAAGCATAACCCTTTTTGAATTTTCGTTCGAAAACGAACGATCTCGTGATAAATATTGAAATATGGAATGGAGATATGATACTTTTTTGTTTTCATTTCTTTCTTCGACCTTTTTGTTAAACATTTTTTTTAACTTCTCGATTCCTAATGGCGTTTTGAACACGGGTTAATGGCTGAATCCCGGGGCGGTGAACGCTACCGTTTTATAGACTATTAATTTTAGTGGTGCTCATACTATTATGGTTTCGTGTTTTGGAACGTATATCGGTGTGATATACAAATTTTATTGCTTACCTCGTTGAATGCCCAGACGTCTTGGTATCATAACTAACGAATCTTTGGTGCGTTAAGTTTTATGTAATGATAATAATAATATTGTTATTCAAACGATTCAAGTTCATAATTAAATTTATTTGACGATAATGTTTTTTATGTCTAAATAAACCTGTTAACAGTATTTGGTTTTTCATAAAACGTTTTGAGTGGTAGATATATCTACGTACCTACATACAAATCGCTACTATCGTTACTAGGTATTTGCGATGCGGCGAATGGTCGTGAATTCAAATTCTGCAGGTTTCGGTGATAAAGTGTAAGTTCTAAACAATAGATATTTTGTTCTGCAAAGTATTTGATTTCCCTACCCATTTCAAATCTAGTGAAACTATCTTAAGGGATTAGGTAGGTATATTATATTAATATAGGTATGTAGCGGAAAATTCATTTTCTAAAACATTAAACTCGTTACAATATAAAACAATTCATTGAAATCCAATTTAAATTTGAATACTTCAACTTTTTATCGATCTATAATCACCACCTTCAGCTTGTCTATTCTACATACTATTACGGATTGTTAAAAAAAAAACAAAACTTAATCTATACCTACATAAGCCTCGCTTTACGTAATATAGAGTAGGCACCACAATCCGCTTCGTCACTTCACTCATCGCCTCGGCGCGTTCTGATTTAAAAAAAAAAAAAAAAACCATAAGTTATAACTCGTTCCTCCGAGGATTTCATATTTTAAAATAAGAATCTGTGTTTTGAATATACGAGTTAGTGCTAAGTCACGTTCCAGAGTTACAGATTGTATAATGTTGTGTTGGATTGTGGATGGTAGATAGGTAGCTAGCTATAGGTACCTACATCAAAACCTACCTGTATTTATAGGTAGTTCTTTGCGAGTCAATTCTTTGGACATTTATTTTTAAATTTTTCGTTTTGCTAGGGTTGTATTAAATTGGATGGGCTAATTTACATTTGAGTAGCTAGGTCCTACTTTCCTCACCACTGACGAAGCGGACATTCGATAATATGAGAAACTAGCTGTGTCCGCGTTTTTACTCGCGTTTTAGGATAAAAAAAAACATTTTCCGAGCATTTTCAGATCAGTCCAGTAGTTTATCTTGTAATAAACATAGCAAACAGATAACATAGACAGACAGGCAAACTCATTTCCAAATTATAGATTTTTTTCTAATATTTTTTATTTTTACGAATTGACAATATATACATACTTAATCTATCGGGTTTATTCGTGCACAGATTGATGTTAAAATATTATTTTGACTAACCTCGCAGTTTCGATCAAGTTGTATTGCCCCTGGTCACGAACGACTGGCATGGCGGGTATCAAAGCGTCTTGATTGATGCGATGTCGCAAACTACCCGCAATAGGCTGTATTACCTAGGTTTTGTAAATCATAAACCCTGATGGTCTCATTACGTGAGATAGTTTAGGGTTCTGACGTACAATGTCCTATTCTCATGTCAAGTTAAAAAAAAAAACATATTCTGAAGTTCCAGTTTTTTATTTATTTTGACGGCTACCACATCCAAGGAAGGCAGCAGGCGCGCAAATTACCCACTCCCGGCATGTTTAGAGCATGGTGTGATGTATCAAATAAAAGAGCTCATTATGAGAAATATTTGTGTTTTTGAAAATTTTCAAATGCATTACTTTATCCAACACTAGCTTCCGCCCCGCGGTTTCATCCGCGTTCTCGAGGGATCTTGGGTTTTCTCGGTATAAAAAGATCTCTTCAAGGCAAATTTTGGATGAAAATAAATATAGATAAGGTAAATAGGTAATAGATCTTTTAAAGCTATTAAATACCAGAATTACATTCATCAGCCATAGGTAGGTATCTAACTAGAAAAAAAAGCTGCGTCATTTTTATCTTGTATTGAATTATTGATAGTGCTTCAATTATTATTGTTAATTTAAAAACTCTCATATTCGATGTTTAGGTATTCAAAGACAATAGATTCTTGTTTTTGTCCAAAGTGACTCATGAGTCATGAATGTACTGCAAAAACTAAAGAAATAAAAACTACGAGACGATTTGAATAATGCTAAGCAAAACACTTCGCTTTTTACGCTCTGAAATTTAGTTCTGTATCTACTCATTCAGTAGTATTGTTTAAAAATGAAACACGATTATTATTTTTAGGTATACATATTTATTTATAAATTGTTTATTTACAATTAAATAATACAGTTAAATGTATATAAAAATAATATTACAGATAAAGGCAGGCAATTGGCGGTGACCAGTCACGGGACATTCCGTGGTGGCTAATGAAATATCCCGGGAGAGGTGATCACTTCATTACCAAACCCAAATCTATCGCCAACATTGATTAAAATCAAGCTTATTTTTTTTTAAGTGAAGTTGCAATATCTGTTAGGTAAGGACGAATAAAAAAGAAACAAAATAACAATGGATAATAGTAGAGTTCAAATAAATAAAATTAACATTTAAACGTTAACAGTGACTAGAGAGCGTAGAGGATTCGATCGTCCAAACGTCCTCTCATTGGCATTCGACAGGGTGTAACACTTAACGATACTTAATAAATAAATAATTTAGTATATAAAAAAAACAACTCCTTTACACACTTAGACTCCGAATTGTATAAAAAATCGTTATCCATACTCAATATTCGTATTATGATCCAGTTTGTAGAGAAAATGTCGGGGATGCCGCAAGGTAGCATCTTGGGTCCCATGTTATTATTGTCAGTCGTTTTTGCTTCTAAATGTCAGCGACGTTCAGGTAGAAGGCTGCGAAGGAGTCTCCCTTTGAGCCGACGGCGCGGGCCTGGTACTGGCCGCTGTCGTCGCTGGTGCACTTGACGATCTCGAGCTTATATCTAGAGGTGCCTTCCATTGTGAACCTGTATCTAGGTGACGTCTCGTCGATGGGCTTGCCGTCCTTCAACCACTGAAGCTGGAGTGGTGGCTGTAGGGGAAACAATTGTTCAGTCAAATTAATGGCTAAGAAGAAAATTTAAGTTTTAAAGTAAAAAAACTAATATACGATCATAATTAGATAGATGATAGGTTAAGATAATGTTCTTTTATAGCTACTAAGTAAATATCTATTAAAGTATATATTTCACAGATGTGTACCTTTTCCAGTTCAGCGCTAAAGTTGGCCGGCTCAGCTGCGGCGACGGTGACGGAGGCGGGGAAGGCGGCGTACTGCGGCGCGGCCGGGGACTCCCCGGGGACCGTCACCACCAGCGAGCACGATGAGAACGACTCACCGGCGTCGTTGAAGGCTTCGCATGTATATACACCTGGGAATGAACGGGATTCGTTTTACTGATGATAATCGATTCCGTACATGCAAAAATACCATTCTAGTAAAACTTATCACGAACTTTTTGCACACGCATTAATTTAATTTCACTTCACTAAACTAGCGGCACGCCACGTTTAGACATGAGGGTATATCTACTATGTCTCGTTATGCTTGTGTCATTTGACTAAAATACACAGAAAACGTACAAAACTATTTCAGACAGTATTTTTTTAGTTTAAGCGCCATCTATATTCACCACCGTGAACTAAATGCATCGCTAGCTAGTCTACATACCGGCGTCTTCAGGGAATATCTCTGCGATGTGCAGTTTGTGAATGTTCGCCTCGCTCGAGTACTGGAAGTCTTTGGAAGGTTTGATCTCTTTGTTGTTGTGCAGCCATACTACGTCGAAACGCTCCGCCTCCACAATCCTGGATAAAATATATAATTTGTATTACAGTAAGGAATTGACAGTTGTTAGAGCATTTTATGGGTATTTAAGAAACTATGGTATTAATTGAAAAATCTGGGCAGGTTATCACTTCGAAGTTTTTAATGAAAACAAAATCATAATTTCCTTAGAAAATGTGGTCAGCGCCATCTAGTGACTTAAATAGGAACTGTTGAAATAATAGCTCCATCTGTTCACGGTCCTAAATATTTTCTTTTCAATAAGGGAAGATGCCTGTATTCAAAATAAATTATCAAACACTAACCAATGTATCAAAACATCTAAAAAAAGGGGCAAAACCACGATAATTTTATTAAATTTATACTTTTTATGATTTTTAATGACCAATCTAACCATAAAAAGTAAAACTTTTGATGCTTTATAATTATGACGTCATAACTATGTATCCATATAAACCTATCGCTTTGACATTTCATAAAAAGTAGCTGATTTGATGCGTCAGTCAACATCCCTATCGTAATGACTGAGACTCAGAAATAAAGTAACATAAACTCGTACTTCATAATCGTCTATGACAAGTTTTTTTTTATACCACTAAGGCGGCAAACAAGCTTACGGCCCGCCCGCTTATGGTAAGCGGTTACCGTAGCCTATTGACGCTTGCAACACCAGGGGTATCACTTGCGTGTTCTGGAATTGTGAAGCCACAGCAAATGGGGTTTTCATAGTGGTGAACGCGCAGGCTTGTCTTAGTGGGGTTGAAAAGGAGTAGGTTTAGTCGACCCCAATCGGAGACACTAGAAACTGTACTCTCGATTTCAGACACAAGTCGTTCGCGATTTTCCTCCACCATGGCATGAACGATATTTGCACGGCCTATGTAATGAGCGTCCCCAGTACTGTCGTCCACATAGCAATGAATGCCATCAATAGACAGCATATCATTAATATGCAACAGAAACAGTGTCGGGGACAGCATAGAGCCTTGCGGGACGCCAGCATTGATGTCCATGCTTTCGGAGCAACTACCGTCAACGACGGCTCTTATGCATCACGCAAGATGTCGTTTTTCTTTCATAGTTCTGCTTAAAACACTAGAAATGTGGGTATATCTCACCTGCAGGAAAGCGTGACAGCGTCGCCATCTTTGACGACCTGTGACGTCGCATGATCCACTATTCTGGGCGGCTTGTCGCCAAGTTTGAGCTTGTCGCTCGCCGCGCCGCCGTCTGTTATCTCTGTTGGATAAAGTCATTATTATATCAGATTCCCTTGTCGTGTAATCGTGCGGATTTTCAGTAATTTAAAAGTTATTATGTATAGGAACAGCGCTTCTAGCGGAATGTGAGAAGCGAAGTGTGAAACAAAATTATGCTATTCACACTATTTTTATTTTTAATTAAGACATGAAAGCAAAAGTAAGTAAACGTCTAAAGCCTTAGCTTAGATTAATTAACTCATTGATTTTTTTAATAAGGATGACAATTTGAAAACTGTTACAGTTTTTCAAAAGTTAAACCCCAAACATCAGTAGTTAAAGACAGCAAATTCAAAAACCGACCAAATCATCTGAGGAATAAAGTACAAATCAATACTTACGTTTAACAGTGACCTTGCACTTGGTCTCGACCTCTCCCTGGCTGTTGATGGCTTTCAGCGAGTATTCGCCCTCGTCCTCCGGGAACACCTCGTTGATGGCAAGGGAAGCTACGCCGTTCTTGTACTTGAGGTCTACCACCTGCGGGGTCGAATACATTGTTGGTTTTGTGACCTACTGAGCTTTAATAAGGTAGTGTCCTGGGTCAATACAAATCGATTCTAATGAGTACGTCGGTAAGATTATCAAAAAATATTGGACACGTATTTTTTTGCTTTATTAAATCAATAAAAATATACAAAGTTATTGCGCATCAAAGTATAGGAGTGGGGCTTGTGACGTCACTTCGTGGTAAAATTTGTACCACGGCGTGATGTCACGCGAAATTTCAACGCACAATACGTGTCCAATATTTTTTGGTAATCTAACTGACGGACTAAATATATTTTTTAGGACACTACCCTATTAATTATGTCACTATGGCTAATAATATTTTTGATGTTACAACACTTTATTGATTTTGGATTTGTCGTAGACGTGTTTCTATTGATTATATTAAATGGTATTTCATCATTAACGGTAAATTTTCTATTATATGTATCATGAAATTTTAACGACCAACTCAATCTCATCTCTATATTATAAATAAGAATGTGAGTTTATTTGTTACCTTTTCACATTAAACCGTCGAATCTATCGTGATGAAATCGGCTACCCAGATGGTTGACGGTACGGAGAGGGATATAGGCTACATCGTAATAATGAAGTTTCAACGTAATCGGATGAATGGTATAGAAACGCACACGATACAAACATACATACATTAATTTATATAGATATATACATAATCTTTTTATTGTCACCTATAAGATTGAACTTTTATCAAATTAAACGATACACATAAAGAACATAATTAGAGCTGTAAGTTAGGACATATACGATAGTAAGTATTAGTTTGGTGACCTCAGAGGAGTGCAGCGGCTTCCCGTCCCTGTACCAGTGCACGCTGGGCTCGGGGTCTCCCCGCACGGCGCAGGACAGCAGCAGCGGCGCCGCGTCGCGCGCGGCCACGCTGCCCGGCAGGCTGCGCGCCAGCGACGGCGCGCACATCGCCGCGTCCGACGCCGGCACTGCGGGGGTGGGGTGGGGTTCAAGTACCGACTAACTATACATACTCTACTGCTACTTATGTACATTATTTAGTGGCCGAAGGAGGTAAGATCACAAAACTTAGAAGGAACTGGCTCTTAAGTGCGAGCCAGCTCCAACACCGTCCTGGAAATGATCGCCAATAGGTTAGATTGTCCCTATATCCGGCACTGCTGCGTCCCAACATGTCCCTTGAAGCGCCGGGTAAAGCGGCAATGTTCCTATATACTGGGTGATTTTGTTATCACTGGCAATACTTGCAAGGGTGGAAGTACTCATCAAAATGAACAACTTTTATTATGGGACTAACTGTGAAATCATGAAAAAATTATCAGCTGTTCCATACAAAAGTTCAATACCTACTCGACCAAAATGTATGAAGCAACCGTATTATTTTACGCGATAACAGAGTTAGCCCTATAATAAATGTTGTTCACATTGATGAGTACTTCCACCCCTGCAAGTATTGCCAGTGATAACGAAATCACCCTGTATAATGTAATGTATGTGTTGTGTGTTTAATAAAAGTGTAATTACTTTTATTTTATTTTTATTTTATTTAATTTGTATTATGTTAATATGAGTCATAGTCACTCGGTTTTAAACCAACTGCTGGAACACTCCGGTAGGTGTTTTGCGACAGATCTTCAACTTTAGGGTGGTAGCCAGCCAGGTGGATACTACAAAGTACAAAAATTAAGCAGTGACTCCCATCTGTTGAGTATAAATGATGTATACTCACAAACTAGTTCCTTGGTGGCACTCCTCGACCTGGAGGAGGCATCGGAGTCCAACTTGGCGCCGTACTTCTTCTTGCCGACCTCGATCGAGCTCTGCGGCGAGTACTTCGGCCGGGGCTGCGTCTTTGACGGCGGGTCTATTGTTACCTGCAAGATAGAGGTCATGTTAAATCGTGTATCTTACAAACCTATCTACTACCATTCAGCTCCATAACGGCTCAACGGATTTTCATAAAATTTTATACACATATAGAATAAGTTTTGGATTAACGTATAGTATATAATTAGATCTTCTTTGGTTACGGGGATTCGGTAAATTTATAGTATTACCCCGTTTGATTTTAAGGCGAGCATTTGGGCTCTCAGTCCCCCACTTTCGCGGTCCCTGCATGGGTACGCGGATAAAACCCCGGGGCGTAAGTTAATATTATAAATGTGAAAATGTGGATTTTTGTTACTCAATCACACCGTGATGACCGAACGGATTTCGATTAAATTTGGCTCATAAATAGATCATACCCTGTATAAAACATGAGATACTTTTTATTACGGATTTGCGGGACGAAAGTTAGTGAAATAATAAACATAACAATAAGTTACCTTAGTCTTGGTAATGATTGGTGGTGGTGCAGGCTTGAGTGGTTTCTCAATGTACCTCCTGTCACCTGAGTGGAGGAAGTTGTGGACCATCTGCGCCTGCTCCGGTGACGTCACCTCGCCTGGGACACACCAACATTAATTCATTATTATCATGAAAAAAATTAACTATATACATTTTTTTTTTCCTATGGCTATGGTAAGTGATGCTGCGGCCAAATGCACAGAAAGCCAAGATAAATGGTTTTGGAAAAACAAAACCGATTGAGTAGTCTACTGAATAGGATGGCTCCTATTTCCTCATATCAGACTTCCATATGGAATGAGGCGGTGGATCGGTACACGATCGCGGCAAATGAATTTAGCGACTAACAGAGCAACAGCCTAAATTTAACGAAATAAAATCGATCCTTTCCGATCGGAATGGCAACCGAGTGGGTCTGAATAAGGGGGATTATAACAATATCAAAATATGACCAAGATCATCAAAAAACCATCTGAAAACCAACCCTAGCTATACAGCAGTAAAGTTCAACATACCTTCAACAATGACGACACACGACGTCTCGTCGGTGCCGTGTACGTTGGTCGCGATGCAAGTATACTTGCCGCTGTCCTCCGGCCGACAGTCGATGATCTCTAGCGTGACTACACCGTCCGATTGTGTCATAGCGTAGTCATACTTCGAAAGCTCCTTTCTGTCTTTGTACCTGGGGGATTATAAAAAAAAAAGTGGTATTTCAGACTATCTGTGATTACAAGAGCCATAAAATTCACTCAAAGATATCAATAATTAAGCTATTGTATAGCTTTTATCGCGGGCTTCGGGCTTTGAGCGCGGCAACCGAATCAAGAAATTTCGTAACGAAAAAACCTAACACCTCCCACACACAAATACATACACGTTAAGCGAACGCTGTTTGTGAGAAAGTATATAGGTATCTATTAATTTCAAAGAAAAAATATGAATATAAAAAAAAAAAAAACTACTTAAATAAAAAAATAATAAATAATTATAATTGCATTAGTTCATAAAAAATGCTATGCAATAGCTTTACCGCGGCAGTCCCCGAGTGCTACACGTATTTTTTTGAATCTCCGAATTTCAATCGACAATAGACAGTCATTATAATATAGTAATATCACAGTCTATGTAACTCTTACAGTCGGCCAACGGACACGTCTAGACAGAGCAATCGTGCGGGGCTTGCGGGGTGAGAGAGGAGCGGTAGCAAGCCCAAGCTGCCATACACTCGCTTGGGACACAATGTAGATATGACGAATGCCTATACAAAAGCGGCATTTCGCGTGACTTCAAACGCAATAGACCACTGTATGTTTTTTACGCTGTGGTAATATCCTGGGAAATTCTCACACACGGCCATCTAAGCAGAACTTTTACTATGAAAACCAGATAACTGATATATTAACTAGTAGTAAACTTACCATTTAACAGTGGGTGTAGGCTTTCCACTGAGACAGCAGAGCAGCTTGCATGTGTCCCTCGCCTGCATCACACGAGGCCGCAGTTGGAACGTGAACACTGGCGCTGTCTCGCTCGACTCCTGCCAGAACGTGTACGGGAGCGGCTCGCGGCGACGTGGCGCTTCTGGCACGTGTTGGCGCTGGACTTTAGGTACAGCTGGATATGGAAATATTACTGTTTAGATACAAGAATGTTATATTAAGCTCATACGTATGATAAGGCAAGTATCGCTTTAAGATAACATCCATGTCTTTAAATTTGTGCCTAAATTAGTATAAACTAAACTAAATAAACTGGTTACTCTTTTAAAATGCGAAATGTCGAGTACTTTTTGGAACAGGCAGTCATTAACAAATGTTTGGAAAATATATATTATTGAACAAGTACTGACTGATAGACTGATAGGTGGCTCACAGAGCCTATTAATTAAGTTAACTATTTAGCCATAAGACCATGGAATTACGGACGATATATTTAAATATTCTGGGACATTATTCCTCACACACGGCCATCTGACCCCAAACTAAGCAGAGCTTGTACTATGGAAGCCAGATAACTGATATACTACATATACTACTTTTCTTTTGTAAATACATACATATATAGATAATTACACCCATATACATACATATATATATTCATTTTGTAATAGGGGTGTACCGTGGGTGTACGTACTGAGTGAGAGAGAAAGAAATTTAGAACATTCAATTTCAATATAAAGGATAAGAGAAAGCTGAATAGACAGGGTATTATGAAGGGGACGGCGCGTACGCAGTCCCCACTAACAAAAATTGCGCGTCCGAGTTATCCACATTAGGGATAATCACAGAGGTCAACCTATCCGCAGTGCAATGGAAGGGTCTCGCTCTGGGGGAACCGCCTTTGTGATCACGGTGTCCCCTACGCCAGGTAAGTATGCTCTCAACAGCTTGTATGGAATCGCGTCATTAAACGCAGGAGACTCTTAACATCGCGATATAGATAGTATAATCGATAAATACAGCGACATCTAGCGGAAATCATTGTAACTATTTTGCCTCGGACATCATGTTGTTTGACGTCATAGTTTGAGAGTCAGCGTTGACTACGGACATACGAGATAAACAATTGAATTACATTACAGGCCAAATGGAGTAAACAATTGTAATAATTTAAACTAATGGCATAAGGTTCATTTTTGAAGAAATCAATCTATTCTTGAACATTTGAGGAGCGACTCAACGTCACAGCTATTCACAGAGTAACCTTACAAATTGTACAATAATCGAATGTGACCGACATCAATAGGGTTGCAAAATGTAATCGTAGATGGCGCTACCGGCATACTAAGTTAATATTGTGCCACCATTTATGCGACATTACTTTCATCTTGTCATTATACAATATACAGGGTGTTACAAAACTACCCGTAAAGCCGAAAGGAGGTTAAATGGGGCCTTATAACGAGTCCATTCACAATATTTAAGAACTGTAGTAACTCTGTATAACATACCCCAAAAAAATAAAAAATATTATTATTTTCACTGATGTGCAAACCCTATTTCAGTAAAATTAAAGAGTAAACTACGCAGAATATATCTACATTTCTACCTAATTCGCGGAACGACAAAAATGATAATCGTAAATTGACAACATTTTTTTTTTTCCAACTTGACATTTTTTGAAGCCAGTACTTGAGTATAATGACATCTTGTATTGAGGTAGCAAACATTTATGAATGAAAAATAGAAAAACTATTAAAGTAGACAATTAATAGGTAAAATAGGTACGTAGGCCTTTCTGTTAAATAATCTGGTTCCCTGACATGACAGCTTACTAGGGTTGACAATTTTTTTGTCTTTGATAATTAATTATATTTTATACGGGGTATTTTGTAACACGTTGTACACATATTTGTTTACGTTATAACACAGTGGTGCCTCTAGCGGGAAAATATGTCAGTAAGGTTTCCCGTCTATCCTAACATCCTAACTATAATATTATAAATGCGAAAGTGAGTTTGTTTGTTTGTTAACTTTTCACGCTTAAACCGCTGAACCGATCGCGTTGAAATTTGGTATGCAGATAGCCTATGGTATGGAGAAAAACATAGGCTACTTTTTATCCCGGGAAAACATAAGATCCCTGAGGAACGCAGGTGAAACCGCGGGGCGGAAGCTAGTATTATATAAATCAAAGTCGGGTTAAGTACACCATTTAAACTCAACAACGGCTGGACCGATTTTAGGATCTTTGATTTGTTGGATTTGTCTTTGGCGTGAATAGCAGAAAAACTATTAAAGAATCGTTTTTTTTTTATATACCAGGAACTTGGGTGAGGGTAAAACGGGGAACAGCTAGTAATGTAATATAAATAAGTAACAGTAAAGGTACCATAGATATATAACGTAATCATACTCACGTTGTACATTCAAGAAGACAACCTCCTCTCTGAAGCCGTAGTGGTTCTCTGCCCTGATTATGTACTCTCCGCGGTCTTCCAACTTGGCGCGGTTTATTATGAAGTAGTAATCATCACCCGCGTACCTATTGTAATTAAATAAAACGGGTATTCGTTAAATTACTTTTAGCGGTAACCACACATAATCTAAAAGGTACTGGCTGTCATGTGCAGCTGGCGAAAATATGGGCAGGTGCTTGGCGACAGATTTTTCAACATTCGGTTTGCCCAACATCCAGTGCATACGGTAGGTAACTCACGTGCTATTATCTATTCTTGTAACAGTAGTGTACTCATTATTGAAGAGTCGATTAATTAATTAATAGCAAAATAAAAAAAAAAAAATAGTCCTTGCATCTAGCACAGAGCAGCAATATCACGACTTTATCTAGACTTATCATAACTCGACGTACCTCTTCATAAATTTGACAGACTGCCTCAGCTCGTGGTTGTTCCTAGACCACGTGACGGTGGGTGTCGCGCACGCGATGATGCGGCAGTACAGTTTGACCGATTGTCCTTCGTAGCAGAACGCAGATTGTGGCCTGATGACGAAACGTGGGGCTGCTTGCCGGCGATCTGTATACAATAGGTGATGGTTGGAGTTAAGTGACCATTTTTATAGTTTTTACAAACAACTCCGAAGAGTTAGGCTGATCTTTTATTTAAATTAAAAATTAATGGAAAATTAAATTATCTTCTCATATAGGTATCAGTTTATTAATTTATTTTCAGTTTCTCGGGTATGAAATAAAATTGAGAAAATTCGCGTCGCAAAACTTTCAAAATAATTATAGAAGTCTATAAAATATGCTCATAGGCAGAGTGTGAAATTCTTAAGACTGTAAAGGCGTCTTTATATACCACTATATAATGGTTTATATATAAACAAAAAATACCTTAACAAGAAGAAAGTATTTATAAAATTTCTTTTTAATACAATAAGATACTGTTTTGATTAATTTTGTCACAGAATGACATGGCATAAAACTCATAGAGATCGATTCTACTGGTGATACTGCACAAACTAATTTCTTAAATATAATAAACATTCGACTACTTTATAACAGATGGTTAAACATATAATAACATGTCAATAACATACCGAACTGTCCATCGTAAATCTTCCATTTCTCGATGAGTAATTTCCGAAGCGAGCTGTACTCGCTTAGCCTGCCGATCGGCAGCAAGTATGACGACCAGTTCTGTTGGGAACACCATCGTGTTAGTTATAACTTGTATTATATTAAGGTGCGTCAGGAATCCTAAAATATTTCAGTCCAAAGTACAACAAAATTTTAGTTAAGATGATAAAACATTTGGAAGTTTATCTAAAGATGAAACATAACTTTCTTTTTATGGACTAGATTTTATTGTTAAGCTATTGTATAGCTTTTATAGCGGGCTTTGAGCGCGGCGACCGAATCAAGAAATTCCGTAACGAAAATAAAACCTAAGACGAGCTGTTCCGAAATTGGACGAATACGTGCTTACGTATTCGTCCGAGCTGTTTGTGCGAAAGTATATAGGTGTATAGGTATCTATTAATATCAAAGAAAAAACTTGAATTAATATCAAAGAAAAAAAAAAGAAAAACAATACTACATAAATAAAAAATAAATAAATTATTATTATTGCATAAGTTGATAAAAAATGCTATGCAATAGCTTTACCGCGGCAGTCCAAGAGTGCCACACGTATTTTTTTAAATCGTGTTAGCCTCAAATGGGTTTACCTCGTATCTCTCCCGGAGCCTGTTCCTCATGGCCTCGTACCTCCTGGCGTCAATGGTGGCGGTTCTTCCGCTGGCAGCGTCGCCAGACAACCATGCGTGCGTTAAGCACTCGTGTGCCGTCATACGCTTCCTGAAATATGACCATAAGCTAGTGATAGATCTTTGGAGTTATTTATGCAGGTCATAACAGTGGTACTATATAAAAGTACCTGTGGCACAATTTTCAATGAATTGCCGACCCAAATAGCAATGTAGTCTTAATTAAGCCTAGACACATTTCGAAAATGTTTATGTACTCCTAGTATATAAATATTATATACATCAAATTAGGTTATATTTATTAATGACCCAAAAGTGGTACTACTCAAATTTACCTATGGAATTTATTATATTATAGCTATACCATGTATTCAAATCAATTCGATAAATGTCAAATGACTGCAACAAAGTCCAACTCACTCCTTGTTCTTGACAAGCAGCCTCCTGATGAAGTCCTTGGCATCATCAGACACGTGTACGAACGCTTCCTCGTCGAACTCCCAGTCGCAAGCCTTCACGTTCTTCAGTGTCTCTATGTCGTTGTTGCCCGCGAAAGGTGATAACCCGGATAGACTGAGAAAAAAAAATGTTGAGTATGCGCAGCGTGTTGTCTTTTGCAGTAAATGCGATGCTAAGTGGTAGTGACGTCGAATGGTCCGAAGTTCGTGTTTCATTCGAATTTTATAATGAGCTCGAGCCTTCAGTACCGGAATATTATATACACATATATATAGTAAAAAAAAGTGCCTAAGTTATTTTTGTAAGTAATAAATACTCCATTTATAAACGCTGCAGAACATCTTTTCTCAGCGCTATGTATTTAAGTATCTATCGAATCCATGATATTTCCAAACTTATAAACCAGACAACAAGAGCGAAATACTTACAGCACATACGACAGTACACCAACTGCCCACATGTCCGTATAGAAACCAACTGGTTCCCTCTCGACTATTTCCGGAGCGGCAAACTCGGCAGTGCCTGTCGATATCTTTACAACTTCGTTGGGGTCTAATTTTGTTGCTAGGCCGAAATCGATGATCTGTGGAGTGAAAAGTTAGTGATGACTATCATTAAGTTTCAGGTCTTAAAAACACTGTGATACATTTTAAATGTTGATGAAGACCAGGCTTGATCACTTAAAGTTACTATAGAATTCAGGTATTTTTTTTTTTTTTTATTGTTTTTTTTTTTCTTTTTTGTGTTTATGCGTATTATATTTCTTTAATAATTGTAAAACAATTAATGGGGGAAAAGGCAACATAGTCAGATTGTCCATAAAAAAAACTAAATATATAAAAAATGTAACCTTGCTGAGTTTCTTGCCGGTTCTTCTGAGTTGAAAGCGACTTCCGAATCGGTGGTAACTTCAGTAGTTTCGACGTTCATAAGTGCCATTTTAGGGCCTAAACTGAATAAATGGCTTTGACTTTGACTTCGAATTCTAAATCAGAATTAACTTAGTGGAACAATTAACCCTTTCAGTTCTGTTTTTGTTCCACGGATGGTAAGATGACCAAACTAACCTTTACATCAGTTCCCGTCCTCGTCTGGCACATAACGTTCTCGGGCTTCAGATCGAGATGTATGATGTTCTGCTCGTGCATGTGTCTCACTCCCTCGCAGATCTGTCTCATGTAGTGAGCCGCTTCTGCCTCGCTCATGTTGTATCCCGGCTCTGTTATACGCTCGAACAGTTCTCCTCCCGAAAGGCTGGAAATTTAGAATTATTTAAGGAATCTGTAGAGGCATAATGTGTTACCGATCCTGAAGATTTCTTTTAATGACTTTTGAAGCATTAAGGTATGGCCCAATTTTTTTTTCGAAATATTTTTCGTAAACTGAATTTTATAGCCTCGAGTAAGCCTGGAGACAAAGGTTTATATTCATAATTACTTAGCTAATTACCTTTTGCCCTATTTAAAACCAATGGAATAAAGATTATACAACTAGATAAAATGACAATACTTACAATTCGAATATAAGCACCATCTCATCATCGTCCTCAAATGCGTCGTGCAAATTGATCAGCTTACGATGATGCAATTGGTTCATTATGTCTATCTCTTTCTTTATTAGCTCCTTCTCCATCGCTCCAGTGACTGGAATGAACTTAGCCGCGAAGAAGTTGCCTGTCGCACGCTCGCGACATCTGTGTACTACGCCAAAAGCGCCTGTGCCTACAACATTGAACGTTACCTTATGCGTCTGACGATTTTGTGTCTTATATATATAACTAAAGGTTTAATTTAAAATGGGTACTAATGAGGTTGGATTTTTAATGTGATTCCAATCTCAATGGCATTGAATGCGCGCGCTTATATTTCATATTATAGAGTTTTATATAGATAATATCATAAAGTGGTAGTGGTTCTAATCTAGTAGACTTTTTGTATAATTTTTAAACTCTTTTTATGTTAATAGCTAAACTGGTTATAGGTTTCATTCCACAAAAATATTATTTATAACATTTCTATATAAATATCTAGTAATATGACAAGCGCGATGTCTAAATACAATTTTGTGCCAATATCTACTCAAAATTTAGTTGTGCCAATTCAAACTTCAATTAGATTTAACTAAGATGATGCGCATACTCGTTATGATATATTTTGTTTTTATCTTTTTATAATAAATTAAATATATTTACTAGAATATTAAGCTAAAACCGTGCAGTTTTCGAACTACTAGATATAAAATGATGAAAATATATATTTATTTCAATATTACGTATATTATAATGATACTGCAAGTAGGGTCACTGGAAATACATAGTTATGCCAAAAAATTATTGCCCATCAATTCTGGATAGCTGATGCCGTCTTTTTCGTTCGAAATGAATAGAACGAGACGGCCTGTAAATATGTCAGTTAGGCTATTAGAAACTTATCAGACACTAGCCTTAAGTATTACAACTGAAAAAAATAAATTCTGAGTCTTTTTTTTGGTAGTTTAAATAGCAGTTATCATTTTATTATTTTCTGGTATTACCCAAAAAAATCGTAACGTGGGTTTGTTTACATACATACACAATTTAATCCTTTTCCAATCACCCTATATATATTTTTTAAAATAAATTGATTATTTCATGCGTTCATCTAAAACTAAATATAATAGTAAATAATATAATAATAATAGTATGCGTGTGAGACAGAGAGATGCAGAGAGAGAGATGCACTACATCGATCTATTCACACACAGACCTCCGTCCTTTTTCCTTCTAGACGAGGCTCTCACGAAGTCACCTGCGGAATTTCATTCTTATTGTACAACGCGTATGGTTCAAAATCGTCTAGAACATGTTAGTTAGCTATGTTAATGTAAAACTATAAAAACTCTATTCTCATAAGCAACTTCGTGACTGTTTAGTTTTAAATCGTCATGCTTTTTTGTTGTAAAATCTTATTTTTAATTAAACAAATTCGAAATATCATACAAATCTATTAGGTACTTATTTTCGACATTTGTTTTAGTTCAGTTGTGCGAAAATTATCGTGTACATACACGAATCGAATATAAAATAATTACATATCCAAATATACATTAATACATGCTATGAGCTATATAATATTTTTTTATTAGGTACATTTATGCAAATTCCTATTTCAATTAGTATTGTTAAATCGATAATACAAGCACAGCAAGATTTTTTTTTTCTTTCATTTCATAAAAGCTTTTTAGAACTAGGCCCCTGTGGAGGATTATGGCCCAAAATTCTCCCTAGATCAGTGAAACATCGAGTTTCAAGTCATATGCATTACTTGCAAAAGGCTACCACTTTATATTAATAAAACTAGCCGTCCACCCCGCGGTTTCACCCGCGTTCCCCTATTTTACCCCCTTAGGGGTTGAATTTCCAAAAATCCTTCCTTAGTGGATGCCTACACTGTATACCTTATACAGATCTATGTGCAAAATTTCATGTCTCTAGGAACAGATCCGGTTTGGGCTGTGCGTTGATATAATATTACCCAGTCAGTCAGTTTACTATTTTATATATACAGAAGAAGATGAACAACTTTCACTATGGGATTAGCTGTCTAAAACTATTTTTCAATAATGGATTCTATTTGACCACAATCTCGTCATGGTAAGTGATAACGTGATCAATGGTGAGCACATAAAGCGTAGAATCGTACGACAACAACAATACCATAACATAATGTCTATCAAACATGCAAACATACACACACAATTGTACACTTACCAATCTCCTCGAGTATGTCGTATTTGTCGTAAACGGAGCATGTGTTAATATCCACTGGCTGAGGCACGTATTTGCTATAGATGTCGAACACGTAGCTGTCGTAGTCCTTGATCGGTCCATGGTCTGCGTTTGTGCGTATGCGCTTGCCGGATTCGTCGACTATTTGGAACGAAGTTGAGAATGGGATTAACTTAGATCTTTGGGCACCTTGTAGTCTTAAGTTCAAATTTGTGATAACTAATTATGCATAAAGATACTAGTATAAAAAATACTTGTACGTTTTTGAGACAAAAATCCTATGTCCGTACGTATGCTTCTTCTCCTCTGCTAACTTCCATAGAAATCGGTTCGGTAGATTAGCTATGGGAAATGTAGCAAACAGAAAAACTCATCATTTTGTTACAAATCATGTCCACGACATTAATTACTTTAATTCTTTCAAAAGAGTTTGGCAAATCTTCTTCTGTTCACCCATATGACTTTAACATTTTTGCACCTTTAGTTGACCCATAAGAACCATATTTTTTTAGACGAATCATACCTGGGTACTCCTTCTTCTTGAACTCCTTCTTGACGATGGCCTTGGTCTGCACCAGCGAGGTGGGTTCACTGGCCTCCGACCTGCCGTATATGTTCTCAGCGTACACGCGGAACTCGTACTGCTTGCCAGGCACCAGACCGGTTATGGCCATTGTTGTGAACCTGGTAATATTAAGATGGATTGATTGGTTTTAATTTCTTTATGATACCATCAAGAAGTCGAAATATTTACTTGCATGGTCAGTGAAGGCAATCATCATGAGGAAACCATAGCCAAGTGGTAGGGTACTTTGTAGTACCCACCTGGCTGACAACGACCCTCAAGTTCAAAATCTATTGCCATATACCTACCGGTGTGTTACGTCAGCTACACATGAACACCAGATACTTTCTAGGATCTCTGTGCTTACCAGCTCGACTTACAACAATATGTACATAAGTACAGTATTTTCTTACATGTGAGTGGCTGGTATTCCATCTTGAAAAAAATTCTTTAGGCAGTTGCATGAACCAATCCCCTTCTTGACTTGGCGTCTACGGACACCTGGAGTCCCAATTTCTTACCTTATTTAAGTGACTAAAGCCATTACGTACCTGGTGTTGCCAACCCTGATCCAGCTGGTCATGGGGTGTTCCCGCTTCTCGACGAGGTAGTTGGTGATGTTGGACCCGCCGTCCCAGACTGGCGCCTTCCAGCCGAGCGCCAGGGAGTCCACGCCGATGTTGTCCGCTGCTGGGAAGCGTGGTGGGTCTGGACGATCTGTAGGTAAATAAATAGTATGGTAGAATAGTAACGCATTTTCGTATAGTTAGCTATACTCCATGCTAATTGAGATGGTAATACAGACGACCATATTTCAATTTACATGCTTATACGTTCCTAGGTGACGAGTAGCTGTCATTTTTGCGTCAGAAACGTTACATTTTTGATACAATATGAAATGTTACAATCAAAATTGACCTTAAAATTTTAGTATCATCGAGGCAAAGTTGTTTAATATATAATGAGACAATGTTTATAAATTGGATAAAAAACTGACCGCTAATCTCAATATTGATGATGGCGGTGTCCTGTCCCAGCTCGTTCTCAGCGGTGATCCTGTACGGGCCGGAGTCCAGCTTGCTGGCGTCGCGGATCGTCAGGATTGCGTGACGCTCTGTCAATACATTTATTATTATAAATTCCACATGATAATTGAAAATAATTGTCTATTGTCATTCAATGTAATATTGTTCGAACAAGTAAATAAGAACTCTTAATATCAGAAACATTATTTTGTGGGAAGGAATAAACAACTTTGTGACAACAAGTGGTGGCCCAAACTATATAATACTGACATGGGCCAATTTAGAAACCATTTTTTTTACTCTTTCCTCTAAATAAGTGTTGTATATACCTTTCCTCTCGACATGGTAGTGAAGTCCAGACTCGATGGTCTCTCCCTCGCGGACCCAGGTGATCTTGGGCACCGGGTGGCCGGTGAACGGTATCTTGATCACCACGTTCTCACCCTTGTCGAAGTATGCGCTCACTCGGAACCGTGGTGGCACGTTCAGTTTTGGTGCAGCTGGTTATAGAGAATTTATTTGTATGGATTCAATCAGAAATATTATACTTATGCAATAAGTAATGGATATCCTATAGGCCGAATATAAGTTTAAAAGCTTGCACTTGTTCTATTTTTTAAGGAATATCCTGAACGCCAGGTGCAGAATAGGGACTAATATGAAAATAATGTATAAAACTGTAGTCTTTATATAACCTTATGAAGCTTCCGCATATCTAAACTGTATCACCCTTACATAAAACGCTTTTTAACTAGATCACTGTTTAAGTTGTCACATATCGATCACTTTCCTGTCGTTGTCAAACAATCTCCCTTATTTTAGCCCCATTCGGTTGGCATTCCGATCGGAAATTAATATTTTATTTCTTTAATTTTAGGCTGATGCTGTTTTAGTCGTAGAATTCATTTGCCGTGTTCGTGTACCGATAGACTGCTTTATTCCAATTGAAAGACAGAAATGAGAAAATAGGAGCCTTCCTATTCAGTAGACTACTCACTCGGTTTTGTCTATCCGATATCGAGCCGAGCTGGTCTGAATAAGGGGGATTGTCAAACAATAATGTATAATAGCGTCTCTTATTAGTCAGAAGGCTGACATGCAAGCTGGCGGTCCAACTTATAAGTTATGTGGCCTATCGACATTAGCAATACCAGGGGGATTGACAATGTGTTGCAGACCTTTATAAAGCCTAGAAGGCGTCTTATAAATTTATCCGTATATATATAGCAATAAGACTCACTCATGATCAGCAGTTCGGCCCTGGTGCTCTTGACGCCGGCGCGGTTGACGGCGCGACACACGTACTCATCAGAGTCTTCACCGAACACGTCATTCACTGTGAGGAAGTGGTTGTCTCCCTCACTCCAGATACGGTATCGTGGGCCGTTCGTTATTTCGCGGGCACCTGTTAATACATTAAAAGATTATTTCTGGACTCTTTGAAATGTCAAGTAAATATCCGCTACGTAACACTTATATGTTCAGATAAATATTTTAGAAGTGCAAGTGCGACTGCCGGAGCATTATTGAACAACATGTTGTATATGATTGTTGAACATGTTGTCTTTCATTTGGACTCACGGATTTAAACTATGGTTGTTCTGTTTTCGCTCTTAATAATCTGTATATATAAAAGAAGAAACTGACTGACTGTCTAGAAACTTGAATTTTTGCACACAGGTTCATACAACATAAGTATTTACTAAGGAAGAGATTTTCTAAAATTCAATCCCTAAGGGGGTGAAATAGCCACTATAAAAAAAGCCTAGTTTTACATTTAAAGTAACAATAACAATAATATATGTACATACCCTTATACCACGTAATGGTAGGCTTAGGTGATCCAGTGATGGTGCACTGGAACTTGGCGTTGTGGTATTGGATGCAGTTGGCGTTCTTCAATGGCTTCACGATCTCCGGCGGCGTGGCGGCTGGTGGGGAAAACACAATTACCACTACCAAAAATATCACAGGGGTGATATAGTGAGAACCAGAACGTGGATTACCTATCTTTGTTGTTTAGTTGAAAATGAAAATATTGTTTATTCAAATAGGCTTTCACAGGCACTTATGAATAGACTGACTCTAACGCACGGTTCGGAAGGTTGCTTTTGCTGAGAAGAGCCGGCAAGAAACTCAGCAATTACTCTTTTCAAAACATGACAATGTCGAAAATGGTTCCATTTGCAATGAAGCATATGCAATGAACTATTTGCATATATATACAGTTACCAGAACGTTTATAAATGAAGTTACGTGATTTCAAATTTACACTGATTGCTACAAAATTACCTAAACGGCAGGTAACCTCGAGTGTCAATGCTTACCTGTGAATTATAGTACCAAAACCCAAATTACCCAAAACTACCTACAAAAAAAAATGGAATTCCAGGAATCGCGAGTCAACTTAAAGTTAAATTACCTTCCAGGTAATTTGAACAACTGTGTGTCGAACATAAATCGTAAACATTTTATACCGCTGATTCGACGCGCGATTTTAACAGTTAATCTGCAACTTTTGCTCAGCGCAGCTTAAAGGTTTTGTAAATCTAGGAGGGACTAATAAAAAATTCGATGATAAAACTCCTTACCTTTAGGATCAACGACCTTGACCTCCTGGCTAGCACTGCTAGGCGGTGATAGTCCAGCCTCGTTCTGTGCGATGACACGGAACTCGTACTGGCGACCCTCGATCAGGTTGGAGCAGTTCAGCTGGGTCGGCAGGCAGAGGGTTGGGTTCACGCGCTGCCATGTCGAGGCACCTACTTCGCGCTTGTCTACCCAGTAGCCTGCATACAAACGTATTGGAATGAGTGGAAATAATAGACGAAATAATAGAATAAGTCAATATTTCATTGGTCTGTAGAATGTGGACATATTATATAGAAATTATAATTTAATTAAGACTGTATGCTGTAAAAAATAAGGGGCATTGCAATGCACACCGGGGAATATCTAGAATATTTTGTAGCACATCAAAATGTGGCATAACAAAGTTTTTCGTTTGACTTTTCCAAGAGTAAGCACACACCAGCCTAGATATTTTGACTTTTCAAATTATCATCATTTACAACTAGATCTGATCACCGACACCTCACCTTATCATTATTTCTAGTCAGCTTTATAGAACTATTTAATTTAATAAAAGCATACCCTGAATCCTAGCGCCTCCATCGTTCTCGGGCTTGGTCCATTCGAGGTGGACGAAGTCTCCTCCGACCTCCAGTATCTTAGGAATGCCAGGCGCCGATGGTGGGTCGTATGGTGCCTTTGCCTGTGGGAGTCATCATGATTTAGTGCCTATGTTTATGAAGTTATTGCCGTGGAGAAGACTTTGAATTTTTCGATATAAAATATTAAAGAATTCTGTGACTAGAGGGCACGTAGATGAATATACCATAACATGCAACTAATTGAATTATAATTGTTGGGAAATAATCAGACACAACACAATATCGTTTAAGACCCTTACCTTAATCGGGCTAACACCCTCCAAAGCAGGTCCAATGCCATTCTCATTAGCGGCATGTATCCTGAAGTTATACTCCTGTCCTTCTGTCAGACCTTGGACCATGAACTTGGTATCCCTCACTGATGACGCAATGGTTATCCACGCGGTGCCCGACGTGTCATTACGTTCGATGACGTAATGGGTGATGGGCATACCACCGTCGTAAGTGGGTGGTTTCCAAGCGAGGGTGCACGAGTGTTTGTTGATGTCTGTGGTTTCCAAAGGACCCTGTGGTGGTCCTGGTAGGCCGGTAACGGTGACGGAGAAGTTATCGGATGTTTCGCCAGAGTTGTTCTTGATTGTGATTTTGTAGATGCCTGTTGAGGGATTTGAAGTTAATTTTGCTGCAATAATGTTTGGTTTCTAGTTGAAATGCATCGAGAACCATAAATAAACTTGTATCTACACTTAGTCCACCTAGTAGACTAACCATGAATAATTCAAATGATATTATAAATATTTTGTTCCTCTTTCACGCCACAGTGACTAAATGGATTTCAATGAAACTTGGAAAATGGATAGAAGTTAATATAGAGCCCATCCTAAATTCATGGATTAGTATAGAAGAAGTACTCACCCATATCATCCTTCGAAATATCCTTGATAAAGATAAGTATGTAGTCATCGAACACGGTGAACTTGAGGTGTTCTGACTCCGAGACCTTATGGCCGTCCTTGGTGAGTGTGACGTCAGCGGGCTGGTCTCCCGTGTACAGGATCTTGATCTTTGTGTTATCGTGTTCGGGGAGATGCAGGTCGCCTGGCATGCGGATGATGCGCGGCGGGTCTGGGGGAGAGTGGGGTATAAGTATAAAATTTTTGGGCAATTAATTTGTGTCGTATGTTAAATAAAAAGTATGAACGTCATCCAAATTTTGGGTCTTCCAATGACCTTAATTTTTTTTGCCATCTATTGTGAAAAATTCTAAAGTAGGACTACTCACTTCCAATCTTGAGATGTCCAGTGCAGTAAATAAAGCCGATATTATTAACGGCCTCGCACGTGTAGTCACCCTCGTCCGCGTCTGTCGCCTCCAGGATGTTCAGCTTCAGTGTACCCTCGCGGGACTCCGATATAAACCTGGGTAGTTATTATCTTGTGAGTATAAAGATCCTTGTAAAAAGGTTTTAGTAAATGCTTAGATTATGGTGTAATCAAGTGGTGGTATTCTTTAGAAACCTATATTGGACAGCTGCGGCAAAAAAATCAGTTGCAGCAGTCAAAGACCTTCTTTTTTATACCATAAAGGTAGCGAGCAGCAAGTGGTGGTAAGCCGATACCAAATCGAGCACCAAAAACATTTTATGAACTTTCATATTTTTTTACCACAATCTCACTACGGTAAATGACGGTGCTGCCGGAGGTGGTAAGCTTCCAAAGCTTAGAAAGAGCTAAGTGCAGCTATTGGAACACACCGGTAAGTTTTCGGCGGCAGATATTCAAGAACCTACCACGTGCTATAGTTTCGTCACGATGTTTGTCTTCACCGACCTCACGACTCACAGTATTCGAGGAGAGTGCAAGGGCTATAGTTAGTCCGTAGTGAGTACCTGGTGCCGAGCACGATCTCGCGGCCGTTCTTGAGCCACCTGCCCGTGGGCACGGGGCTGCCGCTGGCGACGCACTGCAGCGTGATGGGCCGGCCCAGCGGAGCACACACGGTGGCCGGCAGCTGCTTGAGCCATTCCGGCTTCGTGCCGCCGATCTCCTCGCCCGTCCTCACCGGGGTCGTGCAGCTGGATGGATCCGATTTGCCTGTTGAAGATATTTAAATGTCGTTAAATCACTTATAAACCAAATCAAATCTGGATAGGCTAGACTACGAAGTCATAAAATCTTCGGCCCAATGAAAAAAAAAAACAAATATATCTTCACCCTCATCGACTCTGAAGAAGTAGAGGCCAGAACTGAGACTCGCATTTCACAATCTATTTTATGTCCCTGCACGAGTCTCTCGGGCACGTGACCAACCTGAGCATTCAACTTAGGACTCTGGAAGAGCGTCATAAGACCATAAAACCATACAACTTTTACAAAATTAAATCTTTTAGTAGTTTTTTTTAGTTTCATGTCGTACAAAACTTGAAAGCCTAAATACTTACCAGCAGAATTGACTGCAACAATACGGAACTCGTAGTCTGCCTTCTCGTTGAGGTTCATAGCAGTGAATGTGGAGTCCTGTACGTTGTAGTCGTTGCACTTGATCCAGACAGAGCTGCCAACGTCGCGACGCTCGATGATGTACCCGGTCACCCGGGATCCTGGAGTGAGGGGTTTTTGATTTAGTGAGGTTATATTTAAAGATAGCCTGTTCAAAAGTTGGCATCGTGATGTGATCTTATATTCAGGTTTATAGAGAAATTACAGAAATCAGTGTCAAATTACCTTCGGATGCAAGAACTCAAGATAGCATATCTTTATCAAATGCATATAGCAAAATTTTATATGGGTATGACAAGATTCTGTCAACCTTGCTAAATCCTGAAACGATAGTTGGAAATAATGTTTCCATAAAACTCAATTCCTTAATAAATATGATTGAAAATGGTGGTGAATCTATTAATTTATCTTTATTATTCAATCGCATATTTTTTAAGTAATCGGTACACTACTTAAGATATCATCTAGGTCTCCATAAATAGATACGCATTCACATTAGACAAAATAGAAACACAAAATCACAAAAGTTAGACCGTAGCTGACCTCCATCGCTCTCGGGCGGGTCCCAGCTGAGGTCGACGTAGTTCCTGCCGACCCTCACCACGCGCGGCGCCCGCGGCGGCCTGGGCGGCCCGCAGCGAGGCTTCACGCGGAACCGCTGGGAGCTCTGCGAGTATTTACTGAAGCCGGCCGCGTTTTGGGCCCGCACGCGGAACTCGTATTCGTGTCCGGCTTCTAGGTTGTAAGCCTGTCAAAATTGTTACTTATTTACTCTGATACAAGTAAATTATTTCTTGAAATTCGTATAAAATAAATATTTTTGTTTGTTAGAACAAAATTCTAAGTTATCCTTTGAACAATGCTAAGTTATCCTTTGAACAATGCTTTTTACATTAATAATATTGATCGCGATAAATAAAATTGTCTTTGGTCAAATTATGAAAAAGAAGGTATCGAAACGAAACGAAATGAGATTAATTCGTTACCTACCAAAGTATATACAGGGTGATTTTTTAGTCACATGGACAGCTGATAATTTTTTGTGATCTCGAGTTAGTCCCATGATAAAAGTTGTTCATATTGATGAGTACTTACACCCCTGCAAGTATGGCCAGTGACTAAAATCACCCAGTATATATAAACTAGCTTTTCGCCCGCGTTCTAGCCAGGAGCCCAAATATCAATTTTTATGGAAACAACTTATTTTCATACAAACGTACTCCCCTATTTTACCTTCTTAGGGGTTGAATTTCGGAAAATCCTTTCATTGTTTAACTCTACGTCATAAAAAGAAGCCTCGATCCCTACAAACTGTACCTCCTTACTCCATTCCAAAAATTGTCGTTCCATAAAACTTTTGCACCCCTTTTAATCCTTTTAGGGGTAGAATTGCGGAAAATCCTTTCTTATCGGATGCCTACGTCATACAAAGGACACGCCCTCCAAGATTCAGGTCTCTACGATCAGTGCGTTGATCCGTCAGTCAGTCATTCAGGACAAAGCATTTTATATGTATAGATATCTCGGCGATATCAATCTCAAACTCAAAATCATTTATTCAGTTTAGGCCCTAGTAAGGCACTTATGAACGTTACAATTTATTCTACCACCGTTGATTCTATCAACAATTTATACATCACTGACAGATCCACACTCCTTTAAGTGAATCACAATATAATATAATATCACAATATAACATGAATTTCCAATGATATCAATACTACACTGACCTGATAATTGCAGTCCTTAACAAGATAATCACCGGTGTTCCAGACTCCGTCTTGCACGTCTCTGAACTCGAGCTTGTATCCCTGTATGCGGGCGCCGCCGTCGGACCGCGGCCGGTCCCATACGACCGTAGCCGTCGAGCCGTCCCAGTCTGTGACGCGGGGCATACCCGGCGGGTCGGGGATCGTGAATGGGAACTGGAAACATTATTATTCTCAGAATTGCAGTCATAAAAAAGTGGTGTGAAGTTTTGACACTGGTATATTAGCAAAGCAGTGTACATCATGTTCATATCCGTTCATTGTTCATTTTCTTAGATGATGAGCTTCATTGAGTTTGACAAACATACAAAGTGAAGAAGGGAGGTTTGGGGTTGATTCTATTATGTTAAGAGTTGAGGACCTGATAGGTCAATTAAACCACCTTTAACTCATCTGGTGCTGGGGCACCCATGTGAGGCTTAGATTGAATAGAATCCCAGAAAATTAGAGCTAATTCCATGAATTTGATCACCAAACCTTACGCAGTAAAGACTCTGATTCAGTCTTCAATATTCCAAATAAGAGATAAACCGAATTCAACGAAATCTTTTTGATTTTTGACCTATAAATATGCAATGAAGGAATAAGCACGTTGTAAAGACAATTTATTAAAAGAATTGCTACAAACCTTAGCAGTGATGTAGTCGTCCATTGTCAATGGATCAGAAACGCCGTACTGGTTTTCGGCACGTACTCTGAACGTGTACTTGCGGTTCGGTTCTAGACCCATCACGTTGTAATGGCAGTTGCGGACGAAAGATGATATCTTTGACCATACCTGTCGGATGATTGTATACTTAGTTATGTAGACAATAAAGCACATCAGGGTGATGACTGTTAGAAATCGTATAAAAATGGCTCTCTTTGGGTCCATTCATATAAAATTGTAACATTCTTAAATTGATTTTCATTTCAATCTTATGAAACTTTGTAGAATTTTCTATACATGAATTTCAACTAGTAAAATTTATGTTTTGGAATAAACGAAATACAGCGAGGTATGTAAATAGAGGTTATTTAATGATTATCAGACACCCTGAACTGCAAAAAAATCAAATGCTTATAATGATCGGTCTATCAATCATGAAGTAGATATTCCTATGTTTGAGACTTTTAGTTCGTAGCATTAATTATGGTCAACTTACACCCATGTTATCCATCTTCTCAACAACGTAGTTAGTGATCGGCGAACCGCCATCATCTAACGGTGGTTTCCATGACAACGTGCAAGTGTCTGGTGTGATGTCGGACGCGTCCAGCGGTCCCACTGGTGGGGTTGGCCTGTCCACTACTAGTACCTGTAGCGGGATAATGTTGAGATTTTATAGAGACATAAGAATGAACATATACGGATTTCAGCCATTTGAGCCTAAATTCAGTCAATTTGTATCAAGTGAATTTTGATGAATATTTGGACGGTTCTGAAGAATGGAATGTTGGGCCCGATGCAGACATGCAAAAAGAGAAAATATCAGCATACCCTGCATGTAGCACTATCAGATCCCTCGCTGTTTATCAGCTGTATAGTATAGGATCCCGTGTCTGATCTCTTCGCTGAAGTGTTGCTGAACACTGTGTCCACATCTGATGTCACGAAGCGGATGCGGCTGTCTGGGAATACCTCGTCGTTGTTCACTATCCATGATACCTGGGGAGTGGAAATGCTTTATTAAAAACACCATTTATCGAGGTAAATATAGATTATGGAAATTGTCAAATTTATTGTTTTAATTTAGTAATTGTACGACTTCAGAAGAGACAGTATTATTTTGTATATCGATGTCTACATTTTAAGACTCAACGAAACTCACCTTAGGCCTTGGATTGCCAGTAAACGGCACAGTAATCTTGATCTCTTCGCCAGCAATGACAGTAATATCTCTAAGACTGAGATCGCTTGTGATACGCGGCGAGTTAGGCGGTGCGCAGGCCCTGATGGCATCAGAACTCTGCGACCAGGGTCCCTGACCGGCAGCGTTCACTGCCGATACACGGAACTCATACTCATGGTTCTCAATCAAACCCATCACTTTGAAAGTTGTGTCTGGAATGTGTACGTGAGATGCCTTCGTCCATTTGTCTTCAGTTATTAACCGTTTTTCAACAATATAACCTGTGATAGGTGAACCGCCATCGTGACGTGGTTTTGACCAAGTAATTGTAATAGAAGATTCGGTGGTTTCGACGGCCCGTGGTACCCCAGGTGGGCCTGGTGGGTCGAATGGATGTCTAGCCTTGATAGGTTCAGTTGTATGTGCTGGGTCAGATTGACCATACTGGTTCTCAGCCATGACTCTGAATTCATAATCGCGTCCGACAGTCAAGTTCTTCACGCGTAGGAACGGTGTTGTGACGTAGCCGGAAACCTTGGTCCAGTTTGGTGAGCGAGCTTCGCGTTTCTCAACGACGTAGTTAGTAATTTCGCCGCCACCATTGTCCTTTGGTGGGTTCCAGTATAATGTAAGCGCTTCGCCTTCGAATTCATCAGCACGAAGATTCTCTGGTTTAGCAGGTCTATCAAGCACACGTACATTGATTGTCGCCGTATCGTATCCTGATGGATTACGTAATTGCAGGCGGTATTGTCCACCATCTGATCTCTTAGCGTTCTTGACGACCAATGACGCGGATTCTGGCGTGATCTTCTGGAATATTCTTGAGTCTCCATCGACATCGAGTAAGTTGTCATCAGCGAACCATGACGCTGTCGGTTCTGGGAAGCCAGTGTATGGCACGTGGATCGAGAAGTCCTCTCCAGCGCGCACAGTAATGTCCCTGACTCCACCCAAATCCATGCAAGGTTTATTTGCTTGTTCAGCAATCGTGATATCACCAGTAGACTTGCTAGGGTTTGATCTACCGACATCGTTAACTGCGATGACTCTGAACTGATAATCTTCACCTTCCTTGAGCTTAGGTATCGTATGCACAAGGCTTGGGATTGGTACGTCGTTAACGTCCTTCCAGTCTTTGTCTCCTTTGCCCTTCTGTTGGATAATATAGCCCTTGATTTTAGCTCCACCGTCGCTCTTTGGTGGTCTCCATGATAGCGTGATAGAGTCTTTGGTGACCCTGTCTGGTTTGGGCGCTTCTGGCGGGCTGGGTTTAAGACGCTGTGTCTCTGCCGTAATAGGCTCTGTAGGCTTGCTAGGTTTGCCAGGTCCAGCTTCGTTGACAGCAATGACGCGGAACTCATAACGGTTTCCTTCGCGTAAATCTGAGACGGTGTAGCAAATGTTTGGCGTAGGGTAGTTGTTAATTCTAACCCAATCACCACCGCGTTCACGCTTCTCAACATAGTATCCAGTGATGGGTTTTCCTCCAGAGTTCGCTGGCGGCTCCCATTCGAGAGAACAGCTGTTCGAACTGTATCCTGTGACCTTTGGCGTGTCTGGCGCATCTGGTGGATCGAACGGCGATTTGGCCACTGTTGGTTTGCTCTCCAGAGGATCAGAGACTCCATACAGATTCTCAGCACGTACTCTGAACACGTATTTCTTACCTTCAGTCAAGTTCTTAACTGTGAATGAGCATTTAGGACAGAATCCTGCAACAGTACGCCAGTCGTTGACACCGAATTCGGCAACTTCTACGACATAGCCAGTAATCTCACTGCCGCCATCGTCTGAGGGCGGGTGCCATATAAGGCTGATAGCATCGTGGGTAACGGGATTGCACGTAAGTGGTCCTCTTGGTACTCCGGGTTTATCAACAACAATAACTTCGATATCAGCAGAGTCCTTTCCATATGAATTTGACGCTGTAATTGTGTATTTGCCAGCATCATCTCTGGTAGACTTCTCAATGCTGAGTTTAGTTTCGTCGTTCTTTGTTTCAGCGGATAATCTGTGCGATGGAACCAGAGGTACGGAACCCTTGGTCCATGAGACAGTGGGTGTTGGTGCACCGCTAATTGGAATGTTGATGTTGATCGGTTCGCCAGCCCTGACTTTGATCTTCCTGCCAATAAGGTGGTCCAATCTGAGTTTGGGTGCTTCTTTCATGGGTTTGGCAATAAATACGTTAGAAGCGTCTGAAGGCTGTCCAGGGCCAGCAGCGTTGACTGCCGACACCCTGTACTCGTATTGATGACCTTCCTGTACTCTATCATCCTCGTACTCATTAAACCTGACTGGTTCTTTGTTCAATTTGATCCAGCGGCCTGTAGCCTTGTCTCTTCTTTCGACATCGTATCCAATAATGTTTGATCCCCCGTTTGAAATAGGCGAAGACCATCTGATCTTGATTTGGTCCTTATCCGCATTAACCAGCTCTGGTTTGCCTGGTTTTCCAGGAACCGTGTATTGATTCTTTGCAACGACTGCTTTGTCTGTAACTAGAGGCTCGGAACGTCCTTGTAAGTTCTCCGCAAACACTCTAAATTCGTACTTAGTACCCTCAGATAAACGAGGTACAGTTGCGTGGTTATATTTCGGGTTGACGTATGTCACAGCCGGTACCCAGCCACCGCCGTGAGTCAAGTCTCGCTTCTCAATAACGTAAGCTGTAAGCTCACTACCACCGTTGTCTTTAGGCGGTTTCCATGACAACGTTACTGACTGTGCGGTGATCTCTTCGTATTCAAATGGCGCTTGTGGTGGTCCGGGTACGTCCAGTACAATAAGCTCAAAGCTGCCCTCATCAGATCCAGAATCATTCTTGAGAGATAGATGATATTTGCCAGCGTCTGAGCGCTTGCAGTTGACCGTGTGTACTATCGTGTGGTGTCCAACGGATGTCACTGTCGTCCTCTCATTGGTAACTACCGGTTTTCCGTCCAGCGTCCATGTAACCTCAGGAGTTGGTTCTCCAATGAAATTGATGTCCACGTGGAAGATAAGACCAGCCTTAATCCGGATTTCTTTAAGCGGTGTGATGATCTTTGGCGCGACGAATCTGTCCTTAGCTGTAATAGTGTCTGATGGTTCACTAGGTTCAGATTGTCCGGCCTGGTTTACTGCAATAACGCGGAACTCGTAATCTTGGCCTTCAGTCAGATCAGGTACAGTTGCCTTGTTTTTGCTAGGCGGTACGTGAACAGCGTTCACCCAGTATGGGCTGCCCTTTTCTTTCTTCTGAATAATGTAGCCAGTAATTGGTGCTCCACCATCAGATTTCGGCGGAGCCCATTGCAAGTCAACGTGGTTTTTACTCCAGTCGGTAGCTTCTGGTTTGCCAGGAGCCGAAGGTTCATCGAACTCGTTCTTGGCTACAATAGCGCGATCTAATTCTAAAGGCTCGGATTGGCCAATGGCATTTACAGCGCTGACTCTAAACAGATATTCCTTCATGTGAATCAATCGTGTTACTGAATGAGACAAGAATGTACTCATACCAGCATCTGACCATGTACCACGAGATAGATCCATTTTCTCGATGACGTAGTGTAAGATTGGTGATCCACCATCGTCGTGTGGTACGCGCCACGATAGCGAACAAGATTCCTTTGTGACGTCAGATACAACCAAAGGCTTCTCTGGTCTTGATGGCTTATCTAGGACAGTAACTTGGGCAGTGGCTGAGCAGACTCCTAAGTCATTCTTCAGGGTCAATTTATAAACGCCTCCATCAGAGCGGACGGAGAATGGAATGTCTAGAATGACTCTGTTATGCAAAATCTGTATATCAATTCTGTCTGAAGGTTGGACAACTTTGCCGTTGATCTGCCATTCGACTGTTGGCTTTGGTGAGGCTTCCATAGGTATTTCATATTGAATCCTCTGTCCTGCTTTAACAGTTTTGTCAGCAAGCAGCATTTTGTCGAAGTGTGGCGCGCAGAACCTGGCCTTAGCCACTTGAGGAGTGGAAGCGTCACTTGGCTCACCATTACCAGCCTTGTTAACAGCAATCACTCTGAATTCGTATTCTTCTCCCTCTTGCAAACCAGGGACGGTAGCAGTAGTCTTGTTTCCAGGGACAGTAGCTGCCACTTCCCAAGGTCCATACTTTTTCCTTGCTTCAATAACGTAACCAGTGATAGGTGTACCGCCATCCTTCTTCGGCGGCACCCATTCCAAGTCCATGTGATCTTTGTCCCAGTCTTTGACGACAGGTGTTCCAGGTTTGTCTGGGGTTCCGTAGGGATCCTTAGCTGTAACTGGTTCATGACCAATCAGAGGCTGAGATTCGCCTTGCTTATTAACAGCACGGACACGGAAGTTGTAGTCGTGACCTTCGATGAGGTGGTCGATCCTGATGCTGCAAGCTTGGACGTCTCCAGCTGGTACCCAGCGCATGTTCTCTTGGTCCATCTTTTCAACGACGTAGTGAGTAATTTCGTTACCACCATCATCTTTAGGCGGTCTCCATCTCAACGTGCAACCAGACTTGGTGATATCATCAGCTCGAAGCGGTCCTTCCGGTGGTGACGGTACATCAAGCACCAAGACTTTAACAGTGGCAGAATCAGTTCCATTGATATTTTTAGCTTTGAGGGTATAGGTTCCTGTGTCTCCTCTCTTAGCGTCGATGACCCTGAATTTGGTGGCGTGAGCATCATTGACGATCTTGATACGGTCTGTGTTAATAACGACATTGTCTCCATGCAGCCATTCCTTGGTCGGTGTTGGTTCTCCTGCAACTGGTACATCGAGTTCGAAGTTCTGTCCAACTTTGACTTTGATGTCAAACATGAAGTTCCTGTCAATCTTGGGTGCGAGATTCTTGGGTCTGGCCAGGTGAGGAGCTGTTCCATCACTAGGCTCGCCCTTTCCGGCTTTGTTGACGGCTCGGATACGGAACTCGTAGGTGTTGCCTTCTATTAAGTCTGGGACTTTTCCGGATGTTACATCGCCCTCGATCTGAAAACAGATTATTAATTTTAATAATTTGTTAGAGGTTTTTATCTGATTTGAAAACTTTGAAATATTATCAGTGAATTTTAAAATTTTACTTAAATGATTCAACCAACCTGAGCACACTCCTCCCAATCAGGCGAGAAGCGATCCTTCTTCTCAACAACATATCCAGTGATGGGCGCTCCGCCGTCGGTCTCGGGCCTGGTCCATTCCAGCTCCACGAAGTCCCGGTCGAAGTCCTTAATCTTGGGCGTGCCGGGCTTGCCGGCCACATCGAACGGATTCTTGGCTTCCGTCGAGTGAGGTGTAGTGAGTGGCTCGGATTTGCCTTGTCTGTGGATAACATAGTGTGTTTATTAATGATGGTAGAAAATTAAAGCAATTTTAAGGTCTGAGAATTTTATGTGTTATAAGTCAAAGCAAAAATGTGGCCATAATAATATTATGGCCACATTTTTAATAAATATTAGAAGTACCTACATACTTCTTGAGCGTTTTTAATTCCTTGAGGTTTGGCTATTAAAACTGTACAATAAATGTAAAGAAAATCATCGTCATTTGTTTAAAATACAATAGATAGGTTACTAAATTTCAGAAAAAAAAAATGAGATCCTCACCTATTAACAGCCCTGACTCTGAACTTGTACTTGTGTCCGGGCGTGAGTCCGTCGACAGCGAGGCTGGTCTGCGGGCCGTCGGTCTCGCCGGCGGTCACCCACCGGCCGGTGGCCTCGTCCATGCGCTCCACCACGTACTTCTCGATGGGCTGCCCACCGTCGTCTGAGGGCGGGTTCCAGGATAACTTGGCGCCGTTTGCGTGCACGTCTGATACCTGGGGTGAGGAAAATAGTTTAGGAGACTCATTATATTTAAATTAGCGTTAAGAGATGATGAAAAACTAAAAAACATCCAAGTAAAACTTTTCAATATTCTTTCTTAGTGCACTCCCAAAGTAAATGAAACATTTCTTCTAAACATAATTTTAAGGTCATTTACGGGTAGATTATGTGATGTCAGTCATTCAATAATTGAAACAGTCAGTACTGAACAGATATAAGCGAAAAGTCGCAAATAAGGATTACATTAAACTATATAGCTCTTGAAAATTACTGAACATATACAAATTTACTATGCAAGTAAATCAGCAAATTCTTACCTTAAGCGGCCCTCCAGGCGGACTCGGCACACTGAGCACAATAACCTCGACTTCAGCAACGTCCTTTCCGTTGCTGTTCTCAGCAGTGATGGTGTACCTGCCGCTATCAGCTCTCGTAGCTGCCTTACAGTTCAGCTTGGTGTTATAGTCCGAGTGCTGGACCTTCATCTCACCACCAGACTTCACTTCGCGCTTGGCGAGGAACCATTTGGTTTCTGGCATCGGTTCACCGGATACCTGTTGGGATGACGTTAGTGTTGTATTATTTATTTTATGAGTACAGTTCAATCAGAAATATAAGGGTGCCACTAATTTTCTTTACAAACACAGGATGAATCAGATTCCGATAATTTTCTACCACTACAACAATAATTGACTAGTAATAGCATGATCTGAGGAAATGTCTTATTCGCTAATAGCGAAGCTTTAAGATACCGATAGTAAAACATTTGAGTTTTCCTCAAATAAAAAAAATATATATCGGTTGGGTCTAATGTATGTATATTTAAATCCAGTAGTAATCTTAAGAGTAAAATGTTCTACAGATATATAATGCCACAAAATAAATCTGAGATAATTCCACCCTTACCTTGACGTCAAAGCCGAACTTCTGTCCAACCTTGATCTTGATATCGATCAGGTTGGCCCTGTCGATCTTGGGCGCCAAGTTCCTGGGTTTAGCCACGATCGGGTGCGTACTGTCACTGGGTTCACCTGGTCCCGCCTTGTTTACTGCACGGACCCTGGGTCATAATAAAAGCGACTTGTAAATATACGGTTCGTATTCTCAAACGTGACGAAGAATACTGAAGAACTGGGTCCATTAACTACTCGATGTAAGTTGGTACCGTATCTATACCTATTATATCAATGGTTTAAAATTATTGTGTATTAAAAAATAATTTTCTTTTCACTCTTTCTTACTCACCTAAACTCATAAGTCTGTCCCTCAATAAGATCGGGCACGGTGCAGGTAGTCTTATCGGCGGGTACTTCTAGAGCCTTTTCCCAGTTGCCGAACTTGTCCTTCTTCTCAACGATGTACCCCTCGATGGGAGCGCCGCCGTCCTCACGTGGGGGGGTCCACTTGAGGTCCACGTGGTCCTTGTCCCAGTCTGTCACACTTGGCGTGCCTGGCGCGCCTGGTGGGACGAGAAAGTTGCTCATTGAATTAATGGGGTTTGTCTCGAAGTCTCATCTACGTTCCGGCGAGAATTACTAAATAGGTATTCTTATTTAAGCTTTAGGATTACGGTTCCCTGTTGTAAGTTACGAACAACTAGCAAGTGAGCCAGTATTCGTTTTCTTTAACCGTCGAAAAAACGGAGGAGGTTCTCAAGTCGACGCGCATATATATATATTTTTATATCTGGAGAACGTTATATGAAGTGCGTAAGATCCAAATGTGGATAAAAATAGAATAAACCAACTCTACTTTAATATCGCAATTCTTACAATAATTTTTGACAGGCAAATGTGGTATATCACGTAAATATGTAGTACCGCGAATGTTCTATTCTCGATCCTATTTTATAGATGTATTTGGACACTTACCAGGCTCGTCGAATGGATTCTTAGCGACGATTGAGGTCTCAGAAGTTAGGGGTTCCGATTCTCCTTCGGAATTAACAGCGGACACCCTGAACTTGTACTCCTTACCAGGAGTCAACCCGGTTACGTCGCATTCTGGATAATCACAGAAATAATCATTATATCTATGGAAAGAACCTCTACTGATGACTTTGGTATGAGACAAAGGCCATATGCTTGTTTGCCGACAATGTTGTATAAAAAAAAAGACACCTCTTATATATCCTCACTACCAAATGGGGTTACGTTTGGCCATCAACTGAACCCAGAAATAGTTATGAAGAGCCCGAGGATATAGCACACTTGTCCAGAAAATTACAGTCCAGAGTTACAGGGCCAGGAACACGGAGCAGGAAAACCTGCAAAACTCATATGGCTAATAGCATTCGCCTTGTTCTCAAAGTATCTTCAAAATAACGACGGTTATTTCAATAGTAATCTAACAGTAGATATAAAACAAGTTATAGGACTGTACTCACTGGGCTCGTCTGATCTGGCACACGGCACCCAGCACCCGGTATCTGTGTCCAGCTTGTCGATCTGGTAGTACTCGATGGGAGCGCCACCGTCGTCCTTCGGCCTCTTCCACTTGAGTGTCGCACCCTCTTTGTGGACGTCCGAAATCTGTACGAGGACATTTCGATGTAGAATTGTATTATTTCTTATGATGGATAAAACGAAGTACAATATTATGGTCCTCTACATATGAATTAAAGTTGGTTTTCGCGTTTTCGCTTCATAATCTACCTGTACGTCAAAATTTTACTGGCGAAAGTATTGCATAAGTTGTATCTTGAGAAACCTTACAAAAGAAGATGACTGGGATAATAAATGTGAAAATTTGTGTGGATATTTATTACTCTGACAAGCCGTGATGTCTTAACGGATTCGGATAACTCTTGGCAATTTGATAAACCATATAGCTGTTAACAAAAATAAACATTAGATCCTTGGAAAACGCAGGTAAAACCGCAGAGCAGAAACTATTAAACGTGAATAGAAGCAGTATTGGTTCGTAAACCCACCTGTAGTGGTCCTTCAGGCTTCATCGGCTTATCAGTGACGGTGACATTAAGCGTGACAGTGTCCTTGCCGCTAGAGTTGACGGCCGTCACGGTGTACTCGCCGGAGTCGTCGCGTCTCACTGGACGGATCACCAGCTTGGTGAAGTACTCTGGGTTATCAATGGACACTGCCTTCGATGGACGGAGAGGCATGTTCTGGTATCTGGTGAAGAAATAGAGGTTATTGATGGACTTTTCAAAATATTTTCTTTTAAATATCGGTCCAAATAATATGATTTTTGAAATCTCCCATCTTAATATATATAAATCTCCTGTCACGATGTTTGTCCGCGATGGATTCCTAAACTACTTAACCGATTTTAAATTAAATTGGCACACCGTGAGCAGTCTGGTCCAACTTGAGAGATAGGATACACGGCTGGACCGATTTGGATGAAATTTTGTGTATGAGTTGGACAGGACAACGTCTGTCGGGACAGCTAGTCTTAATATAAATTTCTCCTGTCACGATGTTTGTCCGCGATGGATTCCTAAACTACTTAACCGATTTTAAATTAAATTGGCACACCGTGAGCAGTCTGGTCCAACTTGAGAGATAGGATAAACGGCTGGACCGATTTGGATGAAATTTTGTGTATGAGTTGGACAGGACAACAGCTAGTATATTATATAAACTAAACTAACTAAATAACCTTGATTGACCAAGACTAGACCAATTCTAGATCCTCTGAATTGATCCTAGACATGCAGCTTTCTACACTATGTTTTCCTTTATCTGCATATAAGAAATCTATATGGAAGTTTATCGAACCCTTGAAAGCGTTCTCCACCACCGATTATGACAAGAGCATTAAATATTTCCCTTATAGGCTTTGGGTACTTCGGCCACATACCATGGGGACATTGTGGTCAAACATAAGCCGATCTATAGAAAATAAAAGAGCTTACCTCCATTCAACAGCAGGCGCTGGTTCACCAGTGATAGCGGCCTCCATCTTGAGCGTGGAGCCAGCAGATATGGTGACGTCACGAAGATGGCGGCGGTCGATCTTCGGCGCAAGGAACCGAGGCTTGGCAAGGAAGTTCTTGCTGCCTTCTGATGGCTTACTCTGTCCCGCTTTGTTGATGGCGATCACGCGGAACTGGTATTCGTTGCCTTCAATTAACCTAGTGGAAATAAGTTACGAATGTATTTTTTTTTGTCTTGTATTTAAAATTTCTAAGCTAATTAGAAGATTCCTAATTCATGTTATTTTAGTAAATTTCTATGAAAAACTGTCAATTTGATTTACGTTAGGAATCCGATATGCGTGAAGTATATTTTAGTAATTATTATCTAAATGTATATATTTATATTTAACGTGCCTATGAACTCCTGAACAGATTAATGACAAATTGCCAAATGCAAGCCTATTTAGTTGTAAAAAGTGTATCAATAACATTTATGGTACAGAAAAAGTTTATACACGCATCTGGCGATGAACTTTAATCATTCGTCGTATATTAATTATGCTTTTTCGCAGTTTTTCTTGAAAAGATATGACAAAACTTCACTCCATAAATACAACTACAAATACTGTCTACATACCCATTAACTGTAGCAGTAGGTGTAGGCGTATGAGTCTCAACCGCCTTCTCCCACAATGGGCTGTACTTGTCCTTCTTCTCGATGATGTAGCCAATAATTGGCGAGCCTCCATCTGAGATGGGCGGCTCCCACTTGAGATCCACGTGGTTGGCCGACCAGTCGTCTGGGACTGGGGCTGATGGGGCATCTGGGACCGCTGTTGGGAGAAAATATATAATTTACGGAAGTTTCTTTGATATTATTATGAATCATAACTGTGTAGTGTTCTGTAGTAAACAAGGAACCCTTATAGTTACGCCATGTCCGTCTGTCTGTATGTCTGTTCGCAGCTTAGCCCAGAGACTCTTAGTACTAGAAAGCTGTAATTTGGCATAAATATACATATCAATCACGCCGACAAAATGGTAAAATAAAATATTTAAAAAAAAAAATATGGTAGGTACCTCTACACGTAAAATGGGGATGTTTTTTTTATCGTCTACCCCATGGTGTGGGGTATTGTTGGATAAGTTTTTCAAAACTATGCGGGTTTGTACGAACAATTTTTCGATTTAGGGAGCCGTTTGTGAAATATTAAGCTTTAAAGTGCTAATTTTTGTTAGAGTCCCCCCCCCCAGCCAGCTAAATGGTTGTTTTTGTGGTGAAAGTCGTTAGAAGTTAGAGGAATGAGCAAGTGATTTGAACTTGCACCTTCATGATTGTAGATAATTGCGTCATGGCTTTTTGTTTTTCTTTTTGCAATACAAAAAATACTTACTGAACGGATCCTTAGCGACGATAGAGCCGAAGGTCTCCAGCGGCTCAGATTCACCCTCCTTGTTGATGGCTTTCACGCGGAACTTGTACTCGTGACCGGGGATAAGTCCATCCACCTAGGTAGACAACACACATCATTTAACACTCAATACAAAAGTTTGACGCCTTTTGTAATTTCTGTCATTAAGGTCGTTTTATACACCGTCAATCAAAACAATTCAAAGTTTGAGTAGATTGAACCAATTAAATTTGAGTCCTGAGCGTATGACATACGGTTTATTCTAGATAACAATTTAACGATTTCAAGGCTTTTTTAAGTCAAGTGATATTTTCATTCCAAGTCGTAGCGCTGCGGAAATCTAATATTCATTCCACATCCCAGTAGACTGCAATAGGAAAGTAAGACAAAATTTCTCCATAAACACCCATACCTCCATCTCAGGCACATTGCCCAAGGTCTTGCCAACTGGCAGCCAGGTACCAGTCTCCGTATCATACTTCTCGACGAGGTAAGCCTCAACAGGCTCACCGCCGTCGTCTTTAGGCCTCTTCCACTTAAGCGTGCATCCGTCTTTGTGGATGTCCGATACTTCTAGCGGGCCTTCTGGTTTATCTGGTTTGGCTGTGAATGGAGAAATGGGAACTTATGTTCATGTTTTAAATAAAAAAATATTAGAAGAGCAACTAGCTTGTTAAATAATACGTCACCGGTTGGAATTACTCTACTGATTTCTGTATTATTTCATCAAGTAGATTTGCACCATCTTTTGTCATAAAGATTATCGAAAATCAGATATATAGAAAGATTTTTTAAGGATTGCGAAAATAATGGCGGGCTGCCTTTTCTAAACTTAATATTATAAAGAGGAAAGATTTGTTTGTTTGTTACGATTTAACTCAAAAACTACTCGACCGAATTAAAAAATTCTTTCACCGTTAGAAAGCTACATCTTCACCGAGTAACATAGGCTATATTTTATCCCGGGAACGCGGGTGAAACCGCGCGGAAAAGCTAGTCACCTATAACTTAAGCACACATTATGTTGGGCCGCAGCGAGCCACATCGCTACGGCCTATACGAAAGAGTTCTAGCTTTCTTCTACCTATGGCGTTGCGATGCGGCCCGCTGCAGCTAACACAGTGTGCTTTTAAAATAATTGTAATACAGAATTTTTGATTCTCATCGATTCTTAAAGTCGCTCTAATAATATAATATGCTGCTTCTTAATTACAAAGTAGTAAAAACTACTCACAAGTAACAATGATCTCGATCTCGGCGGTGTCCTGTCCGTACTTGTTGACGGCCTGTATCTTGTACGTGCCGGAGTCCTTGCGCCGCGGGCTGGCGTGCTGGTACTTGCTGAGGTACGGCACGTTCACCACTATGCGAACAAATCAGTTATTGTTTTAAAATAAGCAGTTTTCATTATTATAATTTATAAAGTTCAGCAAAATCAGTTATTTATGAATAAGGAAATATCAAGACAAGAGCGTATATTTTGTCTTTACAATGAGAAATATCTCAACCTCATATACGTATGGAAGACGTATGAATAATGTCTACGTTACACATTATTGTTTATGTTTTATATAATAAAATTGTGCATATTTATTAATGTTTACATACATTTAAGTCCACTGCCACTGCTGACACTCTTGCCGTTGAGGGTCCACGTGACTTCAGGAGCCGGTTCCCCGGACACCTTCACGTCGAGCGAGATGGGCTCGCCCTCGTGCACCTTGATCGTGCGCAGGTTGCGGCGGTCGATCTTTGGTGCCACTGTGGGGAAATATAACAAGTTATTAATGTCTTGTCTCGCTTCATACAGATGCTGTTTCATCTATACACCGTGTCTTCGTGCATCAAAATCGAAAAAAAAAAACGGTCAGTAGCTATGGATAGCGCGTTGGGGGATTCTTTTAAAATATGTAGTAAGGTGGTAATGGAGTGGAACCTTCGCATATAATATGAACGTAGTAGCAAATAGACTGGTGGTATTGTAACAACCATAATTATAAATACATTTTACAAAGGCACTTACGTCTCCTAGGTTTGCAAACCACAGATTTGCTGGCATCACTAGGCTCCGAAGGTCCAGCATCGTTGACTGCCTTCACGCGGAACTCGTACTCCGTACCCTCGTCCAGGTTCGGTACTGTTGCTTTCTCGTTGTCGTTGGGGCCCACCTGGTGAAAAGCAAATCTTGTTACTAATTCTTAGTGAGTTTTTGGAAAATTCTTCGCTCCAACTGAGTATATAGGAAACCAATGTAAATTCGGTTGGTGAAAAAGTCTCGGTTCAACCCAAGAACTCAAAATTTCACTGAAGTTAGTTAAAGTCCCAATGTGACATTATGGTGAGCAATCTCATTTGTTTTTTCGGAAACATTCCTAGCTAAAGAAGAAATTATTATCTTCCATAGCTAAAGGTACCTAATTTTGTTTAGAAGCGATAAAAAGTACTCAAACCAGACAAATATGTGATTTACACTGGTTGGGTGACTTTTTTTCTTATATTTTAGAAGCGAAAAGTCTTATCTATTTATTTCGTTGTCACAGTTATGTTACCGAACAAATTTTTAAGAAAATTGGCAGGGGGACAGTTTTGGCCCTGAAAATGAACATGGGATACTTTTTATCCGAGGGGGACAGCTTTATATAGCCAAATAATTTCAACTAACCTCACAAGCCTTCACCCACTTAGGTGAGCCAACCTCTCTCTTCTCAATAATGTACCCAGTAATGGGTGCGCCGCCATCTTTGATCGGCTTCTCCCACTTGAGGTCCACGTGGTCCTTGTCCCAGTCGACCACTTCTGGTGTGCCAGGCTTGCCAGGCTCGTCTGGGGAGGGAGCAGATTTGTTATAGACTTCCTTTGTTGCAGTGTTCCGTTTTTGGCGACAGATTTTCAACTTGATGTTGGTGCTCAGTCAGGTGGGTACTACAAAGTACCCTACCACCTTGCATGTTAACATTTCAACCACGATGACTTAGAATTTGTGTTAACAATAATGAATAGAGCAATTTAAAACCTCAAGAAACAAATTAAAAATACAGTAAAATTATCTCACCGAACGGATTCTTGGCAATAATCGAGTGTTCAGCCTCCAACGGCTCTGACACACCCTCATTATTGACAGCAGACACTCTGAACTTGTACTCGTGTCCAGGCACCAGGTTATCTATCTCAGCTTTGGGGTCCTTGGTTTTAGCAGCCGGGACCCACCGTCCGGTCTCTGTGTCTAGTTTCTCTACCAGGTAGTGATCGATGGGGGCGCCACCGTCATCCAGTGGTGCGTTCCATTTGAGCGTGCAGCCTTCTTTGTGGACGTCTGAGATCTGGGGAGGGGAATATTAAACATGAGCTTTTTTCTAGTTGTTACAAGTCAATACAACAAACTTTTTATGTATCAAGCCTACGTCTTCTGTTACAGAGTCCAAACTACTACGAGCCTCTTAGGGCTCTTAGGTAGTAGTTTGGACAAGCAAGCGAAACAAATTCATGAAATATGTTTATGTTTTCAGCTTTTTTTGTAAATACTTATACCCCTTATGTCTACAAAATAAGATTCAAATTACCTTAAGCGGTCCCTCAGGTTTAGCCGGCACATCAAGTACATTAACTTGAATGGTGGCTTCGTCTTTTCCGCTGCTGTTCTCAGCCTTCAGCGTGTAAGTGCCGCTGTGTTTGCGGGAGGTAACGATGATTGATAACTTAGTCTTGTATTCCTCCACGTCGACTGTGAGGTCGTCTCTTGTTGCGAGACGCTCTTTGTTGTGGAACCTGGTTGGAGGGAAATAAGTAAAATTGTTTAGATTTTCGTACGTATAGTATTTAGTTCTGACAAAACTAAAAATACTATTGGTTCTCAAAATTGAGGTCGTGACTTCTTTGACCACTTTTGTCTATATCCCTTTGTTTAGGATTTAGCCGAGTCACATAAAATTACCACAAACTTAAGTGTAATTGAGATCGGAAAAAAAAACTTCCACGATGTAACTACTGGCAACAACTGGGCAAAACTTTTTATGAAGAGAATAGAGAGGGATTGAAGATAGAATAGCATTTTTTTTCAAAGTGACAATTTGAAAATAAGTATCATCGCAATAATCCGAAATATCAATGGACCATCATAATAATCAGATGACTTACCAAGTCTTGGTTGGTGGTGGTTCACCGGTGACCTTGATGTCCAACCTGATGTGCTGACCGGCCTTGATTGTGATGTCACGCATGTTTGTGCGGTCGATCTTCGGTGCCGCTGTTTGGATAAAATAGGAAATTAGACCGGTCCTATTGGAGATCCTTAGGGGAAGCCTATGTCCAGCAGTGGACGTCTTGCGGCTGAGATGATGATGAAGAGGTCATGGTACAGTAAACGCCATAATTAGATTAAAATATTTTAGAATACTCTCAGGTCATGTAATGCTTACCAAATCTGTCCTTAGCGAGTAAGTTCTCGGAAGCTGTGGAGGGTTTCCCCGGGCCGGCCTTATTGACCGCCTTAACTCGGAACTGGTACGTTTTGCCCTCAATCAAGTCTGGTACGCGGGCTTCTGTCTTGTTTCCAGGTACCTGGGGTAAAATATTAGGAGATTCAGTACTTCAATCTATAGACTAAATTTAGATTCATCCCCAAAATAAACTGTAATGATGCAAAAACAAAGCCTCGTATTCGATATATTTTTTATATTTTACATCATATTTATTTTTATGCGTTTTGATAAATAAATATGGCCACCTGCCTCTAAAAAACCTTTTAAAAAATATTTGATAAACACTCACAAAATCCTAAAATAATGTATGAGTTGCGTATATTCACCTCAGCAGCCTTCACCCACTTGCCGGTGTCTCTGTCCTTCTTCTCGACAATGTACGCAGTAATGGGGGCGCCACCATCGTTCGCTGGCTTCTCCCATTTGAGGTCCACGTGGTCCTTGCTCCAGTCCTTGAACTCTGGCTTGCCTGGCGGGTCGGGTTCGCCTGGGAACGAAAAAATTATAGAATAATTTTTGGCATTTTTTTATGGAACTTTTTACAAGGTAAAATGTTTTCGACTTTGTCATTAATGCCCGTGAAGAGTCATTGGCTTTAAAAAAAGCATATTAGAAATATTATCATACCACACATATCTTACACTTATTTGCTTATGAACAATAATTTATTTATTTTGTGATAATACTAAAACAAGAAATTCATCATCAATATTCATCGAAAGTATTTCTAAAAAATAATATTTATGACTGTTAATAAACTTATGAAGATAGTCTATCCTGTATATATCTTACCAACAATAATTTTAACCAAACTCACCATAAGGATTCTTCGCTGTAGTAGCGGTCTCTGTAACTAGCGGTTCACTCTCACCCTCAGGGTTAACAGCTTTAACCCTGAAGAGGTAATCCTTGCCCTCATTAAGTCCAGTGACATCAGCTTCGGGCGTCTTTGTGGTGCAGACTGGCACCCATCGGCCGGAGTCGGTGTCCATACGTTCCACGACGTAGTTCTCGATCGGTTCGCCACCATCGTCTTCTGGTGGTTCCCATTTTAGTTTGCAGCCGTCTGCCTTTACGTCTGATACCTGATGATGGGAAAGTATATGTGAATTGTAAAAACACTTGGTTGTAATTTGAAATATTTTCTTGGATTTATTCAAAAATATCCTGGGAAAATTTAGTGTAACGGAGAAAAAAAGTCAGTAATCCTATTGATTCGTTATGATATTTTTTTTCTATTCAAGTGAGTTTTGATTATTATTTTATATTCTTCGATCTACTTCAAAACTTCAAACATCCCTTTAAAAAAACATAACCCTCCTTCTGGGGCAGTCGGGTAAAAATTCCCCACCCCATTAACTCATTAACAACACAATTTCTACAAACCTTCAAAGGTCCCTTAGGCTTAGACGGCTTGCTGACGACTTCGACTTCAATCTCGACGGTATCTGTGCCGGTATCGTTCTTAGCGGTCACCACGTACTTGCCAGCATCGGCTCTGGTCAACTTTTGCAGTGCAAAAGACGTGTGATAGTCCTTATTTTCGATCTTCAGCCTGTCTTCGACCTAGAGAAGATTGATTTGGTTAAATAGTGTGAAGACCATAAGACATAAGGAGTGAGTAAGAGCATCAAGAACTCATAGCTCCTGGTACGTATCAAGAAAGCAGACAATAGAAGATATACCTTAAGGGGTTTGTCGTTGAAGGTCCAGGTGATGGTCGGTTCCGGTTCACCCTTAACGTCGGCCTCCATCTTGAGCGGAGAGCCAACCTTGATCTTCTTCTTTTGTAGATCCTTGCGGTCGATCTTTGGTGCCACTGTGGATACATTCACGGAGATAAGTAAATCATTGTTTTTGTTAAATAGTAAGGTGTATCTACTAACAACATGGATCTAAGTATCCGAAATAATTATTTTCATTTTATATATTTTAAAATCATTTGTTCAATCTAGGCAATGCTCTTAGGGCTTAAGTCAATAAGCTTTTGAAGCACATTATCATTTTATAGTAATAAAAATACAATAAGCTATGGAAACCTTATCAGATTAGAAGATTTTGGATGAATACTCACAGAATCTCGGTTTAGCAATGACAGACTTGCTAGGATCCGAGGGCTCTCCCTGGCCTGCCTTGTTGAGGGCGATCACACGGAACTGGTACTCGTGGCCTTCCTCCACGTCCGTCACGCGTCCGGTGGGCCTGTCACCTGACGTCTTGAGGCAATCTTGCCATGTCCTAGGGTTATATAAAAAATGGATTAATTATAAAATTTATAAGAATAGTCTTCAATATTAAATCTTGTAATCGAGTGGCTAGTAAATTTGGGTGATATTTAGCATCAAGATCGCTCAAACCTTGGATTAACAAAGTACGTACATTTAATTTGGAATGCGGGTAAAACTGGGAGTCGATAACTAGTGATATCATAATTGAACTTACACCATTTCAAATCCAGAAAGCATGTGAAATTAATAAATCGTCACTCAAAAAATAACTCGTTATTTAAGTTTATTTATCAAGAATATAAAATAAGGACGTAAAATAAAGAAACATCTTCGAACAAAAGCACTAACATAGAGTGTCATCAATAAACCAATAAAATGATACCCTTATAGGAAATGTGTAAAAGGACCCACCTGCCACCCTTCTCCCTCTTCTGCACAATGTAGCCGGTAATGGGGGCGCCTCCGTCGTCCTTGGGCGCGGACCACTCCAGCTCCACGAAGTCCTTGTCCCAGTTGCGGGGCTCTGGCCGGCCGGGCTTGCCGGGCTCGTCTGTTGTGTCAGTTAAATATCATTTAGTTCATGTTTGAACGTGGCTTTTGTACCATGGATTTTATTTTAGTGTCATGAGAAAATGTAGTATAAACTTACCGAATGGATTCTTAGCGATGATAGGCTTCTCGGTCTCCAACTCCTCACTCTCACCCTCCTTGTTGACGGCTTTGACCCTGAACTTATAGGGCTTGCCTTCCTGCAGGCCAGTGATGTTGGCTTTGGTGTCCTTGGCTGTTCCACATGGGATCCATGTGCCTGAATTGAAAGTTATATTGTAGTGGTTCGGAATTGCATGATTTTTGCTGATTGAGGATTGTTAAGACCACAATCTTGCGTGGAAAGGGATTACGTGGTCAAATGTGTTCACAACCTAGAAGGGAAGTAGTAGAAACGCTAAACATTCGAACCATTTCCATATCAAATATAAAAAAATATAATTTCAAGTACTGACCAGTAAGCGGATCAAGTTTCTCAATCTCGTAGTACTCGATAGGAGTGCCACCGTCATCTTCTGGCTTTTTCCATGTGAGTGCGCAGCCGTTCTTTGTGACGTCCGCCACTTCCAGAGGACCCTTGGGTTTCGATGGTTTGCCTGGGATATAAATTAATGGGTTTCATATTATTTGAAAAGAATATTAACTATTGTATATCCTAACAACACGAATGCCGTTTGGATGAGTCAACAACGAAATGGGCACAATCTCATGTTCGACATTGATGATTGTAATAAGAGAAACATGACGAAAATTAGTCAAAGTATTCAGTTTCATAGATATCTGCCACGCAGCTCATACTAATAAATTTAGGATCCAACATCCTTGTTGAAAATGCGTGAATCGGGTCCAATACTTCTATTGTCGAGTTGGAACATTTTTTTGAGCACAGTATAGTTCAAGAATATCTACTACTTTACTGCCGTTAAGTAATTAGTCCATCAGTTAGATACCTTCTTACATTGAAAATAAATTAAAAACCGATATAACTTAAACTTACCAAGAACAGTAATCTCAATCTCGGCTTCATCTTCACCAACTTCATTCTTGGCCTTAATGACATACTTCCCACTGTTAGCCCTCTTGCACTTGGTCATGAGGAACTTAGTGTTATAGTCCACGTTGATAATCTCCAGGTTCTCTCCGTTCTTCAGCTCTTCGCCCTTGAAGTGCCATGTGACAGTTGCTGGGGGTTCGCCGAAGACTTTGATGTCCAGTGAGACTGGTAGACCAGCCTTGACGGTTAGCGGGTTCAGGTTTGTGCGGTCGATTCTTGGTTTCACTGTTGGAGATATATTTTGTGAGTGGCTGAAAAAACTTCTTAAGAAATAAGGGTCACATAGAATGTCAGAAACATGTGAAAGATGAAAACTGACTAGCAAAATTTCGTGTTTGGTAACGATTTTGTAATTTTATATTACATGTGGAGTTCTTATTTTCAAAATGGAGTCAAATGCCTGAATCTTGACTTGGTTATATTTATACTACATATTAATATATATTTTGCGTAGAAACTCGAAAACATTACAACATTTTAATTCAGTTAATGAAAAGTCCATACAAGATGTTTGCCAAAAGAAGTCTTCTGTCACATACTGACTGTACATCATTTAACAAAATTGCCAAATATGACAATGAACTCACAGAATCTCGGCTTAGCCGTATGCCAGTTGGTGTTCTCCGAAGGCTCGGACAGTCCAGCTTTGTTGATAGCTCGTACACGGAACTGGTATTGGTTGCCTTCCTCCAGCTTCGGCACTGTGCCTTGGCAGATGTTGCCTTGGATCTCGGCCGCCTGTGGGTGAAACATAATATAGTGTTGTAGGATTCTTATAGGTGTGAAATTATTCGACATCCAATTAGATCCTTTGAATATACATTTATTTGATTAATATGTAGCCAAGGTAACGTAATACTTCTCCATGGTTTGAAACAATAATGGGGTTGTTGATTTTTTAGAAGATACATTGTTTTCTGAACTTTTTCTTTGATTGGCTCATGAACGTTTTTAGTTATTTTTAAAGGCCATGAAGAATAGGATATTTCTGACCGCAGGTGTTATACTAAGAATAGAATAAGTTTTCAAATATACGGTCACTCGGTCTCATCGTAACTTTTATAGTAAACTAGCTGACCACCGCGGTTCCACTCGCGTAGCGGTTTTACCGGCTATGCACACAAAATTTCATAAAAATCGGTCGAGCCGTTTCGGAGGAGTATGGTAAATAACATTGTGACACGAGAATTTTATATATTTTTTTATTTTGTATAAGATTAAACTAAGAATTAAAAAAAAAATTGCGACTTCAGGATGGTTTGCTATTGACACAATGAAAGATAAACATGAACTAACCTTAACAAACTCGCCCCTATCTCTATCCATAACTTCGATAACATATCCCGTGATGGGAGCCCCGTTGTCCCTGATGGGTGGCTCCCACTTCAACTTGACCGACTTCTCGTCCCAGTCCACAATGTCCGGGAGGCCAGGCGGCGCTGGCACGTCGTACGGGTTCTTGGCGAGGATGCCGTGGTCTGTCTCCAAGGGTTCCGACTCCCCTTCCTCGTTGAGGGCCTTTACGCGGAACTGGTACGTATGACCGGCTTCTAGGCCTATTGAAATAAAGGGATATTTTTGGGTCTTTACTAGAATGCTTTAGTTTTTACCAGGTAGCAGACTAAAAAATTAAAAAAAAAAATCTTAAACAGAATATGAAGTATCATTAACTCACCAGTGACAGTAGCGTCAGTGGTATTAGGATCGATAGTCCCAGCCGGTACCCACTTGCCGGTGAGCGTGTCCATCTTCTCGACCAGGAAGGCGCTGAGCGGCAACCCTCCCGTGTGCTTCGGCTTGTTCCAACTCAGCTTCACGTGGTCCGCGTGGACGTCTGACACTTCCAGCGGGCCTTCCGGCTTGCCTGGCTTGTCTGGATGAACATGACGATTATTAGTACAAATTGAAGTTTTAAATGGACAATTTAAGATCAATTTGATTTTATGCGTGATTGAGTCGTAAATGTGCAGAATTTCACGTCTTTCTTTCTGGGTAAAATAATAACTATAAAGACGCGTAATTATAACAAATACATATAATATCGATTTCTGAACCGGGCGATAGCTTCAATAGCTTTGACTCTCCTTTTTTCAAATTGGATCACTAGTTCCCGAGATTAGCGCGTTGAAACATAAAAATATGCTCTTCAGCTTTATAATATTATAGATTAGAACTTACCAAGAACAGTAACTTCAACAGTAGCCTCATCGACACCAGAGTCGTTTTCAGCCTTCAGCGTGTAAACGCCGGAGTTCTTCCACGTCGTGTCGAAGATCTGCATCTTCGTGTTGTAGTCCTCGTTCTCGATCTTGAGGCCGGGGCCGGTTTCAAGGACCTGGAGAAAGGATATAAGTTTCCATTAATACATTGGAATTTTCTCACTAAGGAGTGTTTTAAATGTCCTTTTAAACTTCTCTGAATTTAGGATAAAGCGCATCAGGAAAGAAGACTGACTGGTGTATTAGAATCCTAACCATCCTAATCCTTATTTCCTCTCCTAAATTGCTAATTAGGACTCTGTAATTCTAAGTAGTGTTACAAGCTTTTTTGTTCGCAATTGGTGATAAGGCTGCCGATTCGTGTGGATTACCTACCAATAAAGTTAGCTACCCATCTACACATACACATTCTTAGTTGGAAGCTGAAATCTGAATCGGTGGTAACTTCATATTTTTAATCAGTGAAGAATATTTAAAATACCATCAAGTTCACCCTGTCCTGCCTGTGTGGGGGCGTTCCTGTGATAAAAAGCAGCCTATAATATTCCCCAATAAACGGCAATATTTTTTTTTTTTATCTTACATCCAAATACAAAACAAACTACCTTTTTATTATAATTAACTGTCAGTGTATATTAAATATAACATTACCTTCTTGGCGAAAGTCCACGTCTTAGTTGGTGGCGGTTCACCCTTGATGTCGACATCCAACTTGATGGTGGTGCCGGCGCGCACTCTTATAGCGTTCATCTTTTCGCGGTTGATCAAAGGTTTCACTAAACGGAACAAATGAAAGATTACAATGAGGATTTTTGCAAGAAAGCAGCATTCGAATTGTGTAAAACTCGGATTCAAGTAAAAGATTGATGGTTAGACGCGCCCGCAGAGAGAGATAGCAGTTGTGGCGCTAAACAAAAAGCTACAACTTCGATTACGAGAGCATTAAACAATCACCCTGCGGGACTCACAAAAAGTGCCCACCCAAGTTCATTTGCCTTCAAAACGTAATAAACACAGTACTACAATTTAATTTAGGGTGTTGGAAATAGCGTTATGAGAGCTGAGAAGCGATATACATTGCCTGGCTAGCTACCACCCTCTATCGCCAACCTATCGGTGTTTTCTGGCTGCTGCACTTGAGAGCCATGTCCTTCTAAGTTTTGTAAGCTTACCACCTTCGGGCTTCTTCATCACATCACGTGAGATTGTAGTAACGATCTATCTCGGAGAATACTGATCAAAACTCCACTCTATAATGCTGCTATAGCTGTAGTTCATCTAAATAGTGTCGGTATACTTACAGAACCTAGCCTTGGCGACGTGTGGTTGCGTGGCGTCCCCCGGTTCTCCCGGGCCGGCCTTGTTGACGGCTCTCACGCGGAACTGGTAGGTGTTGCCTTCCTTCAGGTCTGGCACGCGGGCCTTGCATTCTGGCGTCTGGAATACAATAATTTTATATAGATCACTAGTTTCTGACCCGTGGATTTACCCGGAATTTCGAGGGTGAGAGATGTTTTCCCGATGCAAAAAGTATTTATGTTAGTCCAGGGGATGCTCTATGGATCTGCCAAGTTTCATCTGTTCTTGAGTAAGTAATATCTACAATCTCTCGCATTTACTTTGTAGAACCCGCCCGGCGACCACCCACCCTCATGTTGAAAATCTCTTGCCAACCACCAACTGGGTGTTCCGGCAGCTGCAGTAGAACGCCAGTTCCTTCTAGGCCTTGTGTGGTTACCACCTTCAGCCACATCATCATGTACCATGGCAAGATTGCGGTAAACACAAGCCTAACCAAGTAAAAAAAAACAAAAACAATGAAATCAGGGAATCGATGTTGATGAACATTGACCAATTTTCTTTTACATTTAATGAAGTCCTTACTTAAAGTTATCGTAAATTTGCTATTTATTGCGTAGTCAATGATGATATATGTCAGCGAAAAGGGATGAATAACCGACTAAGAGTCAAGTTTATAACACTTAAAATATTTTCCATGAGTTACCGTAGTAGTAAGCGCCTCGGTCCACTGTCCGTACTTCTCCTTCTTCTCGATGACGTAGCCGGTGATGGGCGCGCCGCCGTTGTTCTTGGGCGCCTCCCACTTGAGGTCCACGCGATCCACGTCCCAGTCCTCCAAGGTCGGCACTGACGGCTTGCCGGGAATGTCTGACAAGTGGACATTTTTATTAAAGACAAGAAGTTATAGAATGATGTTGAACTACCTCCTGCTTCGTAGTTTCAACTGCGTTCCGGTGGGATATAGTGTTTTTACTGGGATGAAAAGTACTAATAAGACATAGGGTCTAATCTCAGGACTTAATGCAACAAATTTCATGAAAATTCGTTCAGCCGTTATGGAGCCGGTAAACATACACACACAAACATTCGCATATAATTAGTAGCAAGTAGGCTTGCACCGGAATATGTCAACAACAACATATCGGTGAGTTCCTGCAGCATCAATTGGGAGCCAGATCCCTTCTAGACTTTGCATGCTTACCACATTATCACTTACCATGATGCATGATGAGGTACAAGGTATTTTTAATACATTTGTCCAGAAATGGCCTATTTACTCCAACCTTTAAGGACTTAAGATGTCAAGTAGTCAGGAAACACAGTCAGAACAGTGACTCGCACTCATTTGAGAGGATGCAAAATATTTTTGTATCCCTATTTTTTTCATCCCTGATGGTAGTATAGTCGCTGCCGCCTATGAACATTTGTAATACCATTGGGATTGGCCGATGTATTTACCTTGAAGAACTCTTCTTACGATAAGAATACATTACAGAATATTCCACTTACCATAGGGATTCTTAGCAAGTATAGCATGTTCAGTCTTCAACGGTTCACTCTCGCCTTCATCGTTGACAGCCCTGACCCTGAACTCATACTCCTCGCCTTCCTGCAGACCCTTGATCTCCATCTCGGTGTCGTCAGTCTTGCCGACGGGCACCCATCTGCCGGTAGCCTTGTTTAGTTTCTCTACCACGTAACCGGTTACTGGTTTGCCTGTGGAAATTAATTTTGATTTAGAATATGTTATTTACCATCAAGAGAGATGCAGGGCATACTTAAAACAAATGACAACCATCGTAGAAAAAGATAAGTGTTTTCTTCTCATAAGTCATCCTTTTTAGGGTTCCGTACCTCAAAAGGTAAAAAATACGTGTGGCACTCGGGGACTGCCGCGGTAAAGCTATTACATAGCATTTTTTATCAACTTATGCAATTATAATTTTTTTATTTTTTTTATTTATGCAGTTTTTTTTTCTTTATACTACTTAGCCCGCGATAAAAGCTATGCAATAGCTTAACAACGGGAAACAAAAATAATAGGCTGTAAATAAAGGCTCATTTACACACTGAGAACACTGTTATCTCATGATTAGGCTGTATGGGCTAGAACCCTTTGCCTTCCCGAAATAAGGGAAACAAAAGAAAAAACTGATACTGACTGACAGGGATTGAAATAATGGCGGTACTGTGCTCGGCCAATATGGCGACTGCCATTTGCACATTAGAATTGAACAAAATACTCGAAAATCCGAATTTTAAGGATATATGTTGTCGACTCGAAATTATTATTATTATTTTTTTATGTTTTATTATTCAGGTAAGGTTTCAATCGAGTCTACCGGGTGTTAGGTTTTTTCGTTACGGAATTTCTTGATTCGGTCGCCGCGCTCAAAGCCCGAAGCCCGTGATAAAAGCTATACAATAGCTTAAAAAGGAACCCTTATAAGATCACTTGCTTGTTAGGGAGATATAACAAATATAGATCATATGAGTATCTGTATATAAAAACGAGATATTTTCGACTTCATACCACCTAGATTTTTGTGAATTCTGTTTCAGACATCTCTTCAAAACAATTTAGAAATCATTACATGAAATTTACGTTGTAGTTTCACTAGAAATGGTCGGAAAACAATAGCAGATACCACAAGCAACATCTGTTCACAAGTATAAAGCTCGTGGCAGCCACACACGATATATCAATACAAATATAAAGTAGTATAAGATCACGTACCGCCATCATCTTCAGGCTTCTTCCAGGCCAGCTTGCATCCATTCTTGGTGACATCAGTGACCTTGAGCGGGCCGCCCGGCTTGCCCGGCGCGGACAGCACGGTGATCTCGACCTCGGCTTCATCCGTGCCGTGCTCGTTGGTCGCCAGGATACGGTACGTGCCGGTCATGGCACGCTCCGACTCCTTCACGTCTAGCTTAGTGTTGTAGTCCACGTTTATTACGTTTGTTGTTACCTGGTGAGGTTTTCGATTGTTATTTTAAATTGAATATTCAGAATATGTAACAAATATCCTGGGAGATTCATCATCACGGCCATCTGCTCCCGAACTAAGCAGATCTTGTATTATGGAATCCAGATAACTGATGTCCTACATGACACTACTTTTTTTTAATAGGCTCTCCAACTCAGGACAAACAGACATGTTCGTGCACACAAACGTCTGTCCAGGACGGGAATCGAACCCACGATCTGTGATCCTCATCCCAAGTAATTGATGACATAATTCACAACCAGGTACATACCTCCTTCTCATCGGCCTTCCACTTCTGGAACCACTGCACCTTGGGCGCGGGCTCTCCCTTCACGTTGACGTCGAAGAAGATGGGCTTGCCCGCGCGGACCGCTACGGCCTTCAGGTTGGTACGGTCGATGCGGGGTTTCACTGTTGGAAAAAGTTATTCAAAAATTATTGAAACCCCAAATTTACTGCGAAGATTTCTATTTTTGATTATTTTTTAGACTTATATAAACTTAAACTCAAAATAATTTATTCAGTTTAGGCCCTAGTAAGGCACTTATGAACGATACAATTGATTCTACCACCGGTTCGGAATACACTTGGACTGAGAAGACTCCGGCAAGAAACTCAGTACTCATTAATACAAACTACTTTTACTATGGGACCAACTCTGAAAGCGAGAAACAAGCTGTTCTATACAATAGTTCAATACTTGGTCAAACAAAATGTAAGGAACAGCTGTTTTTATCGCGCTTTCAAATTTAGTCCCAAAATTTGTATTAGTGAGTACTTTTAACACTGAAATTTAAGCTAAACAATTAAACTTAACCTGTAGAGTTGCAATTTTAGTAACGCCACAAATAAGTGAGGTTATAAATCTATTGCCAAGCGCGTATCAGTACATATGTACTTACCTGAGGCTGCACTTGAGAGCCAGTTACTTTCATGGCTCTACGTGATTACCACTTATCATGAGATTGAGACGGAAAAAAATGTCTTTGACTATTAGTTTTAGAATATAAAAATGTGAGGAAACCAAAATACCATGGTGGAAGTTATCGCCACTTACAAGATCTATGCCTAATAGTGGTCATCTTGGTTGGGTCTGATGGGTCTGAAGGTCCGGCCTTGTTGACGGCCACTACGCGGAATTCGTACTCGCTACCCTCAGGCAGACCGTCCACTTTAGCCGACGTGTCTGTGCCGGGTACCTGCGGAGAAAACAATTTCATTTAAAAATACATTATTGATTTTTTTATCGACACCCGCATGCAACAATGTTGTAACGGATTTTTTGCATTTTTTTTATTTAGTATTTTTTACTAGGGCCGAATTTTCAATGGCTGGATAAACTTCGATTAAGGTTCTTAATAATGGATTAAGCATATACAAAAACTGTTCTTATTTCAAATTAATAGTGAGATACCCACAGAAATATCTGGAGGCCAATGAAAACCATATTTTATAAATTTTTTTTGGCTGCTTATAAAAATATATGACAAAAAAAAAACATAATAATAGATATACTTCTCGGGTATAGTTAGCAACTCGATAGAGGCAGCAAATATGCATACCTCAGCAGCGTTTTCCCAGTCACCACCCTTGGGTCTCTTCTGAATGATGTATTTCTGCACTGGGGCACCGCCGTCTGACTTCGGTGGCTCCCACTTGATGGTGGCACTCTTGTTGTCGTTGTCAACCACTTCCACGTTGCCGGGCTTGTCGGCTACGTCTGTAATTTAAAAAAATACTCTCGGACATTTCTCACACACGGCGATCTGACCCCAAATTAAGCAGAGCTTGTGCTAAGGAAGTCAGATAACTGATAATACTACATATTCTGCTTTTCTTTTGTACATATATACTTATATAGATAATAATTGCGTCGGTACTTATATTATTTTTATTATTGATTGGTATTAACACTAAAAGATGTTACGCTTTTATTTTATTTTTTCCTAGCTTAGTTGTAGGCAAAGTTACAAAATTATAGAATAGTATAGAACAGGAAAAAGATTTTATTCATTTATTCATAATTAATGTAGAAATGCAACCAATAGATTTTAACTCAATAAAATGTTCTTACCGAATGGATTCTTGGCAAGGATGGCCCGCTCAGCCTCCAGCGGGTCGGAGTCTCCTTCATCATTGACTGCGGTCACCCTAAACTTGTACTGGTGACCTGGCTCCAACCCTGTGATGTCCATTTCTAGAGGCTTCTTGTCACCAGCCACTCTATAAGTATATAAAAATTTATTTATTGAGCATTTCTTTTAATTACATCTATAGCATCCTATACTTTTTAAAGAAAATTATTTACAAACAAATGTAAAGTTCTACTAACCTGCCAACTCTCACCCACTTGCCGGTGGCGAGGTCCATCTTCTCAACCTCGTACTCCTTGACTGGAGAGCCTCCATCGTCCTCGGGCTTCTCCCACTTGACTTTGCAGCCTTCGGCGTGGATATCCGAAATCTCAAGAGGTCCTAAAAGTAATAATATTTAGTTTTTATAGTACGAGCTAGGTAGAAAAGTTTTTCTCTTGAAGGAAAAAGAAAGTAGCTCGATATTTTGTCAATGTAAAGTTTTGAAAGATTTCCCTTAAAGGAAAATGGATGTAATTCGAAATTTTGTTTTTTTAAGACATACTACATTCCTCTCATATTTCCAACTATAGGTCGTCCTTAAGAACCTTTTATAGTTTTTGAAGAAAATGATACAGCCGCCGCGAAAAGGGGCAGATTTCACGATTTCTTTTTTGATGCCAATAGATCATTCTTTATGAAAATCAAAAGCCTCCAAATGTGTACCAGAAATCTCAGAAAACTTATATAATACATGTTTAAGAAATTTAAAACCTTTTTGGTTGTTTAAAAATGAAATTCTATAATTAATTTATCACCCAGAATTACATACCTTTCGGCGAGGCAGGTTTGCTCAGCACAGTCAACTCAACAGTTTCCTGGTCGAAACCATTGCAGTTTTCAGCGCGTAGCGTATACTTTCCAGTATCGCGTCTGACCGCGTTCACAATAGTGAAATCTGTATGATACTCTTTATTCTCGATCTTGATGCGCTCTGTGTTTACCAATTTTATATTCTCGCGCCATGACCTGATGAACAAAAGATATGGAAGTTATTTATCAGTGTTATATTTCTTAGTTTAGCTATGAACTAAACGCAAACATCTACACTAATATTATAATGAGAAAAGATTAAGTATGTAGTATTTTATTTTGTAATGACTTAACTCAAAAACTACTGGACCGATTTAAAAAATTCTTTCACCAGTAGAATGCTATATTGTCACTGAGTAGTATAGGCTATATTTTTTATTATAGTAAAGAGATAGCGGGCGAATCCGCAGAGCGCGGAGTTAGTTATAAATATAGGTAAATGAGGTGAAGATAGGACTGCAAACGACACGTCGAAGGCAAAAGTCACATCGACCTCGTTAATTCCACTCGTTCGTGAAAGAAAACGTTTTAGAGTAAACCTCTCACTTCTGCTCTTTTTTGTGTCTTTTTAATATAGGTAAGATTTGTATTGAAATAAGGGAATATTCTAGTTCTTTTGGGTATTTTTGAATATATCTGACCGCACTTATAGTACAGTCTAAATATTAATTATGAACACTTCTCCTTCCTACCTAATACATAATTATTGTTATCAAAGTATACGAAGGGGACGGCGCGTACGCAGTCCCCACTATCAAAAATTACGCGTCCGAGTTATCCACATTAGGGATAATCACAGAGGTCAACCCTTCCGCAGTGCAATGGAAGGGCCTCGCTCTGGGGGAACCGCCTTTGTGATCACGGTGTCCCCTACGCCAGGTAAGTATGCTTTTTACAGCTTGCATGGAATCGGGTCACTAAACGCAGGAGACTCTTAACATCGCGATATAGCAAGTATAGTCAATAATACAGCGACATCTAACGGAAATCCTTTTAACTATTTGGGTGGTTAAGTAACCTAAACTATCGCTAGGAGGCTCTGGAGAAGACGATTTAACATAATATTATAAAGAATGTACCTACTGATTTTGAGAAAAAGTAAGTTAATGTTCTTCTCCCTTCAGATAGCACTAAAAGAATTATTTTTTGAAGTTAGTTAATCAAAAATAAACCTAATTACTTTAGATTAAGGCTCAACTATATTTTCATACAATTAACCATTGATGTAACAGAAACCTTTCTTCTTATGCAATAAGCTTAATTTTTGTGTGACATTATTTTAAGTCAAAAAGTAATTCTTAAAATAGACAGACTGTAAAATAATGTTCACAAAATGTTAATAACTTTAATCAGTAGTACAGTGTCGACTTTAAATAGGTCCATCAATCTCTTCTAAGCAAATACAACCTTCTAAACTGTATGTCAGAATCAAATCTATCATATTAAGTGCTTGTGAAGTACAATTTGAATAAAAATACCATGATTTTGATCACAAGTGTCTTTTTACAAGCTTAGAATAGCTATATTCATGTCGTTTTCTTAGTTCAAGGCTGATTTTCGAATCAGTGGTTTAAATAAAGGGTATAAGGATCAAATTGATAAAAGCCTTTTTATAAAAAAATCGTTTTGCATCAAACAAATATAAAAAATAGATTTTTTAACTTCCTTCACTTATATGTTACTTTTTCTAAATCTATTGTATATTATTTTGTAATTGCAAATTATGTTTTTTTTTTCCTTATAAGTTCTATTTTGTGTATGTGCGTCCATTTCTTGTAAATAAATGTTTTTCTTTCTTTCTATAAATATATAAGTCTCAGTATCATAGTTAATTAGACCTATTATCTTTAGTCTTACTCACCATGTAGTTTCGGGTACTGGTTCACCGGTAACATCCACAGACCACTTGTGAGTGCGGCCAGCCTTGATGATCACAGACTTGAATGTGCTGCGTTCAATGCGCGGTTTTACTGTGAAAATTTAATAGTAGATATTATATTGTGTTTTTGTCAGCCAAATTATTTATTTCTCATAATTTATGTTTTTGGTAAGGTTTTTCTAAGTTTATCATTATATTGTATGACTTTAACAAGCAAGTGTTCTTCACCCTTGATCTAGAAATTACAACTGCTATGCATTGTATGGAACTATCAATGTAATTATTTTATATCCAGGGTCTGAAAACTTAACATACTCCAGTTAATTACTTTTGTGGTGGTAACATTTAACACATCGCACCTTTAGAACGAAACTAACCTAATCCAAAATTTGCAACTTTTGGGAATTAAGAAAAGAAGTTTTTAAAGCAGAGCAACACTGAAAAGTATTGCATATATTTTTTTCGATTTAACCATTCGTGTCTGAGATACAACTGTTTTCGACCTACCCGATTGTAAAGCATGTGCTTTTTAGTACACTCAATAGTTTCGTTCTAAAGGTGTGACATGTTGTTATTAAATAAATATTTTGAATACAGAAGATAGTTACTGGCCATTGATACTTTTTTATATTTTTATCATTGTCAATATACAAAACTGTGTAATATCATTTTAAATAAATAAGGAAACTTATTACAAAACATCATTGAAAATTACTAGCTGTCCCCTGTAGTTTCACAGGCATTCAGGAGTCCAAGCTACCTGTATACTAATATAGCCATCACACTCCGGATTGTTCCTTGATACTCACGGTTCTTATGCTTGCAGAGATGGTTGTCAGTAGGCTGCGAAGCCTCACCAACACCAGCCTTGTTGTATGCCTTCACTCGGAACTGGTACACCATTTTCTCTTTCAATCCTTCAACCTTGTATTCGGTTTTTGTGTCATTTGTTTTGGTCACCTGCAGAAAAATAACATATTTATAAGATGATCTTCTTTATATAAACTAGGCTTGAAACTAGCTGATTAGGTTCACAGCAAAGTTTGGGTATAGGAGCTTTATGGTCCTTTACACTGGTATTTGATTACAATATCCCAACTTATACATAAAAATAAGTACTAACTAATGACAGCAAAATTAGCGGTATGGTGACCCCTTCTATGTATGCAGCTAATTATAAATTTATGTCTGTAATTTCACTGCGGAAAGCGATTAACAAACCAAAGGTTTTAATTTTATGTTTCTTATGCTTATAATGTAGATCGTGTAAATTTGCTGAACACACCGGTATATAATTCTAATGGTACATCATATAGCTCTATGTTTAGGTATTAAAATATAAATGTAATCAGGTAGATAATATAATGTAATTAAGTAATGGAAGCATACCTCGACCCAATCAGCAGTAAACTTATCCTTCATCTCGACAACGTAGCCGAGGACCGGTCTACCACCATCGTCGGTCGGCGGCTCCCACTGCAGGGTCACCGACATGTTGTCATAGTCGACGATGTTCGGCTTTCCTGGCGCCTTCGGTGGGTCTGATGGTGAAAAATATAAGATTTGGAGTTTGAAGACATTGTTTTCGCCGCCCGCGCTTTTGTTTGTTTGTAAACATTACTATACAAACAAACAAACAAACAAAGCAATGTTTTGACAGCGACTGTCATGTGTTTCATTCAATCTTTTTTTTTTCTTTAATTTCGCAAGGCAAAAGGTTTTAGCCCATACAGCCTAATCATGTATTTCTTCTTAGTTTTACATAATGTATATCAATCTCTGATATCCTTAAATATAAAGGTCAAGTCAAGTCAGTCAGGTTTTAGTAGAATGGTGGCTGTTTTACTATAACTTTTCAAAGACTATTTTACACGCATTCATTTAATTTCACTTCACTCGTGTATTAGTCTTCATTGAACAAAACGCCACTGATATCATTCAATAAAACTTAAAATACACCGACTTCATGAAAATAAAACGAAAATGCAACGTTACTTCGCAAGTTCCTGCCAAAAGTCTCCGTGTTTCAATTATCATGTCATTGTCAATTTGATTGACAGTTAAGAATAATTATAATATTATAAGAAATATATTATATTTCTTTTTTATTTGAGACAATGTTTTTTGAGTCAAAGGTTTATTCATTTGTATGCCATTATAGTTTTATTAATAGTTACATAACAGCTATCTCATAGGTCGCGAATGTACGAAAATAATAGCCAACGGTCTGTGAGACCAACTTATTGAGACAGCTAGAAAAAGATTAATTTAAAAACTGTGTGTGATAATAAACATAGTTATGCTAACAGCAGGGATTTGTAAAAAAAAACTTAAGAAAATAACTAGGGAGGTACTAATATATTATTTTCAAATACTCACCATATGGATTCTTCGCAACGATGAATCCATCGGTCTCCAAAGGCTCGGACTCGCCCTCTTTGTTGACGGCGCGTACCCTGAACTTGTACTTGTGATTGGGCGTAAGACCCTTCACCGTGAACTCAGTGGGGTCAGGGCCGGTCTCACCGCACGGTACCCAATTTCCAGTATCCTGGAATATGAAGGATACGGGCATGAACATTTATGGTTAAACTGGAAAGGAATTTAGTAGTTACTATGAGACGACGAGGGGAAAGGGATAAGTTACGAACGACAACGTTCTTTTGGATGGAACATCTTGTATGTCCTCAATTATACATATTTGGATCCCCCAATTCGCAACGTAAAATACGTAGTAAAATTACAGCAGCTTGTTAAGCACGTGATCTAACTGGCCACATGCAGTGTGGTGGATCCTATAATCAAGATATAGGTAACTTGCACAAGTTATTTTCCTGAGTAATACATACCATATCCATTTTCTCGAGTGTATATCCGGTGATGTCGGAACCCTTAAAGTCATCGGGCTTTTGCCATTTGACAGTTGCCTTCTCGGCACGGATGTCCGTCACCTCGATAGGACCGTTCGGGCGGTTTGGTTTGTCTGAAATTATCATAATAGGTAATTAATGGCCATCACGGATAATAAAACAAGAAAATAAAGCAAACAAACTGCTGATGTGTTTCGACAACAGTATTAGATACATAAACTTCTACCACTTCAGGGTTTTTAAGACTGTACTAGGTGTTATAGGGGACTTACCAAGTACAACAACATCTCCGATGCTCTCGCAAGTGCCAGACGAGTTGGTAAGTACCAGCTTGTACTTCCCACTGTCGGGTCTAGTAGTCCTCCTCACGGTGATCACTGTATTCTTCTCGTACTTATCTATGGTGATGCGTTCGCCGTCGTCGTGAATCTCCTATAGGTTGAGGAGAAAGTTAGTCTATGGTAGCGAGAGAAGATGTGGGAGTGCGTCTGATTGTTTATGGTTTTGTTTATGAAAATAATGTAGAGGCGCGTGAAATGCGTAGGTACTAATTGTATTTTTCATGGAGTAGGTGTTAAAACCAGTTAGTAAGTTACTAAATACCCACAAACCTAAATAATGTAGGTAATTAAAAACATCCTTATTGTAGGTACATATATGCTATATTATGAATTGGTAAACCGTATAACTGGATCAGCCTCTGAAGATGCGGAGGAGGCTAATTGTATTCAATGAACACTATAGCCCGACCGCTTAACTGAGACCGTTCCTGAGGTAGCTAGGCGGTGAGGGATGGGTGTGGTGACGCGACGCGGAAGCTCACTGATACCTACGTCAACTTGTGACCCCCCCGCACCGCGCACCTACCTCAGGAACGGTCAAAGTTAAGCAGTCAGGCTATACAGGGTAGTTTTTTTTTATCACTGGTAATACTTGCAGGGGTGGAAGTACCTACTCATCAATGTGAACAACTTTTATTATGGGGCTAACTCTGATATCGCGTAAAATAAAACGGACAGACTAAAAAAATCACCCAGTATATAACGTTGGGTGCGATGATTCAAGCACGAGATTTCCCCTCCCACACTGGCACTGCGACATCTATAGCAGGAGTCGTCTCAGTTAAGTGATTCAACGAAATTATGAATTATTATTTTATATATGTCTCGTATACCAACATGTATTTCATTATTGCACTTACTGTAAATAAATGAATGTATGAAAAATCAGACGCAATCCCAACAAATACACATATAAATTAAACTGTTTAGTCATTTGATAATGTGTTAGAATGTTAAGTATAGGTATGTTTGACTTAGATAATTTTCCGAACTGTCAAATTTTAAGTCAGAATTATCACAGTAAAGTAAATAAAATTAATATTTCGTAATCGCTGATAGTTATTATTGACAGTGAATTTTCTTATGTACTAAATGGTGCAAATATAAAAACATATAAGTGATTTTGTGCACCTAAGAGAAGAGTCTATGGTAGGTCCTTAATTACCAAAGAAATAGATTCGAATTATCTTAATTTTGTTACAACATTTAAAGCCAATGCCAACTCTACATTATTTAGCATTTGAGCAAACATTTGTACCAATTGACAAACATCTGTTCTGATACCAGATTTTGTAGGGTCAATTGCAAATAATTGAATAAAAAATTGTATGATGCTGAATTGAATAAACCTTGTATAAAAATAAATATAAAATTCTGGTGTAGATGCTAGGTATCGTGAAATAATGTGCTACTTTGTGATTTGTGACATTCTTAAATGTATGAATATCTAAAATGACTGAGTAGCATCCCCACCAGATCACGAATTCAAATCAAATCAACATCATAAAATACATAAAGTAGTTTGTATTTCGTGTCATTCACTGTGTTAGCCACATTTTTAAGTGTAAAAATAAGTAAGATAGATGTATGAGTAATTGTTTAGAACATATAGTGTGAGACAACATCTAGTTTCAACTATCTGACCTTCTCCGTGTACGGCTTGCCGCGTTTCTTTTTTTGGAAAAAATAAAAATTCATGTTAAAATGTCGTACCACTGTATGATTATGTAAGTAATTGATGAATGAATAAACATTGTAGAGTCACAATTTATAAAAATAACATGACGTGGTCACAAATGTCATATAAACATTTATGAGAAATATTGTTGACTTGTCAAGTTATCCTCCCCACTATAAAAAAACCTTGGTGTTGCTGAAAATTATCTTCTATGAATAGTAAGATACACAATACTATGATCAGTATCAACATTCTAATACAATAGCAGAAGATGAACAAAATATTTCAAAATTAATAATATCATTTATGATTTTAATAAAAGTGTTCAAAAATATATTTACCTCTTCACCTTTCATCCATTTAACCTCGGGTTCAGGCTCACCACCGTACTTGATATCGTAGGTGATGACCTGTCCCTTCTTGATGATCATGTTCTGGAGACCCTCTCCGACGATGTACGGCTTGACTGTGTATAAAATTATCAGGTTATGGAACATCTCAAATATATCAGTATCGAATAATTTGTCATATTCCAAACACTAATGCAACATGTCAAAAATCTAGACAAATCAGATTACTTATCGACTTACCAAACCTGCACTTAGCAACAATAGGCTTAGTGCTGTCGCTAGGTTCACCAGGACCAGCCTTGTTGATGGCACGGACTCTGAACTCGTACGTGCAGCCTTCTTTCAAACCATCTTGAGTTCCTGATAGACTGTCTCCGGATACTTCTTTACCCTTCACCCAGTCCTTGCCGAATTTCTCCTATAAACAAGATAACAGATTAATATAAAACTAATTTTCAAAGAGATTGTCAAAATTCCTGTAAAATGAAAAATATTAAACCTTATATTCGATGACGTAGCCAGTGATTGGTGCACCGCCATCGTTGTCTGGCTTCTGCCATTTGAGATCTGCGTGGTCTTTATCCCAGTCGACAAGCTCCACACTTTTTGGTTTCGATGGTTCATCTGGAAATACCATGGTATACTTTAGTTAACTCTTTACTATTACATTAGGAATTCAAAACAAGGTTTCGATAGCTTACCCCACGGGTCTTTAGCCAGCACAGGCTTGGAGAAAAGACCAGGCTCACTGGAGCCAATTTTGTTGACAGCGCGAATCCTAAATTTGTATGTCTTCTTAGGAATAAGATCTTCGACCTTGTATTTGGTAGGTTCACCAGTTGCCACCTCAGCCACGTTGTCCCATCCGGCTTTGAGTGACATATCCTGGAAAATTTAACGACTATTAGTATTCATAGTTTTCTCAAGAAAAGCTTAGTGAAGTTTGATAGAAGATAATGTCACCTGTCTTTCAATAATATATTTAATGATCGGTGAGCCACCATCGTCCTGTGGCATCTTCCATGCAACAACACAGGAAGTCTGAAATACTTCTGATACTTCGACATTCTGAGGTGCTGTAGGCACACTCTGCATGGTAATTGAAACATCCTTCGAGTCCTCGCCTTGAGCGTTGGATAGCTTAATCTGGTACTTTCCAGAACCTTCTCTGGTAGGCTTCTTGATTTTGAACAGAATTTTTTCTTGCTCTACAATTACCTCAACTTCTTTAGCGGGCAGTGCCTTGCCATCTTTCCATAATTTAGCTTCAATTGGTGATACGCGGGTGCCGGTAACTAAAAAAAATGTTGTCATTAAATCTTTTGACTTTAATATTTTTTTGAATTTTATACTATTCGAGTACGTAACAACATTTATGCAGCTCTTTATATGAATATAATTTCCACTTACTTTTATAAGGCACCTCAATAACGAATGGTTGTCCAGCTGGTCCGTGAAATTCGTCCGGACACTCGATGACAGGCTTTGACTCGCCCTTCTTGACAGTGAGCTTACATGATGAGCTCAGTTTGCCTGATTCACAGAGAATCTCACCATCATCTTCCATCTCCAACTTATTGAAAATGAGTTGATGTTTGCCACCACCCAAGTTCTTAATCTCAATTCTGAAAAGAAGTATACCGATAGTAATATTTGACAATTCATTTACATAATTTATGAAGAAACTGTTTTAACCTTTGGTGGTACCAGCTATCATACATAGACAAAAAAGTTAACAGCCCCATATATAACAAAAACTGTGCATGAACAAAATAATAACAAGACTACACTGTACACTGATAAAATAAGAGGAGTAATAACAAAACTATCAAGTTTCGTAACATTTTAAGTTATTTCTTACCTGTCATTAGGTACAATAGGCTGTCCATTGAAAGACCAAACGGCCTCTGCCGTCTGGTCCTGCAACTCCACTTCCAATACCAACCTATCCCTCTCAATTGCTTCGGTGTCCTTCAACTTCTTATTGAAGCGATTCGAGTCTAGAAATAACAAAAAAACAAAAAGCTCTTTAAAACTAATGCAGTAAGTAGTCTACAACTGACTCCATCAGAATCTAATCGTAGAATAAGAAATCCGGTACGGACAGTTAGCAATTGATGCAGTTTAGGTCTAGTAATTTCAGACAATAGACTATTGTGCCCGGGCCCATAAGATATCTTTACAGTTATTATTATGCTTATTAAGGATTTCTTAGATCAATAACGAAATTGATTAATTCTATTAAAACAGAAGCTTCGATCAAATAATAAATTATGTCCAATCATATTCTATTTTTACTCTCGTTATTTTTTTATGTATGAAATAAACTCAACATCTGCACCAGCTCAATATTAAAACCTTAAAATAAAATTGTACATACAATTGACGATCAATTCGCAGGCCGTCTCATCGGCGTTACTGACGCACTTGAAGTTTCCAGCATCAGTGACCTTGGCGTCCTTGATCACAACCTTGCGCTTACGACCTTCTTTCACAATCGTGACGCGCTTGTCTACCTTTAGCGGCTCATTATTCTTAAACCTAATGAAGAACATACACAAAGGATATTAGCAGGATTCCATAGAAACGTTGGGCTAAAATTTAGATTGAAACGTCACAAAAATGCCAGTTCTATATTGACTACGATAAAAAAAATTTTACCTCATTAAAATATTGTACATACTTAATTTGAAATTCATCCATTTGAAAAAAGATAAAAACGCGTTTAAAAATAATGAGGCTATGTCCATGTAAGTAAGTTAATAAAAAAATGATTATTTTTTTATATCCAAAAACATATTATAATGTAACATGTAACATAATTTAATAGCGTTATTAATTATGTTACAAGTTTTGGGACAAATCCCCTTAAACAACTCATTTTTGTGCAGAAATTATAAAACATTTATAGATTTAGGCTAAAACTTACTAAAGTACGTTTAGGTAGCATGCGGTATTTCGTACCATGACCCGTCAATACTTGTTTCTGTCATTCTTGCACAAATATACTCTCATCGCGCTCACACTGATGTGGTTACCGCTGTGTCATGTGAATGAATGCTCTTTACATTTTTACTTACCATTTGACGTCACCACCAGCATCATCAAGCTCGCAGAGCAGCGTGATGGTGTCCTTTTCAAAGGCTTGCTGCGATTTGAGCACTTTGGTGAATTTGTATGGGTATTCTGAAATTATAAAATGAAATAAGAACTGTGTTAATTATAATAACTTAATAAATTGTTATAACTTTTTCTTCAGTTTTTTTTAAATTCAATTGTCGGCAAACAAGCATACGGCCCGCCTGATGGTAAGCGGTTACCGTAGCCTATGAACGCTTGCAACACCAGACGTATTACTCACGCGTTGCCGACCCTTCCCCCCACCCCGATGAGCTCTGGCGACCTTACTCATGCGTAGGAACACAACTATAAGTTATTTGGCTGCGGAATTCTGTAAGGTGGAGGTACTTCCCCAGTCGAGCTGCTCTTTGAGCGACTTATCGCTATGCTCTACCTCTTTTAAATCCATGTCTCTTAAATCCCATATTAAACATGTCTTAATTAGTATTTGTTGTCAAACACTTACCCACAATCTTAACTTCAGTTTCAGTCTTGTCAGGTTGCTTCTCAAGCCTGCAAGAGTATTTGCCAGCATCTTCAAACTTCGCGGCCTTGATGGTGAGCCTGCATATTCCAGACAGATCCTTAGAAATCTGGTATATATCACCATCCTCTACCTTCTGATCTCCCTTCCACCAGGAGACGATGGCCAGACTGTTCGATACTGTGCATTCTAAGACAAGCTCATGTTTCGTGTAGCCAGTAGTGTTCTTTTTCAGTGGTTTAGTAAAGGTGTAGGTTGGATCAGGTTCGTCAACTTGCAAGAAGGCAGTGCATGTAGTGCCTCCAATTTCAATTGTAATTTTACCCGTGTCTTCTACTTTAGGGTTCATAATGATAAGCTTGTACGAATCTCCTTCATTTGTCATCTTATACTTAGAGCCGGCAAAAAGTTCCTAGTAGAAATACGTAAGTGAATAATTTTTCTTACAAAAGTATATTTCAAATTATCAAGTTATTAGAATTAATTCAATAGGTACATACATCCTTACGGAAGAACCACTTCGGTTTGGAATTGGTCTTTGTGAAGATGGCTTCGAATACCACCTTCTTATCCTTGCCTTCTTTCGCGTTTTGATCTACGAGGGGCTTCAAGAACGCATCTTGTTTCTGAAAATAATGTGTGGATATAAATATATCTGCTGTTGTAATGAAGGTACGATATTGGTGCAATGACAAAAAAAGTGCTCTTCATACAAAAAGCTTGTAAGTGCTGACCATTGAGTCTTTCTTACTCCTTACCACTGTCAACAGTCTCTTGCGCACAGTAAATCAAATGCAAAAAAGTCAACGAAAACAGTAGAATAGAAATAAAGATATGAAGTAACCGAGGCGTTAGAAACAACAGCCATTATTTTTAATTATGATCACCCACACAGTTGTGAACTCCATGCTATTGTACAGAAATTGGAATTTCCATAATGTTTTCGAAGAAATTGTATGCGAAAGTGGGCGTTTCTTAATTCAATAACTATATTATAATAATTTTGAAGTATTATACACAATTATACACAATTTTGGCTATACAAAAATGACGAACAAAGTTCATGGAGAGTAAGTAATATAAATTATTATTTAGCAAAGATATTGACTGGCAAATTTAAAAAAGTTCATCGTTTTTGATAGGAGTATAAATTTGAAACATTGATTTGACTGTGCAGATATAACCTGTGCTCTGTGCTGCTAATAGTAACATTGACGAGGTGCACAGAAGAATTGATACAGAAAGAAAAGAACACAGTACAACAGATGTGCTATCTAAATATTGGCTAGTTGGTGTTGATCTAGTCGCTAAAGATCAAATAATCCAGATTTTAGGAAAAGTTCTTGCAATAATACTTGTTTATGATGAAGGTGCTGCAGAAGTAAATCTTTTTGGAAAATCATGTAACTTTTGATACAGTTTACAATTACTAAAGAGTAAACAGTTATTATTGCAGAAGTTCCTTTAAATTCTACTGGATAATTTGTGCATTGAAGTGAAACACCTTTTTCTTGTGCGACAGATATTGCATTTGGTGATACAATTCAAGATGCATTGTGTCGTCTAATTGACGTTATTGTTTTCGGTGTCAAACCTCGTCTCTTTTGAACGAGTGCAGCACCGGCCAATCCGGGATCAGTTCCGCTAGTGACGGTCTTCTAATAGAGGATCTCTATAAAATATCCATCATTCTTAGTGAATTGTATCGATATTATTTTTTTATTTTCATGATCATCATCGTCATGACTAAAATTTATCTCTTTTACACATGACTTTATATGCCTCTCAAATTTTATTCTGAATCTATAGGTTTTCTATACATATAAAATAAATAAAAACATTTATTAAATTAATCGCGTTAATTACAATCGCATTTGCTGAGATTGCAATCAACACATTGATCACAGAAAAATTCCAAAATCTGCTTTTAACATCGGATGCATCAGCTGAAATTAATGATGTAAATGAATATAGAAACATAATTTAATTAATAAATGACGTGACAGAAGCTCTTCAACCCAACGTCAATGATAAACCTGTAATTACACAGAATCGACAAAAGACCAAAAAAAGAATAGTCATCAAATTCATTCGACTTACATTCCCTGAAAATCATGTTCTAGTTAAAGAAACGTGAAGTGGTGATACAAAAAAATTGTGAGTTAATTTTAAATTCAGTTTTTATGCTGTGTTTATTTAGATCATTCTGAAATTAGTGGCATCAACCTGTTTGTTGTCTTTATATTCTGGAGTCAAAAACCAACTCCTCTTTTTATATTTGCAACTAAATAGTATTGTAATAATGTCCGGCAATAGCCATTTAGATAGGCTCTAACAAGATTTCTTGATACCATTGATTTCGGAAAAAAATATTTTAGTTTCAGTTATTTATCATTCATGATTTTAATTTAACTCATTAATTATTTAGAAGAGAAAATCTGTCCTTTTGAAATAAAACAGAATACAAATATGAAGTTATTGAATTTCACAAATTGTTTAAAGCACGAATAGCTAATTAGTTTCTGGGGTCAAATATTTCAAAAGGGCAGTGAACCTCTTTTAATTTAAATTTTACTTTATGTCGTCCTTTTTATCGAACCTTATTTTTGACAGCCTCCATCAAAGCGGGCCAGTCAGGTATTATTTCAGATAAAGACATGCGTCTTCTTATTTCGTAAACATCCTAGAATTCATAATAGATGTTACAATAAGTAACAAATTTCATGGTCTGATGAAGAAGCTAGATTAAGAAGCTATGATTCATGATCCAAGTTAATAGAACTAAAATGTTTGCTTCATGAAAATATTTAGAAATATTTAGAAATATTTAGAAATATTTAGAAATATTTAGACCGTGGAAAAAGTCAAGGGTTGCAAATAGTCAATACTAACGCGGAAAAAATTTGCCATCTTTCGAAAATAATCTCCAGCCATATTTCTTACTTATTTTTCAACTCAATTCTTGTAATAATTATAACAATATCACGCACGTATCACACGTAATAAACATTGAAATCTATAGCCAATGCGGCGTGACATTTAAATTGACATTGACGATGTTAATCATTTAAAGTAATGACCAAAAAGATTTAAATTTTGATAAACAACTCTTTGGATAAAAGCAATAAACGATGTTGTTCTAGTAAATCGTACACTATTTTCGTATAGTGTTAATTAGAGAAACAGTTTAAATTGAATTTCAGGTAGGCATAGTAAGGATAGAGTATATGGTAATGTAAGATGGAATTAATGATGCTATATTCTAAAATACTGATGACCTTAATCCATGACCAGTTTGAAAAGCTCCTGCGTCTGTCAGTGGGGAATCTACCCATCTCGACACCTTCAGAAACGACCACAATGAAGCCATCCTCTTCAAAATATCCAGTTTCTAAGCCCTAAAGACCAAATAATCATGATGCATTCGATGTTGTGACATATCATGATACATTCGATGTTGTGACAATGAACTTGCAACATTTTGCTGCAGGTATTGTATTAAACTCACATGAAACGGTTCACGAAACCTTTGTAACACTGTTTTATTATGTCAAAGCAATTTCTATCAAGATATTCTAGAATTATCATAATAATTCTAAGGTAACTTGATATTATGTGGGTCGTAGTGACATCGATATTTTCAATAGCTCCAAATGCAAAAGCTTGTGATATATTTACTGAAGCTCATTAAAGATGTTTTATTGATTTTGAAGCAATTTACATAATTTGCTTGGAATAATGTAAACTAATCAATGCTAATTTGCATTTGCAACAATAAATTTTTCAAATTGTCGAATTCATAATAGACGATCGTTTGTTGAACTTTAAACTTGACATAAGCCCGATGGAGATGTATGTTTATTTATAAGACACTTTTAAATAGACTGCATTACAATGTAGAAATTATATGCAATCAATTTGTTTTTATTTAGCATCTGTTAAAATTATCAATGGAAGTAGTGCCAAAGCATTAGCGCTAGAAACAACGTCATTGATATTTTTTATTAATGTTACAGTCATTAGGAATAATTTCTACATCGTATTGCGTCATCATTTTATGTTGTGTTTAACATTTATTTATAATATTAGTAAGTATATTTTATATCACCATCTTCAATTGAAATAATATTGTATTAAATCATAAGTAGACCTTACCTTTTCCACTTTCTTGAGTGGTGGTATTGGTTTTTCTGTTTCCTTGAGGTTCCAGTTTGGATCCTCTTTCTTCTCGTCCCATTGCTTGTACTTCCTCTTCTTGAGCATTGCACGGAAGTCCATTCCACTGGAGTCTGTTTTCATTCAGAATTTTTATTTAATTATCATGACTTTAACATTCATTGCTTTGCTTTAATTATAAAAATCGATTTCACCAAAAAAATATCGAAATGTGATCTTACTATATATTATATTATACTTAATATTATAAATGCGAAAGTTTGGATGGATGGATGGATGGATGTTTGTTACTCTTTCAGGAAAAAACTACTGAACGGATTTGGATGAAAGGCAGAGAGATAGATTATAGTCTGAAATAGCACATAAGCTACTTTTTATCCCGGGAAAACATAAGATCCCACGGGAACGCGGGTGAAACCGCGGGGCGGAAGCTAGTAATTCATAAGTTTTATGAAATAATCTTACCAGAAACATAAAGCTGCATTTCAGCCGAGTCCTCTCCGTGGATGTTGCTGACCACAATCTTATATTTGCCCTCATCATTTGGCTTAACCTTTCTCATGCACAGGGTGATGAGACCAGTATCACCATCAGTAACCATCTTGAAGCGGCCACCTTCGATGATTTCACCAACACCCTTGTAGAACTTGAACGTTGGTGGTGGGTTACTTTCGATTTGTACAGTGAGGTAGCCAGTTTGGTCTGTTTTAGAAGAAGTATTCATTATTATATTTGTCCTTTTATATTAGTCTGTCATCAACAAAGACCCTGCTACTCAAATAGAATCAATTTCTAATGGATGCCTTGAATATTGCGAAATTATGCCTTTCCTATTACTAATAATTTACGGTCAGCGTAATAAATTGTATTTTTCCATTCAACCTTTTTATCCACTAGGATATCCTACAAGAAAAATGAATATTTCAAAACTGAACAGGATAAGATAAACTCTGACCTTCAACTGCAGAATAGCTTTCTTGTACATCAACAATGACCGGTGGACCTCCATTTCCGATAGGCTTCAGTGGCACTGAAGGCTTATTGATGAGATCTTCCAGATCTTGTATTGAAGGCCTTCTGGCGTCTCCAGACTTACGCCGCTAAATCGTCAGGATTTAATTAGTAAACTTCCTTTTATACAATTTCAACAGAATGAGGTTAATCACGTTGAAATCGACATAGAAATTGTAAAGTAAATGGACATTTTATCAGAAGTATTCTTAAAAAAAAAACAGTTTAAGTCAACATTACTAGTTTGTTGGTTGTCGAAAAGTCTTATCCTATATTTATGTTATATCCATTTACTTTACTAGCAATGGTCATTGTTAAAGACAAGAAGAAAAAATATTGTATTTGGCAGTAAGAAACATTTCCTATCAATGAAATTATTTACGAATACACTTAACAAATCATTAGAGATCATTGAAATATTACTCAGAGTACACACTCGACAAATGCTGATGTAAAATGATATACTAGGTAACAAAATACATTAGCATGTCATGACAAATGCAGTCCATTAATCCTGTTAGCCAAATGGCCTGACTGAAGAACTAGAACTTCCTGATAAATGGAGCGCAAGTGTTAAAATAACAGAAATAAGATATTATATTCTGGGACATTATTCCTCACACACGGTCACCTGACCCCAAACTAAGCAGAGCTTGTGCTATGGAAGCCAGATAACTGATATACTGCATACACTACTTTTCTTTTGTAAATATATACTTATAATAGATAATTACACCCAGATTCAGGACAAACAGACATTGAACATTCATGCACGAAAATGTCTGTCCTGAGTGTGGATCGAACTCACGACCTGCGGCGCGATAGATAGGGTATCTTACCGACCACGCCAACCGGCCCGTTGAGATAGAAAATACAATACAAAATTATCTCGATAATGTCACAAATAGAAATGTAAAATTTGTAATTAAGGAACCAAAGTATAGTTCTATAATGTTTAGAATACAAAATGGATACAAATCCTTGATTTATGATAATGGAGCTAAAATTAATTTGAGCGAAGTAAGACGTGAAATGATTAAATATAATTAAAAGGTAAACGATATAAAGTATGGTGTCATTATAGGTCTGACTAATTTTATTTATTTTGTATTTATCTAAGCGATTTGAAATAATAGAACATCATACAGTGCCAATACATTGATTATAACGAAATACATATGAGCTTATTAGCTGATACTACTTATGACAGATCAAATATTATTGTAACTTGCGTTACTAATATTTAAACAACTATATTTAAAAATTTTAGATAATTGTGTGTTTGATACAGTAATATTCAAATGACCTTTGATAATTTGATTTCCATCATCACTTTCGTGCAATGAAAATTGCATAAAAGGTTTATACTTACCATGTCAGGTTTAGGAACGGCAAGTGGCTTCTTTGCAACTGCCGCCATTATGATAATTACATAAAATTACTTAGACGCCACAAAACAATTAAATCAATAATTGAAATAACTTATCATTAATTAAATAACTTAAGTCCAAATAACTGCATTACACAATATCACAGCTTCATTTTCAACTATTTTTTTCACTCACGCAACATCGATTTCCTTAATTAACAGTCTGACTATACTCCCTCATCTATCTGGGTCATCCATGTTTATAAAAAAGTTATTAAATGCTAAAATATTATTTTTAAGTGTTACACCTTGTCCTTTTTTTAAATTTTATTTATTTTATGTGGTATGTCGTTGGTTGGATTTCGAATTTTGGATAGTTCGTTAGTGTCGTTACATCTAAAAATGGGCGCGAATGTCAAAAGACTGAAGAAGGGGTCGCATAGACATGGTTGCCTTGCCATCGGGGGGAGAGGGGGCCGCGCGCTTCTATTTGTGCACAGCACAAATCAGCAGACCATTTCAATTAATTATCAGATTAAGGTGAGCCATACGTGTTGCATGTTCTTGGATGTCCTCACTGATATGTATATGTAGAGGCGCTTGCCGAAATCTGCTGTGTTTTCGATGATATAATAGTAAATCAAATCATATTTAATTAACTTTAGTTATGATTTAAATTTATATCGAATAGGAACAGAATTTTTCAATTGCCTTGATTAGTATCATTATTGCATTATACTTCGACGTCATTATAACACATCAAGAGTGAATATTTTAATGTCACAGCTAAAGATAAGGCGTTTAAAGACAAAGTAGAGACGGGTGGGTTTGTCTAGATCAATAAATAATATTGGATTGAGGAGTGACGCAAAGAGATCTAAAGATTAATTGGCACCTTTTATTAATGCATACAATTCAAATGATTGTCATCGCTGGCAAACGATTCAGTGCCTGGTATTGGACATTGTTACCGAGCCGATGATTTTGAATTGATCCGATGACACCTTGGTTACATCGATTATTAAGGTTAATTAATTTATTTTTGTTTGGTTTGTTTAAAATTTCTTTTTATTTTATATGCAGATCGTTTGTTCAAAATCAATGTTATTAAATTTAAATAGACACAAAAAACTAGGGTATTTATCTTGTAAAGATAAATATGTCTATATTATGTGATTGATTAATTTTAGAACCAAATAGCCAATATTTTGGCATGTAATGAACCATTGCCAAGAGTTTTTATCTCAGCAATACCGTCCTCTCTCGCCCACTATCGAAGTGACCGGGTGCCCACGCGCATCTCCTCAGGTATCTCTTGCCTTCCTTCATATACTATGTCAATCATGTTGCATTTTTGTTCTATTTCTATTCTGTCCTCTGTAGCTAATTATAACATGTTTAATTCAGATGCTATTGTCGTTAGAATTCCTTTCATTTTTATCTTTTGATTGCTGAGCTATTTCCGTTATCTAAATGCCACTAAGAAGTGTCTCAGATTGGGTTCGACTAAACTTAGTCCATTTTAACCCCATTGAGACATAAGCCTACGTGTTCACCATTAAGAAAACTCCATTTACTGTGGTTCCACAATTCCAGAACACGTCCCTCAACATTGCGAAGAGAATCGGAATTATTGGCGTCGATATTTCTAATGACGTTCAGTTCCGTAGTCACTTAGAAGGTTACAAGGTTAAGGTCGTATCCAAAAAGCAGTGTGCTCAATAGAGCGAAGCGGTACTTCACAACGAGGCAAAGACTACAATGTCCGACCCCATATGGAGTACTGCTGCAATATGTGGGCGGATGCACTTGGATACCAACTTAGGCCTTTTGACTCGGTTCAGAGGCATGCCGTTGGAATTGTCGACGATCCTGAGATACACAAGCGGTTTAGAGCCCCTAGTTAGAGATTTGTTCAACTGACTGTGTTCTGAGGAATCGTTTGACTTTATACCCACGGCTACTTTCTATCATCGTACCTCTCGCCATCGGGAGTTCATCCTCATACTTTGGAACCAAACTGGTCTCGCATGGTATGGTTTCAAATGAGCTTTCACGGACTCTCCGGTTGTGGAACGAGACATAATACATTACGAGATTTTTTATTTTAAACGAACCACAATTAAATTTATTTAAATTATTAATGCCTAAACTAGGCACTCAATACTCAAGGCTTAATTTTAATCAAACAGTGCCAGCTTGCATCAGATAACAATCTGTTTCTAACAATAGCTCATCAATAACGTCTATATATTTTAATTCAATGATTGATTATTGCAACATTCTATTTCAAAGGGTAATTATTAATCCAACAGTTCGATCTATTGGACAGACGACCACGGTAGAAGACATACTCTATTTCGGTTATAACTCAGCGGGTCTGGCAACAGGGGGCGTTATAAGGGTGAGAACATTTCATGATTACTATTCTTTGCTCTTGGCCTAAATCTTACAGTCATATTTATAAGAATAACGATCCATCATAAACACACCTTCCAACAATTCTGGCTCCGTTACGATTTTGGTTTTGTTAGTTCATTTGCTTCATTAAACTCACTGGCGTCATAAGCATACGTTAGCTTTACTAACAGGTGCAGTTTCATGATTAATATTTATTGCTTTTGTAATTATTTCATGTTTTTTTTTATGAATAACTTTATACACGTGCTCAGAAATATCTGCATATTTATAGATTTTGGACTTTGTTTTATAGTCTTTGTAATTAAACTATAAGTGGAACTTAAAATTTTAGATTTTTTAAACTATTCGTAGCGTGTGTATAGAATAATTTAATTTAGTTTTGAAATATGTTTTAGTGATAGAATTTTTAGACTAAATGAGATCGAGTTTAATTTACTCCCGACAATTTTTTGGTATAGAAGCCGGTACAACATTCCATTTCACAATACCAGTTGAGTCATTTCAGTAGACATTATTAGTGTTTACGTTATTTGCGTCATGGATACAAAACTTTGGCTCCAAATCGATCACGTTGCTTGTTAATTATAGAAACTTTTGTTGAACTTCCACTTCTCTAATAAATGTATTAGATTTTAATAAATTATTTACTGATTTAGATATATCAGTATAATTTGCAGATAATGTGCTTACATCTGTTTCATGTTTTGTGGCATCTTTACGCATAGCAACATTTATGATCAGAATTCCAGTATTTTATACATTTGATTTGAAATATTATAAGGATATTTTGATCATAAAATTGTTTGTTATCGTCATCATTATGTTATGATGAGAAAGCAGTTTCAAATCTTGCTTCGGTTCATGCAATTGTGAAAACAATCTTACGATATTTATTTATATCTTCAAGGGATTAACTGGATTACATGATTTTACCTCTTTTAACCTATCGTTCGATGAAAATAAACATCGCTAGATTATTCTCCAGACATATAATTAAGAATGTGCTTTTAATCGTGCTGTTAGAGATTTTTATAGATTAAATTGGATCATGCTTTTGTTTATTTTTGTTAACTTGACAAGGGGGTTAGTAGCATTACTTTTTTATTCTATTTACAATAACTTGCGAATATAACATTTAAAAAGTATTTTCAAGTATCTGTCAGAAATCAGTCATTGGACGGAATTTGAATTCGTCTTATGGCTGTTTCTATCGTTTTTATTCCTCGGACGAAACGATTATTTACTTTAAATTAATCACTGTAAAAAACTATGTTAGCCACGGATCTAAATGGATATCTCCTTCTATAACATAAATAATCTAAACATATATATTGTTTCACACATTTGTATACCTCTTCAGTGACTTCACCCGGTCGGCCGCGTTTCTTTTTTGGAAAAAAAGTTTGTTTTTAGTAAAACATTCTCTGTTAATTGTGCATAACTTATAATTAGGTATGATGTCTGTACATTTCTTGTGCCTCTGTGTGCTTAAAGTCAAATGTAAAGTCTAGTGTGTCAGTGTGAGCACTGTTATTCTGTTGAATGGAGTTGTCGTTAATGTTTAATAAGTTTTATTTAATCAATGCTTTAATTATTTATCTCCTTTGAAGACAAACAGTTTAAAAGTAGTAATGTGAGGTGTATAAAACGTAATTAGTGTTAAAATCAGTTCTATTATTGTTGAGTAAATTCTTGTAATATGCATTCTAAAATAAAATGGATAAGCGTAAAAACTGAAACTAAAAATGTTGCAAGGAATTCGGAAACGGAATACTAAAGCCATTCTAAAAGTAAAACTACCAAGCTATGTTAATGAGAGAGCCAACAAATAACGATGAACATAAGGTTTTTAATTAATGTCCCAAAAAAATACCCTTTACGTGAGTAGTAGGAATTTTTTTGATACAAAATAATTGTATGCTTACAAATATCTTTTCACCCCCTAAAGTGGGTGGGTGATCTGTATTACTCATGTAAATATAGCAGCATTGTATTTTGGGTCTCTCATCAACAAATCAAATGACAAACAATTTGCGCCAGCGCAGCGATGTTTATCAAATGTTTCCGGCTGGTCGGCAAAGCGGCAACTAATTCTAAGAGAACATCTATAAAAAGAATTAAAAGAAAAAGATGTGACAGTACTTTGGACATGTTTTACATTTGCGACTAAAGGAGCATTTAATATAGCTTAGAATTAATAATGATAAGGAAAATGGGGTTCAATTTCTTTTGCAATTTATTTTATAAAAGCACTTTGCGTGTTTTTTATAATCAAAAGTGTAATACTGTTATAAGATATTTATGTTCTTTGTGTATCTTATGTAGATATCATTTATATAAATAATAATATGGGTAAATATGTCCATGAATAAAAATATTCTCCAAGAGTGAAATTACAAGGTAAGTAATTGTCGTCTGTGATGTCAGGTGTTTAAATAAAAGAAGAACAAAAAACTAAAGACAAAATGCTTTGCAAAAGCGAGCAGCGTCCACCTAAAACTGACCAGACCCAATTGATCTCACCTTTTTCTCGTCTAAAACTTCTCCAGGACGTAATTTGGTGACCTGTTGTTAAAAAACATTGATAATAACTGTTTTGCCTACCTAAATCTCCGCTGCCGAACCTGTACCACCTACCTACCTATCGTAAGAGCTTATTATTGGTGCAGTAACCTAACCAGCGTGTGCAGAAGTTATTACGTTACATTTTGCATCGCCTTCATGTTAATCTCTTATGTTAGTGTCCGTTTTAAGATCGTGATGTAAGAAAGCCTTTTTGGATACACCATTCTTGCCAAAGGTTCCCTTTCGTTACCAACCTCCCTAACCGTTATTGTGTGCGATTCGTGCTAACATAACAAGCTGTGCAGTTTTATCTTTGTGCATTTACTTCACAAGTATGTGCATTAGCTTTGTGCTTTTGTCGACAAAATGTTTTATTATAAAGAATTCCTGGATAATTACATGAAATTGAAAAATCTCGAATATACAACGTGAGACTTCGTCTATCTTATGTGATTATCCAGTAATACGTGTAATATGGTGTTTATAAACCGCGTCGGATGCAAATGTATTAATAGTTCCGTTTACAGATACAGTTAAGAACTTATCACGGCAATAGAACGGATAGCATTCATTTGCTTTTACCTTCTTCTCTTCGATCACCTCACCAGGTCTTAGTTTTCTATTCTCCTGTGGATTACGTTTTGCACGATCTTAATATCTACATACACGATTCAAAATCAGTGTTCTCACAATTCGCTGTGTGGGAGAATGCTGTTCTAAAAGCGGGGAAATTAAGGAGTCTAAGCTCAAATCCACTGAAATTCAAACTAACTTCTCAGATACTACTGAAGCGGTCGAGGCTGTAAATAATTAAGCTTCATCTTTTTATAGATGATTATGGATATGTTCTTATGGGAGTATATCTACGGCAGTCTAGTGTTATGGGTTCGGCTTGAGAGAATAGGGGCTACACTACTAGATAGGGCTGATATATTGTGTGTTTGCAAACATCTGACGAAACCACTCGTTGAACATTAGTCTACATTTGGTATTGATAGTACTTTAGGGTACTTTGATGATTCAAACATCAAACAGCGTCATTAACATTTGAACCAAACTGACAAAAATATGTTAATTACCGAACTAGAATGCATATAATACACACCAATATGATTTACTTATCCCAAATTATTACCTGCTTGATTTGTATAGTTCAAAGAGTGATTCAGATATTTGCGTGCGTGGACAGTAAATTGTAATGTAACTATTTCTACATATAAGACGGCACAATTACATATATCTAAAGGGATATTCATACCTTTATTGAAATTGAAGTCATTTGAAAACAGGGTAAAAAATCTTTCAAAAAGAAAATTTGTCTTAAGAAAATTATTACTTCATGGATAAGAAAATTAAAGATACATACCTCATCGCTGATAATAAGGGAAGGACGTCTACCCATTTCCTCAGGTGGAGGAATAAGGGAGCCACGTCTACCAACTGGGGCAGCAGGCACCAATGATGTTTTCCTTGGGATCTCCGGTTTTGGTGATTTCTCCCGAACGACCTCAATCTTGGGTGCTTGGAGCTTATCTTCTTCAGGTGCCTTAATTTCTGGCACTTTGGGAACCGGCTGTTTAACATGATCAAATTAAAAATCAAGGCCAATCAAAGAATTTGGATTAAATGATAAATATTATTACATTATTAGGTTGCTCTAAAGTGGTTTTATTGTCAGTACTTTTTCAATTTCAAAAAGTGAATTTACCTGATCTTTTTCAGGCTTTTCCCTTGTTGTTGGTGTTGGTGAAATCTTCTCGTATTTCTCAAGGTCAGGCCTGTCGTAGTCAGCAATTTCAGGTAACGGTTCAGCCTTCTTTCTAACAGTTGTGATCTTAGCCTTCTTGGCTTCTTCTTCAACTTTCTCTTCTTTGACTGCCACTTTCTGTAATATTAGAACAATTAAAAAGTTTGCCTAATAACTAGACTTAGCTGCACTTTCAAATAATGTATTATAGTGTATGTTTTCTTTTCCTTTAGCTGTATCTCATATGTGCTATGTTTACCTATCTTCTTAGAAGTCTTTTTAACTCAGCTGGTCTAAGGTTCCTTTATTATAAAATAATTATACTTACGAATACCTAAATCTTGTTGCAGTAGATAAACCTTAATAACGTAAATTCATAAAAACAAGTTAAGCATAAATAACATATATAGAATAGATACGTGAGTAAACATGTTAATAAGCAAAGCAAAAGCGGGAAATGTGAGAAATTAAACATGTAATTACTCATTACAAACATTGCTTATATTGTTAAATTGATACAAATGCAAGCAGATATTAAAAATGTACATATTTACAACAAATTGTAATTCAAAGAACAAATATTATACTTAGAGATCAGTTTAATTGACTTCTAAAAGTATATACGCTACGAAAACATCTACTAAAGACTCTAAACTTAGTCAATATAGTAAAATAAAGTTCAAAATAAATTGCAGTGAATAAAATATTGTGCCGGTGCATTTCAGTGCTGGTGCTTCATTCAAATCCTGTGGAAGAACGCTTATGTGCAAAATAGTGCCGTTAATTTTTTGATTGGTGCCAATGAGTACCTCTTCAGGCGTTTGAGGTCTGCTACTAAAAGCGGGCTGTGGAATTGCTAATCTAGCTTGATTAGGCTCATCTTTTCCATCTCTCGCCTCAGCCTATAGAGTAAATTCCAATTATTGGCGACCTTACGATGTATGAGTTTTAAATGAGTCAAAACATTCTCTTGAATGATTATGTGAAGCAATGTATGTAAATGATTTAGTTGTGGTGTGCAAGCGTGTTGTGTATACCTGTGGTGACCGAGATCTTCGCCATGGCGCATTAGTGTCAGGTGTATCAAGTAGTGTAGGTTTGAATTTGTCTTCTAATTCTGGTGTTTGTTCAGCCTGATTTGGAAAAGGTTTTGTTATTTTTGTACCCAGTTTTGTGTGTACTTCCAAATTATCAAAGTTGTTTTTATCTACCTGAGGTATTTCAGGAATGACTTGCCATGAGAATGGTACTGGCACTTCGTTTTGTTTTGTCTCTGGCTCAGGAGTGGCCAGAATTGGTATCTGATAATTTTTACCATTGTTTGTATGAATTTATTGATTCAGTTAAGTGTAATACAAGTTTTATGTGTTAGGACATTGTACATTGTGTTAAGTGTAAAATTGTGGTGTGTTTACCTCTGTGTGGGGTTTCCTCCAAGGATATGTAGGTTGAGGTTTGTCAAGTGGTTTGTCAGTTTTAGTCTCATCTGAAGGTTCTTCTATTCTCTGTGTAATTTCCTTATTAATTTCCACAGAAATTTTGTCTGAGACTTGAATTTTGTCTTTTGGTACTTCAACTTCCTAAATATTTAAAAGCATAAGTTAAAATTTCGATCTATATTATTTTGTAAAGGAGCAAACCAAAGATACTACGGAGAAAGAATATTGAAAGTGTAGAAAGATTCAATGCTAATAGACTGTAATTCAATACGATATGGATCAATAAGGTGAAAAAGGAAAATGTGCTCTGTAAAATGATATGTGTGTGTGTAAATGTTGTTAGTTTACAGTTGTGCATAAAGTGTAAAACGATGTGTATTTAGAAAATTTTAATCTAAGTATATTGTTTTGTAGTGTTTTTTTTGTACCAGTTTTACCTCAGCATCAGATAGTTTCTTAGTAGCATAGAAAGGTGGTAGAGTGGTTTTATGGGGCTTTTCAGTTTTTGGTTCGTCAGATGCCTATTAAAATGATTGATCATTAATATTAAAATTACAAGTTTAATTTTTTATATGAATTTTAATGTGATTAGGTACCTGTATATCTTTAGTTGTGTTTTTAGGTTCCATTATTTGAGGTTTAGTCTCCTTAGGTTCCTATGAAATTATTATTTTGATTATTATACTTTCGGTGTACAATAAAATAGAGAGCATGTTATTAGTTTTATTACCCTACCTCTAGTGATGTCTTTCTCTTGGCATAAAATGGCAAACCTTCGGGCTTTTTAAGAGTTTTGGTTTTTGGTACACCTTCCGGTTCCTATTAAAAAATAGTTCATTGTAAAAAAATCTACTGATTTTACGATAAACATTTTGCTAAATTGAGTTCTTATATTTTTAGCACCTATTTTCTATCTTATCAATTAATAGATACACATTAATGTTAATATCTATGACTATATTTATAATAATATTAAATATTAAGTAAATTATTACCTCAGCCTTGCTAGGTTTAAGTACAGAAATAATCTGGTCAATTGGTTTATCTTTGGGCTTTTCTGTTACTTCCACATCTACCACGACATTCTTATCCTGTTTGAAATTTATAGTGTTATTTTTTTAATTAAATATGATAACAAATTTAATAAACGACTAATGGATACCTCAACATTTGTGTTAGGTTCCTGGGGATGCTTAACATCTTTAGATTGATCTTCAAAAAATATTTCCCTGTCTTTTGGTTTAACTGTATCTTCTTGTTTAAGAGAATCTTGTTTACCCTATTTCAAATTAGTTTTTATTATTTTGTTGAACGTGTGTGTGTATGAGTATATGTATAGTATTTCATATGAGGAGTGTATTTTATTTTTACCGGGTAAAAAGTATTCATATAAATAACAAAATAAATTATGTAATAATGATGATTTGTGTACCTCATCACGTTTGCTAGGACGTCGCCAAGGATACTTGGATTCCTCTGGTTGTTCAGGTTTACCTAAAACTTTAGGTTTTTCCGTATCATCAGGCTTAACATCTTTTTTATCCTAAATAAACAAAATTCACTTAGTTTTTTCTCGCAATTAAGAAAAGTAGAACTTAAAAGAAATTGAAGAATTTTGTTTCTACCTTTACTTTATCGGTTTTGTCAGGTTGTTTTGTTTCTACTACTACTGGTTTTGTTTCTTTAATTGATTCCTTAGGCTCTTCAGGAACGTCTACTTCCATATCCTCCTGTTTAAAAGTACGATGATTTATATTATAGTTATTCGACACTATATAAATCATTATTAAATTTAAAAAAATACTGTTTCTACCTCATCAGCTGTGCTTGGTCTTCGCCAAGGATAAGTAGGTTCTGTGGGACGATCGATAGATACTTTTCGTTTTATTTCCGGTTTTTCTAAAACTTTAGTCTCTAGTTCATCCTGTTTAAAACAATTAAAATCAATATTTATTTCTTAAAACAACTTTTACTTTAGATTATTTTTCTTATTACTACCTCAACTTGGCTTGGCCTTCGCCAAGGATAAGTAGGTTCCGTTGGACGGTCAACAGAAACTTTCCTTTTTACCTCGGATGTTTCCGTTACTTTAGTTTCTACCTCGTCTTGTATAAATATTTAAAATCATTATAAAGAATCTACGGTTTACCAAGTTTTATGAAAATGCTTTTCTCCATCAAACTAACTACGTTAAAATTAAAACAATGTTCTACCTCTTCAACATGGCTTGGCCTGCGCCAAGGATATGTAGGTTCTGTTGGACGATCAATAGATACTTTTCTTTTGATATCAACATTATCCGTGATTTTAGTTTTTACTTCTTCTTTTTCCTGTTTTAAAACGATTTAGATAAATAAATTAAGTTTATTTCATTATACTATGAAAGTCGTAAAAAATAATAACTACCTCCGTTTTACTCGGTCTACGTTTGGATTCAGTAGGTTTTTCAACAGACAATCTTCTTTCCTCAGTTTTCTCAGTTGTTTTAGATTCTTCTACATCTTTGGGTACCTGTTTAATGCATTTTTTATTAATTTATTCCTATCATTTTCTTTATATACCTATTAATTTAAAAATAAAGCTCTTTGAAGTGAAGTTAATTTTCGTTTACTACCTCGTTTACTTTCTTTGGCCGGCGTTTAGGTTCAGGTTCTTTTGATTTATCAATTGAAACTTTCCTCTTTATTTCACTCTCTTCTTCAATTTCCTCAACCGTTTCTACGACCTATATAATGTTTTCATGTATTAATAATAGTTTATTTTTAATTAATATAATATTTTGATCAAAATATACGATATGTATATTGTGATATCAAAATATACCTCAGTTTTGCTCGGACGTCGCTTTGGTTTTTTAATTTCTGCAGGCTCTTCTACGCTTTCCTTACGTTTAGGTTCCACTTTATGTGTTGGTTCCTAATAACATTCATATAATAATGTAAATATGTATTTGTATTACGAGTATGTATGTGAGTGTGGGTGTGAATGTATATACCTGTGTGTCTGTTTTCGTAGGTCGCCACGGATACGTATTATCTGTTGGCATATCGATAGATTCTTGCTCTACCTCATCTCCAACAGTTTCATTAGTTTTGTCCTATATAAAAAAATATACGATGAATTTGAAATTGCTACTCGTGCATTCATCCTAATTTGTTGTTCCTTCAAAATTTTCATATTTGACAACATATAAATACACATTTATATTAAAGACAACATAATGTTATTTACTAAGCGCACATTTCAAACTAATGTCAATATAGTTTGAAATGAAATTCACATAATTTATAAAATTGTATTTACAAAAGAACATAAATTTTAACATCATCTTTTCAGTTGATTCAAGATTTTCAGTTTTATATATATCATGCATGGTATCTGTTGAAGAACTTACCTTGAGTTTAACTTGTCCCACTTCACTTGATTCAGCTTGTTTGATGGTGGGCTAAAATCCAATATGGGGAAGTTAATAAGCGTTTAGGGTGCCTTTAAAACTGTTGTACTGTAGGGTACCTTGGGTATAGCATTGCGTTCTATAGATACTATATTTATACGATGAAAATGTTTAAAGGCTCCAAATATTGCTGTTTCTACTGATGTTACTTCAAATTCAGTCATTCAATTTAAACCTGAATTAATTATGAGTTTTCACAAAACATTGGAATCTTACTGTACACTATCACTCACAACTTGAATTTCCTTAGGCATAAATCACACATGTTCTACAAAGCATTTAGGAACAACCATTTGATAAAACACTACAATACTCAGGGTATGCTTGTATATTACTACTAACTACCAAACTAAAATCTTGATTTCTTTGATCGAGATCATTGCTTTTGTTTTAATTGCGATGGAACATGTCTATTTAATGGGAATTCAAATATATAAAACGTCATCTAAATAGTTTTGTTTCTTTTTTATAGCAGTTTTGTTATCTTTATCTGGAATCTTTAAAAAAGGACAATCAGTTATTTTTATATATTCTAGATCCCCATTTGTCATGATTTTATTGCATTTTTTTACGAGTCTAACCTTTAGTCCTGTAGTCTTTTTGAGTGTCGCAACTTCCTGCTGTTCTGCCACAGTTGAAATTGAAGACTTTCTGCTTTCAGCGGTTTCTTTTGTAAGCTAGCGGAAGAAACATTTTTTTTAAATTAAATCTATGCTATTTTTAGAGCTTTTAGTTTATGACTCGTCACTATAAGTCGTCTATTTTATAATTTACTAATAATAAAAGTTTATGACTTAGGTACCTTTACAGCCTTGTTTTCGATAATAGAGCTTCTTCTGCTCTCTGATTTCGTTTCTTCCTTGATCTGTTGATACAATATTTCATTGTTAGCTCTCAAATTCAAAATATAATGTAGAAAACAAAAAAAAATACGAATCATCTAAGTAATAGGTATTGATCGATCTCTGTGGTGTTAAAGCAAGTCAACTCCTCCAAAGCAAAAGAAACCTAAAAAAAGTTATAAAGCATATATGGTGGAAAACAAACCTCGCTCTGGAAGGATGTCCTTCTGCTTTCGGTCTATAGTAACAAAACAAAATTAAGTTTCATTAGCACAGATATAATTTTGAATATAATTACAGTGGTGACAGATTTACATAATGGGGCTGGATTTACAGAGGATGAGAAACACTCTTTAACAAATATAAATATTTTTGTGGTATATATAATACATAATGTAGTGTAGTAACATAAAAACATGAAAAAAAGCCGATATTTTCCAAGAAATATGGTAGAAACGACAAGGTTTAAATTCACCACCAGAAGAGAATGCATGAATTGCTCTTATTCTTATGATAATAATAAATAATAGTGTAAAATTAAATGAGTCTATCATTGTTTACTTTATTATGGTGGTAATTTATCCTTAAATAAGGGTAGGGTAAAACAAGCTTTGTCATTCGGTGTTTCCATTTCTACCTTAACTTCAAGATGCTGTTGTTGTTGGGCGATCATCGTCACCTGTTTTATTGAAATGGTCTTTTTAATAATGTTTTACAAATCAATGAGAATCATCACCTCCAAATTCATCATTGACACACAGCAGTGATTGTGTTTCATTCATGGGCACGTAACTTTTAGCAAGAAGAATGTTATTGTCTTACCTTTGTTTGTTCCTTTTCTTTCTTCTCCCGTACAGTGGGAGTTGGTGTGATCTTTTCATATTTCTCAAGAACTGGCCTCTCGTAGTCATCGACAAAATCGAGTTCCAGCTGAAATTATTATAATGAAAAATATGAATATATTTTAATTATTTGATATCTATCAAATTCAGCATAAACCTTTGCTTCTGTTTCCTTTATTATAAAAACTCTATCATCGCCAATAATAAAAATCTCTATCGTTATGTACATTTCGAAATAAATAATCACATTAAGATACTATCACCAAAATAAAAATCAGTAGGGTTCCTTCAATGCAGCAAAATTAAATTATATTATACGTATTTTTGAAAATTGCATGCTACGTTACCATTTAAAACCTGTGAACGAAAAAACACGAAAAGCATAACTCAAGCAACATGTGACGAACAACCGATCCTGTTTCAACACCATCAAAGTGATAATTCAATAACCTTATTATTTATGTTTTAAGTGTAATATCTAAAAAGTTTGTGCTATCAATATGTATTTTGATTAGTTTTTGAGTTATTTGAATAAGAGTTATGTGCTTTGAAATTGTGAAAGCATTGTGTGTAACAAAAAGAGAGTGATACATATAGTTATAAGGAGAAAGAAGACATCACTTAGAAGTAATTCGACATGTCGGTGATTACCCCGTCATTAGTCACTTTGGCACCAACTTCAGCTTTTTTAGTCTTATCTGTTGTCTTCTTAACAGTTTTCTTTAGCTGTGGCATTTCGAATTTACCACCTTGTACAGTCAGTTGTTCCTAAAGAATCAATGAATGATTTAAATGGATTTATTACTATAAGCATTTTACCTTTGCGGGTCACTATTGCATTAGTGTGATTGTGCGTTGTACCAAATGGTGAATTTAAAAGCATGCCTTTTATACTAATCTAGAAAACATTAGTTTAATTTTACTCTTTCTATCTCAGCATTTGGCGTCTACTTTTGCAATATTATTCTACATTTTCAAATTATTTTAACTATAGCAGCACTTCAAGCTTTGAGCATTGTCTACCTCATCATCGTCTTCTTTTTTGACAACAGCAGGCTTTTTGATTTTGAGTTTAGCTTCCTCAGATCCCTCCTATAGAATATCAATGCAGTGTTCTTTATCTTTATTGTAGCTAACATTTCATAGATAAAATCAATCAAAAGACTGATAGAATTTAGATTTTTTTTAAATTTATTGTTAGCTTTCAAAAGTTACCAATATTAATGATTGAAACTTTGAATGCAACTCGAATTAAAAAATTAAAGTGGTTTAACTCTGAGATATATAAGAATAACTGAAAAACAGGTAAGTACCGTTGGCTTTTTCTTAGCAGGTGTCTTTTGTGTGAGTTCTGCCTCTCCTGGTGCAGTAGTGCTTGTCTTAGTGCGAGGTTTGGTGAGATTAACAGCTTCCTCTGTGTCCTCTCCCTAACCCCGTAGTAAACACACAGATTTAGTGACTATACACAAAATGGTGACAGTGGTATTAAATCTAGATGTTATAGAAAACAGTGTGGTTACAGGAAAACAGTTTTAACATTTTCATAATGTTTTGGGTAAATTGGATAGAAGAAATAGTATGTGTATAATACTTATAATCGTAGATGTGTAAACTGTGTTCCTATGAATAGTTCAAAAATTATTTCAGTACTGTTGGTGCTTAAATTTTTCATAGTGCATACTGCAATCATAACTTATTTAATTTTAACTACTTTATTTTTACCTGTAGCAACACAGGTAAATACCTTAACGAGGAATGATATTCGTTTTAGTATCGAGGCAGATAATGGTGGAACATTAGTGTTGACCGACTTCACCTCTGTCTGTGAATGATTTTCTAATTATTCAGCAGTTATACCTATACAATTTTATCAATTAAGTTATGAGTTGTGATTGATACCTTCGGTTCTTCCTTAGTTTTAGCCGAAGGTCTCTTAAGAGTTTTTTCCTCAACAACTTCAGGTTTCTTAATTTTGAGTTTCGCTTCAGCTTCACCTTCCTAAACAGTCGAAAATGTGCGTTATATTTTTCGTACTATTTTTTTTTATGTTGACTATTTAAACAATTTTGGTTTTTGAACAGAAAATGTACAAACCGTAGGTTTGATTTCAGCTGGTGTTTTATGCGTGAGCGAAACATCTTCAGGTTCTTTACCCGGCTTGGCCGGTTCTTTAGGTTTGGACAAACTGATGCTTTCATCAACGTCCATTGGCTGAAGAAAGGTTTTATATTTAGTTGTACAAATATTTTATTTTTGAGATTATTAGTTTTATTGAATTGATTGTGTTACCTCTGGTTTATCTTTGTCTTTAACCGAACGACGCCTGGCAGTTGCCGTGGCTGAAGGTACTTCTTCTTCAGGCTTTTTGTCGTCCTAACAAATGTTTATTATTTTTAATATAGAGAATGTGTGTAATGAAGCAATTTATACGTATAAGCAAATGTTGGATTTAGCTATGTGTGTACCTTCTTCTTTTTCTCAATGGGTGTCGGTGTGATTTTCTCGTACTTCTCAAGTACTGGTCTTTCATAATCATCAATAAATTCTTCCTCGACGACCTGTGTTGTGGAAAATGTGTAAATATATGGGAATATAAGAAATTAGATCAAAAAACCTAAGGTACGTCATGTAATCCAAGTTCTTGATATTAAGGAAGACAGATGTCACATAAGAAGTCACAATTATAAATGCAATACTGGTTGATGCAGTGCATAATTGTGAAAAAAAGAAGTAAATACAGGTCGAGTGTTTTGTGTATTTATGTTCCTTTATCTAATAAAACTTGATTGAAAAGGGCTGTTTTTTATGTCAGAAAGCTGACGAACAGAAAAGCCCATCTGATGGTAAGTGGCTATCGTCACCTATGGGCATTGGCAATACCAAGGGGATTGCTAATGTATAAAAACACATTGATATTTTATTTAAACATCTTTTACAATTTTTTACTTCTCTTCAGGAACGCTGAAAATATAACTATTAACATAGAGAAGCGTAGCATTAACAATTATTTATGCCATGCAAGCAGCCAAAGCTTTGATAAACTTACGCTTTTTCTGAAATTAAGAGCTGAAAATTCAATTACACCGCAAAAGAGGATTGTATGAATGTGTTTTCATTATTCAATGCATGTGTTGAAAGTTAATTGAGTAGTTAATAAATCCAAGATAAGATAGTTTAAACCGGGTAATAATAAACCTGAACAACCAAACTGTTATTTTCAGTGTCAAAGTTCTTTTTATATATTAGATTGTGATCTACCTCTTTCTCTTTGAGAGATGGACGTTTTTTAGCATCTGGTTCGGCTTTCTTTGCCGTTTTTGCTTTTGGTTTCTCTTCTGGTTTTTTCTCCTCCTCCTAAATCATAATTTTACAATGCATGAACTAATTTGTATTAATTGTTTTTTTTTTAATTTATTAAATTTTTGTTACATTTTAATGAGAAAAATACCTTGTCTTTAGCGACAGAGCGTTTACGGAGTGTAGGTACTTCAGGTTCATCTTCCTTTCCTTTAGGCTTTATCTTGCCTTTCATCATATCAACATCATCCTATTGAAAAATGTCTGTACTTTAGATTTTTTTATTACATAAGAAGTGAAATTGTATTGATTTCAAAAACACCTATTATCATAGTTTAAAACTGTTATGTAGGCACTTGTATTTTTTTTTACCTGTGTATCACTAGGACGACGTTTGTCCTTTGGTGTTGGTGTAAACTTTTCATATTTTTCAAGTTCTGGCTTTTCGTAATCGTCAATAAATTCAGCTTCAGCCTATAAAATATCTACATTTAGTATTTGATGACAAGGAATGTAATTTATCAACCTTTTGCGATAAATTAATAACAAATAAAAGAAATTTGGATATTATTCTGTACCTGAGCAACGCCATTTTGTTTTTTAGCCCTATCTAAAGGTGTTGGTGTCATTTTATCGTATTTCTCAAGATCAGGCCGTTCGTAATCGTCGACGAATTCTTTTTGTTCTTCCGGCTTTAAAATAACATTTGAAATTAGTTTTATGAAAATGTTAAAGTATATTAACTTTATTATAACTTAATAGCTTTTTTTTACCTTCTTAACCGGCTTTTTAGTCTTGGCCACTTGAGGCTCTTCAAGTTTTTCTTCGGTCGGTTTTACTGGAGCCTTTGATAATTTAATTTGAGATATTTCATCTACAGGTTCCTCTGCCTTAGGAAGTCCCTTTTTAATGCTAGGCCTCCTAGGTTCCACCTTTTCTTCTACTTCAACCTAAGTCATTTAATGACCATTTATGAATCAAAGTAATCGATAATCTAATTAATCATTGAAAAAGATTGACTAGGTAAGGTACTAAATTATTTTTTTATAATTGAGATTAGCTCAAAAACAAAAATATTTTTTTACTCAATATGTGTTGTACACGCTTCAGTTTGTTATTTAAGTCGCTATTACCTTTGTCTTAGGTTCAGGTTTAGGTTTTTTCTCTGGAACCGGTGCAGCAATTGAGGGTTCTTCCTCACTTTCTTGTTCACTTTTAACACTTTCCGATACCGATGCACGTTTCGACTGAATAGATTTACGATTATTAATATCATGTTTAAATTTTATTATATTTAACATGTTATTATGAGTAAGTATTATGTTTGTGAGTGTATGTTGTAATTATTTTACCTTCGGTGTGTCATCCTCTTTGGGTTTTTTAGCAAGTGGCGTTGGTGTAATCCTTTCATATTTCTCCAAAACGGGTCGCTCGTAATCATCGACGAACTCGATAACGTCCTAAGTTCAAATATATTTTAGCACAACAACACACAATTGAAAATTTGTTATCACATGATAATAATTACAGTCTAAACATAGATTTTAGATCAACTTCTAGAAGTAATAATGGACTTTGATCTCTCGACTAAAACACTGGACATTGTACTAAGTCGGTACTTACGATTTCTTAAAACATTTTCACTAGAAGCTTTTTACAGATTGCATTAGATAATAAAAAAAGAATTTCAGACTAACCTCCTCTTTCTTTGCAACGACCTTCTTTTTGATGACCTTCTTTTTCTCTTCTGTTTTTTTCTTTGTAATTTCTTTCTTTTCCTCAACAGGCTCTTCTTTAGGTTTAACAGATTTAAGTTTTGGAATGCCTTCAATTTTAGCCTCTGGTTCAGGTTCTGATTTTTTTTTCTCGAGTTTCTCCAGAAGTGCCTTTTTCTCTTCCTCTGTCTTTGCAGTTTTCTTTTCAAGTACCTTTTTGGTTTCTTCAAGTTCTTTTTCGGCTTTCTTAGTCACCTCTGTCTTTGATTCAACCTTCTTAGCTTCAACTTTACCTTCGGTCTTCTTTGCTTCTATTGTAACTTCTTGATTATTTTCTTCGATCTTTACTTCTTCTTTCTTTGATACCTTTTTAGCAGATATTTTTTGTTCTTCTTCCTTTATATACAAATTTTTTATTTACGTTATTTTACAAATTACATATCTCATACAACACATAGTAGTAGGAAGACAATGTACAATAAAAAAAATTAAATAAATGATGTACTAGGATATTACAAAAATTGTACATATTACTTTTACGTTATCGTTACAATAATTACTAACCTTCTTTCTTTCATCAACATGGTTTTCTTCGATTACGGATTTCTCCTCCACAATCGACATCTCTTCTTCTGATTCTTCTATAACTGTTGTTTCTTCCTCTTCTTCCTCCTTCTTCTTTTTCTGTAATTATTTATGAAATTTAAGTCAACAAACATGTACCATGTGTCATACTTCATACTATATACTAAATATCATAATAAATGCGATAGTTTGTGTGTATGTTTGATCACCACTCCGCTGCGTAACATGTGAATGGATTTGCATGAAACATAAGACAAACATAGGTAATTTTCTGGAATAACATATCACAATAACCACATCCTTTGGGAAAATGGGTAAACTCGTGGAGCAAACTAGTGTTCCATATGATAAACTGTTGTTATACGAATCTGTTAGACCTGATAAAATAAGTTGCTAATCTGTTATAAAGTTAAGATTTTTGCTACTCGGTTGCGTTGAAGTTGAATTTCACAAAATTATTTCTTGGTTCAACGCTATTTACACAAGGAACATCATCAAGATTCACGATCCTAAGTTTATAATTAAGGCTTTTCATCAATTCTCAATAAGATTTTCATTATTATTATGATTTAGCAATATTGTTTACATACCTTTTCTTCAACGAGTGTCAAGTCAGCACTAGACTCGTCTTCTCCAAATTCGTTTCTGATCACGACTCTGTAGTTGGCAATATATTTGGATGACACCTTCCTAATGATGAGTCTTGCATTGGTGCCGTCGAAGGAGGTGTTCACTTCGGAGGATTCCCTAATGATTGTGGAGTTCTTGTACCAAGTGCATCTGCACGACTGGTCTGATGTCTTGAGGACGGCTAAGAATTCAGCCTCCTCGTTTTCTTTCTTGGCCTGGAAATATACACGTGCAAGTGTTAGTTGGTTAGTTAATAAACTTTATGTTTTTCAATTGTCATCAATTATATGTGATTGACTTTGAATCAGTAATCTACCGCAGTATATTACCGCTACATCATCACTTATTAGGGTGAGATTGTGGTAAAACACAGGTCTATACATAGTATTTAAAAAAATAAAAATTGATTATTCTAATAGGCCATGACAGCTCGATGGTAATAACGTTGCATTCAGCAGTGGCATTACGTGACAAAGTTCAAATCCTATAATGAATTTGAGCTTTCGGTGAAGGAAAGCATCGAGAGGAAACCATAGCGGTTAAGTACCTTGGCTGGCTATCATCCTCAAGTTGAAAATCTCTCACTAACGACCTACCGGTATGTTCCGGCAGCTGCACTTGAGAGCCAGTTCCTTTAAGGCTTTATGTACTTACCACCTGCAGCCACATCATCACATACCATTAGTGAGATTGTGTTTAAGCACAGGCACATAAAAAGTAAAAAAAGTCACGTTTTTTACATTAAAAAAAAAATATTTCTATTTGGTAAAATAATGACAAGGTAAGCTAATTACAAGATATTTTGATATCACTGACAGAAATTGTAAATGAATACCAAATTTTGACTTACCAAGCTCCTGAAGTGTTTGATGATCTGTGGTTTGTCACCTTTCTCTTCAGGTATGTCTGTGATTTCGACCATCTGCGATGTCGCCTCACCCTTTTCGTTCTTAGCAACAAGTTTGTATGAGCCTTTGTCTAGTTGGGAAATGTTGGAAATTTCCAATTTAACTGTGAATTCACCCTGAAACATCGAATACTCATATTATACTTTGTTCCACTTAAATTAAAGACGAGTTTCGAAAATCTGTGTTATTTCAAAAGTTTACCTCTCGAGAAGGCTCAATGAGTACTGTGTGTCTCGAGTCTTCTTTGACGGCGCTAGATTCCTTGAACCAAGTGCACGCAGGTGCAAATTTACTTAATACTTTACATTCAACAATAACAGTCTTCTTTTTAATTATCTTAATGATCTTTGGTTTCTCTTTGATAACTGGAATGACTGTAAAAATAAAGAGCAAATATATTAGATCATCTTATCAATATGTACAGAAATAAATTTAATTCATTAGTATGAGGAATAAACTTACTTTCAATATTGAGCGTAAGATTTGCATTTAGCTCCCCAAGTTCATTTTTAATATTGCATTTATACAATCCGGAGTCTTCAATACCAGGATCAATGAGTTCCAGGATAATTGTGTAAATATCCTCTTTCACTTCGATCCTGGTCTTAATTTTCGACGAGTCCCTGATTTCTTTACCCTCATGATACCACACGATTGTCGGTTTTGGGCTAGCTTTGACCTTGCATCCCATAATTACTAGTTTGCCATTATCCTTAGACTGAATCGTGGGCTTCTCGACAAATGTCGGGCCCTCACCTTCCGGTTCCGGTTCAGCCTCAATGTTAAGATTGAGATTTGCATTGCTTTCTCCAAATTCATTCTGGACGTGACAGCGGTAAGCGCCACCATCCGCTGCCGTCGGGTTGGTCAAAAGCAATGACAACTCGTAAATGTCTTCTTCCATTACGGATGATCTTATTTCAATTTTACTGCTAGCTTTAATAACGGTCGTGCCTCTGTACCACGTGACTTCGGCCGCCGGCTTGGCTTTACAGACACAACGCATAGTAATGAGTGTGCCATCTTCGTTGGGAATGATTCGAGGTTTCTCCACAAATGAAGGTGCGAAACCATTTTCGTCATCCCCACCTAAAGAAATAATCAAGTTTAATTACTAACACTTACGAGCTTCACAACAAATAAGCTCCATGCAGCTCAAAAGCACGAAGCTTTACATGCATATGCTACTGTATGCGTACATAATTATTATAGTTAAATATTTTATTTTATTGTCATTGTTATCTTGTTTTACCTTGGAAATTGAGAGCAATGTTGGCATTGCTCTCACCAAACAAGTTGAAGGCGTTACACCTATAGTTCCCACCGTCTTCCCTTGTGGGACTTAAAATTTCTAATGTTAAATTAAATGTATCTTTTCCGATAGCTTTTCTGGACATCTTCATTCTGGCACCGTCTTTTATTTCCTTATCTCCGTGGAACCACGTGATGTCAGGAACGGGATATGCTTCAAGTATACATTCCATTATTAACAAATCCCCTTCCTGTCTAATTGTAGGCTTTTTAGGAAACCTTGGTGCTTTGCCATCGGGGATTCTGTTCAAACATAAAATATTTAATATAAAATCCTACAGTACGCCCGTTTTAAAACATTTTTGAATGAATCTTACTTTGGCTTGTCACCACCCTCGAAGTTTAGGTTAATTTTTGCTACGCCTTCACCATGTTTATTTTTCGCTACAGCCCTGTATTCTCCTCTGTCCGAATTCTCTACGCCTATAATCTCGAGTCGCGCCATGTGATATAATGTTTGGTCCTCTTCTAATGTAATTTTGTGTCTACTACTTTCTTTTACAATTTTTTTTCCATGGTACCTGCATCATCAAGAGCAACGTTAATACCGCTAGCTCAGATGTAGGTAAACTACATTGTTCTGAGTATGATTCCTTACCATGTCATGGTTGGTTTCGGTTTGCCAACACATCGACATTCGAATGTGATTCTGGTACCATCGTCCGATTGCCTGATGACGGGTCTCTCCGTAAATGTCGGTTTGATAAAGTCCTCAGGTACGGGCGCTTCGTCGCCTATTTTATCAATTCACATGTTAATATTACCACCAATTTTATCATAAACGCGAAGATTTGCAGCCGCTCGGTTATATGTGTCACAGTTAAGATGTTTTCTTTTAGTTTTGTGTATTACTGATTAAGAACAATACTCAATCAGTCCGATTAGAGTTAATCGAGGAATGTATAAGAGAATAGATAATGATAAATCAAATAGAATACATAGATACAATTTGGATTATACGTGTAATTTTCATACTACTTTCATTCTAACAAACAGTACGCATGACAGTTGCTCGGTTATTAAGTTAATAGTGCATTTGCAAAAGCACAGTATTTGCAATATTGTTATATCGAACTACAATATAAAATATGTGCAGGGGTACAATAAGGTTAATATAAGCATTGGTGCAAAATAAATTAAGATACGTAAATGATAGAAACATACATAGAAAAGTTATAGGTGCATAAATAATATTGGTAAGTAGTGTATCATGTCCAGAAGATATTAATGAAAAGTGTGCAGAGTGTAAAAAGTGTGATGTTAACCTACAAATGATTAACATTAAGAAAACATCTTAAATTGTTTTAGATATTAACAATTACGAGTTCAAAACTATAAGTGTTGTCTGTAGAGTAACTGACATTTTGAAGGAATTAGTTCATGATTATACAAGCGTTGCTGCAATATCTACGTATTTTATTAAATTACACATTATGAATATAATAAATTAAAGGATTAGGAACACACAATAAAACAGCAAATTGTTAAAACAATTTGAAGCGTAATCTATATACTGTTTACTTAAAATTCTAATGCTTTATTTGCTTTATTATTTGTATTGTGTATATGTATATTGTTTCTTCTAAAGTCCCCTTGTACTAAGTAATAACATTGATGAAATGGACCCACAAATTTATTCTAACATCAAAAAATAAAATACTCACTGTCGAAGTTCAAGCTGATTGTGGCGTTACTTTCGCCAAGTTCGTTCTTGGCCGTTACCCGATACTTGCCAGCATCTTCCACGGTTACGTTGTTAATCTCCAATGAGGCATAGTATGATTTACCATCCTTGCTTACTGTCAACTGTGAAAAGAAATTCAAAAAAACTCATGACGTAAATAAATTATTTTAACATCTTCATCCTTCAAGGCGAAAGACGTTCCAGTATTTAACTAGAAAATTAACTATGCTTTATCATTAATATACTGGTGTTACTGAATAGTCAGTTATTTATATGCGAACGCCAGCCATTGACAGTTCATTTGTATCTATCACTCTTGTTTAAGACACTGTCAGTTAAATATACATCTGCTGCTTTGGGTTGTATGTTAACCCTTAATTAACATAAATTATTATTTAGACGCAGACATTTAGTGCCAGTCCATTTTGAAGATGCATTGCAGTGAAAATATTTTGTAGTGTTGAATATTCAACAATATGTAAAATAAAAATAAAATTAATAGTGAGATTTAAGACGAAAGGTCATCGTGCGAGACAGTCACCACCTGGCGGCACTCCTAGCCAACTAGATCGGGGTCAAGGCCATCTCTGAGTACTATTAAAACTAGAACATCTGTAGCAGTCACTCTTATTTTTACTTTCTCACCTTTGGAATGTCGCTGTAAGTCGTTAATGCTCTTAATGTCATCGTGTTCTTTTTATTTGTGTCAGTTATATAAGTAGTTTCAGCTGAAAGCTCTTTGACTTTTGTTCCATTGACTGTATGTTCTAGAACTCGAATTTTTGCTACGGCATCATATTCATGACTAACAATTCATTTATATTAATTCAAAATCATTATTTGAAGATGATTCAATTAAAATGCGGACAGCAAAGGAGTGTGGAGAAGAACTTGTTTCCTGCATTTATGTTTACTGACTTCTACAATCTAAGAAGTTTCAAGGCCAGAGTGAAGAGACTGACCTTATGCCTAGATCCAGGTTTAACTTCTGCTGTGTTGTGAAACCAGGAGACACTGGGTACTGGTTCGGCTTCGATGCGGCACTCGAAGATGAGCCGCTTGCCATCGTCCTCTTGTCTGATGGCCGGCTTGCGCGCGAACGTTGGCGCTTTACCGTCCACTTGTCTGTGAAATGCATGCTTTTATTATATAATATACAGCATTGACGCTTTTTACGCTTCAGTTCCTAGTTTTCTCATCATTGCTGGCTTTGATAACGGCCTGTTGTAATATGTATAAAAAACCCTGCTTTGCAGATATCCTATCTAGTCCTTTAAATATTAAATCATTTGTTTAAAATTCTATAGCAGGTTATATGAAGTGGACCACAAAGACGTTTCTTATAATGATTCATCGTTGCACTATATTGTACTATAATGATCATTCAAAGCAAATTCTGACTTGCAAACATATTTCTGAACACTTACTTCTGTTTTTCTTCGTCAGCGGCTGAAAAAAGAAAGGCACGTCATTATTATCTCATGTAACATTACATCGTTTACATTTGATCCTATTTTAGCACATGATTCGGTGAACTATACTTAATTTTTAAATTGTTCCCTCTAATGAACTTAAACATGGTGTGTGTATGTAAACTTTGCAGTTGCTACGAGTTAAATCTTTTAAATTGAATTAGTTCACCACTCAGAGGAGTAGAATCTTTGCAGATCATTTGAGCTAAATGTTTATAATTTGCATAACATCTAACAGATGTAAACATTTGGAATAATCTAACAGTGATAACTCTGAAAATAAACCAAGGTGTTTTGTGGTTTGCCTGAATATTTTGCTACAGTAAAATTTTATGCACGTTTTTAACGAATTTAATTTTAAAGGCTATTTATTCTTACAGAATGAATTTATGTAGCAATGCATCAGTTTTATATCTTAACGGCTTTATTTCATTTGATTTTACTTAGCTTTTACATGTTTTTTTAAATTAATGTCATCAATATCACTTTTATCACCTTCCTTACTAACCTTACTTCAATAGACACATTAGGATTGTTTCCAAAAACTTTGAAATTTTGAACAGGTTAATTCATCTACGTTAGTAAATTATCATGTTTGTCACAATGTTTACAACACCCAGTTTTTGTCGTGGTTTTTCATAATAAAATTTTCAGTATAGCGCCTTTTGACAGTTGAGCTGCCAACGTGCTCGGGCGCACGAATCTTTTGGCTCAGATTGGAAAGCGTGGGTTAGTGTCCAAGAGTAATTTTTTCACATAGAAATGTATTTCTGTCTATGACTAATACTGTTATTTGTGAAGGTATTTTTATTGGCCCAGTATTGAATTACGGTGCGTTATGACAAATATTTGACACATGTTTGTGTATTGGGCGCTGTTGTAAACATAGGAAGAAGGAGAATTTGAGTTTAAATTCTGTTGAGTGTCAGTTTAGTAGGTATGGCATCTTATTACTATTATCTACACTTACCAAGATTGCTATAAAAATAGGCAATCTACAGTAAAGCAATAAATAAATAGACAAATTATAGTTCGGCAAAATTTCCTGCACAATTTCTGAGACGACTATTAGCAGCCCGAGAGTTAACAAAGCTATATATCGTAAACATCCTGAAGGCAGTGTAGTATTTCTGTGAACAGTAGCTACAAAAAATAAATATAGTAAACTCACGGCTGAAGTTAAGGTTGATGGAGGCGGCCACCTCACCCATCTTGTTCTTAGCCTTAACTTTGTAGAGCCCCGCATCACTCTCGATCACGTCATCTAACTCGAGCACCACCAGGAACTTGTTGTTGGCGATGCTCTGGATCCTGAGTAATAAGACACAAGTGTCAAAATATCAAAGTAGCAGTAAATCTCAGTTGTTATAACGTCTAACTTATAACATGGGAAAATTTAAGGCCTATATTATTAATTAAACTAATAAATTATTTTGTTTAACTCATGATTCCTGGAATTCAATTTTCAAAGGTAGTTTTGGCACGCGCGTCCTATTTACGAGCCAAAAGGTTCTTTTAAAATTCCATGCTTTACCAAATTTACGAATTGTTAAGGTATCCTGCCAAATTTTCAAATTTTGAGTCTGCAGTTATTAGGTACCCAACTAACAATTTAAATCGATTGATTCAAAATCATAATAAAATCCTCAGTATTGTTTATAACCTTAGTTTTAGATCAGTCATGAATACGAAACAATATAATCGGACAATGACCCTGTCACAATATATAAGCGACAGTAAGTTGTTTCGCTCATCATCAACTCCTATTTCAATATAATGCTTATTTATGTTTGGCCATGACAAATAATTTACATTCTAAATTAATCCTAAGCGGTTTATTACTCAGCCAATTTGCTTTAGCTAGTGTGGTTGGATAGTACTCAAGTCTTGCATACCATTACAGATTAAAAGAAAAGATAACATTTTTAGCAATAAACAGATGGATATACGACCGACGTCGTATGCGCAGTGCTTTGATCTATAGATAAAGAACAAACGGACTGAGTATAGTTTTGATATTTTCGTTTCTTTGAGGTTATCATAATTTTTATAGTTTTGATATTTATTATTTTTTTTGGTATGTCATGATTCACATTGTTCTTTATTTAATTATTTACAGTTTCTTTGGGTTTGAAAAGCTAAAATTGTTTTATTGTTTATTTATTTTTCTTGTCCTTTTCGTTTTTTTAGCTAAAGTTGTTTTGAAAATGTTTACCGTTTGAAAAAAATGCCAGAATCGCGTCAGATTGTCTAAAGCATGTACCTACTAATACGTAATCTAATATATAAAATTCTCGTGTCACAATGTTAGTTACCATACTCCTCCGAAACGGCTCGACCGATTTTTATGAAATTTTGTGTGCATATCGGGTAAGTCTGAGAATCGGCCAACATCTATTTTTTAATCGCTGCACGAGTGAAACCACGGGGGACAACTTGTAATAATATAATATAATTACAGCCTATATCTGCCCACTGCTGAGCACAGGCCTCCTTTCACGAATAATTGTGGGCAAATACTCCACCACGCGTGCCCACTGCGGATTGGTGGAGGTAGGCTAGTGGTCAATCTACTGTTGGAGTTGTCAAGCCACCTAGGAGGTCTCCAACTAGCTTAACGACTAGCACAATTAAGTGATAACCGGGACCAACAGCTTTTACGTGCCTTCCGAAGCACGGAAACGCTCAAGATGAAATACCACTAGGTGGACACCCATCCAGGTACCGGCCAGACTGGACGTTGCTTAACTTTGCCGATCGGTTAAGAACGACTAATCAAGCTACGCTACGAGCGCTTCAATGAAATTTTCTCGAACTAAATTAATATTTATGGTAGATATCTAATACCATAGAGGACCTTTTTCTGGACTTCGATAATAGCGCCACCAACTGGGTCCAAGTATAGATAAGAACCATCCAGGTGATATAAGAAAAAAAACATCAAAATCGGTCAAGCCGTCTGGAGGAGGCGAATTACGAACACACTCACGCCGGAATTGCATTATTTATTATTATTTTTGTTGCAGCTAAATAGTATTACATTAAAACCAAAGCGCTACGAGTACATTGCATTCATCTTTCTTACATTCTTTTCCATTCAGTCATCAATCGGACCATCCTGCCATTGAATATAATGTGAATAAAGATATCGGGTCTATTCGTCCACAAATTATTTCCAAAATATTATTTTATTCAAACTAAATTTGACGTATCGATCAAGTTGCTTTCTAATCAAGCAACTTTCTTATCACTGGATTCCACGTAGCTGATAATAGAAAATAACCGTCTTCCCGATATTTTTTCATAGCAATTGCGTCTCGATCAATTTTAAGATAGAAACGACGCGATTGTCAGTGGAAAATATTTTCGGTTCATGTATCAATTTCTCAATCCAGTGGTTTGGTCTTGATTTTAATAGGTAGTCAGCGATCGTTGATTAATTTACCTGATGGTTCTTTACAGCAATAAAATGTTATTTTATTCTTACAGAAGTAGTTTGTTTCGTCTGCCCTATGTATAAACAACCACACGAAACGTTAAGGTTTGTCAAAATAGGCGATGATAGCTCAGTTATAGTGACATCGAGGGCCGTGCAGATCATAGGTTCGAATATTACAATGAGCTTGAGCTTTCAGTGAAGGAAAACATCGTGAGGATACCATAGCACGGTGGTAGTGTACTTTGTAGTAGCTGGCTCATGATGAAAATTTGTCGCCCAGCACTACCATTGTGTTGCACTTGAGAGCCAGTTCCTTTTAAGTTTTGTGCGCTTACCGCCTTCGGCCACATCATCACTTACTATGATGAGATTGTGGTGAAACATAAGTCTATACTTAGAAAAAAATGATTATTTCAGGGTTGCTATACTGTAGTGATTTCAGGTAAGAATAGGTAACGTTCAGAATATTATGAAATTATGATTGGATTATATTCTATCTATATTTTATCTTATTCACATTCAAAGTTAGGTAAATTAAAATTCCTAATTAGTAACAGTAAATTTCCCAAAGGAAGGAAATCTTTGCTTTTCACTGTAACAATAATATTATTGCCAACTGTGTCAGTCAGTACCTATATGTTCATTTCAATTGCTATATATCAAAGGAGCTTATTAAAAGGTAGCACTATGTTGAAGATGTTTGAAAATAACTGCACTCTGCACAGGTGCACCTTGCTTATGGTTTTTGTTTCAAGTTTTAGCCATTAACGTATTCGCTATTATAATAAAAACTTGTTTGGGATACTATTTTAAAAATTACTATTTTTATCAGATCATAAATAATGTAACCTTGCCGAGTTTTTTGACGGCTCCAACGTCAACTGAGAGGTTCCAAAGCGGTGGTATCTTCAGTAAATTCGATCTTAATAAGAGCTCTCCCAGGGCCTACACTGAATTACTTTACGATATGTTTGTCGAAGTTAGAGCCAACAAAAAACAAAGTCAGTTACCTACGTAAGTAACTGACGCAGAATGTGTCACATTTTATATGAATCATGCCACGACAGATGTTGAAACTATTTCGACAATTTTCAAAAGGTTGTCACCAAACAATTTTCTCGTTTTTTTTATTTTATTTTATACAACATAGTCGGCAAACAAGCATACGGCCCGCCTGATGGTAAGCGGTTACCGTAGCCTATGAACGCTTGCAACACCAGACGTATCACTCGCGCGTTGCCGACCCTTACCCCCTCCTCGATGAGCTCTGGCGACCTTACTCACGCGCAGGAATACAACTATAAGTTATTTGGCTGCGGTATTCTGTAAGGTCTTCCCCAGTCGAGCTGCTCTTTGAGCGACATATCGCTATGCAAAAAGAATTGTTAAAGAGTAGTTCAATATTTGTTAATTTTATCATTATTTTCATCTATCTCCATTAACTTCATAATTTCAGTATTCTCCAACATTTTAAAAATTACAGTGTAAGAGCATCCTCTTAGCTTTTCCCCCCTGCTTGCTTCGACATTAAGATTAATTTAAGATTTCCTTATTTTCATTTATTTAATTAACAGAATTTAATTCCAGCTTCAGAAATGTCAGTTATTAGTACTTAATCTATTTAATTTGCATTTAATCATCAACGCATTTTTTATATTTTTCATTCAATAATCATTTTATAATTTTATTATGTGAATCAATTTGTGTGTTTACCTTCATCATGAAAGAAAGAAAAGAAAGTCGTTTTAGCCCTTTAAATATGGTATCTCATACTCACTTGAACTTAGTCCTAGTATCCTCTTTGAGCAGTTCATCGCTGCGGTACCAACATATATCTGGCTTTGGCGATCCGAGGAGCTGGCACTCGAACACGAGTTTGTTGCCATCATCCTCCTGGCGCAGCTGCGGCTTCTGTGTGAAGCTTGGGGCTAAGTCGTCTGTTACCCCCATCGCGCTAACTACAGGTCATCACGGCCGGGAAGAAACTGCCGTCTCGGGATTAAGGTCAGCGACCTGTTGACAAAAGTAATGGTTAATTTGGGAATCTGTATCAGTGATTTAGTTAATGGATACAACATTGATGATAAAGGTATAGTTAAAAATGATAGATTAAGGGTGGGTAAGACAGAAGAACTTTGAGTGAGGTTTTGGTGAGGATGGAGTTCAATATCAAATTGTTAAAACTATGGCTTATAGAAACTGTTTTAGGTACCATATTATGGTATGGTAAGGTAATCATGTTTTCTTCAAAAAAAACTAAACAAAAATAATTAAGTAAGTGGGACGTAGATTGTCATCGAATTTTTGTTTTACTTGCTGTAACGACTCGTCATCTGTGTAGTCGAACTGTACGACTCAAAACTTTTGATAAATTGTTATTGTTGACTGTATATTTCATTACCTATTTTTATAAACTTTCTTTGTTATATATCTTTAATAATAAAGTCATTTAGGTACTTATTATTTTAAAGAAAGTAGTGGTCTGAATGGATAACCAGTATCTAAAACCACCATCTATCAATCGAAATTACCTTTCATTACACTAACTAATATATAGATCGATCATACACGACATCTCAATAATCAATCATCGATTACAGAAGCTGCGAATCATTCATCAAAGAACGGTAACCGTTGGCTGTAACCGCGCAATTCTGGCCACTCGACAGCACTTCGATTCACGCTAATGACTCACCGCGGTCAGCGCCATCTACAACAGCAAGGTGAAGTGTAAGCGAGTGGGTGTCCAGTGTTAAAATTTTCACGAGTGTGAACGAAACGTCTCGTTCTATTTCTGTATCCGTTGAAGGCCTCTTGAAACCACACGTCTCGAGCGATCCGAAACAGTTTTATAACTTGCAACTTACACTGATTACCTAACAGTTCCCATTGGTTTTATGTTTAAATTTTTATGATGCATCTCAATTTTAGGTTAAGCTCTTGAAAGTTCGATAAGCCCTTGTCATTCCTATGTTTATTGCTATTTAAAAGTCTAAACTAGGAATAAGCGTTTCAGTAGTGCTGCAAGGCGATACATTTGGTCCACTAATGTTGAAATGGCATATTTAATTAATTATGGTAAAATATCAGAAAACCATTGGTAGAATCTTCAAGGTTCATCAAAATTTAAAAATCAAAAATACATACCAAAACTAAGAACCGAAAATCCAAAAAATTCACAGTACACTCAAGTTAAAACACATGCACTTAAAGTATCTTTGCAATCGTTAAGCAGACGTTCGAGAACTTGACGAAGGTTATAAGAAACTGGATTCGTCAGAGAAATCGGGCGGTTTTGTCGCCGGCGGCGGGACGCGTCGGGTCGTTTTCGAAATCGTAACTAAACTATGAAAATTTTGGCGAGTGGCCGAGGCGGGCGGGCCGGAATGCGCGTGGGACGCTGCAGGCATCGGTTGGATAACGTGAACTCGTCACGTTTATGACGTATCCGTTGCAGAGGTGTTTTCCCCTGAAGATAGAGCTGATCTAATGGCGATGATAAGTATTGTTGCAAATATTGGGATAGGGTTTGGTTTTGGAAAGGGTATATATCTATTTGGTAAATTAATGGATTGAGATATATTCTTATTTTATGCTGTGTATTTGGGTACGTGTTGTTAGTCATGTTACATTATTGTTGATTTACTATCATGCCATTACTGGATTATTGCGTCCGCTTAATAGGCTGTTAAATATCTTTGATTGGTATTTGCATAACATTTCGCTTATATTCTCAATTATTTTTGGGATCTGCACACTTACATACAGGTTTTGGATCATTCAATCTTTCTAGAAAAGCACATTACACAATTCCCGTTTAAAATCCTAAAACTACAGCTTTAACAACATCGAAAATAATGTTTTCTATTTATCACTTCGCAATATCTGACAAACAAGTGGGTCCAGTTTTATTTGCTCGTAAATCAGATTGCGTCGTAAATTTTTCTTCGGGATCTGAATTCACGACGCCCCTTGGCAACTGGAGAACAGAGTCAGGTGACTTATAAATCAACAGGTGGGTTTTCACCGGGTATTTTCCTTTTGAAATCATGATTGATAGAGTTAATTTTGTCACAAATGATTTATCCTTAACATTAGTTGATACTGAGTTTTGTATCTGTTAGAGTAAGTACTATTTAGTCTGCTTTGCATCAAACTACGCGACAGCATAGCCAGAGTAATGTTTTTCACGTTTCATCTATATGTGTGAGATTTTAATGCGTAAGGTATAAATTAGTCAACGAAATATCATGTTGATTTTAAAAGACCACTAAAATTTATTTAAATGGCGGTAGAGAAAAAAATATTTTGCATATTTCGAATCATCCCCTAAAAGTTTTTTTTTCTCTACCGAAATTTCATATTTCGCTGCTGCCATTTTGATTTTATTTATTTATTAATTGTTTGCGAGCACGCAAATTTATATTGCATTCGTATTTTCCTCAACATAACGGATTATGATTAGTCTTTAAATATTTTCTCTACTAACAGAGTGAACCTATGTAAGTACACAACCTTTTAACAGAATTAAGACACTTTTTTTCCTTATATTGATGAGATCTTTGTATCTATCCGCTATTGAAGTATTAAATTATGTTTGCAAGCTTTACAAGTAAAAGGAATATTCTAAGTGGCACAAATACTTCTAAATTATTACTATTACTATATTTCTAATAATTCTGTTGCTGAACATCTCTCTCTTTCAGTTGCATCCACTGCAAATGTCATTGGATATTTAATATTTCCGAGACTCGAGTTTGGCAGACCATTCAATTTTATTTCAAGAATGATATCAACTTTATAACATTTGATACTACTGACACGAAATAGTTATACATTCTATATTGCTATGAGTTACGTGCAGGAATTACAATATACCTAACAAATTGTTACGATTGTATTTAGAGAAGGATTGCCTAAGGAAGTACATCAAATTCCAAACATTAACAAAAGCTTAATTATCCTAAATGTATTGAGTTACAATTGCATAACAATTTATTAATAGATATCAACCTATGAATGGATAGATTAGATCACAGGAAATTTATTTCAAACACAGGGCTAACTGAACAAACAAATAGATTTATTCACTTCCCACTCGGCACACGATGGATCTTTTGGCCAGCAACGAGACAAAACATCCTGTTTAAACAAGTAGGAGGTTTAGAAACCTACATGCATACCAATCGGATGAAGTAATTAATAATTTCCCAAACAAATGCTAAAGAAAGATTTGTTTGATAATTTGTATCCATTGGTTTTTACTTTATCTTCATCATTAATCTTAACATCCTCACTGATAGAACTAGTTTACTAACTAACAAAAGAACAAGAATAAAGGTAGGTTTATCTAAATCTAGCTTATAATGGTTATGTTATAACTTTATCATTATCTATCTATCCATCTATATCTATCTATATTATATAAAAAAGTTGGGTTTGTTACACCGTTTATAACTCAAGAACAGCTAGACCGATTATGATATTTGATTTGTTGGATTTCTCTCCGCCCCAAATCCTAATCCTAACTAATATTAATAAATAAATATATTCTGGGACATTATTCCTCACACGGCCATCTTACCCCAAACTATGCAGAGCTTGTACTATGGAAGCCAGATAACTGATATACTACATATACTACTTTTCTTTTGTAAATACATACATATATAGATAATTACAACCAGACACAGCACACAAATGTTTGTCCTGAGTGGGAATCGAACCCACGACCTGTGGCATGATAGATAGGGTATCTTACCAACCAAGCCAACCGGCCCGTCTATTATATTATATTATATCCTAACTAATATTATAAATGCGAAAGTGAGTTTGTTTGTTACGTTTTCACGCTCAAACCGCTGAACCGATCGCGATGAAATTTTGTATGCAGATAGCCTATGGTACGGAGAAGAACATAGGCTACTTTTTATCCCGAGAAAACATAAGATCCCTGGGGAACGCGGGTGAAAACACGGGGCGGAAGCTAGTAGCAGAATAACTATTAAAACATTGGAGATTTTTTACACCAGGAACGCGGGTTAAACCGCGGGGAATAGCTAGTAAGATTATATAATACATAGTTAAATATTTAATGAGATGGTGACTGGTGACATACTGCATTCGACACTGGGTTGATCTTGTACATCATAAATTCTTATCTTATAGCCAACGTATATAAGTGTAGCGTCTCTTTACGAGTCGCGGAAGTCACGGTATATTTTAGCTAAAGCTCGTCGAGTCTATAAGTTCTTTCTCTCTCATTCTTTGGTGCCATGTTGGTGTCATTTTCTAGAGAATATTGCTCGTCAATTATCTTTAATTTATGTCTTTGAAACGCTTGTTTCAGAAACTTGTTCACCAAAATTACAAGTTTATTATAAGACTGTGGCACATCTCTCTTTTGAGTTCTTTAGGTAATTATATCATTGTATGCGATGACTCTTAAACAAGCAACAGATTGAGCAAAACTTATTTACATAAGATTATTTTGCTGAAAGTATGCATATAAAAGTATGTAAACATTGGCAACAGAGAAGAAAAATATACGACCTCGTGGCTGAAACCTGTCTCCGATCCAAATTCACGAGGCTGAGTCAAACTGTTACAGAGATATTGCTTCATTGACAGACAAACGAACAAACGACAAATGTAAGTGCAACTGAAAATACACCGGCTTTGTAATATACAGATAAGAAACATTTTATTGTAGAGATTGATAAGTGAAAGGCTATTATCTGAATTAAATTATCCAATTACCCAGCTCTCACCAAATAATTAAATATCAAGGAAGTTCGAGATATATACACTCCTGAGTATAACAATGATACCAAATGTTTATTCAAGATTGAAGCTAAATACGTAGTTGACGAACACTAAGCATAATCATTACTATGTAGGTAGCTTTAACAGCAGAGAGGCGAAGCGTGTACTATTGATTGAAATACAAGTATTAGTAACGAATACATGATACTTATTCCATGACCAACAAAATTTTAGAGACTTATAAATCTGAAATAATCCCTCTATCCATCACATATTGAACCTGGGGTACAACTGAAAACGAAAACGAATGATCATTCTAACTCCAATACACCAAGAGCTAGATAAATAGAATAACTGAGTAAAGCAACATTACCAAATGTTTGTTCAAGATTCAAGTCGGATAATTGACCGAGCACCAAACATGATCAATTACTGTTTAGATTTGGCAGCGGAGGTGCGGCGCTAAGCGGCGATATCCAATCTATACAAACGTGGACTGGTGACTCATTATCGTTTACATCTGTTACTGTAGGAATTACATTTTAAATTGAATTTAGAACTACATTTTTTTTACTATAAATCACAATCTTACTATGATCTATAATCTTACTGATGATGTTACAAAGACTAGAAGGGAGTGAAGTTGTTGGAATATACCAGTTTTGATTATAAACTGCAGTAGGTATTGATTTGTATTGTATAATAGTTTTTGGACTGACACTTAGGATGCTCTCATCTGGTATGTTTTTGGCCTTAAAACAATGAAAACCTCATCCGTATTTATTTTTAAAGGGAAATTCCTCGAGTGTACTATTGGGAAATAACTTTGTAAAAATAAATCCACAGTAACATTTGGCACAGTTTGAGTATAATAGTACAATATTGCTTCAGCATCAGAGTCACGTACTCCAATTAGCTTAAATACTGAGTACCCATTTATAATTAGGACTGAGTGGGCTGGTTTCTCATTATTATTTTAAACATTAGGATGTTGGCTCATTGAATAGTATTTTTTCGTTGATCAATATACTATACTAGCTACCGCCCCGTGGTTTCACCCGCATTCCCGAGGGATCTTATGTTTTCCCGGGATAAAAGGTAGCCTATAGCCTTCCTCAATAAATGGCTATCCAACACTAAAATATTTTTTCAATTCGAACCAGTAGTTCCTGAGATTAGCGCTTTGAAACAAACAAACTCTTCAGCTTTATAATACTAGTATAGATGTATAAGGTAAACACTATTTTTGTCTTATTTGATCAGATTTACTACCAGATTTTGAAAGTTCCATTAAATCTATATTATGTATAAAACAAAGTCAGGTTAGCCACACCATTTACAATGAACTGCTGGACCGATTTTTATGATCTTTGATTTGTTGGATTTGTCTCCGCCCCATATAGCAGAATAAGTATCAAAACAACGTTTTTTTTTTATACCGGGGAGGCAGTAAAGGCCATAAAATGGAATCTTCGTCTGTCAGCGTTTTAAATGACAGTAAACGATCAGAAACTGGAGTAAGACAGAGTTTCAGGAAGTTGCAGGTTTGATGTCCAACTCCGTGTTTGTTGACGTGAACTCACTGCTCAACAAATAGTAAGTATTTATTTGTAAAAAATACTACAACGACTGAAAGAGGATCTCGTGGTAATGAAAAATCTCCTAAATTAGTTCTTCTACTAAACAACTAACATTGTTGGATTTTGGGTTTGATTACCTACACATTGTGTTATAATTTAATATAATTTTATAGGATAACATTATATAAGTTTTAGAAAATAAGTTGTTATTTTAAGTTTGCTTCACTATAGCATTGTGTTGTTCATGTAATAATTGTTGTAAGTGATAATTTATATAAATAAAAAAATTAAAAATCATTTTCCAAGCATTGATTTTTTTACGCCCAGTTTTTTTTGTCCGTTCAATAAATATATATTTCTTCCATGAAGTTGTTGAGTTAAAATTTAAACATGGGCTCCAATTTCTATGGCGTGGAACAAGTTTATCATCAGAAACTAGAAATAAAATCTATACCATTTAATATAACCCAGATCTATAAATTAGATCACCATTTTCTTATAATTTCTATAAATACAGCGAACATCATGTTTAATACTATAGAATACTAGGTCAGACTGTGTCGATACTCTATAAATAGATGTTAAATGTGCACTTCGATCTGAAATAGCTTCGAATGTATCAACAATGCGTCACGCCCACGCCGTGCAACTGCGCGATGGTTCTGTATATTGCGCTATACGGTATACTCGCGGTTGCTCCCGCTTAAAGAACAGTTTGAATAATTTAGTAAATCCTACATTAAAGTGTATACATGTTACCCTTTTCTCAGTATAATTTACACTATATTATTAACTGTATAAATATGAAAATTAAAGAACCGTGGCGTGGCATTAACTAGAATGTTACCATTAATTTTGATGGTAAAATCGTATATGTATAAAAATATTTATTTTATTTTATATATTGTTTTCTAAATTTAACTATTGGTCTAAACACAAATAAACAGGCCATGACGTGATAGTAGTCAATACAAACCAAAGGTAAACCAGTTAATTATTTAATTGATGGACTATAGAAACATAAAACTTTACAGTCGCCTGTAAAACTCATTTATAGAGGTACCTAATACTAAAAAGTTCCACAATCAAGTTGAAGATGAATCTGATACCTCTTGCTGCATGACATTTACGGAAACTTTGTTTATTCCATCTTTTAAGTTCGCTTTTTATGCAGTCGGGATTTTTATATAAACTTTTTTAATTTTGCATTTCAAGAACTTTTTACTACCGTTCGAAAGTTATTATTATTTGTGAAACCAGTGGCATTAACATAATATCAATCTCTATTATCACACATTGATCAACCTTGGGCTGCTTGCATCCAGTGGATCTCAGCAACTCTAGCCAGGTTACAAGTCAACTTTATAATTTATTTAATATATCCTATCAAAGCAAGCACCAGCATTCATATAGATTTTACTACCTCCAGCCCGCCGGTTTTACTTGCGTTCCCGAGGGATCTTAAGTTTTCTCGGGATAAAAAGTATCCTCTATGTTAAATCCAGAATATATCCTCTCAAACATTCACATTTACAATATTATTAGTAAACTGACAAGCAGGTAGACAGTCCACCTAATCGTAAGTGCCATTAGCAACACCAGGGGGTTAACCAATGTGTTGCCGACCTTTACAAAGCCTAGAAAGCAACTGGCTCTCAAGTGCAACTATAGGTAGTAGCCAGCTAGGCCACTAAACCTCTTGTATGAAACTCGCAGCTGTTTTGTAGGAACGGAATCTTTCTACTGCCTCTTCTCTATGTATATTATGAGGAAGTAGGCCACAAATGCCCATTATTTAAGCAGTTCAAATACATTAACATAATGATCATAACGAGTCAGTTGTGCCAAAATATAAAAACTAACATTTAAATACAGAACACGGTAAGTGTCTCCTACTAATTGTAAACCCACGTAACCTACGAGTATATCTCGCCTTCGTAATGTGAAAACAATTGTTTTTGGAACATCAGCCAACAAATTAAATACATTAAACGATTGTCTTTCTATTCTGGCAGTAATATGAAATAGTCACATTCAAATGACTTAACTGTCTGACGATTTGTCACATGGTCGCTTTCTAATAAACATTAGTCATTGATGCTAAATTTTAATGATTAATTGTTGAAGTGTTGGCAACTTTTTTCAGCGATATTTTATTGTTTGTCCTTTACGGTATCGTCATATGTTAAGCTGACTTTAGTTTTATTAATAACTAGCTAACTGCTCCGCGGTTTCACCCGCGATCCCCTATTTTACCCCCTTAATTTTTTTAGGTATTGAATTCTTCCTCTTCTCAAGGAATATATCCTACTTTCAAATGTTTAGACTGTGCGTTGTCTCTCAAATACGGTGCTTTTTTTATATACCTATAGCGATATGTTTATTTTGAGAGGCACAATATCCCATGGTGTAGACTGGCGACCCTTTTTTCTACGTAGGGTAAGTTTAATCATTTTTATGATATTTTTTTTATGAGTTTGACCATAATCTCACCATAGTAAGTGATGGTGAGACCGAAGAACTGATAGTCTAGAGTCAATGAGCTCTCAATTGCAGCGTCTTCATCCTGAGGGTGGAAGCCAGCCAGATGGGTACTATAAAGTACCCTACCACCGTGCTACGGTTTCCTTACGATGTTTTTCTTCAAGCTCATTGTCGGATTCAAACCCACGACTATTGTCACGACATTCAACATCATTACTACTGAACTATCATCGCCAAAGTAATGAGCGATAATATGGCGTATCAAAGTATGTATTTTAAAAGCTTTGTCAAGTTTTTAGTAAAATTAAAAAAGGTTTCTTCAGAATCAAAACTATGTTCTGCAAAGAATAATACAAAACCTAAATAACATATTATTATATTATATTCTTTATATATAATTATATGTTATTATATATAAAGAATAATAGAATAATAGAAGTTATACTTCCTTGTATCCGTTATTTTTGAAGTAAAACTTCTTTAGGCGCGACTAGGGAGTAACTCAGATTTTTTTTCTGACGGAAGTAACGCTTAAAGGCGGCAAAACAAAAGAAGACAATGAAAAAATTAAACTTTTTTAAATTCAAAAATGTAGACCATAGACCATAGATAGTCCATAGCCCTCGAGATTCATGTCACAGATTGATGCACTTAAAATGTCACAGACTAAATTATAATTGAATCTTATTATATTCTATGGTAATTCTACATTAAGTAATTAAAAATAAATTTTCTGACAATTGCGACATTTTATAATATTCAATAACAAGGTTATATTGACATGTGCTGATCTAACCTTCAATTTGCTACTCTCAATTATTTTATTTAACAAATGAAAGTATTTATAAAATAGGAAAGTTATATTAATGAATTTTAAATAGAATATAAAATGAAATAGTGAATATTAAATGAAATGGCAGAGTCCCAGGAACATTTTACTCTTTCATCAATAAATAATAATAAAAGAAAAAATCAAGTACCTGATAATAACTTGCTCTGTAAAAAACGTAAGTGTTCATTTTTCTATTGTTTAACAACTTATTTTTTTTTTCAATAATCAAATAAAATATATTAAATCTCATTTATTAAGATAATGTTATTATAAGATAATTTTTTTATTTTAGGTAAAGAATAAGTTAAGAATAAGTTTTACTTCAATCGCGCGTAAAGGTTACACGCACACACTTTTTTATTGATTGACTGGCTGTTGCCGCATTCCCGGGATAAAAACAGCCTATAGCCTTCCTCAAGAATTAGACTATCAAATGCAAAAATATTTAATCAAATTCGACTGGTAGATCCAGAGATTAGCGCCTTTGAACATACAAACAAACAAACAAAAGTTTCATATTAGTATAGATTAAAGCTTATAATTAGTCGGTATGACATTAAAATATATCTACTTTTACTTTCAATGGTCGCTAACTCGCCGATAATTTCATAATGCCTTACCAACTGCCGAGGTAATTAAATTAATTATAAATGACACTTATATTTTAATATAAATGTCTCGCTATAACTTGTCAAAACTGATTATAAAATGCAATTTTATAATAAATAATAATTTTCATAATTAATTTCATATTTCGTAACGCGCGACTATATAGTTGGCTAAAAGCCATAGTGACCGAGACGGTGATATTTAAACGCTCTGGTGCGAGTGAAACAGGTGATAATCTTGTGTGAAAAATATTTATGCTAAGGCCTTCGTTGCTACGAATTTCATCTATGAATAGTTACCGTCGGTTCACTGGTTGGTTATTTTTGTTTCGCCGTTTGAAGGTTAGGTATTGCTTGGAGAATTTCTTTTTAACAAATAAACGTCATGTTCGATCCATGGTTTGATCTTGAAATTTAACATTATTTATTCTTATACGTTTACCTGTAAATGTTTGTTTTTAAAGTTTAGTTAAACAAGTTTACAAAGAATGCAAAGATATTTTTCAGTGAATATTTGGGAGTGAAATAATTTGGGTCAGGGTAAAAGTAATTAAATATAAAAGTGAACCAAGGATACTTGAGAGTTTTAAGTATATTTAACCTACGTTTATTATGTCTCGCGTAAATATTTTTTCATTCCAACGCATGGTTTGTAAAATGAAGGTATAGTCATTCAGAAAATTGATTAGTATAAAGTAAAAAGTTAAATTTTACAGATCGATACCACGGTTTTTTTATAATCACAAAAACAAAATAAATCTCATTAAAAAAATCCCAAAAAAACAAAACTTGTTAACCATTGCTAAACATTAAAAATAAATAAGAAGCCTAATCTAAATTAATATTAAAAAATAATTAAGTGTATAATATTAAATATGAATTTAATAAAATTACATTGCACTAAAAAGAACTTTAACTATCTAATGGTAAAGATTAAAATGTACAAACGTCACCCATCAAATTTTCCAGATTTATTTAATGTTAAACTAGAACTATTCCATGTTTACATTAAAGACGATGTTACTAACCAGATAATATATAAAATAATTTAACGTTAGTTACACGAGCTATTTCTGTTTCATTATTGCTTTCATAAGTCATGTCATATTATTTGATTTTATGTCAGACCTTGGACAAGGGATTACCCAGCGTTTGTGTAATGTACTAACAACTTCGTTTTAACGAGAGAAAATAACAGACAGCCACAGAAAAATAGTAACGCATACAATGCCATGTAAAATAACATGATAGGTATTAAAATAACACACACATAAAAAACAATTGACCGTTTTTATGTATAGTGAATAATAATATACATGTAATACATTGTATATCGTGATATTAATACAAATTTACATAGAAACAACATTGTAAAACACCTGTCGTTTAGACCTGACCTAGCCCCAGATACAAGACAATAATTTGTCTAATTAACTAATATGAAGGGACATTAGGTACATGTTGGCGATGCCAGACCATTACGCACAATGTCGGAGATAGTACACCGTCATAGTATATAGTTTTTATCTGATCTGGCAACGTTGATCACCAATGTATCCTCCTTATTTTTTTATTATATAAAAACTAGTGACCCGCCCCGACTTTGCACGCATGCAATTTATAAATACAAACCTTCCTTGTGTTCTATTAGTAAAAACTGTATCAAAATCCGTTGCATGGTTTAGAAGAAGTAAGCGGAGATACAGAAATAGGCAGATAGTGACTTTATTTAAATACGATTTTAGACATTTAGGTTCGTGTCGTCACTCACCCAGTAGAGGCTTTGTCGGAATACCAGGGTTGCACTGCTTCATAACGTGCAATGTAACTATATGCTGTAGTAGAGACCTTATGACCTCGCGAATCATACTTATTAGTTAGTATGTAGTTATGTGCCTGTTAGGTTATAGAAATGCATATGTGTTGCGACTTCTCAGTTGAAGGCTGATTTCCGAATCGGTGGTAGCTTCAGTAAATTCGACCTTCATAAGTGCCCTCCTAGGGCCTAAACTGAATAAATGGCTTTGACTTTGACTTTGACTTTGTGTGTCAATAAATAGTTTTTCTTTCTTTCTTTCATTCTTTCAATGTATCTTTTCGAGTTTCACAGTTCACTTGCCTGTTCGTGATCTCCTGTTAAAAATACGTCTACTTCATCGAAAATTCCACGAAGATGAATATCCTATCACGTGATATAAGGCGATAATAACTCAGTGGTTGTGACTACGAATGCCATGATGAAAGTCGTGGGCTCGAATTCTAAGCTAGAGCCTCATTGGTTCTGTGATAGATATGGCCTGCCCACTGCCACTTCTGCTTGCGCTATGTTGTTAATTGAGTTCTTTGCCGGTTCTATCTATATGAATCATCTGAGATACTAAAACGACAAGTGGCAAATTGGAATAGCTGTATGCGTGTATGTAAGATAAAAAATAGTACATTCGTTTTACTTTTGCACCTGACATTTTAGTTTCAGTCTCAGATTCTAGGCCAGAGAATCCAGAGATATTAAGATACTGTGGAACGCGATCGTTTGATAAAAACTATATTTAATTCTCAGATCTTCATGCGATTCTGGGACATTCTAGGACATTATTCCTCACACACGGCCACCTGACCCCAAACTAAGCAGAGCTTGTGCTATGGATGCCAGATAACTGATATACTACATATACTACTTTTCTTATGTAAATACATACATATATAGATAATTACACCCAGACACAGGACAAACAGACATGTTCATGCACACAAATATTTGTCCTGAGTGGGAATCGAACCCACGACCTGCGGCGTGATAGATAGGGTATCTTACCAACCAATACCAACCAACGCCAACCGGATAATTCATATATATTTACGTATGTATGAATTAGCTATGATTTTGTATTAACCTGTAAACGTTTTCTTGTTATTTGAATCTCCTTGTGATTGCGGAAAACATTTTTGATAATGTCTATGCCCCTATAACACCCAATCCTATTAGATTAATATGAACAAAATATATATTTTATAAGACTAGAATTACTCTTTTAAAAATTGGGGCATCGTTAAAATGAAGCCCATAGCCACAGACAGAGATGCAAACTCCAACCTAGATAGAATCCATCCTCGCCAACTGAACGGATTGAACTTTCTTGGGTGGACGCCAAAGAAAATAAAAGACAGAGCCGTCTAGAAAACACAGCCGTGAGGACTCTTTACTCTTTTTGTTGTTAACTATCACATCGAATATTCTACAGATGATTTTAAAACTGTTTCTTACTTTTCTAAATGTTAATAAGACATTTTTGAAGTACAATCCTTAGCATCACTGACAACATTCTCGCTGGATACAATCTAGAGATCATGATTATGCTCGTTACAAACTAGAGATGCAAGGGTTCCATCGATATTTTTATGGTGACAGGTAAAATAAACATGTAGAGAACTATGTAGAATACTTGATGGTATTTAAAGATGGTGACATCAAGCTCGAGTTTGGACTTCTACTTCCTTACGATAGAATTACACTTTTATAAAGGCGAAAGCTTGTGAGTGTACATACAAACGTATGTTTATTACTTCTTCACGTTCAAACGGCTAGACCAATTTCGATGAAATATGGTATGGAGGTAGCTGACACCCTGAATTAACACATAAAATCCCTCGGGAACGCGGGTAAAACGGCGGGGCAGAAGCTAGTATTTAATAAGAGTTTGATGATACGAGTTTTACATGTGAAGGAATACTACTAGAGATTTCCCTAACATCGATAGAGATTAAGACCCATAGTCCACGACGCGGGCCTAGAACGGAGTTACGGACCATGTAATGTACAATTATTGTCCAAGCCAGCAAAAAAGTTCGTTGATCTATTAAAATATCAATCAACGATGGACTTAAAATACAATCTGTCGACGGATCACATTGCCCTAAATACGCGCGCGCTAAGGGTTCCGTAACAAAATACGCCTGTCTGTCTGTCCATCTGTGTCAATCTATCAAACTGTCAGAGTCTAATGTGTGAGTCATGTAGTTAAATCTATAGATTTCGATAAAAACTTTATTCATAATATCCTACTAATATTATAAATGCGAAAGTTTATGAGTTTGGATGGATGGATGGATGGATGTTACTCTTTCACGCCAGAACGGCTGAACGGATCTGGATGAAATTTGGCACAGAAATAGATTATAGTCTGGAATAGCACATAGGCTACTTTTTATCCCGGGAAAACATAAGACCCCACGGGAACGCGGGTAAAACCGCGGGGGCGAAATCTAGTTCAAAATAAGTGTTAAAATTTAAAATATATATCTGAAAGGTCAAGCAGACTAGTAGTTAGTGTGTGAGGCGATAATACTTTGTAGTCTTTTTTTTTTTTTTCTTTGTATAGGCTTGTGTTTGACCACATTCTCACTATGGTAGGTGATGATGTGGCCGTAGGTGGTAAGCACACAAAGCCTAGAAGGATCTGGCTCTCAAGTGCAGCTGCCGGAACACACTAATAGGTGTTTGGCGACAGATTTTCAACTTGAGGGTGGTAGCCAGCCAGGCGGGTACTACAAAGTACCCTACCAAGATGTTTTACTTCACCAAAAGCTCAAGCTCATAGTAGAATTCGAACCCACGAGCTTCGTCATGGTATTCGAGGTCACTACTACTACTTTTAAGGCGATGATAGCTCAGTGGTAGTGACGTCCGACGGCGAAGATCGTGGGTTCGAATCCTACAATGAGCTTGAGCTTTCAGTGAAGGAAAACATCGTGAGGAAACCATAGCATGGTACTAGGGTATTTTGTACTACTCTAAATATGATAACCTGTCCCCAAACATCTACCGGTGTATTCCAGCAGCTGCACTTGAGAGAAGGAACTGGTCCTTCTAAGATTTATGTTTTTACCATCTTCGGCTACGTAATTGCTTACCATTGTAAGACCATCATCAAACATCAGGCATAAGCCTTTACATAGCATTTTTTTTTAACATGTTTCACCCAACCAATCGAACTGAAATTTCTCACACACTTCGGTGCTGGTGACTATAAAAGAATAGAATAAAATATTAATATTATTTTTTTACTTTAAACTAGGTCTTAATATTATAAAAATAATTTAATTTCTGGATAATTCAATAAAAAAACAAAAAGAATGCCTGAATGCGTTCTACCACATATACACTATGCTCTGTGTTATTCTGGTACAAAGTAGTAAACATATAGCATAGAATGGAACTGCTCTCAAGTACAGCTGCCAGAGCACACCGGTTAGTGTCTGACGGGAGATTGCACGCTCGAAGTTAGCAGTCAGTTTAAAAATAAAATACCTCTACGAAGTGCTACGAGATTCGTAGCACTACTCTACGTATTTTTCTTATTTGCAATATGTACGGTTCTTGTTCAATAATAATATTTGAATGAACCTTAACGAATGGGCTAAATTCTATTATAATTTGTTGAAACAGTACTTAATTAGAAAATTGATTTAATATAATTTAAATGATATAACCTGAAGACATAATTATAAGCGGAAATATTCACTTCTTGTTATTAGTAAGTTTTTTAAGATTTAAATTTTAATTGGTATTTTTTTTTAAACAAATAAATCTTACAATCTAAAAACCACGAAGGTTTGTCTTGATTGCAAATGATTGCATTCAGTTAGCTAGTTGTACCAAGGAGTTTGGTGCACGATCCCGAAATAACGAGTATTTTATTCGGGGTCAATTTCATCAGTATCAGTTCAAACTCAAATTAGACCATAGTAAGGTACTTATCAACGTTACAAATAGTTATCACCATCCTATCATGGCTTCACATTGATAAGTTTTTAATCACATTTACTTTAATAATACTAGTAAGGATTAATAAGCATGAAAAAATGTCTGTCTGTACCTATACTATATAAATAAATATAATAAAGCTGAAGAGTTTGCTTGTTTGGTTGAACGCGCTAATCTCAGAAACTATTGGTACGAATTGAAAAAATATTTTAGTGTTGGATAGCCCATTTATCGAGGCTACTTTTTATCCCGGGAAAAAATAAGATTACTCGGAAAAGTGGGTGAAACCGCGGGGTGGAAGCTTGCATAATATAAAATGGCAAACTGACTGGGTGATATATCACAGCCCAAACCGCTGGACCTAGAGACTTGAAATTTTGCACATAGAAACTTCATACAGTGTAGGCATCCACTAAGGAAGGATTTTAGGAAAATTGTCCCCTAAGTGTCGCCGCACACGGGCCACACGCGACAGCTACAAACGCCGCCACGAGAAGCTAGTAGCGGCCACAAAGTTGACACTTGTCTGTGGCTACTACTTTTTTAACCCATGCGCGCAGTATCATAATGGACTCTGACGAAGTAGGTTTAAGTGTTTTTGTGTCGGCGTTTAGTGGCCGGTGTGGGCCACAAGAAGAGAGCAGCGACGATTTGTAGCATGTGGCGGCCACCGGCGTCAACCGTGTGCGGTGAGTCCATATTATTATATAATGTATGAAAACTACAGGAAATATGCCGGTGGCAGCGTTTAGTGGTTGTGGCCGGTGGCTCGCGTGCGGGGACCCTAGTAGTAGAGTGTTTGTTGGTTTGTTCTTTTTTCACACAGCAACGGAGCAAGGAGGATTTTTTGCGCACAGGTTTATGTCCGAAAAGTGACATAGACTACTTTTTAATCCAAAAGCTTATTATTATAATATTACGCACTTGACACCCCTAAGTTGAATAATAATATGTTCAAAAATGCTTACTTAGTACATTTGTCAATGCATCATTCATGTATAATATACCTAGTCTTGCCATAAATATTGTCACAAAGAAAAAACATTTTTTTTTATTGCAAATAATATTCACTACTTTTACAGTATGTTAGTTTAATACATAAATAAAAAACAATTCAAAATATAAAAAGCTTATTCGAAGTGGTCTCCATTGGCTGCAATACAGTCCTTTAAACGTTGAGGCCAGTTATCAATAGAAGCACGCACTCTTTCCATGGAAAAATTCTTCACTGCCAATCGTATGGATTGTTTTAGGGACTCCAAATTATCATGGCGTTTAGAGCAAGCCGTACTCTCTAAAACTGACCATAAATCATAATCCAGCGGATTAAGATCGGGACTAGACGACGGCCAGTCTTCAGCTCTGATGAAGTCCAAAACGTTTACTTCCAACCAAGACTGCGTGGACCGAGCTTTATGACCCGGCGCCGAGTCTTGTTGGAAGGACCATACTTGGTTATTGAACATGGTGTTGTTAAGGGGCTTAACTTAGCTTAACTACCTTCTCAAGAATGGTATCTTGATACACTTGTGCCGATGTTTTGATACCTTTTTCACAAAAATATGGCTCAGTCACTCCTTCATAGCTAACACCCCACCAAACCATCACTGAAGTCGGATAATGCCCACGTTGCACTCTGTCGACTAATTGGGAAGCTTCCCTAAGGAAGCTTCCTAGAGCTTTGAGCATAAATACGATCATTTTGTTTGTTAAAATGTTGCTCAACTGTAAAAATTTTCTCATCCGTAAACAAATTTTTTCTGTGACCTCCCTTTGCGTACCGCTTCAGTAGTTGTTTCGACTTTACCACCCTATTCTTTTTTAAATTATCAGTTAAAAAATGACCAGTGCGTCTCTTATAGGCTGCAAGTCCTAAGTCATCTTTTAAAATATGCGGCATGGTTCTGGGTGCTATCTTCATCTCCCGAGATAAAATCTTTTGCTTTCGGACAGGATTTCTTCGAATTCTTTCCCTTACTGCTTTAACCACCTTTTTCGTACGAACACTACTTGGACGGCCAGATCTTTTTCTGTCACAAGCAGAGGAGGTCTCATTGTACCTATTAATAGTCCGGTACACAAACATTTGACAAATACCAAGCGTATGGAGAGTTTTAAAAATTGCATTTGGCTCCATACCAACTTTGTCTAATGCAATCACAGCGATTTGGTTCTCTTTATCAACCCACTCCATTTTAATATCGCAAAATATTGTCCAATGTATTGGCGCCAAAATTAGAAAACCCAATGAACAATCGTATAAAAATGACAGATTCCAAATTCAAATGTAATATCTTTCTTATTTTTAATTGTAACAGTATTTATGGCCAGACTATGTATTGATTTTATTCAATAGACTAAATTGTTTATAATAATATAAATGCAGTACTATTATTTTGATTCTCATACCTTACAATTCTGAAATAATTTCTCTATACACTATTACTGCTGTTTCTACAATGAACCTGCTAATTACTTACCTGACAGAAGAGTAGTTAGTCGAAGCTAATAATTCTTGGATAGAAATCACATCAAATTAGGTATTTGTGTTGAATAGGTTATATTGAACTCAAATAAGAGCCTCATGAAAGGGAGAGGATAAATTGTATTAAAGCACTATTTCATCAATGAAAATGAAATTAACTTCCTAACCTACTTCAAATATAACTCAAAACATTTACATTATTAATAATATAAATGTTGAGGATGTTTTCTATATATCATAGTTTGTATTTTTTACTTTAATTGTAAATATGTAAATAAATTAAATATAATACTTAACCTTAATATATACCTACTACAAATAAAATTTTATAAAAAAAAAAAAATATAATTATTAACCTACCAATATTATAAATGCAAAAGTTGTATGTATGTTTGTTTTTTTACATGTATGTTTAATATTCAATCAGATTTGGAAGAAATTGGGTTTCAAATTAAATATTACTTTGGATTAAAAGATGTGATACTTTTACGGAACGCGGGCAAAACTGCTGAAAAGAAACTAGTATTTTTTAAAAAATATATTTTGGTTTCCAATTATGAAATGACTAAACGCTGCAATCGTTTCTGGATACAGTCCTAAATACTTGGGTTACCTCGTGGTAGTTTAAGGCCTCATTGAGACTATTATAAAATTATAAAAGGATGCATCTGGATAATGCTGAAAAGTTTTTTTTTTATGTCTGAAGGCTGACAATCAGGCAGGCATTCTACCTGATGGTAAGTGGCTATGTAAATTAGTAATACCAGGGGGATTGCCAATGTGTTGCAGATTTTTATAAAGCCTAGAAGGCAACTGGCTCTCAAGTGCAACTGCCGGCACATACTAGTTGGATTATAGCTTTCCCAAGGGACCTTATGTGTTTTTGTGGCATAAAAAATATCCTAAATGCAATTCCAGGGTATCTAAATACAAAACGTTCAACCGTTACGGAGTTTGGAGGTAGCAGACATACACATACTCACACTCATACTCGAACATTCATATTTATAATATTAATGAGATAGTTCGATAAGGTAAGATTCCTAAGAATTAAGACTAATATTTATACCTTAAAAACACCTAACTGACAGATAATCCACCATCTAATCTAGTCGACCTAGTAGATTAGGTAGATTTGGAATTCTGAGGAAATATCCCTTGAATGCTTCAAGGAAGGGTTTTTCAAAATGCAACCTTAAGGAGATATTATAGAGAATCGCAGGTGAAACCATGGGGCCGAAAGCTGTTATACTGTATTATGTTTTTCTTTATTACATGTAGGTGTTGAATTTGGTATCGTGGAATGCTGTAACACCGAAATTGTTACTGCTGTAACATTGGAGTTAATAATAATAAATATCCTGGGCCATTCCTCATACTCGGCCATTTGATCCCAAACTAATCAGAGCTTGTACTATAGAAACCAGATAACTGATATACTATTTTTCTAGTTTGTAGACACCTGACATTTATAAATGTTGCCATATTATTTTGTTTGAAGTTTAATTATTTTACATGTTTACGTCATTTATTTTTATGTTGTTGGCAAGCTGAGTCCTCATTAGAATGGTTTGAAACTTACAAATTGTTGCAGTTAAGACACGTGACGTCATAAATAATTAAAAGTAAACATTTAAATATATTTTTTTAAATAAACCGAGTAATAACTAACTGTTATTTATAGTATTATGTAAACATTGTGCTTAATGATGGAAATATAATGCGTAGGTGGTGATATTCATATTTGGAACATCCTATATCAATATGAGGAGAATAGCTCAATAATAATATTTCATAACGTTTTCCAAAAACGAATTTCTAAATCTGAAAAATAAATTTTACAAACAACATGCAAAGCATTTTATTGTCATCCATCATCCTTTTAGCAACCCTTAAATAAAGCATGGACCACATCATCGCAGCGTCAAAAATGTCACGATGAAGATGAGCGTATCGCGGCCACGACTGTCGTCCCGCGCTACGCACGGAAAATAGCCGGAATATCGGCGCGCCGACGCCCGTTCAAAAATAGTACACGGGTGAACCAGTCCGCGCCCGCTCGCTGCATACAAATGTAGTCAGCCGTTCGGCGAACAACCCGCCTTATCAAATTTCCCTGCCCACACCCAGCCCACGCGCCGGACGCATCACTAGCGGGTAACGTGAGCGTCCCACCCCTGGCACGGACATGCGTTAGTGTGTTAGCACAGCCCTGCATTGTTAGGCGTGTTAAAACTTCACTTAATCCACCGCTGCGGCGACACCGAGAAGCACTGAGCGACACCCGAAGCATTAAATCGATTAATAAGCACTCATCACTTACACTGAGGAGTCACTGAACGTTAGATCACTGCTCACTTTTGGTTTGATCGTTCGCGAGTCACGAGTGGTACGGTAGCGCTCGCGAGCCGGCGCCAGCGCAACTGAACTGTTCCAAGCGGACCCTACTCGCCGCCCGACGCTCCAAAAATACCCCTCATTGTGTACACAATACTTATAATACCTAGGCTTTAGTATAAATCTCGGGAAACTTTATAAATAGTGTGGGTTCGATACGGCTAAGGTGCGGAACACTGCAGTTGGGATGCTATTAACCTAAATGATTATTTGACCTGGTTTAAGCCGATGATCAATATTGAGTGCAGGTGTGATTAAAGTCTATAGATTTTTTGAAAACGGGTTTTACAAAGATAAACAATCAAATAAAATGAAAACAATGAGGCTTAAATCAAATAACAGTAGGATTACCTATGGAAAATGCTTTCATTCGATTGCGCAATAAGTTATTATTATTACTTACTAAGCTCAAAAGCTCTATTATACAAAAGAATTTTCAAACATGAAGACTTCGAAATTCAAAAAATTCGTAACATTTTTTTAGCTAAAAGTATTAACTCAATCCAAAAAATGCTCAATGCTCATTAAAATGTTTTGTTAAACATCCAAGAATGAAAGTTGTTAAGCTTTACAAATTTAAGTCGATTAACTGATAAAAAAATAAATAATTTCATATTCTTTTCAACATTTAAATTTGTTTTTCAGTTCAAGAAAATGCAACAAAATTTATCAGTGACAATAAGTAAGCCTCCAAATTCACTGAAAATATTACATCCTATGGAATGAAAATACGCTACATGTTTAAAAAACTAATTAATTTGATTTAACAAAAGAACACATTCAAATTATAACCGTAGGAAGTTAGTTAAAAACCGCAAAGAAAACATTTTAGGCTGTAACGATGGCAGTAATCGACATCTCACTAGACTAATAGCGATCATATAATAGAAGTTATACTAGATCTCCAATCGAAACCGACGATAAGTGCGAATTTCTGTGTAATTTATTATCGCTCATAATAAAAAAAAGTCATCGGCCTGTTTTCTGTGCCAAATACAAGCGGATTTGCGAAATGTTACGCAATTCGGACTAATATTAACTGGAGATGTTATTTTTTTTAATAAGATTGGATGTTAAGTATCGGTGGGTGGGTCGTTTTCAGTATACTTTGCTAGAAAAAATGATATTAAATAATTATAAAATATCGAATGCATAAATCACGTTAATCCGTTGCTCTGTTGTTGTGTGGAAGAAAGACAAATCAAAATAATATAATATATATATATATATCTTGGTTCTAATTTTTCGTTCATGCCATTCGCAGTTGAAACCATAGGTCCATGGGGGTTCGAGGCTCGCCGATTTGCTCGGATTTTATCATCCAAGCTCATCGAGGCTTCGGGAGACCGACGGGCTGGGAGCTTTTTCCGCCAACGCATAAGCTTGGCCATCCAAAAAGGGAACGCTGCCAGCCTGTTGGGAACCTTGCCTATCGACAGCAGCGAGGGCTTTGAGGATGTTTTCTATATATCATAGTTTGTATTTTTTATTTTAATTGTAAATATGTAAATAAAAATCTGATTTAGTATTGTACCATTAAAAATAATACATGTATAAATAGTATGGAATCTGTCTATCTGTATATATAAAATGGTAAACTGAATGACTGTTGATATATCAACGCCCAGGCCATACCACTGGACCCAGAGACTTGAAATGCACATTATATATCTTATACAGTGTAAGCATCCACTAAGGATTTTTGGAAATTCAACGCCTAAGGGGCTAAAACGCGGGTGAAACCGCGGGGCGAATGGCTAGTCTATACTAATATTATAAAGCTGAAGAGTTTGTTTGTTTGAACGCGGTAATCTCAGGAGCTACTGGTTCGATTAGAAAAATTCTTTCAGTGTTGGATAGCCCATTTATCGAGGAAGGCTATAGGCTACTTTTAATTCCGGAAAAACACAAGATCCCTCGGAAACGCGGGTGAAACCGCGGGGCGGAAGCTAGTATAATATAATAATAGTGTAGCAATTAATAATAATAGACTTTTACGTAAAGTCAATATTTTATTCAAAGAAAACCTAAAATTTATATTTTAGAGTAGCTTGAAATGAATTCTATTACTCATGAAAATTAGGGTAAAACAACAGAAATCTCCACAGCTCTTAGAAATACAAAACTGTCCGTTTAGTTACACAACCACGGCTATACCTACGTTTCTACGTACCTACTAAGTTTCATTTGAAGCGATGATAGCTCAGTAGTGATGTCGGACGCCGTGACGAAGGTCGTGGGTTCGTATTCTACACTGAGTTTTAGGTGATGGAAAATATCGTGAGGAAGACAGCACGGTGGTTACTCGGGACTCCGGGTGTTTTCTCTTTGATGGCTTTTGTCGATGCGGCATTGTGAACAGTCAATACTTTTTTGTTATACGTATCTCTTTCAGTTACACAAAAAATATGCGACAGCTGTACGTTGTCCGTGCGTTCCAACAGTTGCAATTGAAATCCAATAGCATTCCTGGCTTCCTTTGTATTTTTTTTTCTAATTTGCGTCTATAATTAGGATAATATAATATGGCAAATTTAAAATTTAGTAATAAAACCGGCATGCAGAGTTTTTCTGGGCAAGCGTCCTACATCCTCGGGTTATCTTCGGGTCAGTCGATATAATAGACAAACGCAAGCCCATTTCACATTAAAAAATGCCTTTTAACCGACTTCAGAAAAAGGGGCGAGTCGCGAGCGTATGCAAACGGACCAATGTATAGAAGTGTATGCGTTACAAACAAACAAACAGAACGACAGATATTGATTAAGATACAAATCTTGGTGTAAATCCAACAAATTTGAATGACACAGCAATAAATATAAATCATAATAACACATAAACTAATGACATGTTACGCAGTGATGTAGTGTTTAACGCATCGATGATTTTATTCAATGTCGACTCATTTCCAAACGACCTGAATGCGAAGTAGGTCAAAGTATTCACACGTTGTGTTATTGTAAGAAACGAGAATACCTGCAGGTACTTCATGCAAGGGTAAAAAGATATACTAACGGAGAATACGATTCGTAGCCGCTTGTAGAAATTGATATTTAAACGATAAATAAAAAATGGTAATGTATACTTTCTCTCGTAATGCCATAAAAATTTAACATTGCTGTTGAATTTTGGTAAATCCATTCTTAAGAAGACTTTATTCCCGCAACGAATTTACAACAAATTTTGAGATACGAGTAATCTCTTAGAGCAGTGTTTCATATTTCAACTACTTTCCACAAACAAGTTACATAATATATTTGCAAAAAGCATTTACCGGTACAAACACGGTAGGTGTTTGGCGACAGATTATCAACTTCAGGGTTGTAGCCAGCCAGATGGGTACTACAAAGTACTTACCACCGTGTTATGGTTTCCTCACGATGATTTCTTTCACTGAAAGCTCAAACTCATTGGACGATTCGAATTCAAGATCTTCGTCGCGGGATCCGACGTCATTACGTCATTACGCCTTAAATCTATACTCTATACTAATATTATAAAGCTGAAGAGTTTGTTTGCTTGTTTGTTTGAACACGCTAATCTCAGGAGCTACTGCTTCGAAATGAAAAATTCTTTCAGTGTTGGATAGCCCATTTATCGAGGAACGCCCCGGGAAAACACAAGATTCCTCGGGAACGCGGGTGAAACCACGGGGCGGAAGCTAGTATGTTATAATTGTAGTACATAAATATAACTTACAGTGAATGTGTTACAATAGGCGGCCTTATCGCTAAGGCTGCGCGTCTACTTGCTGGGAATCGGAGTCTACGGAGCGGATTCCCTTGTAAAAATTGCCTATCGAGTTAGTTAGTGCTCCGATGCTGATCAAGTGGACGTACAGCTTAAAAGTGATCTCTACTAGCGATAGTAACTATTAGAAAATAAATATAGGTAAAAAATAAACATGAAACGTCGTTTGTAATATGATTAATAAGTTCTCAAAAAGAATAGGTATCCTTCTCATTCAAGACACAAAGTATTTGTGTCACTATGATTCATGCATGATGAAACCCTTTGGTTATTAATATGTCAACTAACTGTTCCCGGCGGTATCACCTACATTTTAATATTTATTTATATGTCAACGTATTAATTTCCAACCAAGAAGGATCAAAGTATTAAAATACCAGCCAAATGACAGAAAAGACGACGAAAAGACTAAATCATCTGTCACACATACTCTGTGTGTGTCACGTCAAAATTTCACAAGTAACTTAAAATTAATAAAAATAACAAAAAAATCGAACCATCATGTGAGACATCAAAATAAACTAAACTATGATAAGTGTCAGAGGATTACTTATTGTAATGTTGAGAAGCGCTTTCATTGTCGCCTTTCTTAGCATCCCGAGCCCTATCGTCGCCTTTTCTGGTCTCAAGAACTGGTCCAGGAAAGCACTTTACAATAAGATCGACCTCTGCACTCAATCCTGTTATAGTCAAATTATCCCTCACTTATACCTGAGCAATGCAAGGGCTGCACAAGATAAAGATGTCCTTAGACATCTTAACATCACCCATGTGCTCACAATTGAAGCACACCGGCTACCGAAAGTCACTTTCCTGGATTCCAATATTAACACCCTTTTCATTAGGGCCTATGACACTCCTCAAACCCATCTCCTGCCCTACTTCCCAATGGCAAACGCATTCATCGACGAAGGAATCCAAAAAGGGAATGTACTCGTGCACTGTCACTTCGGAGTGTCCAGATCTGCTACCCTCGTTATCGCTTATCTTATGGAAAAATATAAGTTGACCTTTCAACAGGCTTTCACGTATGTGAGACAGAGAAGGAGGTTCATCAACCCGAACTCTGGGTTTGTTGAGCAGTTGAGAGAATACCAGAGGTTGAACTATGACGTGAAAGGTTTCCATAGGTTCGAGGCTTATATGAACGTCAATGCAAGGAGGCATAAATATAAAATAGCATCTCTAGCAGCTGTCGTGGTGGGGGTCCTTGTGCCCATTGCTGTTCTAGCTGTATGAAATGTATGTGACAAGTTTAATAAATAAATCAGTGATAGTATTGTAGAAATAGAATAAAGTTTTCCATATTATAGTGCTTTTTATTTTTTTATTTCAGACCAGTATGATGCAACCTCTCTTATTAATGAGAAATTAACAAAGCACCCTGTCCAGTAAATTAAATGATAGAAGATAGACAAAGTATGTTAATCTGTTATTAATTTATTTAGAAACATTTTATAAATATTAGATAATATAAAATAAGAGTAAGAATAAATCCACACATCATATACCTATTTGGATGTAATTATTTTCACCTAATATTTTTATCAATCATAGTAGGTACCTAACAAAACTAAAAAATAAAGGATCTTGTGAGATTATAAAGTTAAACAAAAGTGTTATGAAAATTGTCAGAAACCCGGATGGCGAATAACACAAGCATATTTTTATTATGTTCAAAACATAAATTTATTTTTAAAGATATTTTCATTTTTAGGGTTCCGTACCCAAAGGGTAAAAACGGGACCCTATTACTAAGACTTCGCTGTCTGTCCGTCCTTCTGTCTGTCTCCAGGCTGTATCTCAAGAACCGCGATAGCTAGACTGTTGAAATTTTCTCAAATTATGTATTTCTGTTGCCGCTATAACAACAAATACTAAAAACAAAATAAAATAAATATTTAAGGGGGGCTCCCATACATACATAGTTACGCCAGTTAATAAAGACCTCTGAGTTGTATGGGCGCACATACAATTTAGAGGTCTAGCTTAATTCGCACAAACCTCAAATGAGGTAAACAAATAAAATTGTGCATTTCCCGTGGTGGACCAACGATGGACGAAGTTTGTACGGAACCTTCGGTGCGCGAGTCCAACTCGCACTTGGCTGGTTTTTAAATTTGAATAACTAGATGCTAAGAAATATTTGCCATCGAAAATACGCATTTCACTTCTTAGGATATGCAAAATTAATTCAAATCTCTTCATTTTAAATCGTTCGTGAAAATCGTACGTTTCTTGTGCCATTCATTTACAGCCATTACACAAAACAGTCTCGTTTCTTAATAAAATATGTTTTATTATTTTAAATGGTCTATCAATGTTTCCGGTTGCGTAAGTTATAAAATTATTATGAAATCTGTGTTATATTTAAATCATGTTCCGAACCTCACAAGATGCAGTTTTTTTTATTTATTTAAGTAGTTTATAGTACGTATAAAGTTAAATGTGTAAAGTTCAGGATGTTGGCCAGCTAAGGGGATGGATGAAAGACAATTTTTACTACAAGAGAGAGCCATGTCCACTACAAGAGGTGGATATACGGGACGAGGAAGACCAAAAAAGAGATGAAAGTATTGTATTGAAATATGATATGAGTAGGACAGAAGTGAATGCAGATATAACGGCGAGAAGAATTGAATGGAAGAAGAGTACATACTGCGCAGACGATAAATGAGGAACAGGACAGGAAAATGATGATGATTACTATACGACTGCAAGGAAGTGCTTTGTTTGGTCACTATCTATACATATAAGTATGTAGAACTATGTATTCCCTCGTGGCCCTCATCCTGGTATCTCAGAGAATCTAAGCCTCCCGCAAACCAGCCTGACACTGGAAGAGTTTAGAACACATCAAGAGGTGTTTTACGAAAAAAATCAACTTGAGGTTGGTAATCAGTCAGGTACAATAACCCTACCACCGTGCTATGGTTTTTTATGATGTTTCTTTCACCGAAAGCTCAAAGTCATTGTAGAATTGAAGCTCACGACCTTGTCAGGGCATTTGACTATCACTGAGGTTTCATCACCCTTTCTATGTATCTACCTTCATAATAGTGAATATTTAATAACTTTATTTGCCCCCTGTAGTATAAAAAATCATTATATTTATAATTCTAAATCTTTCTCTTCTTTGAGTTAAAATGAGTGTTGAAAGCTAACGCACCAAAACGTTGATTTTTGTGCCAAGTACATATTTTTGTTGTTCTCTCACTGACTATTAATTGGCAGTGTATTTCTGTCGAGCTAATAATAGGCCGGAGTTTTACATGCACAGGTGCTCGGCTTTAGTCAAGCTTTCGCGAGCCACGACTGATGCGATGATAATGATCATCATCGTCCAGAGCAAAGGCACTGTTTTTTTATTAGTAAAAACTATCATTTTCCAGATTATAGAATGTGTTTCTGTTAAATAACACGTGTGGTCACTTATAATGTATCTATAATTTAAAATACCATTGATTTTATAGTCATTATTTAGTAAGAATTTATTCAACTATTTGAGAGACTGCTTTGGTAAACTCATCATTTGACATTGGGAGTTATTTGGTAAAAAGTGGGTGTGTGGTGGGTGTGGATCGAGTTGCAAGGTGGCGCTGGATGAAGCTACTAAATACCTCGTTAAAACTAAAGAGGAACATACACTATTCAGGAGCGGACGTATGTAAAACTGAAAGTGCTTCAGCTTAATGTTACTTGAAGTTAATTATTAGATACACAAATATTCATTCGTCTTACCGCTGGCGTTTTGGTCAAGGAGAACATCACAAGAGACTGCATTCCTGAAAAGTAAACCATGAAACGTGATAACCTTCTTCTTTTTCAATCAAGTATATTATCAATCTATACTAATATTATAAAGAGGAAAGATTTGTATGTAAGTATGTTTGTAACGAATTGGCTCAAAAAGTACTGGATTGATTTTAAAAATTCATTCACCGTTAGAAAGCTACATCTTCACCGAGTAACATAGGCTATATTTTATCCCGGGAACGCGGGTGAAACCGCGTGGAAAAGCTAGTAATATATATTATGAGTAGCAATTTGGGACGTACATAAGTCCTGAACTGAATAAATGAGGTTTGACTTTGAATCCGTACTTATAGACTGTAGGAGTCACCGATTTTGTGAGAATACTGCAAAAATAGCTCCCTCAAGGAACATTTACAAGGCTCAGAAAGGTATGACATTTTTGTAGCATTTTAGAAAAGAATAGGTATGTATTTTGTATTGAAATAAGTTACTGCGCTAATTTTTGGCAAATGGTCAGCAGGTAAAAAGTGTATAGTTAAAAAAAATAAATGGCCTCGATCTTTCATTAGGCCTCAAGGCTTCAGTAAACAGAAGGTAAACAACAAAAATAATTAGCACCGGATGAAATGTATGACTAATAAAATTCCCTGTATTGCGAAAAAAAAATACTTTATTTAACTAGTTTTATATCCTAAAAAAAATACTTTTTCTCACTTTATCAGTTCCATTTGGATAATCAATTAAAAAGTTACCTTTGGCGAGAAATTATCGCTATTTATATCGCTATGTCTTTATTTTTTAGAACATGCAAAGATGGAGACTTTAACGGGTTTTTTTTATATTTAAATCTGTCTTTGTTCACAATCTCACTATGGTAAGTGATGGTATGCCGAAGCATAAGCACTCAAAGCCTAGAAGGAACTGGCTCTCTAGTGCAGCTTCCGGAACATATCGGTAGTGCTTGGGGATAGATTTCCCCCACGATGTTATTATTCAACGAAAGCTCAAGCTCATTGTTGGATTCGAACCCACTACCTTCGTCACGGTATTTAACGTCAATACCAATGAACTATCATCGTATTAAATTTGAAATTGATATATATAAGAGAACTTTTGGGATATTTTATCATTATTTTTGGATTAAACCAAATAATTAAAGTTAATGGATCTGTATATGGCTCTAGATGTCTAGTGGATAATAATAGTTACCGATAGAACTAATAAATTTAAAGAAATACTAGCTAGCACAAAATAATTATTACCCACTAGCTTCTGACCCGCGGTTTCCACCTGCGTACCTTATGTTTTCCCCGTGTCAAAAAGTACCCTATACGTTATTCCAGGTTATGATCTATCTATGTACGTATGTAAGTTTCATACAAATCCATTTAGCTGATTATGCGTGATTTAGGCCTGATTTTTCAATGGCTAGATAAACGATATCTGGCTGTTAATTTGAAATTAGAACAGTTTTTGTATGGACGGAGGGATAGCTTATCCGAGGTTTATCCAACCATTGAAAAATCGGCCCTAAGTCACAAACATCCGAGCAACTAATACTAATTTCACATTTATAAAATTAATAATAAAAGTACGATAGTTACTAACTGGCAAGGACAGATCCAGGATTTTTTTCTGGGAGGGGCACAAGGGGCAAAAATAATCAACAATATTTGTTAAAAATAAACTTAAAATGACTTGTTTAATAATGACAGTTTTTCTTTTATGTTTCCTGCTAAAGATGTCTAGCACTTCATTAGCGTTAATTTTTGTCACAATGTCTTGATGGATATGCATTAAAGCCAGTCCATTCAAATGCTCTTCTGTCATCCTGATGCGAAACAACTCTGATAATTTGATTTGCCTATAAGTGTACTGTGATGGAAACTCCACAACTGTCTGGGGAGGGCACGTGCCCCTGTGACCCCCCCACCCTAAATCCACCCTTGCTAACTGGCATCTTTACGAGAAACTGGTACAACTGGATAGAGAAACCCAAGATAAATTTCGTTTCACCAAAGAAATCCCTTAGGCTCACCTCTATCACATAAGAAATAAGATCGATTTTCATTAATTCCATGTTACTTCTTTGGTGAAAAAAACTGTAAGTTGTTAAAATCCTTCAAGAAATCGTAGTTCATAATAATATATTAAAGTAGGAACTTAACACTTACATGTTTTTTTTTTCATGTCAGAAGGCTGACAAGTAGCCCGCGTAGCCAATGCACATTAGCAATATTAGGCGATAATCAATATGATGCCGACCTTTATAAAGCGTAGGTAGTCAGCCAGGCGGATACTACAAAGTACCCTACCTCACATACGTTATTTTCCATCAACGAAAACTCAAGCTCATTTTAAGACTACCCACTTAACTAACATAAAAATGATTACAATGTAGCCTGAGATTTGTATTATGTGTCACAGGTTTGGAGAAATATTGGTATCTTTTCGAGTCGTATTATTATTCGGACAGAACTCGGCGCTTAAATATTGAATCAGGGTGGGTATATTTCCGACATAAAATGGTTTTTAAAGAGTCACAAGAAACGAGGTTTTAATAAAGGATCTTTTCCACCAATATTGCATGACACAATCTCTCATGGAGACCTATTTTATTGATGCTGTCTGCTGGCAACGTGGTCGGAAATAATTGTCTATTTTGATGCTTGTACGTGACGTAAGCCCATGGAATGTACACGGTGATTGCTATTTCTGGTTTCCAACTAAAATTCAAGAACGGCACTCTTGAATATTCTCGTTTTGTTACATTATTTTAATTAACGCTTTTGTGATTGTTGTGACCTTTTTCATATTGTCATCGGCAAATAGAAGTACAAAGAGATAATGAATATCAATTGAATTTTAATGTAGGTATTCTGACCTTGTTTATTTAATAAAATAAATATATACCAAGAATGACTTTTATACTTACATATAATAAATCTGTAGGTCGGTCTATACACTTTTTTTACTAACAATGGTTGTGGGTTATGTAGGATATCTAATAGGTATATAAAATTCTCATGTCACAGTGTTTGTCTGCAAACTCCTCCGAAGCTTTACCGATTCTTATGAAATTTTGTGTGTAGGTATATTCAGTAGGTTTGAGAATGGGTCGTAGGCAATTTTTTATACCTCTACGCGGGTGAAACAGGCTAATTTTATACAAGCTGAGTATTTTGAACAAGCCGAGTGAAAGGAAGAAATTATATGGATAATTTATAAAGCCTGCGCGAGCAAAGCTGCGGGCGAAAAGCTGGTTTACAATAAAATTAATAATCAAAATATTGTTTTTTCTAGTTTGGCAGTCAGTACCACCTTACTTATTTTACTTATTCATAAGCAGCTGTGAATGCTTAATACAAAAAAAAAACCGCCCAAATGCGAGTCGGACTCGCTAACGAACGATTCCGTACCATCCTTATCTAACTAATATTATAAAAGCAAAAGTGAGTTTGTTTGTTTATTTGTTACCTTTTCACGCTTAAACCGCTGAACCGATCGCGATGAAATTTGGCATGCAGATAGCCTATGGTACGGAGAAGAACATAGGCTACTTTTTATTCCGGGAAAACATAAGATCCCTCGGGTACGCGCGTAAAACCGCGGGGCGGAATCTAGTTATCTATAAAAACGGCAAAAAAATCATGTTTGTTGTATGGGAGCCCCCTTAAATATTTATTGTATTCTGTTTTTTTAGTATTTGTTATTATAGCGGCAATAGAAATACATCACCTGTGAAATTTTCAACTGTCTATCACACTCCATGATATACAGCCTGGTGACAGACGGACAGACAGACAGACGGACGGACAGCGGAGTCTTAGTAATATGGGGCCATTTTACCCTTTGGGTACGGAACCCTAAAAAGATAGTTCATTCAGACAAAACTCGAGATCCACCACTTTACGTAGTCCAAACAAAATGATTCCCACGAGAAAGCATCGCGTCCTTATGTGCAAAAGACAAATTCAAAGAAGACGAACTGAAGGACAACAGCGATGATGGGATGAGTCATCAACTAAAATAATACTCAATTAATTCATTATAAGAAATTTTATTTAATATTTTCACTAAAATATTGTCACAGGGTTGTTCACAATTATTCTGTATCTTTTACAAACAGTAAAAACAATAATTTATTTAAAAACATACATTATTCTTGATTCTATTACAATTATCTTGTGCGTCGACGGGTTATTTAAATAAAAAAGAATTAACAATTACTTAATACTAGTAATCTCATAATATTTTTAAGCTAGGAGATTCGATGTCATCTAAACAAAGAAAAATATATTGCATTAAGTAAATTACATGCTAATCAAAATAATGTAAGTGATATTAATTCTAAAATTCAACAAATATGTAAAAATTCTAGAAAAAATGCGCCTATTTTGTACAATTTCCATGTATCTACCTAATAATCTCAAAGATCACTTTACACTGAACTCTTCATTTAGTTTTTCAATACAATAGCAGATCTCTACAGTTTATAAACATTAACAATAGTAAAATGTAATCTTATATATTTAATAAAAAGGCACTGATACCTTGTTAATAAAACACAAGTGTATGTCTGTACAATCATTTTTATGTACATGTTTATGGGAATTCTAAAACATCCTATATAACACTTTTATGTATAAATGCATTAAAAAGGTCCGCTTAATTGTACTTAACTACTTGGAAGACTATCAAGAGATATGTACAAATAACTCGCTACAAATTCCATGTCTTTTTTTAACAAACTAATGTATGTGTACTTTAAAATTTCGTTAGTAAACCTTACGTTTAAATTTTTAAAATTAATCAGTCTCCATGAGAGAATATAACAACCTTTGTTTTCTGCACCATTGAACATACATTTAGAAATATTTTCATAAAAACATGTAAATTCTTAAAACTATTGGATCCTCTGGAGGTATTGATTTTCTGCATAAAACGAAGACAGTGATGTCTGAAGGTCGTTCACAACCATGTTATCACCGCCTTGTAACGGATGGGTACTACTTGACACCATTTCTGAACTCTTCCAGTTCTCACAATTCTCCACATACTCCAAAGTTCTCTGATAAGTATCTTGTCTCATTGTATTATTACTATTATTTTGATTCTTCTTTCGCCCATTTGTAGCTTCTATTTGGGACTGCGATATGTCCCATACCTGGACCTCACTAGGTTGATTATTCTGGCTCCTCAAACTATTCATACTGCAGTCTGTTTGTTCGTTTCCCTTCATTTGATTACAGTTTATTAATGGTCTAGTCCCGTTCATTGGCTTCTGACTTCCAGTTGACATATTTACAGAATTCTGACCAGATTTCTGCATGTTATGTTTGTTGAACTGATTTCCTGGATAGTCCCATTGGTTATATGGTCTTTGATGATTGTAATACTGGTTATTGTTCATCATGGCTTGATTGTATTGATGGTTATTCTTCGGTGGTGGAGGCCCCATAACGTTTGCTGCGTTCACCACAGCGTTATATGGAGGCGGTTGTGGGTACTGCATATTATTTTGGTTGAACTGTGGGTTTTGCATTTGAGAACATTGATTCTGTTGATCGCAGTAGTTGTTCATTGCCCCTCGAGACATATTACCGCTATTGTCAACACTCATCACTGAAGACCTGGACATCTGCAATGGATGCATTTGGTTACTTTGGTTTGGATAGCTGACAGGTTGTGGGTAGCCCATCATCTGGTTATTATAAACCATGTTCTGATTTTGAGGAGGATGCATCATTTGATTTTGGTTGTACTGCTGCATCATTTGATATTGTTGCATGTTCTGGTTTCTTGCAACATTCTGTTGATTTTGTTGATTTTGGACTGGGTATGTAGGAGGCTGGTTGTAATTTTGATTGTGGTATTGTGGTGCCATGTTATTTCTATTAGGCATCTTTTGATTGCAATTCTGACGGTTCATGTAATTCGGTGCATTCATTTGAGGCGCTTGATTCATGTTCATGTTTATTATTTGGTTCTGATTCGGCACTGACCCATTCATTGATATGTTGGGCATATTCTGCATCATAGGGCTGGTCATGCCTTGTGCCATTGGGCTTTGGAGACCTGGATGCATCGGACTTGGCATGCCATGGCTCATTGGACTGGCAATATTATGCGCCATTGGGCTCGCCATGTTCACCAGTGGACTGGCCATGTTCTGAGACATGGGACTGCCCATGTTGTTATGACGTGGACTCATCATTATTTGATTGGGCATCTGCGGGCTCATTAAACTCGGCATGCTTTGTGGGCTCATTGCGTTATGTTGGGGAGACGTAACACTCATGACACTTTGTGGGCTCATGACGTTGTAAATACTCGGTGGGCTCATTACATTATGCGGTATATGGTGTGGACTCATAACACTCTGTGGACTCATCGCACTGTGAGGTAAACTTTGAGGACTGAGCATACTGTGTGCAAAATTTTGTGGACTTAGCATATTTTGTGACGTCATAACTACTGTTTTGGGACTCATCGGGTTCTGTTTCTGAGGTAGAGGATTGTTGACTCTCATTCTGTTAGATTGTTCAGTTTGATTAGCTGCCATTGTTTGTAATGATTGCAAAGGATTTGTTGCTACATTGCTTGTTGGAGGTTTTGTATATTCTTTTTCACATTTTTCATTATTGACTTCAGAGATGACTTGCTCCTGCTGAGGAATCTTGTCATCAGGAGATTTGGTAGCTAGCAGTGATCCACTATTCCCTGACATGCTAACGTCTAACGATCTTAAATCGACTGGAATATCACTTATATTGAGATCACTTCCTATGGCACCTAGGTTTTTGAGAAGAGAATCGTCACTGGTGGCTACGTCACTGATTTTGTCACTGGAATTGTTTGTGTTCTGTACACTGGTTGTATTGTCTTTGGTAGTATTGTCTTTATCTTTGTTGGTCACATCCGGGTCCGGTTGATTGGTGGTGTCGGTCTTAACTGGTGTTACCGTTTCGGTTGCCAATATTGATTGGTTAAGATATTGCATCATTTCGTCTGGTATTACCAGCTTGTTCTCCACCATTTCTCCTTCGGCAACCTGAGAGTTAAGAACAGTATTATGAATATTAGACTTTTATGTTTTTTACTTGATTCCGGCCGTGATTTACCAACGTTTTCAAGGGAAATAAAAAGTATACTACTAATCAAGTTCTATTCAAATCAAAAAGATGTTAGTAGGATAAAATTATAAATATTTGTTTAAAATTAAATTTTTCAAAAAACAATATTTTCACTGCTCGCAACTACACTACTAAAAATAAAACTGAGACAAATATAATTTATCACATAGAATTAGAGAGATATGTTACCTGTTCAAGATTGACCTCCTGGTTGGGATGATGGACCTGTGCTGTGACGACGACAGTATTGATGGAGTTGGAGCGGGACTCCTTATACGTCACCGTGTCTTGGTCGTCCTCGGTCTTGAAGGGGAAGGCGTCGCCCTGGAATAAATTAAATTTGTAAGCTAATAAGAATCCAGTAAAATGATGTGGCATGGCATTTAGTTTTTCAAGTTGTAATGTTATATAATCTGGTGGAAAAATTACTATGTACATTTTTTCTTGTGGTTCAATGGTTAGGCATAACAGTCCTTAGGCATAGAATCTACGTCACAGTTCTAGTACGAATTAAGCATAAAAAACTGTCTATATATAAATATAAATCATCTGTTTCAGCCTTTTATCTAACTGACATAGGATTTCTTTCCATAGGTTTCATAGAGACGAAGACACAAAAGAAAGGCAGCTTACCGCATCATCAGTGCCGCAAGGGTACGGTTGGTAGCTCTGTGTCTGATCGCTCAAATTGGACTGCTCCGACAATCTCCTCGCTTCTTCCTTCACTTGCACGTTAGGGTCCAGTTCTAAAGCCAGCTCCTCAACTCTGACTTCAGAACAGGTCACTCCTCGGAGTAGAACAGCCTGGATAAAGAATTAAATATGAAATTTCGGATTCGAGCCAAAAACATGTTGAAAATCCTGCTAAAGTAAAAAAAAATACCTGATTTCCCTGAGAAGTTCTAACAGCTTGGACAGCGGCGAGGGCCGATGATGGAGCCGGCGCATATCCCACGCATGATACTTGACTAGATCTGCAAATATAATTGAAATTTTAAATTCAATTCACTCCAAAGGTAAATATCACAAATAAAAGGCTTTCAAAATTTATCGAGGAAGTTTATGACCATTGATCCAACTCAAGTCTACGGTCATGATTCCATGGACGATGTTTTTGTAGGAGATGCATGATGACCTGTCCTTTTATTCCCTATAGATATTTAGTAACGATAGTGTTCATACCTTCGACTGCTATCAGGTGACAGCTGGTCATAGACGGCGGCGTGTGGCGCGAGACGCTGCGGGGCGCCCGCCACCGACACCGCCGCCGTCACCGCACCCGACACTACCGACGCCTGACTACTCTTGCGGGAGATGTCTGATGACCTGGTACCATGATTACTGGTTAGGAAGATCAACAATGTGAACTTTGCTTGAAAATAACACTTAAGTAAAGATGTAGAAGCCACCTGAGACTAGCTTAAGCCTCCTAGTCCAGTAAAAAAGAATTGTATTTGTACTACTGCACGATAATTATTATATGTAGTTATTTTTATGGCTTAGGATGATCAAATATTCAATGTAACAGCAGAATTTTTAGTTCATTGACTTTTTTATTTATATTTTATAGACGGTAAAAAATAAACAAAAACTTACCTGGCACTATACAAACTACTGCCAGATGATATGCCAGAATCCCGCCTTGTGTTAGGAGCTCCAGTCTTCAACTCAACACCGACATTTGTGTTTCCTAGCTCTGTTCGTCCGGGCATACCACCTTGTAACAAACATATAATATTTATTTCATAAAATTAGAATTAGGTTCTTGGTGGATCCATCTCAGAGGTGGCAACAGTACTCCATGCACGACCGGACTTGTATAGTTGCAGTAACTGCTCCGGCGTGTGGTACTGCTTAACCTTAAAGAGGATCCCAAGTTTGTCTGTTTGTTTGTTTTCAGACCCTCCAGTGAAGAGACTCATCTTCAAAGAGAAATCATGGTTAAATGTTTGAACTTGGCCTTAAACGTGGTCTCTGATTGTTTGTTTGTACCTCAATCAGAGAGTCTGAAAAGTATCGCTCCGAAATAGGGCTGTCATCTGCATACACAAAGATACCGGGCCTTAGAAGATCGCTGATATTCAGCAGGAATAGAGTTGCGGAGAGAACTGATCCCTGAGGGACATCGCCATTTTTTTACGTAATGGTTGCGACTAAACGTGCTATTACATAAGGTTTATTTTTGCTTTACACAATCTATTGTTGAGTCTTGAGTTTTGATTTTATAATATACCTCTGAACTGTATTTTCTAAGACTAAAATACAAAAAAAAAACTAACTCACCACCACCCATATCACCAATATGGCCTGGAGGCATCAATCTCCCCACTCCCATCTTGTTGCCGAACCGCGGGTTGTGATGGTGAGCCCGAGGCTCACCGATGGCCACCATCGCTCGTAACATCAGCGGTAGTTGTCCTACTTCTCCGACCACTTCTTGTTCCACCTGTAAATAGGAATATGGTAAGTTATGATGATTCTAGCTGAGTTTGAATTTATGTATGACCAATGATAAAATAGAATCAACGTGAAGATCTTCATATATGATGACTTACCTCTCCATCCAGTCGGAAATAAGATGCACCATTTTCGTCACCAAACCCACCGAGAACAGAGCCGCCAAAGTCCAGATCTCCACCACATTGAGCAGACAGCTGGGATAAATTAATTAATTGTCATTATTTTGACTAGGTATATAAATAAATTTTTCGGTCAAAAAGTGGTCGATTCGTAAAGTCAATATATTTTAGAAAAGCGGAGTAATAGAAACATCAAATTGAGTATATTCGATAGAAGTGCCAAAATTAAAGCGTTAAAATTTGTATCAGTTAAAGCCAACAGGTCCTCCAGGTCTGTGAGCCATTAATGACGTGGTTGGTAGCCGACGCGACCGGCGACCGGCGACCGGCGACCAGCGTGTCAGTCAGTTCTGTTACCTGATGAGCGGCATGCAGCGCGTGCGGCGGCGAGGCGGGGCTCTCGCTCTTGACGGAGGCCGAGGAGGTGTGTCCGCGCAGCGCGGCCGCGCCGCCGCCGCCCGCGCACCCCGCGCCGCCCGCGCCGCCCGCGCCGCCCTCCGACGAGCGCGGCGACGAGCCCGCGCCGCCGCCCCCGGACTCTGCCGAGTCTTCCCCGCGACTGCATCCTGGGGAATTAGAGGAACATTGGTAAAGACTGCCAGCTAGTGACTCGACCCTTTGGCGAGATCTCTAACTGTAGAAAGCGTCGGGAACGAGTCAGAATAATAAAACAGAATTTTGGGAAAGGGTCTTAAGAAACCTGTAGAAGTTCATGCAGAATATATTTCACCTAAAGAACCAATAAAAAAACATAGGACTGTGGGTATCTAGTTGTACCTTTATGCTTTTTACTGGCATAGAACTCGGCACCGTGTACGGTCTTCACGTGCTTTCGAAGAGATGATGGATCCGTATATCGCTTCGTGCATCCAGGAGCTTTACAAACGTATGGTTTCTGGAAACAGCATAACACACATTTATTACATACATTAATGGTCATATCATTGACAGAAAATTAATGATTAACGATCTTAACCAAATTTGCCTTCATAAAATGACAAACCTTAATCATGCAGCAAGTATCATAAAATGTACTTTACGTCATCCTTTATTATTTAATGAACTGGTGTCTTCATATTATTAAAATCACTCTGGGCCGAGTGAAGCCAAAACCGAGTATGTCACACGCTTACTCAGAAGATGTCTAAGCACTTTAACCTTGAAGGTGTCCAAATTATAGGTGTCAGGAAACGTAGACGCTGAGTTGGAATATACGGAATGTCGACAACCGGGTACTTTCCCGGCATCTTACAGTTCGATGGAATCATCAATAATTCTTGTCAAAAATATATTCTATAAAAGATTGACAGGCAAGCAACCTTTCGCCAATGAGCCAGATTTTTGAGTTTTACGCATCCAGCTGGTACTTAGCGGATACTTGACCCTATCAAAAGCTTTGGAGATATCAAGGGATACTTATACTGCAAGTACTTCCCCGTATCTCTCAATAACTTTGCTCCATAGAGGAAAAAAAAATGAAAAAGAAGTGTAATTTAAGTGTTCTATAAAGTCTTGTATACACACCTCATTACTATGTGTTCTGTTCTGATGCTTAGCACGATCACTAGCATTGGAGAATGCTTTGGCGCAGCCAGGATACTCGCAGGTGTAGGGTTTCTCTCCAGTGTGACTGCGGAGATGAGTCTTCAAGTTCTCCAATCGGGAGTATGCTTTACAGCAACCTTCAAACTGGAACGAGATAATTTGTGTTAGTTACGTGGATAAAATTGGACGGGCTTAATCAAACAGTAGCAACTTTTAACAAAACTTAGAACCATTCAAATCAACATGAAAGTTTTCTTACAAGTCATTATCAATTCTTCAAAATTCCTCTTTTTCGTAGAATCCCAACCGTTTCAAATAAATCATTAATACTTACGGTACACTTATGAGGTTTTTCTCCAGTATGTCGTCGCATATGCACAACAAGCATGTATTGGGCCTTAAACGGTTTCTCGTCTCTTGAACAGCCGACCCAGCGGCAGACAAAGGCTTTTTTACTTGCGTGGATATGGTCCGTGTTTATGTGTTTCACCAGGTCGTCCTGAGTCGGGAACTCTAGTTTGCAGTCTACCTGGAAAGAGATGAGTTTATTTATAAAATTTATATATATGAAAATAACTACTACGTTGACATATTATACTTAGACCGGAGCTGCTGGACCAGCTTTAACGTAAATATATTTGTATGGTCATTGGTTAATTGATTCAACATAACATTCAGGTGCCATGTATTTCTCGTAAAAATTTTGGAATAAGTGTACAAATTAATACGATTCTGTCTCAAAGAAAAGAGAGACTTATAATATATCCTCAGCCGTGGATATATTATAAAGTTAACGATGAAATAAACGGATATAAAATAATAGCAAATGTGTCAGGAAAGTTCAAAGATTTCACATACCCAATGACAATTAGTTTCAATAAAATCCCCTGGCTCGTCCTTGGAATCCAGCCCATCGTGGACGGTGCTCTCAGCAGCAGCTGACAGCGGCTTGTTGCTGTGATGAATCTCACGGTGGGACATCAGGCTTTGTGGGGACTTCCTCTGCGTCATTCCAGATGCGCTGTTGGGTGATATTGATATTAGTATATTTATCTACCTAAAGTGATTTGTGGACTGCCGGGTAGATTTGGAAGACATGTAGTTGCCATTTGATTTGGGATGCATTAAGCTTCGCTGCTTGCCTGTTCATAGCTAAAAAGAGACATAAAATATGCTTGTCCCAAAAATATAGTCCAGGAAAGTATGATTATCAACATTTATTTTGAAACCTTGGAATGATTATCATCTGGTACTATTGAGGTCGCAATGTAATTTTAACCTAAAATATTTTTAGAATTGTAGTCTAACCTATCAGCCTCCATGATACTGGTGACTTCTTGTTGCTGCGGAGGTTGTTGTAGATGTTGGGGTGGTGTGCCGTCCAGCCCCAGGCCTGGTCTGACGTCCACCGGCGCACCCATTAGGAGCTGGGTCGGTGATGATATGTGAGATCTGAGGGTAGAATGAAAACATGACATAAATAAATAAATAATAATAATAAATAAGGTGGACCGCCTACTTGCTTGTCAGCCTTCTTCTGACATAAAATAAGAATTTTCTGCTTCACATATTTCAGAAGTTTTTACCGATCTCAATAGTGAGATCATTGGTTATATTATGGCAAAGCATGAAGTCATCGTGTTTTGAGTTATCACGAATAATATTATCCTACATTTGAAATAAACTCAACTCACCTATGAATCCCGGCGACTAGATGAGCATGAGCGGCATGATGCGCAGCTGCAGCGGCTGCTTGCTGGTGCGCGGGGTCCAGCAGCACCCCACCGGCCAACACTCCACTGCCACCCACCACGCTACCCCGAGCCAGCAGTTGCTGTGCGAGGGATGCGTGGGACAGAGATAGGGCGGGAGATATCGCTCCTGGAAGGTAAAATTTTATGTAAGTTGTAAGTTTTAACTTTAGGTGATTGATCAATTAATGTTTTAAAGTGGTAAATTGGTAATATAATCAATTAGATAATAAAAAAAATGTAGATAATTAAGTAAAGTGACTATTAAAACGTTTGGTTACAAGTGCATAAACGGATTTGAATGAAACATGGTACATAGAGGGATTATGATCCCTGGAATAACATACATCATACATTTTACCACAGGAAAAATTAAGATTGGGATTGAAAATAAGCCATTTGAAAAGAACACAAATATTTATTTCCTTAAACAGTTTTTCCGACATTCATTTTATCACGTCCTAAATCAGACAACCTTCGGAAATATATCCATCATTCCTCAAAAAATTCGATGACGGTCTGCCCAATTGTTATCGAACCTTAAAATTTTACCCGTTTAATTCATATCATTTACAACAACTTAGCATTTAGCTAGAATCTGGTTAATGCATGTATGGTAACACGAGCCACCTATGCATGTGTTAAGTGCAACTCTATGGATATTCATCAGCTGGATCGTGTTCAGCGTGACCAGACATTGCTCACACATAGCGGTACCTAAGTGGCGCGAGAATTTCCACGCGAGCGTAACTAAATTAAATGTCAAACTGATTTTGTCGCCATTTGACATTCCACGAGAAGGTATTTTGCAGTCAACTAAGCTGGTATCAGCCTCATGTTACTACAAGTTTATTTTACGCATATACTTGTACGTATATACAAGTTTATTATTCCAAGAAGACGAAGAACTACGTCAGAATTTTCTGTATGTATTGCATTTTGAGAAATCCATACACATATAGTGATACCTAATAATGGGTATCATCAGGTTGTTGATAACGATAACATATGATTGGACTCGATTGTATACATCCTTATCATAATCATCACCTTTCCATCCAGCCAAATGTATGTCTTTCTTTGCTGGTATATTCTCAGTGCATTTTGGAAATTAATCTTAGAGACTCCTTAAATCTATGTCATCAAATAGCTTTCCAAACTTACCAGCACTAAGATGCCCATAGCTCCCAGTAGAAGCAGCTGACGGTGCTCTAACAGCCAAACTGGCAGGTGATGCCCTGATAACAGCAGCAAGGTCTAGGGACTCGGCAGAGTAAGGGCTCCAGGAAACCGCCCTTTTGCGGTTGGCGGAGGCACCTATAGCACCGCCTGATAGCCTAAGGCGGGTTGGTGAAGCTATTCTTGATCCTAAAGATAAACGTGAAGATTTTAGTTGATTTGTTTTATTGATAATACAGTGTGATGTGTTGCCAGTAATTAAAAAGGTCGACCACGATTTGATTTGTTGAAATTTGGAATAATATTCTAAGAAAGCCAACGACAAGTGCCTCTGGAAATCGGGTAAAATTGCAAGGCAAAAGTTGCGTACCTAAGTGTAGTAATATTCTTGACTCTAGTAGTTAAAGAGGTTTTCCTCAGCACTTAATATAATAAAAGCTGGTCATAATAATAATGATATGATGGAACATTGCTGGTAACTAATTCTAACAGTGATTTATGAGAATGTTTGTAACCTTCTAAGCTAAGCTGGAAATCCTGGCTGGCGAGCGTACTGCCAGCGTGCAGCTCCGGATGTAGACTCCTCGCCGCAGTGAAGTACTCCAAGCCTGCAACAACAACACAAACACATTAAATTCAACGCGAATCTGTATGAATAACACACCATTAACATTCAACGCCTTGTCCCTTATGATTGGCTTTATATATCATAAATATAAATAATGAAAATAATATTTTATTTCAGACTATACTTTAGTATCTAAGCATATATTTTGGAGTATCAAAATAACTGGACTCGCTCCTGAGGTACTGATGCATTTTGCGACATCTAGTATCTCAGAAGCGGGCCGTCCAGACGATTAGCAACTTCATTCAGGAGGCTGTTCCGGCTGCTCCGCACTCGATGTGCAACCGAGATATAAAGATACAATTTTAAGGATTCTTAAACTGAAAACTGTTGTGGTATTCTTGAAATGATAACTGTTAACTTGAAGCCTCAAGAAAGCTTTGCCTGTTATGATAGTAACATGGACCAGAGAGATTTTATAAGTATTCTTGAAAGTTGATTTTATAAGCTAACACCAAGGTGACTGCACCGAAGCTCATAACTGACCATACCACAACAATCTAAAGTTACTAGGCTCCTTCCACTTGTGGTACGTGTAATGTATTTGTGTTATGGTAAAAAATGGTAGGTGGACAATTTAAAAAAATCAACTCTCTTAATAACAGGACTAATTAAATATGTCAGGACTAATTATATGGGAAATAATGATTCATATTAGGAACAAATCCATAAATGATAAATCATGTCTTAAACTAAATCTGCTCTTTGCTCATAAAAATGTCCAAACATAATATCATTAATAAGCACACTAATGTCTTAATCATAGCCAATTCAATTTACATGAAAATCTTTTTAAGGTGCACAAATCAAGTTTTGCGTTAGTCACCCTAGCCTTTAATAATCGCAGATTGAGTTGTCAACATGTTGGGACCAGTTTGTATATAAAACGGCCACTTAACACGGCTCTTGTGATTAATAATAACCTGTGGTGTCTTTAACGAGCTTATACACGGGAAGCAATCTTGGGTTTACTAAATTTGGATATGTTTAAATATTCCGCGAAGTTGTTACTTTGTGGGGAGGAAGTAGCCTTAAATAGTGGAATGGTTAAGAAATAGATTTACGAGGCTTTTTCTAGACTTTGTTGGACATTATACCTTTGAGATTTTGAAGGTGGATGATTCAAATACCTATATAAAAGCTGAAGTAAATGATCGTGATTCCAATATACACAGATATTAAACGTATTTTTTAAATTATAACTATTAATGTATGTCATAGTGATTAATCTATCATATAATATAAAAATATTAATCTCGACTAAATATCGACCTATACTTTACTTTTAAATGTTATAGATAATCACATTAATTACATTAATTAAGGCGATCTCTCAACGCAAGGGCGTAATCATGAGCCACAATTTTTTATAATAATCACATCTCATACGTACGAAAACAAACACGACGCGGGTCTAAATAAAACATGACCAAAACAACATAAAAACGATTTGATTTGTTGAACGCGCGCCTTTGCCGGTGTTCCAAACTCGCCGTTTTACCTCGAAATAATAGGGTGATGCAGAAGGCGTGAGAGACCACCAATTTGGCAGACATTCGACCAAACGAGAATCCCAAAACACTAAAATAACCTATGTGGTCCGCTTTTGACGTGCCGCTATTCGGCTCCTAAAATTTTTATGTCTTCATCCACGACCGCGGATGGAAATATATTCGTATATCTTCAAACAAGAACAAAAACTTATCATCGATCGAATTTGAGTCCAATCGAGTCCGCTCCGGATTCCATTAGCTCGTGATGGTCACCCTGACGACATTCGAATAACCGCATGCAAAAAACGCATACGAAAACTGTCCTTATGTTCTTGATGAATAAGTGAATATTGCACGGATGGTTGATTCGATTGAGTCGGTTTTTGCTTGTATTATCGAGTATGATGTATTAATTTTTATGTGACTCGATTGGGCGTAAAATTAGTATCGATGGTCGACATCTAGTGAGTTCGCGGTCACGTTTTGCGTTAAAATATGAATGTCAAATGTCTTTGTTGGGGCGGCGGCTTTGGACGTTCCGCTCGTAGTGACTTTGTAGCTGCGTATACTAATGAGACGGCTGTAAATTATGAGTTTAGCCGTTGTTCCAGTGTGCGGCGAGATGAAGGTGTTGCGTCGTGAATGTGTAATGTCCGCGTAGGTATTTTTTACGGCTTTACCTTTTTAAAAGTGATAAAAAATGAATTAAGATTATCTGTCCATCTATCCACTTAATTATTATATTTCGGATCGGCCATTTATTATTAGTGTTATTTTACTTTTATTTATATGCAAGGAACTAGCCTCTATTGATAATAATTATAGTACAATTTAAATAGACTTCTAAACTCCTGATTTCTACTTAGTATCTCAAGTACAAGTCTAAACACCGATTTCTCTAAATCAAGTCTTGGGAAATAGAACTACCTAATGTTTTATTTATTTAAAATACAAAATGCATACATTCCTTTTTCACACACCACAGTCATCCTTTTTAACACAACCAGACCTCAAATGAATCTTTCAATCAAGCGAAACTCCATCAAAATTAAATGACGGGGTATCTTTATCATGTTTTTTTGTTGGTTTCTTAGAAGCAGGCTCCAGACCAGCTACCTGGCCTCACACTCTTTTATCACCAGTGATTACAGTATAAAAACCTTGTTAGTAATCAGCTTGTGTTTTTTGCAGTGTCCTAACTTAAAAGTAACTAATCGTTTTATGACATGTGATGGTTTAATAGGTGTTTGTTTTTTCTGTGAATTTTGACGCCATATACATTGGTATCTTCGTTTTGACTTTTTGTAACTACACATTTATTTCCTTAATAATAGAATGGTTTTAAACTGTATAAACTGACGCCTTTGCTTTTGTAACAAACCTTGAATAATGTCTGTCATTAAAAATACTTGCAGAATTTACTGATCTTCTTAGAAGCAATCTTCAAAACTAACTAGCAAAGCGAAGTTAGACTTTTCATAAGTAGTAAAGTAAATAAACGTATTTAGACGAAGACTACAAATTGAGATAAGTTACTATAATAATGTGGTTGCAGCACATCTATGAACATCTGGCACAAAGAATGAAGTATATAAAGGACTAGGAAAAACAACCAAATGATATATGGGGTGACTCGAGTATTTGCTTCTTTCAAGTACAGTTTTGAAATGTACATTCTTCGATTATTCCTACATCTATATGAACATATTATTAGTTATTTTTTTCTACTTAGCTTCTATATTATTCACCTAAATCCCCGAGGCATAGCTTAGGTCGATTAAACGATATAATCGTCCTTATGGATCCATCAAAATGTCTCAATCTTTAGAAAAAAAAATATAATGTGACGCATACATCGCTTTAACAACTCGAAATTATATTCTTAACAGCATAATTACAGGTCGTAGGATCTAGTTACATTTGTCTCTTTCACTCTTATATTGTGTTTTATCGCCGGCTCTCTCTAATGAACCTTTCGGTCTTTTGCGAGATGATCGTTGATGATTTATTCATGAGTCTTGGATGGAATTATCTCTATCAGACTTTTTGTCTTGGGAACGATTTTAAACTGTGATTTGAACTACTGGGTTTTAACAAAGTATGTTATTATTTATAGATACCATGTATGTGTTCATGTAAAACTTGGTTTTCTGTAAATATTTTTATCGATACTATCCCCCTTACGAGGTGGTTTAAACCAATTGTAATACAAACAAGGTTTTAAATATATCCGTCACTTTCTAACGTCATATAATAAAAAGAAACGGGACTATCTTGAAGTCTGGGATATACAAGACCAGCCTTAAATCATCTCACGTAATGAGGCCATCTAGGTTTAACTAATAAAACGTCTGTTGATACGGACAAATAGAAGTAAACATTGAGTAATTTTATAATCACTTTTTATGTATTTTCTATTGATCAAACATATAACAGGTACACTATTCCTTATTTACGAGAACCTATAATATTATAAACATGCCCAATATGTATGCGTTCTAGGTTTTATTTAGGTCAGCAACACATTGGAAATCCCCTAGGTATTTGCTAATGTCCATAAGCGACGACAGTAGCCTCAGCCTACATATTTTTGTTTGTCATTATCAACATTAGGTAGGAGCAATTTTTGCATTTAAAAAAAATCCCTTTAGGTAGGTACCTACACTAATCGTCTTCTAAATAATAAAGTGATAATTGGACATACCAGCAATTCCAATCAATAATGACGAACTCACTAATTATAGAAGTCATAATATTAGGCGTGAATACAACCACACATTATTGACACTTAATCACATAAGACGCCGTTCATCATAGGGCTCAAGTTACATTGGTGTTCGAAAGAGATGACATTGATAGAAAGAGATGGCAAATCGGAAGAAATTCGAAACCACAAAGCTGCACACATGCCCTTCCGGTTGTAGAGTTAATTACTCGTGAAGGGAGCTTTTTAATTAATGTGAGAAATATAAATAGATTTCGGTTTTTGTTTGTCAAATAATTGCTTTATTACATGGTTTAGTACTTTAGAAAGAAATTGTTACTTGTAAGGTTAAAAGAAACCTACAGAAACAGTATTATTCACTAAAAATGGGCCAGTTATGGGAAACAATGACCCTAACGTTTTTATTAACCATCACCGTCATCAACGGGTTCTTCATCGTCACACAGAGTAGGGTATAGGGTATAGGGATAAGAGCTTTGCTTTTTCTATTTTACCATCTAGTATTACCAATTCTTACCGGTTTCGGACAGTGATAGATACGTTAGGATTACAAGTGCATTCTTACGACCTTAAAAACTGAATAAAGAGCTTTAAATATTAATTTTTTTCTGATCTCTAATAATTTTCACATAGGTTCTTGTTCCACCCATCTATATACAAACTATAGCAAGCGATGCTTAACCTCAATTATAAGTTATATGCAGACAAACGTCCAACAGAAGATATTTGTTACTCTGTAGCCTGAATCCCCTGTAGGTATAAAGATTTAAATAATTCTTTCACATTATTAAAGTACCCACAAATAAATCGTCGGTGACATGTCCTGAAGGCAATTTATGAGTCCCGAACTGTCCCCAAATGTGATTTATTTATAAAGGAGACGAAACGGTTCCTCGTTATACCTTTATGCATTTTTGTTATGCGTTGTTAACATTATTTTACGTCTTCATTTTTAGCACTTTGTGGAAGTCAACACTTTACATCTAATTTCGTTACTATTTAGTACTGATGACCTGCAGAACATACCATGAGTAGATTGGTGCAAAAATGGCACATATTGGGCATGCCTTTTTCCAGCAGTCTGATGACTGATGATGAAATGGTGATGATTGATCATGAGCTGTGCATTGATAGATTAGTCAGTGAGTTAGGAATTTTTCGCAATAAAAAAGCCTAATAGGCTTAAAAAACACCTCAAGAGGCTTACGATAGGCAACTGGATCAAGGGCCAAATTTAGATGGCAGTGCTCCTCACTCCTTACCCAGGAGCCTTGACTACTGATTACTAGAACCCTGTTCCATAAACCAAAGTTGTTCTGCGTTTTGTATTTTTTATTACAGGAATTTAAAAATATAATTTACAATAATATTAAGGAATAAATGAAAAATAGTAGAATAATAATAATAATTACTAGTTTAGACTAAAGAGCTTAATTAATTAAGTCTCTGTTTGGCCTTAGAGAGTCCGAGTCTCTTGGCCGAAGAGATAAGGCGACTGGTTGATAAATGATAAGAGCAAAGATGATCTTAAAAGATCAGAAAAATAATAACAAAGCTACTATTTGCTCGGGAAGGATTGGTATCAAGGTTGGTGCAATATACGAACTGAGATCGAAATGTCCACATGGCAAAACATTAGCATATTTTTTTTAAATATTGTCACCACATGGTCGGTCGCATTTGCACACAAAAACACGTGCTAAGTTGTTAATTAACTTTCTCGGAATGGAACGGAACGGGACTCGAACCTGGGTCTATGATTTATGTTTCCTTTGCCACACATTTTTGTTGACATGCTTATGTTGTAGTCTAACTATTAATTAGTAGCTATAACTATTTCAAATCTGGTTACAAACGCCTTTGGCCACTTTAATGTGTTTCGAATGGTTAGATATTTAATTTCGGGCCATTGAAATGTCTTCGCTGATCCGAAAAGATAAAACTATTTGAGAACAATTATGAAAATGTTTTAAAACATTAACATTAAATTAATATAAAATATATTTAAAGCTATTTTATTAAACCAATAAAAATCTTTTTTTCTAGAAACTTTTAAAAATAGGCATTCTTACTTTATTTTTTTACTCATCATCTTTGGCTTTACTCAAATGAAACACGTTTTCAGCAAATAACAGCATCAATTATTTGAACATAAATCGTTAGAATGTTACACGTGAAGCAATTACGCGTTATCTGAGTTTGTTTAAAAAAAACGTTGAATCAAAGTTTTTTGGGAACAAAATACGTGTGCGTGGGCATTACGATGGCTTAAGTGATGCGTGTGAGCGTTTAATGATAAGCATAAGCGTAAGCGGGGGCCGAGTGATGCTCTAGTTAGAGTTAACTAATCTATAGAACTAGTTTGTTTCTATACGTATGTACCTAATTTATTAATTTATTCCTTGATATAATAATTATACTGCATAACAGGGTTGAAAAAATTTAATTACTCAGTAAAGGAATGATAATTTCAAAAAAATGGCGAATATTGCAATAATATTATTCGCATTCCGACGAATATTATGAAATGGTATTAGTACTAAAAGTACTATTAGTTCTTCAATTATATCTGCTGTAGTATTTCTTCCTCTTATGTTATACAAAGGATAAATCGAAATTTAAACAATAAATTTAGCTCGTTATTCTGAGTTTTATAATTATGTTGTTTTTCTCATACTTGTTAATATTGATACATTGGGATTTTCACTAATACAACACTCGACATAATGTGAAATGTCAATCGGTTTTGCAGCACAAAAGTGTCTTCATTAAAAAAATATAATTTCCCTCAACCCGCTTCCGCTTTTCTCTTACACCGAAACCAATTGCCTACACCAACGGGCGGGACTCGTTTCGAGATGTCTCAATCTCGATAGAGACCGGATCAATCGGTACCGACCCACCGGCTTTTTTTTTATCAAATATGATTGAACTGGTTTCAGATACAAACAAATTATAGACTATCGTTCTTTGCACTTAGAGGTGAATGGTGATTTTCTTAAATTTATTTTTCATAGAAGAATTACAGTTTCTTATTCGAACGACTTTATTTTTAACCGACTTCAAAAAGCAGGAGGTTCTCAATTCGATTGGTATTTTTTTTATATTTAACCACAAGTTTCCTTAAGATAATGTTTATTTTTTCTACTGATGATTTGATGATCAGACAAAAGGCAATAAATTGCTATTTGCTAAAGATTTTCAATAATAAGCTTAAAAAATAACTAAAGCATTGCAGCATTCATGTGCTTATACATTAAATTAGACAGGCTAATAACAAAAAAGCGAATAATGTTGGATTAAGTAATTTATTTGTAATATTAGGAATAGTAGTTCAACTTTGACATGTATGGTACGAATTTGTTGCACATAGCAAAGAAACTAAAATTTTAAACCGTAATTGAAGACGATGGATTTCCGAAAAATATTTATGGTTGCAATATATAATTATCTAGGAGCATAAAATAATGATATGATCAAAGACACAAAACTACTAATAGAGACGTATATTTTGTACCCGACATACAAAAACTTCTTGACGGATACAGATCACCTTTTGATAATGTCAATGCTCAGAAACCCAGAAAGGAACTACAATTATGGCAATGTAATGATAGACAAACTAAAATAAAATACATATAATGAAAACAGGTTAAGAAACTGTTACTACCGGAAACTTAACTAATTAAATCAAAAAAACTTGCAGTTAATGAAATCCAAGATAAATATAGAGCAACTAGTAAAAGTGATGATACAATATAAATTGAGCAATTTATATCAACACACAAAGGCCTGAGTGAAGAAATCATCGCTATTAGCGAGGGCAATGGAGATATTTATTAAAATATAAAGTTCAAACTCAGCAGGTAGAGATATCGTGGAGTAGAAGACGTACCTCGTCAATCATGTTAGCAAGAACGAGGTACTAACAGTTGGAGTTCAGGGGCTCTTGGAAATAAAGCCCACGAAGACGTTGAGTGATAAATAGATTATAGATTGTAATTTATTTATGTGTGCAGCCGACTCCATATCAATTACTTTGTCACTGTTCGTTTACAGATCTGTTTTTGTGGCGGCTAAAGCCTTTAATCTTACAGACGCGGCTGCTTTTGAATTCTCTGTTAGATGTAAATATTTTCACTAGAGAAAAATGTTGTCTTAGAAGAATTTTACATCAAAATATTGTGAGTAATAAATAAGCAATATTTTGTATGAGAACCAAGCATAATTTTACGAGGCAAGATTGAACGCAATCTGGAAATTAATTTATACTTTGATTGATTATTCTGTACATAATTCGAAGTAAATTTATCAATTTACAAAAATTACCTCATAAAAATTATTACAAGTTGATATGAACATAATAAATGAAATGTGGCTACAGTACAGAAATCTAGCCTACTAACATTTGTAAAATTATTTCTAAGGCCACTAACGAAAAAACGAAACTCATTCAATTAAGGGATCCGAAATCAAAATTAAGCCTTCTTCGTTTAAAATGCATTAATCCGGTCACTTGTCATGCGCCAGCGCAGTGCTTCTATCTCACTCTTAAACTCGTTCCGGTATGCCTCTCTCGCCTGCTCGTTGACAAAGATTAAGGTTCGGGACACAGTTTGACAAAGGTAATTAAAAAACAAAAAACAAAATTGAACGTGTCAACTCAGTTTCTGACACATTGTAAATTGGAATTCGCTGCGAAAATGAATCGTGGTAAGTAAAAAAGTAATACGGCTTCTGCTAGATTGATTAATCAAGTTCAGCGACTGTAACCTATTTGATTAAATATGATTTTAATTTGGTTCCTCTCTGAGACATTCACCTCGGATCTATCGATGTTTATTTATTCTTTTTCTATTCTTTGACATCTTCCATCGTTCTGTCTCTCTCACACAATCGGAGCTCTTAAGCCTTTTTCGTTTTTCATTTTCGGAGTAACATGAACTCTCAATCTCTCGCTCACAGTTTTTACGCTCAGTTAAACCAGAGTTGGTCTCTAATTTACGATTATAGAGAATGAAGACATATACACATATATCGATTTAAAACTGTATATGTGAATCGTTATAATAATTTCTCGATGCCTCGACATTTACGATAGGTAGGTTCAAAGATTTCATTATCCAATTCTCAGGATAAAGATTTTAATGTTTGTGAAATTATAGCACTTCCGATTTCAGACACATGAAGGTTTTTATTTTGCTCATTAATTTTAACGCTTATGTGTCTCATGCGGGGAATTTTAAATATAATACCAACTTGATAGTGATTGGCAGCTGTATCATTAGCAACTTTATTAAAGTGTTTCATAAGATACCGTGCAGCAAAAAACTTGGAACAGGTAAATGTGGTTATTAACATTTTGGAGAGAAAAACCCTGTATAATGAAGGGTATCGGTGCGAACAACTTTATTAAAAAGGCAAACACGAGAAGTCAATCATTCGACCATCTCGTTAGCCTCGGACCCTATATAGCAAAATCTTATTGCACAATATGACCAAATTCATTGCTATTTTAAACATATCACGAGCATCCTGTTGGTCAACATTGTCTTAACAACAAGAATGAAAAGACTACAAATTGAGTGAAAAAGTGCCCCAATGAACCCTTAAATTGTTCTCTATCATATGCCCCGAGAATACGATCTTCGTTTATATCATCAATCGCCTTATCTGATGCTTTTATATCATTCAATTCTAATTCTTATATGTTTAGGGCTAAAGTATCATTTACGTTGTTTACATAACGCACATAGTTTCTTTTGGTATATTCGCATTCAGTTAAAAGTAGTGTAAGGAGATTTAATATTTCAGAAACTACAACTCTGTTACTGCCACTGTAAAGCTTGTTGTCGACTGTATCTCTATTTTAAATCTTGTCTGGGAAATTTTCAGCTTTGCATCAAGGTGTTAGGGTAGGTTTTCGTACGGTTTTTCGTGAATGAGCAGTTATTTGTTTTAAGGGGGCTTTATCGCGGCACGTAGGCTTGATTTGAATAAAAATACAATTTATATGTGTCGGGGAGTTCGTCGAGGCGGTGTAGGGTTACAAAGCCGGTCGGACGACTTGGCTCCCAATTTGCTGGTGCATTTCTGAGTAAGTTATTAAGTTTCGGCTTGTCACTTCAGTTGCGAAATTTTGCAGTTCACTGATGGCGGTATATCTTGTAAGTCAACCGAGTGAAACTAGGTTCTTTCATGTTTGATGCGTCAATAGGACGCAATCTGTAATTCATTATTAATTCAATTTAGGTGTGCAGATTACAAATTAATATATTCTATTACACCACTTGTCTAAGGTCAGGCTCGTTATATTTACATAATTTACCTCTCAAAGCTTAATCAACAAGAGATGTTATCTATCTACGTGTATTTTATATTTAACAATTTGTATATTGTATCGAAATAATTATTATTGACATTTGCAATTATAATATCATTAATTTTCAATTTATAAGGTATTTTTAACTTGGGTATTCATTTCAATATGTTTATTATTGTTTCCTATTATTGAGTCCTTTGTTGTATAAGCTGATGTTAAAAGCTTCCATACATATAATTCTGATCCATTGCTGTCGGCTTTGTTTATAGATAATTCAGCAGATCCCGGTCCATTATCTTCAATCAGACCTTAATGGTTAAGTCCACACGTGACCTGAAGCTGAAGGCCATACACACATATAGGTCTGTGTGACGAACAGAACTGGGCCCATCCGGTGCAGTAGACGTAACATGAGTGCGGTCAACTCACCGTCTTAATTCCCCTTAAAACGTCTGGATGGGACTATGCGGGATGAAGCATATTTATTAAGATTAAAAAATTGGTAAAATGAAGAACATTGTGTTAGGGTATTTATAGCATCTTTTTATGTTTAATAAAGATTAAACACAATTATTGATAAAAAAAATGACGAATAATTATTCTACTGTACAAATAAAGTTACGACAAAAATAATTACAACTTAAAAATCAAGAAAAAGACAACATTCGTAATGAATAAAATACGGATTTTAAAATCATGTAAACGACTGGACAGTCCTTCTGTGTCAAAAAACATGGTATCCAGATGAACAAAGTTGCAAGCGAATGCTGTATTTAGCATAATAATGTACAATTTTAACATTTTAAGCGCGCGTGTGATGCTAAAGGGACAAATTCTTGAAGTTTTTGTGATAAAAGACCGTAATACCTAATTCATATGCTAATGGTTCGAATTAGAAATGCAAAAAGATATAATGCGAGGTAATTTGAATTGGAACTAAATGAGAAAACGTAAAAAATGGAAATAAATATGTGATGATATCATTTAATATGGAATTCAGGACTTAAGCTTTTTCCATGTAAGGCCAGCCTTCTGTAAGATTTGCTTCAGTAAGATGTCACTTATCACTTTTTCATTTATATTCGTTAAAGAATTAGACTTAGATATTTCTGTATATCTACCTAGCTGTATGACATAAGGTCTATTTTCGATTGACACAATCTATTATTGAGACCTGACTTATGTTTTGATTTTCGTTCTATAATACGGTCCTTGGGAAGTAAGCGCAGTTGCAGGTTTAGTTTTTTTTTTTATATCGACGCCTGTGTTTTAACACAAATTTCCTATTTAAATAATATCAGTTTTTATACACCTTTAAAAGCGGCCAAACATTGACTGCAGTTACTTTTCAATCATGTTATTTGGATAAAAAATGGTGATTGATAAAAACGTATTCAGCTAATCATCGACTACCTACTCCAACAATCTAGTCCAGACCATTCCTCACATACTAAGATGTCTCGAACGCTTCGCAAAAAGCACTAGTCGTTTTGCAATAAAGTCATTAAGGCTGAGCTATTCGATTCTTGAATAAAATTAAGGATCAAAGACGAATTCTTGAATTAATTTACGTAATTGCTTCTACTTAAACGCTACTATATTGGAGTTCTTTATCTATGTTACTTATTGAGACCGCCTTTTGTATCATTAATTTTATTGTATAAAAATATTAATACATTGTTTATTATAGTGCTTACTGGTGAAATAACGTTTTCATAACTTTCAATTGATTATATCCAATTTATTAACGTTGATAATACTTCAATAAACGTGTGTATATTTTTATTAATGGCCAATTATTGGTATACATTTGTTGATGAATACATGTAAGATATAATAATCTTAAGTAGGTACATTATATAAATATAGTTTTTCTTTTACCAACCACGTATTATACAAGCGATTATGTTTTAAAAAACTACAATAAAAAAATAAATTACTGTCTCCATATCGAATAAAGCGGTCCCAAAAAATAATATTTAAAAAAAATGGCACCTAATTGAGCGTTATCTAAAGACGCTTGTAAGCCGACCCTGGCTGCTAAGGTAAACAGACACCGCTTGCAATTTTTATTATTAAACCATAAACAGTTTCTTTTTGGGTACAAAAATACTGCCGCCCGTGAAGGGGTTATGTTTCTCGCGTGTCAAAATGTACAATATATGGGTTTGAAAAATATTTTTATTAAAAATATGTTGGTCATATTTGCCTCGCGAGTGTTATGCGGGTATTCGGCTTATGGGTTTATTATGACTAGTTTCAGAAAATATGTGGTAAATATTTAATGGAATCCTAAGGGTCAAATAATTTGTTATGCAATGTGTATTTCAAAATAAATTTATTCTTTACTATAAGTAAAATTATTTATTTTGAACACCATTTTTTTACCCGCGACGGAACGGAGACTTTATATGCGTTTGGGGTCAGAGGATGTTTGTTTCTTTAGAATGAAGAGGCATGAAGCCATTCCAAAATAATTTATATTAGAACCATTTGTTACTCAGTGTGGTCAGTGTTATTGTGGTCAGTGATGATGTAGCCTCAAGTGGTATCTAGTAAGGATATAGCATCCTTTACCTCGACATCCAATATTATAACGCAACCAAAGAGTCAACAGGTTGACAGTTGCAGTTGTAACAGGTTAGTTACGTAATCTACTCCTATTTGCTCGTGTGATGAATAGCCACGTAGTCCTAGAGGGTTAACATAAAGGATACTGTGGTACCAACATCCACGTCGAATCGATAATGCGTACCGTGGGCTCAACTCATATGCACTATGCATTTAGGATGAGGCCCAAGCGATACGATTGGCGAGGATCGTAAAAATGGAGGAAAAATAGCGTTTCCATATTTAAATTGTAGAAGAGTTCATTCGATATTGATTGATGTTGGTAGCAGTCTAATATCTACCTCAGCTAGATCAATTTTATGTTTAATTTGTCTTGTATGAAGACATTAGTCTTATATGAAGTCTATAAATATATGCGATAGAATTTAACACACTGTTAAGGGAGAATCATGGACCAGTGATGATATCGGATGATGATGGCTATAAAATCAATCAGTATCATGTAGGTAATAGTTTACACCCCGCGGTTTCACCCGCGTTCCCGAGGGTTCTTTTCTTTTCCCGGGATAAAAAGTAGCCTATGTGCTATTCCAGACTATAATCTATCTCTGCGCCGTTCATCCAGATCCCTTCAGCCGTTTTGGCGTGATTGAATAACATCCATCTATCCAAACTTTCGCAGTTATAATATTATAGTAGAGCATAGCGACATATCGCTCAAAGAGCAGCTCGACTGGGGAAGTACCTTCCAGAATACCGCAGCAAAATAACTTATAGTTGTGTTCCTGCGCGTGAGTAAGGTCACCAGAGTTCATCGGAGATGAGGGAAGTGTCGGCAACACGCGAGTGGTGTGGTGGTGCAAGCGTTCATAGGCTACGGTAACCGCTTACCATCAGGCGGGCCGTATGCTTGTTTGCCGACAATGTGGCATAAAAAAAAGTATAGTAGGAAATAGGATTATACATAGGATTGTAGATATGTAGATTAGAAAATGAGAGAACTGCATCTGCACCCAAAGTACTCCGCCGGGTGATGGATGGTGATGATGATTAACAAGATTACAAAAACAAGACGCTTTAGTCTTGTATAATCTTGGAAACAAAAGTAACATGAGAATTAATACAGCCGCTTACAACTTAAGCCGTCTTAAGTAAAACGCATCTTCTACGGTACTGAAAGAATTAGTAAGGCTGCGTTATGAGGAATTGCACTTTAAAATATAAGTTTCATACAATAAAGGAAATGGTAAAGGCTTTATTAAAAAATCTATCACGCTTGTTAACAACAAATTTAGTTAATGTAATTACAACGTAAATGTTCTGTTCCGAATTAGAATTTTATTACATATTTCTTTTAATTAAGTAATGTGTTTTTGTAATCGTCGTAATTTGATTACAAAGTAAAAAAAAGGCAAGTTTAATAGGTAAAGGTTTATAGGTAGGTGTATTTTTCAAAGACAAACTCAAAGTCATTTATTCAGTTAAGACCATAAGAGGGCACTTATTAAATTTGAAGCTACTGAAGTTACCTAAAAAAATTACTTTACCTACCAACGATATACTAAGATACTTTACTAAATTAACCCGTAAATGGTAAACGAGTCCAAATAACGTCTTAATAGCAAGGACGACATCTCAACCCTTTACTAACTCAAATGCATGCCAATTTTAACCCGTGACTTAGGCATGGTCGCTCTTTTAATAGCCTCCTTTGCGTATCTTTCATCTCATTTTTCGCATGCGATTTTATACTCTAGTTCGAAGGAGTAAGAGTGAAAGTTAAGTATAAGTTACAAGGGAAGGAATGGTAGCAGTCGTGAGTTCAAATCCTAATTAACACCTCAGAGGATAGATAAATTGTGGTGATAGCGTGCATTTGTGGGTTCTGGGTCTCGTGAGATATGCATGGTACGGTTTGGTCATTGTGATTTCGAAGCGGAGAAATTGTGTTCAATGGAATCGCCAGAAGTATACCATTTATTAAGGACGTTGGAAGGGTTTATTTAAACGTCTCATGGATTCTACAATATTTAAAAAATAGGATTTAGTTTTTCAGGTATAAGAAGTACCCTAAGCATTTTTATTGCACTCCTTTTCGTGAGGTTTTAAAGGGTTCGAAAGTATGAATGGATAGGTTCTGGTTAGGTAGTGAAAAAACCAAACTGTCGATTAATAAGAGAATGTTGTGACAACCCTCACCATACGTGGGACAAGAGTGGAGATAAATAATAATGGATTTGGAAGGGTGTATATAATATTTTAAAGGTTGAACAGTTTCTCCTATGTCTTAATCGTTTTTTTTTAAATGAAAAGTCAATGTCATAGCATTTATTCAGTTTAGGCCCAAGTAAGGTGCTTATGAAGGTCGAATTTACTTATATTATCACCGGTTCAGGAGTCAGCTTACAAACGAGAAGAACCGAAAATAAGAAAGAAACTCACCAGTAACATTTTTTTTTGATCTAACTATTGTGGCTATATTTTTACAAAAAAAACTTGATATAAGTAGGTACCATAGGTGCCATGTAGTCATCAGCATTTAGGCCACCTATTCGTTAATGTATTTCTAGCCTGTTAACCAGGCAAAAGCTTACGTAGGTAGATTTAAATAAATGTTTATTATGAAGTTGTTATGGTAGTTTACAATAACGCCACGGAATGCACCTAACTAACATTACCTGTCTGCGAATGCATCTAATTTGCTATAACAGTTTAGTATTACCGATTTATCGTTGTGGGTTCAGTGTTGAATTACCTCGTTCACACGGGCTAGGGTTGTCAAATTTTAGTTTTTCAATCCTAGCTTCCTAACTAATATTATAAATGCGAATGTGAGCTAAACCGCTGAATCGATCGCGATGAAATTTGGTACGCAGATAGCCTACGGTATGGAGAAGGACATGGGCTACTTTTTTTCTCGGGAACGCATTTGAAACCGCGGGGAACTGCTAGTTATTTATATAAAACATTAAACCGTTGCAACTAAGGTTGTAAGAAAATTTTGCAAAATGGTAACTTGGGCAAATTCAATTTCTAAAAATGATTACGCGATAAAATCGTAGGTATATTGAGAGGCTTAATTAATGCTAGTAGGCCCTAAAAACTGATGATTATAATAATGACTGATGAAAGAGGCCTACAAAAACAAAAAATCTTCATTAGGTATCATTTTCAAATTGGAAAAATGTAACCGTTGAACTAGTTTAAGAGATAATCAAAAGTACAAGTGTGGTAACCCTACCAATAAGTGCAGTTGATAGCGAGCCGGACTTCTCAGGCTCAATCGCGAATTATCGGATTGTTTTTCACTGTCTTTGTTTAGTATAAGTGACAAGCTAACGAGTTTCACAGCTTTTTGTCGAGCTTTAATGTTACTTACATAGTTATAAATCTTCATAAAGCTTAGTTTCTCGTAGATTAAAAAACATCACAACTTAACAATATCGATTTATACAATATAAGATATATTTTAGTTAGACTTTCGTTTCGCACACATAATGTTGCAGTACACTACAGTAAAAATAGGTTTTTATATAAATTGTCCTCTATTCTTACCTCGTAAAGTATTGGCGCCATACAGGGGATGGTCGTAGGTGACCGGCCGGTACGCGGGGTGGAGGGCAGCGAGGTGGTACGTCAGTTCGCTGGTAGCACCCGCTGCCGCTGCTGCGGCTGCTGCTAGCCTGGTGAAGAAAGTGACATGTTAAATAAAACCGGCCAAGTGCGAGTCGGACTCGCGCACCGAGGGTTCCGTACAAACTTCGTCCATCGTTCGTCCATCACGGGAAATGTACAATTTAATTTATTTACCTTATTTGAGGTTGGTGTCAATTAAGCTAGACCTCTAAATTGTATCAGCGCCCATACAACTCAGAGGTCTTTATTAATTGGCGTAACTATGTATGGGGACACCTTTAATTTTCAACTTTTTTTATATTTAAATATTTAAAAAAAAATTTTATATATAAAACAAATAAAAGGGCAAAAAATACGCGTTTGTTGTATGGGAGCCCCACTTAAATATTTATTTTATTTTGTTTTTAGTATTTGTTGTTATAGCGGCAACAGAAATACATAATTTGTGAAAATTTTAACTACCTATAGCGGTTCTTGAGATACGGCCTGGAGGCAGACAGACGAACGGACGGACGGACGGACAGACAGCGAAGTCTTAGTAATAGGGTCCCGTTTTTACCCTTTGGGTACGGAACCCTAAAAACGACGTATTACCACAAATAGCTGTAGTGTCAAACATAATAAATAAAATAAATGGGTAAATGGGTGTCATATTTTGATAAAAGTTAAATGTTTAAAAATGGACGTTATGTCGCAGAGTACCAAGAAGTAAAGATGGTGAGAACTCATTAGGTCATAGACGATATCTTAGGTAAGTGCCACACGTGAATATGTTTTTTACTGGGTGTTAAAGGTTTTCCTTTAATTTTTTTTATTATATTGTATTTTATTAGATTTCGTCTAATAAAATAAAATTAATCGTAATAAATTATGAATAGTTATTATAAAATTAACTCTAGTGTTTTTCGATATTATTTCAGAGAATCTCTTTAAATTTAATTATAACCTTATACATTTGTAGGTACATTTCAATCCCAACTGTCATACTTTACACCACACACTTCAATATATCCAGCTGTTTGTAAAATGGCTTTTTGTCTCAAAACGTCCAGACATATTACGTCACGGATTCCGTTGGGTCGAAACGCGTCTCTTTTTATTGCCCAAGGAACCCCACTGTTAGGCCTTGATATTCGCACCGAGATGTCCTCGGTGATACTTCGGATGTCTTGAATAAGGGTCTACCAGGGTAAAAAAAAGTTTTAAATGTGTTATTGTGTAGGCTTTATTGTATTGTTGAATTTGCTTTGTATTGTTATTAGTATCAAAAACTCTTTGTTTTTATAAGAATAATATTATATTATTATAAGTTTTAGATATTTTTGAACTAAGAAGACGATAGAAATATTTTAAATAGAAATGGAATTGTTGAATATATTTTTTATGAATTTAAACTATAGCCGTTAACTCTAATCTTATCTTGTTAAAATATCCATTACTTAAAATATTTTAACACTTGAAGTCAAAAAGTGACAAAACAATAGACCATTCCCACGTTTAAACGAGAAACAAAACTAAAAAAGACAACTAAAAGCGTAAACCTAACAAAATAAAAGCATAATAATGCGCGCATGCGCAATGCGCCCAGTAATAAAATTATTAAACAAATCAAGCTCATAATAATGCGGCCCAGAAAATTGTCGGGTGGCCTGAGTAAAATAAAGAAATTATCCAACTTACCGGCCACGGACGATTGCTCGCCCCCCGACCGGACCCGAACAAAGACGTAGCATTGAGAAAACGAATAAAAAAAAGATGGCGGCTCACAAAATAAATAAAACAAGTGCAAGTACACTCGCGCGCTTCGTCCGCGTGACGTCTTCATGTAGGCCGTCTTTTTCACACACTCGATACGTCGGCGCTGTCACTGAAGTGTGACAAGGACAGAGATATACGAAGATTGCACCCCGAATAGGGAAGAAAGTCTTGAAACTGTTGCTGTTAGTGGAACAAGTTTTACAAATTTTGCGCAGATCAATTTTTTTGGTGTGATGGTTTATTTACATTTTTATTAGAGTTTTTAGATCCTATTTATTTTTCATAGGTTTTTGAAACGATATTTTATTAGGTTTTTATCTTTATTTTATGTAACGAACAATTTCAATCAGTATTGTTATCATAGTAGATACTCTACTAAATTTATACACAAAAATAAATGATTAAGGGCTAAAATAAAAAGAAAACATAATTAAACTCAATAGAGGAAAGACATTTTATAATCACTGATCTTGGAATATTTACTATTGGCGCCATAAGTTCGCACAACAATGACATAGAATTTCAATGAAATAAATACAATACAATTTAAAAATTCTTTACAATAATTATTGCTTTTTTAATCATTTGCGAGTACATAATCAACGCAATAGCCGAGATCATGACGTTCAACCATCTTTATACACTAATTGCGTCCGTCAATGTGAGCGACTCAATCATTGGATCATGAATTTTTCATGAAAACCAGTCAGTTAGCAATTACACTGCTTTCTTGCCCCGCTTTGCACATGTTTTACAGATTAAGTTTTTTCACCAAATGACCAATTAGTCTTTATTGTCTGTAACATGATCTACATACACGAATAATGTATTTTTGTTGTTTATTAATGTTGGCTATTTTCTTCATTATCTTTTCGAGGATATTGGTGAGATCTGTTTTTTAAGGGCGTTATGAAGCTATTTTGTAGTTGAGCCACCTGGTAGCCTCAAAGAAGCTCTATTTTAATTACTTTTGCTTTAACTTTACTTACTCCCAAAACTTAAAGAAAAATAATGGCATTTTGCAACTGCAATGGTTGAGTGCAGTTGTTGGCTAAATAATATTTACAAGATCATACGTAATTGTTAAACCGTAATCAATATTCGTCGACAGCGTATACACGTATCGTCTGTATCGCACTGACATGTAACGTGTACACGACGCCTTATCTTTACGCTCTGACGCGTGGTTGATGGGCAGAAACATGGATGTCTTGGAAAAAATTTAAACGAGGATTTTTTGCAACTTTGCGAATATTTATTTACGTTGTGGTAACTTTATCTAAAAGATTAATAATCAAAGAGAATTTTTTCGAAGTTTTCACATAGGTACCTTAAGTTAAGTAAAATTTGATAAAAAATATTTACAAGCTAAATTAAAAATTTAACTACTTGTAATTCTAAAAAATGCTCCAAATCACTGCTGAGCGGAATTGTGCCATCACAATTTTATTTTGTACTAGATAATCCCCGGCGTTGCAAAAGTATTTCTTTTTTTTTGTCAGAATCCATCGCGGGCGCATTGTTGTGCCCACAGCAACTCACTACAGATTCATCGCAATCGCATGAATGGTATATGAGCGCATACGGTACGAACAAATCAACAAACAAACAGATAGATATAGATTTTTATAGATATACCTATGCAGATAGGTTATTGCGATATAAAAACATAGTAATTTTAATATTAGCTATATTTTTACTCTGACTAGTGCATTTTAAAAGACATCTGGGTGATTCTGAAACTATAAAGATTGGTGAATTATAAAGACTGAAGGTTATGTAAATAGGTATTTATAAACAAGAGGATCTCAACCAAAAGTTAACATCAAGTATACATGTCAGCAAGCTATTCTCAGAAACTGTTGGAAAGTTTTAATGCGGCATTTCGTAAATCATTATGCGAGTAAAAATCATGCGCACATAATGGCACGGCTTTAAAAAACCTTTCATCAAATTATATACCACTTTATCAGGATTCCGTTGGCAAATAATGCAAAATACTTAATTCTCAACTCCCTTAAGTGTCCAAATGACAGATTTATTAAGGTCTCAACGTGAAACTGGGCTGAATGGATAAAAAAACGCACACTAAGCTCCTTTTGGTGGCGAATGGTGAGAATTAACTCGACAAAATTTGAAATGGTCATTTTATACAGGTTGATATTTTTTGTAACTTTAACTACGGCATAAAAGCTATATGAATATATCGGTACTGGATATTTTTTTAAATATAATCATTACCATTGACGTTTGGACACAACATCAACTTTTAGTACTTAAATGTATAAAATTTTAATGAAGTTACAAAACGATAAATTACATTACAGACAATTCGACAGCTGTAAAAACACCCGTCACTAAAATTTAACAGCAAAATCGAAATGTGTGACATAATTTAAGTAACTAAGTGCCTGTGCACCTTCTCAATGTTTTATTATAAAGCATAAATGAGTCATCCTGTATAGGGCTTGGCCTTCCAAGAAGGCCTCAAGTGGACGCCGCGGGTGATATTCAGTAGGAACTATTGTAAAACGGCTATATTTCATGGTTTTCTAACTTGCTATTAGAAAAAAAAACATTCAAGTTATCTGATTTTAGAAACGGGAGATGTATTTATTTTCAATACCTACTGCTTTTATAAAATAACTAAGTAGCTGTTCCCGCGATTTCACACGTGTTCCCAGTCTATAACCAATAAAAGTAGCCTTAGTTCGCATTTTACTGTAAATAACTTTATTATTCTCAATAAAACAACTATAAATGTTAATGCCGTTAATACCTACCATGATAATTAGCACATAAAAGTACTATACTTTTTCTTAAAAGCATTTCATAAGTAGCTAAAAAAAGCTAAAATAGCATTTAATATTTTTATCGTTATACTTTCAAAAATCAATATTTAATATCGCTTTAAAAACTGATTTATTGGTGCACAAAACAGATTACAGACATTTAACACAGCATAGATATAAATAACAGGAATGTAATAACGGGTCGTAATCCTTAACATGTACACACAGAATGGATAAGCAAAAATCAAATAAAAACACGCAATTTGAATTTATAAAATAATATTAAATTAAATTAACGAAATGAGTGCAGAACTAACTACTTACAAATCACAAAGGAGATTTGTTAAAATACTTACTACATTAATTAACTAACAAACAGGTCGTAGGTTCTAATCCTACAATGAGCCTGAGCTTTCGGTAAAGGGAAACATTGTGAGTAAACCATAGCACGGTGGCAGAGTACATTGTAGTACCCGCCTGGCTGGCTACCACCCTCAAGTTGAAAATCTGTCACACACCTAATGTGCCACATTAAAATAGTTATCATAGTAAAAAAAAATGGCCACTTAGGTATCATCTCATAACAAAAAAACATAACTATTAATTAAAATAGCTGATCTTTGAAATAACAAAAACTAACTGTTAATAAATGAAGAATACAATAGTAACAAACTTCAACAAAATACCAATCGGCTCAATCGGCCGAACGATCTGCGCTGTGACATGTCAATCGGCCTCCTACATTATGCAGCGAACAGGCAACAAACAGGTTGTCCGGTGCCGATTGCGAACATGCGGAGCCCTGTTATAGCTCCCGGCCTTAATAGACAGCGTCGGTTTTTCTTTGTATGCACTATTGCAGACTTGTGTTTACGATATTAGGTACTTGTTAAATTGATGTTTTCAGTGTTATAAAGTTCCTGTTTGGATGTGAAAGCTCTTTCTTTGGCGTTTTTAAGGTGGGGTAATCACTTTCAGCGAATAAGGCTTTCTTTTCGATGTTTAATTTGTTTTTTTTTTTAACATACTTTACTGTAGGTTTTTATAAACAGTTTGTGTCGAAGTGCACATTTTTGTAGAAGATATAAAAGAAAACGTAATTTAGCTGTGTTGGAAATTTTTAGGTATATCTGTCGTTAAATAGAGGAAAATAAGTAATTAAAGATTGATATACCCTCACTTTGAGTAAAACATACTTAATAGACAATGACTTTATTTGGAAAGGAAACGCATGTCTCAATTTCAAGTTACATCTAAGTAAGGCCTTTAAAATCCAATCGAAGTTAATAAGAAAGTTTTATTACATCCATCCATTTATTACATCTAAGTAAAAATAGTCACTTAAATAAAATCTCATTTTTTGACAATAATATGAAGATGGACGATAATACGGTGACCATATGTTACACTTCTAGAATTCTCAAAGAATCTTGAGGATAAACGAGATATGATTTGCGCCAAAGGCAAGAGCTCGCAATATTTCCGTGAACTTACTTCGTATTATATGGATAGCAATAGTTACACAACTAACGTACCATCAGTTGCAAATTAATTAGAAACTATTGCGACTATTTGCGAGGCTTTATTATAAGTTAAATAATATACTTTTGTCACTGAAACAAGCCCAGAAACCTATAGAAATACCTCCAGTAGCTCAAGTACTATAAAACTCATATTAGTTTGGTATTCAAGTAATAGTGACCTGTTTTGCATTTGATAAAAACAATTGCACAATTTTTCAGCAACCACAATCATCTTGAAAATTCATAGTAAGCCAACATAATCTCTAATATCAAAACATGTCCTCGACGCGTGGAATCGCGTCTTACAATTAGTTGCCTTCAATCTTGGCCTTCAGGATAATAATGCGGTCCCATATAATTGGTACGTGTCTAATTGAACATAATATTTAGATACTGTAGTTTAACTCTTGAGTCAACTATAAATAGTGGCTTTTATTGAGCTAATTGGTATGTCACGCGCATGCTAATACCACAGAATATATTAATAACACTCGATTGAGAAAACAAAAAAAAAACTTAGGTATGAAGCTAGCTACTCTCTGTCTAACAATTTACTTGGATTGCTTAAATTACAATTAGTATTTTTTATTGGATTGATTTTGACTTTGACTTGTTGTAGGTATTGCGTGATTGATATCCATTTTTATTTTGTAAATATTTTTAGTAAATAATATAATTGAACAGGGTTAGTTTTAATTGCTTACCTAAACTTTTAATGTAGAAAGTAATAATTAATACAAATACATTGTTCCATACAAAAGTTCAATAACTACTCAACAAAAATGTATGGAACAGCACATATTTTTTTCGCGCTCGCATAGTTGGTCTCATAGTAAAAGTTGTTTGTATTAATGAGTAGGCACTTTCAACTCTAAAATTTTCGCCAGCTAATTAAAAATAGCCATGTATAGTTTTTTTTTATATACAACATAGTCGGCAAACAAGCATACGGCCCGCCTGATGGTAAGAGGTTACCGTAGCCTATGAATGCTTGCAACACTAGGGGTATCAATCACGCGTTGCCTACCCTTCCTTCCCCCCCCCCCACCCGATGAGCTCTGGCGACCTTACTAACCAATAGAACCAACCTCGACGGAGGTAGCCAAAGATAAAGATATACATTCAACCATTTGATTAGTTACTACAAGATGCAAATCCTTCCACGGATGTAAGAAAAGCTTCCATTCTAAGTTATGCGAAGTTAATAACTTATTCATTACTTTCAAGATAATCCGTGCGACATGGCGTGACATGCTGTCTTATTGTGACACTTCTATGAACTTGTGATATGTGAACAAATAGTCATGAATTAATTGTTGTTTGATGATAATTTCGTGATCGTATTCATTGTGAAATACTTAATGTTGTCAATTCTAAGGAGTGATATATTTATTTTGCGATTAAATAATTAAATAAATCTATTTTTATAAGTTGAGGAGCCTGTTGTTTGACTTACTGACAGCTGTCATTTTTAACGTCCAAAAATATTTTTCCATTTCTATCACGTGGACAAGATGTGAGCGAAAATTTGCCACTTATTCATAAATTACCTTCTAGGACAAATAGACAATTCTAGGTCATGTAAATTGTTACATATAATATTATTAGTATATTTATACAATAATTTGTATGAAATACTGCCAATTTACTGTAGTTAGGTACTTTAATTAAACCCATATATTTCATGAGACGCGCTAACAATAGTTTTCTATTAAAAATTAGAAGTTATAGATTCTATAGAATTAAGTTCAAACGTCTTAAATTTAAATACAATCAATTTAACGTGTCAACACGGAAGATATCTAACATCAAAGTTAGATAAAATTGACCTCTCTTGTGTCAAATAGATAAATAATATTCACAATATTCATTGAGTAATAATATTGGAGTTAAATTTCCTAATGGCCATTATTATGTTATCGTTTGACCCATATGTTTACAAGTAATTTATAGATCAGTTGACAAGGGCCAAAGATCAAGGGAGTACGAAATCTCCAATTCACAACAATGTTAGAGAATATTAACTTTCGGTAAATTGAAGATGTGAATAAACTTAGGGCTGGGGCATAATTACTATTTTAGCTGGATTGTATATACCTAGAACAACTTGACATATCATCATATTGATATCGATCTACAGTATAAACAGAAATATTATAAAAAAATACGTGAAGCACTCGGGGACTGCCGCGGTAAAGCTATTGCATAGCATTTTTTATCAACTTATGCAACTATAATTATTTATTTATTTTTTATTTAGGCAGTTGTTTTTTCTTTGATATTAATAGATATATACACACCTATATACTTTCTCACAAACAGCATATTACACATGTATGTATGTGTGTGGGAGGTGTTAGGTTTATTCGTTACGAAATTTCTTGATTCGGTCGCCGCGCTCAAAGCCCGAAGCCCGCGATAAAAGCTATACAATAGCTTAAAAATACAAAATCGTTAAAATAATGTAAAATGAATCATTCCAAATTCAACATAATGGTCAAAATATAAAAACTATACTATAATTGAAACCATTTGATATCATCTTAAATGATGCAACCGATTCTTGAACCATAAACAAACAAGAACAATAAAACCTTTGACCTAATAAATTAACCTGCCCCCATGGGTGAACTTTATGAAACCATAAACTGAATAAATCGTATAACACCCGAATCAGCTTGTTAACCAACAGTCTGGTGCGACGACTTAATTTCGTATCATAAAACTTTACTATTTTTTATCATGTCATAACTGTATGGTTGTAAAATAGCTTGTCAGTATCTTGAATTGTAGATAGTAAGGTAGTTAAACATTTTAATAAGGACAACATTAATTGTATGGGGAAATTGCCTAGATTTTCACAGGTAGATTCTAGAGAAGAGCATAGACATTTCTGTCGCAAAGACGCAAAGAGTTATAGCCAAAACTTATTCCTATAATATGATGATATACAATTCCTAAATTCATGTACGATTCTCCATTGAAGAACAATTTCACTTCAATTGAATACTTACTATACCTACTACTATATTATTTAATTAGTGGGGGATCCCATTGATTAATTTTCACATGACTGCAATATCTTTTATACTTGTATTTTATGTTTTTAATTAATGTTGCTATAATTTGTCTATAGTTTTACCGCCCTCGGCGCATCGTTGCACAATTTGATGGGCCTAGTTCATATTTTACGGCTTTAAACACTAAAATAATAAAAAAAAAACTATAAAATACAGCGTGTTTGTGTAATATGGTTTAAAAATAATGGCTTTATGACACTGATTGGGAGTATTGGGACATGTGTCGAAGTTACTTTTATGTCGGACGATATAAGATTGATTTATTAGTTAATGTTTTATTGTGTCAATTTATTGGTGTTAGTATTTAATTTATAACGGTTTGTTACTAAGTCACTTCTGAAAAGATGAGAAAAATATATGATGAAAATGAGGAGAGGGGTTTTATGAAATGGGCTTGCCTTTGGCTTGATCGACCCATGAAATACGTATGAAGAATCCAAAGAAAGTGCACTCTTGCCCAGAAGAAATAGCCTATTCACTCTGGCCTTGAAATTCCCTGGGTTGTATAGAGTCAGTAGATATAGAAAGTGAAGTTATGGACACGTACTACAAGAGACTCGATTAAACGCTTATCAACGTTTTTTTGAAACAATCATATTTTTATATACCTATATATCTAGAATTCTATTGCTGAAATATACTTTCACTAAAACCACAAGAGTTATAACCATAATGTAATGTTTTTGTGAACAATGTCTAAATAAAAAACGATAAACGCCTAAAATGGAGTTTGGAAGCTTTTTAATCCATATGTAGCGAAAATAAACACGCTATTGTAAACAATGGCCATGCGCGTGCGCCGGTGTACACCCGCTAGGAAATGTGGCGTGTCGACTGTATTGATGTGATAAAAAACTATCATCTTTCCTCACACATTTATATCAAAAAAAAAAAATTCTTTGTTTTTGTGTCCAGGTTTGTGTTGACCACTGTCGCGTAATTGTGGTTGGGTACAATATGGTCAATGGAGGTAAAAATACGAAGCTTAGACGAAATCTAAGCATCGTATGTTTAGTTTATCAAAAACATAATAAAGAAGTAGTGATAAACGATACACTTTAGTTTTCTTTTTTAATTTGGTTATTTGAAGAATACCATGACAGATTTGAATGAAGCTCTCTTTATGACTCTTTAGATATTATAAAGTTTAAAAAATATATAATAACTGACATTAATTTCATTGATAATCTACAACACCCTGCGTCTGTACCAATAATATTGCTCCACATCGCTGACATGCACACACAACGCTCGCTTACTCGCTTGTTTACAAATAAATCATCTGGCATTATTTTATTGCCTCGCGCCAGCACCGCCGCGCGGTGTACTGCCTAGCGGTCACTTCCGCCCGGCGGTGTACAGGTCATCGGACTGTGCGCTCGTGAATTATGATGTTCGGGTTATTCTCAGGCGCGGATGTATGGGAGGAAGTCTTCCTAGACCTGATGATAATAGAACCTTGTTTGTTTACTGTCGTATCCGGTTTTGTCGGTTTATTGGAGTGAAAGAATTTTGATTTATTATTATTGATAATGCAATTGTACGTGATGCTATGGGCCGTATCTTTGATCCGTAACATTAAATTTTAACCATGTATGGATTAGCAATTATTTTGAATGATACATAGGCAAGTAGGTAAGTGATGATGTGGCCGAAGGTGGTAAGCAAAGCCTAGAAGGGAACTGGTTGGTAGGTATTTAGCGACAGATTTACATTTGAGGGTTATAACCAGCCAGATAGTACGATGTACCTTACCACTACAAGTATTTAGAAATTAAGACTAACATCATAACAAAGTAATAAAGTGAAGCTGAGACAGCTCATATGATGTAACTAGGAGACAGGATAGATCACCAACTCATCATTCATCATGATGAATAAATAGTGGTAAGTAGTGGAGACATAGGAAATTCCATCTACAAGGAGGGCCATTTGGGGAACGCCCCAGTTCCTATAAACCTGATATAATAAGCACCAAATCTTCCATTTGTCCTCAAATGCATAGTCTGGATTTGTATCCAAGAGACTTATATGACCTAAACCAGAAGATAAACCATTGCAATATTAAATTAAATCGATATTTAATTACGAAACGGCAAAAAAATTCCAAGAAATATTTATCGATTCATAATTACATGCGTAGAGAACACTGTACGTTTGTTAATTATTTATTTTGTAATCAATATCATTAACGGAGGTTATCTGGTGCTGACCCGATAGATAAGAGTCATACAGCTTTAATATTAACTAGGTTTTGCACACAGCTTTACTTCCATTGACCACTGACCAATCACAATATAGTTTTAGAGATAATTGGGAAAAATCTTCAAAGAAGCGTGTAAATTCCAAAGGGTGGTAAATTGGTATAATCTACCATCCCTCATACAACGTTTTTCACTTTTATCTTGTGAAATATGGCAAAAACTCAGCTAACATTTAAATAATATTGTGGACTGCACAATCAAATCCACAAATCACTGACTAACTTCTAATCTAACTTCTTAACTACGTCTATCAGCGAATTGTCTATTGCTATACCAATCTCATTCATGTTACAGTATATAGTAGAGTGGGATGGTTAATGAAATTTTGAGAAATTTCGTTACATAAACGCAGGTGCAGCCCCAGCAGAATTGTTAGACTATTATTGGAAAATCTTATATGTCTTATCGTATCACCGAACGATTGAACAATTCGCAAAATAACATATAAGTCTTGTTTTTAACGTTCAAACGTCCATTTTAAATAAGACAGATGTCCATTGCGCACCAAAATATATGTATCTGTTTTCCATAAAGGCCATTACCAGAACGGTGATATTTAGCAGGACTGCAAGAGACATTCGCAGGCGACGCAACGCGCACAAATTAGTATTAGTTTCCGTTCCAATTCCTCATGACGTGGTCGGAGTGCTTAAGGACATGGCGGATGTGCTTGCACATCTTTGAAACGGGGTCTTGAGGAAGATTGATTATTGGGTACATGCTGATTCTAATGTAAATGCTGACCTTTACGAGAATTAGCTGATTTGGTGTCTCGAAGGTGGCGGGAAGCGAGGATTTAGTTAAGAGGCAGGAGTATGAGATGATGGTAAAGATGATGTAGATTTAAAGATTAAAATACGTCAAACATTTTTTTTTACATGTTATGAAATAATTATGATAGCTTCTCAACTTCATCTAAGTCAAATAAAGTATACAATTCTGATTACGTCCTTATCATGAGATTGAAACTCCATACTAAGTTGTGAGAGGAATTAAAATCTGTATTACCCAACTACACCAATGTTTTTCTTTCAACCTTCACCCATAAACACACACTGTATCACTAAGTATGCAAGCATGTCACTAAAGTTCATTTCAATTCAACATGACGTCACCCTCGAGTAGAAACCGTCAACTACTTGAAATCTAAATATACTGTTTGCGAACAGAGCCCATCTTGTGACGAGAGTTCAATAGGTACGTTGACATGACAAGGGCGATATAACTGTCCAACTGTTTTTCATCGATATTGTTCTACAATTGATATCACGAGGGCGCGTCTTGATTCTTTGATACAAATAGGTTTGTGTTTAGTGCAGAAATGCCCATGTGTAAAGTTGTTTAATAAATAGGATGTTATTCGGAAAAATATATGAATACACGCCAAAAACTGGGCAGAGGTATCTGTACTCCCATTTTTCCGAAGTTTTAGTCCCAAAATGACATAAAAATATGATGGTGAGCATTGTCACCGTTCCTCATGCGTATTCACAATCCCGGGCCTAAGACGATGAATTCTATACAAAGAAAGGTAAAATGAATCTTACCTGACTTGGGCATCGAACCCAGAACCTCATACCAAAAACATATAAATTACACAAATATTATAAATGCGAATGTAAATCTGTCGACAGACACAGTTACTGAATTCCTCAAGGTATTCGATACGGTTAAGTTTGAGTTTAGGATTGTTATAGAAAGCGACTAAACATGAACGTGTTGTTCTTTTTTCAACTGCTGTTACTAGTAGTTCCTCTAAATTAATTAATTTATCTACTGTTTAAAGTAGACCTGCTCAGTTATCCACATCGATTGGTTCTGAGCTGCTCAGCTCAATATTGGATACCTTGAGAAATGCCTCCAAATGAACAGTATTCTAAGTAATTTTGTCGATGTTTCGTGATAAACTCTTGGCGATGTGTGACATAAGGAAGGTAAAGTTAAACTCCTGCATAATTTTAGTCCGTGCTTAGTTAATGGAGACATCTAAGACAAACTCACGCCTTCTAACGACTGATAACCCAATCAAATAGCACTGACCCCCTTCAGCAACATTATCACGAAAAAATCTCAATTAAGCACGCATCTTATTAATAAAACTAGTTTTTCCTCCAAGGAATGCTCATATTACGATCTCAGTCTAGGCGCCTGCGCAGTTTAATTATATCAGTAATTATTTACATACATACACACGCTGTATTTATACATACAGGGTGTTATAAAAGTCGGAATGAGTCGTAAAAGTAGCCGGGTACGGGACTAGGGTATTTTTTTATTGAGATGGCCGCTTTACGAGCTACGGACAGCCCCTTGCCGAGGTTTTTGACCTTTAATATTAACAGATGAAGGGTAAAAATAAACAGCCTATATATATAAAGAGTATACTTTACCAGGGTTTGAGAAAACAAACATCCTAATAAAATTGCAAGCGCGGGAATCGATCCTAAAACAAATATGTAGTTAAGCTTACAGAGCGTCGGTAAAATGCTATATTTTATTAAACGTATAATACCAAAAAAGCATAGTCACCTGTCATTTATTACCTTGCAATCTATACATTCATACATATTTATTGCATACCTACATAAATATTTATTTGCTCATTCATGACTTACCAATCACTTTCGATTTTTATATAAATATCACGCGATTGGATGACGTTATCGACAATAATACCTAAATAGCATCTTATTGGTCAATTTTAATAAAATATGGACAGAATACATTTGTACCAAAATGTTGGTACCATAACCATTGTCCATGTAAAATGTTATTTGTATCTACCCACTCAAAGTTTCACCACTGATTTTGAGAGTTAGTTTACTTAAAATCATTATGATATACAGGGTTATTTGTGATTCACCCAAAGTGCTTTAAGGAGTAATATACTTATCAATATTATTCATATTATGGAACCAACCCAGAAATCAAGAAAAAATATCAAGCATATCATATGTTTTTATCAAGGAAAGTTTATCTTTGATATTATAATTATAAAATTTAAATTTCTATAATGATGAATTGATGAGTATTTACATCTCCCTTAAAGAACTCAGGTGAATAAAAAATAACCATGTATTTTATAGCCTATTTAGATATGTTTTTATGAACTTTTTGCGACTGAATCTCTATACAGTTTAATTAACTAGACTGTACCGAGCATACTAATCAGGGGCCCAATTCTCGTGTCTTCGACATCAATGTCTTTTTGCATCACGATTGAATACTAAATGTACAAGATTATCGTGGAAGAGGGATCCATCCCCATTCGATGTTGACGCCTTTACCATAGATTGGAGTACATTCTACTTTTATGCATTCCCCCCCTTTTCACTCATCTTAAAATGCCTTCGAAAAATAATAAATGACAAAGCCACCGGCATTATAGTAGTACCTTATTGGACAAGCCAGGCATGGTAACCGTTATTTTTGTGTCTAAGAAGCCAAGAACCGTTATATTTTTACCCTAACGAAAAACTATTACTATCTCCTTCCAGAGAACCTCATCCACGGTCGAAGACTCTTACCCTGGTGTCCTGTCAATTATCAGGTCAGCTTTTTCACGACACTCACTGGAAACAGATACAGTCGAAATAATGATCGCTTCGCTCTCTAAAAACTCCCTTAAGCAATATAATGTAGCATTGAAAAAAATGTGTTTTTTCTGCAATAGAAAGAATAACAACATATTCGATTTTAATACACCGCTTTTATTAGAGTTCTTTACCAGTGAGTAAAACAACGGAGCTGGTAACTCTAGTTTAAACACCTACCGCTCGGCTCTGGCTTTAATATTTGGTAAAACCTTTAGCGAGAACGACATTCTCATTCGTTTTTTGAGGGGAGTTTTTAGATCAAGGCCCAGCTTTGCACGATATCAAACTACGTGGGACCCTAATATAATTCTTGATTTTGTATCAAATCTGCTCCCGAACGAAGGCCTTACATTAGCTCAAATTACGTCAAAAACGGCGTTCTGATCGCATTGTTATCAGGACAACGAGTCCAGACACTGTCAATGATAAGACAATCTAATGTGATAATTCGAGATCCACTTCGGCGGCTCACTGGCGAGGCTTATCCATAGACCTTATTAAAAGATGTGCTGGATGGTCCGGTAATAGTTTAGTTTTTGCCAAATTTTACAATCGGCCTGTAGCCTCGGACTGTAACGAGGGTAGTTTTGCAGAGGCAGTTTGTGATTATAATTAATTAAAACTTTATTTTCCTGATAACTTATATAAGTAATAAAAAATCAAATCTGTCACGGATTTTCTTTATTGCCTACAGGCAAATTAATGCCCGTGTCAACATTGTGAAATGGGGCTCTAAAATAATAAGGTGTATGCGCGGGAGTGGCGCCATGCAGCGGTAGCTAGTACCTACCCTCCTTTTTTTTATTTAGCTCTAAAATTGTGCTCGATACCCCGTACATTGACGAGTGGACTACATAGTGAATTTAATAAATATCTTCGGATGCAACGTCTAGCATAATTATGGTCAAACGTCACAAGGTATGTTTGTTTAACCATTAATTCTAAACTCTATGACACCTGTCCGCTGTAACCAGGTGAGTGACAGTATGCACAGTCTAATGTTAGCTATATAGAGCATAATCATATGACATTAGCGACTTAAGTCGTTGTCTGATAATGTAGGCTCTTTACACACGCCTTCCAATAATTGGATATCCAATAGTTAGGACTTAGATATCTGATAATAGAAGGTGTCTGGTATAGATCGCAATAGAGTTTTTTTTATCAGTAAGTTTTTCGTTCCAACTATTAGATACTTTTTCTATCATGTCAAATTTCAAAATATTTTCCCAAAAAATCAACCGTGCAATGCCACAGGATAAAACAAGTGCCTTATTTATAGTTGGTACTCAAAGCAAGTTGTCAACAAATCGCTTCGGACCCACGCTATTTGACCAAGAATAATATAATATAGCATTATACAGCCGATGCTCCGAATGTGATGTCGTAATGAAATTGTAAAACGGAGTTTTACGATTATGTTTTATCGAAATTCGGGCGCATTCGGCAAACAACCGTATAGGTGTCACAAAATTGTTACATGTGTGGTACAAGTGTAAAGCGGATGAATATTATTTTTGCAAAATACATATTATAATAATAAAACCTATTTATTTTTATTAAGTATTTCTAAATAGAGGCAGTTTGAGAGGATTTGCGAGGCACTTTATTGATAAAACTTGTCAAAACACTACTTAAGATACTGCCCAACTGATAAAGTTGTAAATATTTTTACTCAAAGACAAGAAGTACAATTGTACATTAATTCCACTAAAATAAATTCAAATATTACCATTTTTAACTCACAAGACGTGTAGAAAAATTACATAAAAATTTAAATCTTAATAAAAATAATTTTGAATTTTCAAATCGCTACGCTACCCGCTTTTAGATTAGTTCCCAAAATAATAACAATTTTATTAAAAACTTATACCTACCAGAATATAACTGTAAGATATTTTATTCGTCGCGATAAATATATAGACATGAATGTCATTTCCTTAAGTGATAATCGTAATCAACGCTTTTTATTTTTATTAGTTGTCTCATTCCACAAGTTCCATTACTTTTTTTATAAATGTGTTGTTCACCTTTTTTACCTGACTGTAATGAAATGCTATCTATCCGTAATTAGGACTTGAAATGAAATTGATTATATTAAGTTGTTATTCGACAACTGGTTTCGATATCGAATGAATTCAAAACATATTATTTACAATATAACTTCTCTATGTTACATATAAACATGTAATTTAGTCTTTTGTATGAATTAAAAGAAGGCTAAAGTTGGTACCTATTTCCTAAGTCACTCTCAAAAATTGCATGCTTTAAAAATGTTTCAATAATAATTTTGACTTTTTCGATTTGTCTAACTAAACGGTCAGTTAAAGTTCACGATTCTTTTCCTAAATCAATTGCTATAATTTGGACTAAATCTAAATCTAGATCTAAATTTGACACCATAGAGTCTAGCGATCTATTTTAAAGTCCTCCTCTTCCATTCACCCCAAAATCTTTTTTTTATTGGAGTCATCAACCCTCCATCATTACTGGCGTTTCATCAACGAAATCGTGTACAAATTTAACTCTTCGCGCGCCTATATTTACTCCATTCTTACATTTTGAAAAGGCCCAAGATATAAGTTGTAGCGGTCATCATACTATGTAGTAATATAATGTTGGATAAACCAAATGACATCTTTATGCTGATGATGATAGACATATTATGGAATTTTAGTAAAGACTAAATATGATGAGAGAAAAAAAAACAAAGTTTACATCACATTTATGTAAATTGTTTTTTTTTTCAATTTTTGATAGGCTTGTGATGAAGACAGTACAACTACCGGATCACATCTGTAGGTGCTTAATGACTAGGTGGTAGCGAGGGGGGGGGGGGGGTTCTACAAAGTAAACCTAACACCGTTCTGTGGTTTCTTAATGAACCCTTCACCGAAAATGATTAGAACCCACGACCTTTACCACGGCTGCTGAGCTAACATCGCCTTAAATCATATAAATTATACGTAATTATTATTGTCACTGTCAGACAAACACTTCACTAAGACTTAGAAAGCACTTATCAAATATGAGAATTGACAGTATTTTAATGCATAACCGCTCCCGCTACATCTCATAACTTGCAGCAATAATGATTCCTACACGATGTTGTCTTTGTAAACACAAGCAGGTGTGTAGTTTCCGAGCTGGCACGCTTTGATATCGTATTGTGTTACAGGGTTAACTTTGTTAGAAAAATCTTCAACATTTTCACTAAGAAGTCTCTAAAGTCGATTTATCTACACTGACTACATTATATACTAGCTGTTCCCCGCGGTTTCACCTGCATTCCCTGGATAAAAATAGCCTGTAACTATCCTCAAGAATTGGGCTATCAAATGCAAAAAGAATATTTCAAATCCGACTGGTAGTTCCAGAGATTAGCGCCTTAAACAAACAGACAAAAATACTCGTCTCCTTTATTATATTAGTACCTATAGATTTAAACGACAGTCTTTTGTTAAACGGCAGATTAAATGTTGATGATATTTGAAAGAAAAATTTTAAATTTGGTAAGAAAGGATTTTTCGAAGTTGAACCCTTAAGGGGGTAAAAGGGGGAAATATAGTATAAATATAATGTATGTAACTTTTTTGTGGAAATAGGAATACGAAATTAAATGTGATATACCTACCTATATTAGACTATTGCTATTAAAGTAAAAAACGAATAATGAATACAAATTGATTGCGTCATTAAACAATCAACGCAAACAAACCACATTGTTTTATATTTCAAGTACACCTTTAAGCCAACCATAGAAACTACACCAGATTAGGATAGAACCGGCAAACTCGCGTGTGGCCACATATTAATTAATAGTAACTACGTGTGTGGCATATCGCAATATGAATTCAAAGTAATTCTTCTTAAGGAAGGTGATGATAGCTCAGTGGTAGTGACATCGGACGCCGCGGCGAAGGTCGTGGGTTCGAATCCTACAATGACCTTGAGCTTTCGGTGAAGGAAAACATAGCACGGTGGTAGGGTACTTTGTAGTACCCGCCTGGCTGGCTACCACCCTCAAGTTGAAAATCTGTCGCCAAACACCTATTGGTGTGTTCCGACAGCTGCACTTGAGAGCCAGTTCCTTCTAGGCTTTGTGTGCTTACCACTTTCGGCCACAACATCACTTACAATAGTGAGATTGTAGTCAAACACAAGCCTATACAAAGTAAAAAAAATAAAAAAATATCATAGTTACACCTATGCGTAGTTTATTATATTAGCTTTTTTCCCGAAGAATCTATTGTTTTTCTGGTTTAGTTTCAAGGAAACCCAGACTTCATTATTACTTGAGACCATTGTCTATTAGTTTGCCATATTCTATCCAAATACATTCAGCTAGAAGGGCGTGATTGGAATCAAAAGTCACATCAATATGTGCATTATCATAAGGGAGACCAAGACAACAAGTATTATCATTGAAAAGGAGAACTTCTATAAGTGCGTATTATCATTTCTATGCCCAATATACACTACATTAAAAGTTACAGGCGTCGCTGCACTAACCGATGCGCGACTATAAATCGCATTGCAGATTTACGCTCGATTGTACTCAACCAACCACCGCGACTCAATACTCGGCCCCTAATGAAATAACAAAACGACGTATTTAATGCAAAATGAACTTTTATCGGTTTTTATGTGTGTTCAGTTTACATTAAAATGAAATATGGCTTTTTTGGACGTAATTTTAGAATGACTGAAATAGCGCCTAAATACTAACTTTCTTTACTTGTCATAGATTATAATTTACTTCTCATTCTGTACCAATTTAAATAATTTAATTATAATGTTATTGGATATTTAAATACTGCTTAAGTTTGTAAATACAAAAATTAAATTAAGGTATTGGGAACATAACTAACTGTAAAAGTGGATAAAACAGCTACAATAAACTGAAATTTAGATTAATTGGTGATCTATCAAATCTTGCAGTTAAATTTGATTGTAAGATTGACAGATTAAACGATCCGATCCGTTTCTAATATGTACCAACACGCGAAATTAATAATATAGGTGATCAAAGCCCTCAATACGTAATGCCAACCCTTATATCCCATAATCGATCAATCCAATAAATCGCTCCTAAGGCTGTGCACGCACCTTACGTTTTTAATGAGCCCGGGGACTGGCAGCGAAGGCGCGCACACGAAGCGATTGTGTTCGGCTACTGTGCGCATGCGCACGCGACGTTGCATGACCTAAGGATTTTTTTCTCGTTTCTTTTGTTATTAAGGTGGGTTTATGGCCCGCTTGGCGATTATTGGGAATTAAAAAATGGTTGATTTCTATTCATTTTTCTTAGGCCAATTTTTTTAAGGTTAAGACCCAGTCTGTTTAGTAGTTTACTCCATGAAAAAAAATACATTAATTTTTTTTTAAAGAATTTTTAACGGCTCGTTTGAAACATTTCAAGATTTTGTTCATATGCATCTTCAAAACCTATTCATACTATAAGGTCCTTAGCTACAACAATAATTAGGTCAATGCCCGCATATTTAAATAAAAATAACTCGTAACATCACACAAATAATACATGTCACTTATATTCAAACCCACATTTGGACCATCTTCTTGCTTACATAATTAATTGCTTAACCATTTCTAAACAGGATAACGCACAATTTATTAGAATAATTATAAATATTCATAGCTTAAGGCGTAACACACGCGGTGACATGAAATTTGCTTACAATAAGTGTAAAATAAATAGTCGAGAGCTATTTTTAGTCGCCAAGTGGGAGGTAAGACTAAGATGTGATGAGATACTAGTGATTAACCTACATCTTTGACGTTTGAAGTTTGCTGGGACATCGACCGATGGTAAAAAAAAACGGTGGAAAAAAACTTGCTCTACACTTTATGTAGATGGCACAAAATAAGACACAATTAAAGCTATAATTTATAATTCGTAAGCTAAAAGTTATTTGTAACGCCTAAGTTTTTAAATAGCCCGCTATCTGTATTGTCAGTCAACTTAATTATATACTTAACTCATCATAGGTCTAACTCGTATCATTTACATCACACTATCAGCATCATGAAGAATGAAGACTGACACAATCTCAACATAATATTTTTTCTAATTCCCACTAGCCATCTCACCAAAAATCAATTGTTTCTCGTTGCTGTTGGATTTGAATAGCTGAAAGATAAGTTCCTTTAAATTACTAAAGCAAACCTAAGTATAAGATAAGTATAGATACAAATCCACGATAATTTGTCGAAGTCAGCGATGGCAATCATTAAATCAGGCCCTATTCCCATGGCTATTGCCGATGTCGGTCTATTTATGCCCATGCGCAGGACAATAATGACATCCAAACAGGATGCCGGGAAGGGGCAATTTATGACCGGAACTCGTTTATGGGCACGATTGACCGATTGAAATCTTTTTTTCTGGTCATTTTCGGGCAATTTTAGGGCAGATGGTGACCACTATAATGGGATGGTTATTTTGGAGTATTTTTATACCAATGAAATAAGGATCTCTAGTTTTTGCACTGTTTTTGTGTACCAATTCTTTTAATGTGTCAGTTTTGATACAATATCCTTTTTAGCAGTTAATTAAATACCACGTCAAATACCTACACGTGAGTTAGTCACCCCAAGTTTTACATATATTTTTGTTTATATTTATTGTGCTATAAAACTAACACAAGAAGGTTTCCATTGATGAATAGCTAAAGTTCAATAGGCAAATATGGCTGTAGTGAAAAAGCTTATTCAAGTAAAAACAGTCAACCACAAACAAAGTAACTAGTAATGTTTTAATTTTACATAATTCCAAGACTCTGTGAAAAATGGATTTATTAAAGTCGACAAAGCGATATTACCTTAAAAGTCACAGTAAATTTATTTTCCTATTTCAAGCCTTTTTCAAAAAGCCTATAATTACATTCTTGACATTTATATTTATTTCAAACGGGAATGAACCTCAACGTGAAGGTAAACTAATAAATCAATCACTGAGGAACTTGCCGTGTTAACTTTAGCGTTTTTGCATAACTATAAATTATAATTTGACGGAGTTGAAGGAAAATATTGAAATGAAGTGAGAAAAACTGCACTCTATTCATAAAACGTAATATAAACGTCCCATTTGACATTTTAGAATGTTACAGAAAAAATACATTAATGCTTTATTTATTATATCAATGGTAAAGACACTGGTTAGTATTTGATCTATCTTGAACTATTTCCATAACTAGTCCTACCTACATGTGTAGGACTATGAGATTGCTACCCCAAGATAGTAAACCTAATAAAATAAATCGTTAAAATTCTCATAAAAATCCTTATATTGTATTTCTAATGAACGGATAAAGTTCTCAGATAACAAAACCAAAAATAACATAATTTAAAAATAAAACTGTCCAAACTCTCAAGGGTTTCATCTAATATCATAAATATGATCTTGTCGTTACAACTCGAATAGAAATACCATAGGTAAACGTATCAAATCACCAAACAGCAATTGTCTCTTTTGAAACATAAAAATAAAGAAAGTAAACGTTCACAATCAAAAGTATCAGATATCGAGATTGAGAGTAAAGTTCATGATTACGATGATAAAGTTATTGCACTTAATTGCACTTGGTGTTATATTCTTTAAACAATAGCCGCCGCACACGACGACCAATCAAAACTCGATAATGTTTTGTCTCTCGACCAATAATAATGGGTTTTTCGATGATTTGTGAAGACAGGACGTAAACACAATGACTGGAGTAGGATGCGGGCGACAGAATGGTGCCGTATTGTTGGAAGTTTTTGTGGTGACACATGTGCTAGATGGTCGATTTCTTTTCTTAAGTATAGAACATGGAAGAATCAAGACGAATGTTGAACTACTTATCATGAACTTATGTTGTAGAAATACTGGCAAAATAGACTTTATTAAGCCCAATCACTAAAAATGAATAGCAAGTCTAACTTAAATATGATATTAATTGATCAAAATTGACTTATTGAAAATTGTTTGTTGAGCTAAGTGCAAACTTAATTCACTTATAAGCAAATACTTAAGATAATTTATATTACAAAACTTATAATAAACTTGTAATGGAAAGATGTACTAATGGCATTCCAAAAATGCACCCAACACTTACAATAAAATTTCGTCTCTATAAGAGAACAAAACCAAATATGTACTAAAATAGTGAATGGAAAATACAAGACGAATGTAACGACAATAAGAGAAGCGTATCGGAATGGTACCGACAATGCAAATGATGCAAAACAACCGATCGGAATACGAGTACAAAGCAACCACCAAGCCGAAGCTAAAAAGGTTGAAGCAAAATTAATAGGCGAAGTGGCACGCGATACCTATCCATCAGTTCAAAGGGTTCTAGTTAATGAATCAAACGACAGCCGACTCGCAACACCTCTTTTGTGGCCGGACAAAATTGACTTTGACGGAGCGTATGCAGCCAAAATAACCAATCGTGTCCAACCCATTGTGCGTGCTATAATTAGAATGCTTGGAAATAAACACGTGGTGGCAATTATCGCAGCAGCGGGTTAAATGAGGCACCGAGAGACTGTCGTTAATGGGTGTACCCATCCGGCGACGAAATCCCTCGCCACGGTCCATGGATAAAGGATTACTGGACTTCCGAGAAAGGCTAACGTCTTTATACCACCGATTTCATACCTGCTTTTATATTTTCTCATAACGAATTACGCAATCACTATAAATAAGATGTAGAATATAACGAGTTTATTGAGCATGGCAAGGATACTGAAATAAAACGAGAAGAGATAGACGCGGTCCTACGTGTCTATCTTCCGAGTGAAAGATTTAAGATGCGTTATGGGAATACGGCCTCCACAATTCAGTTTTAGAACAAAAGCATTTTAGTACGAGAGACGATAATAGAGATGAAAATATTGCGAGAATTATGCAGTCACATCCATCAGTGGAATTCGAAGTGCTTAGTAAATTAACATTTTAAAAGTTTAATTTCGTGTGTGACTCGCGAGGGGAGCGCGGGCGTGCCTTGAGGCTCGATGCTGAGGCATTAATCATCTGAGGCGGCCGACTGTGCCTTGGCTACGCCATACATCACCTACCTTTTGAGCGCGGCGAGTAACTCATTTGTTGAAACCCACCGTCCTGCTTTTATTAACGTCCAACCTAACATTTTAAACGTCTCAATTCCTTTGATGACTTCCTGTTTGTCATTTGTCAATGATCCATTGATTCAGGTGTCGATCGAACCTTTTTCAAAAACTTTACGAGAGCGTTTTATTGTGGCCAGTTACGGAAGATTAATGTTGTCGTCAAATCGACCAGCTTACGTGTCCGATGTTTTGCAATAAATTATCATTAAGTAACACCTTGTCTCACCGGGACGTTGGGTTTATGGTCCGTCGGCCGTAAACCACAGTTAATACGCCGGCTCTAATCTAATCTAAAAATTCTTACCTGCTCCCGATATAAAATTCTCTTATAGTCGGATATAAAAAAGCCGATTCAGATATAAAAGCACGAGAACTAATGGAACAGCGTATGCACAAAGGTATGAGAAACAAATATGAATTTAATTGCTGTTTATGCAAAAAGAAGTCGTATATTAATCGGGAACTGAATACAACAAAGTTGGCGTTTCGAAAAACTGTTAAAATGGTAACATGCAATTATGTAATAAAAGGTCTGGTGGTATATACTGCACTGGTGTTACATGTTTAATGAACCACTCTATTTTATGAAGTGGATCTATAAACGAGACTGGTGTTTAGGAGCGAGTGGACAACGCGCCTGATCGTAATAGTAAAGGACACTTGCCGAGAAGGGCAAGCGAATCATAATAAAATTACAAATGTAGATTCCGATATGTGCTCGTTCACTCACTCGATAGATTATGATAACTTGCATACTAAAAAGATAATTAACTTAAATGTGTATGAAGAAAATGAGTATAATAATGAAATTGTTTGCGAGGTATGTAATAAATATGAATTGGCGAGTGCTCGAGTAGTAAGTCATTAAATTAAAACTACTAGGTGAAGGTAATAAGTAAAAATTGCACGCACGCAAGGTAAGAGATACATAAACGACTACGGTAACCTATTATAGTCACGTTGAGAAAAAACAGTAAAATGATTGGATACAAACAACAAAAATGCTATTAAAATTCTTACAGTTTTTGTTGATGAATCGTTCCTTGGAACACTTGGAAGTTATTATAAATTTTCATGGTCTTAATAATGTTTATGTTCATGCATTTAAGATATTTGCAAGATTTCTTAATAACTACTGGCTTTAGAATTATAAATATACATCTGGTTACTTACTGAGCATGATGATGATAGTGTGTTGCGTGATGCATTGCTGATGCTGGTGCACCGGGAGGAGTGGAAGCATGAAAAGCAGCGAAAGCCGACGGAAACTGTAGTGGCAGAAAACCACCGCTGCCAGCACTCCCAGGTCCTCCAACCGACTCCCGATCAGGCATTATTTAGAGTCCTAACACTGTGTCATCATCTAGTCCACCAATTTATACAACTGTCAATAACATATTAACCAAAATGTCTTTCACAACCACAAGTTTTACTTTAGCACTGGATTTAACTTTTGTCAAGTCAATTCCACTCTTATTTCATCCATTTTCTTCATCGTTGTCTTTACGTTGTTATAAATTAAAACTTTTTGCATCGTTGATTACAAAATCTTGTGTTCTGTTAAAATCCACTCGTGTCATTCTTCCGTTTTTACCAACTGAAACAAAGAGATAATTATTGTTAATTATATTTCCTTTATTAAATACGGTAGCCGCTGTGGAATTGTTAAATTAGGTTGTTTCTGTATACGTGTAAACAAAAAGAGCTAATTTGCCTGTGTTAACTTTGCGTGTCCGTTTGTTGTTACTTCAATTGCCACTATTATGTCTTCATTTTACGAGTGAGTGAGACGAATTATGCGCCACAATACGTTGTTATATTACCAAGAAACTTGTTTTGCTATCTCATAAGACGTTTAATTTTAACTATATTTAATTACTGAGCTTTACGTCAACACTTTAAAAGCGTATTTAGAATAGTCTATTACCCATTTAATTACAAATTATAAATAGATATCTTTGACATTTATTTTTAGAAGCTACTACATCATCATCAACTTGTTATACAGCATTTAAATCTTCAACAAAGTCATGTGTAACATTCGTTCTCGTTTAATAAGACATACTATGCTATATTTCATCAATAATAACAACATTATCTGGACATTAAACTTTATTCAGATTCACAGGTCAGCTGGAGATAGTCATCTTATGTCGATTCGACGTGGATCGTTACTATAGCTTTTTGTTTTGCATTACTTACTTGATGGTCTCTTTGATATTGCTAGCAGTATGTTTAAAATACATGGCAATATTACTGAAATTAATGGGTTGAACTTGTGGGTTTTTTCCATAAATTTTATTATAGTTCAGAAAAGTATCTACTAGTTATAATAATAAATAAATAATAAATATTCTGTGAATAATAATAATTCCCCCGCATTTAATATTCCATGTTCAACTCTTTAGATGTGAAAATCAGAAGGACATACAGACAGACTTTAATATTATTAATAGTATGGATTTCTGATAATACTGGAAGATACCTTGGATGTCATTATATTATATTGCAGGCAGTCATAATAATGATTGATAGGAATTAGTAGCATATGAACAAATTCTGAAAGGAAATTCAAGGTGCAAGACTGTGAATTTTAAATAGGCTTAGTTAAATAGCTGATGAGCCCATGGAGTGTAAAATTTAGATGCACTTTCTTAATTAGATGTAAATTTTAATACAACTCCCGTAGATGTAAAACCCTTAAATATAGCTGAAGTATAGTTACTGTTAACGTTAAAACGAGTAAATAATTTTCCACAATTAAGAATACGAAGTTAAAAATTAAATATGAAATAGCGAGTCTTAATTACATACTAAGTACTGAATCTCGACAACATACTGGCATTTAGCAAAAAGCGAAGCGACAAATTGAAGCTACTGGCCGGTTGGATGGATCGCCATTGGCACATGAAGATATGATGTGTGGTGCCGATGGTAAGATATAGCGGGGATAGTGAGAAAACATCTGGATAAACAGAACTGAGTACAAAGATTTGAATTTTTAATGCCAGGTGAAATTTCAAAAATAAAGAAAAATAAAATATTATTAAAGGAACCAATTGGTTCCTTATTCAAAAATATAGCGAAGTTATAAAAAAATATCACTATATCTTTTAAAAAAAAGGTTGAGTATGAAATATATAAAGGCAATTACACTGACATAGCCCCTTGCCTCGTGTAAAACTGTATTTCCTTACAACAATTACTAAAGTGGTACTCAAACACCGTCAATTTTTTCATAAATTTGATGTGGAAGTACCTATTACTTACGACGGAACTTGAGCCATACGAATATTTGAAAGCCTAGTGTCTCTTATATCAGTTCATTCCAAGTGCATAGATAATTACTGGGGTAGATAATTACATTTGACATATCGATTGTATGGCATATGGGTTTTTCAAGTTTTATTTGATAGATATTATTTGTGAAGTCAGACTGTAATTTAAATTAATGCATACCACAAAACTGACCAAAAATATCCACAAACAATTGTTCTCAACAAAAAATATTCAATTAGTGAAACGCTTATAAATTGGCATGTTTTTATAAATATGCTTATTAAAAGCTTCACTCGCACCACACCATATAAAGAGTTACCATCGGAAAAATTCCTTCCGTAATTAATGAAGATGTGATTGTTTCAGACGCTACTCGAGCATTGTCCCCTCAATAAGGTCCCGACGTATAGTCGCGTAATGAATCGATCGTAAAACTCGATATCGATATATCGATACTCATTTTCATTCAATGAGATTTACGATGTTTATGCATATGAAATTGGCGGGCGTTTCGAGTGTCGGATTTTATCGGCTATTCAAAAATCGAATTGTGAATTTCGAATGCATCGGATTAATGGAGTGTTTTATTTTTCGTTGTTTTACAGCTTTATGTAAGCGTCAAGTGATTTTGAGGATTTATAATCGATTGTGAACTCTCAAACGTAATTTGACACGATGTTGATCGATTTTTCAATTAATGCACAGGTGCCACGTAATATGATGCCATGACACGTAAGTGTGATGATTAAGCCATCATTAACATACATACACATTATTGTGTCAGTGATTTTTTATTATTATTTATAATTTACTAGCTTCCGCCCTACGGCTTTACCCACGTTCCCGAGGGATCTTGTGCTTTCCCGGGATAAAAAGTAGCCTTCCTCGACAAATGGGCTATCCAACACTGAAAAAAATTTTCAAATCGAACCAGTAGTTCCTGAGATTAGTGCGTTCAAACAAACTCTTCAGCTTTATAATATTAGTATAGATAATAAAGAAAAAAGTGTGTGTAAAAAAAACTATATTATAAAAATAAATAAAAGCTTACTAAGTAAAAGATAAAATGAAATAAAAACTTTTCGATAACTTTTTAATTAATGAAATTCAATCTCACATCACTGTCTTTAAAATGAGTTGCGCAATCCAAAGGCGCATGCCTTCTCTCTTAATACGGCCCTTAATTACGATTTAATTGTTTTTAGTCGTCGAATTGTTTTGAAGTCTTCTGGGAAACGATCCCGACTGGATTGGTGATGTTTTTAGTGTTACTTTGTAACCATTCTAGATTTTACCATCGATCTTTAATTAAGATAATTATCTCTTAAATTAATTGTAGTTTTCACCTCAAATGATTGGCTAAGCTATCTTTATTGTAGTGCTTTATTTCCTTCGATGTTACGAGATTCTTGTGGTTAATAAAAAAGATAAGCCTTTTTTTATCATATAAACCACTATAGTATCAAATTAAATAAACCTTAAAAAAATAAACTGACTCATTTAACTTTTTAAGTTCTGTTCGTTTAATATTAAGTTTGTTAAATCAACAATTAATATGATTACTTAAAAATAGTCATACGCCAAACAACTGCAGCTAAGTAGAGCAAAAGCCATTTATTAAATTGCCAGCAATTTGGTTAAATTAAAAATATATTTATCACTAAGCACATAAGTATAGAATACTGTAATATGTACCTTGATAAATTATTGTGGACATTTTTATAAATTACTCGTACGCAGCTTACGTACGCCTACGACCACATCTTTCTACCAAGATGTCTCAGTTATTTATTAGCAGTGTTTATTAAAAATATTTCAAACTTTTTTTTTGTGTACCATTGCAACTGCCTTATGAGAATTCTACCAAGCATCATATTTATATAAAATATAAAAAATAGCCATTTTTAAATGTCACAGGAGCATAAATATAAAAATAATGCACCTCTTGGCTCACAAATGGGACGCGCATCACCAACTACATGTAAAAAAATAGAACTCCAGGAATGACTATTCAACTTATTAATTGTACCAACTGCTATCCCTTATTAATAACTGGTAATAACATGATAATGATTTCCCCCAAAACATAGTCAACAAACATTATAAAATAAATAATATCGACATCGATAAACTATCCACGTGTTATTGTTTGATGTCCACATCACTATACGAGTTGCATAGCTGATTGATATATTTAATTATGTTAAAAATTTAATGGAAAAAAAGCCAACATTGTCAGATTGTCCAAAAACAAAATATATAAAAAATGTAACCTTGCTGAGTTTCTTGCCGGTTCTTCTCAGTTGAAGGCGACTTCCGAATCGGTGGTAACTTTAGTAGTTTCGACGTTCATAAGTGCCCTCTTAGGGCCTGAACTGAATAAATGTCTTTGACTTTGACTATTAATATATAATTTGAGTTTGAGTATACCTACTTAATCTTCAACTTTAGTGGTTTAAAAAACAACTTCTGCTTCACTGCTGATTTCCAAACATTTTATTTTCGTAAAATGTTCAACCAAATTAATTTTGTACTTTTTGGTTTCCGACCTATGCGTTAAATGCGTTGTATGTTTGATTGTTTTATAATTACAGACCCCTTATTATATGCAATAACCATTCAAATCCTTTACATCAATGTCAACTTAACCTTATGCAGTCCTTGATATTCGCAGTCATAAAGCTGCTAATTAATATTCAGCAACAAATCAATGGGTCCAATTATGCGCACAGTAAGTCGCACCGGCCAAACTTTGTCATAAGTCGGCCATTAGGCTGCCCACTCACGAACTCATTCCTCTGACATTACCTATAAGTCAGCGGTGGACAATAGCAACACCCATCATTAGATATGGCCTCTACTCGCTGACGGCATGCATTGAACACGAATTGTCTTATTAGAGAGTGTTTAAGTTGTCTGCACATTTGTGATTTGTTATGCCCGACATAGAAAATGTTACATTTGGTTTACACGCGGCATATTCTGGAATATTTTATATTTAATTTATTATTTGTAACTCCTGTGTTGTAATGTAGTGTAAACAATAAAGTATATTTGTATTGTATTGTATTGTATTTTTATGGCAGATGAAATAGTTGTATCTATTGTTGTCTCTGTAATTTTTGGAGTGATTTATAGCCATCGCTGATTGGTAAATCAATGCCTGACATCATCGTCACCAATAAGCACTCGTGAGTCAGTTTGAAGTGTAACAAGCCCGTTCCAAGTGCGTACTTAACCATGCTGTGTTTAATTTCACTTGAAGTCTTAGTCACTCTGTTTTTTTCTATTGACTCTTTCCTTTATAGACTTTACTAGCGACCCACCTCGGCTTCGCGTGATAGTGCAGCCATCTTGTACAAAATATTTAAAAATTATACACAAAAACCTTCCTAGTTTATCACTTTTTCTATTAGTGAAAATTGTATGAAAATCCGTTGCGTGGTTTAGAAGAAGTGTGCGGAGAAACAGACAGAGACAGATAGCAACTTTGTTTTATAGTATTTAGAGATAGAGGTAGGTAATCATTTATCGCGAAGAATAATATTAATCTCCTCATCATCGTGATTATTTCATCTTGTAGGAGTACACTCAGTAGTGTATAAACGTCTTCCTCTGGTACCACTTACCAGTTCAGTGCAGTTCACATTCAAGTTTTTACTACGAGACCATTGTTGTGGTCCCTTTGGTTGATAACTTTACTTAGGCTAGCATTTAATTTCAATATCATCTAAATTACACATCTCTATGGGAAATGATGATGTAATTAAAGTTAATAAAGCACATAAATCACAAAATTTTCCTCCCGATTGTTTTCTTTAATTGGTACTCAACATTCCGAGTATCATAAAGTAAGTACCTACTCTACCACCATGCTTATGTGGTTCTTATGATGTTTTCCTCAATCAAAAATACGATTATCCTCCTATCATTTTAGGGCGATGATGACGATGATAAACGTGGGTTGAATCCTATAGTGAGAATGAGCTTTCGGTGAAGGAAAATATCGTGAGCAAACACGGTAGTAGCCTATGTTGTAACACGTGACGCCGCATAGTTGTCACCCTCAAGATTAAAATCTGTCGCCAAGCACCTAACTGTGTATTCTGGTTTCTAGTTTTCAGAGCCACTTCTCTTCCGAGCTTGTGGGCTTACATGTTTCGCGACATCATCAGTAACGCTGGCGAGATTGTAGTTAAAACAAACTTTAAATAAAAACAAAAATCGTCTCGCTTCTTAATATTAACCCCTATATTTTCAAAGCATGAAATCCTCCATCAACAGAGACATTAACAACCCACAAGTAAAGTACCTAAGTTGAGCGGCCTAATCCTTTCATCGTATCTCTTAGCATTCGCAGGGCACAATGTGAATACAATAATAAATTACAATGAGCTCCATGCTGTATCGTATGCCCCTTCGGAGCGGTATGGGTTGAAGGTACGTGCGTCCGGCTGGGCCGTGTTAGTGTTTGTACTGTCATATTAATGTGTGCATCATAATATGGAATAAGTCTATGACTAGCTTTAATTTAATTGGTTAAGAGAATTTTTTGCTGTTCAGTTACACCCTACTGAAGTATTGTTTTAGTCACTTAAAAACCGACACTTTATTTGACAATAAAAGTGTGGAGGTCGATAAATAAATATGCAGAATTTAGCTTTTATTGTTATTTCTATTTAATTCGAAATGGTTTGGTTTGGTACTTTTTTAGTAACCGTCTGGTTACCACCCTCAAGTTGGTATGCATTGCCGAGCGCCTACTGGTGTGTTCTGGCAGTTGCACATTGATAGCCAGCGAGCAACCTTCTAGACTCTGTTAAGATTGTCAATACATTGGCAGTTTTCCTAGTGTTGCTAGGTTTGACCAAGCAACACTATGGAATCATGCTTTTTTAAAAAATATCAATGTTATTAGGTCAAAGTCAAAGTCGTATATAAGGTCCCAATAAATGAAGTACGGTCCTTTTGAGGGATGAAAGTATAGGTCATAAGTATTCCAAAAATGATATAATAAAAATATTCGGTAGTAATTTTAATGAAAAAAAAACCTGAAATTGTTCTACATTACTACTAAGCATTAATTAAAACCATTAACAGCATAATCACTCAAATCAATTAATTTATTATTAAATTATAAAAAAAGCATTTAAAAATACATTACTTACTTTTATTTTATTTATTTATTACTTTTATTTATGAAGTACAATTTAAGGTTTTTTTTTGAATATTTTTATTTTATCATTTTCGGAATGCTTATGACCTATATCCTATCATCCCTCAAAAGGATCGTACTTCATTTATTAGGACCTTATATTCAATAGGAGGGTCATAACTACTGAAATTACCACCTCGGATCATTATTAAGGCATGATACCTTATCTTACTAAGTTTATAGCAATAAAAAATAATAGGAAACAGATTTCCGGTCACTTATCTGATTACAATCTAACATTATTTTTACAATCACATTAATATTCGGATCACGTAACTTCTTTTTCAATCTACAAACTACATTTTGCAAAATTCGACTAACTACTTTTGCCGACAGACGCGGTGGTTAACAAATCGTCGTGCGTAATTCGCCGTGTACGCAGCATTCCAAATAGTATATTCTATTGCGACAGTACAATAAGCGACATTGTTCATTTATTATTTGAGACGCGTATTTAGATACTCCGCTCATTCACAGAGGTTATTTATGTTTTTTACTTTTTATTACATTTTGGCGTCGACTGCTTAATGACTTAACGCTTCTGAACAAACTTGACTTTGCCGTCGTTTATACAAATCTAACACCTAATATGTAACTATTAACGTCGAAAATAGATTTTAGATTTAAATAGTTTTCTACAAACGGTTAGTATTCCCGACACGGTTGAAGGATGTAAAGAATAAAACTACCAGCCGAATCCGAATATAAACATAGACAATAAAATCTTATTTATTTTATAATTTATTTTTATACCTTGATTGGGCAGTCATTTCTGGATTTATAGACTTTATAACGAGCTAGTTTATAGTTTATTTTACGGCAGTGTTTTTGGAAATCATAAATTTTGTTGTATTAGATCTGAATGTATAACAGCTTTTTTAAGTTAAACATTTATTCGATGGCAATTTGACATTCAAACGTCATAGTTACGAAGGATCCATCCATAGTAATGGAGCTAGTGACGTCAATAAAAAAATACTAGGTATCTTATGTATACGAGACAACAGACATACAACTTTGAAGTGTATTATGTATTTATGTTAATACAAGCTTCTTTATTAGTATAGATTTAAAGTGAAACAATAAAATATTTTATAATAATTTTAGAATGAAGTGGATAAATCAATCCGATCAATAATTTGGTTGTGGATACTTACTGTGCTGATGTAGGTATCTAGCACTATAATCGCTATAGTATAAAATTTTTCTTTATTTACATACATAAAATAATTCATTTTATGGCGATGATAGCTCAGTGGTAGAGACTTCGAATGCCGCGGCGAAGGTCGTGGGTTTGAATCCTCCAATGAGCTTGAGCTTTCGGTGAAGGAAATCATCGTGAGGAAACCATAGCACAGTGGTAGGGTACTTTGTAGTACCCGCCTGGCTGGCTACCACCCTCAAGTTGAAAATTTGTGGCCAAGCGCCTATTGGTGTGTTCCGGCAGCTGCACTTGAGAGCCATTTTCTTTCTAGGCTTTATAAAGTTTGGCAATCCCTCTGGTATTACTAATGTCTATAGGCGACAGTAGTTACTTAGGTACCATCAGGTGGATCGCCTGTTTGCTTGTCAGCCTTTTGACATAAAAAAATAATGAATAATTAGAATTATTTTAAATAATTTTTAGTCCTATCGCTACCAAATAGATGGTATGTTTAAATGAGAAATACTTATATGAATTATCCAATTTAATAAAATAATATACGTCACGCGGTTTCACCCACGATGAATCCATTCTTAGTACACCTCTACAGCTATGTTACAAAATGAAAATATCTTCCAAAACTTGATTCTATTACTAGTAGTTTAGCTCTTGCAAACACTGTCAGTCAATCAATCATTCAGTCAGGATATTTTTTATAATTATATACCGATTATATAATATCAACATGTTGCCGGTAACATGATCTCAACATTAAATCGCCATTTTTTTTCTACATATTTGATAATCAATGTGGATCTCATTCTTTATTACAAACAGAACTGTGTAACAAATAAAAATTTGAGGAAGTCGTAACGAATTCTGCATGGATCGTTGCCAAAACGATGGAGAGTGATTTTTATCTCTTCGAGTTCATACAGTGCTAACACATTTATATCGTCAATGTATTTATTTATTTGTTCTGCAAATAAAGCCACTTTCAGTCACTTTTTATACTTGGATCATAAAAACAAGGATGTACTCAAACGTTATACTCTTTTCGGCACATTTTTTAAATTATTGAGTTACCAGAGTAGGTAGTATTATGCGAGTTGGATTCAAAAGAAACAAAATTACCTAATAGAAATACGTGATAGTTATTAGTATTTCAATTATATTTACTTACTAGCTTTAATGCGCGGTTTCACCCGCGTTCCCGGGATAAAATATAGCCTCATGTTACTCAGGGATAATGTAGCATTCTAATGGTGAAATATAACATGGCAGGTGTACAAATCTTTCCTCTTTATAATATTAGTATGATTTGTAAGAATAATAATCTAAATTAATTCTCTTGGCAATTTTTGTTATACCTGTGTTTTTTTTTTATTTGGCAACGGTGTACCTACATTATTTAGGTAATTATATGAATAAACCAGCTTTTCTGCGCGGTTTCACCCGCGTTCCCGGGATAAAATATAGCCTATGTTACTCGGTGAAGATGTAGCTTTCTAACGGTGAATGAATTTTTAAAATCGGTCCAGTACTTTTTGTGCCAATTCGTTACAAACATACTTACATACAAATCTTTCCACTTTATAATATTAGTATACATAAATAAATCGTTGCTTTGCGAATATATTTATAATGCTATAACCTTATATTAATTTGTAATATTAACAAATCTCCTTATTTTTATGTCGTGTTTATCATTACTACGTCTTCACCCCAAAGGACAAATTGATCATCAACTGATTGACATGTTAATTTGAACTCATTTCTGATTGATATTTAATTTTCTTACAATTATAGGCCTGGGTTTGACCACAAACTCACCGTTGTTTTGATGTGGCGGTAGGTGTTAATCACACTAAGTCTAGAAGGAACTGACTCTCAAGTGTAGAAGCCTCTTCACGTAAAGCGGATAATGGAAAATCTTTCAAAGAGTTGATTCGAACAGTAATACAAGATGCATTATCATATCATAAACCGAAATAATACATGAGATATCCTATTTTTTATCCCAGGAAATTATTAGATCCCCTGGAACGCAGGCAACACTAGTTCGGAGATAAAAGATCCCATTCTCTGTTTGTAAAGGTCAAGTCTCATATTTCAGAATGTAAGTATCTTTTGTTACAAATAACATGTAAATATTACAAACATTTTGTTAAAAATTTTCGTCACGAACTGTCGGCACATTTCCGAACGGCTATTGTCACAAAATATTTTGAAACGTCCAATTAGTTCCTGTTTTACAATAGTTGAACTGATTGTAAGACAAATATTTGGTGTTTTTCACTTAGTCTTGAATACCATAAGTATAATAATATGCTGTAGTATACGAATTATTTATAAGTTAACTGGCTAATCCGTGGCATACTTTGCAATGCCACTTTTTTAACCGACTATTTTCTTTTTATTTTCCAGAAACCATCGCGGGCGTGCTCACTACAACTCACCAAAATTTCAACGCAATCGGATGAATGGTACCTATGGAGCGCAAATGTTACAAACAAACAAACAAAGATACAGACAAACATTGATTTTTATATATACCTAGTGGTGAATTTACAGTTTTAGTTTATATCAAAATCGGCTCAATAGCTCCTTTGAGCATTTTTAGCTTTATTCTCTATACTTTTCGAATTGGCCATCCATGCCTAGTTTGAAAATTCACCTTCATCACACACGGTCGTATCATCACCATCAATGGTTTACTGTTATATTTACTGGTTGCATGCAGGTTACCTCATCATGTTATCCTTCAATAATAAGCTTTACCCTAGATAATATCAAAGTCAGAGTTACAAAGTAATTTGAACTAGTTATTTTGTCATGGCAAGATGAATTTTATTTTAACAGTTCAACTGTTATAAGCAAATATAAGTAGGTAGGTATAATCGTCGAAATACAATCCTTTTCAAGCACAAGTACAAGTGAGCTTTCATCATTACATAAATAATTCAAAAACCATTCAAGACAATAGAATCGATTTGCAGTGAATTAATCGACTAGTGATTTTCACCCGATGACATCGATTAACATTCCTCAATAAAGTTTCTTTGTCTAGGAATTTGAATCGATTTAAAATTCGGAACATCGTTTTCGGAAATCGATACATAAATCGGTGGATAAACTTTGTGAATGCTAAACGAATGTTAAATTTGTATAATTGTCATGTACATTAGGTAGGTTTATCTAGAATTCTTAAATTGCATTTAATGCAGGCGCCACTTCCAGTATTCCGTATAGATAAATGATATTTTTAGGTTCGAAAATGAGGCAAATTTACCGATTATGAATATAAATAACAGTTATACATAATCTATTTAATTTACGACAAAGATAAAGTATTTCTTAATTTTTATAAATGACTTGTTTCTTACAACATTTGGGACAAATAACTGCGATAAGTTAATAATAGTCATAATGCCCTGATTTACCCAATAAATCAAGTGAAGACTCCTATTAAGCCCACGAGCTAAATTATATCTTTAGTATTCCACGACATGGCTTAAGTTTCATTGACAATAAACTTTAGGCGCCCTGTCTAATTGAATTGAAACTGAATACCTAATGGTCTATGTCCTACTAACCAAGGTGACATGATGAAGTCATTACGTACCTACTTCTAAACTATTTTGATTAACAAATAGTAGCACAGAAAAATAAAGATAAAGTAATAAGACTAAACCAGACTATAAAAAGAACTAGTAAGGTGTTATGAAAAATTAAGGCAAATCACATTGGCTGGTTGTGCGTTACATCGCTGAGTTCGATACATTTAAAAAAAAAATATGTCCTCATTCCTAACATGGGTTAAGAAGCTCCGCTTAGAAATTAAAACATTGGTTTTAATTCTATAATTTTAATTGTTTTTGTATTGAATATCCTTTAGAATAATATGGATGTATCTGTATATTTTAGTAAATCCTATTACTGAATGGCACAACACGGAAATCAAAATAGCTTATATCAATAAAAATACTATAAAACCTGCGATTTACAACTATTCCCTAAGATGAATAGTCCATAAGTGCATCCAATCATTGGTTAAAGCAGTTCAATTCCACGGAAACCGCGCACTACAATTTACACTTGCTCGATTGCGCGTGCGCAAGCTTAGGTTTGCGGTTACAACCATTTTATACTTAATATTTTTTTCTCGCTTTTAATTCAAACTGAGCGTGAAAATTGTAACCGCAGAGTGTTAGGTGAAGATTGAGTTATTATTTTATATGATAGCTTTAGAAAAAAAAAACTTAATGTAGTCAGTCAATTTAGTACTTACAGGGAAGATTTTTCAGTGATGCCAGCTGGAGGAAGTGAGTTTTTTTTTTTTTACTTTATATAGGCTTGTGTTTGACCACAATCTCACTATGGTAGGTGATGATGTGGCCAAAGGTGGTAAGCACACGAAGCCTAGAAGGATCTGGCTTTCAAGTGCAGCTGCCGGAACACACCAATAGGTGATTGGCGACAGATTTTCAACTTGAGGGTGTAAGCCAGCCAGGCGGGTACTACAAAGTACCCTACCACCGTGCTATGGTTTCCTCACGATGTTTTCCTTCACCGAAAGCTCAAGCTCATTGTAGGATTCGAACCCACGAACTTCGCCGCGGCGTCCGACGTCACTACCACTGAGTTAAGTTAGAGGATGTATTCCGACCTAATAGTAGGACATACATATAATATTATGGAATTATTATGGTATTTTTTCAACTTTATCTTATTTCATTACATAGTAGATATTTATAAGTTTGTAATAAAAAGATTCATGTGAATGTATAGATAAGTAATTTTATATTATAGACTTTATTATTAAAATACCAATACTTATCTTGTTCAAACATAACCTCATAGAAACGTCAGATATTCTACAATAATCCTACAAAATATAACATCGTAATATCGAAAGAAACGTGCATTTACACAGGGATAGATAGAAAAAGGGGAAAATTATTCAAAAAGCACAATAAATTGAGTGTCGCCGGCGGTTTTTATCTTTTTTCTTAGAAGTGGTTCTACGGACTGCGTGCGCGCATACCGAACTCGATGTTACCTGATTAAGGCGACGATATTTACTGCTTGCTGCATTTTTTGTTGGAGACCACTGGCTGTGATGTAAGACCATCTTAGTTAGATGTTTTGCTTGGGAGAGCAAAGCTTATTTGAAACCTACTTCAAATTAAAATATAATATAATTATAGTTATTCTTCCTTCGTTGATGCTTTAACTAATTTTAGGGTGAATTAAAAAAAAACCTTAATACCTGTCTGCTTATTAGATTTTTCCATGAAAGAAAACAACATGAGGAAACCTGCATATATGAAAGTCAATCGGAATATGGCCTTTATTCCTTCGTCGTTGGGGGAGGTTTTGATGTGTGGACGTTTAAGAGATAATATATTTTTTAATATAATACTTATTATTAATACTATATTTATGAATTTAGCAGCAAGTATATAATTTTGTTCACAGTTTATATTATTTATCTATTTTCAGTTCTGTACACCCCCGTCTTATACAGTTTTTTAACTCCTCTCCATCCAAAGGTTGCCTGATAGAAATCACTTTTAGTGATAAGGCCGCCCATTGTAACACATTCACTGTAAGTTAAGTTATTCTTTGTGTTTCTACTCCTTTTATGTATGGTGTAACAATAATGTGTTATCTATCTATCTATTTATGTAAACCAAAAAACAACGCTTCCATTTGAAAAAAATAGGAACCATTGTATAACTGAGGACATAATCTAATATTGAACCGAATTTCTGTATCTCGCTAGTGTATTAAGTCAATTGTAAAGGGAAGAGAACTGATCCTTGTAGAACTCCGGATAGCATAAGGGGTAGGTACAGCATAATAAGGCACCTCCTATAGTGAAATTGACGATACTATAGATAGTCTGATTTACCATATCTACTCTATCTATTTATATGGCTTCGCCTTAACGACACATGCGTTGCCTACACTATCTGAATGCAACATGCGGCGTGAATCATTTGTTATTGGATTATAATATAAGTAACACAGTGGACAATAGTTACAGTTGGTTTTACTATTCAACAAACACACGAATAAGTACCTTATAGCTCCAGTATAATAACTATTTTACCTTCACACACATTTGGGAGACGTGGTAATGATTAATGTATTTTTTTTATTTAGATATTTGACACTAGATATCGGAAAGTAACTCCTGCGCAACGGTAGCTGTACTGGTCTATATTCATGCAATAATATTATTACTATTTATATTATTATTATAACTATTACTTAGTGTGAGATTAAACATAATCAATCACCAACAGCTTATAAATTAATAATTAAATTAGCTGAGTGGCTAACAAATTAGGGGATTTCCCTTAATGTTTCGTACTTTTCCACATTTTTTGCTTTGTATTGGCTTGTTAACATTACAAACATTTTATTGATATCCATAAAATCAGTTTAATGATATAAATGTTATAATTATTATAATTAAATCAAAACTAAAAAGATGGCATAGTAAAAGTAGCTAACGAGTAAAGAGTAGGTAAGAGTCCTTCTACTACCACAGTAACCACAGGTTCGAAAATTAGACTTTAACTAAGAAGAAAAATCGACAAACAGTTAAATATGAAAGCAGTTAGGTACTTTATTATAAAAAGGAAATGGCGAGCACAAAAACTTAGAGCAAACGTAAACAAATAGGCATTGCATCCGCCTGTAGTCTCGCCATAAACCCTCGCCTCGGTGCCAATGGCCATTCGGAAAGTGAAATGAACTTTATTATTGGTTCTATTTTACATGTGGCGTGTGTGTGTGTTGGGTCAAATGTTGGTCATGTAAAGCTGTCGGTATGAATTGATATTGGTAATTTTAAAATTGTGAGTGATTCAGTTTTAAAACAACTCAACACGTGCGTGATGACAATGGTAGCAAACTTAAATCGATGATGGCGAAAGGTCAATGAAGATCATGTTGTAGATAATATCTTGGTTGGGAATATTACAGGACAGGTTATCGTCTTCATGTAAGTAAACAATGAAATATGACAGGACATGTAAATTTAGAGAACGCAAACTGGTTTAAAAATATCGAAATGTGAGTCATGAAATAGGGCATGACGAGAGATGTTTAATATGTTTTACATTCTTTACCAGTGGGTTATTTCTGCAGCATAAATTGATAGTATGAAAGATCTACTGACACTATAACGTGTCAATATCACATAAAACTACATTTTTACATTCTGACCTTTCTACATCACAACCTGAAGTTTATCAGTATTCATTAAAATTCACTTTGAAATGTCATCCGTACACTAAACCTGCTACCATTTTGTGTAATCTTATATTATTTCAAGCAGGTAATTTATCGAAGCATCTGTAATTATCATTCATCAGAATACTCATCTTTAAGATAGATGATGATGCCGAAGGTGGGAAGCACATATAGAGAAGTAGCTGGCACTCAAGTACAGCTGCAGGAATACACTAATAGTTGCTTGACAACAGGTTTCCTTCCTCAAGGATCATGTGTTGTAGGAAAGTTAAGCTCATCAGCACTTGCGTCAACACAATTTAATGCAAGCTTATTTTATTAAAAATGATAAATAAATGGCATTTTGACTTATGAAATTCATACGACTTCATACCAAGATGAAAAATATTTGAACCAACGTCGAAGCCAGCACACGTCGGCGCGCCAACACATGTAAATAAACATTGTGACTTATTCGATCAACATCTCATGTTCAACACATCAACACGACATTATCTGAATGTTGGCATAAATGTTGGTATTTTATGTCAGTGTTGTTTACCCGATAGAGTTCAATATACGTTTTTATTCTAATAGAGTAAGATTGTGGGTTTAGGAGTTGAGAGGTCTTAAATGAAAGCTGGATTAAGAAAGTGATAGAATAAGTGATGATGAAGAAACAGGAATTGGCGATTTTTTACAGGCAATGGATTCCCATAGTGAAAATAATGTCGGATATTAAGGCAATTTAATACATTATCGAAAAGATTTAATAACGAAAACAAAGATTTCTCCTCTTCCAGAATATTCCATGGAAATATGATTAGACATAGGATGCTATAGTGAGAAGATATGAGCTGTTTGTACAAATGTACCTACTCAATTTACTATTATTGACTTGCAACATAGCACGATTTTAAACTGTTCATAAACTACGCTCTTGTTCTACAAGAGAATACAATAAATTGTATTTACGACCTCTACCACATTGCTATCTTCTGTTGCTTAAGCTATGTAGCTAAGCAAATAGCAAGGGCAATGCCTTAAGTGCCAAATATATATCGCGCACAAATACAGACTAAAAAGTCCTGTTTATGAAGAAAAGGATTATATACAGTTTAATTTAGTAAACACGCTAATAAAACACGCCGTGCGTGACTTAACTCACAGTTAAACTGCAACCATACAATGTAACCGGTCGCCAGTAACTTAAAAATACTCATTTGAGTTCATGAGAAAGTCGAAGGGCTTACTTTGTTGGTTTTGAAAACAATGAGGTATAAAAGTGGTGTTTTTTGAGTTATTTGTGAAAAGGTATGACTTATTAGTGAAACAAAGTGAGTATTTTACGCGTTGACTTCGAATGATAAGACATGGCACTGGAATACTTTTGAATTGGCTATGGTTATCTGCCACCTGTCTATGGTAAGTGATTAAGAGGTCAAAGCACAATGCATCGAAGTGAACTCTCAAAAGCAAATTCTATCGCTCAGCTACTTGATTGTTGATAGCATAGAGGTGATAGTTATCAATTCATTAGAAGTCAGTCAGGCGGGTGCAGTGAATTACCCTTCCGCCTAGCTTTATTTTCCTTCTTTAAATCCTCCTAGAGTTTATGTACCTTCGACCACATCATCTCATACCATGGTGAGAAAAAGCAAAAACCATAAGCTGTAGCTCTTTTTAACTAATGATAATTTCTTTGCCAAAATAACTTACCAAATTGATTTATTATCAACTCTTAGACTCGGTATGCCAATATATTTATACAACATTGATCCGCCATGAATCCAAGCTTTTATAGGATAACAACACGGTTTATAGGCACTAAAACATATTCTAGACATTTACTGTCATGTATGCAAATTATTTAAATAATCTCATTAGATACGCAATACACATTTATTATAAGACTAGCTGTTCCCCGCGGTTTCACCCGCATTCCCAGGATAAAAAGTAGCATATAACCTTCCTCAAGAATTGGGCTATCAAATGCAAAAATAATTTTTCAAATCCACAAACAAACAAAAATACTCTTCTCCTTTATTATATTAGTATAGATTATTTATAAATAAGGTTGGGCTAATTTCTTTGAGTTTTCGTGAAAATTAGGGAAGTATCAAAGACAAGCTTTATTGATCGTCTTAAAACTAGTTTTTTTACTTATTTTTAGATTTCCAACATTTCGAATTAATTGGAAAAAAATGTTTTTCAAAGAAAAAATAAAAACTCTATACTAAATTTTTTTTTTATTGTGTATGATTCTTTATTACGAAAACTTTAACGCGAAGTCGGACTCGTACCTAGTTGGGCAGATAACGACAATTAACGTAATCAATAAGGCCAACGTTATACGTATTATATTGCTATTTTTAGGGTTCCGTACCCAATAGGTAAAACGGGACCCTATTACTAAGACTCAGCTGTCCGTCCGTCCGTCTGTCACCAGGCTGTATCTCATGAACCGTGATAGCTACAGTTGAAATTTCCACAGATGATGTATTTCTGTTGCCGCTATAACAACAAATACTAAAAAACAGAATAAAATAAATATTTAAGGAGGCTCCAATACAACAAACGTGATTTTTTGCCGTTTTTATAGATAATGGTACGGGACCCTTCGTGCGCATTTTTTACTTTGTATATGTTGGTGTATGACCACAATCTCACTATGGTAAGAGATGATGTGGCCAAATGTGGTAAACACACAAAGCCTAGAACGAAGTGGTTCTCAAGTGCAGCTGCCGGAATACACTTGGCGACAGATTTTCAACATGATATGTATCGTACCACGGTGCTATGGTTTCCTTACCCAAAGCTCAAGCCCATTGTAGTATTCGAGCCCACAATCATTGCTGCGGCATCTGACGTCACTACCACTGAGCTATCATCGCCCACTTTTCCTCATCAAACCTTTTCCTGAACGTCTTGTTATTAGGACCAATGATATTTTAAAACTGTTTGATATGGATACTAGTACCCAAAAGTGTGATAATAAATATTCTGGGACATATTCCTCACACACGGCCATCTGACCCCAAACTAAGCAGAGCTTGTACCATGGAAGCCAGATAACTGATATACTACAATATACCAGTTTTCTTTTGTAAATATATACATATATATATATAGATAATACACCCAGACTCAGGACAAACAAACATGCTCATGCACACAAATGTATATCCTGAGTGGGAATCGAACCCACGACCTGTTGCGTGATAGATAGGGTATCTTACCAACCAAATTATAACGACTTTGTTCATCATAAAGCTAAATAATATTGTAGGTATTTAAAATTAGATATAAATCAATCTGTCGTTTATCTAAACTATTAATCGATTTGCTAAATCAAAATATAAATGTTTATTTGACTGCTCCATTACTCTAAAGCTTTAGTCAGAATATTAATTATACAAGTCAGTTACAATAACTACTGTAATAATGTATGTTTAAGGTTCAAAATTCAAAATATCCTTTATTGTATGAACTCGTAACATGTATAAATTATGATTACCTACTTTTTTTTAAAAGTAGGTACCATCGACAAACTTCAAGCACGATCAATTTTTTAACCTTTTCGCTTGCAAGCAGTCATCATAGCTCGCCCCGCCCATTGTCAAGACAAAAGCCGCTATTGTGTAATTTCATTTGTTTTGACTAGTTTTATGATAAGCGCATTGTCCACTTGTATTGTCGACAACCAGGTAGTCGCTGGTTGCTGCACACAAAAAGTAGCCTTATGGTGGTCATGCTTGAACTTTGTCGATTGTACCTTAACTATAAAAACTACATAATTCTTATAATTATTACAGAAGCGAATGCGAGTCTATCTGTTTGTCTTTTTGTAATTTTTTTATATTTATATTTGTTATATTTGATATTTGATAAATTAGCAATGCGATTTTGATGAATCTTAGTAGATTAGCTTAAATGGAGATAAACAGGATACTTTTCATTCTGTACGGTACGCAGGTGAGACCACAGGGGACAGCTAGGTTCTAAAATATATAAGTCAGGATGTTTTATAGAGGATGTCCTAAGACTGAATCCTAAACTATGAAGAATACCAAAAAATTGCAAATGAGTCACGTCATAAGTCAGTTTTAATTAAAAAAAAACTAAAAAAATATTTTAATACTTACTGAAATTTGAAATAAAAGTAATGCATCCAAATTACTCATATTATATAGAGCTGATAATTAGAAATATAATAAATAATAGCAGTCAGCGTTTAAACTCCCAAACTTAATAAAAAAATGTCTTCAATAAGGTATTTAATTTCTTAATTATAAATATTATCCCTTAACAAAAAATATATGTGGTCTCGACACATACCTTTTCAGACCCTTCTCATACAAAAATACTTAAAAAAAAATAGGTAGGATATCTTCATAGCAGATGGAGCAGCCCTAGTAATGGTAAACAAATACCTTCATTACATACAATGTCAACAAAAAAATAATTGTATGTGACATTTGTATTGTAAAGTCATTTATAACGTAATTTATAACTTAATTATTTTTTTCTTAAAACAAAACAAACAAAAGTACCTTACCTCTGGAAATTACTTGCAGCACTTAAACACCAGCATCTGCAAATAAAATAATGTATTTTTAATTATATATTATTACATACATTGAATGCTAAAAATGCGAGATTAATTCAACAAAAAACCGTCGTATCGTGTATCGTATTAACAAAGTCATCAAAATATCACATCCATTAACCTTAATTAAGAGAATTGCAAAATAATATTTTTTATCGGTTCCATTAACTTAAAAAAAACCTTTTATCGTCATAGTATCGTAATAAAAAAAACATTGCCATATTAATTTAAAAACTTTATTTAAAAAAAAAACGATTTGCCGACTGGAAAAGAGCTCCATAATTTTACGTTGAAAAATATTAAATAAGTAATTGTTTTAATCGATGACCTGTTTCATCTTCACTTTCGTTTCAGCTGTCATACATATTTACTTTGGTACCACTTATTGTTTATTTGCCACCCTATAATAACACATATACAAAAAATATCGATAATTAAATACTTATAAATATATCACAATGTTAAATATTTTTTTCCTCGTTGAGCTTTTTATCGAAGTATCGTATAAATATTATAAATATGAAAAAAAATATTGTGTGGATGTTTGTTACTCATCACGCCATTATGGCTGAACATATAAAATATAGTTTCCCTGGGGATCATAATCTGAAATCACAGAAATTATTATGACCGAGCAAAATTATTTGTTTTTTTATTTATTTTAATGTTATTTGTTGTGATCTTAGGTTGTGATTTAAAAGTTGGTCCTAGCATGATGTACCTAATATAGGTTTCGAAATGACACCTGGAAGAAATCTATTCTATATAGATCGAAAACTATTAGGGAGAATTAATACGAGGAGAGTTAATAATGATATTTGATTAAATACTTTACCACCCTTGACCATAAAAGAAAGTAACAAATTGTTGACAAGAAAAACTAATGATCAAAAAGAAAATGTCAGAAGATTAAAAAAATAACATTCCATAGTCAGATATTAAGGAGTGGACAACGGTATTAATTAAAGGACATAGTTTTTCAACGGTCAATTATAATTATTTGTGTCCTGAGTGAGGGTATACCAGCCGCGGTCACGACAAAAAAGCTCTCACGCGCACTCATCAACTCGGGACCTTTCGATTATTTATTCATGCGCTACGCTGTCACAAGCATCGCGTATCTTTATAGAGCTGTCATGCACTGTCTTTTTATTTGTATAACCTTTTATTTGGGCGTGATAATATCTCGTGAATAAAATGTATTTTTTTTTATTATAATTTATCGATATAACAATAATGAAAACTTACAATTCAATTTTGGTGTCCTAGTCGAGAATAATCAGTGGACGTATTAACCACTCTATATGAAACCAACAACGTAATCGAGTGACGGCTGATAGAGTCGGCCGAGATAATGACATCTGCGGTAAAAACTTGGACACTCTGTTATTTATCATCCAGTGGCCTCTTTAATTATCCGAGTGGTCCGATGTGTGCACCGCTTTAACGCCACACCAGTGTACCATCAGCTTTATAAAGCCGTTTCTCCTTATGAGGGGGTGATTTTTTGACAGTTTCAATTTACATTTTTTTTAGTCGATTACGATAACGATTGCGTAAAGTCGGTTGATGATTGTATATTTTTTGATGTACCAATAGGGAAAGTAACGAATTTTGGTTCGACAATAGGGTATCTACTCTTGGAAGGAAAAACATCGTTATCAGTCAGAATGCTTTTGAATTTGTTCCATGACCTTAGGTATGTGGTATTAACTGTCTGTTTTTGAGAGCAGTGAATTGGCAACAAATATCCCAGCCCAGCCACAAAGTAAAATATAAATCAGTGCTTGTAATCTGTGTAGAACCCTACAAGACCCGTTTAAATCTATAGATTCAATATCAATTTATTTTCTCACTAACTACGGTAACCGAGAAAGCGTCATTCTACTATGGCACTAACTTAACATATAAATCGATTCCAATCATCGATAAATATCATAAAATAGTAATTCGTTTGTTGTAAAGATATGGAATAAAGTCGTTAGCTTCGATTTGATTAAACAGCGATGAACGAATTAGTAGATTCAACGATCAACTGAACATTTCTTCACTATCGACTATCATATGTTACTAAATTAGTAGTTAATTATTTCACTAACATAATCGATTAATCTCGAATAATCTTTGAATGCATTTCGTTTTCTCATTATTACTGTTTTAATATGTAATTCAAATTGAATAAAAAATGACGCTGCGTTCCAATAGACGTTTTTAACTGATTTAGTATTAACATTATGCATTACTCATTGGTAGAGGGACTATTTTGGAACATTTGAAAGGTATTTCATTTCTACGACTCTTTCCCTATAACAATTATAACTAAATTAAGGTTTAACCAAATCAAATTTGGATCAATTCATAATAACAATCCCACAGTTAAAACCAAACGATTGGTTAGTCGATTCAACTACTAAACCAATCGATTAGGTTTCAACATCACTACAATCGAATATGCGTGCATTTAAAAATATTTTTTAATCATTCTATATTTCAATTAACCCTGATTCGAAATCGGTTTTAAGAAACAACCGGTCCGGGTCATATATACCCACTATATCACGAATGACACACGCCGGAGTGAGTGCGATAAATCTTGCGAGGGTTAATTAACTGCCAGCACAATGCTTTATAAGTGTTTAAGGACACTTGTATGGTACGAGTTTAGGGTTAGGTGTAAAATTTGAGCGGAGAGCGATATTTTAACAAGTCAAAAATTTATGAAAAAAATTATGAAGAACTTATGAGAAACTAGTAAACCGGTAACGGATTTTCCTCTATCTCCATCCTGTCACTCAAACATATCATTCACTAGAGCGAGATAAATTAAAATCTGCCGGGCGGTCATATGTGGTTCGACCTTCATGCCGTGTTCCTACCTCTCTAGGAGTCAATGTCACTTGAAATAACTGAGATTTATTTTAGCGACCATTTTAACCAATCTTGCGGTGATATAAAACGGCACACTATTCCTAGCAGTAACTATACTATTCCTAAAGTAAGATAATGATAATTTTTTCAAACCACATTTTCTCTAGTTGTAGCTGAAAAGAACTTATTATTATTTAGGAAAACAAACCAATCCTGTTACCACCAAAATCTATTTACACCTTCATAAAAGTTATTCATAGATTTAAGAAAACTTAAATCATGAACAGAAAAGGTAAATGTAAAATCTATTTCAAATGTTATTTTTCCATTAAATCGCTTTTAACTTACACCAAGTCCAAAGGACCGCGCTGATACATCTGCCGATTAAAATCTTAGCAGGAACTTGATACTAAGCACGTTATCTGCCAATATCTAGCAGTTTCATCGCGCCTAGCGGACAAGGGATCGGCTGGCAAAAACTTATATGGAATACTGTGATGTTGTGATTTATTTGCGGACACGGCATTTTCGGGTTATCTTTTAGATTTTTTTTCGAACAATGACGAGTAGAAAATAATAATGCAGATATTCAGCGATTCAAAGCGCAAAGAAGTGGATCTTACTTCCGTATTCTGTCTTTCTCAAGGCCAATGTGATAGGCTTATTTTGGTCAAGCGCTCTACATCTTCGGCTTTGTCATCATCATCTTACATCCTGGAATCATATTCGTCATCATCCATCATCGTGACTTTGATATTACTTAAGTGATAACCAAAATGAATTTGCTACTCAAACAAAAATTAAGTACCTATGATACGAGGTCTCGCAATAAAAAAAATCCAGCTAAAATACCAAGGACTATTTACATACCAATATTATATAATAAATCTCATATTATCGACAAGTTAAATATGGCGGGAACGAACTAGCATTGGCGTTGTCGGTAAACTGTGTATTCGCGCGAGATATCGATACTTACGATCTACGACCACACGTGACGTTCTGTAAACGAGATCGAGTATCAAGTAAATCGTTATGAGTGTTGAATTATTAGATCGACAACACGAGCAGTTCAAAAATGAATTCGGATATGCGATTAAGTTTTGAAATTAAAAATATTAATTATGTAAAAATAGGTAATTGTAACAAACAATGATAATAAAATAAAATAAAATATGACTCAAGCATTAAGACCCAGCCATGCAGCCGCGACATTTATACGAAATTGAGAGTCAGAAAAAATGTCAATGCCATTGCAGGCGTAAACGTTATTGTAATTCCTCATCAGGCGATAAATGGGGGCTGAACGACCAAGGTTGGTGAGGGTTGTGTTAACGAAAAATGTATTCAACTTACGCTCAGAACTAGACAAGGAGCGACGAAGTATTGCTATATTTATTTCGCTCTGGAGCTCACAGCTATCAACCAATCCATTCACAATTTTAAAGAGCATGATCTGATCATTCAAATTTCTACGTTTTTCCAATGAGCATATTCGAAAGTGTGTCAATCTTTGGGAGTAATCAGATTCCTGGGGGCAATCGTGGCTCTTGAACCTCAGATATCAGGTGAAATTTTTCTGGATACGTTCTATACGATCGATATGGACACGGTAATATGGATTCCAGACAGGAGAGGCATAATCAAGTATACTTCTCACTTGAGTGCTATAAAGAACTTTGAGAGTTGAAACTGAGTGGAAATTCTGACAAGCTCTTTTTAGGAAGCCTAATATTCTTGATGCCCTATCAAAAAAATTGTTCAAATGAGTAGTGAAGGACAGTTTGCTATCTAGTAACACTCCTAAGTCACGAACTGAGTCTACTTTTTGAATTATGGCATCATTTAAGGTAAAGGATGAAGGTATGACGTTCCTGTTTCTAGTGAAGCTTATGTGATAGCATTTGCCGGCATTTAGAGTCATCATTTAAGTAGGTATAGATTAAGGTTATTTTATTATTATCTAAATGTTATTAAATTTTATGTACTTTAAATTCTGAGTCATCTTGTTTTTAGCACACCATTCAAGAACCGCGTTTATGTCATTTTGAAGCAAAGTGATATCCTTGACAGATACTATTTGCCTGTAGATTTTTAAATCGTCAGTGAAAAGAGAGCCCCTACTGTTCTTCAAACATTCGACAAAATCATTGATAAAAATCACAAACAGAATTGGGCCCAGATGAGAGCCTTGAGGCACTCCAGATGTGGAGACATAGAATGGTGATTGATACCCTTTTAAAACAACTCGTTGTTTTCTATTGGATAAGTATGATTTGAACCATAGCAGAAGCTGACCGAAAATACCATACTTCGCTAGTTTTTGTAGTAAGATGTCATGATCGACCTTATCAGATGCACTTCTGAAGTCTGTGTAGATAGAGTCTATCTGAACTCGACAGTCCAATGATTTACTAATGTCGTTAATATAGATCATTAAGTTGCTGGTAGTAGACCTATTGACGCAGAATCCGTGCTGCTGCGTAGCGAGTTGCACTTTAAAATGGTTTGTGATAATAGGACAGATCAAAGATTCAAAAACCTTCAAGAAAACTGATAGAAGAGATATAGGTCGATAATTTTTTATCTCGGTAATAAAAATGGGAATTACATTTGCAGTTTTCCATTCATCTGGGAATTGGGAAGATAAAACTGATTCTTCATAGATTATTTTAAGCGGGAGAGCCAGATTAGCTGCACATTTTTAATAAACAAAGGAGATATCCCGTCCGGTCCTGAACCTTTCCACTCATCCAGACCTCTCAAGGCTCTGAGAACAGATTTCATAAAATTTTATTTGACCGAGAGTATTTTGTGGAGCATTGAGCACCTGATGAGAAGATCGATGAAAAGTGAGATGCAAAAAGTTCGCAAACGTCCAATAAATCCCAAGTTAAAATCCCCCACAATCATTGTATCGTCTGCAGCACTGTCGATAGCCGTCGTAGCTTTTTCCAAAAACGAGTCCAGTGCTTGTTTTTGCACAGGAGGTGGTAGGTAGACAGCACATATATTTAACCCTTTTCCTTGGTCCTTACTTGAAGTTTTAAGCCTTATCCACAGGTTTTCACCATTTTCCCATTGAGTAATCCGTGCGGAATCAATTGTCTTTAGAACAGCTATCAATACACCTTTACCCATCTTTCTCACAGAAGAAGTAGAAGATCGACCTCTGCGATATATCATATATCTGGAATCAAGGATTTCCCCATCGTTAACAGTCTCGTCCAACCAGGTCTCTGTACCGATGCCAGCCGTGCCAGCGCAATAGTTTTAAGTTTTGTTTTTATCCCTCTGAAATTTTGATAGTAAATAAATTGAATGGTAAAGCTTAGTCTCGGTCTTACACAAAATGGTTCTAAACAAAATTTATAGCATTGAAATGGCTTTTATCACCATTGCGATTGAAATTATTTGTAGATTGTTTTGATGTATTTGTATCACAAAAATAGTAACTTTTTCAGCAGATATCGATGTTACAACACAGAGTTCCTAAATACACGTCTAGTTCACAATTACTCACATTTGAGTACCCTTCGGAACCCTTCGTGCGCGAGTCCGACTCGCACTTGGCCAGTTTTTTGAACTATTTACTATGTTAAGCTAGGTTGGGTCTACAATAACAATTTAGTACGATGACCGATGAGCTATTTGTAATATGTCTGTATTTGCAACGAACTCATCCATTACATATAAGCATGATAAGTATATCTATTTCGGGCAGAACATTTTGCCAGAATATTTTTGTATTATAGTCAAGATAAGAAGAATATTATAATAGGCACATGATTAAAAGAAAGACTGAACAATCAAGCCTAATCAAGCTATTGGGTTTCTAAAAACCACATCCCCAAGCGCTGTCAATAAAACAGTGATGTGAGCGTTACGATAAGAAGTATTATAAGTTATCGATAAATTGTCGGTGAACACGGCCCGCGTCGCGCTGGCCACACGTAGCGCGATCGTGTGCGGACGGCATAGCTGCGTGCCAGCGATTATTAAGTAGTGTACGATTCAATTGTGCGACGTACTCTCACTATATTTATTGCACCTTTTCAATGCCTGAATAGAGATAAACACCGCGTTGTGTTCAGATTAATGTTGTTTTTGTAAAGGCATTGGTTATATTGTTATCTTTAGTGGTACATCAGTTTTAATATTGTAGTAATTGGTACTAATTTGTCATTGCGTAAGACATATAATGCTGTTTAGGTTTATGTGACGTGTAATAAATTAGCAACTGGTTAAATGAAACAATGTTAAGATGGCAGAGAATAATACTAACTAGATTCCACCCCGCGGTTTCACCCGCGTTCCCCAAGGGTCTTGTGTTTTCCCGGAATAAAAAGTAGCCTATGTTCTTTTCCGTACCATAGGCTATCTGCATACCTAATTTCATCGCGATCGGTTCAGCGGTTAAGGCGTGAAAAGGTAACAAACAAACAAACTCACTTTCGCATTTATAATATTATACTAGCTTCCGCCCCGCGGTTTCACCCTCGTTCCCGAGGGATCTTATGTTTTCCCGAAATAAAAAGTAGCCTATGTTCTTCTCCATATCATAGGCTATCTGCATACCAAATTTCACTGCGATAGGTTCAGCGGTTTAAGCGTGAAAAGGTAACAAACAAACAAACAAACTCACATTCGCATTTATAATATGATATAGTTAGGATTAAGTTACGATTACGATAGAATTAGGATAAGGATGCTCGTCTAACACCGTGTTAGTTATTTACGTACCTGCTTCTATTGATCATTTAGATGTATTTTGTTAAAAGATTTGTACGTACTTTGAATATAAAGGACCGCTGTCTACTTGGGATAAGCCTACTAGCACTCAAACCATTGCAGTTGTCATAGACAGTTTAGCATTTGTAATCTATACTCATGGACATATTTAGAGAAACGCAAAAAAACGTAGGATAATATTTACTGTATTTATTTCATTACGCACTGACCATCTACGTCAGAGCCTGTAATTTAAAAAATAATAGGATTTTGATTGTTTTTTATTTCGTTGTTTCATTTGTTTTTTTTTTTTACCGAAACTGTTATGATGATGAATGACAATAAATGTTTGGGACAGACAAATTAAATAAATAAATTTGTAGGTATATAATATATAATGTAGTTAGAGTTCACAATAGAGACATTTATGGTCATACAAATATTATGTTATATTTTCTTAAGTAACCTGAGAAAACAGAACCCAAAGACAAACATGCTTTCGTGATACAAATAATCATTTCCTCGAACGAATGTACCGTGCAAGAAACGGCATACCTAATTACAAGGCGCAAAATAAAACGAATCGCGCTTCAAACCAGATACTAAAATGAGAAATTCGAAGGCAATTCTTCAACGAATTTACGAGAGAACCTGTCATTACACGAACTCCGATTGAGGACCCCCGTGACGGTAAATTGGCACTTAACCAGTGTGGGGACACTGTTTATCGATCAATTATAAATTCATGCTTAGGTACTGACTTGATTGGTATGTTATTTTTTTTTTATATAAAAAAACTTCATTTTTATTTTTATGGCGATTTCAGAATCAAGAATCCGTTATGAAGCAAATTGAGTTGAGGAAACCACAAAATTTCCAGCAGCAACAATACATGTATTGTTTCAATATAAATATATAAAATTGAACACCATAATTGCGTAATAATTCAACAACCATTACTGTAACAATTTCGATTGAGCATTATTATTATTGGACCGTCAGCTAAAACACGTGAAATTTGTGTGCATCTCGATCGCGTCGAGTTTGTAAGTGCGGCCAGTTTTTGCGGGCGGCCCTCGAGCTTCTTTCCGAGATTCCGAGTGGTATAATGAAGCCATTACCCGCAAGAACAAGCTTGCCCGAACGCAACGGAGTATGGAAGTAAAAAAAATACCCAAATCGCCCGGAGGAACTCTCGTGCGTCGACATGCTGTCTTGCCAGCGTAGAAAAAGAATCAAAAAAGGTATTTAAGTTCGTTAGGACTCGTTTCGCGGTCTCGCTTTCGAATTCAAATATTCGGATGTTTTTATTTTGGTTTCGAGGGCCATGGTTAACCGGTCGTCAAACTAGTGCTAGCACCCGAATCGTATTGAGTGAGATCTCAATACTGGGAATTTTAATGATGTAATAATCGAGGCAGTTCGAAAAGCCATACAATTGGTCTTATATCGTATGAAAATATTAATTAATTGCTTCTTTATAAAGAAAAAGCAACTCACGTCGTCATTAGTAGTGGAACCCGTCCGAACTCAGAAATAACAAACACGGGATGACAAAGCATGTCTGGCCTTATACACATACATAGTAAACTATTTCTTAATCATGCAACATCCGTTATAAGGAATGCATATTGTGGGACGGGAGAACTCTTCATTACGCTACTCCAAATAAGTACGTAAGTAATTTTATGAGATATTTAATAGATCGACGTATACGAAGTGTTTAATAAAAAATAATGGCTTTATGAAGAGAAAAATGAAGACATCGAAATAAAAATGGAGTGTTCTGCCGTTAATGATGAAATTTATCGATGTAATTATAGTAACATATTGTTTTCATATTGAATTTATTTTTATTAATTGCCCTTGACATTTCTTATTGACATTAACTTCAATAACAATACATACATACCTACATGAAGAAAATCATACATAGAGAAAAAAATGGAAACAATTGAAACCACAGACAAATAAGCAGAAATGGATGTAAAAAAATAATCAGCAATTTAACACGAAGCATCACGATTACATAATCATAAGTATCAACAAAAACTAGACGCTCCAACGAAAGCCAGCATTATTAAGATTGTGTTCTAAAAACACAATTTGGTTTTCGAGCCAGTCATCATGGGCCATCACACCAGTCATCTGAACATGTTAATATGAGATCATTAAGTGCGATAAAGACAGCGGTGATTACCCTACAATGCGAGACAAAAAATGCCTTAATCAATTCAAGAGGGCTATAAGAACGCGACAAACCTACGCCCACGAGCAGGACCATGGAATAATAAGGTAATTTGTAAGAGAAAAAAAAAACGTTAGCATGACACTTAATTAAAGCGATTGTCCCATTCTGCTTTCACATTATGACGTTTATGATTATACGATAAATAAAGATCTTAGATACTGATGATAAAGCTTTCTCGGATAGAACATTTTGAGGTATGCGTGTGTTATGTGAGAAGACCTTTGATATAGTATAAGGATTCAAAAGTTAATAATAAGTTAACATACTACCATCTCTTAGTAGATAAATATAAAAACACCTGCAGTAAATGAGATTTCGGTAAATATATATTATTATTTTTATTTCTTGCCTTCCTTAAGAATCTAATGTTTTTCCAAGATAAAAAGTATCCTATGTATAAGCGAAGGTATAATCTATATACTCGGTATATCTGAATAATTTATGTGCTCAGTTATACAAATCTGTTTTTATCTATCGCGTGTGTCGTTAATGAGTAGCAAACATCCCCACAAATTAATTACATTTTCTTTGATTTATTTTAAAATCAAATATTAGGTAGGTACTCGGAAGTAGGATAGTATCGATACTATTTATAGAAAATTTCTTCACCCTCAATTGATTCTAGAGTAGGTAGGTATTGTAGCTCATTAATATAAACTACATAAATTTCAACTTTGAAACATCCCAGAATCACCTTAATTGCACAACGGAAACACAATCAGAACTAATGTGAGATACTCAAAAGTTTTCCTCACAGCACTCACCGTATCAAAATCCCATTAAGACATCCAAAAACTTCCAACATTAAAACCAGTACTACAGTGGTACCAACAGACGTAGTACTAATAACTCAATCCGTACTAAATTATATAGAGCCGAGTGGTGCACATCACTATCATTAAAGTTCATTCGACGTGAGGCAGTGCGATGCCTTGAAATGAAAATATATTTTTTGTTTCTCAAGCGTGATGTTGTTTCTTTCCTTGATATAATAATTCAAAATGAAGACGCCATTTTTTATTTTAAAAACTATACCTCGAATAATGAATAAATTTTTGCATTGCTATTTATTGCTTGAAATAATCACACTTAAATTTTCTCTGAAAATTAATTTTGTAAATTAATATCAAGTAGAAACACAAAATGTCAGATTTAATAACCAAGTTGAGCTCCAACAACAGTCTGCTATTACACTAAATACATAAATTTCCATACAAATCTGCGTAAAGCATGCTCGTATATTCAACGGATTAGTTTTATGATTGAAGTAAACGTCTGTTTAACAGTAATATTCATATGTCAAGATAACTGTCATCCACTGGTTATGTCAAGTTGGTGCTGTCACATCGTGGGGCCCACACATTTAGCTTATTTTAATCAATACAAGGAGCCGAACCACTTACGACGTCTCATCTTACGTTTACCGTCGGGCACCTATCAATTTGCGCACACAAATCGTGCGTGCGTTCATTACACATATTCGTCACGTAGTAATAACAATATATACCTGTTTCGTTCATGGTTTTCGTTTTGTATCTCTCGCTCGTTTTACCACGCCCAGACCATTATTGTGAGAGAAGAAAGTGTAGGGTTCGGATTATCGATAATGTGCGCACGGCACTAGTGTTTTTGTGCTTCGCTTTGTTTTGTTAGGGTGGTGTTTTATCTTTATTGTCAATAAATAAATTATTGAACATCAAGAATTTTATTTGGGACTCAATAATACAATAAATCCAATGTATATTAATATTTGGATAAAAATGAGTCTATCATTATCAAAATCGACTTGGTAAAATATTTGCCTTAGTATAAATAAAATAAGACTATAAAACTATCAACAAATTTATAACTAAACTTTATGTTAAATAAACTAAAGTTTCCAAAGAACAAGAAAAGAAACGAAAGCAGGATGTCAACTGAACCAGCGAAAATAATAAATTAAATAAATACTCTCATATTTTAGATATCGACATTTTCCATCGGGCAACCCTAGTGAGTCGAAGACGGCCAACAGGATCGTACCACATCGTACTGAGATCGGAGTTCGGACACATGGGGCGACTTTATCACCCGCCTAAGGACAGAAACATGTACACCGCACACACATAATTTACTATTTATATGAATATCTTTTGTATAAATAGATAGTTTTATTGACTTTTATTGGTATTAAATAGACTTAATATCGAGGAAGGAAATTATGACCTATGCCAAAGCATAGTTACGGAGGTCGGACCTAATTTCCCAATTGTTATTAAGGTTGTAAACCTTAAATATTTTCCAAGATTCTTTTTACTTTGTATAGGCTGTGGTATAGGTCTGTGTTTGACCATAATTTCACTATGGTAAGTAATAATGTGGCCTAAGGTGAGACACACAAAACTTAGAAGGAACAGCTGGGCTATTCTGAACTTAATCTCGACGGTGAAATCACGCAGTGACTATTCTCTGTCTCATTCGTGCAACTCGGTAATCAGAAATTCACGAGTGAGACAGAGAATAGTCACTGCGTGATTTCGCCGTCGAGTTTAAGTTCAGAATAGCCTACCTGGATCTCAAGAGCAGCTGCTGGAACACACAGTAGGTGTTTGGCGATTTTCAATTTGAGGGCAATCAATTTGAAAGAGCTCACAACGCTCATTTTTTTAAAACCTTTCCAAAATTACATGCACAATTTGGGAATCTCATATAAAATATCAAGGCAATGCATTATTACTTTGATGCTATGGGGCAAACAAGTAAATGTTGACATAGTGATGGGTTTGCCGTGACGCCCCGCTGCAGCTTACTGCTTGCGTCAATATTGACATGGGCATGCGTGCGCGCAAGCAGGGCTGCCACTCGAGTCTTTAAATGAAAAATCGATCCAAAAATTGAGTTATTTATAAAGCAATTTAAAAAAAAGTGTGTCGTATGCATATAATACGTAATAATGTTCGTAAAATTGTTATTTTGAATGCCCCTATCTTACTTACTCACAAAAATACGTAAATTTAGTTGTACATACAATTTTATATTACATAATATTAATATTTATCATTTATCAGTCAATACAAAATCGAGTGAAACATATTTAATAATATTAATATATATAAATAAAAGACTATCATTGCTAACCCTATTCAAAACATGAAGAAGCATTTCTAGAGCAAACTCTTCGAAAAAAATAATATTTAACTTCCATAGCTTCTTAACTATGACAGTTACATTCTTGCACACGCCCTGCCCCCGCATTGGACTATAACATGGCGATAATTCATAACAATTCATTTAATACGTCATAATGTTTACATTAATTTGGAAGCTCGCAATGCTCTATTTGAGTAGGTGTATAGAATAGAAGTTTACTTTTGAAACAATATTTGTTTTAGCAACGACATGGCATCTCCTGAATCTTTGTTAGTACATGAATTTTATTTACCAATATTTTACTATGGCTTGTCTCGTGTCTTTTTTATATGGTCTGTAAGTTGAAGGTAGCTGGAAAATGTAAAATTTGAGAAGTTCGAATAAATGCATAGCCTCTGCACTACAAAATGTAAAGAGATTCCTTTGTGATAGAACGCAAAATGATCAATAATGGCCAATGGCGTGAAAAATATGACATAAAGGACAGTCCCAGTAAAGTCTCTGTTGTGAATGATTTAAAACTTTAAACATTTACAAGTTACAGCAGACAAAATCTTTACCAAATAATTCTATTAGTACTATTTATAGTCTGTCGTTTTCGGGAATGTTGGTCGTTGTGTCCCTATTAGTATACACACAAAAAGTTATGTTACTTACTTAGGAAAAAACTTAAGTATAAATAGCTCCTGGAAATCCAAGATTTGTTATATTCTTCGATTCCTTCGGTAAATATACCAAATCAGATTTTTTTCTTTCTGCATATTTTATACCGGTTCCATTTTTGAAACTGAATAAATGGCTTTGACTTTGACTATGAAACAATTTTCATGTAATGTTATATGTATATACTATAGCAGTTACAGAGCTGTAACTAAACTGTGGCACATATTCTAACTATTGACAGTTGAAACTGGTTAAAACCAATATTTACCAGAACCAGAATCCAAAATACCAATAAGCTACTGTACGCCCTCTGGACTCGCTCGGTCAATATTGGATATACTTAAAACATTTTCCTGGAATCAGTTTTAGTGTTACAGTGAGATATTATGGGCAAACCTTGTCTATTTAGAGTTTTGTTACTGTCCAACTCTCTAAGACCTCTTTGATATTAAATTTTGAACCCTACATACTAGTGTTAAGGTCCTCAGAAGAGTTCAGATGATAATAAAGGGAATAGTACAACACAGTGGTCGACACTAATTGAAGTGTAGGTGTAGGAGAGTAAAGGGTTTTTGATTTAGAAGCACGCATTGAGAAACCTTGTCTACGAGATAGAGTTGTATTTTCATAATAAAACCTTTATTATTATGACTTTTTGACGTCATACGGAATAATTTAGACTTTTTATGATATCAATAAAATTTATTTCTTTATTTAGTTAAGACTCAAGTAACAGATATCTACATGGGCACCCTTTGGGTAGGTACGTAGGTACCCAATTAAGTAGTTAGAAGAGTTAGAGAGTCCTCGAAGCCCTGGTTAACTAATAGCTGCGTTTCAGGCCTTCTATTAAGTTTTTAACAGACTATGGTATCGCTTACGGTTAGATGTCGTCATTTAGTATAAATTAACTGAAATGATAAAGAGTTTTTGGAGGGGTAAAACAAAATGCTCATTCCCTTTTGTAATCGAAAGCATGGTCGAAAATCCCTACGTAAGTATAAAAAAAAGCACCTGTCAATTTCAAGGTACCTTTCTATTCAAATATTAATACTTATAATTTTCACAAATCCTCATTTCCCATTGTCAGTGGGACTATTTAACTTGTCGTACGGCATTCATTGGGACAATGTGGGACATCGTAGGACAATAGGGACATTCACGACACTCAAGCGGGGACAGCCACTTGTTCACACAATACTCTATTTGAGATTAAATATGTTTAATCTAAGTATTCCTTTTTCAAAATTCTTAAGTGCTGCAAATACTGGCTACTAAGAAAAACATATTTGAGGACATAATAGTTGTTTATTCTTAATGGAAAATCACCTTTTTTTATTCAATAGGTTTGGAGCATAGGTTTCCTATATACATACAGCCTATAGTATACCTTTAATTATAGAATGCTGATTGGTCAATGACCGCCATTTCTAGTGACGATAGCCTAACACAACTACATAAAGAAATTACAATCAAAGTTCGCCAGCTCGTTACTTCCATGCCCAGGGCCGGACATTAATTGCCGCTTTTGTATTTACGACTTATGTATATAATATCGTAAAATACAAGTCCAATCGTATAAGGTACAGTATTTATGTTCACCACTTTGATTTCACCGCTATCACTTTGCTATGCAGCACGTAATTTAGTTTTACAATTAAATTTATGCGATTTACAATTAATTTTAAGTATTTTTAACACATTAAAATAAATCATCATTAATAACTATAGGTCAATTTTGATTTTCAAATTTAAATAAAGAAACTAATTAAATTCATTTTTTTAAATTAATTCTTACAAAAAAATGACGTGAATATAAGTATCGAAAAACTAGAAAAAGGACATCCATGAAAAGTTTTTGTATTATCTAACCGTAAGTAGGAAGCAAGTATTCTTGGAACCCTCGAGGCTTACCTGTAATGACAATCCTTATCCTCCACTAGTGTTCTAGCGGGAACATAACAGAACAGCGTGAACTTTGATATTTGGTGAAAGTGTGTGGCAACATGCCTCGAGCAATCAAAGAGTTTCTATCCCTAAAAAGTTGAACACTTGTCGAATTTGCTTGAGTAAGACTCTTTTTGTAATGAGGCGATTGGGAATTGACATCAGAACATATTTAATTGACAGAAAATTGTAATCTCTTGTAATATACACACATTTAGAGAAATAGTATTCTGTCTCCACTGGGATAAATTTATACGGTAAGAGTGTATGGAACTGCGATGCAAGTGGATCAACAAGCCCAAGGCGTGTTGTGGAATTGTTAAAGGAAGGCATATGTTCGACTGCGGGCATCCCTGGGCTTCACATGATGGTGATGAATTTGAGACTGCTAAAATCAAGTTACATAATAAAGGAGAGAATTATCAACGTATCTCTAGAAGTAATGGCATATAAGTATATCTACCTAGTATTCTTCTGTCTGACACATCGGTCACGTCATCAATCTACCAAGCAGTGTGTATATAATGTCTACCATGACGTGCAGTGATGATCACTGATACATGGTGATGGACGTCATTAAATTTCTATAGAACAATATGGACGTGACGTTTTTTGACTAAACTATAACGTGTCGATGACTTTGACGATGGAATAAATACAGAATTCACAAGCGACATATTATAATCTAGGGCACATAATAAAATTTCCTCCTCATAGCACTAATAAGTACTTAACTCTGTAGGCACAAACCAGTTCTAGTAAGAATGCGAGTGGGCGCAAGGTTCGATTCCCGGCTGTTTGGACAACGTTACGTTTCGGACACAGCTATTGTTACACAATGTTCTAGAAATTGTAACACGTAAGCTGTTGGTCTGCGATTTGCATGAAGAAAGTTAAGTTTAATTGTAACGGGCCATTTGTTTTCAAAATTGTGAAAGGCAAAAGAATCTTAAATTCTGTCACCAAACACCAGCTGGTATTCCAGCAGTTGCTTGATAATAATCAATCTGTAAATATTTTTTGGACCTAGACATTTGTGTTCAACAATGGATAACAATTTAAATGACATACATAGAGGTATAGAGAGTACATCCCACAGGAAGATAACCCATCCAAAAAAATCCCCATTTCTTTACACAACCTAGCACCATAATCCAGAGCTCACGCGGCCTAAATCAACGTCATGATAACAATGTCCAAACACAAGTGAAACAATATTGGGTGCGCGGGCGCAGCCAGTGGCTCGCACTGCAGTGTTAACTGACAGGGCAAACTATCATTATCACCTGCAACTACGAGGGTAATGTGTTTGTTCTGTTTATGTGCTGGACGTTATGTAAGACCGGCTTAGATTTCAGGTTTTTTTTCAGAGGAGTTCAGTTTAGCTGAAGATCAGAATTTATAATAACATAAAATTTATCCATGTGTCTATTAAAGGACTTTGAAAAATTAATGAAAGTTCTTATAGGGTTTTGGAACTGGCCTGGACTTAAAAAAACTTAATAAATTGTAGTTGTACAATAACTTTAAATAAAAAATAGTTTAATAAAAGAAGAATTTTACTATTTTTGTTTAGAAGCACTTAACCTGAAATTTTTGCTGGTACTTATGAATATTTTAATATACGTTATGATATTTGATCACGACCTGTTACAGATTAAGGTGGCATCACCAATAACCGTCTGTACATAATATTATAATTCATCGTAAACATAAAGCAATACAATTGCTCACTAACAAGACTGTTTGCTTCGGGATTCGTCTGCCACTCAGATGAGGGCTAACACGGGCATCCTGTCTGTCTGTCTGTCCCATGATAAGATAATACTTAAACACACTCCATTGCTTGATTGTTTAATACGTGAGTTATATGATTTCCGGTGCTTGAGTTGAGATTTTTTTTTTTTTAACTTATTAAAAATTTAAGATTTATATATTTTTTTTAACAGGAAACTAAGTCGGTCCACCTGATGGTCCACCATCATGTATATGTGGGTATTTGCGATACTAGGGGGATAATGTGCTGCCACACAAAGCCTAGGCTCAAAAGTGCATCTGCCGCAACATACAACGGTGCTTAGCGACAGATTTTCATCTTAAGGTTGGTAGCCAGCCAGGTGGGTACTACAACATACCTTACCAACATGTACTGTGTTAAATATCACAGAAGTCCCTTATATCACTTACAATTACAATCTAAAAGTATCGCTTACATTGGATTAGTCACGTTTTGCGTCAAAAACTGTAAATTACCGCACCATTTGACAGATCAAAACGCACCTTGCGTTTCTAAACTCATAAATAAAATAAACCATGCATTCTTCTTAGAATGGACCCTGTTGCAATCCGCTAAAATGTGTCGAAAAATCATTAAATAACTCGACAAAAGATTGTTTTGTATTTCGGAAACTAGTTTCACAGATATAGAGGACAAAAAAACGTATTTTGATGTCTAAATAGACACGTCACAGGGCGCAGGTAGAAGAGAATAAGGTAACCGACACTGTTCTTAGCACCGTTGAAAAGAAAATGTCATTAATTTTAACGGGCGGGGCGTCCGGCAAGTCATTTGTTGCCTTATAGAGAAGTTTGATGTTTTTTTTTTGCATTTTTATTAATAAATTCGATGGCTGATTATTGGGAATTGATCGGGACGTGAATATTAATAGCTTTACTCCTTTTTTTTTACGATAGATAGATACATTTTTACTATAACCAATAAAAAGTTTTTTATTAGTAATCAAAATGGAATACCTGTGATGGTTAGCTTTTTTGAATCATATCGAAAATAAATAACACGTAAAACATTAAGAAAAAACTGATGCTGAACGCAGTTGCTGTTGCGTTCATGTTTTAAATAAAAAAAAATACTTAACCGAATTTTATTACGCCGAAAAATCTTTCAAGTATTACATCGAAACGGCATTCGACAATAGGAAATTTATTCTACCTGAGCGTCTGATCTCGGAGCTATTGTTCGTCAACATATCTGGTGCGCATTCGAATCTGTTAAGTTCTTTTTTACCCCGATCCCTTGTTAGCAAGTCCACGGGTAGATCTCCTTTTGTAAGGACAATGGGGGGTTACATATTTATAAGTGGGTAGGTAGGCGTACAGGTGTTTTATCTAAAGCCCAACCTTGCAGTTATGATATCTGGCATCTAACATCCAATGGTAATTGATAACTTTATTATAACAATAACTTAAGCCTCAACAGAGACTACTTCCACATGTAATTTCATACATAATTCAATAGCTAATATAAATTTTATATTTATCACTCATGTTCCAGATAGCACAATGAATTTGCTGTTTTATACGATATATTATAAAACTGTCGCTATTTTAGCATCATATAATAAAATATATTCAATTATTAAATAAAGTCTTCATTTTTGGATACAAATTACTGAGCAAACTGTTAAAATCCCACGCATTACTTTAAAAACATATTATTGTTAATATATTAAAATATACTCGTTTTAATATAGTATCAGAGTTTATCAAAATTTTCAATCTCGTTTTTATATACCAATTTTATAGGCATCGGTGTATAAAAGGAATCATAGATTATAGCGTACTCAGACGGTCAAAATCCGTTGTTGTTTTTTGTCCGAACCAAACTCACGTTCCTGACTCGGACATCAAAATAGTGTTACGAGTATAACAAATAACTTTTTTTTTATGTATAAACCAACGGACGCCAATTAGTTCTACCCGGAGAGATGGCTCTGTCGTCGCTTATTTACCTCACATTTTTTGTTGGACGTTCGGAAATTTTTATTTGGAAAAGGTCGGTGATTCGTCGCGCTTCTGTGTGTTTATTACGGCGCTGACTGTACAAATATTTTGTGCTCGTATTTTCTGGTCATGTCACGGTGCCTGAAGCAATTTAGATAGAACTCGAGCAACATAATACACAATGGTAAAAGAATAAACGATCATTAGACCGTATTGAAGACATAATTTCGGAAAAATCGTTTTTTTTTATTCATACATCAAGCATGAATAAAAGTAACTTTTTTAAAATCATCAATTTTTCTTTATTGTCTATAATAATATCCGATCAATAAGACTAATAAAAATTATAGTTTTCATAGTATACCTAGCTAATTTAGTAAAAAAACAATTTATTATAATGTTATTTCTTCAATCAAATATTGTATTAACTTTTATTGATTACTTTTATTCCTAAACAATTAAATAACAAACAAATATAAAAGCAAATATCTCACCAACCTGATAATTACATTAGAGATAGGTATATTTCTTTCACAAAATTTATAGTTCAAAATAACTATACAGTCAGCAGTAAAAGATAACAAATAATATTCAACTCTAAAATTAGGTAGAAAGGGTTTAAATTTGAATGATTATGTTGTGATTATAATTGATGGAAGCGTAGCATACGTTGAGGCTATAATTGATGAAGCTGTGGGAGTTACATAGATACAGAGGGGGGATAATATATCACTATATTGGAGAGTCGATAGTTATGGGTTTCTCATAAAAAAGTAGTATGGGAATATGGAAATCCATGGATCGGACAAAAGAGCAAATGAAGACGAGGTACTTCCTTTAGCAATGGAGAATGGAATGAGAATGATTTAGGCGTGCTAGAACCAAGAATTGCATATTTTTGGTCACAGACTTTTTAATTAAGCTTTAAAATTACCAATCGGATAAATTAGAAATATATATTTTTTATATTTAAAATGGGCTTACGTTAGGCCATCTTCTCAAGAATATTCTACCAAGATAAATAAAGCCTTCCCTGGCTTTCATATAAGAAGAACACTTAGCAACATAAAGCCTAGAAACTCATTAACATTACCATCTTCCTGGCCTGTTTTTACATCATTAGTATTTGGCACACATAAGACTAGAAGCTCCTATCAAAATGATTTCAAAATTTAAAATATTATCATCAGTTATGGGTAAAACTTCCATCATATCCACATGACCGTTTCCAAGATATCCACAGCCGGCGACTCAACACCGTTCTCTAACCCATACGAATGTCTTCATTTAAGGCCGTGACCGCACTTGACCCCACGTACCCCGACCAGTTCCCGAGATAACTCCGACCAAATAACTAAACGACTTAACGATATCGGCGAAATTGCACCACCGGCCGAAGAGGTTTCTTTTTTAATTTTATCCAGCCCTGAACCTGGTACTGGTTCACATTTATTGCCGATCAATGAAGTTTTATTACGGATTTTGAAATAAGAACTGGGAGGTTATGAATTTATGTTTTTATATCCCTTATTCGATGAAACAACTGAAATAAAACAGAATAGAACTGATATAAATGGAAAGATTTCGTGATAAGTACATGTTGACAATAATATAAATTGTAATCTAATGGAGCCTGAAGATAATCTAACTAATCTAACTTTAATATTATAAATGTGAAAGTTTGGATGGATGGATGGATGGATGTTTGTTACTCAATCACGACAGAACGGCTGAGTGGATCTGGATGAAAATTGGCACAGAGATAGATTATAGTCTGGAATAGCACATAAGCTACTTTTTATTGCAGGAACACATAAGATCCCTCGGGACTGCGGGCGAAACCGCGGGGCGGAAGCTAGTACCTTTATAATTCCAAACGAGGGTTACAAAAGGTATGATAAACTCTTACGTGTAAGTTAATTATTTGAAAATGAAAATGTCCTTTATCACATTGAAATCATTCGGTTATTAGTTAATAATTTGAAGAAATAAGTAGGTAACTGATCACCAGACGAAGCCATTTTCTGTGTTCATTACCTTACTGATAATGTTAGTGAATGAAACCATAATTTAGAAAAGCTAATTTATTTGTGAAATTCAACAAAAATAAACACCTAAATAGAGGTATTTAACTACTATAAAAAAAACCGATCCGCAAAACATAAGACAAGCACAACATGTTACTGACCCGATGAATATAGTCTTCTAAAATATGTTCATAGAAAAACAATTTCAATAGAAACGATCCCATTGAAATGTATCTAATAAAAAAAAGATGATTTACAACTTCAAAAAACCGCAAGGAACGCCGCGGGGCACGGTGATAGAGAAGAAACGTATAGTTTTGGTAATTGCTTAATCAACTCTATTGGAGATCAATAGAGAGATCGAGCCGGCGCTTCTAAGTCGACGACCGGTGCGCGTGAGTCGATATCTAGTAAATAGACCAATAATTGTTATAGATGCGGTTTGTAAGGAATTTTTGAGAGCCAACATAAATTTTCATTAATTTGATATGTTGAAGTATTTAAGGTTCGATTAGTTTAGTCTCGTAAATAAGTACTTTGTAAGACATTCTTTATGATACATGTATTTCGACGTAGATGAATTTCTTTTATTTAGATGAAAGCCACAGATACCAATATTTGGAAACTGAAGTCTTATCAATAAGATAATAAGTACCGAGAATACCTACAAGAAAATTAACATTTTAAGTGTCATGTCTTATATTATATATATACAAATAATTTATTTTGATTAGTATTCAAAATAAATAGCAGTAAAGTAGCTTCTACCATATTCTAGTGAAATATATCTTCAAATGCAAGCCTATGAAATGGAAGATGAAATTTCCTTCGTAAGTGTGTATATCATCAATTTCATCAGGCGTATTGAATCAGGCGCATATTACAGACTGTCTTTATATTCATAATTACTGATGACAAATTACTTATAATTAACAATGCCTGCTCTTAATACTGAAGGTCTATGGCATCGATTGTGCGATGCAAACAAATCATTACTCTATCTGTTCGTGTCTTCGTGATCAAGACGATCGGGTCAATAAGAGCCGTTCGGGGCGCTTCGGCGTTACTCGTGAATCTCCAACATGCCTCTTGAAATGTTAAGTTATTAATCGTGAAATTTTATTGGCCGCATGTATTGTTCTGTATTTAAATTTTAGTGGATACAATTTTGGAATTAAGAATTGTGACTTCATTATGTTTGTAAATGCGCCTGTTCCAGTAGCTGTTTTTGGCATCCACGTGTGTGTGCGCGCTGTTTTTGTTGTTTGGGAATAGCATTAAATTATGTCAACATAATGTTAGTTATATCTAATAAGATCTTGTGCTTTAAAGCTTTCTCTGTTTTCTCTTCTATTTATCTTCATCAGACGCAAAACTTTGAAAAATAAAGATACCTACTTACTTTTTTTTAATTACCATCGAAAATTAGTACTTAAGTTTTAGTTTACGCTAAAACATAATTAAAATGGTGATCGTGTAAAAGTTCGACAATGAGTGCGGTCTAATTGAACAATTAAGTCCAACAAAATTACAGTGCTTTACAACATTAACTTCATATAAAACACTCGCCGCTCGTTAGGTAACGAAAACCGTAGATTAGTGTTTAATTTTAATAATTAAACCCGCGAAAGTAGGCGGAAATGATAACAGTTCAAGTGTTGCCAGTGTTTTGGGTAAATTATAATTAAATGACGTCTAGAACTGCAGCAGTCCTAGATTTTTATTGACATTACATTTAGTGGCCGAAACCGAAAGTCGCTGTCAGCTCCGTGATGACTTCTTCTTCTTTTTATTTTTCAGTATAGTAATCAAATCCTTTTTATTAAGACTTATTATTTGCCAATGTCGAGTTACTTCATTATAATGTAACCAACAATTTGTCAACCAAACTACCTAAGACCATATTTTAACCCTTAGACGACTATGGTAAGAATCATTTAAAGATGACAAAATTGTGTTCATTAATGCAACAGTTTTATAGGCGTACCTATACATAACATTTTTTCACGCATTTTAATAAAATATGGTAAATAATATGTAAAAAAGGGCCAAGTTCCTTTAAATTGTTATATTACTTAAAAATGTTCCTGTAAGAATTTAATTTACTGTAGAATTTAAGTATTATTTTTATTTAATTGGATGTATGGTATATCTCTATGTTAATAATAATACCAATAAAAATCTTCACTTGCAGACAGGCAGAGTATTAAACAAACTAACTGCTATAATGAGCTTATAAAAAGAACACATATTTCTTGACGACCAACAAAACTTTGCGATGGAAACATTTTTATTACGGATAATATTTTTGATTGGATTCACAGAAGTCATCACAAGTTGAATTTACAATAATGCTATAAAGTTTATAATGCTAAATTTGTCTGAGTTATATTGTGAGGTTGAAACCTTATTTCAATTAGTATGCAGATTTAATGATTGGAGCAAATAAAGGTCCTGATGAAGGCTGCACAAAACTAGTATACTAATATTTTGGTTAAAATCTAGATTTGTGAGTGGATAAATAAATACTGGTTTCTTATTTCTTAAATACAAAGATTTTCAGTTTATGGATCATCTTGCATCTTCGTATAGTCAGAAAAAGCATGAGTGAAAATCACGCGACAGATCATTGTGACTCCAAACATCCAGGTCAAAAGTCAGGAGATCAAAGAACGTTTAAGTTCAGGCAATTAATTTCCATTACATTGCGTTGCTAATGAAGATATGCAAATCGTGGCCAAATCAAATTAAGGAACATCAAATGGAGTGCTTAAATAATCTGATGGAGACGAATGTGAGAGTCTCTGACTATCAAGTTGCAACAAAGTTAAAAAAAAAAGAAAAATTAGAAAGGATATAACATACAGCAAGAGAACAGAGCATAGGCAGCCATACCGCTTAAGCTCTTCCAGGTGAGCTTTATGGCTAATGGACTTATTTACTCTGCATAGAAACATAGATTGGGTACATCATATATAGTGGATCTGATTTTCATTTGATTGCGTGCGATGAGCACAAGCAAAACCTCAAATAATTACGTTATAAGTAATAAATAGACTGTGCAGTTGAAGAAACGGGCTGAGAAGGTAAAAGGTAATCTTGCATCATTAGACTTGACAAAACGTTGGGTGCCAATTAGGAGTATAATTTTGTCTTTTTTAGGGTTCCGTACCCAAAGGATAAAAACGGGACCCTATTACTAAGACTTCGCTGTCTGTCCGTCCGTCTGTCCGTCCGTTTGTCTGTCTCCAGGCTGTATTTCAAGAACCACGATAGCTAGGCAGTTTAAATTTTCACAAATTATGTATTTCTGTTGCCGCTGTAACAACAAATACTAAATACAAAATAAATAAATATTTAAGGGGGGCTCCCATCCATACATAGTTACGCCAATTAATAACGCTCTGAGTTGTATGGGCGCTCAATTTAGAGATCTATCTTAATTTGGCACAAACCTCAAATAAGGTAAATAAATAAAATTGTGCATTTCCCGTGATGGACGAACGATGGAAGTTTGTACGGAACCCTCGGTGCGCGAGTCCAACTCGCACTTGGCCAGTTTGTTTATTTTTAATTTTTCAGTTAGTTGGTATCAGCTTACTTCTTCAGATTTCCTTTGCGTGGCACGACTTGAATTGTGATGAAAAGTAAAAAGGAAACTTTACTAACAATCTATACTAATATTATAAAGCTGAATGGTTTGTTTGTTTGTTTGAACGCGCTAATCTCAGGAACTACTGGTTCGATTTGAAAAATTCTTTCAGTGTTAGATAGCCCATTTATCGAGGAAGGCTATAGGTTTTTATCCTTATAAAAACACAAGATCTCTCAGGAATGCGGGTGAAACCGTGGGGCGGAAGCTAGTATAATTATATTTCTGTCAATTGGAAAATAATATTCATGAATTAAAGTATAAGGATATTAAAAGAAAATGAGTGAATGCCAGAATGACGAATAAAAGATTTCAATGATAATAACTAGCATCGACCTTTGTAACTGATCTTAGTGTCAATACTGAATAAATGCCTTTGATTTTGGCTTTGAGAAAAGCAGTGCAGCGCCAACTCCAAATTATTATGATCTGAAAAGCAGCAACAAGTGCCAGATGGATAAATGGCTACGTATTAAGGGATGACGGTGGCTAATTAAGAATAAAGGCGCGTTGCATTTTTTTAGGGTTCCTTACCCAAAGGGAAAAACGGGACCCTATTACTAAGACTTTGCTGTCTGTCCGTCCGTCTGTCTGTCATCAGGCTGTATATCAAAAACCGCGATAGCTAAACAATAATAAATACCATACAACAAACGTGAGTTTTTTGCCGTTTTTATAGAGAATGGTACGGAACCCTTCGTGCACGAGACCGACTCGCACGTGGCCGGTTTTTTAATTTTTAATATCTCTACCGAAACAATTTGTTAAACTGTAAGATTTGTGTTGCTTTTTATTTGTAATGTATGCGATTATAAAGAGGTACTTTAACAGAGCTACTTCAAAATGCAAAGGCTTAGTTTACATATAACGACATTTGTCTGGTAATAAATATTTCCCAGTTATTCCCGGGAAAGACTAAAAACGTGACTAAACTGCGACACAGGCCGGCTCCCCGACGAACGCTGGGATTTCTTTGTTTTTAAAGATACAAAAAGTCAGCCCCTTCATTCTGACCGAGGCAGGTACAAAATGTTCCTTCGGCCACATGTTGAGAACTTTTGCCTAAAACGAAGACTTGTCACATTGTCAAAACAACCGGCTGAAAATACCGTCGGATAGGGTATTTGGTAAATTATTACGTTGCAGCTTGCCGTGATCTAAACTAATAATTTTCTTAAAATTTATAGGAACATCTTCTGGAGTAACTTGGTTGCTTTTTTACGTAATTGTTAAAAAAACATAGTAATTATCAATTTTTAATTCAGTTATATAGATATGTCACTTACTGAGTTTGATATCTTGATTCTTCAGGTCATCTTGTGTCAAACTATATTGATGCGGTAGCAAAAGCAATCCATTCGCATAATAATAAATAAGGCACAACACATGCTCACTTGTCAATCGTATTCTAAATAAACTTTTTTGTCACTGTTTAAAATTGTAAAATCAACATCCAGTCACAACACATCCACTCGAACCCCGAAAACGTTTATTTAATGTCAATTTAATTAAACGACTCAATATTAAAATAATACGAAATAAAAAAAAAACATTAGACGACGACCGTCGGCAACGCGGCCCGAACCGATATAGCGCGGTAATAGCGGGAGGACACGACTGGAACGCGCCAACGGCGATTTCATCTCAATCTTGCCCGTCGAAACGAGACAGTAACATGACAATAAACGATTGTAAAACGTCAAGTGTGAAAGAGACAACAGTTTTCTCATTATGCTCTCGTCGATGCTGACATTTCAATCGCGCCGTCTCGCTCGCACCGAAAGTTATTTCCGTACAAATTATATGCGGGCGTATTTGTGCTCTGTCTCGCTCTTGCGCGGATAGTGCTAACCAGATAATGTCTCAATCGCATTTTCTTAGCGCTATGCTGACTGATGCACTAACATAAACAATGATAATTCATGGATTTGCATAAACGATAAAGGGTTTTTTATTGAGTCTACTTTGATGAGTATATAAATAATGTTTGGTGGGAGGTCCACATAATTATGTTGTTACAACACGGTTCAGCGCTACTCATTCGTAAAAAAAAGTTGAAAACCAACTTGTTGAAACATTGAGATTATTATTTCAATAGTGACTGAATTGGTATTGGTATTTTGAGGTTTACTTCATAAAATGTTATTGATTACCATTCAAACTCGTAAAGTAACAGCAATTTAATGCAGCATGGCGTTCTTAGGGATAAAAGTATAATAAACCTGTAGGACTTGGCGGCGACATTGCCGTGCCCCATAATTAAGTATGATTGGTTATTCAATAGAAGCACCACAGTGTTATGTCATTATTTAATAAATTATAAACTTGTTGAAAAATTTAACTAATGAAAAGGAAATAAAAGCGTAGACGTAAATTGAAATTTTAAAAAGTAATTTTTATCTAATAATATATTTAAAATTTCGGGTAAGAAAATATAAATGTGACCTAAAAAAGTAAAGTTATTGAAACTAGCTATAATTCTATATAAATATATAATATATCGATACAAGAAAACTATGAGAAGGATGACACACGTTTCGGATAACGGGATTTGATTTTCGAAATTTAAAATAAATCTATCAGTAAAATTAATTAATTTGCCTAACCAATATCACTAGGGATGTATTTAGGATGGGGCAATAACGGGCAAATTTTCAACTAAGATGAAATTTACTATTCTTGATCTACAAACCTTCAGGTCTTCATACGTCCTCGTCAATCATATATTGACACGAAAGCATTACGTGAAGTAGTCCAGCTTCTGTATAACTAAGGAATTTTTGTAGAGATTCCCAGAACAGCGACACTGGTAAAGTCGTCAGTGTCCTGTCATCGCTGAACAAACATTTGCAGAGCAGTCACCAGGGCAAACACACAGTCGCGTTGAGTGTTTGCCTACCTCTTCACAAATAGATAATTATTTAGTCCGTTTCCAGATTTCCATTTGCCTACTAATAATATTTATGTGGAATGCAGTTTGTTTATTTTTAATTCATGCTGGTCACAGATTGGATTTTTGTGAGACTTTCGGAGTAATGAGAATTATTCGTCAACTTATGATTAAGTACCTAATTAAAAATAAACCATAGTCTCTTTAAATTGCAATACCTTATTATTTCCAACGTGGCGATGCCGCCAGGATTCTAGATACATTGCCTTCTGATAGCTACTTAATTATGTATTTACTTAACGTACTTTCTTAGGTTTAAGTTTTTTGTCTTTATTTTGAAAAAAAATACTAAATAAGGAAGGAGTCTGATTAGACAGAAGCTATGTATGTTTGATAAGTTGATAGAAAAGAAAATAAGTCAGGAATCTGTCGGACAGCAGAACTTAGCAACTAAAACCCCATATAAAAAATATCAAGAGATACAGTGTACACCTAACATAATAAAAACGATATCGATTTTCAATGATATCTGATCTATACCAGCAATCTAAATAGTAATTCACTAAAAAAAAAAGAATGAGTAAAGAACTAAACCCCACATACATACTATCACTTACAAAAGAATGTTCCTGTCAACGTCGTGCGTGAAATCGCATCACTCGCAAAGGGTTCCGTATGAATCATGCATTAGTTACTTGAACCGAGGCCTTCGGGAACTAACTCAGTGCAATGCATGTCTTAATGCACATCGAAAACAAAAAGAGATACATGACATCTCGCATCGGTCGAATGTGACATTAACATCTTCACGAAAACATGATAAACATCCTAACTGTCCAAGCTTTCCCACACGATATTTCCCTTTAAAAACAACTAGAATAAAGTATATTTTTATTTACATAACTTACGTATTAAAAGGATTTGTGAGACAAACCCGTTTTCGTTACGAATGAAATGCTCTGAGAAAAGGGACAGGGCTACAAAAAGCAATCGCGGTATAGCAACTAAACTCGAAAGCTCAAAGGACTTGAGTTGTATTTTGTTTTGTCTGAGCGAGATAACTTGATCATCTTCTCAATAAACTAAAAATCTTAAAACACGTTGTCCAACTCAATAAGCAACTCTATTTTTTAGTATTAGAGTTTAAAATCTAGATGTACGAGAAATATAAGTTGTTTCCGTTCCGAGAAGAACGTAAAAAGAACAATTTACAAGTTCGTCTGGCGCAAAAAGAGATGCAGTATGAATCTCCATACGTGAGAGCGAGTGGGCACACAAGCGGCCGGGAGTTGGAGGCAGTGTATTTTTTCTTGAGTTATTATGCCGGTTTTGATCATTTAATTAAGACATTTTGTGCATTTATAATGGAATAACAATATGAGTCAACTTTACTGGCACCTCTTGAAATCATGCCGTGAAAGATTTGACCCGAGAATTAATGATTTTAATGGTTTGCTTTGCATAATGTTTTATACAAGCTTGTCAGCATCAGTAAAATGTTTTCTTTAGTTTAGCACGTCGTGAGTTTGCGGTCATGTTATATGAATTATTGTTATTGGTTTGCTGTAACGTTTTGAATTCTTATTGCAGAATAGGGTTTTACATATACTGGCCGAATATTTTAACTTTTGTACTTCTTTAGGATAAATATTACCAACTTAAAAAACATAAATAACGAAGAAAATATTTAGCTTATAGAAGACATATTGTAACCCTGCCACTATTATTTCTCAATTCCTATCCATAGGTCTATCAAGGTTTAGTATTGACGATAAATATCTATTAATAATTCTTGTAAGCTAATCGACTTTTATTGAAACCTCAATCTTACAATTAGAAAATTTTATTAAAAAATCAAAATCACTGACAGCCCCCAGAGATGACGTACTTATTTAGAAAGGTAAACCCAAAAATCTATGGCGTTTTATAAAGAAACTAGCTTCCGCCCCGCAGTTTCACCCGCGGTCCCGAGTGCTCCAATCGCCACCAAACCTTACAGGATTACCCGCGGGGCTAATATGAAGATTGTTGATTGATGAAAATTTAATCGCGATCGGTTCAGCGGTTTCGTAGTCTATAAGGAACATACATACATACTTTCTCTTTTATATATATCTGATAATCTAAACTCATCATGTTTACTTATGACGATAAATCAAACTAATGCATACTAAAAGAAACAACGATTCAGGTTATCTAAGTTGCACGTGCATTATTGCTGATCTGCTTTTTGAAGATTGTTATTAGTATAATGAGATTCGTGGGACTGTTTACATTTGCACAACATTATTAAATCTCAATGATAAGTATTGTTCACACGGAAATCAGCGAAATTTTAGAAAAATATTTATATTTATTGCTGTGACATAATCAGATGCACACATTTAAGGGATCTAGAACCCCTTCGTTAGGGAGTGATTAGTACATGATGATGATGATATTACTGAAGATGTAGGTGGAAGTTCACTAGCTTAAAGTTATTAGTAATCTAACACATATTGCAAAAAGATGTTTCATGAAGACACTAAGAAATTTGATGAACGAAAGGAAGCTCAACTAAAGGCACTTACGGAGAAGTTACTTATTGATATTTTTTTTCAAATATAATGGTTCCGCAAAGTTTTTGGCATTCATGAACCAAATATTTGCTTATACTGTACTAATATTATAAAGCTGAAGAGTTTGTTTGTTTGAAAAATTCTTTCAGTGTTAGATAGCCGATTTATCGAGGAAGGCTATAAACTACTTTTTATCCCGGGAAAACACAAGATTCCTCGGGAACGCGGGAAAAGCTAGTATTTACATAAAATCAAATATCAAAATTTCAAGACTGATCGAATTAAAAAAATACTTTGGCAATAGAATTTGCAAACAGAAAGAAATGGCAAAAGCATCAAACTACATTTCTATATTTACTAGGTATTCCCCATAGAAGACAAGTGCTTTGAATAACAACTGTCGGCGGACGTTTCGGCATTCAGAATAGCCTGTTTTCTCAATGGTAGGTACCTACGTTCACAATGTCACGTATGTATAATGTACTGGCTAACATAGTGTTTATATATGTCATGATAGCCCAATGATGAAGCTGCAGATGGCTTACAGTGGATAAAAGACCAGAAATAGTGATCAGCGTTTGACTCTTCAAAGGATCATTATAATTATATAGTATGTTCACTTTATGGATATCAGGATCAAGATTATAAGGTATGGAGCTAGGTGAAGTGGTACCTATAATAATAATTTATTTTTAAACACTCAGAATCGTTCAATATAGATCAATTTATGTTTTTTCAAATGGGTGCTTGTTGTACACACAGACATACACAAACTCTTAAAAGATTTTAGATAAATCTAAAACTAATTGTTGCCCCGCATTTTTACCCGCAGGTATTGAATTTTAATACTTACTCGTTTCGGACGGTTTATACCGAGTATTATTCGTCCAATCAGAATCTATACTAATATTATAAAGCTGAAGAGTTTGTTTGTTTGTTTGTACGCGCTAATCTCAGCAACTACTGGTTCGAATTGAATTATTTTAGTGTTGGGTAGCCCATTTATCGAGGAAGGCTATAGGCTACTTTTTATCCCGGGAAAACATAAGATCCCTTGGGAACGCGGGTGAAACCGCGGGGCTGAAGCTAGTAGGTTTATATTTTGAAGGTTGAACCTACTGAGAATTAATAAGTCAATGAATTTGTAACTTAAGTAGCTAAAATCCAGTTACTAATATAACTTATATTGTAACTAGATTTCCAAGTATGATATATGGTAAATTATTAGATATTCTCAAATTAACAAAAAACAACATTTTTTAAACCATAAAATTGTATCCCACTCTCACCTAACCGGTCCCTAAGGAATAAGCGATCAATTTTATTAAGAAGGATAACATAAAACACGACAAAAATAAACATTTTGATAAGAGTAACGTGTCACAAAGCCACGGCCGATGGAATTTATGTTAATCGAAGGTGGACATAAAAAAAATATGTCCAAGGGGCGATGAATTTAGTTTATTTCGTGTGAGAATATCGAAGAATATGCAAGATGCTTTAATATGTAAAGAGGTTAGTAAGATGTTGCCCTAATAATCTGTATCAACAAAAGTTTGCCCCGTGGTGGACTACGGCGCTGGCATCCTATAAAATAGGTATTTAAGTATAATTATCAGTGTCATACCTATAATGTTTCTTTGACTTTGTTTTCATCCTAGTCATCACCAGTAATTTTTTGGGTACAGCAATCACTCAGCCTGACACAAATGTGCCCAAACTCAGTTTCTGAGAGACTCATCTAAGAATTTTAAACGTCAAAAATAAATATAGCTTTAATCTATGAATGACGTGTCGGGATTTTAAAAAGAATATGACAAATAACTTTTTAACCCGATAATGCTATGACTAATCGATGAGACCCGACATATAATTAATAAAACATACTACATCGGTATAGTCGCCGTGTCGGGTAACTCTGTCGGGCTTCCAATAAAGCCTATTTGGATTTATTGGCTTGTTCTAATTGTACTGTTGTGTACAGAAGTATTTATATATTTTTTTACTTTCACTACCTTACAATCATTTTACAATCGCTGTCTTTTGAATTGATAAATATATCTACGGAAACGTTCTAGTTTTGTTTTAAATTACTTAAGAGATAGCTAATTTAAAATTATTTCTTTATATAAAAGGTAATTAGGTTTTTTTTTACAATTTATAGCTGCGTAGCCGCCAATTTATGATTTATATCGCAGCAACAAAGTAAAACACTTGTTTTGCTTCTGAGTAGGTACATTGTATTATATTGTAATTGATTCTGTCGTGATATACTTGCACAATTAATTGCAGCAAGAATGTCACCGTAAACATAGCTGGATTATGATAACCGGCAAGATTTGTAGCCAGATGCAATTTGTATGGCTCGTTTATGAGGCCTTTTAGTAGGTATTTTTATGTAAGGTATATCCACACCACACTACAATGTGCAAGCTGAATAATTCATACAGTAGTTCGCTCTGAGTTTCGCAAGACGTAGCAAAAATATCTAAACTAGATACTTTCTTTTCTACAGATCGGGTAACGAACAATTGGCTGACGAATTCATTAGGTACCGACACAATAATGTATGTCACAAGTCTCAAAAGAATTTCGCACAGTTTGCCACCTTAACTTTTGTAAAAAACAAAAAAAAAAAGATTTTCTTGGAAGCTCTGCGAGCGCGACTGTCTTCGACTTTAAACGATGTACAGATCTTAAGTTTTTGGAGAAAAAGGTATACCGGGAATCCAGCTGTGCCATATTTATGACTTTATATCTTGTTGTCTCTTTTGCACTTTGTTATTTTTGTATATTGCCGTCTTTATTGCTTCTCGTTTATTGGATATCTACGATTGCGTTTCACCCCGTGTCGTGCGTAAGGATTGTTGACGAATATATTTGATTTTAAGATGTTTTAATTAAAATTTTATAGTCTTTATTATAAACTCATTAAGTGTTAATATTTTTTATAAGTTCTGTTTAGTTTGGGGCACTTTGGGGTCAGATGGTGTGTGAAGATGATATATAATTATTTTTTTTGAGTAGGTACTTAGGTATTGAATATAATTCTAAGATAATTACTTAAATGATTAATGCTAAGAATTAAAATTGTCACAATAATACTCCTTTCGGACTGTTTATCAACAACCAGTAAAACATTCAGTGGATTTTTAATCGCGAAAAATAGCATCTGAATATTTCGCATATACTACATTTATTTCCTATATCGAATGAAAACTGTTAACTGTATTATACTGCAAGTCACCGCGGGAATCCTCGCGCTGGTCATTTAGACTCCGGTTAAACACTGACTTTGTATATAAATCGGTGAAGGAGGGTTAATCATATCCGTATAGGATGTGCGAAATTATTAACGAATTCTTGCTGAAAATGTCAATTCAATTAACCCTGGTATAGTATTATATTAAAAGTGGGATTGTAGCGGCATACATGGCTTTTGATAAAATTAATTGTGACATTTTATGGACTGGTGGATTTAAATAGGTTGGGAGATGACGGGAATAAATTAATGCATATAGGTAAAATGGTGGATAATGATGCGCTGTTTGCTACAAACGGTACTAGGGCGTCCAGGGACCTTCTAGATTAGGTGCATAGGCTTTGTGGCTAATACTCTAATAACAAAAACATAACAAATATAGCTACTTACTCAGAGTAGGTGGATCCTGACATGTTGAAGAAAATATGATGTGATTTTGCTTCTTTTCTATGCCTAGCCATAATGTGTAATTGGATAAGGTTAAGTAAATATCATTTCAGAGTACTTTCTATTGCAGCAGCCGTAGTTTAAAAACAGTAGAACTACCCTGATCTACATTACCCTGGAAGACACTGGTCACAATCCCCCTCTTAATTAGAGGAGGCTTTTCCTCAGAAATAAAGATGGAAACCCCTTCGTATTGTCAAAGTCAAGGCCATTTATTCAGTATAGGCCTTTATGAACGTCCAAGCTACTGAAGTTATCGGTTTAGAAGTAAACCTTCAACTGGGAAGAATCGACAAGAAACTCAGCAAGACTACATTATGTAAATTTTTTTGGACAGACTTTTTTTCCTTTAAATGTTTTTTAAATCTATGAATGACTTTTTAATTTGGGATTATTTTACCTAGAATAAATAGAGAGTCTGCCCAAGCGAGTTTCATCACCGGTATTGCGTCTATAAGAGAGTTGGGTATATTATTCACATTTCTACCTAGGGGCCGTTCAAGTATAACGTAAGCTGAATTTTAGTAATTTTTAATCCCCCCCGGTCCCCATGTCATCAAAAATAAGCAAAGCAAAGACTCCCCCACCCCCCTTTTGTGCTTACGTAATACTTGAACGGCCCCCTACCGACTAGATATTAACCTAAAAATCTTAGTTAAGTATACAAGCTGGTAACTTTTAAACACGAGGTAGGCAAGTAATACTTGTTAACATTGAACCAATTTATTTTAACTACGATCCATGTAACGGATGGTTTATTGCTGATTGGAACCATTTTACATACAAACGCACGCCTCTGGCTCCGCCTCTTTCCTGACTCTTGAATTGAGCGGGTAAAGTTGAGGCTATAGCTAGTATTACATATTAAAAGGTAATTTCCTATTCCATTCCTGAAACAATGTGAAAGCTTTTTCTAAGTTTTTAGTAGACTGGCGAATTACGTTATTTTTATTATTATAGTAAATGCTAAGAATAGGGAAGTGCAGTATTGATAGACCAGTGGCATGGCAAGGTGGACAGTAGACGTAAAGATAGAATGAGAAAGATAGGGAGAAAGCCTATAGATAGATACTCAATAGTGGGTAGGCAATGGTTGAGAATTGTGATGATGATGAAGGTAGGGGGTACATTGTAGTACCCACCTGACTGTCTGAAAATCTGTCGCCAAGCATCTCTTGGTGTGTTCCGGCTGTTGCACTTGAGAATAGTTGCCTTATAGGCTTTGTAAAGATCCGCAACACATTGAAATTTCTTACGTCAAGTAAGAAGGATCTTAATCGGGAGGAATAGTAGGGGAGACCGGGTACAAAAGTAACACTTTGTACTTTTACTTTGATTTCTGGATGGGTGTTACTGTTGCCATTAAAATAATATAATTATATAAAAGTTCAGTTTATGTTTTTTACTGTAGCAACTCGATTTATCACATTAAAATGTGTTTTGTATGAATTACAGAAATTTAAAAAAAAATCGTTCTTTGTTACTTTCGACCACGTAGGCAGGTCGAAAGTAACACGTTGTGGGTCGAAAGTAACAAGACAAAGGGGTTGATAATTAATACAATATTATACATGGTAAATCAACAAATTATTTATTTAAATTCTTTATGCTAATAACACAAATTAACTTTCGTATTTTAAATGTTCAAAAACTATAAATGTTAAGATAATAACAAATCAATAAAATTCTTAGTTTAAGTAATGAGATCAATTTAGTATTATAATCAGACTTTTTTAATTCAGTCATTAATCTTAATCAGAATCGGTAGTATTTCCTGCTTTTAATTTTTTTATAAATCTGCATAATGTTACATGGCAAACATTATATTTTTTTGCCAGGCCTCTAATTGTTGCAGCATCTTTAAAATGCTCTTCAGCCGCTTTTTTATACACTTCCGTGTCGGTAGTTCCTCGTTCAGTTGTTCTTATGCGTTGTCGAGGCATTCTGTTAAAAAAAATATGAAATATGAAATATATGATAAATAATTAAATCACCACGAGGACAAAAGTAACATGTTACTTTTGTACCCATAGGGTTATGTTACTTTTGTACCCATCCACATTTTTGTCAAAACGTGCAACATAACCTTAAATGGGAACGTACTACACAAAAATGAATTTACGCAATGTACAATCACTTTAATACAGTATAGACATGCAAACATTCAGATTACTATCATGCTTTTAAGACTATCAAAACATTGAATAAGAAAACGTAAAAAACTTACTTTTGGTTTGTAAATTCACGTAGCGTTCTGTCACACAACCAAACAGCGCGTGGCGTACGCGGCGACTAAATGAAATTGAGGAGGGCGCTCCCGGCTATCGCCTGACAGCAGCAAAGCGGTGTTCGCCCATTGGATAAATCTAGAGAGCATTTGTTACTTTCGACCCGCCGTTACTTTTGTACCCGGTCTCCCCTACTATAAACATACCTAGGCTGTAGTAAGGATATTGTATTGTATATTATTACTGTATTTGTGTTTAATTTTTCTTTTCTCATCAAGTGTAGCAATAAAGAGTTTTAATCTATCTATATTTTGCGCTTGTAGAAGAGGTATTTAAAAAACACAATAACCACTTACTTAGTTACCTAACACCAACATAAATTAGCATCATAGACTTCCTATTGTCTATGGCATGCTATTGTTTGTTGACATGCAAGCCTCCCCTTACAACGATTACCGCATTTATGTAAATGCATGCAACTTTGCTAAAAGATTGTGGTTATGTTTTCTCAAGACTACAAACAAGGTAAGAAAATGGTGAACTTAATTTAATTAAGCTACTATTTGGGGGGCCGGTTGGCGTGGTTGGTAAGATACCCTATCTATCACGCAGCAGGTCGTGGGTTCGATTCCCACTCAGGACAAACATTTGTGTGCATGAACATGTCTGTTTGTCCTGTGTCTGGGTGTAATTATCTATATATGTATGTATTTACAAAAGAAAAGTAGTATATGTAGTATATCAGTTATCTGGCTTCCATAGTACAAGCTCTGCTTAGTTTGGGGTCAGATGGCCGTGTGTGAGGAATAATGTCCCAGAATATTTATTTATTTTCTGGGATTCTGTTGTATTTATGGGACACGCGGATATGAAGCCAGTGGCACCGCATGGGGATAATATTCTAGATAATAGATACCTACTACCAATTCAATGAAGTCAATTTTTTGTTCATTTGGTAGGAAACAACCTATTTTATAATAATAATAATGTACCTACTGCAATAACTGTTTCGAAAAAAAACAAAAATATTTGATTTGATTTTTGATTTTTTGTTCATGGGCTTGCGTTTGCCTCATTATCATTTCACGGTAGCCGAATTGATCAGGCGATGATGAGCTGAGAGAAGGCCTCATCATAGTTTTAACATCGTGAGCAAGCCACAGCACGGTGATTATCGGTGACTTTCAGTATTAATTAAAAATCTATGGTGACAGATTTTTATGCTTAGCCACAAACGGAATTAGGCTGAAATAAAATGGATAGCAACTTCATTTGGCAACAGCGACATTTAACTTAGCGATATTGTGAAATGGAAGACTGTTCAAAATAAAAAAACGCACCTATGTAGAAAGAGAAATAATTTAAGTAAGTAATGTATCATCTATATTAAAAAATAACATCCCAGAAATGTCATCTGCTCTGCTGAACGGCAATGTATGTTTCTAGGTATCCTAGCTATGGTCTAGAACCGATCTTGATAGCAAAAGAATAAATGTAGGTAGGTTATGCTTTCCACAAAATGGGATTAGAAAAACGTGTTTGCCCGTGACGCTGACGATGTACCCGCTCTCCTCTCTATATCTACTAATTATCACGTCTAGCGCGGTCCGATAGAGATATTTTTGTTTTTTCTACTCACCCACTTAATAACATTCTTCACGCTGCGGCACACAGGTGCAGTGGAGTCGAAAATTGTGTGAGAAATTTTCTGGAAAAGAGAAAGTTATGCTGCTGTGTGTTTAGAGATCAAACAACTTTGGTAAACAAATGACTGCTACTAAAGAATTTTTCAATTGTATACAAAAATATTTGTCGCTGACAATTATTTCGTATACTTGCAAATTAGCTTATGTGCCTACCTGTCCTGTAAATTTAACTACTATAGCCGACCGGGCTTTGGAAGAGAGAATGAAATTATACCATAACTAGCTTTTCCGCGTGGTTTCACCCGCGTTCCCGAGGAATCTTGTGTTTTCCCGGGATAAAAAGCCTATAATCTATACCCTTCCTCGATAAATGGGCTATCCAACACTGAAAGAAAGAAATTGAACCAGTAGTTCCTGAGATTAGCGCGTTCAAACAAACAAACAAACTCTTCAGCTTTATATTATTAGTATATATAGTATAGATTTGATGATAGTCAGGCTCCGGTATAAATAATGCCCTAGAATTTTTATTTGTATCTAAGTAGGTAGGTACCTACAAGTGATATCAAGTAAAAAAGGGATATCAAGAGAGAAAAAAACTAGGTACTGTACCTACCTTATTTCACTAAATTCGTTACATATTTAAATCTAAGCCCCAATTCGTCTTTCAGTCTGCCAAACGGTCTTATAACTTATAATAATATTATGCATTTGTGGGAAGCCAACTAATTATTAAGTCATAAACAATAAATAAAAGTAAATACTAACAACATCTCCACAGATTTGCAGTGCCAGCACCTTAATGCCCTTGTATCCAGCGGTCATCACGGGCGGAAGTCTACCAAAACTGTTCATTTGAGTTTTCGAACCGACTCCCAGATTTTTTTCTCACTCACCTCTTCTTGGAAAGTTTATGGCCTAAAAAGATACAAAAAAAGCATAATCTCGAGCCGTCCGACTATGGGAATGGTTTTGTTAAATAGGTAAAAATTTAAATTGTTTGGTTTCTTTTAATTGTGGACAATTAATAGAATTTTTAGTAATAGATAACAACTTATATTTCGGTAGATAGGCGACTACAGTCATGATAATTAAATTAGTTACACAAACACATTTTATGAATTCGTTATAACTTAGCAACATTACTAATACTGGAAGCAATCAATCTTTATAATTTATCTTCCTGGGCCCTGGGACATTACCTACTCACATGGCCATCTGATTTCTGATCCTAAACTAAGCAGAGCTTGTAGTACTTACTTTGATAACCATGCTAAGTAAATTACTTCGTTCACGATTCTTTTTCTTCTTCTTATTTTTATGTATGTCAGACTATAAATCATTTTCAAGGGTCTTCAATGTCTAAAACGACATTTCATCCTGAAAAGTCATGATACTTTATTTCATCTAATTTCACTTCACTAGTGCAAAACGTCATCGATCTTAATCAAAAAAACTCAAAGAAGCTACCTATACGTACAAGATTTCATGAACATAAATAAATGAAAACGCAACGTCACGTTACTAGTTCCCGCCAAAAAGTAATTTTAAAATTATTTATTGAAGAGTCATCTACTACCACTGCTAGAAAACTTTTTGAACGCTAGTGCTCTAATATTTAATTTTGTTTGACAAGTACCTACACCTAGCAAAATGGTTTTTAATAATTCCTCTAGATGGCAGTACTTGTTTGAAATATACTGGCATTAGTTGTTCTAGATGGCGGTGTATTATTTTGTGTCAGAAAAATGTCCATAGATGGCAATGATATATAATCCAACCACGGTTAATATTCGTTACTACTACAAATTAATCGGCACCTTGATGGCATACTCAATTTAGTTGGGTTGTAGTAAAAGTAATGGAGTCGATATGCCGTGTCTATATTCTCTATGGGCTGGTCAAGCGACAGCAAACTAACGAGCGAGTGAGATTATTTTGTCAGTCTGTTGCCGCTTTTGCTTTGAGCAGTTATTATGTCAGTTGAGCAATCGCGATCATCGGGAAAATGCTGTGAAAGTGTAATTTAACTTATTTTGTGACTGAAATTCTTATGGAACCTCGAGTTTGAAAGCGGGCGATAATTGTGAAGTGGTCGTTAGTGAATTTCAGTGGACATGTGTGTTTAATCGTGACGCTAAACTGTAGATTCTCACGATTATACTCCGAAGTTCGCCGGCTCTTCTGTTGTGGTAAGTGTATGATCGATATTTACCCCCTTTTAGATTTCATTCTGTTAGTTTTTTGTGTTAAATAACATTTGTTGGTTATTAAATTTCTATGCCAAACACATTTTTTTGAAAATAACCGAATGAATACTTGTAAATCAATGAACATTAGTGATAAGGCAAATGGGAAAGAAGTGGTTTCTTTTAGGCAGAAGGAAATGCTTGTATTTTATAAACAAATGCATTATTATTAGTTCTAGCCCTACTTCCAGCCAATTAGATGCGTATTAGAATGTAATATCAATTTTGTAAATATGTTTTTAGTTGACTTTATGTTGATTGTTTGTTTATTTTCAGACCCAATTGTTTTAGTTTTAGTATTGTATAAATAAGTTGGGGCCATTGAATTATTACCGGACATTTTCTGGTATAATATGTTGTAGGTCGACAACAGAAAATGCTCTAACATTTTAGTAGGTAAGTAATTGTATTTTCAATAAAAAAAAAATGCCTTATAAAAAGTATGTTACATAGTGCAGACAGTGACTTGTATTTATAAAATGGCAAATTAGTAAATAATAGACCATCTCAATTCTACATTCTAACTGTCTTTCATATAATTAAAACATACCTTTAATAGGTATAGTAAGAGTTTTCACTTGATGATATGGGAACATAATTAAAATAGGTACCGTATGTGATATCATAACAATGTTATGTATTACTTTAAAGAAACACAGGCATTTGTGTACATTTATATTCTTGTTCCAATCACTATCAACAGTTTAATATGTTTTATCTTATTATAGAATGTACTACCTAACCCATATATATATTATTATTTCCATAGTACCATATACCTATGTAATTATAATAAAAAACAAGCACTTCAAATACATAAGAATTACAAGTTAAACAAAGTTAGTCATTATTTATATAAACAAATAAAACTCTTGAAATAAATCGTCTGAATAACAGACATGTTAATTTTCTTTGCTTTGTCAACATAAACATCTGTAAGCTTGTTTTAACACCCCATTTCTCATGCACGGTATGATATTGCAAGTTTAAAATTAGATTTTTTTAAGATTTGAAGTGATGAATGAGTATTTTTGTTTGTAGGGCTTTTAATGAATAGATTTTTATTAGTAGCCCTACAGACATATCTAACACTATCCAAAAAAAAGGAATCTCCTGTCAAGTTATTCGCCAACAATGAACTTTTAAAAAAAAAATTGTGAAAGAATATTATCAATAATGACAAATGTTTGTTAGTTGGGTATTTTTGGTAAGTATATAAAGCAGTCATTTAAATTAATCTAAATTTTGTTTATGGACAAATGAGAGTTCATGTTTTGTTTGTACCACAGAATACCTAATAGTATGTTTGTATTATGGATATTTTGAAGTTGATCTACATAATGTATTCACAATTTATATTTAAAAGAAGTCAGTTAATGAGTTAAAACAGATCTTATTTTCAAGTATTAGATCACATGTTATAACAAGTAATACCCATTAGCCTTGTAACTTTATAAGTATTTGGGTCTGACGTCATTTTAACGGTCGTTTCGGAGACTAGTATTTTTTTAATTAGCTGGTCTATGTATTTGGTTGGTACACTGTGCCAACATTTTTATCTTTGTTATAAAGGTCAATGTGTGATTAATTTTTAATTATCACTGCTGTTTGAAAGTATGGTGGGTAAGTAAGTATTATATATTTATATAGATAATTACACCCAGACTCAGGACAAACAGACATGTTCATGCAAACAAGTGTCTGTCCTGAGTGGGAATCGAACCTACGACCTGTGGCGTGATAGATAGGGTATCTACACACAAATGGTCTCGATAGATCAGTATTTTTACGCGACCCGACGCGGTTGCATCAGTAATGACTAAGTACAGTGCATACAAAAGATAATAATAGTAAGAGGCTCGCGATAGGCGGCTGGATCAAGGGCCAAATTCAGAAGACTGCCCCTGGAGACGGCACGCGTAGTGAGGAACTTCCTCTCTCTGGAACCTTGACCACTAGTAATTAGGACCCTATTACCGATACCGGTGGGAAACTGTTTTTTTTATATATATATATACTTATATATATATTTTTTATAACTTATCTTAATATATATATTTCTTGTGTGCGTGTGTATGTGACTGAACTCCTCCTAAACGACTGGACCGATTTGAATTAAATTTTGTGTGTATATATGAGTGGGTCCCTGGATGGTTTTAAAATACAATTGGACCCGGTAGATGGCGTCGTAATCGAGTTTGGACAGGACAACGTCTGTTGGGACAGCTAGTACCTATATAAAAATGTAATTTATAGGAAATATTTATAGGCTTATATATAATATACTTCATGGAAAAAAGCCAACATTGTCATTGTCCAAAAAAAAACAAAATACTTTTATAAAAAATGTAACCTTGCTGAGTTTCTTGCCGCTTCTTCTCAGTTGAAGGCGACTTCCGAACGGTGGTAACTTCAGTAGTTTCGTTCGACGTTCATAAGTGCTCTTCAGGGGCCTAAACTGAATAAACGGCTTTGACTTTGACTTTGATAACATGGTTTTCAAAGCTACGTCTTTTGAACTCTCAAGTGGTTACGTTTTTCTGAGAATTGTTTGTATGACGGTGCCACTCTAGTATTTGTAAGTTCATTGGATAGGTGTTACAAACAAACAGCGTCACTCACACACACACAATAAATTCGTGTTCAGACATTAGTTCGTTTATATGGGGGTGTGTTAGCTACCTTTATGATCTATTAACATACAATAGCTTACCACATTCTAATGTAAGGAATAGTAAAACAAGTACGACATAACCTAGGAAATGACCTTTATTGACCACAAACAAGAAATTCTCATGGCAAAACAAAGCACCTAACTACCCTTCTAGCGTACACTTACATCGGTCATAGATCTATCCATACAATATTATAAAGCTGAAGAGTTTGTTTGAACGCGCTAATCTCATGAACTATGGTTCGATTTGAAATTTTTTTCAATGTTGGATAGCTCATTTATTGAGGAAGTCTATAGGCTACTTTTTATCCCGGGAAAACACAAGATCCCTCGGGAACGCGGGTGAAACCGCGCGGAAAAGCTAGTATCAAATATATTCGAAGACTTGTGTTATTAAGTATTCTATACTACGTTTACTACGTATTCGTACATGTGAGCAGGGGCAACGCCCTACCCCTTTGATATATTTTTTTCTCCCTCTCGTTGTTAAGGCCCATCACACATGCGACCGTACCGCATCGTTAAAAACGAGCCTGAACAATGCCGTCTCCACATCTGGGGCGTCTGACTCAATCGTGACGTCATTTGATACTGTCTTGGGCGATTTTGTATCGTGTCTTTTATTGAGGAGTGATAGTTGAACATAGAATGGGGGATCTGGTTTGCTTGCTTATTCAGTTCCTACTCAGCTTGTCAGCTGCTTTATTATAAAGATCCTAAATAGTCGTCTCTTCTGGACTTTGTTGCAATCGGTTTCAAATTGAAACAACATCTAAATTGATAGAAATTATATTACGTTGTCTCAACTGATTCAATTTGTAAGAAGCACTGTTATCAGAACTTAAAAATGTATTAAAAAGAACGCTAATATCTAGCCGGTTTCTAATTTAAATTGATTGCAACTGATTACAATCAAGTTACTAAAGCTGCAGTGACTCATTAAAGACAATTTGCATGAGTTATAATATTGTGTTCTGTTGAGAAACTAATGCACTATAGTTATTTTTTAGACACAGACAACTTTAGACAAGATACTTTTTAGAAATTACAGCAACAGTGGTCAAACGACTATAAAAAAGTAGTCGAAAATTTGGATTGCATCAAAATCACAAAAAACTGCAGTTCAAAAGTTAACTACTTAAGTACTTAAATCAAATTCTCGGATTACCAAAAAGATCATGCTGTGCATGATTATCATTTTATACACATTGGATACATTGTTGCACAATTTTCTTATCCGACGTAAAATCTCGCAATTCCACTGCGAAATCGCGCAAAAACCTCATGAAGGCATCCTTTCCATTTCAATTACCTTTTTCACCGCATCAACGCAGTTGTGGAGTTAATTTGAGACGATGATATGAGTAGAGAAAAGGATTCGTCACTCGAAATTGAAATCTTTTTTATTTTATCAACAAAAGTTTTGATGCTGTCAGAAGAGAGACCAACGTGTCTGGGTTTGATCAGCACTGTAAGTACTTACACACTACAATTTCCATTTTGGGTTGGAAAGTCGAAATGACATCATTCTGTTATACTTTTTAGGAACAGGATCCTAAATATGGTGGAGCCTTACTCCATGATGAGGAACTTCCTCACTATACGTGTCGGTCGTCTCCAGAAGCACTGCCTCCTGAATCTATTATTATTATTATTCCATTTATTAATATATACTCCTATAAATTACATCTTTAAATATAAGTTATAAAAAAAATACATTTAAAAATATATTATTGTACTGGATCTATGACGTCATATCTAGCTACGGTCATGTTTATTTATACGTATTAAGTATTCGTACCTACCTACCACATATAGTAGTTCAGCATGTCAAGTAAACCGCTGGAGTGGAAATTAACCGGTGAACGAGTCAGCGGACTTGAAAAAAAGTGTCTGCTGACAGAATGAAAATAATTTAATTGAGCTTTGAAGTTTTTTACGAGAAAATAATGGATTGTCAACACGTGGCATGGCAGCTTGATCACTTTACGATATCGTGACTGGTAAACAAATGGCTTATTCATCATTTTGTAACGATTGCTGATTCACTAGTTATGATTGAAAATTTACCGCGTTTGTTGAATCGGTAAGTCGTAGCGTAATATTATTGAACTGTTACATCGGGACAGCACTTATCATACAAATTAGGTACATTTTTCATTGGCAGGTTTTGTCAGCATTTTTGGTGCGTGGCAAGACCAGGTATCGATATTACCTTTCTCAGGTTACAGTGCCATGTAGCACAATACAATCACATTGCCAGAAAATGATTGAGCACGCTTCCGAGTTACTCTTCTCATACCATTAGAAACGATCCAATCAGAGATCCCTCACAAGATAACATGTTTTCAAATATTTTTCCATTAGAAGTAAATTATGAACCTCGTGTGTGAGTTCATGCAAAATAAACAATAGAATAGAATCAGTACGATCTTGATAACGTATCCCTTGCTTGGTGTTTCTGCGAAAGAGGCCAAGTGCGCTAACCAACGGTGTTTACACAACCAGCTTACCTGGAACCTTTACAGGGAGAATTTAAGTTCCGATTGTCTTATTCACGTGGGAGGTATGATGGATCTTCCAGAACTGGTGCAGGTGTATAATGTGTCCAGTTTAAATTGAGCCTGTTAATTGTGATGATGTCTCGAAGATGGGAGGTCGAATTGTCATGGTCTGTAGACAATAACAATGGTGTGGTGCAGTGGTAATGACTGTTGCATCACAGCAGTTCATTCAATTGTGTGACATTTGTTATGTTTGTTTAGTTGTCACCGTGCCATTGATGTTCCAATTGTCAGTTGGGTAATATTGGTGTTTGGTTGCGTAAGTGTAACTTGTGCTTTTATGGTTTTTGTTTTAACAGTTTGAAGTTTTTTGGTCATACTCTTGGGTGATGTTATTTTTTCGGCATGTGTTTCATTAGGTACAATCTCAATATAGCCTAGAAGAAACTGAGAGCCAGTTCCTTCCTATATATTCCATGTGCTGCCGGAACACACCGGTAGGTGTTTGGTGACAGATTTTGAACTTAAGGGTGGTAGGCACCTAGCGGGTACCTACTAGAAAGTACCCTATCACCGTGCTATGATTTCCTGACAATAAGCATAGTGAAGAAAGCGTACTTCAACGAAAACTCAAGCTCATTATATGATTCGAACCTACGACCTTCGCCGTGGCATCCAACGTCACTACCACAGACGTCATACCAATAGCTGTCATCGCCTTAACTTTTCGTCGTTGTCTTGTATTATCGTTTATCGTTGTAATGTCATTATCTCCTACATTTACTAAATTCCTAGTATCGTTCTAAAAGCTTTACGAAACCCCAAATTGCGGTATAGCATGAACATCGAAGAAAACTGTTAAAATACTAGTCTATAATAAAGTTGGAGAGTTTGCTTTTTTCTTTGACTGCGCTAATCTTTGGGTTCACTCTGGAACTACCAGTCGGATTATAAAAGTTCTTTTTGCATTTGATAGCCCAATTCTTGAGGAAGGTTATACTTTTTACCCCGGAACGCGAGTAAAACCGCGAAGAACACCTAGTACTTACTAGATAAAACCACATAGCGTGATGGGTTTACGCAATATTCATCGTGTTGCGGTCTCAGGACACCCTGCTTGTTTTACGCTACAATAGGCAATTTATGCTTTAGAGTTGATTTTGGGGCTAAGTGGACATCTTAAATAACTTGGGCTTGGTTTGGATACGTTTATTTTTAACTTTGCCGCGTTATTATGTGGGTTAGAGCCGCCATCCGTTCAATTTGCCCTGGTTCGGTGCGCGTTAAATGGAAACGGCATTTTTTTAAATACATAATTTTATGGATGTTACCAAAGTCTAGTGGTATCTTAAAATTGATGTAGAATTATGAATAATTTCATGGGTTGCTCTCTTTGTCGTGCTTATAATATTGATTGATACTTAACGGTTGTGTTTAGTAAATTATTTGGTTGATATTATAAGTACTCAGTTGGTGTATTTTGTTAGAAAAACAAAATGTATGTGTGAATCAGGAAAATGCTATTGAACACTTATGTATTTGATAATAAATATTATTTTTGTTGTTATCTGTTATGTACTAGTACTTATCTACATTGACAGAAATGTGAAAGTACTCGATAAAATATGTGGTAAGTAATACATAACAATAATATGCGAGTAGGTAGGTATTATATTTAATTAGCTTCCGCCCCGCGTCCCACTCCATATCATAAACTATCTGCATACTAAAATTCATCGCGATCGGTTGATTCGCATATTAGTTAGAATAGTATGGATTGTTCAGCGTGATATTAAAGATCCTATTTTCTTAGTGGAATCACATAAAGAAAAGATAAATTGTGTCTAAAATAAACCACTCGGAAAGCCGCTTCCATTAAAAACTTAACTTCTATCTTCACTAAGTAATATATACTGACCGAAAGTATATTACAAAACCTAAGTCTGGACGTGGAAGTAGCGACAAACATAAACTAACAGCTCTTCGCTAATGTGCACTTTGGGCTGGGGCATTAGTATGAGCGAAAAGCGGGGACTAGTCTTATAGTCGAGCGTGATTTTTAGAGCCCGACTGTTCACTTTCAGATTTTATTTTAATCTATCAGTGTCAGTATACTACAGTAGTTGAATACCTTTTAAAAAAATCTTCACTAGTTTCATTATGATAGTGAACAGTGAATCAATTTGGCGTCTACTATGCAGAACCGGCTCTTACGAGAAGCTTCTGTGTTTCAGCACACGGTGATAATTCTTCGCTAATAAGATTTTTTTCCACCACCAGTAAAAAATCTGCCATTACAGTGTGCAACAAACAAACACACACACGAACATTTACATTCTAACCCTAACTATATTTTTTTATATTATAAATGCGAAAGGGAGTTTGTTTGTTACCTTTTCACGCCTAAACCGCTGAACCGATCGCGATGAAATTTGGTACGCAGGTAGCCAATGGTATGGAAAAGGACATAGGCTACTTTTTATCGCGGGAAAACACAAGATGCCTGGGGTGAAATCGCGGGGTGGAAGCTAGATTATAATACTACAAACTTTGGGATATAAAAAACGCATCGCTTATGAAATCGCTCAGTAACCAACCACTGGCAACCTTACTCCGCTCCAACTTTTTCTCAGCTGAAAGACAAGACTAAGTAGCAAACGGAAAACTATTTGCTTCGGTAAGTATAGTATTTATCAATAACTAGCAACCGAGGAATAGAAGGGCTCAGTTAGTCATTAAGTAAATGATACTTTGAAGAAACCTTGAGTTTAATCTCTTTAGCTAAATACCTTCAGTAATGTTGGATCGGGAATGGTTGAGCTCAATATGGTTTAGTTCAATTATGGTAGCGGATCTCTTGGATCCTGTTTTTCCAGATCCCATGGGAATAACATCTTGATAGCATTCTAAATGGAACCTCCGTGTCAGGTATGCAAAGATTGTGTCGAGATATGAAACTTTATGAGAACTGCTTTTGGTAAGGATACATGTGAGCATTATTTCGTAACAGAAATCTGCTGTACCAAGCAAAAAGGTATTTGATTTGAAGTAGATGGAGATTATCTGATGATAAAATCATGCTCTATCTGGTACGTAATGAATTTTAAATTAAAGAGAGCTTCTAACTTAATCTCTACAAAATTGGAATTAAAATTTCTTAGCTCGATAGCGGTCGGAGGTCGATCCGAATGTCGGTTTGGAGCGTGTAATCGGCTTTGCTCTGTGACCGATTCAAACAAGCCTTAAATAATTTCATGACACAAGCGTTTTATTCGATTTAAAGGTCGATGACTAAGGATTTTGAGCAATTTAAGAAATTGGTGAAACTTGTAAAATATGTAAGCTGTCGTGATTTGGTTTGAATGTTCGAGTCTGCTCTGTAGAAATACTGGCTAAATATGAAGGGATGAAACAGTCAGCCTGCGTCTAACAACTACTTCGTGCTGCCATGGTAGTAGGTCAAGATAAAACTAATACCTATTTATATTTTATTTATATTAGGATGGCCTCATCTATACTATAATATTATAAAGCTGAAGAGTTTGTTTGTTTGTTTGAATGCGCTAATCTCAGGAACTACTGGTTCGATTTGAAAAATTCTTTCAGTGTTGGATAGCCCATTTATCGAGGAAGGAAGGAAAATATTAGATCCCTCGGGAACGCGGGTGAAACCGCGCGGAAAAGCTAGTAATAGATAAAGTGACCCATTAACGTTATCTTCATCACTTTCAGGCAAATATTTCCTAAGAATTAAGTATGTAGGATGGTTTCTTTATTTATACGATAATTTTGATTACGATTATATTGGTAAGTAATCGATATCTAATCAATGTCTGCTATTTTTGCGAAGTGAAATTTAATTTGGGTTTACGGTGAGTTACTGTTACCGTTTGTTTGAAGTCCAAATTCGAACAGCACATTCGTGTAAGTATATAAGTATTCAGGAACTGGGTAACTTAAAGTAGGTAGCTTAACTTCTAATAGTCTACCGTTAAGGTTTTATGTGAATGCATAATTTTTCCTTTATTTCTATTTCCTGAGATGCTTCCCTTTTATTGATATTCGAAAGTGAATTATAGTTTTAAAACTCTTCATCCAGGTATTTACTTATTTATAATAAGTACTATTTACTACTCACATGTAATAAAATACAGTTGATTATAGTATTAATGACGGGCCGGTTGGCGTGGTTGGTAAGATACCCTATCTATCACGCCACAGGTCGTGGGTTCGATTCCCACTCAGGACAAACATTTGTGTGCATGAACATGTCTGTTTGTCCTGTGTCTGGTTGTAATTATCTATATATGTATGTATTTACAAAATAAAAGTAGTATATGTAGTATATCAGTTATCTGGCTTCCATAGTACCTACAAGCTCTGCTTAGTTTGGGGTCAGATGGCCGTGTGTGAGGAATAATGTCCCAGAATATTTATTTATTTATTTAATGTCTTTATACTATGCTGATAATCAATTTGAATTGCTTTCTCGTGTTAATTAGGTAATTAACACGAATCGAATATTTAAACCTATTGATCACGTATTTAATGCTAATTACGTATTAAATTTTAATTGGTTTCAAAACCATGAATGATAAATTGGTGATAATGCATGTAAACTTTTCCAATTATTGTTTCAAGATTTAATGCAATAATGCAAAAATGAGCATAACAATACAATACAGTATTGTTGCATTCGAGATTTTCCGATAAATTTTGTATCAGATTTACAATGAGACATCCGACTTGACAAAATTGAATTAATAATGTCAAGGACCTACTGATTCTTGTAATTTAGATTGACAGCACGTTTGGGAGATCCTGTTCTGGGATGTCCGTAGAAATAATTGGATCAATTATTTTGGTCTTATCTAGTAAACAGAAATAAAACCATCAAAGCAAAACTAAAAATGCCTACACTCTGGTCTTGTTTTGATCAAGCTTTTGTATAATCGATACAAATCATACTTCGTCCCGAAATTGGACTCGCTTTAAACCATCTCCATGTAGAACAAAGTTAGAAACGGTGAATGAATCACTAACAAAATAAAATTAACACCTTTATTAATACCTTATGACGTATTCTTCATTCGCACGTTCATCTCGCAAAAAGTTTGAATCCGATCACCGCGTTGGTACATCCATATTTAGATGTCTCGCTCCCACCGGCACGAGCGCAGACTGTTGGATTAGTGGCTAGGGTTGCTTGCTATACCATGAAATAAAATAATAATAAAACTTTTACTCAGTTTTAAATTGCTTTTAGCTGTGAAAATTAGGAATGAACAAATCAACGGAGATATGGATAACTTTATTTAATAAAGAGAGCTTTTTATTGTTCTAGCTTCTATCATGATATACACATAAATATACTTAGGTATGTAAAATAAATAGTTTTAAATCAATAAATAGCCTTTTCTATCCGTAGCATAGAAGTCCATATTATATTTCTCAATGGATTGAAACTACTGACTAACACGGTTGGCAACCCTACCCGTATCTCGAGGAATATAATTTTGAGGTCATTAAATTAAATAATGAATTTAGTACTTACGTAGAAAGAAAGTTTTACTACTAATAAGTACCACTGGAAAAGTAAACCGTAGTAACAATGAATAGTACTAGTAATTGAGTATAAGGGACACATTTTTTGAAGGAAACAACGCTAATTTTTATAATAAGAGTCAGATAGTGTTTTTAGTTTACTCAGGACGCTCAATCTCTTTTGGAAGTTATTATTGCAGAAATACTGAGTAAATCTAGATCAGAACGTCTTAGTTGGTCTTTAACTTAAATAAGAACTGGGGTACGGAGTTTCCATTCCCAAACTCAAATAAAGAATTATCCTTAATGTATTAACGTTGCAGTCTAATGTCTAGCACTAATAGCAAGATACTATATAGGTACGTCTTATTCCTAAAATACTGTCTCATAGCAACCGACTGATAACACACAGCGTAAACCAGTACCAACCCAGAGGTGCAGTATGGAGGGATTTTCCAAAATTCAACCCCTAGAGGTCGTGAAATCGCGAATGAAACCGTGGGGCGGAAAGCTAGTACTCCATAAAACTTAATCTTGGCCTTGCAAGTTATTTTAGACCATAATTGAAAATACCCTCTACATTCTACAATCTTCATCAACACATAATTTCTCACCAAAAGCGGTAAACACAAAATCTTCCCTCAAAACCACGGTCCCAAAAATAAATCAAGCTTACCCAACTTATACTTGTACTGCGGTCTAAATCTGTACCGGCGCGCGCGCATCCATACACTTGATACTTGATAGATGAGTCACGGTCGCGCACGGGCACTGCACCCAATACTGAGGGAGTGTTGTGATTGTTTACTGTTTGTACTTATGTAGTATTTGTTGATGCATTTGAAACAGGTTTACGTCTTTGATTGATTTGTTAGAATGACCAAACCTTATTGTTACTCTTACTTTACAAGAAACAAGTAAGAATTAACTTATTTCCCGATATATCTACTTTTCCCTTGATAAACTTTTGGCTTACCCCCCAAAAAACATAACAACGTCATCATCAGCCTATGATTAGGTCTCTCCCATAAATTTCCAAAACAAACTTGCGTTGGTTACATCTATCGTTATATTCCTATCTCATAATAAATCCAAAGATCCACGAAAGGTCTTTTTAATCATATTTATTTATTTATTTATTCAGTTTTAAGAAGACTATCGACTATACAAAGAAATATCATATCCAAGATGAAGCTGCAGCATTCATTATTACCTAGTTAATGTGTCTAATAAACTGACTATCTATCTTCCTCAATTGGACGTCGTCAGTCTGCAACTTGCTAGATAATCTCTCTTCTTTATCCGCCGTTATAATTTATTAAAGTAACACTAAAAATATAGTCTTGTAGAATAAAGGACGCCATTAATATTCCGATCAAACTTGGTTTGTTCTGATCCACTTTGCTCTTATTATTCAGAGCGTTCATCATTATGCATTCCTCATGCTCCTTGTGTAGGTACTCACGAAATCCGTGCCATGGCATTAACAGCTATAATTCTTTGGGAATGAAATGTTACACATCCGAACAAGGATCCGAACAGAATTGATTGGGATTTGTCCCGCTTGATAAATAGTAAAAGGTATTCAATAAATCAATGTCAGTTAAGGAGGAAGTGGCTGGACACTTGTGTGAACATGGGGTCAGAGAAGTCACAAATATTCAATGACGATATGAAATTAAATGTCTCTTGAAAAGCTTTGAAGATTTTACATCATATGTAAAGATAAATGTCTCGATTGAAGACAAGACTATACTTTAGGGGTTGTCAGTGAATTGGAAAATCATTCAATTGGTTCCATCCCTTTTTTAAGGGTCGTAAAAGATTTCAAGGTCGTGGAAATTTATTGCCAATCGTAAAAAAGCCCCAACCAAGCCTCGACAAAAAATACAGCCTAATCTAATAATCTAAGAGTAAAAACAAATGAAGATTTATGGCTGTTTGCTTCTGCAATATTCTGTCTGCCATAAAGCTATCCAATTAACTAAAAGGTTAATGAAGGGTTGAGTGACAATATAATATGTAGTTTCCAGAAAATAATTAAATGCCCGATGGGTTTATAGTCCATATTGAGATGATCACAAATTAAGACCTGGATTTAAGCTCAATATGATGTAAAGTCGTTGGATGTAAATGATGATGATTAAGGAAGATGACAACGAAAACAAACAATGTAATAGATAACCTCCATACCATAGGTATTAAACCCGTTGATTAGTAACCTTGATTACTCAAACCGAATTAGACATTGCTCTCATATTGCTGAATTAATAATCTCCACAAACAGGATTAACCAAATGTCACTAATTTACAACATATGGCACTATTGTATCATTAAACAGGGATCAACAAGGCTTATTGCGATATTAGTCCCTGAATTAATAAATGTGAATCAAGAAGCAAGTCAAATCTTTCTCAATCTTATAAAATTAAACATGACTGAATTTGTCATGCAAAAATCTGTTACCAATTGTAATAAAAACAGTGTAATCTTGGTAATCTCGGTAGAACGGTGGGTTAGCTTTTTCCGCCAACACATTAGCTTGACCATCCATAGAGAAAACGCTGCCAGCGTGCTGGGCGGGCATCTTGCCCATCGGCTGCGGCGGCAGCCTCGAGGAAATTTTCTATAATAAGTATTGTATTTTTGTAAAATGTTCGATTTTAATTTCTCGTAATATACTTATTTGTGTTTCAACAAATAAGAAACAAATTGAAAAACGGTTCGATTTTTTCATCGGTACGGGCCCTAGTAAGTAAACAGTTGGAACAATATTAAAGATTTCAAAATAATTTTATCGAAACAAACGCTTCAATTGCTTTTAAAACCACGGATATCACACAAGTTGTCTCGAGTTGATACCGATAGCTTTTTCAACGCTTATTTTGCTTATTTGTATTATATCTGTAAGATTCTTGTATCGTACGTTAAATTTATAATGTACTAGCTTCCGCCCCGCGGTTGTACCCGTGTTTCCTAAGTAGATATTTTATATTTTCCCGGGACAAAATTTATCCTAAAGTTTCATCCAAATCTTCTGTTTATGCGTGATTGAATCACAAATATCCAAACATACAAACTTTCACATTTATAATATTATAGTAGGATTATATACATTTTGAATTAAGCTTTGAACTACTGCTACTGCTTGGGGGATTCTAGATTTAGCAGTTGTAATTTCATTTCCTAACACTAAATGTATTTCGATGTCCATTCGCTTCTCCCTAAGGGTCATTTAGAATTCTGGGTACTCTAAAATAACTATGTTTGGCATCTGTGTCTAGTAGATTTCTATTGCGACCTGTCTGTAGTTTGTGTCTGTTAATTTGCAATGAAAATTGTGAACCTCTTTAAATTTCTGACTTATAATTTCAATGAAATGAGATTTATTCTAAAGCTTAAGAAACAGTCTTCAGGGAATTAACTGCATTTATGTTTGAAAGTACCTAATTGTAGACGCTAAAAAAGAACCACCCAATCCATCCTTAATTAGCCGTGAAACTTATGTCTCCACTTTCCCCCCGAAGCGTTTAGTTTCTAGTTTTATTGTAACAACTTCAAACAAAGCCAGCATTGGACTTTAAGGAGTCGTAAAACGAGACAATGGCGTCTTCAGCAATTGCAAAACGTTTATACTTAGTCTCCAAGTTGATGTTGGAGAAGATAGAAATATCCATTCGAACAATTGCAACGATTAGTTATAAGTGCTTTGAATGCATCTGATGGTAACCTAATGGGTTATAACTAATTATGTAAAATTTATGCCTAATTTTGAACTGGAAATTCAAAATATGTTCTCGCAAAGTGGCAGACTAGCCCTAATAGGTATCGTGGAAAGGCAACCAATGTTTTATGGGAGCATTTACGACGCAACGTGACAGCATATTTATTGACGCTTCTTTTATTGCTCCAAATACTGATGTGCTTAAAATGTCCAACACGAAACATCTATCCAAGTTATCCTACAAAATGTCAAAAAAGTAAGCATTGGACGTTGCCCTTTTTACTGGAAATCGATACCAAGTTCATTGTGGGAATCTGGAAGTGGCCGAACATTGGGTACTATTGTGTTAGGTTATGAAATGGGTATCTAATATATATTATCATAATATAAACACAATTAAGTATGTATTACATTTTCTTTAATATATAATACACTGCTACAAAGCTGAATATTTAAATGTCATCAAAAACACACCCATATAAGCATCTTCAATAATTTATTTTACTGGGTTTCTAAGTCTTAATTACCATTCACACAACAATGTAAATTAAACTAAACGCAACCCCTTAACACCTAATTTTACATATTCATGCAATAATGATTCAAAATTACGAACTATAATTGCCAGTTTTCCTTTTGTTATTCCGCAATTTGTTGGTAGCGTTTCAATTATTGTAATGTCTACTCTCTCCGTCCAAGTACTGGTAAACACACAGCTTTCAGTTTAAATTATCATTTTGCTAATTCAAAGTAAACCTACGGAACACGATATTTTGTTCGTACTTAGTATCTAGATTCCAGTGTATGTTTAGCTTTACCGAAATCTGTTCAGTAATTTAGTTATGGGGAGTTCTATCAATGTTCGTGGTAAACTCACATCACATCCAATTACTAAAATCGAGATCCAAATATTTCGCAGCTCTATCGATCGGGGTGCACCCTGGAACTGCACTGCTTGCAGTAATTTATTGCGGAAGGGGCGTTATCGCTGCACTTGCTTAATATCACCTCTATCTCCATGAGCATAAAGTGTATTATTAGAATCAATGGGGGAAATAAGCAAGGGGTTTGACCCACGTGTTACATGCATTATTGCGTGATCTGTTTTTTTCTGTAGATTTAAGGAACACGTTTTTGGTGTGTCTGCTTTTAAGTGTCGTTAAAACTTGTATTGAAGTTAGAACTAAGTCTTTTATTCGTAATACAAACATTACCTGCAGTTCTGTCAACCATCTGATATTTAATATATTTCTCTTATTTATTATCATTGCGATATGTTTCTATGTTTTGTGACTTTCCCATTAAAAATCAGTATGATTTAGTTGTTTCACTATCGAACCATGCACCACTTCTCTTGGGTTAGTACGCTGTGTAAATATTCGTTTTGTCTCAGCTCAACGTACGGCGCTCTCGTTACAGTATGTTATGCGAAAACAAAACGGGCCACTATTGTTGCTTTGTTTTCATTAGCTTTTATTGACCTCTCTGAGTCTCAATTTAATGTTATATCTTCTTCGTTTAATAAATTGTAAGTAATATGTGTATTAATTGAACCTTTGTTTGTTTCAGGAAATGCTGATTATTGGGTGAGTAAAAATGCTAATAGTTTTATTAAAAGTAATTTTAATTAAATTTAGTTCTTGTTTTAATAGAAGATATCGCTCAGCAGAAAATAATTGTACATATAATGTAAGATTTCATAATATTCACTTCTGAAAAAGAAATGTTATCTAATCCAAAACGACGTTATGCTGAGAACTTTATCCGTTCTTTAGCTTATTTATTTAAGCTTTACAAACTAGGGAATAAAAGCTTGTAAAAATTATTTGCTCAATTGAAATTGCTTTCTAATTAATACCTAAAACTCCTACAGGTGTCGTAATTACCTTATTTGAATTACAAGAGGTACCGTCTATTAATTAAAATCTGAGTTACTTACTAGACTCTAATCTCCCTAATGTTTTCAGAAATAGGTTTCCCAACTTCCCTTTGTAAATAAGTTTTAATACGAAATTCCACGCAAACCTTGATGTCGGCAACTGTTGGAAGATTAACTTCAGCATTTTAATTGTTCTTGTTTTCTTTTCTATCATTGTTTTCGGCTTCTATGTTAACCTTGTACATAACTTGTGGGAGTTGTTTATTTATTTTAAATTCCAGAGGATGGACATTAAAATTGAAATCTTCAACTTTGCCTTTTAGACGTAGCTCTAAGCAAAATGGCGCAAGAAATCATAACTATGGTTCATGTCTAGTTTTCATTTGGTAAAATGAGATTTGATTTTTACAATGCCTTATTTTGACCTGCCTGGGGCGGTTTATTAAATTTATGTTAACGTATTCGGTTATTCCATTTCGACGGATAAACATAATGTCTGTATATAAATATACGTCGATTCGTTATTTTTTTAAGGGATTGTCTATAATATACGTTATTATATTTTTTATATAACTAAATTTTAAGATTTAGATGAAAGCACTGTGTCAGACAGTGTACTAAGTATTATATATAGGTAAGTTAAGCCAATCATGATTAGTCAGTTAGCAATTTTACCCAGCAGGAGCCGGGCTATTTGGCTCTCACACATACAACAAAGAGACGCCTACGCCTAAAGTATGAGTTGTCAGTTTTTCATTGAATTTCATCAATTTGCTATTTGTAAGGAGTTTAAGATTCAAACTGGTATTATCCTTTTATGTAAGACTAGCTTTTCGCCCGCGGCTTTGTTCGCGTAGATTTAATAAAAGTTCTTATATTTTCTTTCCGCTAATTGATTGAACTTAATTAACCTGCGATACCCCCATGAAAATCCGTTTAGTGGTTTCGAAGAACGCTTCCTTCAACACCCGCAATCAGTTTTTGCCATAAGTATAGTATTTATAAATAGATAGATATGTATATCGATATTGTGTTGTATTCAATGTAGGTAAAGATACGCTGGTTCTTTCAGTTTTATTATTTAATGCAATTAAATAAGTTAAACAAGAGTTTTTACAGAATAAATATTCGTTTTCCTGATAATCTATCAAAGGAAGTTTAAAATGTACAGAGGATTTGTTTCAGTTGAAATTGCGGTAACATTGAAAGTAAAACGTTGCTCTCTCGTCGCCGTAAGGTAAAGTCGAGTTCCAACTTCCTCATTCATTGTTACCTTATCTTTTACATATTTTATGGCTAAAGCTCCAAGGCAATCGCTTTAGGGATGGAAAATTTTTTACATGATTCGTCCGTAGACGTTCAGAAATTGTGTAGGATGATAAACATGTTCTGGGGCTTTCTCGGCATTATTCTGTTTGTAAATGTCGTGCATGAGCTATCCTGTTTATTTGTGGGTGGTTAAATTGGGTATAATGAAGGTAAATTGTGTGAGCTGCCAACCTACTTCAATTATTTACCTAACCATGTTATTGTTTGTAGCTTTTCGTATTGTTTGTTCAGATTTTTGAGCAAACAATAAATTGATGTAGTCTATGTAAGATAAAAAATGCTGGAAATGTTGTGGATGTCAATTCTTTTCGACAAATCATTCGACATCATAGACAGGGGGGCTAAAAAGGAAGCTCGAGCAATATTGCAAGCGTTCATAGGCTACGGTAACCGCTTACAATCAGGCGGGCCGTATGCTTGTTTGTCGACAATGTTGTATAAAAAAACAATTGCTAATTCAATTTTCTTATGCAATTCATCAACTCCAAATCTTTTAATGAATTAAATTGTTTATGTGACTATTTGTAGTAACTATATTACATTAAATTTGCCGAGAATTCGAAAAATTAATTGCATTAGCAATATTGCTTGAGCGGCCTTTTTGTTCACCAAACCAGATAATTGTTGTCATTGATGTCCTGTTTGACAATTAATCTTAATCATTGATGTCTGATGTATCTATAAAACTAACATCTACTTCATAATCAAATCCCCTACTATTTTCCACTCCAGTGACAAGAAGACATAAGTAACAAGTAACCCTTCTATTTTCCATCTAATTGATAAAGGGGGAGTAACTAGTGACTGTAACCAGTGATTTAGAGCTATATCAACGAAGACAAATAGCAATTTAACTGGTATAACTAATGTTATGCTTGAGATGGTTTGTGGTTATGTAAAACACAATGTTATAGGTAACATAATAAGTAATAAATGAATTACATAATTGTTATTCATCTTGCTGCTTTTGTGTCGTGTGTAAAGTACGTTCATGATAAATCAACTATTTAATAAAAAAAATAACAACAACGCCAAATTCAAAATTCTCCCCCTATTTTGTAATTCATCTAACGACACCGATTTCGTCGTACAGTTACAAGTGTATGTGAATTTCGTTTTTAACCGTATTCAGTGGTAATGTGATAAAAACCACTTGCGCATGCACACCCGAATGAATGAAATCATGTATTTTTTCCACCGTTACCGTTGACGATCCCGTAACGCTTGCTTACAACTGCGTTACCATTTCGGACACGTATTAAGTTTTTGATATCTTATTTTACTTATTTTGGAATGCGTACACTAAGCTTGTTGTTAATTTTCTTGGAATATTTTCATCGAATGTTATGCTATATATGGAATCCTATATTAGAGACGGTAAGCTAACACTTACAACGTGAAAAGATAATGTAGATCATAACAATATGTAAATAAACTAGCTGTCCCCCGCGGTTTCACTCGCGTAGCGGTTTAAAAAATAAATGAGAACCTATTCTCAGACCTACCCGATATGTACACAAAATTTCATAAAAATCGGTCGAGCCATTTCGGAGGAGAATGGTAACTAACATTGTGACACGAGAATTTTATATATAATGTTTAAGATAAATACTTAATATACTGATTACGTTTATATCGTATCATTTTTTTATGCCATTATGTCATTATCTGACCTCAGCAGAAGACCAGCGTTGATGCATGATACTCGGCATTGCCTGTGGCACAATCTATATTTAATATAACAATCTACCCCCGACATGAGTCACCATGAAACGCTGAGGGTGGCCTTTACTAACAGAGAATCGATTATTTATAGCTTTTATAGTTGTTTTATATTCTAACTTGCATGACTATTAAAATTTTCTTGGTATCTTTCACATTAAGAATATGATGACCGTCGTTGCAAATTATTTCAAAGTTAAGTTTTCGTTTATAGACATACTTTTGTTTCCCTAGAAAATCCACCTAACTGTAAAGTAATGTAACTGTTTGGTTAAACAAATCCTCATAAAATAAGTTATTGTACGCGGTTGAGTTTCAATGATGCGTAAGAGACTTCTAAATATAGCGTTGCGAAAATCGTGAGAAACAAATCTTAGATGTTGAATAAATACAGCACTAAAGTGTGCTCAAGAGTCAAACACCTTATAAACTTTACTGCCTTCCAGATTTTATGTCTTAATAAAGAAGACCATAAGCATAAATATGGTGGTTGCCAGCACGTATTAGAACTATTGTTCCTGCTACAGAAAAGTTTGTTAGGCGTAACTAAAAAGCTATTGTTGAGAATAACGACGTGTTGTGTATCAACAACAAAGTTATAAGGCCTTTTGACCTCATTAAAATAAGTCTTTCCTAAATTAAGTTTATTAACACTCATTACTGCACGTTTGAATCATGATATGCGATTGAATTACATAGATGTATCAATATGTATTTCGGTAGCTCGCCATCTATCCAATGAGTCAACTTTCAATCAGTAGCACTGATTTTTCCTGGTTTCTTACAGCAACATCTGCATCTTCAGAATTTTGAAAACCCGTTGCACTAAAATACAATCGTAATTATTCCACTCTTTATTACATCAAATGACAACAGAACAAATGGTGAAAGTACCTTTCAAAGAAAACACGTCTTGAATGTTTTATTTTATTACACTTGTTTATTTGGATGACACACTCTGACTTACAACATTTGTTTGCAGCCATTTGGTAACACCAACAATATGAAATCGATTCAGCATATAAGGCAACTCCATTTCCTGGACAAAGTATGCCATTGAAACGCTCTATTATATTTTAGATACACGCTACAACAAAATAAATGCGCCTTCTAAAACAGACAATAACCCGAGGTCGGGACAATAACGTCGAAAGAACGTGACCTGTCATCGTAAACTCAACTCCATTTCCCCAATTACAACTGCACCTGTACGATATTGGTAATATTGAGGCCTTCGTCATCATTTCGATTATTCAAATGCTTTTTTATGCGAGGGGATGTGAGGGTAGGTCTGGGCATTTGACAAATTGCCTCGAAGCCAGACAGGGGGCCTTGAATGTGGACGGCGTGTTGGAAATGTTAGATTGGGGACGTTTTCAACCTGAGGGAGTTGATTTTGGTATAGAGGTGAGTTTCAAACCAGTTCATTTGACTATGAGTGCGGATAAGTGTGATAATCATTTTCTTTTTCCAGTCCTTATAAATTGAAACATGCAAAAATTAATGAATGTAGTTTTTAATATTGATCCACCTGTATATTCGTAGTGTAGAACATAATGGCACCTGAAATAATAATGATAATAATCAATATTCAACGCTGTGGCACTTTAACTAGCCTCTCATAACAATGAGTGTGTTAAGGTATGCACATGCGAGATCAACACATTGCACACAACCACATGTCTCCTTATTATTAATCCTTAGATATTTACTTGGTGTTTTCCTGAAATTACCATACTTAAGTGTTAAATATTAACGACAACCATATCTTCAAAAAATAATACTTGTTAAATGGGCCGTAAATAAAGAAGAAACAACTATATTAAGTACGCTTATTTACAACTTTACGTGTTGACGCCACCTCTGTTTTCAGTTCGTTCTTATCGAGCTTGGAGTTGTAAAAAGTATTTACGATGTTTGTTTCATGTAACTAAACAAAAACCTCTGGTTCTACCTCAGACTGTCGTGACTTGGAACGGCTTGAAACTACCCTCTGTTATATTCCCGTTTTTCACGGTCTCACTTCCCCTGTCTGTACTTAGTCGTAGACCCTTTTCTATTAAACCTAACGGGTCGTCAACAACATTGAATTCTGAGTCATCATCAACAAAGTTCATTTTCCATTAAAGCGTGGTAGTAATCACAGAAATCGGATCCGAAACAAAGGAGGTTGATCTTTAATGTAATGAAGTTTAGGGTTCCACAATTGTACAGTGGAACGTAATGGAAAATAGCTTTAGGCGCGCCCCGTGACCCCACGTTGGGCGCCAGTTACGGCGGTGTCGAGGGACAATTTATGAGTGTTGAATGTTTGTAAACACTTCCTTAGCATAGCGTTGTTATTTGCTTCTTATTGTACGAACAGCTGTTGTTTCCCATCTTAATTGCAGTTTCAACGAAGCATAGTTGTATAAATTTTTACCGCTCCGTTCGTTGTTTAACCTAACCTCCTTGGCAAGTTGATCTCTTTTCCTAATAAAAATCTTAAATTTTACCAAGCCCTATAAGTCCTTTGACTTTCGCGTCTATATTTATTATAACAATCTTTTTCTTGTACGGCCTTTACGAAATTTGTTAACTTGATTAAAATGTATAGGCTTAATATTGCACACAGTTAAAGTTCAGAAAGGTTGATCGCGTGGGAGACCTGAGTAACATTGCCTTCTTTGGACTGAGGCTATCCCGATTGAATTTACTACCGGGTTGGTTTTATTGAACCCTGTTCGTTTCAATAAGTCAACTGTTTTTAAGCATGCTAAGATAGTTTCATTGTAGTGTTTTCGTTTACTTACTGTATCAGGGTTTGATAAAATTTAAATTGAGTGTGTTATATTAAAGAAATAGTTTATACAAAATTTAAATAAATCTTAAGTGTACATCATTCTCAAAAGAGGGTAAAGATAACATTGTGCCAGACTGAAACTCAGTCGGTTCTAACAAAAGAACGTTCTTGAGCTTCCTATTTATTTGGTAAATTCTCAAGACTCAATTAAAGAGGCGCTTCGGAATTTATTTTGAAATGAGTATGGCTTTTTAAATAAACAATTTTGTTATGAAATTAATAACAAAGACAAGGATAACCCGTTGAGGCGTTTCTTTGTACGCGTACACACTTCGGCGCCTTTGATCCTCCTAAGTTAAATCGTGCGTTTTAAACGTTGTTAGTAAATTATGTCAACGAGTAATGGATTTCTCGTTTTATAATGTACGGGGATGGCATGTTATGTTTAGAGCCCGAGATATCAAAAGTGGGTAATTGCGCGTCATTTCTCGATGATTTCCCTTTCATTCGCATTAACTTCATCCCTATTTTTCTTGTTTGTAATCAGAAACGATTCACAAGTTGACTACAGGCTATTTTTGTGGACTATCAAGAGCTTCAATTCAACTTTATTTTCGACTAACAACTCGTCCCCCAAAATTCCCCCTTTCTTCAGCGCCTTAGAGACATCCGCCATATACTATTGTCGTATTACATGATATATTATTATTATACAATTTCAATAGGCAATATGATAAAATGTTATAATATACCAACAGTATCAGTAAATGTTTAGCTGGAGATAAAGATATTGAGATAACAACTTTATTGGCAGCATTTCATGTTTTACCATTTCGTGATAAAGTATTGACAGTAATAGGTAATTTTTGTGGCGCGATTAAAATATGCTATGTTCTAGTAATTGCTTACATGTTATCTTTTATTATATAGTTTATATTAGTTTACCTTCAATATCATACTTACATACATACTTAAAAAAATTATGAGAATTTTCCGTCATTTCTATTGAGTATATTATTCCGACTTCTTCCTTTTTGTCCTCAGCTAGTGATATAATAGTAATAAAAACATTTATGTTTTGGAAAAACAGACAAAAACCACGCTAAGGTTGATGTTCATTGATACCAAATAAAGAAATAGTTTAGTTACAGAAAATACGTGTACCTACCTATAACTAAGTAGTTGCATAGGGAGAAACATATTCTCCAGTTCAGGTAATATTTTATGACAATGAGTGTTTTTTACATGATTTAAAGTATTTCAAAGCCTTGAACCTAAACGATTATTGACGACAACGACTGATATTTTCTATCATCCAACAGAAAAGTACTTTCTAATATACTTTTGGTGTTTGTTATATTATTTCAACTTATATCCTTATATTGTTGGTATTTTAATACCGTACCTACAATTACCACAACAAGTATTAAAAACGCCTTGTTTATTGGATACATCCGGTGTATGTAGGTAACAATTTAATTATTTAAATTTTCCACTCACACAAATGTAGGTTTACTATTGTTTTATTTATTTCTATCAAAACTGTTAAGATATTTTCAAATAGGGATTCTTAAAAACCTGGATGCTTAACTCTGATTACAAACATTCATGAATGTCTTTTAGCTATTACTTTAATTATTGAAATATTGCCTTTGCTGATGCCTATTAGATAATCCCAGTAACGCTCTCAAAATTATTCTTTAGTTAAAATTGAGTAAATTACTGGCTGCACTTAACCATTCACTCTCACGATAATATGTATTTAGCCAAAACATTTATGAGTGTAGAAAGTCTTGTAATTGCATATTTAATAGCATAGCAAGCAGACCTAACGTAGCTTGAAAAAAGCAAATTAAAACGAAGCACCCGAAGCAAAATGGTTGAAGGCAAAGTTTAAACGAGTAAGGTGTGTAAATCCACTTACATTCGTTCTTGTTTTAATTTCTGTGCACACTTCGTCATCATTAGTGCCAACTGTACTGACTGACTCGTGTTCATCTGCAATCTCAGCTATTTTAGTTAAGATGAAAAAAACTAGTGATCTAATGTTCAAAAATATTACAATATCAAGAACATTTCAACTGTGCATCACTTAGACCCGTATTATAAATAAGAATCACCTCAAGAAAGCGGAAGTGTTGTGATTATGAAAATAAACCTTAGGTATGTCATAAATCCAGATTTTTATTTGAATTGTTTCGAAATAGACTGAAGCTTGTTTTATGTTTTGATTCAAGTTCTATTATACGAGTCTTAGTATCAACACTATCAACCTAAGATGTTTCAACTGGTAAAATTGTTGGCCGAAACAAGCTCTTTACGTCAACAGACGTCACTGACAGAACATAAAAGGTACATGTCTGAAGATATCTCTTGAGGCAAAATTCAACCTGCGTCGTTAATAAACATTATTTTTCTTTATTGCTTCTAGCCATGACTTTGTTTCTTATTCAGTACATCCAACACAACTTGCACTGGATCTTTTCCGACGGTTTTACCGAAATAAACTCGGAAATGTTTGAATTCTATGTAACACTTGTCGTAAAAACCCCGATAAGACCTGAGATACATAAATTTCAGGCGCAGCCTCCAATGGTAACTTAGCGATGATAAAGTATGAGGCATAAACCATAAAAAACGCCGTAAGCTATTTCTGTTCCTCAGTGATGCTTTTCTGCTGACGGCCACGCAATGACCCATATAAAGTGGAAACATAGTCGGCTTCATATTGATTTTCCCTGCCCACGTGTAATACTTTTTTTTAATGAACACATTTATAGCGACTATGAGTAGACAACCTTCCCCTGAAGTAAAGCAATTTGTTTAATGTTACGTAAGTTAAACTTGACCGTGTTCGTTTATGCCATTGAATTCTGTAGTAATTAGACTGTTCTTTGTTTTGCATGTATATTTTGGATTTGGTACCTTGGTAACGTGTCTGTTAATGTATTCATCGTATTTTTAGAAATCTTAACTAACAATAATTTATTAGTACATACTTATATGTTCTAATTACATACTCATACTATATCCTCAACCGAACGATTTCCAAATTCAACAATGTTCTTAAAATTCATAAATTGTAAATATCATATTAAAAGTAGCACTAACTTCTTGCACAGACCTATAGCCTTCTATTTATTCTTTCATTGAAATTCAAAAGGCTAAGATGCTTATAACACATTGTCTCGATAGACACTCCAACATTGAATGGTGACTTTGTAGTGAAGTCCTTTACGAGAAAATTAAACATCCTTTCAATATTTCTGCTGGTCACTTCGTTGGTGGCCAAAAAAAAAAATAATTAATCACCTCTAAAGAGATTATCACGTCCATTTTTTAGCATATCAAGCTATTTTGAACCATCTTCCGGGACGAAGTCTTTAAAAAGAATTTCAGTTGCAGTTCTTAGAATTCTGAAATCAAAATTAGATTCCTTTTTAACTATTATGCCATGATATTCATACAGGGGTTTGTTTTGTAAATAAGAAGTCCTTAAATTTACAGCGCGTGCATGCTACATGGTGTACCCTCAAGTACCAGAAATTATGACACAGTAATTAACCACATTAAGGATCTGCATGAATTCCCACGTCATTCAAAACAACAAAATATCATCATGTCACCGGTTAAGCGCATAAACGTCCAATTAGTATGACCCCGGGAGCAATCGTCCAATTGAGAGTGACTTCACGGGCTGCGCGCACGCACCGTTTTGTGTACGCACTCCAGTTTGACCGAGTCAATTGCTTGTCTGCAACAGGTTGTGATTGAACGATTACCTTTTTATTGCCTTTCTTTATATTTATCCCTTCAAATCTACCTGGATATTGGTTTAAATCAAAACTATTGTCGATGGAATGTAATGTATGTTATTATTAGTTTAACGGACTTAGTTTTAGTCTAAATAAAGCTATAATCCTTAAGCTATTAATCCTCATTTCCTGTTTTTCTTCAGCAATCTTCACAATGGAACTGGCACCATTCATCATATCGTTATCGTTTAGATAAAACTGTTTCCTTATCTCGAATATCCACGACATTGTGACGTAATTCATCTGTTATGGTATGTCTGGTGTAGGCGGTAGTTCGGTTCTCGACCTTATTAAATGCGCTTGTTATGACAAGAGCTTGGTAAAAAACATCTTACCGTTACATTGTTTTTGAAAGTGAAATTGGTTGTTTACTAGCACTTTATTTTTACTTCCTTGTTTTGGGCCTAACTGAAAATCTTTTGTGATTTTGTAGATTGGTTCCTAATTCTTACTTAAATATGAAATCAATCTTAGCGTTATTCAACTCTACTTTCATACCTTTATTTTGTTACCCCCCATATTAATTCACATTTATTATGTGGTCACTTCATGGTATTTTGAAAATTTTGGCAGTTAAACCATAGGAATCTGTTTTGAATTAATTTAGGTAGGTATTCTGATACTTTTATTTGTTAAACGTTTATAAATAGCTTTTAATGGTCACCAAAAGGCATAAAAAATATAAAAGGAGGTTAAAAAGGTGTGCATGGAGCGTAGTAGTAACTTCATACCTCTTAGCTTCCAGATGTCTTTCAGATTTCTTAAAGCGAATAGCATTTCATTAGACATTTTTCTCGTCTGTTTGGATAAGTTTCTCTATAAAAACGTCTGAAAAGCTGAATACTTTAACTGGAACATTTTTATTAAGCCGAGACCTTTTAATTTAATTTGCATGAAATAAAATAGGTACTTAAGTTGTGTCCTTTTCAGCTGGCAACTAGATGTGTAATTGAACTAACAGATCTTAACGTGGCTTTTGACCCCAGGAATATGATAATTTCAATACGAATACTAAACCTTTGTCTCAGGTTCCTCTTTTTCCATTGTTAGTCTCTTCACTGCTGTGACCATTCAGAAGTTATCTACCTATTTAAATATTTCGACTTATGTAGACGATAGAGTTGTAAAATCTGTCGATAATTTAAAGGCCTCTCATTCAGTTCACGTCCAATTTCCTTTTGTATGTAAACAATCCGGTGTGGTTTTTACTACCGTTCATCAGTCCTGTCATCGGCTGTCAATAAAGCAGCGCGTGCACGCTTCGTGTCTTATGCGCGCGCGCACCGTTCGGATGTGACGTCACACCGCAATAGCGGTAAAACGGCTCATTATTGACCGGCATTCCGTTCCGTGCTGACGTGAAAGATATCGAATGTATATCTGAGATTTTGAAAGCATTTATAAAGTAATACGTATTTTTGTTAGAATTTTAAGAAATACTTTGTGAAAAATATTGATAAGAGGTGCAGAGTCCATGTTTTGAAATTATAAGTAATCAATGCGACAAAAACTTCAATCTATTTTATCCTACAGTGAAACATTTTCCGATATGAAACAGTCCCTTCCGGTGTATTAAAAATCAAATAAAGTAATCCTTTACCTACTCAATTATACTAAACATTTCACTTCGCCTACGCTAAAGTTCGCCGAATTCAGTTTACACATTGGGGCATTGGGTCAATACCCAGTAGTTTCAACACCCACATGGCAAAAAACTTTTGGAATAATGTAATAAATGTTGCATCCTTGTATTGATTGATAATCTTAGTTACAACATTACTATTATATTGCTTTGTACATAATATTTTTTCATTATTTTGCATAATATGTATGGGTGTATGATGATGAAGTATTTATCTAGTTGATATTAAAAATGATAACTTAAGTTCCCAGAGAGACATAGCTTCGTCACTAAGATCACCTACTGGCATTGTTAGTTTGTGGCCTTAGCCTATAATTGAGTTTTCATGGTGGCAAAATATAAACTATTTGACTTCCGAAAAAACTATTTGTTTCCCTAGACTAATTTCTTAAATCCCTTAAAGAATCTCTCAAAACAACTTTTTTTGTTTTTCTCGTTTCCTTGAGCCGTCGGGTGTGATCTCCCAAGAGTCGTGTATACGATGATGTTCCACAATTTATCACTGTCTCAGGTGTCACCGCTGGTTCTATGTAAATCTGTCTCCAACTAGTATCTATAGTTATTGGAGTAGGGGTTGCGCCGAATTGGAGCGTAAGCGTAAGACGCTTTATTTTTGAATAAAATAATTGTTCAGTCACAGGAATTAATTTGGGGAGATTTGTGGCTGAAAATTGCTGTAATGTATGTTTTGAATCAAGATTCAAAATAAAAAATAAGAAAGTAAGAAATATTATAAAAATCAGATGTGCCCAGGTATCGTGTCGTAAATTTATCAAGTGAAAAATAATATCTTCGGTAAATCAGATGGAAAGTTAATATTTTTGTATATGTAAAGAAAAATCTATAATTGTGATGATAAGGTTGAATGTTTGTTGAGATTTTTGAAATTCAACAATATATTTTCTACAAAGCTTTAACATATTTTGTGGCGATTTTGAAAACTAAGTACCTTAATGACATCATCAAATAATCGATTAATAATAAATGGTAGGTACTTAATAAACCAAAATACATAGATTTCAGTAAACGATCGTTCCTTATATACATATAGGAATTAAATAAATCTACTAAAACTATTAAACAATACCCATCAATAGAAAACAGCATTAAATGTACACTCAAACGAGTTTTAAACAATAAAGTATGATGTTTAAACGCTTGTAAACTGTAATTTTCTCTTTGTTGTATACGAATATGAATATTTTAGCCCCTCCCAGCGTCTCCCACGTCGGTGCTATTATGGTTTTGGTAATGTTTACGTTGCTCATGTTATATTACGAAATAGTATACTATGGAGATTATGTTTTGCAAGATAGATCGGCTTATGTACAAAAATGCCCATAGAAATCGAGATTAGACTATTACGGTAGGAATACTTCTTCTGTGTCTATATGATGACTTCGTCAAGTCCATAAGGTGCAAAATTTATACGCGTAAGTAATTCTAAATGCAAAACAACAAACCTATAGTCACATCCCATTTCTTTAAAATGATAATACAGTGTTCCGTGAAATCTGTACATTACGTACTTTTAAATGGTGCAAGGGTGTGAAGTCGACTCGTGCGAAATGTGAAATTAAGGGGGGGGGGGTTATGTATAATTCCAACATTCTGAATAATAATGGTATTATTACCTGTGTATGGTACACGACATTTACAAGCTTGCAATATAAAGTAGCTATATAAATGAACGAGTTGATGACTTTTGAATAAGATAAGTAATTTGATAGAATCAAATCCTTTTTCGCACGAAGTTCTTCCCGTATCATGAAACTCGCCACTATCGCTCCTTGTTGTCTGTCTATATAAAGGACGATAAAAATGTCTTCTTACGTCTTGAGACATGTCTCAATAAATGAAAGCTGCACACAACCCTGCCTTTTACACATTGTTTACTTGTTTTGACGCTCAGATGTATCTATCTATCCAAGTGTGAAATCTTATCAATAGCGCACATCGCAATCACAGTGATTTCGTTTCAATTTCAACCGCCAACCAATAACATGATCACCACAGAGCACCCTGTGTAACAAGGAAGCGTTGCCTTGGGAGCCATCTTTGTCCCCCTATATAACCCCCCACTTTCTCCCCCTTTTGTCTCGCACGTTTCCGCAATACACGTCGTACGATCGGGTAGCTATTTTTTTATTTTCAGTGTTTGTGAAAAAATGTCTCGATTTCGTTCTTTTTTAATAGATATTTGGAACCATGATACCATAGATATCATGCACATAGTACCTTGTTTTTTTCTGATTTACGCGAGTATTATTAGTCAAACTATAAATTGTTCTGATTTTTATCTATATTTTATTGGCCATCTAACTAGATACTAGATCCTCTTGACATGTTTTGGGATATCAGATTTGATTTCTGTTCCTAAAACTTTTTTGTTGGTGTCAGCAGCAAAATTATCACCTGTTACTATGATAGAGGCTTATTCTATCAAATAGAAACACTAGTATTACTACCCACTCACGTATGGCAAAGCCACTTTATCAACATTATTTACTCGTACTTCAAAATTCTCTAAGCTGAATAAAGTAAGCTAGAAATCTCGGCCACAGAGGTCTCTGTCCGGGGAACATTAAATTATTTAGGAGAGGACCTGTCAGAAATGTAAAACCTCATTCTAATTAGAGAATGCAAATTCTTTAATTAATTTTTATGTCGCGACGAAAAGGCTCGCAGAAAATAAGCAATTGTGTGAACTATGCAAGGTTTTTAAATAAATAATAACGCGAATGGAATTTGTTCGAGAGTTCTTTTTGTCGTATATACATAAATCTCAAAGGTAATGTCAGAAATAGAAAACCAGCATTTTAAGGAACTGCAAAGTTACCGTCTCGTCTGCCCAAAATTATTTTTATTTGTCATCGAATATGTTATAGTAACCTCTCATGGACGTATGAATAAATGGTAAACTTGGTAAACATATTCGACTATAAATAAAATATGTATTTATCCAAATCATCAAATTAAACCTTATGATTCAATTAATTGATAATGTATTTTATATCAAACCTACTCTAGCACGTTCAGTTATTGATCGCCTCATTGAAATATGCATGATGTTTCTCTTCATTATACCTACTATTCAAGATAGGTGCGTGTATCACTTAATGTGATGGAAAGTGTGACGTGTCGTACTGTGAATTTTTAACTAGATAATACTTATATTTAATAAGTTGTTTGTTAAAGTGTTTTGACACCTAACAAGTATCGTAAAATTGTCATTTGCGAAACTGGATTTTTAAAACCTCAGGTTTGGATATTTGTCAGGAAAACAATATTAATAAAAACTTTATATGTTATTTTTTATACAACATAATCGGCAAACAAGCATACGGCCCGCCTGATGGTAAGCGGTTTCCGTAGCCTATGAACGCTTGCATCACCAGGGGTATCACTAACGCGTTGCCGACACTTTTCCTCTCCCCGATGAGCTCTGGCGAACTTACTCACGCGCAGGAACACAACTATAAGTTATTTGGCTCCGGTATTCTGTAAGGTGGAGGTACTTCCCCAGTAGAACTACTTTTGTCTTGTTTTTTTCTGTTGTTAATAAAACTCTAAACGAATTACAGAAATGAAAAGTACTTTTGTAAATAAAACTTACTAAGTGTCAACGGCAAGAGGCCTCAACAGAAAATAAAAAAAAAGTTCTCAAAATTTTTTTAACACCGTTGGATGTAATAACTTGTTCTTAAGTTACAAAAGTAACAACAGTACTCCCTTGGTTTACAGTTACTAAAAGCGTTTTAAAGCGCTGAAAATTCTTAAGGATCATGTTATAAAATGTCATGACGTAGCAACTTTGGCCTTTTCGGTCCAGTTTTGCTTAATCCCTTGTAAATTCTAGCATCAGGAACAATGTTAAGTAAAAATATCGTTTAAGTATCCCCACACACACCTGAGCCTTACGGACGAGTCTCCCCTTCCAGGTGGGGTGACCGTAAACTAAGGGATTATGGCTACTGTCTATGTTTAAAGGGTTCTAGATTTTTCACAAGGAGAATGTTTAAAATCATTAAACAAATTAATGATTATCTAGTTAGTTTTCTGGATTTTATTTCAGTTTTGAACGTATAGTCAGGATAATATATTTTAAAAAAATTAAATAGGTGTGTTAAGTATAAAGTTAGATAAGCTTAATTACTTTTAAAATTAAAACAGCAACAACGGACAAACGTGGAAGTAAAGATATGGAAAGACGGAAACGTAATATCCATTAAGGAACGAGAACCATTTGCACCCCAGTTGATTACACCCCCGAGACAGCACTAAGTATTGGTACGGGTTTTTTATGTTTCTTTTTTTTTCTTATTATTGATAGGGTTGTGTTTGACCACAATCTCACTATGGTAAGAGATGATGTGATTATAGGTAGTAAGCGCAATATTCTAAAAGATATACCTGTCTCTCATGTGCAGGTGCCGGAACACCCCGATAAGGTCTTGCAGTGATATTCAACTTGAATCTGTCTGGCGGATACTACAAAGTACCCTATGGTTATCATCGCCTTAATCATTGTAGAATTCGAACCTACGACCTTCGCCGCGGTATCCCGACGTCACTACCACCAAGCTATTATCATGTGATTTAACTTTGTAAGTAAAAATATGCTACTGATTATACCGTATGGATACTTTCTCCATAGATTAAGAAGCAAATGATAGTTCTTTACTAACGGAAGACCATGTCTTCAATATCCATACCGGATAAATATGTATAATCTAGTCATCTCCGCTCCAATGTCTTTGAAGTCCATTACAATGTGATCAATATCCACCATTGGCAATCACAGTACCGGTTCCGTCACTAAAGTCTATTTAAACCTGAACCAAATTACCTAAAATTTCATAAGGCACTAATAAATTTTTACATTTCGGACGGCGATTATTTTACCCACGTCGTGGTTTTATTTTTACCGGTAATTTAAATCCTCAGCTTTTTAACTTTTTCCGTAAAAATACTTTAAGCTGACATCTAAAATTAGCGGACGTCCCGTGTGACAAAACGGAATCAAAAAAAATGCTTTTGCAACGATTTGTTTTGTTTCACTTGTCTAAAATTCTGATGAGTTTAAAAAGTCGCTCCTGAATGTTGTATTGTTGCTTAAATAAAATTTAAAATTACATTCATTATTTATTTTGAGCAGATACAAGTTCATTAGCTAAGTTTGAAGGAATCCTGTTTACGTCTCTAAAGTTTGTTATTTGTTTTTCTTTTTTACGTGATGTGGCCGCTGGTGGCAGGTACACAAAGAACGGATCTGCCTCTCAAGTGCAGTTGTTTGAGCTTTCTTTCACTCAGTTTAGAAGGACCTTTGTCACTGCATAAGTAATTCTGAAAGTAACTTTAGTTTTCAACATTAACAAATTAGAGCAGATTCATTATTTAAAAGTGACTTAGAGTCAGAAGGCCAGTTCGTTTAGATCTTGACCGCAAGAGCAACAATAATATACTAACCTTATCAATGAGCTGTAGACATACTAGGCTTATATGGACATAATAGATATAATTAATTACTACAGTTGTGTCTAGGAATCGTAACATTAATGCCCGCAGTATTCTTATCTAGCCAAGTCCACTTTGTTCCTATTTTCCTGATATATAGACCCGATATTCCATCAGGTCTATACTACATTACATTTATAAGTATATCATAACTCACTCCAAGTTCGCAGTTGACACTAGCTGAAATCGTGACTTTAAATATATCTAGCTACGTACCTAGGTGCCTAGACTTGTTTAGTCACAGTAAATGCCATCTAACGATGGATGTTGGTACTATCAATGCACGTGCTCAACGTAGCGCAAAAATATCATAGATGAACCTAGACTTCTGCCTCTATTTTAGCCTATTATATATTGCATGTTTTAGTTCTACTGATGCCCCGGTGTATATCGCCTAATCAATTTTGTTTTAAAATTCTATCAGGTTTAATTGAGGGCTCTTAAAATAATAAGTACATTTAGTATGCCAGCTACAACAAAAGCCAGTTCTCAAAATAATCCCAGATTGTCAACCACGCACTTCAGGTGTTTCTAGGAAATGTAATTTTTCGCTTAATTTAAAAAGTTTCCTATCATTTGTTTACTAAGTAAGAATCGATACGAAGAGGCCTTCAGTAAATTGTTTTGAACATGGATTTAGAAACTTTGCGTGTTTAGATAATTATTCTACTTTGCATAGCTTAGCAGAAAATTTCTATGCAAAGTTACTTTTTGCCAGTCCAAGTTTTGACATTAACGTCTTGACACGAAATGTGCAGTAAATCTATCAGAACTTAAAATTATATAAAAATTATTGGGTGAGTTGATGATCGTGAAAGTCATATTTAAAACCTGTACTTAAAAGTTTGTCAGTTTCTTAAGCAAAATGAAATTTCAGGGCCAGAATTTTAAAATACCACCAGAAAAACTTAAATATAAGTTTTAAAGTCAATAGAGAACATGACTTTAACGTCAGTAAGTCTAAAGACCCTATCAACCGCCACTAAACATTTCCTAAAAGCGAAAATGGCCCGCTAAATTGAATGTCACTCAACAACCCGCAAATAGCTCTCGTTATCTTTTGTCGTGGCTTTTATGTCATACATGACCGTCAAATATTACTTGAAATTGGGTCATTTTGACCCTTTAAAGGTAAGTGCAATGGACAGGTAATTTTGTACACTAATAACAGATAGAAAGGTCTCGAGTGTTGTGGCGCACCAGTTTGTCGGCTAAACTTGTTTGATTTGACTCGAGACGTTGATTGGTACTTGAGAATTGTGTTTGCAACTCCGTCAAAGTGGTTACAGGAGGAGACATAGTGTTTGAGTTCGGATGGGTTTATAAATTATTGTCTCTTTAGTTTGCTGTCGTGATGTTGACGGAAACAAAGGTTTGATGGATTAAATTATGTACTTTTGGAGAACCTAAAGGGGAACTGTACTGGTACGTACTAGTCAGTTGCAACTGAAGCAGTCGACGCGTGAGCAGTTCTTAATATTTCTTCTTCCTTCCCTAGTCCCGTTATTTGGGGTCGGGTCTCCTCACTTTTCTGCGCCAAGTTTCTCTGTCTTGGGTTGTCGGTTCGGCAATTGAGCTTTCTTCAGGTCTCTTTTTATATTTGACCACCAGGTTAGTGGCGAGCGGCCTCTGCCTCTCTTTTGTTCCGGCAGGTTTAGTGCAGGTTTTACTGTTTAACTGACTTCAAATGTAATTATTACACTCCTGTTAATTCAACAGCTCTGCTGACAACTGCTTCAGCTCGACGTAATTTGGTTAATCCACGCGCTGTGATTGCTATCGTATCTTGCCTTTTTGTATTAATCCATGAACCTGGGTTGAAAAAAATATTTTTTTGTTCTTCATTCAAAGATTCTCATGATTTGGTGATTGAGCAAATGTAAAAGCACTGGGTTATTAAATTATCATCAAATCAATAACAAATACAGGTGATGTTCAAGAATAAAATGTCCTCTGCCATAAAGTGAGAGAAGACAATACTATCGTCTAGTGATTAACTGGGTCTTTAAGCAACTCGTCCCAAATTGGCACTAGTCCCATCGAAAAAAAACCGGCCAAGTGCGAGTTGGACTCGCGCACCTAGTAGGTTCCGTACAAACTTCGTCCATCGTTCGTCCTTCACGGGAAATGCACAATTTTATTTATTTACTGTATTTGAGGATGGTGCCAATTAAGCTTGACCTCTAAATTGTATGAGCGCCGATACAACTCAGAGATCTTTATTAATTGGCATAACTATGTATGTATTGGGACACCCTTTAATTTTAAACTTTTTTTTTTAATTTTTCCTTTATTTGTGCTGTAAGACCTTGCTTTTTGCCATTTTTTTTTTATATTTGAGTTGATTGAATGAAAGGTAAATTGCGGTTTACGATTTATGACGTATTATAAAAAAACTACTTACTAGATCTCGTTCAAACCAATTTTCGGTGGAAGTTTGCATGGTAATGTACATCATATATTTTTTTTAGTTTTATCATTCTCTTATTTTAGAAGTTACAGGGGGGGGGGGGACCAACATTTTACCACTTTGGAAGTGGCTCTCGCGCAAACTATTCAGTTTAGAAAAAAATGATATTAGAAACCTCAATATCATTTTTGAAGACCTATCCATAGATACCCCACACTTATGGGTTGGACGAAAAAAAAAAATGAGTTTTTGTTCTAAGTATGGGGAACCCCCAAAATTTATTGTTTTTTTTTCTATTTTTGTGTAAAAATCTTGATGCGGTTCACAGAATACATCTACTTACCAAGTTTCGACAGTATAGCTCTTATAGTTTCGGAAAAAAGTGACTGTGACATACGGACGGACAGACAGACAGACATGACGAATCTATAAGGGTTCCGATTTTTGCCATTTGGCTACGGAACCCTAAAAAAAGCAAAAAGTGTTTTTTTATAGTTTTTGAACCATTACATAAAACAAATGTTGTCATTATTTAAACTACGTTAGTTAGTACTTTTATTTATGTAATGTGGTCAGACGGACATAAGTCATTATGACAACTTAAAAGTGTCACTTTTCATTATCAGCTGTCATAAATTTCCATTTTTTTGTTAAACTATTGTCTTATTAAGTTTTTTTTTATGCCCGAAAACTGAGAAGCACACAGCCGATTCACTTGGTAAGTGGCTACCGTTGCCTATAGATAACTTACCAGGGGGGTGACCCCGGGTGACTAATTGTAATTGCTAATGTTATGCTTGATAATATGAATTTTGAGATAACGAGAATCAATTATAATGAGAACAACATGAGAAAGAGGATTTGAAGGTTGAAAGCTAAAAAATAAAACTCCTAAGTTAACCAAAATGGTAAAATATGTATATCAGACACAAAGAACTAGACGATCACCAAGGCTAAGTAAATGACGAGGGCTAGAACCCTTTGCCTTCCCTAAATAAGGGAATGTATAAGAAAATAAAATCTATGGATAGAGAAATATCTATGTACCAATGTTTTAAACTTTAAAATCACAATCGAGTTTTAAAACAAAGTTGTGGATTAAATAAAAAATATATATATATATCCGGTAGGTAGGTACCTACTAATTCGAATTATACAAGTCTAATAAAAACGTCCTCAATCACACATGCTCATTGCATATCAAATACAAACACGTCTGGCCAAATAGCCATCAACGGATATACTACGTGCATGTGTATATTGCGGCCGGGTCTATTACCGGGCTTTGTGGTGGAGCCGAAACTACAGGGATGGACTTAGTTTCAAACGGGAACTCCTACAAACAGTTGAATTAACAGATTTGTGTCATTTCCTTGTGTACTTTTGACTCCCTAATATTAAACACGATTTGATATTCCAGTCTGTGAGGAAAAATGGAGTTAAAGAAAAGGCCTCAGTACTTTGTGAGACGGTTATGGCTGGTCAAAAATACAGTAACTTTAATTAAAAGCCATGTTTTTAAATCACTTGGTCCCGCGTTTCACGTCAGACTCAGTTCAGTTTATGGGTGGAACACGCTCTGGTAATCAAATGCCCATTTACTTAATGATGAATGAATGAATGAATGAAATATTCTTTATTGTAATCTCCATACAGGAAAAGTATAGACATATAAAATTAAGAAAGAGAATACAATTTAGGCGGCCTTATTGCTTAAGCAATCTCTTCCAGGCAACCTTTGGGTAATAGGAAAAAAATAAAATTGTGGCAGGTATCAACCTATAAATTCTACATAAACTAATCTATACCATACTAAATAAATTACAAAATATAATAATACTTAGAAATAAACAAAATACATAAATACATAAAATAAATATAGATATGCAAATAAAATAACATACTAATAATAAATAATGTCATAAATAAAATGAAATACAAAGATCAAAGAGAGTGATAGTAGGAGAATATTTGCGACTTAAAGGATTCAATAGTCTGAGCTTGTCTAATGACTTGAGGTAGAGAGTTCCAAAGTCGAACAGCTTGCACAGTGAAAGACTGACTAAAAATTTGGGAGCTGTGTGAGGGAGTTTTGAGGCAAAGTTCAGAAGACTTACGAAGAACGTGATGCTGGGAGCTACGATATTCGAAGTGTTCCTTAAGATAAGAAGGTGCTTTTGGATTAAATAAAATATTATATAAGGTTGAAAGTATGTGAGTATTCCGGCGAAGGCGAATAGGGAGCCACTTGAGTTGACAACGAAACTGAGAGACGTGGTCAAATTTGCGCAAGCCAAAAATGAACCGTATGCAAAAATTTTGGAGACGCTCAAGTTTATTTAACTGCTCCTCAGTTAGGTCAAGATAGCTGACATCAGCATAATCGAGATGCGGCAAGAGTAATGACTGTGAGAGCGCAATCCTGGTATCCATTGGTAAGAAGTTTCGCAACCGTCTAAGAGATCCAGCAGCAGCAAACATCCTCCTGCTTACTTTCGCTACTTGCGGAGCCCAAGATAGAGTTCGGTCAATTAAAATACCCAGGTTTTTAACAACTTCGCTATATGGTGTAGCGACACTATCAAAAGTAGTTTGGGGTAATTGGTCCCACTTTACCCGAGATATTAAAGATTTGCTACCAATAATTATAGCCTTAGTTTTAGCTGGGTTCACTTGAAGACCAAAACGTCTGCTCCAATCAGATATAGCAGCAAGGTCTACATTCGTTAACTGAATGGCGCTAGGGAGATCATCTAAAGAGGATCGATGATCCTGATGATGATGATGAGGAATGATCCAAATAAATAAAGATATCTACTGATATGTTTTCATATACAGCTATCTTATCCCTGACTAAACAGAGCTTGTGCTATGAAATTCATATAATATAAGACGATGATACACAAAATTACTCAAATCGCTATAGTAGACAGTAGACAGTTGTCACATATTTTATCTATTATCTTCGTATCATTGTCAAACATATGGTGTTATTTTTGTTACTATTCAAACAGTATTTAGTTAATTCGATAATTTTATTAATATTATATACGGATTTTATCTCAACAACATAGATTAGATTTACAGAACCTGTGACGAAAACGCGTTCACTTTTTCATACTATGGTTGTGGTTAAAATTGTGGTTGGGCTTACACAAAGGGTCCAAGTCTGGCCCTGGACGTTTCAATTTGGGCTGACGTCAAAGACAGGACTTTAGCTACCTGCTAATTACTGTGTCAATTATTCAAAGGGTTTCGTGTGCTTTTTTTAGCGTGTCTACTTTGGTTATAATATACCTACTCGTATGTGTTGGAATAATGTATGTGAGGAAATTAATTTTGATTTTGTTTTCATAGATGTTATTTTTAATTGAATAGTAGGTATATATCCGTCGTAGATACTTCTAGGTGTCAAGCTTTCAACACCTCAGTTGGGTTTGTCACGTTGAAAAACTTTTACCTACTACGTGACCAAGACTAAAATCGCGAAAAAAAAATCAATCATTCTTGAAAATAATCAACCTTATCTACTAGTGAAAAAATATTTGCTAATTTCAATAAAAAAAGGTTAAATAAGCTGGGACATACGTAAGTACCTACTATTATTCCGAATGTATTTTTTTACAATAAGTATAAAAAATGTTTTCATTGTAAGTAGCTAAATAATATTTAGAATAGCATTTTCCCTGTTATAAATATACTTTTACCCAAATGGTGACCTTCTATAATTACCTACTAGCTAAACCCGGCCACGATTTGCTGTGGTTTTACCAATTTTTATTGACTTTAGCTCGTCAATAGCTAAAAAAACGATTTATAAAAGAAGAGAAAATGGTACTTAACTATTTTATCTTTATACTAGATGAAAACCCAGCTTCGCTCGGGTGAGATGTGGCTCATAATACACAATCTTTTACAAAATGTAGGTAGATATTTTTGTAGTTATCGGTAGTGGTTTGTATTAGTTCGCCGTATCAGACTATCGGATCCGACTATCGGATGAAAAAAACTGTCGTGTATTCCCGGCCTTAAAGGCGCCAGTTTTAGGTGCGTTCAATTTGGATACGTTCATAAACTGTTTGGAATAAAAACCTAGTATTACAAATCTCGTTGTTCAAAGTTACGAAAATTGCCTTAAATATAAAAATTACTTCCATGTTACGCGAGGGGGTCAAAAGTTACGAAAAATGTAAAAAATGTAACCTTCTGGAAACTCTGTCTGACAGCTCAATCCAATTCCAATTTATATAAAAAACAACGGGAAACAAAAATAATAGGTTGTCAATAAAGGCTCATTTACACTCTGAGAACACTGTCATCTCATGATTAGGCTGTATGGGCTTTGAAACCTTTGCCTTCCCGAAATAAGGGAAAACAAAAGAAAAAACTGACACTGACTGACAGGAATGCGTTCATTGAAAATATGGCGGTACTGTGCTCGGCCAATATGGCGACTGCCATTTGCACCATTAGAATTTAAAATACTGGACAATCCGAATTTTGCGGATATATGTTGTCGACTCGAAATTATTATTTTTTTATGTTTTATTATTCAGGTAAGGTTTCAATCGAGTCTACCGTACCCCTTGACGGAATTATTAATATAGATAAGGTCCTAATAAATGAAGTACGATCCTTTTGAGGGATGATAGTACCTATAGGTCATAAGTATTCCGAAAATGTTAAAAAAAAATATTCGGCCGTAATTTTAATGAAAAAAAAAACCTGAAATTGTACCTACTTCATCACTAACTACTAAGCATTCATTAAAACCATTTTTTTTTTTTTTTTTAATAAATAATTTTATCACTGATTATGTTGTTAATGGTTTTAATTAATGCTTAGTAGTGATGAATTACAATTTCAGGTTTTTTTTTTCAATAAAATTACGACCGAATATTTTTTTTAATCATTTTCGGATTACTTATGACCTATACTATCATCCCTCAAATGACGGTCCATTTGAGGGATGATAGTATAGGTCTTAGACTTCATTTATTAGGACCTTATATAATAATAAATTAATGGTAAGTACATAGAACAAAGCATCCCTGACTTCGCATACATATAATGTACATCAATAGGTATGCATAGAATAGTAACATCGAGCCCATAAATCAATACAGCATCTCGGATGTCCCTGGGATGCACTGTCCCTTTCCAACGTTCTGATATAGATGAATCAAAAATTCCAGGGATAATTGGTATTAAATGCACCCCTGTACCATGTTGATAGAGGAAGACGACGCAACTAGTGTCGAATACTAGCTATCGCTTCACTTCCGTAACGACGGATGTGCATTAGCATGTGCCAATACGCTAGAACTCAATATTCAAAATGTTAAGGTTCAATTTTGCATGAGATTCATTACAGGGCCCGGGAAATGATTTGGGTATGATAAAATGTTAGGCTTGGTTTCCATTCACAAGTCTTCGTAGGCTTTTTGAAGTTAGAATGCGATATATTTGTTTCTTCATTTAATGATGAACAACAGATTTGATACGGTGGTCTGAAAATGTTTTGCTTTTTTTATTTTGGATAGGCTTGTGTTTGACAATAACAGTGATCTCACAATGGTATGTGACGAAGGTGCGCCAGCCTAGAAGGGAACTGGCTCTCAAGTGCAGCTGCTCTGCAGCACCCGTATATACCCTACCAACGAGCGAAATTTATTTTCAAAGTTAAAGTCAAAGGCATTTATTCAGTTTAGGCAGCGCTTTGGAAGTCAGCTTTCAACTGAGAAGAATAGGCAAGAAACTCAATAACATATTTTTTTTGGATACTTATATTTTTTTATTTTTTTATCATTCACAATTCTTAAGGTTTTAATTAGATCAAAGAACAAACTTTAAAATCCTGAGTTCTGTCTGAAATTATGTAAACAGTTGGTCATCACATAATTTATAAAATTCTTAGCAATCGACTCTTTACTTTTTTATATCAATAAACTTTTATCCTAACTGTGCCTTGAGTCACTACCTTCTAGGCTCTATATGCCACCCTCGGCCTCATCATTACCCATCTAATATAAAAAAAACGTAATTCAACAGTTAATTGGTTAGTGTAGATGTAGTCTCATCTTTATATAGATGGACGGGTAAATCGCAGGGATGCAATAGTACAAGGTGTGTAGGCTGCTGCATCGACCGAGCCCTGGGCCAACCCAGGCACCCTAGCTAGGTCCCGGGAGCTTCATGGCTCATTCTGCTCACAGTCTTTGACGAGTTAGTGCGTGATTTATTTGTTAAATTTGAATTTATTTTTAGACAGTGTTTTTTAATATGAATAACGAAATGAGACTATAGTTATAATAATATAACTTATAAATTTATAAGCAGTGATATTTTTTTGGGGAATCGCTAATTATTTTTCGTGATCCTTTGTCTTTGTTCCGCAATATTGATTGATATCGTAGTTTCGATCGCTTTTGAGTAATAAAGTAATAGTGTTCAAATTTATAGGATCTATCTAAATCGTGATTTTAGGAACATTATCTGTTTTTTTTTATCATCCCAAAAGTTTTTTTTTGTTCGGGAGAAGTAGTAAGTGTAGATCCCGCAGACAATACTACATTGGGCAATATGGGGTTAACTTACATCACTGCTGGATTGAGAGTATAATTTTGGCAGTGTAATAAATTAACCTTATTTGTTCATACAGACCCTATATCAAAACGTTTCACCTCTCCCGAAATGCTGATGAAGACAAAAATTCGTAGACACGCCTCCCCATTTGACTCTTGCTTCATGGTCAATGTAGACAGTTACAGTAGGAGCATTGGAGCACTTAGTTGATAAACTACCGCCATGTCATTCTAGAGCTACCACAGAATCTGCGTGCTGGCAATGACGTGGTTGGCTTCAAATTGATTATTTTTAGGATGTAGTGTTAGATATGTGAAGTGGATTCAGGAGGGGGTGGACTTGAGTAAGTAGGGGCGATAACGGGCCGGGGGTGGAGTTTGATCAATATGTGCAGTTACTATTTTTAATTTGAAGCTAGTGCGCCGCCGTGTGCGGCCTCAGTTCAAATCTACGTTTATGCAAATTAATCTACCTTCCTGTCTTAGGAATAAAAAATAGTTTTCTTCTAAATTTTTAATAAGTAGGTACATTAAATATTGATGAATGTTGGTGAAAAAAAAAATATTATCGTGAACAAAAAAATTACGCCATTAAAATATTTCACTAAATAATTATTAAATATATACCCAAGCTGTTCTTACACGAGTAAAATATTATAGTCGATTAAATTTAAATAATGAATATTATCATACACCGATGACAACTAATCAATGGTCGTGTTTCCCAATGACTCATCATGACTATTGACTTGGGTCTTGCACGACCAAACGTATGCGTTCATGATTAGCGCATGCTAATACTTTTTGCTTTTACACAAAATACAATACAATAATAATATTTAAATCAGACAAGAGTTGAGAGAGTTAATAAAATACATAATAATAATTGTATCAGTTGATATTGATTCTAATATTACAGACATCCAAGAGTAACAAATAAATAGTGATATATAAACATTTCTCAATTTTAAAAACTAATATATAAAAATCCGTGCAAATAAACAGAGGCCAATCAAGCTCTAGTAAAAAAAAGAACAGTACCTACCTATATCAAATATCGTCACACTTTTAATTAACACAACACACTGAATAATTTATGAATGGTGAATTAATAAACAAGTTCCCGGAAACATAGGAGCCGAATCAGTGGCTTGAAATGATTGTGCGAACAAAGACTTAATTTTCGGCCGGCCGACAATGCCCGTTGTCTATGAGTGGCTGTGAATAGACGGAGCGCCTGCCTTATGTGATAATTAAAATCTCTTCTTGCAACTTTTTTTAGCCCTCGAGTGAGTTTATTGAATATTTTAAACCATTATGTGAAACATAAAACTTCAACTCAAATAAAATTGATAATTTTGTAACTTTTCTTGTCCTAAGTGATCATAAAGTATAAAAATTACAAGTTTGGTCAGTTAACAATAATTGTGCGAATAAATAATCCAGTAATATCGGTAATAAGTATAACATTCGGGCAAAGTTGAAAACTTTATTTTAATGTTCCAAAAGAAATCCATTATGAAACCGAGTATTAAAAACGCAGTAAAAAGAAACACAAAACCCGGCAAAATCGGTCAGATCGCGAGCTCATTATACTATTTCTGGAAAAGCATGCACAGCGGAGCCGTTCGGAGCGTCTTCGTGCGAGCCAGGTGCGCCAGCGCATCTGTCCGCTTGTTTACAGAGATGTGCGCACGTGCAGTGGCTATTGTATAACGTGCTTAATATTTTTATTCGTTCCAGGGTGCATCGTTTTTGGGAGGAATATTTAGAAATTACGTTTGGTTTTTAATACTTGGTTGTTTATTTTTCATATAAGTTATACCTAAAGCATATTATAGCGGTTTACGAGGTGGAAAAGCAAAACAAAATATTTTTCTAATAATTCGAACTGTATTTAAATCCAGGGTGACATTGTGTGTATTAAACCGGCCAAGTGCGAGTCGGACTCGCGCACGAAGGGTTCCATACCATTATCTATAAAAACGGCAAAAAAAATCGCGATTGTTGTATGGGAGCCCCCCTTAAATATTAATTTTATTTTGTTTTTAGTATTTGTTGTTATAGCGGCAACAAAAATACATAATTTGTGAAAATTTCAACTGTCTAGCTATCGCGGTTATTGAGATACAGCCTGGTGACAGACAAACGGACGGACGAACAGACAGCGAAGTCTTAGTAAGAGGATCCCGTTTTTACCCTTTGGGTACGGAACCCTAAAAAGGAATGAAAGTACAAGTTGTGGCCGTAAAACATCAGTGAACCAAAACAAATGACATAAGAAATGTCAATGAACAAACACCTCGTTGCCGTTTAAATCAAACCCTTCCTGCTCATTGGCCAACTAGACTTTAAATTAAAAATCGATATGTGTCCGCCATTTATACGTTTTACAGTCTAGTGAATCTGTACCATAACAAATGGATAAACGGGTCATTGAACTCGCATACCATTAATTTACTGTGTAATCGCGGTTTCAATATAGTTTTTTAAATTGATTGTTTTTTTTTTATTCTTCAATGAATTTGTGTCTGTAAAATGTTTTTATTGACAAATAATACAGGTATAAAGCTTGTTATGGTGGTGTTTCAAAGCTAAATCGAATTCTGTACTCGATTTCGACTTGAAACACTTCCGTTATGAGTTCGAATTTGTCCTTCTGCATTGGATTCTAATATGAAGCATAAATAATACCGAGAAGCTAATATTTTATAATACCCATAGACACTCCAGTTTGTATCTCAAATTCTTTATAAATAGTTTGTGATTTGCACCGAAGATAAGCAATCAAGAACACATCGGCAACCTGTGAAACTGCCCTAAATGATTTATTAATAATTGTAACAACTTGTGAGCTCGTGACGGTAAGGCATTTAAAAAAATTAAAATGCCTACTTTATTTTCGAAAAGCCTTATGCTGCTTTGAGTTCTATACACTCTGTAATTCCGTTTTTTATATAAAAAAAATAACAAACAAAATATAGGTAGGTGCTATTGTTTGTCTGTGTGTATAGTTCCTTTATTTGATGTAATGTTTGTATGTAATGTTGTGTTGTCAAGATTTTTTTTTTCTTTTTTTTCTTTTCTTTCTATGCGGAGTTACATATTAAATTCGCAACGGTTGACATCTCAAAATTTAAACAAGATTAATAATTTTCTCGTTTAATTTTTGAAGTGTCATCTGTTTCGAGTTCTGTCATCGTCAATTTCAATAACTTTTGTCAACTATTAATTTATTAATTTGTAAATATTTATGTAAAAAATGTATCATAGATATTAATGACTAGCTTACGCCCCGCGGTTTCACTCGCGTTCCCGAGGGATCTTATGTTTTCCCGGGATAAAAAGTAGCCTATATCCTTCCTCGATAAATGGGCTTTCCAACATCAAAAGAATTTTTCAATTCGAACCAGTAGTTCCTGAGATTAGCGCTTTCAAACAAACAAACAAACTCTTCAGCTTTATAATATTAGTATATATATAAGTATAGATTAAATATAATATAATTTAGTCAAAGTTTGCGATGGGCTTGCTTACCGTCCTTTGTTGAACTTCCTAAAGGTTGAGTGACCTCCCACATGGCGCCCACGCCCTATAAGCGCCATAGGAACTCACTAGAGTGGTTTATACACTAGTATTATTTTTATTATTATAGGCCTGTGTATTTGTAATAAGATAAATTATAATGATTTAAATTCTCTTAAAATTTCTGATTGTTGTGTATAATGGGAAACTATAAATTTTATTGGTATTCTTGTTAGAAAAATATGCAGGTACTTACCGACTATTGACTATTTTAAACTGTTCTTTGTCTCTTGCTTGATATACTTACATAATATTATGTGTGGTAATGACATGAGATACCCACACATTGCTAATTTCCCGTCTTCAAGAGAAACAGATCAAAGAATATTTAATTTTAAACAAATATTTGGCGTTTACGACTCACACATACGTTTAATAAAAACACATGTTAGTCAAAATTTTACTAGGAAAATGTGACTATTCCGGTGATTAGTCATGTCTGCGGCCTATTGTCTTGACTGAGTAGAATACTTGTACGTATAACAAGCAATTATGTATGTTAGTTTGTTGTACCTTGTCTTTACTACCTGGTAAATTGGATTAGTTAGTATTCTCTTATACCAATGTTTTGTTTTACCAAACATGACAAAAGCTGCTCACAATAGATTTTTTACGTCTTACGTACAGTCAGCGACATTAGTAGCTGAACAGATGTAGGTAAGTAGGTAGACTAAAACTGTATAGTATGTAGTTTTTTCTAGACACATTTACAACACCTGTTATATCTTTACATTATTATGGATAGTTACTTATAGTGTAAAGGTGTTTTGTGAACTTAGATCTGTTCAGATATGTTGCTGACTGTACCTACCTATGTAAATACAATTTTGTTTAGGTGTCGAATTGGTGTTTGCAAGTTATTTTTGTTTCATCTTTTTTCGTTTACGTCACGTTTTGATTTTTTTTTAGTAAGTATTTACTAAGAACGGCAGATATATTGTACAAGAAAGGGCCAGAAATCAATGTCACAAATTACCGAAAGGGTTTGATTTGCGGTCAACGAGTATTATCAAAAGGTCGGTTTCGTAAATAAAATTGTTTATCCGTCGGTTTATGACGTGAGCCAGGGTTACCTGCTTATTGGATCACGATACAATAACGATAATTGAATTCGTTTCGTTAATGTCAAATTAATATTCAAAAGGCTTACTGAGAAGTGGCCTTATGTTACCCACTAAATATTGATTTTAAATCGTATTATTTTGTTAGATTATGTTATTGGCAAAATAATTGAGCATGGATTAGGCCTCGATGGGGATACCATGTAAAAAAAAACGCGCCGTGTATTCTACCCCCGAGGTGGTGTGGAAACGGATACAAAATATTTTTTATTTTGTTATGATTTAAGTACTCTTTAGTTAATTTGCAAAAACGTTCTCATGATAACATTATCTTTCTTTTAACCTCTGTTTTAAGGAAATGCATCAAATGTTTTTTTTTTTTTGTCCGAACATTAGAGTTTTCTCACTTCATTATACCTAGTCTTGCCATAAATATTGTCACAAAGAAAAAACATTTTTTTTTATTGCAAATAATATTTATTACTTTTACAGTATGTTAGTATAATACATAAATAAAATACAATTTAAAATATAAAAAGCTTATTCGAAGTGGTCTCCATTGGCTGCAATACAGTCCTTTAAACGTTGAGGCCAGTTATCAATAGAAGCACGCACTCTTTCCATGGAAAAATTCTTCACTGCCAATCGTATGGATTGTTTTAGGGACTCCAAATTATCATGGCGTTTAGAGCAAGCCGTACTCTCTAAAACTGACCATAAATCATAATCCAGCGGATTAAGATCGGGACTAGACGACGGCCAGTCTTCAGCTCTGATGAAGTCCGAAACGTTGACTTCCAACCAAGACTGCGTGGACCGAGCTGTATGACCCGGCGCCGAGTCTTGTTGGAAGGACCATACTTGGTTATTGAACATGGTGTTGTTAAGGGGCTTAACTACCTTCTCAAGAATGGTATCTTGATACACTTGTGCCGATGTTTTGATAGCTTTTTCACAAAAATATGGCTCAGTCACTCCTTCATAGCTAACACCCCACCAAACCATCACTGAAGTCGGATAATGCCCACGTTGCACTCTGTCAACTAATTGGGAAGCTTCCTTAGAGCTTTGAGCATAAATACCATCATTTTGTTTGGTAAAATGTTGCTCAACTGTAAAGATTTTCTCATCCGTAAACAAAATTTTTCTGTGACCTCCCTTTGCGTACCGCTTCAGTAGTTGTTTCGATTTTACCACCCTATTCTTTTTAAATTATCAGTTAAAAAATGACCAGTGCGTCTCTTATAGGCTGCAAGTCCTAAGTCATCTTTTAAAATACGCGACATGGTTCTGGGTGCTAACTTCATCTCCCGAGATAAAATCTTTTGCTTTCGGACAGGATTTCTTCGAATTCTTTCCCTTACTGCTTTAACCGAACGTCTTTTTTCGTACGAACACTACGTGGACGGCCAGATCTTTTTCTGTCACAAGCAGAGGAGGTCTCATTGTACCTATTAATAGTCCGGTACACAAACATTTGACTAATACCAAGCGTATGGAGAGTTTTAAAAATTGCATTTGGCTCCATACGAACTTTGTGTAATGCAATCACAGCGATTCGGTTCACTTTATCACCCCACTCCATTTTAATATCGCAAAATATTGTCCAATGTATTGGCGCCAAAATTAGAAAACCCAATGAACAATCGTATAAAAATGACAGATTCCAAATTCAAATGTAATATCTTTCTTATTTTTAATTGTAACAGTATTTATGGCCAGACTATGTATAGTTGTTCTACTGGAAACTCAGGGAGGCTAGTAATCTAATGGAACTTATTTTTGTAAATTTTTAGTAGCTACTTATAGAAAATAATTAAGTATTACGCAAATGTAAACTGATTATATCTCAATTGAGAGAGGCATTAACGCAAAAACGTACATTATACTATAGCAGGTAGATAGTTGAAGGTAATCATTTATAATTCTCCTGTACATTAATGTCCAAGGGTTAAAATTGAAACATTTCCACATTAATTTTACACCAAATGCCCATAAAGCTGTGAAATTTAAACGTTCTCCTATGACGATTGTTTTATAACATTCTGGAATTTTCTGGATAATGTCGTTTGAGTCTTCTCATTGTGAACTCAAGATATTATTTTTATATAATAAGACAATATGTATCTTAATGAAACTTCTAAGAGATCGTAGATTCTAATGATTTATAATATCTTCTTGTATAGCTGTGTATACAAAACAATAATGTTTTTTTTCTTTCTTTTGTTCCAGGTAAGCCTAAGGTCTCCGTGGTCATCACATCTTTGAGCCCTTCAAACTCTACCTTCGCCAAAGTGATACTGGTTTGTTACATGATACCAGTAGTATATAAAGCAATGGAATTAACATAACTGAAGATGACTTGTCATTAATATTGAAGCTGATATTTGCAAAGATACATCGTTTGTTGGCAAATAAACTAAACAGGAAAAGTATGATGTTATTGACAATATAAGTTTTCCAATTTTTGTACACGTATTTGTAATACCTAATAATAATTACAATTGATAAAATTGTTACCTTACCCAGCTTTTATCTTGTGAGGCTTAGGTTTGATAAAAAAAAAACAAGCTTAGAAGTAGCACACCTTTTATAAATGTTTCCGTCAATTCAATCCTCCCTTTCTCAGGAGATTTCACAAAGTGACTTGTTATATCCCGCGTCTATGAAGCCAACAAATCGCCGAGATATTAAATTTTATCGCACAATAGTGCCAAGATTTGCCACTTTATTGTGATGCAAATTGGTCACGATGACTCTTGTTTGGTGAGTTAGGGACACCTTAAGAGTTGTTTTACCTCAGTCATTTCCTTTTTTTATTTATTAAGGTATGACAAACAGTATCACAGTAAAGAATTTGTTAGTTACGATGATTGGACAAACATAATTAACTGTGAAACCAACACCGTTAACCACAAATTGATAATAGTGTGTACAATAAAATTAAAAAATAAAACATATAAAATTGCAAAAAGTGTCAATTTAAGGTAATTTGGAAAAACGGAATCAAAAAAGATAAAATAAAAAATTATAAGTCGGCAGATACCTACCAGTTAGCGTTCATTTTTTTAATTTATTTTATTCAGTACTTTTAATTTACCTGAGAACTTGAATTGTAATCGTTTTAAAACTGTTTGCCGAATTCCGTTGCTAACGAAATATGTATTCTAATTTGTCAGCTTCCGTGGTTTACCAAGCCACAAATCAACGCAAACAATAAATAAGTAAGGGTTTTTATTTATTGTCCCGTTCGAAATACACAGATACCCAGAAACCCTATTAAAATTACCCTTGTGAAGGTTTGTCCCACAAACCTCTTTCCGTTCTTTAATTCTTAATTAGGGACATTTGAAAAAGGGCTGAAAGTTGGCTAATCGAGGCAATTTTTCGCCAATGGTGTCAACGGATTTACAAGCTATTCTCTCTTTTTTTAAATTCATTAGGATTTCATTTGTGTCCTCATTCGCTTCGCCTAAAGATACAATATTTCTATTTGCCAATTTCAGTATAGATTCTTCCTGAGCGTTCTTTAGATTTGGGGCATCCAAAAAGACATTTTCCTTGTTGAATCTTATCTCGTACTTTATTGGTTCCCTTTCCGGGGATACAGGAAGAGCAATTTTGTTATCACTAACTGTAAATGTGCCGAAACTTCTGGCATTTACATTACTTATTGCTTTTCTTTTTTTTTGGAATAACATAAGTATTTGCTGTCAATCTCCGGATAGGGATGTAAACAGAAAATAGATGATTATGTGTTTCATGTTTTTGTACAAATATTTATTATTTTTTCTACGTATCATTGAATACTGTCCAAGCAAATGAAATGATGAGAATAACATTTCCCTGAATGAGTTGTTATGCTAAATATTTTGCAAAATTTGTCACAGATAGTAAATCAAATCGGCTATCACCAACATATAAAAGGCATTCATTATCGTAAACTACTATAATTACCAAAGTTTTCTTTAGTTCGTTTAGTGATTAATGATACTTGCTACAAATGTTTCAAAATTACTTTTAGCTACAATTTTGATGTTGATGGTCCCAACTAGGTCTTTGATTCTAAACGTACTCCTGATTGTGTAATGTTACAATCTACAGTGAATGTTGTTTTGTTTTGAAAGTAAACTAAGGCTAATGAATAGTACAAATTCAAACATAGTAAATTAACCAGATGATGAAAAAGGTATTAGAACAATTAAAAATAATGTTAATATGACTTTTGAACTGCATTGTTAATTGATTCGAACAAAAAGACACAGATAAGGAAACTAAAACAAGAACAGAAAATAAATAAATGTCACATGTAAACGCTTGCATTTCACGAATGTGTTAAATATTAAACGAATTGCTGAAACTCAAACACAACATGCCGAAAGTTATTATGCTCTAATATGACAGGTCTTTGAAATTATAATGCCCAAGACATTTTCCATCCATTTCCCAATTCGAGGAACATTTTCCTTGTTTCAAAGAAATATGTTGTCAATTGAGGTAACACATATAAATACAGAAAGCGATCTGAAAAACGATACATCTTTATACATATTTATCATTTTAAATCATCCTAGTAATATTATGAATGTGAAAGGTTTTTTGTATATTTGTTACTCAATCACACCGTTGGCTGGAAGGGTTTGAATGAAATTCACTAAATAATAGATCATTCTTTAGTTAAACGGCGGGCTAGAAGCTATTTTATTTATATTCATGTTATCCAATGAAAAAGCTGTAGTATTTGAACTTAATAGAAAGTTAGGATCATAATGAATATAGCTTCAGCTTAACCTCAATAACCTTAACCAAAGAGAACGTGGATGTTGAAGACCCACCGTGTACGACCACTCTGACAAGAGTACCCGACTGAGAAGACAGCTTCAGCCCCGTGGTTGTGGCGTTCCCGGAGAATCTAATGCTAACGGTATAAAATGTCCCCTGTTTAATTTTAGAACTGTGTGCCAAATGAGATTGTGTTACAAATATCCACTCAAAAAATCGAATTAAATTGTAGTAGGATATGGCATTGTAAGTGTTCATAACCGAGGGTGACGACTTACCATCAGAAGGACTAGAACCGCTTGTTAACCTATTAACAAGAAGGTTGACTTCCGAACCGGTGCCGCGGTGGTAACTTCAGTAGCTTCGACCTTCATAAGTACCCTCGTAGGGCCTAAACCGAATACATGGCTTTGACTTAAAATGCATACGCTGAAGTTTAAAGCGACTGAATCAAATTTTGTTAAAATTTAAATACCTGTAATATATTTAACGATTTGTCATGTAAATTATCTGTCACACCTGTTGTTAAACCTAGATTGTAGTCGTGCTTCACAATTTAGTACGCTATTGTCTATTGGGCAAAATAGATCGAATATCCTTGAAAAACAGAAAAACTTATCGTTTTCGGTTTGAATCAATCTTGGTCTTGTATCTTGAAATTTTATTGAGGCGGGTATGAGATGCTTCACGAGGACTTATTTATGTTAGTTTTAGGCTAAATATTTATAGCCTGCCTACAAATTGAATCCATTTTTCATGTGGTGTACGAAAAAAATACATCCGATTTTGTTAGTTATATAAATTAGTGCCTATCGATAGCAGCGAGAGCTTTGAGTATATTTTCTATGTTATAGATTGTATTTTATACAGTTATTGTAAATAAATAATGTACATAAGTAGTCAATAATCATTATATTCAAACTAATACTTATTGTGAGTCCAAGCATTGGAGCAGTAGTCAGAAACCAGCATACTTGTAATTCTCCAGTATTTCTTGAAGATAATTAACAATTACCTCGTCTCTGGGATGAAACGCTTACATTTCCGGCCGTGACCTTTCTCGCGTAATGTCCTCTTGTAATATTTCATCATTTATCATTCTTGTAAGATATTGTATAGTCGTTATGTGATGTAGCAGCAGGATTGAAAAAACGATTTATTCATAATTAAAATATTTATAATTCAGCTTCAGTGGAGTTTCATCTATAGGTAGTCTCACTTATCACGTCAAATTATTTAAAAAGTTTTTCTATATATTTCAGCTGTATCCAAATATTTATTTTCATAATTAATCACATGGTAAAAGTTTGAAGGTTTTAAATTCCCTTATCTATTAAATTATCATAATTTTTCTTGCATTTTTCATATATTTAATCACGATTCCATTTGAACCTTAATATTTACGATACCTTCATAATTATGTTTATAACGAAATGTATCAACACAATAGCAAAGGTAAAGTTGCGGTCCCAAAATGTCCCCTTCGTTAACCATATTAGCTGCAAGGCGATTAATCATCGACTATAAGGAACGTGATCAGATTCTCAATATTACCAACTTGTATGTATATGACTTGGTAGTCAATTAATCAAGGTAATCGGGAAAATGATACTTATTAGGGTGGAATAATGACAATCATTTTGATGAATTTATATGAATCTACTTTCTGATCTGTGTCATTTGTTCTACTGTTATTGTACTAAGTACGTTTGTATTAACAATTATTACAATCTTTTATGTATTGTGAAGCCCAGAAATATGTTTTACGATATTCAGCTAAGAGTTTTCTATTTGTACAAGTTGTTACGTTTCGAAGTTCTTTGTCTTTCAATACTCGCGCTCTATATGCGAGTATTTAATTAAAAAAAAATTGTTCACATTTGGCCTACTTATTTTTATGTATGCAAGCAATCCTTCCAACTGTGCAATCAAAAATTTTTATTGCCTTTAGGCATACTTTTTGAAATCTCTTGATCTACTAAAGACACAAAACATTTCCTGAAATGAGATTACTCCAAAATCGAACATGTGGCAAATTATCGTCGCCACAACAAATAATACGGAATTAACCGGCGAAGATCCAATTTAAATCCAATAAAAGCATCGTATAAATCCTTCCGTTCATTGAAAATAACCTCCTGTCAGCGCGGCGCCGGTTGTAAATCAGTGGACTTCGCTGGTTGGTATGCTGCATGCATGCGCTTGCGCATAGAGTGAAACTGCGACCGCGCAGCTATACGTATTAGGAATGCGAGTAAAAGTATCCCGACGCGTCGTCGTTCCGTTCGCCAATCATTGATATGATTATGGGATTACCCTCTAAATGCCTATAGTATATAACCTATAGATTTGCCAATGGGTCTGCTGAACTATCTGTTTTAGATTCCAATGGGATTAGTCTCTATCACTGCCAATACCGAAAAAACGTGTCGGTTACTGTCCAAGTAAATTAGTAAATCATCTGCGTATTCTCATTATTACGCACTTAAACATATTCAAAATAATGACGCACTTAGAGCAGTTTGTTTATTGTTACGCCTCTTGGCGGATGATAGGCGTTACTTGTTGGTGGTCTGTATTAATTTTACGGTGACCATTTTAGAAGTATAACCTTGGTTATGAAATCTACCTACCAGTGGTAGAAATAATGACCGCTCGATAGTTATAGAACCTGCTGTCTTGGACCAGCCACACTTGTGCCTGTGCTGTCTAGATAACGTGAATGTCGATAATTGTCATCGTTAATAGAATATCCAGCTTTTGTATGGGATCCTATACAAAAGTTGTTTGTCTATTAACGAAGATAATAATTCACGCCATCTTGTCTAGTGGGCTGTTTCTTTCTGTAATTATTATTGTTATGTAATAAATGTATTATGTAAACAAGATCAAAGGGAGATCACTAGTCTTATGACAAAGCCGACTTGGGCACTTGGCCCATATGATGGGAATTGTATGTATTATAGGTTTTAATTTATGATCGGCTTTCACTGCTTAATGTTATGCGGTCTGTAAGGATTCGAAGATTTCTCAGCAATAAAAGAAACACATGTGTTCATTTATTAATATTGACAAGATACGAATAGAGATTATTTAGAATTTCATATTTGATATAGAATTCCCGCAAAATGGGTTGTGCTATATGTTCTACGTATATTACTAGCTATTCCCTGCGGTTTCATTCGCATTCCTTACATAAAAAGTATCCTATGTGCGTGGTCCGAGTTATCCCTCCTCTCCTTTATTATTAAATACGAATAAACAAAAGATTTTCCTATTATAAGCACAAAGTGTTGTCCGCCTATTCGGAATTCATGAAGGATTATTGTTATGACAGTGGCAATTTTCGTTTCGTTTTCACTTTCAATTTGCTAAATCGACCATTGTGGAGCAACGGTAACGATTACCAAACAAACTATAGTTTGTTCTGTAACATTTGCTATGATTATAGCAGCTATGGTTAACTTATCTCTTTTTTTTTCAGCATTTTTTCCATAGTTTGTATTATTTTCTAGGTCATGCGATAAAATAGGTTTTACATACATTAAAAAAACTAACTTAGGTAAAATACTTCTTTAGTAAATTACATCATTTGCCTACAATTCAAAGTAATATTTAATGTTGAAGTTAAGGCAAATACATGTGTCTTCTTCTTGCTTAGCGTTTGGCTGTTGTTGTTTATAGGATATTAGTGATATTACTCACCTCTTTTTTACCATGGATGGATAGGCTTGAGTTTGACCACAATCTCACCGTATTAAATGATGATTTAGCCAAAGGTGGTAAGGACTCGGATCTTAGATAGAATCGTAAACGTAGGTGGGGACCGATGTTCAAATTAAGGGGAGTCAGGCAGGGGGTTTCCCACTACACCATGTATGCTATGGTTTCCTCACAACATTTTCCTTCACCGAAATCTCAAACTCATCGTAGGATCTGAACCCACGACCTACGTCACTATCATGGCTATAATCTTTCGCGTAAACTGGTCAAACCATCCGTTGCTTTTCAAGTTCGCTTATAAATAATAGAATAGTTTTTTATTTGACAGTATATATCAATTTCTAAACCTATTACATGCTTATACTAAAATTATTATTAATTATACTGCCAACAAAAGGCAACCGCTCAGCAATATAGTTGCGGTATAAATAAACCCACAACGCTGATTTTCAGCGGCAACTTTAGCAAATAACGATCACTTGCTTCTCGTGTTATACCCGTGATCAAAATGAGCAAAAGAAAAAAAATCCAGAGAATCTCTCTTCAACTCAACAAAGACAATGTAACAGCTTCAACTTAATTAACAAGCGTGTGGTCTGTAATGAAAATTAAGTATTAAATGTTACACTCATCAATGTTGCAAGACCAATCAGAGAAGCAGTTGAACTCAAATTAATTGGGACGCCTTCGAGCTTCGTATCTACGCAGGATTTCTTTCTATGCATTTGTAGGAGTAAAACGTAACTTCGTACGTGCGGGAATTCATTAAAACGCCTTTTGTATGTTGCTTATTTCTTCAGGATATGACCATGGAGGTTAGATAGAGGAGTAAGCATTTCCTTTCAATGATTTCCGATAAACTCACGAAATAAAACCTATAGCTATAAAGCTATATAAGTTTACTGTCACCACGCACACATTCAAGGGAAACTCTGTAGACATACTATAGACGTAGATTTTTTGAAAAATGACTATGTGTTTTCTTCGAAGATGTATGCAAAATACATTTTTATCCGAGGTTATGACTTTTGGAATTGAACAGTCACGGACTGTCAATCAACCGAGTCCACGCGTGACAGTCGCACGCAGTAGCAATAGCGGACGCATTTTTCACATTTTATAGGCTTAAGTTTGATAACAATCAGAATTGAAAGATTGTCTGAAAATTTGCTCTTTTTAGCGAAAAGACAGCCCATTCTACAGTTATATAAGTTAATTATTGATTTCTTCATTTATTTTATTTTCTTCTGTAAAAGAGTTATAAATAACTGTTTATCATTCTAGGAGTCATTAATTTATAAATAATCAATCAATAGAAATATGTTTAGTATGACGTAATTCTTAGCTCATAGGAATCCTTATAATAGTTTTACGCCATAATATTGTTGGAAATCAATCACTAATTTATTTTTCGTTCTCTAATCTTATTCAAAGCGTAAACGTTACGTCCTACATCGTCAGATTTCAACGAAACTATAAAAGCGCTGTTCACAACGCTCCAGAATTCCAGATAGTTTAACTGTGTTTACTTTACCCGGGGAGAGTGGGAGAAAGGGGGGGAAAGGGGACGTCTCCCAATTTCACTTTTATACCTGACCGAACGGTAGATGAAAGTTTTTAATTGGATTTTGATAGGGGCGGTGGTGGCTGACCGTTTTTGCTTTTTGTAGCAGACCAGCTGTGCCGTGGCTCTGGGCAGTGATGGAAATTGCGCTTAACCTAGATTTCATTGTTATACAATAATTCTTTATGTTACTTGGGACAATTTCCAGATGTCGTTATTTAAGTTTGTTATAATCAACTCTTGTTTGACCGTGAATTAATTAATCAAATGAGACTATAGAAAGGGGAAATATTAGCGATCAACTCGTGATTTATATAGATAGAAGTAGGTGGTACGGAGACCGGAGAACGGAAGTTTTGACACATAATATATGCATTGGGAAAGCCCTATGTCAGTAAAGGTCCGACCGGTATAGGCGAAGGTCGTGGGCTTGAATCCTACAATGAGCTTGAGCTTTCGCCGAAAGAAAACATCGTGAGGAAACCATAGCACACGTTCTAGTATCCGCCTCACTGGTTACCACGCTTAGTTTATTCTGTCGCCAAGCTCATACTTGTGTTCCAGCAGTTGCACTTGAGAGCCAGTTGCCTTCTAGGTTTTATAAAGGTCGGCAACAATGTCCATAGATGACAGTAGCCACGTTCCGTCAGGAGCCTAGTTCAGACATTTGGGTGCATGACAGTCCTCAGGGTGTAATTATATATATTTATGCACTTTAAAAAATATTACTTACGTAGTATATCAGTTATCTGATTTCCATAGCTGCTTAGTTTGGTAACAGACGAGTTTGCAAACGTGTGCGAGGAATGTCCCAGAATACTATTATTATTATCATATTAATTTCTGCTTTATTTAATACTAGCTTCCGCCCCGCGGTTTCACCCGCGTTCCCGAGGGATCTTGTGTTTTCCCGGGATAAAAAGTAGTCTATAGCCTTCCTCGATAAATGGGCTATCTAACAATGAAATAATATTTCAAATCGAACCAGTAGCTCCTGAGATTAGCGCGTTCAAAACAAACAAACAAACACACACACAAACAAACAAACTCTACAGCTTTATAATATTAATATAGATAAATCTGTTATCAGTTACTCTATAACGATTGATAACAGTGAAAAGTTTATGAAAACTTAATGATCCACCCAGTTTTACCCACCTGGAAATAATTTATTCATCTGAATTCAAAATGTTCCTTTCAAATATTATTTAAATCCATAACTTTAAGTGACTTTCTATTTAAAACTTATTTTCATTTCCAAATTCCTGTTATCTCTAAGGATAATGACTGTTATCTTTCAATAAATAAAAATGTGATACAACATTTTTACCGCTTTGTTTGGGTAACTAGTAGCGACACCTAGCGTCAGTGTTACTGTTTATTATCACACTCGATCAGCTGATTCTCGCGCGCTTGTCATCGGTGTGCTAGATCATTCATAGATGGCGCTTCTAGTATTATTTTGCTCGGATTTATGCTGAAGATTCATTTATCATTTTATTAATTGAAATAGTACTTGTATTTGGAAAATAATATACTTTTTTTGCGTTTATGCTGGATTTCAATTTTATAACATACCTTATCACAGAATTTTGTTAAAATATCTTTCGGCACAAAACCATGCACCGAATGTAAATGATGACCTAATAAAGATACTAAATGTAGAACAGCCTTTCAATCCGCATCCAGCTCTCAGACCACGAAACCAATAGCGTTGTCACGTAGACTTCACGACTGAAATACTTAATATTTGAGTCATAAAACGCTGCAATGCACCATTTTCTTTCTTCCTTCATATATTTTTCATCTCTTTTTAAAATGTAATTATCGTTGCAAAGTGTAATACTTTAATTTAATTACAACGTAACACTTGGCGATTGATAAGAACTATTGAAGGTATAGAAGTAGAGTTAAATTTCGAGTTAGGTGGCGAAATTAAGGGCACGGCAGTGCAATCAACAAGTAATTATAATCTTTTGATGTACTTAGCAAGAAAATAAGTTATTGATACTTACTGATTTTGAAAAGCTTTCAATTCTACACCTATATTCAGGTGGTAATTGTGAACCACGATAATTTTCTAGTTTACTACGCTTTGCAAAAGTCAGCAACACATTAGCCGTATACCATAAGGTGGTCCGTCTGCTAGATTGTCAGTTTTTTGACAAAAAAAATCTTAACTCTTATCTAATTTACAATGTTATTTTGAGATATAGTTCCCGAAGGTAGTTTTTTGAACTTTAATGCCTATTAAGTAATATAAAACATGCATAAGCCATTTGTACTTTATTAGTAGAAGACTTAATAACTTTTCAAGAAGTTAATGACTACCCATAAAATACCAGCGAATTCGCAGCCGGTTTTAAAAGCGAAAATGTCGCTATTAATCGAAACGGACAAGTCTACACGGCCGTAATTGTCTGCTAATGTGCGCAGACAATTACGGCCGTGTTAATTGTTAAATTAAGTAATTTCTCACTTGTAATTGTTGAGTCATTGATCTATGTCGCTGTTCCAAGGAGAACTATACCCGGAATCGATGGCTGATCATTGTGCAAGCGATAGTCGTATAGCGCCTTTTTTAATAGGACATGTATTTTAACGTTAACTTTTGAATTAGCCAAAAGATAAGCAACTCGATTATGCATACAATAAAATACATAATCCTTTTCAGATTCGCCACAGTAGTGTAACAATTATATAACTACTAGCTCTCTTCCCGCGGTTTCACCTGCATTCCTATCCTATCTATCTATTCCTATATTATGTCACTCTCCGGTCCATAAACTATATCTATGCGAAAAATCACATTGATAACGCATCAACTCCGTGAAAAAAGGACAAACTAACAAACATACTTTTGTATTTATAATAGTTGGTATAGTTTTTTAATGGACTCTAAAGTACCTTAGTTTCTACGTAGGTACGTAGTAAATAGTCTTAGATACTTGTTTGTTTGAAATGCTCTATTAAAATTTCCGCCCTAGAAACGATCGTATGAGTAAGGTGATTTGCCTAAGACCTCATGAAACCATTGTCAATTTCAAGTTCGTCCGTTCCAAAATAAGGGGTAGCTCCCTTATTTTGACCTCGTAAAGGTAGACTCACTTTCGATTCAATTATATTAGTAAGAATTATTTCCATATGGATCATTGTTAAGGTATTGTATTTCTTTCGTCTTTTTCACTTTTTATATTAGCGTCTATCATGCTGATTCATTTGAGTAGAATATTTTGAGAATGTTTATCTTCATAAAAATCGCTAACAGCTCTAACCTTTGTTTTTATACCATAGCATTGCATTTATCTTCACACAGTCTTCCGTTTTAGTTTCGCAACTTAAGTGTTATTATGACCGTTTGTTTGTAATGATCTATTAAATTAAATAAACTAGGAATAGACTTCATCTATAGACATTTCTTTCTAGCTTAATGTAGTACAATGTAATGAAATATTGTTATTTTCTGAGCCATAATCAATAATAGAACCTCGGTCTTCGGTTGAAGTAAGCTTTTCGTTGTGTAATTACAAAGTATCCACCAAGTTAATTATGTTGCGAAACTTTTTGGGGTCACGCAAGTAACTTACAATGCGCCTTAGCTTCTCGCTCACTCGGCTGTACTAAATGGGAGTAATATGAAATAATACTTATATTTGTAGAGAACAACCAATAAAGTGAGCAATTCCAGTTATTCATAGCGCCGTATTATCATAGCTCATGTAGTTGATACGTTCTACTTTCATTGTGAGTTTCGCAGTTTATGAAGTGAATATTTCGGGTTCTCATACCGACTGAGCAATTTTCTTTCTCGCCCCGACATTAACGGAATGATTTATTGTTTCAGATGCCTGCGATGTAGACCGAGCAACGAGTTTCAAACATTCGAACGCTGAAAAAGTTTAACGAAATTCCACCGTTGGCAACTTCGCAATTACAATTTTCCAATCCCTATTCTGCCGGGGAGCGACGACGACTTGTGCCGTTCAAAATTTAAAATGCGCGATTTTGATTGGTCTATGTGACGTGTATCATTGTGATCAGTGATGTGCGGTGTCGATAGTGGTTATCGATAGTTGTCGAGATGGCGACGATGGATCTGACGAACGAGGTGGTCCGCTTGCGGGCTGAACTCGAGAAGGTCTCCTCTGAGCGGGACATGCTTCTATGTGAAGTGTCCAACTTGCGGAGGGAGTTGGAGCTCAGCGAATTGAAGAACTTGCAGGATGACAGGTGAGTGGCAGTTTAAATTAAGTGCGTCGTTAAAAAGGCCCTTTGAATCAAGATAATTTCACATACGTGTTTCTCGACACACATCCTACGTACATAACCATTTCCGAGCAAACAAAGGGTGCCTACGTCTTGCTGGTCCTTTGAAACGCTCGACAGTTCATCGGGGGACCTCTTACACCACAGCTTTTGGTACAAGTTACCAGCGACATCATGTGATTCTTTACTATGCCTTGATGAAAACATTTGAATGTTGAGTTAAACTGCGACTAGATTGTAGTATGTTTGAAAAATCTTAAGAGGAACCTATTAATTCTGATTAATATTCTCCAATTTTTTAAATCACTAAGCCATTTATCTAAACCTCTGTACCTTTGTTTCCATTGTTATGGCATCTAGTTATCAATATAACATTTTATCACAAGTGAACTTTAAAGGCTAATATTTTTGCATCCGCTCCCGCTGTATCTCATCCCATAGCCACATCTACACGCGTGCCTATTACGCCCATTGTTCATAGTGTGGTTTCCGCCTACGGTAACGTCAGAAGGTTCTTCGCACTCTTTGAAAACTCTCATAATGTGACATGCTTGAATGCAAATATCTATAGCAACATAAGGTTGATGATGATGTTCCCCTAATAAGAAGACTTACTGTCTAAGTTTCCAGAGATATACCATTAATGTCGTTATTGACTTTATTAGAGTAACATACCATTCCGAATTGCTGACACAGTCATTAATGTCGATTCAATTTAAAATGAAGGCTTATTAACAAGTCGATAATTCTCATCACATAAAACGAGGTGATACCAACCTAACGGGACTAAACTTATGCTGGTAATTTGTAATAGATATCGCAAAAAAAATACTCAAATAGACAAGGCCTGCCCGTATTCAATAGACTTTTTAGTTTTTATATACCTAACTTAGTAGAAGCAGCTTACTGCTGTCAAACGCTAACCGCAATGCGCTATATTCTCGTTTATAATTCCATTGAAAAACTATGAAATGCTACAGTTTCGTGATATTTCAGTTGGGTTCAGGAAACGTTGTGATAGGCACATAATAAACCTCACGTGAATTTCTCCAGCAAAGTTTCTGTATTTGCTATGGATTGTCATTTTTTGCTGAGATTCTAAAAAGTTATTTAAGCAAATTTGAATAAAAAGTAGTAAAAAGTATCATCAGTGATCAGACAGACTTACTTTCGAAGACCTCACTTTTCCTCACAAGAAATTCCGATTCAGAGCTATGAAAGAAGCGATTGATGGAAATCAAACTATCTAAATATATTATTCTCTAAACTTTTTTTTTTTCTATCTACAAACCTATCTGAAACGTGCTTAAACTATGTATATTTTAAGTTAATATGGCACGATAAGTATGATGGATGAACTTTAATAAATTCGTCGATTAAGGTAATAATCATAAATCACATTACGTTAGAGCGAAATTATATAACCTATGTAGCCTATTTCCCTATCCACTATGATGAGATTGCCTCCTCACTTTTCTTATATTTATCATAATATCTCATAATTGAGAGACTTGGCCAATTTTTTTCAATTTTGCTTTTTTTTTTAAATCATAGCCAGCTGTTGTAATGTCATCAGCAGACGACTTCACATAAAGTTACATAAAATAACAATTTAACGTCATCTCACAAAGACACATAATATCGTGATAGTAATCTCCAGAACTTTCTAAATGTGCTGATGTGCCTTTTTACCAACAAACGGTCACACTTCACGGTGGCTAATGATTTGCATTAAGTACATTCATCATTTCATTGTGAAAGTGAAATGAAATTTGCATATTGTTACCAAATAATGTAAATAAACAGTGACGCTTTCATTGCAGTAGTTTTTTATCACGTGTGTTGTTGCAGTTGATCATTTTTGCACGGTGGTACTTAATAGTACCCGCCTGACTGATTACCACTCTCACGTTGAAAATCTGTCGCTACTAAAGCTGTCGCACTTGAGTGCCAGTTCTAGCTATGTACCTACTTATTGTTATAATTATTATCCAGCGAAGTATCCCTATATTTAATTTTCAATCTTATTCCCTAGTGATATAGCCGGTTTTTCACCGAGATTGGTTTTGTAAATAAGTCTTGTGAAATAGAAAATAATTTAAAATGTTTTCTGAAATTTATATTTCTCTAAACCAATTGGTAGAAATCAATGTAGAATTGATTATACTATACTGGTGTATACTTCAGTATTTCATCTTCCCACACTGCAACTATTCGTGAGCAGAACTTCATTTGTACAGATTTAGCATTGATTTAAAACGGATGTCCGGATATATTTAAAATATGGACGACCTTCCGCTGCCCAAACTTCTTTTTATCACCGTATCAGCCACATTACACAATAAACATACAAATTATGTAAATAAAGCCTAATTCCATCTATTATACACATAATTAAATATCCGTTTATTAATAGCAATATATCAATAAACAGGTTTAATATAAAGCTCCCTTTAGTGCTACCTAACTTGTTCTGACGTGGGTGTATCTACGAATGACGTCATACCAACCTTGGACTTAATATCACTTTATACAAAAATAGAAGTATTACATTGTAACAATAAACTTAGAGGTATATCTCTCTATATGTAAAATTATGTCAATATTTGATACTGAGAATACTGAAAAGACGGTCCACCTGATGGTAAGTGGTTACCGTCGCCTATAGACATTAGCTATACCAAGGGCATTGCCAATGTGTTGTCGACCTTTATAAAGCCTAGAAAACTAGAACTGGCTCTCATGCGTAACTGCCGGAACACACCAGTAGGTGCTTGGCGATAGATATTCAACTTGAGGGTGGTAGCCAGCCAGGCGGGCACTAAAAAGTACCCTACCACCGTTGGTTTTCTTCACCGAAAGTTCAAGCTCATTTAGGATTTGAACCTTCGTCATGGCATTCGATGTCACTACCACTGCCTTATTTTAACTGCCAATCAATATTATTTTTTCAACAATTAACATTTATCACTCTTTTGTCTCCGTTTATTGCATCAACGCCATCTGAATGAATAAAATTGGTCCGAGGGTGGACGTAGGTATGTTTATAAATTACGACCCGGGAATGAAACTCGTAGGTATATTATTAAAATCAACATCAATGACGAATTGATGTGTGAATTAACAATGACTTTGCCAGTGAGAGTTTATTCGATATTTCTGACACAGTTTTACTTAGAGAGCTTTATGGTGTATGTGAGAACTAGATCCATCGCGTTAAATCCTGACTTAATATTATAAATGCGAATGTGAGTTTCTTTGTTTGTTACCTTTTCACGTCTAAACCGATTAACCGATCGCGATGAAATTTGGTACGCAGATACCATACAACCATACCGAGAAAAAAAAATTAACCGAGAAGAAATGTTGCCACTTTTTTTTCTCGGGAACGCGGTTGAATCCACGGGGGACAGCTAGGAAATCTATATCTTAGACACTGATACAGGCACCACAAACACCTGCAGCAGTATTAAGGTGGATCATCATCCATTTTTTTTTATATTTGTTTCGTTTTAATTTATTACGTCTACTCAATGGCCTTTGAGCTATTTTGTGATTTGCGCCTAAATCGTCATTACAAATGTCCGTTATTTATTTACAGAAACCTATGTATGGTTTTAAATAGCTATAACGACTTTAATAGATACAGTTATCCATTGCCATACTCCAAATTTGCGAATCACAAAATGACGGCCCATAAAATCCCGCTTTAAATTGATGGAATAAATTGAAAAGCAAGAAATATCAGTTGAAATTTCAACCTTGAGTAATCTGTGGTCAAGGCTGTGGTATGTTGACAAATAGCTAATTAGCATTTCCTTCAAACTCTGCCCACACAATTTTGAAACTAACTGCTTGTAAGGTACGGTCAGCAAGTAGTTGAACAGATCTAACAAAACACCTGTACGTACACTATAACTATCCATAATATGGAAAGATAATGTTTCAGGGTTTTTTGAAAATGTGCGTCTACAAAAGCCTTCATTTTTTAAATTTCGGTTGATAAAATTCCTGTTGAGCTTTCGGTGAACGACATCATCGTGAGGAAACCATAGCACGGTGGTAGGGTACTTTGTAGTACCTACTCAGTATACTCACCTTGCTAATAATGTCTATAGGTGATGGTAGCAACTTATCATCAGGTGTAACGCCTACTTGTCCGCCATCTGACATTAAAAAAAATCACTTACGAAAAGTATATCTTCTCCAATGCTAATTAAGTTCATAGCGAATAATCTTCCAATATTACAAAAGCGTGCGCAGAAGCACAATCTAATAGAGCTATGTTGCATTCTAAAATGTACAAATTGAATATTAATTATGTGGTCATCATTGATTGCTACAGGTGTGTGCTAAGAACCTCTGCATAAGGTTTATGACCTTAACCTGACGTTACATTTACACATGACGTCTCTTATTTGACTCGGGTAAGGCCTATTGCTACAATATTAGACCATCTTTTTTGCCAAAGACAAGATGCTTGTTTATCATTAATTTTGAAGAGTTTTGTGGTGCTAATGATTTTAGCGCTAATCATGTAATTAATAAGATAATCGAGAAAAAGATGGTATGGCCGTGCCGCTTTTTTGCTCGACTTGGCGGGGGCACTGCTGTGCCCCCAGATATAGGATAATATCGAAAATAGAGCTTAAATTATTAGTTGTAAATGCCAATAACAAAAGAAACAAATAATTCCAAGCAATTTACGGATTTAAGATTACGAAGTTGTTCGGTAGGTAGGTAAGTAAGGTAAAAGCACTTTTTCTTTTCATTTTAAATGTGTAAAATGTTAGTTCGATTAATATGTTGTTTTAGTGTCATGTTGCATATTAATAATTATAAATCATTGTATTGTTTTAATAGTTATTTTTCAGACTTTCGAACCGGTGGTAACTTTGATTAGCTTTGATCTTTATAAGGCATCCTCATTGGCTTTCAATTTATGACACTATATTTCCAATTATACTCTCCCAAGCATATTGATTACCAATCCATCTCCCCTCATATCAATTTCATTCTACCTAATCCACTAGACATATTGCTTACGAATAACGTATTGTAGTAGCTTTGCAAACAAAACATTTTTTTTATATAATAATGATGAGAATGGTTACAAATAGGCGACTTTGCGACTAATCGCATAAAAATGTCTTTTCAATTTGATGGCGAAAAAGTTAATCGAATCTTCTCTTAAAAAGAATTAAGTAATGTAATATTTACCATGCATATCCAAATATAAAATGCCCATATTATTACCCTAAAAACTTGTGGCGCCACGTAGCGCCACATAAAAGCGGAAATTACAAATCTGACAATGATCTATACGAATCAATAATGATATTATAAAGCAGTAGAACAGAACAGAGTAGCTTCACGTGTAGACAGAATGGGAAATAATATTTATTCGCGCTAAGTTGTCAATGTAAAATCATTGTAATACTCTATTCGTGCCGCTACTGACCATGTAAACATGTCCGATTTCGGCCATCTCTTTGTTCTAAGCACATTCAAACCGCTGTGGTAACTAAAGCTAACCAAAGTAAATCAAACACAAAAGCCTAACAGCCATTCTAATATTTCCAGTCATTATATTTGACTAGACATTGAATATTCGCCCACAACACGACAAACACAAAACACTAGGAACTTGGGCGGTAAAATGACACTTTGTAATAACTTGTTTTGATGTGTAACCAAGGATATGATGAGGAAATTAATAGAAGTTGCAAAATATTGATAGTTTTCTTATAATTGCCTCAAGACGCTGGGAGAAATTCACAATTCCATCCCCACGTGGTCGACGTCCCGCTTATACGGACACAATGCTTTGCTTCATCGTTCCTTGTGCGAAATGCGAAGGAATGGAACTCGCTTCAGGGTGCTGTGTTTTATAACCGTGATGTCTTCCAAGACCAGAGTGAATAGGCATTTTCTAACTAGCGTGCTACCTCCTCGGCCTCGTCATAACTCCTAGGGTCAGTTGATGGCCAAACGTAAGCTCATTTGAAATTAAGAAAGGCAGCGATCGTCTCCAGATCCTATTTTTTTCACTGTCGTTATTTCGTCACAAACACCAGCTGTAGTGCAGCAACGCTAATGTTCCAAGGCGGCATATTAGACCTCTCTCCTTAATTGCGTAGGCAACCGACTTATTTCGCCTGTCTGAGGCCAAAGGCACTCCTCTGGGGAAATGTTTTCGATAAACATCGTTGATCAGATGGACATTATTGTTTTTAATAAGCTCCGGGCACTTTAGCCGCATCTTTGGCACAATCTGAAGCTTTTCATGAGTGACGTTTATGAACTTTACCTATTTGCGTTGTATTGAACGTTTTGTTATGTTATTTAAATTTGCTGATTATTCGGCTTTTCTTTATACTATGGTTCAGCGGGGGCTTAGACAACTCGTCCCACGTAAAACTAGATCCATAGGCTTAAATATCTTTCTATTCTATTCTATAGATGCCTAGTCATTTTTTTTTTACTGGGGTAACTAGTCCCATAAGAAACCAATATATGTATACATAAAGTTGTTATCCTACCGCGGCTAATCTGAAACGGCTTAAGATCTTATTTTATTGCTGGTTCGGCGATGTCCAAGTTAACAATTCATAATCATAATAATTTTAGTTAGTATGGAACTACTGCCACTACTGCTTCCACGAGTAGGTACCTACTCCAAATTATAACGGTCTTCATTATTATATCCCCATTTAATGCCTACCATATCTGAATATGTAGAAATACTTCCTCGATTCCAACACCCTCCCGTCAAAACAGACAAAACAATATAATAGAACCGAGAAACAGGAACACATCAAAGGAAATAAGTTTGCCGTTCTAATTTCCCTTTTTGAGGCATCCATGGGAATTCCTTATGAAATGCTTTACATAGGTTCGTGTCGGCGCTGCGACGTTTGTGACGGTGCAGCCATCCCTCATTCATCAATCCTTTAAAGTTTTTAGGCATGCGGACTTCAATGGGTATCATTTTTCTAGTAATTTGTTAGATTTGTGTCATCAATAGAACCGATCCCTATGGTTTTTATATCGTCTTATTTTACACCAAATCTGCATCCTATTTAATATAACATTATGTATATCTTGTGACTAAATCATCCCGAGGTTTGCACGGTGGTAGGGTACTTTGTAGTACCCGCCTGGCTGGCTACCACCCTCAAGTTGAAAATCTGTCGCCAAACACCTATTGGTGTGTTCCGATAGCTGCACTTGAGAGCCAGATTCTTCTAGGCTTTGTGTGCTTACCACCTTCGGCCACATCATCACATACCATAGTGAGATTGTGGTCAAACACAAGGCTATAAGTAAAAAAAAAAAAATCCCAGCTCACGTATTCTGGTTTTTTTTTAAGTTAGATGTTATTCTCACACAATTACGCTACACGACCCAATAATAGATATGTTTTGTTATCATACATTTTCATTAGTCAGCATTAATTACAACTATAAATTTACACTAAATCAACAAATAATTTTCCTTGAATATTAACGCAATTAATTTTCAATAACGAAGCATGTGTTTATTTAAATCTATGCCTAGAACATACTAAGTCTAGACTAGTATTTCCATATCATTATGCAAAGAAAACATTTTCCATTTACGCGTATAGATATTGCTGTTAGAATTTAACATTATCAAGCGGGAACCGCCCACCTCTCTGTATAGTTTAGGGTTGCTACTTTTATAAAGGACGAATCTCGGTTTCAATAACAGTTTATATTTATTTATAGGTGCTCGTATACTAAAATATAAAAAAAATACGTGTGGCGCTCGGGGACTGCCGCGGTAAAGCTATTGCATAGCATTTTTTTATCAACTTATGCAATTATAATTATTTATTTATTTTTATTTAGGTAGTTTTTTTTTCTTTGATATTAATAGATACCTATACACCTAACGTGTATGTATGTGTGTGTGGGAGGTGTTAGGTTTTTTCGTTACGAAATTTCTTGATTCGGTCGCCGCGCTCAAAGTCCGAAGCCAAGGAACATATTTACTCCTAGCGCCCGAAACCCGGGATAAAATATATACAATAGCTTAATAAAAATTTCATGTTTTGATTTGCTAAAACATGAGCACAAATCGTTATTTAGCTGTTTTATGTAAACTTTCTGCAGATCTACAAAAATGCTTCCAATTATTGGATGTTATCCACGGTCCACCTAATGCTGAGTGCTTACCATCGCCTATGGACATTACTACCAAGGGCTAATGTGTTTTCGACCTTTATATAGTTTCTATAAATTTTAGACTGCAGTACCGTTATCATATTGACAAGCTTATTCGACGTTTTCCTAAAAATAACCCAACTAGTCGTTATAGCTATTTCAGTGGTGGCAACCCTATTAGTTACGTATGATCAAACCACCCACATATTGCAGAGTGATAATCGATTCTGTCCGTTCAACACTTACATATAGATCGGTGAAAGTTGACACAATTTAATTTAATAGTTTGTATGTTATGTTATGTGACGTAATAACCAGGAAAATTGTTATACCATACCAATGTTATGATTGATATTTGGACTAAGGATATATTATTATATCATTTCAGTTGGGTACGTAACAAAATTACAGTGTGTTTGTTGTTATAATAATAATTTATTTGAAAAAACTTAGTTTAAATAAAAACGGTAACAAATGTTGAAGACATGAATGTACTATCAAATAGTAAGACTAAAAGAGTTCGATTTAAATTGATTTGTGCAAATAATGGCTGTGAATGTGGCTACAAGAGGTAAGAAACTATTTAAATAAGTTATTAACCTAAAATAATGTAGCAATTTTTCCCCAATCCATATTGATGATAATACCTTTTACTATCGATAATTATACGAGGATTCATTAACAATATGAGCAACCTGGGTCTTGGTAATTTACGGGACCTGAGAAAAGTTATCTGGAACATCCCTATTGTAAACCATTGGGATAAGGTTTTCCCGAAGCGATCATAAAAAGGTGTGAATGGAGCTCTTCAAGGTCGATAACACATTGGTACTTCCCCTGTTATTGTAAATGTCCACGAGGCCACTTCCCATCACTACAGTGTGTAAGGTGTAGAGTATATACAACGTTCTAAGCTTTGGATCAGAAAAGATTAAATAGACCAATTAAACCTAATCTTTTTCTACATAGATGAAGCCAATAACCTCTGATTCTACTCAGCGTAGAATATAAACTAACAATTCGTTCCATCGTCTTGACATAACAAAACCAATTGCATCACGACCATCAATCCTTCACTATACATCTCAAGCATTGTATTGTTATTTTAGTTCAAGTCAAGTTATGTAAGCACGTATTGAGACCTGTCTGTCTGTGTTGTGGTTACGTGTATGTAACTGGATCGGTGGTTGACATCTACTCACGTTACTTTACTAGTTCAAGAATTTATTAAATATTTTTATTCAGATTTTTTAAATTTAATACGAGAATTTTTATTTTTTTCCAATGAGTGTACCAACCAACCGACAATTTTTATGATGAATATTTTTATAACTTTCATCTAAAACTTTTGGAGCAATTTTAAAGGGCGTAGTTGACTAATTGACTGACCCATTCAATCAAACCCATAAGTGCTCCTATGATCTATATTCTCACATCTTTGCATGCTATAAAATAACATCTTTCAAATTATATTTAACAAAAACTTAATTACTTTCTACACCCAAATGTCGCCTATCAAACTTAACATAACAGTTATTATCATTGACTCGATGAGTGAAATCGACATGTACAGAATACGGTCAATGCAGTGCAGTACAACACGCTTACCCAGTTAGCAGTGTTGAATCGCAGCGCTGGCTCTTTATTCAACACTTGCCAATCGTACCAAAGAGTAAAGCAAAAGAAATGCACGAAGAAGTAGCATTGCTTTGTGTTGACGAAGTACGCAGCACTATTTTTGTCCCGTGAATCAGTTTCTGTTCAACATGTTGTATAAGTAAAAAAATGCTGAATTAAGTTCTAGAGTTTATTTAGATTTCTATGTGCCTGTAGCGTGGCCAACATTGGAGTGGATCTGGAAGTAAATGGAAGTATGAAGTGAATCAATACGTTTTAAGTACTTAAGTTTTATGTCATGTGTGATTCGGGACTCTATTTCGTTTTGATGCATTTTATGCTATCTGTCTGACATTATTTAAGTACTTGAAATTACATAAGTAAGTTGTTTTATCCAAATACATATTGCTAAAGAAAAATAATGCTCAAAAATACTTACAAATTTTTTAACATTATTTTTATATTTATTTTTTTACATATTTTTTCATTATCATTAATGATTGGTGAAAGTTGTAAGTAATCTTAGTTGCATACGGAACTATGTATATACTTCTGTAGAAAGTAGAAGTCAAAGGCGTCTCCATACATAATTCACTACAATTTTCACCATTACTTGAATTTTCATACGTACCAGTGACGTGACTGGAAACGCACCTTATTATCCAAAAGATCACTGGAGTACTATGGAGTTGATCCTAGATGTAAAAAATCCAGTACGTTAAAAAAAAGGGTTAGTGATAAAAGTAAGCTAATTAACATGTATGATTCCTAAGATGACTTTGCAAGCTACCATATGGAATTTGTAAGCTACGGTGGCAGGTGAGAACACACACCTGTTAATATCACCATAGCTTGTGTGTATGCATACGCCATCTTGGTTCCATCCAATCCAACCAGTACGATATTCTATAAAAATATATTTTATTTTCAAAAGATTTCGATAATATTCGAAAGAAAACATAGATACTCCGGTATAATATTAAAGATCCACACTATTTGGATTCTCTTAAATTGAGCAGAAATAAGGTATTTGTGAAATGCATTTAGCATTGTACTCATTTCTATTTAGATCAAGAATTACAGTAACTAAATCTACATCAGTATGATTTACATCAATTTCTAAGTTCTTGTCTATAGCAAAAAGCTCTAGTACCACGAACGGCTCTTTACGGCTAGTGGCCACAACCGGGTAATTGTAGCAGTGGGTCAACCGCAGTCCGGTCCGGCGCCGCTGCGCCCGCGCATTGATTCTTGTATTGCTCGTATTGTATGATTAACATCGGATCCTTGGAATGGAAACAGACTGGTATGTTATTAATAATTTGCTATTTATCTACATCTGTCGATCGGGTCTTTGACGTTTTCTTTTGTTTTTTCTTTAATGTATTTTATCTGGTAAGTACTTATATCTAAAGTTGATATTAACTCTCGCATGAAATAAAAACAGGTAAATAAAACAGGTGGCTATTATATCTGTAATTCATTATTATTATTCACTAGTATAGTATGATTGTTTGCATTCCTTCTAGGTTTTGTGTGCTTATCACCATTGGTCAAATCATCATTTACCATAGTGAGATTATCATCAAATACAAGCTAATCCAAAGTCAAAAATAAGATTATATTTGTTTGTGTGGCATGAAATTTAAAGTCGACCCTAAACAAGGGTAAGGCAAGGATGATGGCGATGATAACGTACTAGCAAGTTTAACATCACAAATTATAGAGAAAGTAACAAAATTTGGTCTATTGTATGTTTTTTATATTTATTGACAGGGCACATACATTATTGGTCAATAAAGGTTTTCTACAATATTGGTCAATAAAGGTTTTCTACAATGCTATTAAAAGCTGATATAGAACGATTCGACCAGCCGGGGACCGGTTCCCAAACGACCTTGCGCCCGCGCACGTTCACTTACTGATCTATAGATTGAGGCTTCGTAACATTTGTTCATTGGCTGGCTGTGTGTTCTGCACTAATAAGGTGATTGGCTTAATTTCCATAATGACATTATACTTTATGGCTATAAGATTTTTGAATGTTTAATTTTCACACTTCCAAGGTTTTGCCATTATGCTACAAGACCAACTATAATCATTACAAATTTTAATGATGTATGTGACAACTAAAATAATGATCGTAACTCACGTGTTGTAGATGAACCTGATGCCTTTTAGCATTATAATTTGTTATTATCAACGTGCCATTGACCTTCGTCGAGAAGCAAATCACCTTGGTAGAAGTCTATTGTTGCCATGTCACAGGTGTTTCAGGCTATTTGCTTAACATGACGCACGGCAAACATTCGGTTTAACCACCAATAACGACATATGGCTGCGTAAGGTTTCGCAGATTAATATTTGGACAGGAAGAGCATATGGTAGACGTGGAAAGGATAAAAGTGAAATATTAAACCTCATAATATGTAAATAAATATCTGGATATTACCTGTCTCAATACATTGCTTTTAACCCATCAATATGTAAAAGTGTATTTACAGTCCATCGAGGAAAGAAATTTACCATCTCTTAGAAAGCATTTCTACATAAGCACTAAGCAAAACAGCGCTTTTACAAACAAAGTAAACGATAGGTCTACAGCTCTATGTGCAGGAGTTTTGCTTTCTCAAGCGGTGCGTTGCTGACTCTACGCATGCGCTGAACCAGTCGCTCACGGCCTCTCGGTGCGGCCGCACGTCGATAGTCACCGAATCCGCGAATTTTAAAAACAATTGACTGTCCTGGCGCGTTACTTCATTAATCTATGTGTTAAAGTGACCACAGTGCAAAAACAAATATTTTGTGATCAAACACTTGGACTTACCAAGGTTAGCAGTGTTGTGTTTTTGCAAAAACAGGAGGATCTCAAGTGTTTTTTTTCTCTGTTTCCGTCACGCGCGTTGACTCTTTTTTATATCGGTTCGTATTACTGTAATTTGTGATTGTAATTATTCTCGATTAATGTAAGGACGTTCTATTCGTCGTACCTTTTTATTGATTTTGTAGTTCTTCCATCATCTATTTGAGTAACTTTCAGTTTAGCATTGTTGTTTTGGTATTTCATGTTCTGTAAATATGTTCGTAACTGAAATCGGGCTAAAAGCCTTAAAGGATAATTGTGATTCATTCACCCGTATCTACAAACAAGATTTGAGCAGGAAGCTTAAGCACTAAATCGCCTTGGAATCTGAATCTGACATCACGAGATTTGAAGAGAACGTGTTGAAAGTGAAATAATCTGCACAGTACCTACCTACTTTTAATGTTATACATATATATCTTTCATCGATATTTAGTACTTTTATATTGTCACGCATTTATAACGTGAAGCGGATAAGCGAAATGGCAATGTTTTGTTTAACGACAGTCGTCTGTCGTCACGAATTTTAACAACTGTTGCTCATTTTGTCGCTATCCACACTTAATATGACCCACATACTCCACATTTTACCAAACTCAAATAAAAAGTAGATAAAGATGTTTGTATCAATTTTCTCACGCCATTATCTCACAGGTGTGATGATAATGTCCAGATAGATTGACAGATAAGAATCATCGAAGAATAAATAATAAATGGTGACTCTGAAAATAGGTCAGCCGTAAAAGAACTAATCTGTAGCTTCCGTGAATCGAGAATGACAGAAAAATCTCTGGAGATCAATTGAAAAGAACTTTTTTATTGTTACCAAACAATTGAAAAGATCTTTTTAATTGTTAAACAAATCAAGGAATTAAAGGATTTGTCTTTGTAGCTTTTGGACGTACCTATCATTAAAAGTGAAACAACTTCAAATGGCAGATGGCGTCTTTCAAATGTTCATCAACTAATTTAGGAAAATAAGTAATAAGTAATAAATACAGTTCAAGCAGTATTCAATGAAGTTATTTCTTTTACATTTATGACTTATTGAGAGTCATCAAGAACTGCAAAAGTAATTTATCTTCATTGGTGGCACTACTCTTTGATGCACAATAATATATGGATAAACTTTAATATTCATCTTGTCACCTATTTGCAAAATTATTCTTTCGTAAGTCGTAACTAATATCTATGCGCAATCGTCATAGATTTCAGATCACTTTTGCATCATCAGAAACGTTTGCAATGCTTGCAGAATCATTAGAATCTGAAAATGTATCTTCTGAAATTTTTATCTAACACAATCAATTGGAATGTCAGTGTCTACTACTTTCTTTACTTCTTTATTAATTATTTCTTCCAGTGGCTCCATTAAATCTCTCTGCAGCTTTTCCTTGTACCTAAAGTCGTGAAACATGTTCACCTTTTCACAACAACTTGTGTAACAACTACACGATTGATGGTCTTTCTTTTTCTTGTACATTATGACTTTCTCGCTATTTCATGTTAGTAATTAAGAAATTCCGGAAGTCTATTAACTGCCATTTTATTCAGAAGACCACGACTCATAGATTTATTGGTACATTAGTGAAATAATTTTAAAATGTTACAACATTGGCAGTGTTGTGGTAACAAGTTTCCATAATTGGCAAAGATCTTCAGAATATTTGAATAATCTTAGTTTTTATACTGCGGGCGTTTGATTTAGGTAATGCTTTTATGTTTTAAAAGTTTGAAATGGTTTTATTATTAATGATGCTATTAATTTAAGTTGTTTTATGCCTCCATATATCTTATCCGAATCATTAATTTGCCAAAAACATCGTAACACTAATAATGTTTGGTTTCTCCATTGTTTGCGGGTTCCATAGATCCAAGGTTAACAAGCGACAGAAATTACTTGTTCATGATCTTTGTACTTCATCTTTCTGAATTTATTTATCATAATTCTAATACTTGTAATCTTATTGCTAAATATCGTCGATTTGTATTTTAAATCTCATGTTCTGCCACTATAAAAAAACTAATCGTTTCATCGAGCAACGGTCTTGGAGCAAAAATACAGATAAAAATTACCAGTGTCATCTGAGAAGGAAATGGAGTTTTTGTTCAATTATTTGCAGTCAGTTTTTAATAAAATAGATTCGTTACGGTCCGTGGAAGTTTTGAATGGTTTATTACAACTTTTGTTTGTTTTGGCGACTTAGTCGTGTCATGGCGTGGTTTGCAAATTAGTAACTTAAGCAATATTTGGTCCATACTAAAGTAAATAAATCGCTAAACAGATATACGAGTCAATGTTAAATGATTACCGTCGCCTATCTGCAACACCGTAGGTACTGTGAGTGTGTCACCCAGCCTGATAAAACTTAAGATAAACTCTTGTGAAAAAAATTGTTAAAAATAGGACAGTTTCTTATGTATATAATACAATATTTATATTTGGTCCTATTGGTGGACTATTTACTTCAACCCTTCGAAATTAGAAAAGATACCCTCTAGTGATGACATCAAATAATGATCATGAAGAAATCTTTTCTTTTTATTCTCTCAATAGATACCTGTATAAATTAGTAATAGTATAGTACATACAATATAAGAGATTCAAAATAGAAATAAAATTATAAATAAAAGTATTGATTTCCTGTCACCTTCGCGTTCGACTTTTTTTCGTACACTGCACACTTTTAATCTTCAAAGTGCGTCATATGTGACGTGGTTGGATAAAAAAGTCACTCAGGCTTAAAGCGATGATGTCGCCTCGCCTATAAATAAAGTGGATCAAAATATCCCTGCTGTTAAGGAAAATTTTTCATTAGTAGTAAGAAGATTCTAATTTAAAAAAACATACTGTTTATTCATGTAGGTATTATTAGTATCCTCTTTACGTTCAACTCATCTCGTCTTTGTAATTCTAAAGATTTGAAAATAATAAACACTGTTTCTAACTCCACGTGCATAAAACTAATCTCGGCATTTACAACAGCCTCAAGTATAGACATCTTTAAATATATCCAGCTCCTTATAAGTTATCTTAACGCACCAACCGATGATACCGACAGTTTGTTTCACCTAAGGATTTCTCGTTTATGTGCTTACTAAGCCTTTATACTACCACTTTAGGCATACTCCTCTCCAACAATATATTTAACTCCGTGCCAACTGCCGCCGTAAAACTTTATTGCTGCATAAAAACTTTCTTAGCCGACCAACAGGTCACTTGATGTTAGATGATACGCAGATTTAAGAAACAGCAACCTATTAATAATTTGATACGAATCGTTACCAAACTCGGTCAAATTAGATTACGAGGTTGAAAAAATACTTAACGCCATAATTTCCTGATTTCATGCGTAACAAACCAAAACTATTGTTATGATAATGCAAGTTTTACAAGAACATATTTTGAGAGATTATTAAAGTATTCCATTTAGGAGTATGTCAACAAATGCAATATCAGAAATAGCAACAAGATACGGGGTTCAGATGGCCACCAATTTTGTTGTCTTCGTATATTTATTATTTGATGAATGCAACTTGATTAATCACAAATAACTACATAATTACTCAGTCGTTAGTCGTATCTTCAAGACCTAGATACCTCCTTTGCTTGTTTCTTAATTGGTTTATCATTCTTATCAACGTTTATAAAAGGACCCGCTTTATTCACCCCGATTCTTTTTTTGGCTCTTTTGTCAAGATCTCCTGACAGACCTATTATTATCACAAAGAAAGCAAAAGCTCCCTTTTCAAAAGGTTGTGCTATCTGTGGTTTACTTTCACGAACTCCATTTCTTCTTTATTAATAGTTTAGTGTGCCAAAACAATTTTTGTTTTATCGTTTTAGAAAGCTTCAACGATTTAGTTTTGATTGTAACTTATGTGCGTTCAGAATTAATTACATTTATTTATTAAAAACTGGAACTCCAGTATTTGTTGATTTTAAGACCTTACACTTCTAGTATCTCATAATTTCTCTTGTCAAAGTAATACTGCACTTGCCACCGCTTCATAGAAAAATTACGTTTTGAAAGACAGACAGACATCTTAAAGCGGAAATATGGACCCGAGGAATTTCTGAGTCTAACGAACTATTGTTAGAAGGCAGACATTTACCTCCCATATTACTATGATAAATGTTCCGTGGCTTTGGTACCATGAGTTGAATACACGCTTAATTCTCCCATGAAGTCTCGATTCTCGACCAAATGGACACCTACAGGTAAATTTATTTAAAGATAAAAACATTGATTTAAGATATATTTAATACGTCTCGCTACGATTGTCAAAGAGCTAACGAATATTGGATTTCATTAAGAACTCGACTTAAGTTTCACTTGTTTCAATATCGTATTCTTGATGATATAGTAGTTGCATGCCTTAAGACTGAAAGACTGTTCAAACTTAAGTCTATCCAATTATCCCCTTGGTTAATTTATTCTGATTTGTCACATCATCATAAGAAATAACAGAACAGCCTTCATTTTGCTTTCTGCTTATGTTACTCATTTCCTAACTGCAGAGTTCTCACTTTATATTCGATCGACCAATTGGGATTCTCTTTATTGGCATACTCAACTCATAGTACCACTGGTAATGTCGCTACCAAACTACAAGTCTGATTTTTGCCTGCTATTGATACTTATAGTATGCCTGCGTATCGGTGGTCAATCATTATGCTTGTCACTACCTGTCACTGAACATTTATTTCTATTAGGATTATTGCGACTATGCGACTCAGCAATTAATCAACTTTTTATTTTAACATAACTTTCAACCTTATTTATTCAGTGTTTAGTGCTACGATAAACAGGATTTTTAAGGATTCGTTTTTGTATTTGTCAACAATCTCACCATGGTTAGTGATGATATGGCCGAAGGTAGTAAGAACACAAAGCCTTACTACAATGTCGTAAAAGGTTTATTTGGCCATGTTGTGGGCCTGACTTGACATGCACTTAACTTGATCTTTGCAGTACCAAGTAAATGCTCGAAGACCTTTATAGCTCCTCAAGAAACAAACCTGTCAGAGCCACGTTGCGTTGTTATGACAACTAGGTCGATTGTCGGTTACGTGGTAGACTACACCCACAGAAGCATTACGTGTACCAACAGCACTCCCTAAGGGTGTGTTGACATTTACCGACCAACCGTCTTGGGTATGAACTATGGAAGAATTTAATTAAGTTTCCGTTTTTGGAATTCTTTAGGGAAAGCTATTGTTTTACCTTTAAAGTGTGGGTGGTTGACATAACTCCGTATTGGAGATGGAAATAGATTGAAATGTACACAAAAGGGAACGGACTGTATTACTTGAAATATTTATCAAATTATTCTATTCTTTTTTGAGTCATTTTTGGATGTGTAAAAAGGATTGTCTTAAATAGGATCAAAATTCTTGTTTTCCTTATTCACACAAAATCCACGTATATTATACGAGGGTTCAACAGTTCTGTTTGTTTTCGTATTGAATTCGATGTTAATTTTAACAAAAATGGTAAGCAAATTTTTATCATGCGAATAAATCATTCTTGCATTTCAAACATGCATTGAGAATAAAACTCCTTTCTGCAACCCGTTGAAAGATAAACAGATATCGTTTTCTGTTTATTTATTGTAATGTTTTGCTTTCACGCTTCAGGGAGTTCAGGGATTTGGTTGAAATATTTCTGAACAGGGCCGCCTGTTCAGCAATATTTCAACCTGAAAATAGGGACATCGATTGTAAATTTTCAGGGATTATTGAAATACGATTGCCGCTTATGGCTTAAAGGTACGTTAGCAATTTAAATTCCGCACCCGTAGAATGATATTAGACGCAATAGAAATGCTAACGATAAATGTAAAACTTACAGTATTTGACAGTAGGCACAGAAAAATCTACAGACTAAGCCCGTATGCTTCCCACATCAATGTTGCATGAGACATTTGGGGGAAACCTTGTAGAACTTCTTACAATACGTACAGAATTTGTAAGATATCTGCCAAGTTTTTCGGCAAATACGAAATACGACATTGCTGTCGTAGACGCGTGAATTGGTCCCTGTTGCAAATGTGCTATTTCGCTATGGGCTAGTGAGAGAAAGGGTTAGTTAAGTTAGCGTTAGTTGAAAAATAAACTATTCAATAATCGGAACATTAGTTTGTACTAGAAATCTGTGTATTTACTTGACTAAACGTACCTAGTAGCTTTGTCGTGATTGGTTCCACAGTCTCTAGTCTTTCAACTTCAATGCAGGTGTGGTTACTTCGATATTGTAATGCACAATTCGCATTTCTCGTGAATGTAGCCACTGCCTTCCGTCATATGTCACTCGTTCATACGTAAATTGTATTATTATTCAAAGTGTAGCGTGCGTAAAATTTTCAGCCAGTTAAAAGGCCTCGGACTGGGAAGACAATAAAAGCGGGCGGCATCTGACGGGAATACAAATTGAGATATTCGCAACGGAGCTTTTTTATTGGTAACAATGCCAAATTCAGCGGGTCCTTTAGGAGTGGACTAATTTAAGGACTTTGGCTGTCTGACGCTAAAGTTGTTTTGGTTTATTTTGAGGCCTCTAAGTTCAAGTAGTTCAAGTAGATACTTATACGCCCAAGTGGGCTTAATAAACATACAAATAAGGCTTTCATTGATATTCAATAATTTAAATGTTTATAGAGCCATATCACGTAATCATTGGCAGTGATGAAATCGTGTACAATATTTTTTTTATTATTTTGTTGTGGCTTGTGCTTAGCCACAATCTCACCGTATTCAAAATATATTTTTATTACTATGTTTTATCTATATTATTAAAATATGAAAAATGGCATGTCCTGACTGGCTGATCTATCAACGCACAGCCTAAACAGCTGGGCCTAAAATTTTTACAAACAGATAACGTAGAGATCCACTAAGGAAGAGATTTTCAAAATTGAATCCCTAAGGGGGTAAAATACGGGATCACGGGTAAAATCGTAGGGCAGAACTACATCTACATTTAAATATATTTAATAAATATACCATAATATGTAGCGTGTTGTGTAAGGATTGTTTTCTTTTGGTCATAAATATTTTATTTATTCAAATTTAAATATTGACTACGGGATCTGAGCCCTGAGCACGAACCACTTGCGTATCGCCTTGGTAAAGTTATCGTGTCGAGTAGGTGTCATTTTTGACAGAAGTTGTATCGTCAACTCGATACCCAGCTTGCGAGCTACGTTAAATTCGTCTAGAAATTTTGTAGCAATAATTTTTTATTTTAATGTTATGTACAAACACACAAAATTAAAATATTTACTCACAAAAACATAAAATAAACTAAAGAACCTGCATATTTGATATGTTTAGATAAAAATAAAAAGTAATATAACAACAAAATTCTCACGGGTATATTGTTTTTTTCTCCTGTCCAATTCTTGATCGAGAAATAAAAATTGTTGAACGTAGTCTATTTGGTCAAAATTGTTAAAAGGCAAAAAAGCGCGCGAAGATATATACTTTTTAATTTATTTTTATTTTTAGCAAGGAGATCTAAGTTTATAGGTTTGAATTTAGAAGTAACAAATAGTAAGACTTGTGACTCCGAAGGAAATTAACACGGTGATCCTTAATTTTAGTTATTGTTTTAGCAGTGTTAATGGATTGGATTTCACTTAACTTAAACTATTGGCATTTATCTTTCATTACAATTATTATGAAGTTTCATAATAAACTATTTAATATAATTACTCTCGAATGCCGGTTGTGAGTTCGAATCGAACCTTACAAAGAGCTTGATCTTTCAGTGTAGAAATCAAAGCATAGTGGTAGGGTACGTTGTAGTACTAACTCTATGTCTGGCTACCACTCTCAAATTGAAAATCTATCACCAAGCACCTATTGGTGTGTTTCGGCAGTCACACTTGAGAGCTAGTTGCCTTATAGGCTTCGTGTATTTACTACTTACAGCCACATCATCACTTATATTATAGTGAGATTGTAATCCAACATTTATAATTAATAAAAAAAATACATATGACTAAGAAATTGCACGAAAATATTGTTAAATCAAAATGGTTGATTTTCGTATAGTAGTAAAAAAAAGGACACGAGGCTTCCCTATTTAATGTTTAGAATGTTGTGATTGATTTCCCAAAATTAATGAATATGATTATAAATAATAAATTTAAACTAAAAATCATAACACTTTTTTTTAAATCACCACACAAAAAAAAAATACCAATACCTACCACTACACGTGAAAATAACATTAAGAAACGCTGTCACTGAAAAAATGGCGGCGAGACGGTTGACGCTAGCTGGCTAGCGAGTAGACAATACCATACGTCAAAATATGTTCCTGCTACCAAATTCAATACCAAGCTGCGTATTCGTAACGTTCACGAGCGTGACGTCGGAAAACGTAGCAACTGTCAAATGTGTTCGTGCTGCCGATTTGCAGGTCCGTTAACGTTTGGGACCTTTCGATTTTCAAATTCCCATACAAATTTGAGTTAGGGCATTCGACACGATGACGCTGCGATTACGATAGATGTTCGTGCTCGGGGCTGATCGTATTAAAAATATTTCCTGAATAACCTCTTCAAGTTATGCAAAGCCTACACTTTCCAATTTTAATATGACAGCTTATGGTCTCCACTTCCTTTATTTTTAAATTTGGAACTACAAAATATTGTGCAGGAAATTATATCATTTATAAACGAGAACCATTTAGTTTGAATTGTTACGTTTGTACAAGATTTTATAGGCATTCAAAAAAAAATTAAAATAAATAACCCACTAAAGGAGTTCAAGAAACTTTGATGACAATAAATGAACGCTCATTTGATAATCAACGGGTGTCGAAACGAACAGACGAACGGACAATGGCCGATTTGTTACGTTACGTCACCCTAACTCGGACAGATGGCGCTCTCACTTTCACCCGACCAATCGGAGAGCGTGATCGGTTAGTATTCGAAAAATAAAATTTAATTTTTAAAGATTCTGTTTAAACGATCCATTTTTTGTTTCCGAATGAAAGTTAAGCGCGAATGTAAAGTTTTTTAAAATCGAATTTTATTTTCATTCAAACCAGTTTATTTTCTGCGTTACTTCAAATTAACTAATTTAACCTACAAGAAGTAAGCTTATCTCAGTATTGTTAATTGCTAATGAATATGTTAATGTAGCGACATGAATAGATAGAGCACGTTAGCTAGTGAAAAGTAATTTAACTTATACTATACGACAAAATGACAGCAGCTATCTATACGTCACGTTACAAAATAAATTGCACTTATGAAAAATTCACAAAGTCGTCAAAGTGTGTCTAACCACTTAAATGATGACGTAAGCACTAAGCAGCATCTGTACCTACTCTATTATAGTTGTGTATTTAAAATCATATGACAAAGGGGCTAAACCATAAAACTATATAAATTGATTTAGCCAAAGCTAGTTCAAAGCTATTGAAGTTACCGCCGGTCCTAAACTTTCCGCTGAGAAGAACCGACATGATTACATCGACTTATTTGTATAGGCTTGTACCTACTTGGTACAATCTCACCATTTCCAGATGATATGGCTAAAATTGGTTACTATCCGGTAGGCGCAGATTGATTTTTCAATGAGGATGGTAGCCAGCCCGCCTGGATCTACAAAGTACTTCACAGAAAGCTAAAGCTCATACGTTATCATTGAGCTTGACGACTATATATAACTGAGCTATCTTTGCCTTAATATTTACTGAAGGGTTTATAATTAATAGGTAAATTGAACTTTGTATTATGATATTACTATTATGAGTGCATAAATAATATTTAACTCGTTAACTGTTTATTACAAGGAAACTAAATTGTTTCCTCATACTTATCAGGTTTTTTTTTTCAAAAGGTTATAGATTAACCACGACCTCTGGCGGGCAATACTCGTGAATAGTAAATCTCGTTTAGCACGCCTCACCTTGGTCCTAAGTGACATTTGCTTGCAGCTTAAATCAAGGGTGAGTGACTGACGACGTATGATTTCGACCTTCGTAGTGGTTAGGTCATCAAAATAACAAACTACTGAAGAGGAAGATAAAGTATTGTTGACCAAAGTCACGGCTGATTGTTAGCTGTCAAATTCATTTGTTTTGTTTCAAATGACTGGATAATGTTCCCTAGGTCATTATGAGTGCGGAACTCCATTTACAAAGTGTCACAGTTAAGACAGATAACTCGCTGAATTCACCGACGGAATTGACGAGGAGGTTTTGTTTTTATATGGAATGGGCTTGAGTTTGGCCATTAACTCGCCCATAAAACTACGTACGTACGTCTAAGATGAAGCACGCTTGCTCAGAAGAAACCTAGATACACTGATTGCTACGCTACTGGACGTAGGCTCGATTTCCGCCCAGGACAAATATTTGTGTGCATAAATATCTCCCTTTTGTCCTGACTATTATATCAGTTATTGTTGTCCATATTATCTACAAGCTCTGCTTAGTTTGGGATCATATGGCTGTATGTGAAGAATGAAGAGAGTCTCCAAATTTTTGCACAACTTCATTATTATGTACATGAGTCATGCTTAGATTTTAATGACTTTTAATTGCATCCCATATTTTATTAACTTATGATGCAGCTGAGGAATTTTGCATTTCAAGCTTAAAATATTCCTCCCTCTTGAATCCAAACCGAATTCTTCGTGGTCTAAAGATCCCGAGATACTTTCAAAATATGACCCATAATTACATGTTATGTTACGAAATCTTTATTATTATCATCTTCACTCATAAAACGACCTACCGAGGTCATTGCCGGCTCGACCTCAGCAACGACCTCAACTCCGTGATTGGGCGTGCATCAGAACTGGTTCCTCGAAGGTATGATCGTCTGGTTACATTGTTACCGGTTATTCGGTGACTCGCTATCGTTTTTGTTTGTACAGTACGTGTTGCTTTTTTATTTTTATCATATCTTCAAAAAGAATGCACACGTTGTTACGTATGAGAGAATTTTGAAGCTACCTTAATTTTGAAAATTGAATGAATATTTTAGAAACTATTGATAGAGATGCTGAGTTGATCGTTGTATATAAAGAATGTTTTGCAAATAATTAACATTTCACACATTGAGACTATGTCTCGAACACCGTTAATATTGATGTACGTGACATAGAAGACATGCCTCGACACCTCAAACATGGCAACATGAAAGCAACTGTGACCACACGACATGCCTTGACCTAGTGCCTATAGGATATATTTCGCAGTCTGCTTAAGAAGCGCCCGAAGGTCAAATACCTTCCAAGATCGACTTAGTTGAGCTTGAGCCGGATATCGCCGTTAATTATTACGATGATTAGTAACCTGTTAGTGTTTTGGACATTTTAATAGTATATGTTGTTATATTAATGTTTACACACTGTTGGAACGGTAGAATATGAGTTAATAAATCATCAATACAATTGCTATAGGTATGTACCTATTAAATACATAGATAGATAGATAACACTTTATTGTTCCACCACATATGATTGCAGTAGTGATATAAAACTTAACTTACAGTGAATATGTTACAATGGGCGGCTTTATCACTAAAAGTTATATCTACCGGGCTCATTGCTGGGGCACAAGCTTTCCTTAATGACGTAGGCATCAAGACCATAGTCCAGCATCTGGGCTCAGTAATTTTAACTTCCTGGGAATTCAGGTTTCCTAATGTAGTTTTTCTACATCAAAAATCCATTGATGAATCCTGGTTTGTATGCAAAATCTCTAATATAACTTCTTAAGTTTGGTACTCCAAAGTAAAGCTGTTGACTATACCTAAACCTTAAATAAATTGTTTAGTTTTCCACAAATAAATCCAATAATATACCAGAAAAGTAAATATTACTCCTTTCATCGTATATTTCGCTCCCGTATACCAAATCTGTCAGAAACCGACAGAGTTGCGGTAACTAACAACGTTTTATCAACTACTTCACGTTGGATTATTTTCGTATCAATCCGCTTCACTGATTTTGTTATTGTTATGAGAACTATTCCATACTGCTCCTTTGAAGTTTGTTAGGACGTTTATTTGCTTGTTCTACTTATACTTTAGTTTATGGCGATACGTTTTATTATGTAAGACCCAATTTTTTTCATATGATTAGCTTCAGAATCTTGTATTGAAACAGATTTATCGATCAGTAGTGTTGCAATTTGTACCAGGGTAGATTGTGCAGCTTATACTAGACTCTTTTTCTGTTATGAAGTACAATATTGAAATCTTCCCATTGTTAAATCCAGTCAGTCTCGTATTTCGAAAGGTATAAAATGAATAGATCTTTAAATTACGACATCACTTTTTCATTCTAAATATTTTAAAATCAGACTGGATTTGACTTCAATTCCTGCAATAAACATTTGCGGTGAAACTACTCCACAGTTATCACAACCGTTTATTACCTTATACGTGGACTATTCAATACTTACTGATACACCGAGAGACACTTGATCGTGCAACGTTCAAAGATAAGCCCTAGATAACATTTGCCTAAAAATTTATACATCAACAAATCTGCCAAGCCTTCAATACAGAATAAACAAAAAACTTCATCCATCATCCCATTCAGATAATGTAAACTACCCGGTCCTGAATACATAAAGAATTTCGTCAGAAAGGCACACATTTTTATTAACAACATAGCCAATGTTTACGATAATCCTAAAACCAAATCACGTAACCATAACAACATTGCACCTTTCCCTGCGCGTACGCAGGTGCCCGCCCGCATTATGGTTGTTGCGGCGCGTGCGTGAGATTCGGGTCAATAGGCTGCTATTTCTGATCTAACGCTCGCCGAGTGTGGACGCCTTGTAATTATGCGCATGGTTTATTTCTTTTATCATATTTTACGTCACTTAGTTATGTTTTTGATATTTTTAGGTTAACTTACACCCACTTTTAAGAAATATAGCTTCGAATATTTATATGCTGTTAAGATTATATTTGCTGCCTATTTAAAATACGTGTAATTTAGGTCATGTGGATATAAACACTACGTCATTTTGGTTGTTTAATTTAGCGGTTAGGAGGTATAATGTTAGTATTTTTAGTACCTAAATACTTTAGGTCACATTTCTAGTAAATAGAAAGTTACAACCAACATACAAAGTTGTAGTCATACTAAACTTTCTTGATCATTGGACCATAACATCCTATGTATTGGATGTAATTATTTTACCCAGTCTTCTATACAATGTTTAGGTGAATGTGCTGTAATTGTTTTCTATATATATATCTGCTCTACTATAAATAGCACAGTTTATGACATTGTCTCTTCTACATTTATCTTTGAATTATCAGCCTCAGTCTCAACAACAACAGTCTTAAGACTATTGTGATCAGATTAGCTAACTGAAGCTGCTACTTCCCGTTTAGCAACTGCTATAATTCTTTCACAACTCTCAAACTGACCCATACAATTTACGTCACACAACAATAACACAGTTTAGATAGTATATTGCCTAATTTAATAGCACCCTGTTCGTGTTTTCTATTGCACAATATAGGAGTAACACTAGCTTCGCACGGGTGTTACGCGATTTACCTGTGTTACAGATGTTTGCCCTCGTGTCAAATGTAAAAACAATAGTGCGATGGGACATAGTTTCGTGTGAGACGGCCATTATAGTCTTGCTTAATTCCTCTGCTGTTGCTAATGTTTTGTCAAATTAGCGAGTGAATTTTGTGTTTTAATGATTTACTTCCTTTTTTATTTGAATTATAATAATTGCTTGTTGCCGCTTTAGATCTTATGATAGATGTTCAGTTGATGATTGATGTAATGGTGTTTTAAGTGAAATAAAATGCTCGCTGTTTTTAATACTTCATTGTTCAGTCAGCCTATGTTGTGAGTAGTACATTTAATTTCATCAAATTTTCATCAAATCCAGTTTTACATTTCATTATTTTTAATGAATTTATAATAACAAGACACAGATGTACATTGCTTTAGTCAAACCCCAATCAATTACATTAAGTCTGTTATCTATATTAGCAATACAAGAGCCATAACAATCAAGGAATAGGTGATGAAGCAACAATACAGTTGTTATGAGTTCATCTACCTCTGAGATAGGGGAGGGATCACGGTCCCCTATGAGTTTTATCATTCTCATTAGTATTTATAGATTATCATCACAATTATTCTAACCAGCTACCTTATTAATTACATTACTAATTCCAGATTGGCAAACGGTATTGTTTCAAATAGATTAATATGCATGATGTTCATTCAAGTTGAATGGGTAAAGGTCAACTGACAACAGGATGAGTTAATAGTCAATCTATTGAATGAATTGTTACCAAACTGGAGAGCAATAATATTTGTTCTTGATCAAACGTAACTTTATTGTTTGCTTTGTGTTTTGGAGATGATAGGAAAGTATGAAAGTTTAATTGTCAGGTTGTGTTGGATAAACATCTAGGTAGATCATTTGTGGAAAATATATTTCTTGATTAAGAGAGAGAGAGAGAGTGTAAGGTTTATTTGCATCTTAATGTCAGCAAAAATAATGATTTGGTATTTGGGGTACATTTTGTGCTTCTTTTTCTTTCCAGTAAGTAGCGTACTTGCTACTTTACTACTTTTGTAGCAATCTACGGGAAAGGCAATCCATTCATCTACATCATCAGGTTATTCTACTTTTACTCGTATTAGCTTTTCCAAAGACAGGCAACTGACTCCGCCTACATTATCATTATATTTTATAAAACCTTCATTAATCGTATGTCTTGTACGGTGTACTCATTTATCCCATAATTTAGACTCTGTGCAATATGTAAGTTTCTATCAAGTTATGTCTCTTTCACACAATATATCCATCACCTCTAGATTTTAGCGATTGTGACCATGAATTAACTTTTTCTAAAAATTTACCTACCCTAATTGATTTACTTCTAAATATACTATAAATGACTCGCTTTGATCTTTGCTTTATTTTTTCTGGATTCCATATAAATAAACAAATAAATATGGTGATAATGGCAATACTATGGCAATCACAATTGCCATAATATCCATCCACCACATTTACGTACTGTATAATTATCGAACACGTTTTCTCTGCGCGTGCGTCTCTATTAGGGTTGTTGAAATTACATGCACAAATAATTCGTAAAAAAAAATTATGTGACCTGTCATCCATTGTTTTATTTATATTCTTGGTAAATAGTAAGTATGTGTTGAAAGAAGAATCTTTTAAAAACTCAAAGCATTTACTGAAATTGTATGATTTTTTTCTGAACTTACAGGGGTTTTTCTAGCTGAAATATATTTAAGTTAAAATCCAACCTCTGCCACTTTTATAAATTTGTTATTTGCATAGAACGCAGATGCTGGAATTTCCACGATATTTTTAGATGCACTTTGTTTATTTATGCAGTTATTGTTTTTCTCGTGAATTTTCATTAGAATACTTGCTAAAACGTCCGGGCTGTTGATATCCATTTGCCAGCCCTATGCTATCTTCTCTGCTTGTCTTATCTTATACTCTTTCTCTCATAATTTTTGATGACTTCGGAGCCTTGTGTTCATATATCATATAGATCATATTAGATATTTGTATTCTCTTGTATTTTTTATACCACAATGTCGGCACACCTGATGGTAAGCGGTTACCGTAGTCTATGAACGCTTGCAACACTAGATGTATCACTCGCGCGTTGCCGACCCTTCCCCCTCCCCAATGAGCTCTGGCGACCTTACTCACGCGCAGGAACACAACTATAAGTTATTTGGCTGCGGTATCCTGTAAGGTGGAGGTACTTCCCCAGTTGAACTGCTCTTTGAGTAACATATCGCTATGCTCTACCTCTCAGAATCTTGTAATATCTGAGTTTGACAACCCTATTCAATATAATCGCGTACGTATCACGTCGCGTGAGCGTTTCGTTGCGATTCGCTCTAATTGTAACTTTCATGTGTTTACAATTTTAGTACTGATCCATTGTGTTGTTATGTTCGTATTTTATTTGACAATACAATGTAATTGTACGTGATTTATTATACTAATTGGTGACAACATATTGTTTCGTTAGAAAGACTGGAAATCGTTGTAACTTGTTACTAAATTACTATCGTTTTTCGATTTGAAAGACTATCTTGATGCCTCACTCAGTCCAGAATACCCCTATATGGTATGCCTATCCAATCCCTGCCTCTGGGGTAGATTTGGAATTCGAAGCTGCAGATCCACTTTTAATATGGACTCGTGTCTTCATTTTAATCTCACCACGGTAAATCATGACGTGGCCGAAGGTGGTAACCACACAAAGCCTGGAAGGAATCTGGATCTCAAGGGCAGCAGCCAGAACACATCGATAGATGCTTCGCGACGGATTTTTCAATCCAAGACCCAAACCTTTTTCAATGAACTAATACTAGTCTCACAATTCTTCCTTTCTATATCTTTTTTGTCTGTGTCACCTGCGTCCCTGAGATGAAACGTATCCTATTTTATCTCCTTGTTCTAAGCTACCAATCTGCCAATTTTCAAAGCCATAGCGGTTCAGTACTTTAGCTGTAAAAATAAACAGACAGATAGACTTATAAGATAGTAAAGATGTTATCCCTTCGAATGTCTCGAGCACGTACAGGTTTCATCACAGAAAATCTCTTATTTCAAAAACATACTGACATCAGTTAGCAATTATGACTGGTCCCCCATCCGGTGTTTAATTACCTGCACAGCGTTTCTATATCACGATATCTAGATGTGGACTTATTATCAGACTGGAATCTTCATTCACCCGTCAAAACAGCTCATGAGATCTTGGGAAACCAATTGCTTTAAATAATAGTTTTCTATGCGGAATTGTTTTAATTAAAGCATTTGTTTGTTGGGAACCGTATTTCAATACGCGACCTCCTACATAAACTTGGTGATGTGGCCAAATATGATAAGCACATAAAGTCTAGAAGGAAAGTGGATCCCATGTACAGCTTCCAAGACATACCTACTCCAGTAGGTGTTTGGTGTCAGGTTTTCATCCTGATAATGACACCCAAAATCAGGTACTTTGTAGTACCCACGAAGTACCTCACCATAGTCCTATTCATCATTTTGTGACCGTATTTAAGATTGTTGATGACAGAATGCCTTTGTTGTAAGATGGTTAAGCAACTATGTCTGCGGTTGGCATATGGATAGGTTCCCTTCAGAACATGTACTTACTAATAATACTTGTGCTAAAGAACAGTCGCTGACTCCGAGATGGGAGAGCGCTGTCTGTGGAGTCTCCAATTTTACTTTGGCTTTAAAATAAGGTGATTAAATAACCCAAGTGAATGCAGAACCGAGGTGAAATGCTAATCAGCAATTAATAACTACAGATAATATTGATTCAGTAAGGATAATCGAAATGGACCAAAACAAAACGATAATATCTCTACCATAGGTAGATAAGGTACTCGAGGTCGAAATTAAAAATAAACTGCCGGTAATAAACCTTGTAATTTGATAAATTGTCAATTCAACAAATTAAGTAGGTACTTACCTCCTTTTACTTGCAGTTGCGTAATTTGGTACACTTTTAAGTTTGGCATGTAAGGACCTTTAGAGCTGTTAACTCTGTCTGAACCAGCGTTTTATAAGTGCTACAGAATATGTTGTTGTGACTGTGCTTATACTGAAGAACCAACCGACAATTTTTGTGATGAATATTTTTATTACGTTCATCTAAGACTTCTAAATAAGTACCTACCAAAAGTATTAAAAAACACTATGTTTTTTAATACGTTTTTTGTTCGATATGATAGTGAGATTAGTTGCTCAAGTCGAAAAACGCCTGGGGCAACTAGACTAGATAAATTTGGGCCTAGCTGTCTAAATAGATAAATTTGGGCCTAGCTGTCTAAATAGTGAAATAATGGACCACTTTTTAACCCTGGATAGGCTTGTTTGACTACAAACTCAAACCAAACAAAACAAAACATAATTATATCCTACTGACAATTGCGCCGTAATGGCTGAATATTTGAATGAAAATTGGCGCAAAGGATTTCGATGCCGGAAAAACATTATGAAACACTAGCTTTTCCGCGCGGTTTCATCCGCGTTCCCGGCATAAAATATAGCCCATGTTACTCAGGAATAATGTAGCTTTCTAATGATGAAAGAATTTTTGAAATCGGTCCAGTAGTTTTCGAATTTATTCGTTACACAAAAATACAAATCTTGTCTCTTTATAATATTATTATTAGTAATTAGTATTAGTATATATTGGTTCCTCGGGAACGTGGGGTAAAAGCGGGGCAGTAGCTAGTATGTAATAATCAAAACTGGGATGTAGGTGCATGGACAAAAGCTTGTAATTATATATAAAATATGGTACACGACATTAATAAAGAAAACGTAGCATTAACATACAGCAAACACCCAACCCTTACCTTGAAACTTGTCATCAACATCTGCACTTCATAATATACCCATCAAATAATATTAGACGTTATTGCTAGTTTAATAAGGCATTGTTTCACCAATAACATGCAAAATAAAGTTTGCCAATTAGTTTGTAGTTCCAACGACAAAACATCAGCCAATCTGTGCAAATATTCACTCATTGCCATGTCTAACGGACCGTGTCCATGTAATTTTATACCTTTCGCTATTTGTTTTATGGTATCATATTGCTTGGTGTTGTTTACTAAAATGCGGGTTATACGATATACGTTTCTTGATATATTTGATTATGAAATCATGTTTGGATGTAATCATTTTGATAGATTGCCGTGGCATGCCGTGAATTGCTTTTTGTTTGTGATGATTTTTAGGGTAACATTATGTATCAACATATAATGTATCTTGATACTTGTTGAAGGTATTGTCACGTAGGTTAAAAATAAATCCGATAAATAAATTGGTCATTAATTTATCTAGAAACTAAAATTATCAAACTATGCCTTTACCCAAAGCTTTTGAAACGCTCAAAGATTTCGATAAATTTAAATAACCTTACAGTTAAATTACTATTACATACCACACATCAACTATTCCGTTTCACAACTGAATAAATGGAAAATTTAATTAAATTGTTTTAACTGAAAATTTCAATCAAAACCCTCTAATGAAAACCCATAAACGCTACGTCAATCTTCCACACAATATTATAACTTACAGCTGTTTTCAGAAGGCTCAAAACAATTCTACATTTGCTTCAACAATCTAATATCAAACCTAAACCCTTTGTTATAAATCTCAAATTTAATTAACCGCCTTAACACCAACTGGTCATGTAAAACAGATGTTATGTTACATTAGATTCATGTTCTAATTTCCTTGCATTTGTACAAAGTTATGATGTCGTTTGATATTAGAGTTTATTTCACAAAGAATTGGGTTTGTTTTAGGTTACATTTGCTCTGTGTAAGGCAGCGACATCTCCACTCGGGCCAGTATCGCAGTGTCCGATTACGTTCAAATATTGATCTAAACCATAAGCGAAAGCGATTGAAAATAGTTGTTAAAATCTTCACGCTGTTTTTATTAACTAAAACTTAATCTTCTCTTCTAGGCTTTGCGTGCTTATCACCTATGGCCTCATCAACACTCGTGGATAAACACACGCCTATTCATAGTAAAATTTGTACTTAATTATAGGATTTGAACCCTCGATTTTCGTCACGACATTCGATGTCACTATCGTCTATAACATATTTGTGGCCAAACACAAAATCAATCGCATTGATAAACAAGATCAATCTATGTCTATTTATTCAACTAATAAACCTCAGGTACACACAATGGCTACCCGCTCACCGCATCTAACTCAGTCCCTAACGCAATAAAGCCTTGATTGGCTGCGAAGGCCGCCCGCGGACCTTTAGTACACCTTAACCTTTCTATATCGTTAAACAGTGTTTGGTGAAAGATAATTACCGTGGAGAATTGTTGTGAACAAACGTTTTATGTGAGAATTCCAATTAAATAAACAAATATAAATCGTAAAGTTTAATAGACTAATTAAAATTGCAAAGTATCAAAATTAATTATTCCACCTTTTTTTCGTGTCTAATTTGTGGTCTAGTTTGTGATAAGTATGTTTTGTTTGAAATAGCGCGTTATGTTTAATGTGGTGTATCATGGCTTAGAAAAATTGAATGCTACTCTTTCTTTTTTTATACATAACGTCATAAAATGTCTATTGTGAATTGTAGAAGAATAGAATATTTACAAAACAGTTGTATAGTCTTATCGTGTATCGTTAAATATTAGTATGAAAATATGGATAGTATTATACGAGTTTTTATAGCAACAACATACTGATAGCTTATGATATACGTTATATACTTACGTAAACATACATTCCGCCACGCAGTTTCACCCGCGAACACATATTTTACCCCATTAGGTTGAATTTCCAAAAATCCTTTTTTAGTACACCCCTAACGTTACAAAAGGTAGGTACATACCCTCAAAATTTTGTGTTTCTAAGACCAGCGGTTTAGTTTCTGTGTTAATCATCACCTGTCAGTCAGTCAGGACTTCTTCTTTTATATATTATATCGATAGTTGGTTATATGTAAGCTGTTTAAATGTTAAACTTAGGTATGTATACTAATACTTATAAAGGTAAAAGAATATTCGATAAGAAATGGCTACAACCATCGAGGCTTTTCATTTATTTATGTTTGTTTTATTGTTCTCGAAAATGTGTACCAAAACGTCTCTAACAGGCATTTCAGAATAATGCAATGTATAGGAAAAAGATAGATAACAAGATTTGAAAGTTTTGAATTCAAGTTTCTGCTTAGGTCAAACTTCGAGCATTAGGAGAAATTGCACTTTCTTTGAATATAACGGCTTATTAGCATTATGCATCAAACATCAGCTTCTAAATAACTATAGGCTATATAGTAGTTGTATTTTTTACTGCAAAACAGCAAAATTAACGTTTTTTTGTCGTCAAAAAGTTGACAAGTAGACAGACGGTCAGCATTTCTGTAATTGGTTATTACGGTAAGTATATGAATATGCATTATACGCCTAAGAACACCTCAGAAGATTTGATGTTACATTGGTAGAGAGAGATATTACTTGACAGTTGATACTTTTTATCCCAACCGTCTGTTCTGGAATGCAGATGAAACCGCGAGGCGAAAGCTAGTTATTAATAATAATAGTATTGGAAAGTTTATCAGTTTGATGTATCAGATTGCTTACATTAACACTTGTTCTAGCCACTTTCAACACATGGTGATAAGTGGGCCTAGGTTGAATAGTCCCACTTTGTGATATTTAGTTTTTGTGTAGCATATTCTTTTCAGCTTTTATATTTTAGTTTCTAATTAGCTGCTAAATTTCTAACTAGTTAGAACTTGTTAGAAACTCAATAGAGTATTAATTGGATCGTTATCATCATAATTTAACGTCTATTTTTTTTTTCAATCGTTTTGTTTTTTTAATTCCTTTGGATGGTTACCTACGTTCAAGTTCATATTTATCCATGTAAGTACTTTATTTAGTAAGCCAACTTCCACCCTTGGTTTCACCCGCGTTTCTTAGATAAAAATAATCCTATGTGTTAATCCAAAATATATTATATCTGTGTGCCAAATTACATTCAAATTTGTTCAGCCGTCACGGAGCTGGTAACAACGAAAATGAGTTTGTTTGTAACAACTTGACGCCACAACGGCAAAACCTAGAGTAATCAAATTTGGCACACAGGTAGCCTATAGCAGGGGTCACTAAATGGCGGACTGCGGTCCGGATCCGGACCAGATCTGCAGATTGTGCTGACCAAACTTTGACAACAAAAATGTACACATCATTATTTTATTTAATCCGCGCACATCCAAACACAATAATTTGATATGTTAGTAACATTATAGTAGGATTTGTAGGAAAGGATTTAAGCTTGGTCGCCAGTCATTATCTACCAACCGGACCGCGATAATCTTTTATATTTTTAAACGGACCCCCAATAAACCTATTTGGTGACCCCTGGACTATAGTATGGAGATAAACATAGGCTTCTTTTTATCCCGGAAACGCGGGTATAACCGTAAGGGACAGCTACTCACACAAATTTTACAAAGGCGAAAGTTTGTCAGTGTATGTGTTTGTATGTTTGTTAGTTCTTCACGCACAAACGGCTGGACCAATTTTGATGAAATTTAATATGGAGGTAGCTGCCACCCTAGATTAACACATGTTATACTTTTTATCCCGGGAAAACATAAGATCCCTCGGGAACGTGGGTGAAACCGCGGGGCGGAAGCTAGTGAATAATAATAATAATAATGATAAAGTGGGATAACGTGGAAAAAGTCACAAGTGGAACATACATATTACATATTTAATGTTGGCCTTAATAAAACACAATTAACCCTGACTTTCCCACAATCGTACAGAAATCGAAACCGAGACAATACAATCGATTTAAAACAATCTTACAATCAGCTGTTTCTAGTGACATAACAGATTGCAATGGCCTTGGTGTAAAGCTTCCCCGTTTCACTCGCTATGACCCGGATTGCTAAAGTGATTTGTTCACTTGCATAATTGCAAAGTGATTTTATTTGTCATGGTTTTAATTATTGATTAATTATTTACAGTTTTAGCGATGAGCGATTTTAGGAGTTTTATAGAATGCTTTGACAGTTATTTCATTCGCGATGGACGAAATTGCAAACAATCGATACATTGGATAATACTTATATCGATTGGTTGCAATATAATCGATGTATTTATTTTTAAATGTCCATGCCTATTTTTCACTTAATACCTCATCATTTATGTACCTACAGGATGTGTTAAGGGTGGTCTGTCATTCTCAGTGCGATTATGGGATTCCAATTGAAAATCATGTTTCAAACTGCGCAATGGAATTAAATAAACGAAAGTAATGTTGACCAATTAGTTAATTATGATTTTATTAAAATTATTTAATTAAGTATTATTACCTAATTTATTATTGGCTTCCGTATATAATGTCACTGACCATATAACCACAGCGTAATTACATACAGTGGTCTATCGCGTTTGAAGTTCTCGTTACCGCCCCTCTCTCACGTGTCCGTTAACGGACTGTAAGAGTTACATAGTGTGATATAACTATGTAGGTATTTAAATAAATTTTAATTTAAATACTTTTTACTATTACTATTTTATCAATGAAAACTATGTTTTATAGATTTTTTTAATTAATGATAATGTACCCTAATTAGAGTTCATTATGCATTGTTAATTTTTTTATCTATATCATAATCTTATTTTCTTTTTTAATAATTTCAGTTTCACTTCCGCCTGACTGATTAACGCCAACGATATTATACCTACATCCTTTTACATAATTATAAAATGTTTCATCTCTGTCTGTCTGTCGGATAGTGTGATTGTAACTCGAAAACTTCTACACAGATTATTATTTGGTCTTCACTGCTACCTAGGGTATTCCTTGAGCAAGGTTTTATGTGGTTTTATACTGTGTATCATTGTACTGTGACTTGTGACTAAAGAGAAATGCGCAGTGACAATCCGTGACAAATATAACCATGCGAGTGAAACCGCGGGCATAGGCTAGTAGTTAATTAAAATATCAAGTTGAATATTTTGTTAATTATATTAATTTATTAGTATAATTAACATAAGTATACGGAATGCATTTAGATCAACTATTAATTAATAATAAATGTCAAAGATAACTTACCTACCTACTTTATTGCTTGTTTTCTCCCACTGCGTCCGCCTTTCGATTTTCCCATAGAAATAATAGATTTTTTAATGTATTCACGTAAATATAATAAATTTTAAAATATTCATTTATTGAGTTATATTGAATGTAGATCGTCATGAAACTAGTTTGATGTATATGGCCACATTAAACTTTATTGTTATGTGCCCTAAGGTTACAATTTCTAATAACACTAAATCTTTGTTCTTAACACTTAAAATAGATTAGGAGAGACAAAATTCAGTATTGTACCCTTGAAGATAAAGTGGAAATTGTATTGACCGAGAAAGCCATTGCTTATAATGGGGGTCAGTTTTATGGGATGAAAGTGGTTTGCATGATCGTTCTTGATTTCGGAAATTAGAATTTCTGTAACTATTCAAAGGCAAATGCCTTTCCTTTGTGTGCTTGAGTCATTTATCGTCCGCTTTTAGCTTATTGATTCGGGAACTCAGTATCTATCCGCCAAATATTAGGCAGACTTTGGTACCGAAGTATCACTTTCTAATAAAAAACATATGAAACGGATACATAAAATCGAATCCTGTCAAATTAGTCCAATTAGTTCTACGCCTATTTTCCCGTATGACAATGGCATAGACAATTTCTTTTTTCTATCGCTTTTCAAGAATGTTTGTTTGTAGGAAGTAATAGCGAGATTAAAATTACTTTCGTTTGTAAACAATAGAATCAGCAAAATTGGCACTTTTTGATATTGCGACGTAGTGACTCAACATGGATAGATGTCTTGATCTACCAACATCAATTTTTGCTAATCATTTTATTATTAAAAAAAAATCATAAACATTTATTCAGTTTAGGCCCTAATAAGGCACTTATGAATATTGTCCATTCAACCAACTGTCAGCACACGTAGGCGATGTGCATTAAGGTCGCTTACCAGTATAATGTAAATTGGCTTTATTGGATAAAAATATATGGAGCATCACACGTAAACAAAACGATTTCCATTTGGTACACGGGTTTGTAGATACACTATTGTGTTTGCTTCGATTCACGCATCGATGCACTCTCCGACTTCCTCTCGTCTGAAAATGTTTAGAGGCACTGATGTTTTGTTAGGAATACTAGGTTTTGTCACTGACATTGTACGAATTAGTTACTCTGCTTATATTTGGTGAAAATTCCATCGAAATTATCTTGTTAATATTAGTTGGATCGAAATCTTTCTACTGAATTCGCGCACATGTAAATGATGTAGAAAAGAGCATATTCTCACGAGCGTTTAAAATCGCGCCAAGTTTACGCAAACTATAGAATAACTTTATGCAAAGTACGATGCATGTAGAGTGGATAACGAAACGATCAACGGCTTGATGGAAGACGTTGCCCTTGGAGCAAGCAATATTACATAGAAAATGAAACTATCTTGGTACATATTACATACAAAATATATTTCGTCAGCTACTGCCTGCCAGGTTCCCTTTATTATTTGGAGATGAAGTAATTGTACGCCTCTTCTATCCTCCCTTACCCAAGTGTCAAGCGACCTTATTATTCATGGCTCTGAGTGTCATGGTTAAGGTGTATTTTATATTTAACTACGGAATCATTTTCCTCGTAATCCCTTACTAAATCCAGAAAAATTCTAGTTTCCCGAAGGCCATTGTCCCGAAGGCCCAACCCAAATACCGGGCTTAGTATGTGACCACGCCGACAGAAAGTGATATTACGGATTATTTTATTTGGATCCCGTGTTCGTTCAATGACAACTGAAGCTGTGACATTATTTGTGAAAGTAGGCAAGTCTTTAGGAGATATTTTAATCCTACCAATCCCTTAGATTTTTCGCAGAAATGTTTCAGTCAATATAGGTATTGTTATTTCTCGTTTATTTTTGGTATTGATACCTATGGAGGACAAAACTGCGATCATTTTAAGCTTATAAAATTTATGAACAAATACCTTAAGACATTCTTCACACACAGTAATTCTGATCCCAAACTAAGCAGAACTTGTACTATCGGAAGCACATTACTGATATACATATTACCCTAATTTTAACTATAATACACCGATCCGTGACAGCAATGTTAAGTTCGTGCTGAACAACATTTGCTCGGGCACTAACTCTGAAATCGAGAAAACCGGGCAGTAAGCTAGTAACGATGAAATTCATCATAACTCGAGCATATATTAGTAACTGTTCAACGATTTTTTACTTCGCATCAGATCATTAACTGCGCAAAAAAATTCATCGTGCAAATCTGTAGGAGAAAAAGTTTTCAAAGAAGGTTGGTATATTATTCCTTTGAAAATCCACCACCTACCTTTTAATATGAGGAGCCGTTTAAAACAATGGACGGTATTCATTAGTCACACAATCATGAGTTTAGGCCGTGCGTAATCTTTTGTGAATCAGTCAATTGAAACGTGTCCAATTACTTCTTGTGATTTATTGTTGCTACCTTATATTTTTGGCTGAACAGCTGTTACATTAAAAACTCCGAAAACATTTACCATCTCATCATCATTTATAAAGCCTTCCACATCATAAGAATCAGTTTCATTTGAACTTGATTGCTTTTTTACCGCATTGTATGTTATGGTTTTTCATATTTTCAAAATATGCTATTTGTAATGGATAAGACAAGTAAGAACTTCATATGACATCATCAGCCTCCATGTTGTTTCAAAATATAAGTCTCTATGGTGAGAATTGCTAGTTCAATACAATTCAGTTTGCTTTTGAAGTCACACGGCTATAATAATTATATTAAGATGGCAGCTAGGTAGACGTCATCGCAGCATAATTTAACGTTGACTTTTACAGAGCCACTGTATTTACAGCTAGGATCAACAGATCTTTAAAAGTATTTATAAAAAATATGCCTAGTTTGTTTTTACCACAGCTAAAACCTGCCTAAGCTCATTAATTCACACCTTACAAATTATCCCTAAGGATGGTTTCCGATAACTTTATTTACGTCCTTAATTCGAGTAACTTGTTAAGAGCACTCGTTTGTTGATCCTTTGAAAGTCAGACATTTCCATTTACCGATTGTCCAAAAGTTTGTTTTTGTATTTGTTAAAGATTTTTTCATCAGTGTTTTCTCGTAATTCTTACTGCGGGATACAGTTTATAGGTATATTTTTAACACCATTAATATTTATGGAATTATTCTTCAGTGATCACCAGGTTATAGTTTACCTATTAACAGAGGGATAGAATGGATAGACGCATTTTCCTAAAGTAAACCCTGATTCGTGCATAACATTTTCCAATATGAATAGGAAATTGTAGCATTTAAGATCGGATCCGTTTGATGTAAAAACTTATTATCATTATAATAAAGTTGGTCAGTATATCATGCCAGCCACGTGTTCGTGGAAACCGTCAATGACTGATTACAAAGATTTCTGCATTTTTATCATTCAGTAATGCAAAGTTGATGTGTTTTGCTTTATCATCGTCCGCTCGCCGATCTGCTTTGATTATCTTTTGTGTTTCACCAATTTATCATTCTTAGACTGACGTTTGATTTACGGAACGTATGTGTTTCTTTGGAATCATTATGTCTAGACTTTCTATCTTTTGCTGTCAGTATTATGTTTATTTTTATTGGAAATATCTTTTTATCTGTTTCGTTTTCTCTTTTTGATATCGTCATTCTATTGTTTAGATCGGATTCGGATCCTTTAATTTTTGAACCTAACATTGTTTTTCTTTTTAAACTCAGATATTGTGTATTTCTCAATTGTCAGGTTCCACAAATTTCAGTTAAATAATATGATCTAGCGATCGCTCCATAATCGTGCAAAGCTGTAATGTCGAATATGCTATTTCATTACAGTCCATGACCGCTAATGGGCCGTATAGATATTTGTATCGATTCTCATTACGAATACAATTCCCTTTATTGACAACAATTTCGAATTGCGACCTCGTGTTGTCGATGGCGTTAATTGTATTTTTACTGTTGCATTGTTATTTTTCTAGATTTATTGGCTAATAGTTAGAAACATCAAATCGTATTAATATTGTCACAGTGCAATAAACAAGTTAATAGTGAAAATATACAAGTTAATGATAAGAAAAAATAAAAAGAACTAGTAGCACTACGAACAAACTATACACTAGAAATAATAGCAATAGTAATGGATGTGATGCTGACGTATTGGCGTCATATTTGAAGAGCAAGTGGTGATAAGTCCAAAGTGTTCAAAGTGGCGAAGTCAGAGTCCCGCGTGGTGTTAGTGGAAGGCGAAGGTGATGGATGTTGCTCCTGTTCTGGCATGAGGATCGACCTCGGTGGTGTGCTGCTTGAAGCTGCCAAGCTGACGAGATCCTGGTTCTGCCAGAAGCCTGGATACGGGTAAGTGGAGTGGTGAACAATGTTAAGGATAATCTGTTTGGATAAGATCTGGGGACAAAGAAGATTAGATCTATGATTCTGTCAATATCATTTTTGATAAAATCTATGTTACTTTGATGATAATTTATGTTTTTTTTGTATTATTTAATGACATAGCAATGTTATAACAATCAAAATTAATTAATATTTAGCTAATTAGATTTATTTTTACTTTAGACTGTCTACGTTGTTCCTAATCACATGCGTCATTAATATTCCATTCAAATTAAATATGCATAAACTCGAAATCCATGTAAAATTCTTGTGTGAAATTTATTTAATCTCCAACTTATTATAAATTCAAGTTTTTAACTTTATCAAGGGGAATATTGCCACGTTCGCTCGCGTTTTACGTGTTTTACTAACTTTAATTAAACCTTACCCAGTCTAAGTTGCTTTTAAATTAACTGAGAAAATAGGTGAAGGGAAATGAAAATGCGATCGCTTCTTATCTTTGTAGATATCTGCATATTTGCGTACGTTCATTTATTTATCTTACTTAGTGTTGCTTCTTGTTTAATTTGCTACCTTCAAGTTTTATACCTCTATAAGTAAAGTAATTATCACGAACACGGCGACTAGCTCTTGGTTTGTAAAAGTTTTGTGCTCTTTGTCGATACATTTATTTCCTTGCCAATAAAAAGAAAATGAGGATGTCAGTACCAAATTTAAGTTCAATAATATCCATTATATAGAAGTACCATTTTAAAAGAATTTAAATTCTTATGTCACGTAAGTAATGGAGCTAGAAATTACAAAAAAAAAAATTCGGTTTGTATCTTTATGTTGCATTGTGAGCAATTTTAATTCCGTGCACTAAGACACGTTATAATACCAGAGTAAACGTAAAGACTACATAAACTGCAATACATCTGTATTTATTTGCTCATCCTTGTTTTGATCTTATCTTTTAAATTGCGTAATGCGTATTTGGAAAACCCAAACTGTTTTTATATATTTGAAGTATTCAAATGCGTCAGAAATAAAATTCACAACGCTATATATTCAAATCTGTCACCACTATTTTTCAAACACTTCTTGAAAATGTGGGATTTCCACGCAAAGTAACTAAATACACTTGAAATATTCCAGGATCCCGCTGAATTCACGGAAATCCCTTTAAACCTCCGTCGCTCGCAATCTGGAGATTTGTATATTTACTCGTGTAGTTGGAATCTTGGAAACTTGTTACATACTATCCCTCATATCATGACCTACATCCCACATGTACCAGTTAATCTAGATCTAGTCTGAAACTGGACTAGGCTGTCTCCCAGAAAGCCTTGTGAAAGGGGTGAAAATCTGGAGGCGAGCCAATGAAAATCGCTTATGTTTTGAAATTGCATGATGTTGGCATTTGCAATCAGATAAGTGGTCTTTTGTGTTGTGAATTTGAAATGAAACTGATTTGCGTTTTTGTTATATTCTATGTCGTAATCTATAGGGCAACAACCTCGATACTTTCGAGATGATTTAGGTAATAATTCACCACGTATCTTGTAACATCGTCAGCAAATCTTGGCTACAATTACATCAGGGCAAGGTCCATGTAGTAAGAAAACATTCTCACAGTTAAATAAATATGTTATGAATACAAAGGTACACAACCCAAGGTCTCTGTGCAACCAGTTCTGTAATACCAAGATGTCAAAAACTGCACAAATTTATATAATTTCTGAATATATTATCGCAGAAAATGTAAATTAATGTTTAGACAGTCTCGTTTTAAATGCGGGGTATTTTAAAATTCACACCGTCACATTGTTTGCGGTGAAAACGTGAATGATGAAAGAAACAGCCCGTTTTGTTTCTGAAACCACGCAATCACGGCCTCTCGCAGACAGACGCTGCCCGGTTTAATAACCCACAATTTTTCGCTGGGCTCAGTAAACTGGGTCGTATTTGCAACGAGCGGGCGCATTCAGGCGTATTAATCAAGTCGTTGCAACTGAATGGGGGAATACCACCCCCTCCCTTTAGGCCACAATGGGGGGGGGATGTCGCGCTCCATTTGACAAATAAACTGCACTTTAGATACTTAATGCACTGTCAGTTGAGTTAGAGGAGTTTGAAAAATTGTTGGTCTGAATCTGCAGTCCCGTTTCGCTAATGACTACCCTTTGCTGCAGGTTGATTTCTTAGTATTTCCTTGGGAGTTGCTTTAAAATTTACAAAGTTACTGTTACTGCGACTTTATTGAGTTCTACATTCAAGTTTGTGTCGTAAATATTACATTACTTTTGGTGCTTCTACATTATGTATGCTTTCGGTTTATCACTTTCAGTTTTGCAGCAAAATTCTTCTTCAAATCTCATCGTCAGCAATATAGTTACTTATTTCCGAGTTTGCTTCAGGTTATATTGGCTCAGTTCCAGCAAAACAAGTGAAGCTAACAAAGTAATTGGTGAGCTTTATCGTGAGAATTAAATGTGTAATAAAATATAATGATACTGTTAACACCCCAGTCTGGAATTAAGTTGAGTCGGTAATGTTTTAGTTTTGAATATCAGTAGTTATATTACTGCTATTTTATCTGTGAGGTCTTATGTGTCTGTTTAAACGTTATTTAACGATTAAATCAAAACAAATTGCAGTGTTATTTTCTTAGTCTAGTTAGTCTATTGACAATAATTATTATGCAAGCAGAAAGCATTGTCTTGGCGTGCACTGAAGAATCTTTTTCTGATATGCTGAATAGATTAAGGTGTTCAGTGTTTAGTGTACTATGTGTAATACAATTTTCTCGCTGTATCACGCAAAATGGAGATTATATTGTGATGTATGCCTTGCTAATGTCCATTGGCGACGGTAGCCACTTACCATCAGGCGAACCGCCTGTCTGATAGTAAGCCTTCTGACAGAAAATAAATGTACACTGACCAAATCTACAGAATATTGTGTTAATACAAAAAGCAATTTCGTGTTGTCTCTGTTTCGATTGTCGTAAATCTATATGACTTGTTGATTAGTTCTCCTATGTCTTTCTGAGTTCTTTTTTGCTGTCAGTTTTAGAAGAAAAATATTTCCACTGCACTGCAATTAAAGTTTATTTGAAGTTGGTAACTTAAAATTGTAAATGCGTCGTTCACATTTCAGTATTGGCGTCTTTGCTACGATGCGGGCAGTATAAAATTGTTTGAGTTTTCTCGGATGTTCTTACGTCTCTACTTTATATCTTTAGGAACTGATCAACATGAAAGTATTTCCTACTAGGTATATACATATATCGGGTCTCACGTCATAAGTGACCAATGTCATGCACTTTTATTTTCCTGATGATCGATCATTGGGCTGTTGGACCTATATGCCTTCTCTTAACCATTTCCGTCGCGAGTTTTATGGCTCTACTATACCTGACATTAAATCTTATAAGTGTCTGGCGTCATTATTGAGTAATCTCAAACCAAACCATTAACTTAATTATGATTTTAATTACAATTTATGTTATGTAATGCTAATTAGCTACTACTAGACATTAAATTACCAAACTATAGTATTTAACATGTGTATAATTTGCAGACTATTCATAAAATAAATTTAATATGTCAGCCTGGGAACCAATTAGCCTATTTTCTATCCAACAAACATGTGCTGGTATATATTTAGGTCCATTATAACTTTCCGTAACGAGCTCTCATTCACCACTAATGTGCAGTACGAAATGGAAATGTATTTCGTGTGGCTGCACTTGCAATCCTGCGTGGGAGGACTTTGGGGTCTTTCATCGATTACTCAGCAATGTACGCATGTTAGCTTGCTATTTCAAACAGGCATTGGTATTTGATGGTAATGGAAATTATCGGGGAAACATTTTCAATTTGGAGCTGTTCTTTTTTCAATGTGGTTTGACCTCTTTTGAGTATGTGCTTGTGCTCTGGCAGAGTGAATTCCTGTTTGCTAATTTCAAGATTTTTAATTGAAGTTGTTACTTTTATATAACAGTTGGGATATAGTGACCCATTGTTACAATTTATGCAACGTTTTCGTTGTTCACGCTCGTTTTGTTGTTTTAAAGCACCATTGTGTTATTTTATGACGATTTTTGTTACTTTTTAATTCTGTATTGTATTATACTGGTATTTTGCTTTTCAACTTCATTTAATAATTTTATGAAACGTTCTATTTTTAACCGACTTTTAAAAAAAGGAGGAGGTTCTCAATTCGGTTGACTTTGACTTTGACTTTGAATGTCAAATTATTCTCTTGGAAATGGAATTTCCTTTTAATAATGTACGATTTACGCTCGGATTTTCGAAACTGTTGAATGTTTGAATTGGAAACTGGTTCCAAATACTTTGCAAATAGGTTGTTAGAATGTATCCTTGCCGTTTTTAGGTTAGAGATGTTTTTTTTTTTTAAACTTATCCTAGTATTTATTGTTTTTTCATATCCTATCATTAACTCCCAATACTATTGTTAGATGGTCAATAAATCCCTGATCATTGAATAATTATTTACGCCAAATAGAAATATTAAGTAAGACTAGGTACTTAAATTATTATTATAAGCATATAATATATTTCTAGATATATTTCTGTGCATATTGTATCTACATTGTTATAATAAAAAAAAAACTAATTACCTACACATTATAAAAATATAAACAATTACAACTAAAAAGGAAGACCGTCACCAAATGGGAGCGTGCCCAGAATGCTGGCTGCATTTCCACGTTGGATAGCTAAGCTTATCCGTTGACCGAAATAAAAGCCAGCGTTCTGGTCACGCGTGTGTTCCTTTAACCGCTCCGCCAAGTCCTTATTATTATAATTATATAAGTAAATAGGCAAAGACAAAATATTTAATACCATTTTCTCTTCTGTTTGAATCGTTTTTTTTTTTATTGGTTTAGTAGCTATTGACGAGCTTTAGTAGTATCTATCAATAAAAAAAAATTAAGTAAAGCCACAGCGAAACGTGGTTGGATTTACTCTAGTATCTACTTAATAATAAATAAGTAAATAACCTTAAGATAGGGTCTTGTACAGACCTCAAGAGCTGTTCCGGTTTCTAACCACGCATTTTGAATAGATACGTATTATTTTGTTCCGCGATACTCTACCGTAACTATAGATATAAAATTGTAGTTATTCTCGAACTTTCTCTCTATAATCGTGACAGACACCGATGGATGTATTCTCTATGGTAACTTGAGAAACACGATTCCTGGTATTGAAGTTATTTTTGAACAAACAGTATTTAGTACCTATGTTTACAGAACGTGCATGTACAGTGAAGACCTAAGGTATCAAATAAAATGTTTACAGGTGCACGGTGGTAGGGTACTTTGTTATAGTACCCGCCTGGCTGGCTACCACCCTCAAGTTGAAAATCTGTCGCCAAACACCTATTGGTGTGTTCCGGCAGCTGCACTTGAGAGCCAGATCCTTCTAGGCTTTGTGTGCTTACCACGTTCGGCCACATCATCACCTACTTACTATAGTGAGATTGTGGTCAAACACAAGCCTATACAAAGTAAAAAAAAAAAGTTTAATATTAGCTTAATGTGTTCTGTTGCTGTCTGTACCTGTGATTTTATATTAAATATGTACACATTTTAGATTTTTTAGATTATCTTAATTATTAATATCGTCTAGCTAATGACTTGTGCTATATCAGACTGCCACAACATTAATATTAAAATTATAAAAATATAGACTTCTAATCTATGTATTTGTACATTCTTGACTCTGTGTTTTCTCTTTTACTGTGTCACTTTCTTATGTTAAGCTAGCTTTCCGCCCCGCGGTTTCATTCGCGATCCCTTATTTTCCCAACTTTAATGGAGTAACTTTTTAAAAACCCTTCCTTAGTGGATGACTGCTTTGTCCGACACTGATTGTCTGACATGTCCATTGACAAGTCAGACAATCAGTCTTTTTCTCCTGTTAAATATATATAGGAGGAGTTCCCCGCGGTTTCACCTGCGTTACCGGTATAATAGTAGCCTATAACCTTCCTCAATAAAGTAGCTAACTAATAAAAATATTTTTTCAAATCGGATCAGTAATTCCGATTACCTCCTACATCCAAACTTACAAACTTTGTCTCTTTATAATATTAGTAGGTAGACATTATGTTTTATCTACATAATATTTATCTCTACATTTTAGGTCCGATAACTTTTTCTCGTATTTTACCCAGCCTTAAGCTACAATTTATCTGCTCCATGTGACTTACCCCTTAAGTTATTCCTTGTTCTACTTTCTATATCCCCTGAAAGATGTTTAGATCCTGAATAAGTCTTGTTAGCCGAGAAAAAAGAGAATACTACTTTATTAGCTTATGTCTAGATAGAAAAGATGAAATCAATATTCAATATTGACCTTTACGTCTATATTAATAAGGAATCAAGGCTAAATGTTTGGGTGATGTAGAAAGCTGAAAAACAAGTAGTCTTTAAGCTTTATGTTAAACGATGTGTTGTTTTTATCCAATTGCGGAACACATCAACGTGCTTAGTGATTTCTTTTACGTTAGCAAGTAAGTAGTTCTGTTGATATATAGGTACCAGAGTTATTTTGTCCTCATTTTTGACGAATCTACCCGTCAAACTAATGAAAAAATATTCCGCTTTGAATAGTGATTTCTCAGTTGGACCCTGCTATTCTGTTGATTTCCTTATACATTCCCTTATAACACTTATACTTTGCTCCATAATGAATCGCACTCATAATTTTGATAGATATCTACTGGACATAAAGCTTTTTCATAGTTGACACATTCTTCTCGGAGATCTGTCTTCTGCATACGTCTTCGATAACAATTATTGGTTGGACTAAATAAACAATTTTTCCAATAGCATTTCAGCTATCTAGTCTTCAGAGATTGTCGGTAACAGAATGAATAGTTCTAATAAACACCGGTGACATATTCTCAAAACAGTTGAAGTGTGCTCCAATGGTTTAGCTAATAAAACAACATTTACCGTCATGGTCGCATTGGTTGTCCGACATGTGACCCGTTGACGGTTGACGGTTGCCGGTCATTGTCAAGGAACGTGCGTCCGCGCATCGTTTTGTTTCACGTACACTTGTGTGCGGAAGTTATTTCAATGTTTTTTTCAAACATCCAGCATACTGTTACACTGCCTTTTGTCAATTTGATATATTTTATATTTTCGTTTAAATTGCTTTGCCAACTTTCGACTCTGCTTAGAATATTTAAATGATTTACAAACCAGCTGTTATAAGATTCTTGTTAATGCATATTTTAAGGTTATTAATCATGTTGTTTTAAGTTTTTTAATCAAAATTATTGTATAAACAAAAGGCTGAGATCTTTGATATTTATGTAAACGAGTGTACCTACCTACCTACTAATATTACTGTAATTTTAATACGCTCTGCTGAGCTCCGAAATAAGGTAGTGTCATCATAAATTAGTGACGGCTCTGTTAATTGTTTTAAAATTACCCCATTTATCTAATTATACGGGCTGAGTACAAAATGCGGCTTTATTGAAAATGTATCTCAATATTTTTTTTTTAATAATCTGGACGGTTTGATGTATGTAGGATAATTTACGCAATTTTAGATTAATAGGTTTGCATTTATGATGATAATATTCGTATCATATTGTTGATAAGATGTGCTGATAATTAATAATGTAAATTACTGTACTATGGACAGTCAGACGCAAAAGTAAATGTTCACTTTTTGACATTTTGTATGAAAACTGTACATTGCGTAATGTGTTATGGTACTAAAATGATCATCTACTTTTGGGCCTGACTGTACCTTAACTACTTTGTACTAAAACATACTAAAGTTAACATTTTAGGTACGTTTTATTTTTATGAACGCAAAGAACATCGTGGAAAAGGTTTTTCTACCATTAATATTGTTAGAGCTCTTTTTAAAAAGAATAAAAATCCCGAACAATCGCAAGTAATCATCCCGGACTGACGTATTCTAACGAATTATAAGAACAAAATAAATGTTTATTTTCCGTCCCCCTCTAACTGAGGTTGCCAAAACAGAACGAGAGAGACAAATATAGAACAATACTGTAAAAGGAATGCCTTTATTTGTCAGCTTCTTACAAAAGTGTCCCAGATACCCTTGGCGGCGCAAATGTTTGATTAAGATAATGAAAATATTTTCATATCGCAATGTTACGAAAGATGTCGGATTGTACGATAAGGTAGTAATGATCGAGTGTTTGCAAAGTGCATGCTTTGCAACGAATTTATTAAAAACTAGCTGTCCCCCGTGGTTTCACCCGCGTTCCCGAGAAAAAAAGTAGCCCATGTCCTTCTCCATACCGTACGCTATCTGCCAAATTTCTTCGCAACCTAAATAGCCTAAATGATTATAATGTCGCGTGCCGTGTAGTATAAAAACCAAGAGCTCATCGAATACATGCTCCTCGAAGAGGGTGGCTCTTCTTTCTGCAGCTAGGTCGTAGAAGTCCCGATCCTCAGCAATGAGAGAAAGACTCAAAAAATACTAAAAAAAAATATATTCATAAGCGTTTTTATGGTAGTACATGATGCTTGCTTATTATCATACTAGTTGTCCTCGCGGCTTCACCTACGTTCCCAGCAAAAAAGTAAGTTATATTTCTCCATGGCTACTCTCTTGTCAAAATCATCACGAATGGGGCGTCAAAATTTCAGACAAACGAACTTACTTTCGCATTTAACAATATTAGTTAGGATAGAATTAGGATTCATTAGGAAGTAAGAATACGATAGTACAAAGTTGAAATACTCCATTACGATAACTACATAAATAGCAATGGCCTACTCTATGTATATGTCCCTTATAAAACGGTTTTCAACTAATATACTAATTAAATGGTCACGTAAATAGCGTCACATTGTTTGACAATGACAGTAGTGATCGATAAATATGTGACATTAAACAGTTTATAAGTAAGAGTAATTATGTTTACTGAAAATAACTCTGAATTAAATCTCATGTATGTTCCTGGAGATATGCAGACATTTTCTTATAACAAATTCACTACAGCTAAGATGCAACTTGAGAAATAAATGATTCATCAAGACACAGTGCCATGTTAAGAGATCATGACATCATAATTGTGTCGCCTTTTGTTTCATCTGCAAATAGATGTCCTTGTTTTTTATCTGCAATAATGAGAAAACTTAACATCTATCCAGCAAGCTATTGTTTCTATCTATCTACCTTGCTAAGGAATCATTAGTTATAAAGTGCGGCCGTCGAGAGTATGCGTTTTTGACACCTGTCAATAATGGTCATATCACGGAAACTGGTGATCCAATTTCGATGCGACTTTCACAAAAGGTTCTGTTTTTTCATAGGCATAGATTAGTAAAAGTCACATTGGAATCAGATTAGCCGTTTCAGAGATTAATCCACTTTATACAGGTGTTACAAACGCATTGTCTCGGCCGCACTTTAAAAGAGGCTTTATCGATTCATAAGATTATGTCGGAAACATATTATAGTTTTAGACGTTTTTTTGCAGTAGGTTATTTTTATAGACCAATATTTTTTTTTAGTTTATTGTTCACCGTTTTTTACAAAAATAATAAACTTGCACTACAGATGCCACACAAACCATCGCGGGTTTAACCGTGGCATATAGACACCGCTCGATGCAAACTGTATTTACTTTTTTTCTATATTTAAGCATTGATATAATGTTTTTAAATCACCTTTTTACAATTATCGACGTTTAATTAATTTTGGATTTGGATAGGTAGGTCATTTAGTATATCGGGCATCATGTATTCCCAAGTCCTCGTCCCGTAAATATTAATACATTTAGGTAATACATAGGCAGGTAAATAAGACAATTTACGCAGTTGTTTCGGTCTTTCTCTTCTTTGTTTATTTCCTATGTTATGGAATTCCTTACATAATATACACGTACGGATTTTGTCAAAAACATTCAAAACATTACAGTGTTTGAATAAACCTTTATCGTTTTCATGAAATTGTAATTTAATATGCTTTGGTACAATTGTTTTCAATATTTTCAACTGTAGCTTATAAATGGTATATATTATGGTAAGTTGTATCAAATATGTTATATTAGATGCCAATGATAAAGTAAATGTTAAAGATTGCGTTAACAAGGGTGGTTGATGAGCACAAAATAAGCGTTGTTTCTTATATTAACAGGTCTCTTTCGTTCTTTTTACCCACGATGGAACGAGGTAGGTGTATTTTGTGATGAAACAAAGCATTGTTATTACTATACGTAACATTAAACAATTCTTTGAAATAACCCGCCCTAAAGTTTAGAAAATTTTGGATCTTTAAACTCTTTAGATGTCTGAAACATAAATTTATAGATTTTTGGATTCTTGCCATCATCAATCATAATATAATTTTGGAAAACGAAGTGCTTTTTAGATATGACATTCGACATGAGTTTTGGAACTATAAATTCTAGGATATAAGAAATCGAAGCAGTTTTTGGTACTACGTGTTGAAGTAAAAACATATTACTTAATCAATAAGTGTATTTTCCTAATCTATACTAAAATCCAGATAAAATAACAATCGAAAAACATTTCCTACTTTCAGTATAACCGACCACTCAAAACATCAACTGAAGAGAGCAAAGAAATGAGGTCTTTGAACTTTACTTATATTAGTTAAGTTATTGGATTGAGCTCATTTTAGCTGATGGAATATGTATAAACCTATAACTCTCCATATATGTGTCAGCTGGTTGGCTAGGTTCCAACCCTTATAAGGAATGACCAGAACCCAAAAACTAACAAACAAACTACGAAGGAAAAAACTTATAAGACTAAAATGGAGTCTGGAGAGACTTATATCATGCTGGCTCTCAGTTCCGAAATAATCAAATTTAAAAAAACCTATTTGTGTCGTAAAATTACGACGTTAGACACGCACTTTCAATAATTATGGCGTAATATTTTGATAGGGAATATGTAAACATTGAGATTTCACCAACCTCAATCTGGTTTTTCCCTGGCGCGATGTACGGCGCTTTAATTCAGAGGACCTTTTTGGCACAGATATGAAGTATGTTCGTTGTATGCCAAATAATCTTTTATGTTACATAGTGATCACTCGTTTGCACATGTCAACTACCTTTATATCAGCGACTTCTATGAAATAATTCCTGCTTAAATTCTATACTAACTTCATTCTCTCTTTGTTCCCAGCTTCTCGCAGAAGGTAGACGAGGAAGAGGGGGGCGGTGGGGTGGCTCTTCATCCACCTGACGGCTTCTATTCCCACCAGCACTCCATCCACAGCGGACACCATGGCCACCATGCTGAACCTGACCGGGGTTACATGGAGGGCAACAGATACGTCACGGCTGTACACCGGCCGTTGCCTGGTGAGTACTTGGCATTCAGAGATTGTTTTTTACGTTCTGTCTCTTCCACATATATATCTTAGCCAGAATTAATGGTGATAACAAGCCAACTTCAAGCAATGAAATCCGCTGTGATTAGGAAATTGATAGTAACAGGTGTACTGTTTGATAGAGATGGAAACTTTAATTTGACTAAAATAACAAGTATAAATATGGAAATACAGTTCTCGGTTTTCAAATTAACACATAGTAATGAAAAAGTTGCATCAATAAATCCATTATAAGATTCGCGCTCCTAATTACAATCGAAAGTTTTGACATTCTAATATCATAAATCCCAAATGCCAGCGATACTTTTATAATTGTTTGAAAATTTATTTCTTAAATAAATGATTATTCGAGAATCTCTTGAATATGCAGATGGTTCGACTTCAAAGCAAATACCGACACCGAATGAATTCTTTGAAATTCGCAAGTATAACTGTGCTTTCTCATTAATTTTAAAATAAGATGCTATATAAGCTTCATCGATATAAATGGATGTCTTATTTGCCATCCATCCATCTGTGAATTGGACCTGAAAGAATGCCTGTATCTAACAAAATGTTCTGGAAATAATCCAGCCACTATTTTGAGTGGTTTTAGCGGAGCTTGCTTGGCTTTTTATTTAGCTTGTCATTTCCGAGTCGCAATATTATAAGCCTGATGTTATCCAACGACGCCTCTCCGAATTCTCACCCTGCCCTTTAGACCAGGGCCGCCATCTATGGATTAAGAAATTAACATGACACTATCACCCTCGACACTGAAACTAAACGTGTCAATTGACGTAATTCTTCCACTTCCAGCATTGAACCACTCGAACTCGTCATGCTCGTCGGCGTCAAACGCGTCGACGGGCGCGGGTCTGTGCGCGGGCGCACAGGAGCCAGCGCCGCCGCTTTACATCGCTGCTCCACCAGAGGGGTTCGGGCATGCTGTTCACAACAACAGGTCGGTGGATACTCTTGTTATTTAATTTTCAAGGAACTGTTGCTAATATTTATAGGTATAGGTTTTATTTGGTGACGTATAGGTAGCATTGTATTATCACAGATTTAATCATGCTGTATATTTTACCAGAAAAAATATTTCGTGCGACAACATTGGCTTTGTAAATATTATCAATAGAGTGTAATAAAAATATTATTAAAGTATTGATAAGATAAGAAGTCATAATATTTGGTGACTACTTGACTCAATCTGACCTCAACAATGGTCACGTGTAGGTAAAATTGTTATTTAAGTGATACTTAGTTTCACGTCTCTTTTCGATTTATTGCTTTTTTGGCGTGCGAGAAAGTGATAGATATGTCAGTGATTTTATTTGTTTTTTTTCTATGTGAATAATTGTGGTGATTTGAATGGTGTTATACTTAAATAGAAAATGTATATATATTTTATGTGTAACAAATGTAAACTATGTATTAATATTACGTTACTAACCAATTACACTTTTTAGGAGTTTTTATATGAAATCATAAAATGTTACTTAAAAGTAATTTTTAAACAATTTTCTTTAAACTTTAATTCCTTTCTTAGGCGTGGCACAGACGTGTCGATCATTGGAACATCAGGATTAACTCAAAAAGATCCATGTATGCCTCAAAAAAGGGGCAAACTGACTAGAGGGTATGTCCCAAAACCTCAGGAATGCCTGTTTTGTCAGCCCTTGACCTAGTTAACACTTAACTCTCCTCTGCAATGATATAACTCGATCGTTTTCTTTCTCTGTCATTTATTTGATGCTGAGAGAAACAGCTATTACAGTTGATGCAAAGCTTATGACTTGATGTTGCTTTTCAACAGCTGATCAATCGTTATTTAATATATTTACAGTTTGTCACATTAAAGGCATGTTTATTTACAGAAAGAAAATCTAATGTTTTCGTTTTACTGTTCAACATAATTAACATCATAGATTGTTTACTATGTTTATGAAATAAAACGTTAAATGTATGTTTTTGTATAATTGTTGGACAGTGAAACAAATATACTCCATAATATATTAACTAAATGATACAGTAACAGCATGTACTCACAAAACTCTTGAACCAATATCAAGGCCTTCTAGTAAACTATTAAAAAGTAATTTGTTACTGATTAGTTTCGTTAGTAAACTATTTTGATCACTATCTTTTCTCGCAATAGTACTTCCATCGACTATCTATTAGATAATTACTTGATAGTTAAATTAAATTCAGTAGTTAGACTATTGAGTTTCAAATATCCCCAAAATTTCTTATAAAAACACATGGTAAATTATATTCTATATTCATCAATTTCCTGTATTGTATAATCAGTCACTACCTTAGTTAAACCCCCTGTATTTGTGCAATCTGTTTGTCGCTGTTCAATCATTTTTCCAAATATTAAACATCCCAAGCCTTAAAAAGAATTGACCTCCCAGTTTGCTTGGATCAGTAATACGATTAACTCATTCATACCTAATATTGGGGAGTTACGGTAACAATTTGGGTTAATATGTCCCCATAAACCATAAATGGGGTAATAGTATTTTTTTTTGGGATAACTCATCATCATTATTCATTAAACTAAAAATTTCTTAGTTGCAATATCTGAGATTTTAATTTTTAACCGCCATTAAGAAACATAATAATATAACAATAATCATTACCGTAACTTCGCAAAACCAAACCTTAGCTCCAACTTTAACGCTCATTTTCACCTAACAACATCTTTCAGCCGTTATGAAATGTCCCAAGACCTGCTCGACAAGCAAGTTGAGATATTAGAGAGGAGGTACGGAGGCCTAAGAGCTAGACGAGCCGCCGTCACAATACAAAGGGCGTTTAGAAGAAGACAGCTGTTGAAGAAGTTCAGTGCCATCACTGCGATGGCGAAGGCGGCTGATTCCAATGCGAGGAGGATGCAAGATGGCCCGGAGCATGGGCAACTAGTCAATGGTATGTATTATGTACTTTGCGCTTTCTTGGTTCATTGGGAAAAGCAAATTTTTTGGGGCTAAATGAATCACACACACTTGCATATATTATTATAACCTTATTTGGGGTTGAAAATAAAAAATAGCAATTTGGATACTGTGGCGTCATTTCCAAATCCCTATTTTTGTCAGAGTCATTATTAGCCGAGTTCTTTAAAATTAATAATATATAGAACAAAATAAATTAATTGAACCAAAACAACAACCTAACAGTGATAAAAATAACACAAACCGAGGGCAGCCTAGTGCCCACCGAAGCGATAACAGACGGCGAAAAAAAGTAAAAATCCTAGTATTTTTACATTTTACTTTATAAGGCTACTTTTGCCCTGAACAATCACATCTGAAAAGGACATCAGCTAATCATTGTAGACCTTATTTATGGCCAAACAACGACCAATGAATGGAAATAAAACTGATATTACATTGTCTAAATACCTTATATTTTCATTATCTAAATAAATAAAACGATTATGAGATATTATGATTAATCTGCCTTTTATAAATTAAGAATCTATTTATAACTTGGCAGAAATATTCGTTAATAAATAATTTGAGGTGCTACCTGATACCAAATTAAATTAACTGCTAAATGTTTTTTTTAGTAATATGAATCAGTGGACCTTACGTTTAAAATAACAATTATTTATTTATCCCTTGTGAATCTAAGTCAGTATGAATAAATACTTAACCTATATATCGAATCATTACAGGTACAGATATATACGCAAATACACATCTACAGAAAAGTCCTGGTGCAGAGAAGGTGCTTGCTCTCACCAGGCCGATGCGATCCATGTCGTTGCGGGAACGACACGATATGGATATGAGGTGAGATTTCTATATCATCGCATTCTTATCCACAGGTTAATATTTATTGTTGAAAGATAAACAATATTACCGGCTTTGATAAATTATACTCGTATATAACACTAGATTTCCAACCAGCGATCAAAGTCGAAAGTCAAAGCCAGTTACTCAGTTTAGGCCCTAGGAGGGCACTTACGAACGTCGTAGCTACTGAAGTTATCACCCTATTTTGACCCCTTATTAATCCCAAAGGTAAAAAAGCTACCTAGTTTTCATGATTCTGTCTGTTGATTTCTTATTATCAATCAGTCGTTGTTTATCTATTCTTTACTATTATGCGAATGTTTGTTCGTTGGTTTGTCCTTCATTCACGCAGGAACGGAATAACGGATCGGATTTATCGATCGATGATAGTATATGTATCGGAGAGTGACGTTGGCTACTTTTTATCTCGGGAACGCGAGTGAGACTGCGGGGCGTTAGCTAGTATGTATAGAGATGGAGTGTCCCAAACAAAATACAACCGCATCTATGTCACTTTATTCTTATTCTCCTCAAGAGTTGGTCTATCAAATGCAAAAATATTTTTTCAAATCCTGTTAGTTCCAGAGATTAGCGCGTTCAAATAAACAAAAAGCTCTTTAGGTTTATTATATTAGATTCGATTATTTAGAACCTTTATTCGTTAATATAAAAATGTTTGTAACTAAATAGAGATGTCAGAAAAACTACCCAATAAAATGGTTTTATCGGATTATATTACAAGTTTAATCCCAGAGGATAAACTTGAATATTTTTGTAACGTTCGAATTGTTAGAAAGATACTAGGGTTGCCACTATAGTACACATGTGCACATCACACACATGTAAAGTCTGTAGGTGCCTCATGCTCATCTTCTTATGCCATCTATAGGAAATTTATAGACCTGCAATAATGGTATAGGACTTTAGTTATATTTAGACAAGATATGGAAATGGATGGGATTTTTATTAATTTTATTAAGTATCAAGTATGTATATGTATTTTATGTATATTTATATTATTAATTAAAAAGTAGGTCACAGTGGCATCGGAGTGTCACGGGGGTTGCCCTGAAAACCAGTATTTCTACTTTGTGTATGTGCGTCCTTTTCCAGCAAATAAATGTTTTTCTTTCTTTCTTTATTTTACTATGCAAAACATTTTCAGCTGTTTTTATTCTATAAATTGTAGTCATCTATTACATAGTATATTTAAATTACTTAACTCCATAAATTAACACCCTGAGTCATTTCTTTCCTGAAACTCAGTAGAGTTTTCTTTAAAAAAAACAGCTAATATGTAACTCCTCATAACTTGAAAATATATTGGTACTCGTACTATTTACACTCATACTCCGAACAAATAGACACAAAAGACAAATGTTTGTTCCAGGTAGGATGTGAACCCACTACCTGTGACATAACAGTCAGTGTATCTATCAGATACTTTACTACCCTTCAATTTTTTTTTAAATTATTATTTTCCAGCAACCATCTGCAATGCGACACATCAAACGAAGTAGAAGCGATGGTAGCCAGGGTGCAGCACTCGGCTCATCAAATACACATGATAGCATCAGATATGCCGCCTCATCATCGCGGTGATGCTGATAGTGGGGTAAGTTATTCTTCATTTACTTTTGCAGACAGGGTTTCTAATTAAAATAACTTGTAGTTCTATAGCTTATCAAGGAAAGGAAAGGAGGAAACCTGTAATACGGCTACAGTCTTCTATTCGTGTGAAAGTAAATAAAATAAATAAATATTCTGGGACATTATTCCTCACACACGGCTATCTGACCCCAAACTAAGCAGAGCTTGTACTATGGAAGCCAGATAACTGATATACTACATATATACTACTTTTCTTTTGTAAATACATACATATATAGATAATTACAAACAGACATGTTCATGCACACAAATGTTTGTCCTGGGTGGGAATCGAACCCACGACTTGCGGCGCGATAGATAGGGTATCTTACCAACCACGCCAACCATCAGCATACATACATAGCATTATACATAGAGAATGACTCTCGGGAGTCATACCGCGCCCCGCGCTACTCAAGCAGCGCTGCAGCTCGGGCACACACATTAGTAGGTCGCTCTCACATACATAAGTGTCGTGGGTTCCTACAATGAGTGTGAGCCTACACGGTGGTGGTACGGTATTTTATATTACCTACCTGTCTAGTTACCACCATCAAGTTGAGTTACCATAAGTTGTTCACCGAGGATTCACCCGCTTTCCCGGTATAAAAAATAGGACACAATCGAGATAAAAACTATCCTATCTTTTAAGTAATTTCGGAGTTCATCGAGGACCAACATCGTGACGCGGGAATTTTATATAATAAAAATATACACGTGAATTATGCCAATACATACTGACCCTGCATTGTCGACTATGGCATTTAACCCCTCTCTAACTATTGATAAATCATATCATTAAAACTAACAGTTATAAAGCAGTCACAGTTAAAAATAGTTTGATCAAAATATGTACCACATAATCACTATTATATTATCATTTCTTATCAGTGTTGAACATGACGTGAGGGAGTAACGTACTGAGATCATTCCATGTGATAATAATAGATATAATATTCGTGTAATTAATGGATCGCGCTAAACCAAAAAATATTCTGAAAAGAATTTTAAAAAGCAAAAATGTGTCGTTTTTGAAAAATGTTAAACGAATATGGTTATGGGGGATTCGTACGAAGTATGATGTAAGGGTATTATTAATTATTAAATCTTAATTTCTTTTTCTACATCTTCTTGACTGACTGATCTATCAACGCACAGCTCAAACCACTGGACGGATCGGGCTAAAATTTGGCATACAGATTGAAAAGGGGTAAAATAGGGGTTCGCGGGTGAAACCGCTAGGCGGTAAGCTAGTTAATATTATAAAGAGGTAAAGTTTGTAGTTTTGGATGCAGGGGGTAATCTCCGAAAATAATGATCTGGTTTTAAAAAATCTCGTTTATTGAGGTATTTATTTGGGCAATTGCCAGTAACGCGTGTGAAACCGTGGGGAATAACTACTATATGATAAAAATCGGTTATCAAATAATCCAAATCCTGGTGAAACAACTGGTAACTATGTCACATGGTTTTATTTCGATTTTCACAATCTATATCAAAAATAAACTTATTATTTTTTAATCTTACAATTTTATTGCATCTGAAATCTTGTTTTTTTGCCAAACGATAATCAACCTTATGTTTTATGTGTTACAGGTGTGCAGTTGCTCAGTGAGCGGATCAGTTACCAATATATCGACGTCATCGTCACACAATGAATCTCTACACAATCATCAGCTGCTGAATAATACCGGTAAGTCTGTCTCACTCTTACGTTACTTATCTCTCTTTCCCTTATTCATTCGCGACTATAATTTAACGTAAGTAGGTATTTCTTTATGTAATGTGCAAAAGTAAAAATAAATTACATACGAATTAAGCCGTAATAAATCAATGAAGCAATTGAATTATAAACTTACAAATGTACATTCCAGGTCCAATATACGGTAACCTACTGTCATCAGGCGGCAAACCACTGTCATCACCGACGGCTCGGCAACAGCAGCAACTTGCCGCGATACAGGCCGCAAACGCCAGGCGATTGCCACCTGAAGTGCCCAAGAGGACCAGCAGTATTACACTCAAGTATGTATCTTAGGATAATGAGTTGTGTATACTGACTTGCACCTTAGTGCTTGGTGATAAAGTTGATATTTCTCTAATTAAATGTCATTAATAAGTGAAGTACTTAAATGTCTTGATGATGAATTGGGATTTCATGGTTCTTAGAATACTTGAAGGCCAAGTTCCTTCTTAAATCAGATAAAATATATTTAAATCCTTCCATGTGAGTTTGTTTCCTTTTCTCGTCTAAACCGCTGAACCGATCGCGATGAAATTTGGTACACAGATAGTCTATGGTACGGTGAAGGACATGAGCTACTTTTTTTTCTCGGGAAAGCGGGTGAAACCACGGGGGACAGCTAGTAATAAATAAATAACACGCATACTTACTAAATTGAACGTTATACCAACAGTGCGGAGAGTCCAGTATCTCTTCGTCGTGCAGAGTGCGGGGCAGTGGTCCGCGGCGGGTCAATGTCCTCGGTGCAGTCGTCGTCATCATCTTCTTCGCAGGAACATCGCCATCATTACCATCAGCCTTACCAGCCGAGAGCTCCTGTAAGAAAAAATAATCTAACTTCTATCTTCGTTATATTTTTTGACAAACAATTAGTTCCATATCCAGCTGTTGGTGAACTGCTGTAAGAAATTAAAATAAATATGTAATCTAAAGGCTTGCAGGAGAAAAAGTGTTGCTCTTTTATATGTGTCCGTGTTATTTTTAAATAATAATGTTGTCATGTAATTTGTTCATTGGATTTAAAGACGAATTTCTCTAAGCTTCTGTATAAATCGACAGAAGCAATTTATATTGAAGAAGTTATTGCGTTTAATGAAACTCGAGCGGAAAAAACACTAAAGACACCGCAATCTAGTGGGCCTATTTTGATAAGAGGATATCTTTTTTGGTCTTGCTATATTTGTCATAAAGCTGTCAAAACAAGGCAATACATTGTGAAGACATGGTTCAATATTTTGGTGTTGTCTCTCAATTATATGGTAGTGGATCATCTGAATTACCTTCAAGAAACAATTTTATCGACTGTAAATATCAGATTATCTTAAAGCGACTAATCCATCATCGCACAAGCTCTGCTTAGTTTGGGGTCAGATGGGGGCTTGTGAGGAATAATGTCCCAGAATATTTATTTTCTTTTGACCGCGAGTAACGGAACAAGGCGAGGTCAAAGAAGAAAAATAATGTTTATTTACTTTATCTATATCTCCAATCCCCAGGAGCCGCACGTCCACATCCAGGATCAGCTGTTCCAGCACCAGCGCACGTCGTCGTCGTCGGGGCCGCTGTACGAGGCGGCAGCGGGCGCGGGCGCCGCGGCTGGTGCGGGGGCGGGGGCGGGGGCGGGGGCGGGGGTGGGGGTGGGGGCGGCGGGGGTCGGCGCGGGCGTGTACGCGGTGTGGAAGCGGCAGGACGCGCCGCCATACTACGAGCCGCCTGGCGGGTGCTGCCGACCTATGCACGACCATCCGACGCATCAACCTATTAAGGTTAGTTTGTGTGCTAATGTATATTTCAATATGTGAATATTGAAAATCTGAGAAAAAGGCTAAGAAAAGTATCCCTACTGATATTATAAATGCAAAAGTGAGTTAATTGGCATGTTGGTTTGTCATTCTTTCACGCACCTCCAATCGACGTGATTATATAATCCCGGCCTACAAACTATTTATGCATATGCATAAATAGTTTGTAGGCCGGGATTTCTCTTAACTCGGGAATGAGGGTGAAACCACATGACGGAAGCTAATCTATATATCTATAAGAGAAAGTATGTATGTATGTTTCTTATAGACGCCGAAACTGCTGAACCGATCGCGATGAAATTTTCAGACAATCTTCATATTAGCCCCGCGGGTAATCCTGTAAGGTTTGGGGACGATCGGAGTACTCGGGACCGCGGGTGAAACCGCGGGGCGGAAGCTAGTTTATTATAAAAGGAGAAATTGATAACTTTTTGTTACTATGACTACTGGCAAGGTGGAAGAAAAGAGTCCAAGGGGCTGGCGTCCAATGCATTGCTCTGACTAAATAAGCCTCACTCTTTATACAAATATATATGCTGTTATTCATACAGCAGAAGACAGTACCAGATAGCAAACATTAGTCTGCGAAAAAATCATTCATAAAAGGCACTCTTCTCAGCTAAGAAGAGTCAAAAGTAATTCTAACTTTATTTTTCCCAGGTCTCGGAAACAGTACGCAAGCGCCAATACCGCGTAGGATTGAACATGTTCAACAAGAAGCCAGAACGAGGCATCGCGTACCTGATCGCTCGCGGATTCTTAGAGAATTCGCCACGTGGAGTCGCTCGGTTCCTCATCACCAGGAAGGGTCTCAGTAAACAGATGATCGGGGAATACTTGGGAAATTTACAGAATCCCTTCAATATGGCGGTTTTGGAGTGAGTATGAGTTTCCTATTTTAATAGATTTTTCTTCTGGTAGCATTATTGCAAGCGTCAATAGGCTACGGTAACCGCTTACCATCAGGCTGGCCGTATGGTTGTTTGCCGCCTTAGTGGTATATATATATTCTTTTATTAAATGGAAATTAGATTTTTCAAAAATTATAACAATTTTGATGTTTTGATAGGTCTTTTAAGTTCAAAGACTTTGTCAAACTTCTACATCGTAGCTCCATAACGACTAAATTGTTTTTTTACCACCGTGCTATGGTTTTCTTCATTATTCAAACCCACGACCATCACGGCATACGACGTCACTACCACTGAGCCATCATCACGTTTTGAATCCCAAACTTTTCCATGATGCAGATGCTTCGTAAACGAGCTGGACCTATCGGGCATGGCGGTGGACGTGGCGCTCCGCCGCTACCAGGCGCACTTCAGGCTGCCGGGAGAGGCCCAGAAGATAGAGCGGCTGGTCGAGGCCTTCGCGAGGAGATACTGCGTGTGCAACACTGACTTCGTGCAGAGATTGCGCACGCAAGACACGGTCAGTGTCATTTAGACTTTATTAGCATTGGTTAAGGTTCGTTTTAAATGTAATAGAGTAGTACTTAGAACTACTGATTTGTATCTTTAATTATAAAAAGCTTTTTCTAAGTGTCTAGTATGGACAAAATACTAGACACTTGAAAATCCGTTCGATGGTTTCGAAGATTAGCGTGATCAAACAGACAGACAAAAAAATGGTCTCATTGCATTCTGCTACTCTTCTTACGTCACCACCAAAAAGAACAATATACAGACACTTCAGTTCCACAGATTTAGGGTATGTTCCGATATACACTGCGAGCACTGTAAGGTGTGACGTCAATTTAGTATACTGAGAAGCCGTTCCTTTATAGTTAGCTATACTGGGTACTGCTTAAAACGGAACGCAGTCCAGTATACTGTCTGTCATCCATGTACCTACTGTCATTCTGGACGCTGTTGATCACGTGACCAAAGCACTGAGAGCACCTTACCTAAAAAACGCCAGTGCTCACAGTACAAAAATGGCGGCGTTTATGACGTCATTATGTTTCCCTAGGATACTGTCCATAACGGAATGAATTTCTCCCCAATAGGAGCACTGAACAGTGCTCCCAGTGTATATCAGAACATACCCTGATTATACGTATATATGTATCGCTTTCAGATATTCGTCCTAGCGTTCGCAATAATAATGCTGAACACGGACCTCCACACTCCGAACCTGAAGCCCGAGGCGCGCATGTGCCTCGACGACTTCGTGCGGAACCTGCGCGGCATCGACGACTGCGGGGACATCGACCGGGACATGCTCGCTGGCATCTACGACCGGGTCAAAGCGAGCGAGTTCAGGCCGGGGAGCGACCATGTTACACAGGTAATAGAGGTGCTTTTTGCTTGGCAATGTTCATTCAAGTGCTAAGGGTGAATTGATGCTAGAAAGCGACCGTGTTGCTTTGGTATTAAAGCTGATTTTCCTGCCATTATTTAAGGTTTTTCTGACGAATATTCTCAACGGCTTTAACTACTACAAAAGCTAAAACCCAATATTCGACTGATGACTCAATGAGTGATTCTAAAATTAAATGAATATTATACAGGTGATGAAAGTCCAAGCGACGATAGTGGGCAAGAAGCCTCACCTGGCGCTGCCGCATCGTCGGCTGGTCTGCTATTGTCGACTGTACGAGATACCCGATATACACAAGAAGGAACGACCTGGCGTTCATCAGAGAGAGGTAAATATAATTTTTTGTAGATAAACAATACAATACGTATGAAGTAATTAAATCCCTTTGCAAGATTAAAAATTAACTAATTGGTATAGAAATTTGACTAAACACTTTTAAACTGAAACATATGGAATTTTTTTGTAACTGTTTTAGTGCTACTAAATTATTTATTATATGTAACGTATATACATATAACTTCAGGCCCATTAACCAGAAATGGGAAATATGAGATTTTTGTATGGAATTAAGACTGTAATTTTTGCGTTAGATAGGCAGTTTATTGATGAACATGGGCTACTTTTTATGTTGAAAACGCAGGTGAAACCGCGGGGGACAGCTAGTTTAAAAATAAAAATAATAAGTAAAGCCAGATTACTCTTTCTAAGTCCCCACCGTCCATTTCCAGGTATTCCTATTCAACGACCTCCTTGTGATAACGAAGATCTTCAGCAAGAAGAAGTCCTCAGTCACGTACACGTTTCGACAATCGTTCCCGCTGTGTGGCATGCTCGTTAACTTGTTCTCCGTGCCGCGTGAGTATGAATTTAGACTTATATGTTTAAATTCCTTTCTAAGGTTATTTTACTCAATCATCTAGGGTCGGTAAAGAGTAATTTTATTACCATCGATTTCAATTTCTTATACCTTATAATCTTACTTAAGTATTTCTACTGATTGATGTCAATTCAAAAGCAGAATGTAGTATTTATATTAAATTCAACAGTTAACAACTATGCTTCTGTTTTCGTATTTTTTTGCCGATATATTTATTTTTATACTTTTGAACAAATTAGTTCATAGCAAAACAGTAAAAGCCAATCTACCGGTGTGTTCCGACAGTCGCACTTGAGAACCGGTCGCTTTCTAACCCTTATAAAGGTCGGCAACACATTGCCAATCTCCCTGGTATTGCGCACATCAGGACAGCCTTTCTTTTTAAAAATAAAAAGTAGTAATAATGATCCGTGTTGTGTGTGCACTGCAGACTACCCGTTCGGCATCCGCCTGTCCCGGCGCGTGGACGGGCGGCGGCTGGCGACGTTCAACGCGCGCAACGAGCACGACCGCTGCAAGTTCGCCGAGGACCTGCGCGAGAGCATCGCCGAGATGGACGACATGGAGGCCATGAGGATCGAGTCTGAACTCAACAGGGGCAAGGGCAGGGGCGGCGTCAACACTGCTAGGAATGGTCAGTGCACACTATGCGGGCTTATTCAACCACAGTACAATGTTCTCAGTACCAATCATCGATAGAATCAATCTCCATGAGTTTTATGCCATATTCATTGTTTTTTTTCTTTTGGATTGATACTTATAATTTTTTCCATTCTATTAATTTGTACCATACCTATGTGGACTAGCTGTATACACTATGGAACTGTGGCTTGTTATTTTTATTTGATTGAATTCGGTTATGTTATGTAGGTATGATATACTATAATTATTGTGGTAATAAATAAAATAAAAGTCATCTTCGTAATTGTAAGGTATTTTTGTAATTAAATATATGATTTAGCATTTTCACCTAAAAATCTTTTTAGGATGTATCGGTTGTCTGGTATTACTTCTTCTTTCTATAATACGTTGAAAGCCGTGATTTCGAATCCTAATCTTCGGAAAATATCATAATGAAACCGTAACACGTTAGCAAAGTATTTATAAAAGGGTAACTGCTAACCCTCAAGTTGAAAGTAAGAAGCCGACATAGGGTAGACAGATGATGTTGATTCCATAAGATGTCCCCTATATTTACATTATGAGTGTAAATTTAAAAAAATATATATAATAAATATTATTTGTTCCACAGTGATGGAAAATCGAGACAGCGGGGTAGCTGATGTAGAAATTGATCACCAACAATGTATGGAACATGTTCACATGCATGGGTAAGTAGAGTTATATATATTTTTTATGTCAGAATCTTGACTAGCTGGTAGGCGGTCTACCCGATGGTAAGTGGTTACCGTCGCCTGTGGACAATAGCATACCAAAGGATTGTCAATGTTTTTTTTAAATAAAGATATAATATAAAAAAAACAACGCTTAATTACAGGGGTTTTTTTTACAAAAACAGCATTATGTCATTTTATTTATTTTAAAGTCATTTGGTGGTTGGAAAAATGACACAGTAACACAGTATAGTTAATACAGTAGCGTTGTTCTGCAGCATCTCTGTAGAGAGGTTAGGTAATGTTGTGTCGTGTCGTTGTACTCGTATACAATGTGCTAATGTGCGTGTATGGCATGCCCACAGCGTGGTGGTCCCCCCGCCGCCGTCGGCCCCGGCCCCCGCGGCCCCCGCGGCCCCCTCGCGGCCGCACGCGCACCACCCGCCGCCCACCAGCATCATCAAGCGGAACGTGCTCAGCAACTCGCTCGTCGACATCAACGACCCGGGTATGTATCACTTTCAATCAATTAAGACACTCTCTGTTCCTTTTTGGGTATGCAAAAAATCACATCTATTTGTTACTCCCTTCCCTTGCTCCGTGAATGTATCTTTTGAATTCCTCGACCCGAGGAGCAGTCCTTTTGTAAGACGTGCGATACAGATCTAAACGGTACGGGCCCGTAGGCACGAATTAAAATACATTTAAAAAGTTCCCCATCAGCATCAGGAACAGGGTCTTAGTGATGGTCGAGGCTCCAGAGAAAGGAAAATTATTATAACGGTAAAGTTGAAACATATATCATTTTACAGTGGCTCTGGCAGCGGAGCGACTGCAGCGGCGCGGTTCAGTGGGCTCCCTGGACAGCGGCATGTCGGTATCGTTCCAGCAGGGCAGCCGCAACGCGCTGCAGCAGCTGCACGCAACCTCGCCAAGACACCCGCAGCCGCACCAACACCAACAGATGTCGCACCAACACCAGCACCAGCCTGATCACCGTGACGCTGGTAACAACGATTTTTTTTACACATTTTAATCATGTAAGCTTTTGTTTTTTTTTTAGCAATTTCTGAGTTGGTCCTATCGTAAAAGTTATTCAGCATAAGGAATCCAATATAAGTTACATATAAACATATTTTTATCTATGGTTGTAGAACTACCAAAATAAATTATGATGGAGTTACATCCTAATCCTAACTTCCTGACTTTATCCTAATTATAATATTATAAATGCGAAAGTTAGTTTGTTTGTTTATTTGTTTGTTTGTTACCCTTTCACGCTTAAACCGCTGAACCTAGGCTACTTTTTATCCCGGGAAAACATAAGATCCCTGGGGAACGCGGGTGAAACCGCGGGGCGGAAGCTAGTTTTAATATAAATAATACTCCTTTTATTGCAGGTCGTCTATTCAGCGGCATCACCGGCCTAGGCAGCATATTTCCCGGACGCACGCGAAAGCTGAGTGCGTCTGGAATCCCGGACCCCAAACACGGACAAGTCGGAAAGAGCACCGAAGTATAAGATATATATCACTCCGGCTGCCGGTAACACCCTGTTATTCGCTTCTCGAGAATATTCGGCATTGTTACGTCGAATAATTCGGCTTTGCACGTAAAGCTGATTGGTTGATTTTGAATTTCGAACGTTATGAGCGAATAACGTTCGCATACGAAGGTTTTGGTGTTATATTTTTTCGTCAATGTTTAAAATCAGAGTTAGGTTTTGTGAAGTTGAGTTGTGTAATATTATAAACGATCAACAGTAAACTATAAAAGATACAAACCAACTTCACAGCTTAAATCATAGAAATATGTTCATTATTGGATTGTATTCGGGTTTTCTTAGTGCCATCTTATTTTTTTTTAACGGTCTACATGATATGGAACGGGTAATTAACTGCTGACATTACATTTACATCATTCGTAAATGTCACTTTGACGTTTGACACTGTCACTATGACAGTTGTTATATAGTGAAAAAAAAATGTACTTCACATCGAAAGCTAACTCAGGAGTAAATTATTATTCTTTATCTACAATGTGTCGCTTATGAAATTGACATAATCATTGTAACTTACAAAGATCTTCAAAATTGATTACTTTTCACCGTGGATTAAATTTTGAATGAACGAGTTAACGTAGCTGTGGTATGAAAAAAACGGTTTATTGTAATCAGGGTATAAAGGTTTATAATATTTAAATAGATATTGAAATGGGTGTGCGGTTACTTCCAATTAATAAAGTGCCAATTTTTTAAGGTACTCGACATTTACACTTACACTCTTATAACATTTTTTTACAAACAGGTTATTATAAAAATACATTATTAATATTTTTCGTAAAAAAAAAAGTTTTTTTTTAATATGGTATTTTTTTTACAATACGAATTTCATTTTAGTTATGTGCTGACAGAGTTTCGATAAATCTTTGTATTGCTATAATACAACTTTTATTCGATACACAAATATATTTTCGCGGCAACCCTGCGTAATCTATTATACGTACTTAAAACAATTTCCATAGACAACTATGAATGTAAAATTTATGATCGTTTGTGGTTTAGTAGTCAATGAATCGAATGCACTAGGGTCCACGTATTTGGATGTATTGATAGGTATCAGAATTTTATTCTTAGAGAGTCATAAGATTTTTGGAACGTAAAAATGAAACGTAAACGAGTAAGAAAAGTGATTTTTGGTGTAATATGACATCTAGATAGATGTCAAAGACAATGGACTTAATACATGAGGGAGAATATATAAAGGCATGTAACGTACTTCAAAACTGTTCAATATATTCAATTATTCATAATTTTCATTGCATGTTACCATTCAAAAAATATTTAGATTACTTTATTGTTGATTAAAAAAGATTTTTATCGTAGTAAATTCATATTTTCTTTAGAATAATTGTACATACGTTCGGATTAGAGAATGCAATAGAGAAAAAGAAATATCACAATAGATTTATTTGAGCACAAAACGAGCAATAGATTAATTACATTCAGAACTATATTTAAATAAAAATTACGAATTTAATCACTATTGTTGATGAATTTTATTAGCATTTATAGGCAATTTGAGAAAAAAAATATATAAACTAGTATCCCTGTATCCTGCGTGAGATGTTTTCGAGAGAATTTAATATTATATCGCCCGATGTTGTGACGCCTAGCCGTCGAGTTTTGGTGCATTTCGAGAGTCCATTATTAAAATCTATTAAAAAAAAAAGTTTAATTTTAAGGTTAATAAAAATTCTTCCACAATATGTAGGACTACCTTTTATTCGACTATAAGAATATTTACCGAAAGGCTGCTTCTGATTTATTTTATTATATACCTTAATGTTACCGATTTGACTTTTCCAATGGACTTACCATAACGTATACCTATATTTATATGTAATATGTAAGTATGTAACTGTAATTCGTGAATTACTACGGCCGGTTCTAAAATATGCGCACACGCAGGTTGGTTAAGTGCAAAATATATTCGATGTAGACGAGCGTTGAGAACATAGCTTTTTCTACATTTTGACAGTTATACTTTTTTGTCAGTTAGTAGTTAATAATGCAATCTAAAATATACTTGAAAATTTTAAAGTTATTCATTCTCTGTTTTATGTATGCTTTTTTTTATATTTCTTACTCAAAAGCATAAACACAGAGAAAAGGGCTAGCAATGACCGTTACTCCCGCGACATTTTAATATAATTATCTACTACTACCGGAGCACGACCCTATCCGCACACGTCTTGTGTGTGTGAACGGTGGAAATCGAGTGACTGGGCGTTTGTTTGTAGCTTCACTACGTAGTAATGGTTAGTGTTCTTTGTTTTAGTGAAACAAAATAAAAACGCTGCGTTATCATCGCTCGTCTATACAAGTTCATGAAATTCTACATAGAATCGGCCACAAACCTAAGAAATGTTGACTAATCTAATAGTAGCTACTGTTGACTTTGTACCGGTTACGTAGGCTTGTTGTTTCTACTAAATTTGATACGTGGGTAGATAGAGAAAATAATAAACGATTTGTTGTCGAGGGAGTTGTGGGAAATGTTATAAACTCATTTGAGTTGAGTTTAAAAAAAAAAAGTTAAAACTAACTCTGATATCAATTTCGAAATATATTTTATTACTTATTTGATTTGTTATAATTTGGGAATAACCATAGATTTCTTAAGCCAAGCGCACACTATAGGCGGGCCGCAGCTAGTCGCATCGCTACGGCCATAGGTAGAAGAAGGTTAGAAGTAGGACTATCCCTCTCTTTCGTATAGGTCGTTGCGATACGGTCCGCCATGTGTGCTTAGCTTATAATGTTCTCACTTCCTAATGCTCTTCACGAAGCATACAAAAATCTGTCCATATTAAATTATATAAAATTTGAATCTCCACTTTTCGTATATGATAAGTATGTTTTATAATTTGTATTATCTTGTAATTAAAAGAATGTGCCGTTGGTCATACTGAATTAATTACTTTTATTAACTTTTTTGATGACGAAAATCATTGAACTAAATTATGAAAATTGAATAAAATTTTCTTAGTAAGTGTAATTGATTCTACACAAACGTTTTGTTGTTGCAAATTGCATGTCTATTCCTTATTCTAAATTTAAAAATGTAATGCATGACAAGAAAGGAATTGATTAAACGTTTCTTCGTTGGATTTCGAACCTTACGTGTATTGTAATTATGACGTCTAAATTAATTCCGATTTATTAACCTAAACGTTTCTAATGAGAGACTCGAATGTAATTTTGTAAGCGTATTTCAAGCGTAATGCGTTTTTATTATTTTAGAGATAGAAATGATTTTGCGATAGTTATGGTGTGTTTCAATTATGGTGGAATTATTATACAGGTTGAGTTTCATGTTTTCATTCCAATGTTTCATAATCTTTAGAAAAATATTTCTTTATTTTTCTTTTAGGTTCGTTTATAGTGCTTTTTAACATATTTTAGAGCATGCACTTTACCATACCATACCAACCGTAATTAAAACACAGCACTATGTCTGTGTGAATTGAATAGCTTTTTGTAAATTTCGCTTGAAGCCAAAGATGTAATATTTTTGTTTGTGTTCAGAACTATACGCAAAACTGTATCTTAAACAAATTTTGTTTTTATGTTATAAACATTTGACATATTTGGAAGTCATTTCGTGTCTCTATCACAAACGGGACACGTTATTAGTGATTCATTGTAATTTTTTAGATTAATAATTAAATTTAAGTTAAAAAAGGGTTTTTTCTGTAACATACTAACTTATTATACTTTAACTATGTATGTATATCGAAGAGTACATTCTAATATATTATGGTTTAGTTATAAAATTGTTACATATTTTAGCATTAAGCAATAAACGCGCGAGCGTCACCTTATTATGTACTATACGATAATGTTGTTGAGAGTTGCTACAACTAAGTCACTTACAATAGTTTTATTTAAAAAATAAATAAAAAAAAACAATGAAAATGTATTTATTTATTAAATATGAATTAACATTCATGAGTATTTTTTGTTGTTTTATTTACAACCTGTATATAGGTGCAAAGTATTTTGACACATAAATTTTATCCATCCAATAATATGCTTTATCTATCAAGACATAATGCTTAATTTAGCGCAAACTGGTAAATCTTGTAGGTACATAATAACGATTATTTGGTTATACTCTACCATGAAGTATTTTTTAAATCGCTATCTTAGCTCAAAATTAATTAACAAAGTCGTCCAAAGGATACAGAATAAAACAGAATACAATTTCAACTATCAATATAAGTTTCCCAAGCCACAATGGTAATGTTAGCGATACATCACATGTTTGGCTTCACTAGCCATCAGCTTAGGGTAAGCCGTGCTTACTTGCTCACTTATAACTACTATGTATAGATACGTTGATTTTTCTATATGTGTGCTGTAATAGGACGTCATGAGTTTTCTAGGCAGGTGGACTTGGAAAGATGTGGAGAGGATTTTTTAATATTTTTTTTTACCTTGAATCCTTCTGATGGTTGATTAGCACATTTACTAACTGCTCTATTCTAATTTATTTAATTAACAAATTACGAAGTGCAAACAAAAACCTAGTGGTTAGAGCAACTTAGTTCAATTAACTCACTTCTAATTTCAATACATAAAACACGTGCTGGATGTAAGAAGATCAGGCAAGATCAGTATTGAAAACTGCTCTCGAAATAGAAATACTGTTTTTTAAATTAATTTATTGCTATGAATTTAATAAGGGACGATCACTTCACATCGGAAATAAAAGTGTCTTTCTAGGAATTTATTGAAAAAATCTAACATCGATGTGTCTATCTTTATTTATTTCATTTAAATTATCATATAAAAGATTTATAAATTGTTTTGTTTATATAACAATTTACTTAAAAAATATGGAAAGTAGTGACGGCTCTACTCATTTCTCTATCCGCCATTGGTCAGTCGATCGTCGGGTATTCACTTCAGTTCAAGTGACCACGTGACAATAGGTACAGCCTTCAGGCTTTACATCTATTTTTTCAAATAAAAATAGAACAGAAAAAGAAAATATAATAAGTGTTGTAAACAAATCTTTCACTCGCAGGTAAGTGGATATTATTTTTAAATTAAAGTTTTCATTATTTTTTTTACAACTCAGTGTCTCTGGAAAGTCAGAAGATCACCATTCTATATCTTTCTTTCTACTTATTATGTACGATAAACTTTAATAATGTTACATGCAAATTTCAAAGCTTAATAGCTCCGCTGCTTATTAAGATATTCATAAGTTTTTAGCCGTAACATTTGATTAACTATAGACTGGCATTGTTAGTTTTCTTAAAATATTTATAGATATTCCATGACTAAGACCATACCATAAAATAATAAAAATGCCTATTACGTGTTTGTGTGTCAGGGGAATTTATAGTTTTTTTTTATATGATGTTGTCTTTTTGCGAATCCAAAATAAGTGTATTTTCTATTCTATACCCAAATTATTTCTTAATTAATACCTTAATTTAAATATGAATGAATTAAATGATAATTTAACATCAATCTATTTATTAATAACTAACAAATATTAGGACAATAAAATGTAGATAAAATTAGCGAAGACAGACTCAATTTTTTAAGCAGTATGAAAGTGTTCTGATAGATGCACTTAAGAATCAGTTCTCCTGGCTACCACCCTCGGCCATATATCATCACTACTTGGTGAGACTGGTCAAACTCATGCCTGATCAAAAGAAAAATGCTATATCTAGGTATAGAAAAGATTTTGGCAGGTGGAACTGAACTCCTACTAAAAGGTCACTGCACAAGGAAGATAGTTTACGTAGGTAAGATATTAATTAATAATTCATAAAGCAGGTGTAACAAGGCGGTGGGAGACTGAAGGAAGTAGGCATCTTTGAAAACTATGGGCATTGATAATTTGAGAGTGTAATTATTAGTTTTTAAGAATACGGGTCTCTGTTTGACCACAATCTCACCACGGTTAATTGATGTATTAGATTCGTACTTAATTCCGATAAGTTTAATGATTCGATAGGAAATAAGAAAAATATGCGCATAATATTATGATAATAAAACATAGAACCAACATTGAAGCATTTTTCCATGGAATCGTCAATTAACGCCATTTTAATTGAAGCTTTCTCCTATCAAAGTCTAAGCAAGGTAGAGCTCGAGATATTTCCTTCCTGCGTACGCGCGAAATAAATACGTACTATCTATTTAATTAAAGGTGAATTCCTCTTAATTGTTGTTTAATAATTGCATTAAGAATTGAACCTGCGAACCGCAGATTTGTAGCCTCAAAAGATAGTATCTACACTCAAACCTGATGACACGGTTTGGGTAGGCACCAACAGGTAGGTACTATGAGGCATGACTAAATAAAATACTTATACCGACCGTATTAAACAACAATAGAAACCTCAAGTCTTCACACAGAGACTCCTCTCTCTCTCAATAGTGCTAAGTATTAGAAAATAAGCCTAATGTCAGTGTGACATGTTCCAAATTCAGTTTAAATCTCTACTCAAAACATGGCTAAGGGTTGATTGACGTTCTGTAACAAACCACAGACAAAATTTTAAATACGGACTAAGTAATCCATCTATTAATCCAAAAAACGTAAGGTTTATTTTTGCACCAATTTGCAACATGGCCATAAACAAGATTTGCATAAAACATTCACGACAAAAACAATAAATAAAAAGTACAACCCAAATTAAATAAGCACTCAACAAATAAATAATTAATTCACTTTTCCAAACTCGAAACATAAAATGGCATTAAATCAAATGGCAACATTTGCGAACGCACTTCCCGCCATTTTTCACATCAGCGTAAATGTCAAACTGTCAAAAAGTTTGGCGCGAAAACACCGCATCGAGTACCCTCGAACGCGCCAACAAAACTGTCCCGATGCACAGGTAAATGGAAAAAAAACGACACAAATTATACTTACTCATTTAGTGGTAATTTAATAAACTTAACTAAATTATAGGCATTTAATTCAATTTAGTTCTGCCGACAACGATGGTCGTGAGTAACGAGCGGTCAATGAACCTCGCGCGGATATTGTTACATAGTAAGTAATAGGAAATTATGAAGGGAATATGGTTTTCATTTTGTTTTTTTAAATTCTCTATAAGTGAGCTTGTTTTTTAAGAAAAAATTTAGTCTACGAAGTTTATAAACGTAATTAACTGCAACAAAAATTCTACTTATAATTGATTTATTATGGCGAGTGGAAGACGCAATTTAGCTAATTGTGATTTTACTTACTACGTCTCCGCTCGGCCAACAAATCTTCTGTTTCACTGATGATTAAGATGAATTCTTACTCTTATAAAGTCGATTTTGTATGGCATGATATTCTTTTATATTCCGATCTCCTACTAAAGCCTTCTATCCACCACACTCTCTCATATCCTCATTTATGATTGATGACGTAATTGTCTTCTCTCTTTCTTTTATTAACAACTAGCTTCCGCCCCGCGGTCTTGATAGCCTATGTGCTATTCCAGACTATAAGTCTATCTCAGTGCCAAATTTCATACAGATCCGTTCCGGCTATACGGAACGAATTCTGGCGTGATTGAGTAACAAACATCCATCCATCCTAACTTAAACATTTATAATATTAATAGGGTAATAGGATAGTAGGATATTAAGTAGGATACTTTTAATAAATTCTATTACAATGAATTTTATAATAAAATGCTTTATATTCTTGATAAGTCAACAATGGAAGAATCATTGGATGGTCGAGAAAGCAACACAGTAGCAGCAGGCTTCGATTCCGCAACCATTTTGAATGATGACGTATCACCCACCACTAGCTTCTGTTACAATATACCCAACCTTTTTAATGGGTAAGTTAATTCTTAATCAAGGTTCCGAGAGTACAGTTTGCTTATGTCCATAATAATGTCGGGCAATTCTTAGTTCATGAGTTCTACAATAAAGGCTGGCCTAGGTGTTTAATGTTTCCTTCTACATGTTTATTTTCCATTTGTACTTGCCAAAGCTCACTTTCAAACCCAATTTTGACTTCATCAGCAATGTTGCCTTCTAGTAAATGCAGTTTTTATTTCAGTCTTGGTCCAGGATCAGTTCTATGCGAACGTACAGAAACGGAACCAGCTGAAACTTACGCAAATAATTCTGAATCAATTGAAGAAGCTGTTGAACAGCAGCAGTTTGAAGAAGATGAACAATATTCTCCGAAAGCAAGTAAATTCAGTTTATTAAACGTGTCTCTAACTACAATTTTATTGTACCTAAATGATACATGAATAAAATAAAAAAATGATTTTAGGTTCCAAGAGTGAAGTACCGAAACGGAAACAACGGAGGTACAGGTAAATATAATAAATTATTAGCTATTCAATATTGATAATAAATAAAATTAAATAGTTCGTTTATTTCTGTAATAAACAATTAAAATAGTTATAGCCCAAAGGGACCACCTTGCAGGACACCAAACTACATTTTGATACACACGCAAAGAAAGTGTTAACAATATTTTTTATGCGTGTGTACGATAAATAAATATTTTCCTTTATTTCTTTCTACCTTAGATTGGAATACACATTGAGAGGTTATTATAATTGCAATTACCAACAAAGTATTCTTTTAAATCAAATCAAACATAATAATATTTTATTCAAATAGATTTTCGCAGGCATTTATGAGAAAAGCCGGTAATAAACATTAGGGTATTTTACTCTATATGAGAAAATATCAAAAAATGTACAATTTAGATAGCTTAGGCAATAAGCAGCCGAAAAATGTTAGTTTTAGTTCATAAAATAACTTAATTAATTTTAAAATTAATTTCAAAGTTTTCAGTTTTTTTTATCTGTTTCTATACAAGCGAAACAGTAGCCACCATTATAATGATGTCATACAGTGCTGTATATAAACTAAAAAGTGTCAATATTATTATTTTTACAATAGTTTTCATGCATTTAGGAACAGCACACCAATAAAAAGGATAATTTATAATTTATAAAATTGAGTCCAATTGAGACCTATATCAGCGCATTTATTTACTTATAAGAGACCAAATAACGTCATGACCGTAGAGTAACATGGCGTCCAGTGTTTTCATCAAACTACGCGTGAAAATTGAAAATGTAAAATTTAAATGCATTTTTATGGCACTTATCGATTTAATAAATTTTTTGTTTTTTTTTGGTGGCTTATTAGCAACTTAGGAACGTATTGAAACTTTTCAAAAATGGGTGTAATACCCTATTGCTCGTTTCAAAACAAAATTAGAATCATTCTTTACCATATAAACTTGAATAATTCCAGGACAACATTCTCAAATGTCCAACTGGAGCAGCTAGAAGCTGCCTTTCATAAGACGCATTACCCTGACGTCTTCTTCAGAGAGGAACTTGCGATGAGAATAGATCTTACTGAGGCCAGGGTTCAGGTAAGAATATCATTATTTTTAATAACTCATTGTAAAAGACAATATTATAAGTCGGTATGCTGAAGTAGAAATATATTGATTAAGTAGTTCAAAGAACGAATGCCTGTTGACACTTAAATGGCCTGATGACTTAGGGTGAACTTACTTCCAAGGTATGTACTCACTTTCACTTGACAGCTGCAGTAAATTTACTTTCTGGGCAATACTGCATCCTTGGATATCACTGTAAATAGTTATCAAAAAGTATGCTTAAATTAAGTTAAGAACTATAGGTATAAAATCTTTATAAAATGTAAATTACGATTATTATAAACAAAATAAAGACCGGTCCTTTTGGAGATCTTTGGCCTATCCAGCAGTGGACGTCTTGCGGCTGAGATGATGATATCACAAAATGTTACAGGTATGGTTTCAAAATCGTCGTGCAAAATGGCGCAAACAACAGAAGGCTGGCTGTGAACCTTATCCTCCTAGAGGCAGGTCACCTGATACAAGATCCCCTTCAACTCTTGCTCTGGAGATGAGAGACTTTATCACTATACCTGGTAAGTGAACATTATCTGATCATTCTAGTACTTTTGAAAACTTGTGTAATCTAAATCCAATTTTTTCCATAGCATAGTATGCTTTTTGATGATTATAAAAAATTAAAAACCGGCCAAGTGCGAGTCGGACTCGCGCACCGAGGGTTCCGTACAAACTTCGTCCATCGTTCGTCCATCACGGGAAATGCACAATTTTATTTATTTACTGTATTTGAGGTTAGTGCCAATTAAGCTAGACCTCTAAATTGTATGAGCGCACAACGTAGTGTACAACAAGTGTACAACTCAGAGGTCTTTATTAATTGGCGTTACTATGTATGTATGGGGACACCCTTTAATTTTCAACTTTTTTTATTTTTTAGAATTTTTCCTTTATTTGTGCTGTAAGACCTTGCTTTTTGCCATTTTTTTTTATATTTGAGTTGATTGAATGAAAGGTAAATTGCGGTTTACGATTTATGACGTATTAAAAAAAAACTACTAATTAGATCTCGTTCAAACCAATTTTCGGTGGAAGTTTGCTTAGTAATGTACATTATATATTTTTTTTAGTTTTATCATTCTCTTATTTTAGAAGTTACATGGGGGGGGACCAACATTTTACCAATTTGGAAGTGTCTCTCGCGCAATCTATTAAGCTTAGAAAAAAATTATATTAATGATATCAATATCATTTTTGAAGACCTATCCATAGATACCCCACACTTATGGGTTTGAAGAAAAAAAATTTTTTGAGTTTCAGTTCTAAGTATGGGGAGCCCCCAATTTTTTTTGTTTTTTTTCTATTTTTGTGTAAAAATCTTGATGCGGTTCACAGAATACATCTACTTACCATGTTTCGACAGTATAGCTCTTATAGTTTCGGAAAAAAAGACACACAGACAGACAGACAGACAGACAGACAGACAGACAGACAGACAGACATACAGACAGACAGACAGACAGACTGACATGACGAATCTATAAGGGTTCCGATTTTTGCCATTTGGCTACGGAACCCTAAAAACTGGGGCCGTTAGAGAAAATATAACAAAGAACCTTAAGACATAACTGCAACTGCATTCAAGTATCGACTTTCGCAATTAAAAATCCAAGCAAGGAATTTGAATGAGAATTTTATTCATATCGTTCCTTTAGGAAAGAGCTACGTCGCGTGCATACATTGGATTATTTGAATAAAATAATTTATTTAGTTAGCGCATATTACTCTTCCTGAAAATTATTCATTTGACGTTAATGTAACTGGTGAATATTTTGATATGGTTTCTTTTGAAACTTAATTTGGATTAGTCAAGTCAAACAACCTGGCCGCTCAAGCAATATTACTAATGCAATTTTTTTTCCGAGTTTTCGGCAGAACCTACTTATTTCAATATATTTTATGTAACATAGTCACTACAAATAGTCACATTATATACAATTTAATTCATTAAAAGATATGGTATAGACGAATCTGCCATAAATTCGGAAAAATGAATTGCATTAGCAATATTGCTCGAACTTTCTTTTTAGCCCCCCTGTACTATGAAACCGACTCTTAAATAAAAAAAATATACTTGATTGAGGTTGATCTTTAGCATGAAAAGTTTGATATTAAGTAGATGCTGAAATAGGCATAAAAAGCAAAGCGATCGCTATTTGTTCAATAAAAAGTTTATGTTAAAAAATAAGAGTGTGTGTACTTATGTACACGCGTTAGAAGTTATACTTCTTTGGCGTATGGAAAAAAAATAACTAAAATGCAGTAGTGATTAACGATAAATATTAAAATTAATCAAAAAGATTTTATTTAAATAAAATAATTGAAATATCAATAAATCAAATTTTAACAAATAGTTAAGATCAAAGATAAAATAAACATTCATCATTTAAGGTTAATATAAACAAGTATAGAAAATTTATATATTTTTTTTATTTATACATAAAATTTGTTAATATACCAGAAATAAAACAAAACGAAAAAAAAAATAAAAAAAAAAATAATGTAATAATTTTTAATTAACGATGTAAATAAATTATACATACCGACAATTAACCTCAAATCTATAAATGCACTCAAAACAGTTTATTCAAATCAGTTTTATCACTAATATTCAATATATATATATATAGATATAATAATAAATAATAAATTATTAGTATCACCGTCGTATATGAAATTGATTTAATAAAAACACCAAAATAATATTTATTTATTCACACTGTTTAATTGTACCCTTACGAAACACGTGTTCTACATATAAAAATACTAGAATATACAACTTGAACATAGTTATCAATTTTCATACCACCTAGAACTAACTTCATGCTGTTAAATTTAAACAGTTTAAACAGTCGGTGTGCGCGCGCATCGTAAAAATTCACTCTCATCATTTTTCTCCATCGCGCCAAAAGAAGTATAACTTCAAAAAACTATTGCGTGTATAAATGTAGTAATATTTTAATTAGATTTGGTATAAGTTATCCATAAGTTACGTCTTGTTAGTAGACTTAGAACAATAGAACGGCATTGCTTAGACAAATAAATATGATCAATCAAATGGAGCCTACTAACTCAATTCTTATGTATTTTCCAGTATCATCAACCCAAATGATAAACTTAACAGAAACAAATCAGAATTACAACAAAACGAAGCAACCACAGCCAGCCATTCATATATCAGCGTTACCAACCAGACACAACCAGCAAATGGACCTTCCATCATTCTCTATACCACTGCAATATAACATGGGCACTTTTAAAAAGATAGGAGAAGATGTCCAACTTGATTTAGAACCACCAATTGAAAGCCAGCAAGCCAATCAGTGGGATGCAAGAATGATACCGAACTTCAATCTGATGAACTTAAAACCTCTTCTTGAAAATAGAGATCGAATTGAAATGGAAGAATTAAAATACGAAGTGAAAAATGAAAACAATAGCGTTACATTCGGTGAAATACAGACAGTACAAGCGACATCTATTGAAGCTGAAGATATTCTTGGAAAAGAAACTGTGAATGAGGGCCAGACAATTTCACCAGATTTTGAAATACAGAGATATCAGTATCATAATGAGAATGAGAAGAGATTTAGGGAGCAAGGTTTTGAAGATGCCATGATGGAAGATAGGGGAGATTTTGTTTGTGATAGTGATTTCCTTTGTAAGAATAATTTTGAGAAAGTAGTTGAGAAGCGGAGTGAATTCGAAGAATGTCATTTGTTAGATACTGATAGTAATGTAGGTATAAGTAATTTTGAAAATAATTTGTAATTCAATAAATTAAAATATGATAAATAAATACCTAGTGATTTTGTAATTTATTCTAGTCAAAACATGTGCAATATTAATTTTATTTTTGTAGAAATAAACAAGCTAGCTTATATATTGTTTATGGTGTTCTGACTCTTTTCTCGTATTACAATTAATTAAATAAAAAAATCTTTTTTAGATGTTCATATATTCGTCTGGTATTTACTTTTAATTACATAACTCGAGCGAGATAAAGCCATGATTATTATTAGTATACTAGCTTCCGCCCCGCGGTTTCACCCGCGTTCCTGAGGGATCTTGTGTTTTGCCGGGATAATAAGTAGCCTATAGCCTTCCTCGATAAATAAGGCTATCCAACACTGAAAGACTTTTTCAAATCGAACCAGTAGTTCCTGAGATTAGCGCGTTCAAACATAGTACTCTTCAGCTTTATACAATTATATATTAAGTATAAGTATAGATTTCTATTCGTATGACAATAAATAAATCACTAACCAAAACTATAACTTGTTTTTACACGATAATAATCGCAGAAAAAAAACGTGCTACAAGCCTATTAGTAGAGCCTTTTCATTAAAAACCTCAAAACGGAAACCACCCTAGATACCAATTTAATACAAACAATATCATTATTTAAACAAGTCATTAGGTCTGCCGCAAATGCCGCAATCATGTGGCAATGTTGCGGCAAATAGATCAAACAATGCTGACAGCTGCTGCTGCAGCTCTGGTTGCAGGTAGTTATTTAACTATTTTCAGTAATACGTTCGGAATTTCTTATTTTAACAGGGTCTATAATAGAGATTAAAGGTCTAAATTATCTGAATTGAAGTATGTACGTGGGTAAAGATGTCGTTGGTGAGTTTTGTTAAATAAAACCTAACAAGAGTAATTAAATAATACCTACGAAAGAGGCGATGGTAACTCTGAGGTAGTGACGTCGAATACCGTGACAAAAGTTGTGTGTTCGGATCTTAGAATGAGTTTTCAAAAGGCAAACATCGTAAGGAAACTATAGGCTGGCTACCAGCCTCAAATTGAAAATTTGTCGCCAAGTACTACCGGTGTGTTCCTGCAGCTGCAATTTAGAGGCAGTTCCTTGGATAATTTGTGTGCTTCCACCTTCAGACACATCTTCACTTACCAGTGTGAGATTTTGGTCAACCACAGGCCTATACTTAGTATAGCTACTGCTACTACTCAGTAAGCTGGAGTCGTAATGGACAGCACAGGTGGCTGCATGTCTCTGAAGCTCAATTTATGACTTATAGAAAATCAGGGATCTATTTGATGTTGATTAAGATGTTTTCACTATATAAACTACTAGCTTTCGCCCCGCGGTTTTTAACCGCGTTCCCCAGGGACCTTATGTTTTTTCCGGGATAAAAAGTAGCCTATGTTCTTTCACATACCATAGACTATCTGCATACCAAAATTCGTCGCGATCGGTTCAGCGGTTTAGGCGTGCAAAGTTAACAAACAAACAAACCAACTCTCTTTCGCTTTTATAATATTAGTTAGGATTAGTTACTAGTTATATTAGTTAAGATTAGGAGTTAAATAGAATTCTAAATTTCATAATCAGTGAAACTTCATTTGTAATATTTTAGCCTGAGTTTATTTTTTATTCTAAATACCCTTCAAATTAAATATTTATTCAAAACCCTTTTCTAAATCTGCAGCGGTCGCACCGGTCATTATAGTTGATGTAAACTTCTGACCGAGGCCAGGACCTTACGACATTTGGACACGAAATTTAAGATTTAATATTATGTCTCAAATTGGTAATGACCGATCGTGTTTGTGTAGCACTTTTAGACAAGTTTTAATTAATAGTGATAAATCATGTTTTTAATCCGTCGCTGTTTTATTTTTGACCCTGGATAGGCATGGAATTGGTTATAATCTAAACATAGTGTAGATTTGACTAGTGACATGGTAATATGGTCGAAGGTGGTACATAAACTTAGAAGGAAACTGACTTTCTATTACAGCTGCCGGAACACACCAGTAGGCGTTTGGCGACAGACCGTAGTAAGTACAAGTAACAAAGTAAATAAATTATATGCAATGGCTTGGCTGCTCTCTTGTCACGTTATTATGTGAATTTTGTTAGTAATGGAACTCAATTCTGCCGACATTGTGTCTCTGTTATCCTATTCTATTAAATGAGCAATATTTGTATGTTCTTTTATGTATACGGGAAAATTCTATTTTCACCAAAGCAGAGCTCAGTCGCCCAGGTACTAGGTATAATTAATTAACACAAGTAGGTAAGTACTTTATAAATTAAGTAAAAACTACAAAACTGATGTTTAGTTCGTTTTATTAAATACTATATAAATATTTTCTGTTGCAATATCTGTTTACATATTTCTGTTTAAGACAAAGAATATATATTTATAGCCATATTAAAAGTAAAAAGGTGTAGATAGGTAATAAGCGCTCAGCAAGAGGCACGTTAAAATGTGGCTAATTAGCCAGACTTGACCTCAGTGTCGCGTTGCCGGCGTCAACGGATGCACGTCTTGTACCGAATTATTTAGTTATTTATGTGTGCGTTAGTGTGCCGTATGTGAAGATCGAATGTAAGTAAGTATGTAGGTAACCTATCTACACCTTTTTACTTATAATATTGTTTGTAACTGTGGTCGTTTACCTTACAATTTGATTCTGCGTGGGATTCTCACCAATGTTATTTCTAACTCCCACACTATATTATATTTATTTTAGTATCGATTATATATAAATTATTCATCACTAACTTTAGAACAACAATGTTAATAGGAACTAAATCTCGGAATATTATGTAAGTATATTTATGGATGGTTACATACTTTACCTATCACGCCACAGGTCGTGGGTTCGATTCGCCTGGACAGACTTGTGTGCTTGAGCATATGTGTTGTCTTGTCTGCGTTTAATCTATACTAATATTATACATCTGAGGAGTTTGTTTCTTTGTTTGAACGGGCTAATCTCAGGAACTACTGGTTCGATTTGAAAAAATATTTCTGTTGGATAGCCCATTTATCGAGGAAGGATATAGGCTTTTATCCCGGAAAAACAAAAGATCCCTCGGGAACGCGGGTGAAACCGCGCGGTAAAGTTATTTTGTATATAAGTATATATTTATAAGTTCAGTTAGGTATCTGGTTTCCATAGTACAAACACTTAATTTGGGATCCTGATCACATAAGTGAGGAATATCCCAGGAGAATTGCCCATCGGCAGCAGCGAGAGTTTTGAGAATATTTTTTAAATAAATATTCACTAGTTAAATAGAAAAAAAAATACACCTAGAACTGTTTTTTTTATATATTTAGAATTTAATTTAATTATAAGGCGATGATAGTTCAGCGGTAGTGATGTCGGATGCCGTGGCACAAGTCATGGGTTCCAATCGTACGTTGAGCTTATTTTCATAAAGCTTATACTGTAAATATAACTAAATATAACGTAAGTACGTAAACACGTCACGTGACTAAGTTTAACTCTATGTTAACACGCATAACCATAATGTTATTGAATTATGAACACTGATTAAATGTCAGTAGAGTACATTTTGTTATGTCAAACGTATGGCTCAGATCTGTAGATTAGAGAGGTTAGTTCGTTGCGGCAGGTAAGTATATGGATGGGTGATCATATTTTTACGCTATTATATTTGGTCAATATTGACCAAATTCTTAGACCCGGTATAAGTATCGTAAATTTTCTATTCCATAAACAAGTAGGCATCATAAGTAGTTCTTAGTATAGGCTATGCTTGGTTTGGAATCAGTTTACTTTTTACTTTTTGTATAGCCTTGTGTTTGACCACAATCTCACTATGGTAGGTGATGATGTGGCCGAAGGTGGTGAGCACACGAAGCCTAGAAGGATCTGGCTCTCAAGTGCAGCTGCCGGAACACACCAATAGTTGTTTGGCGACAGATTTTCAACTTGAGGGTGGTAGCCAGCCAGGCGGGTACTACAAAGTACCCTACCACCGTGCAGTTAGCCGTATTGTGTGATGAATATCCGAGGATATATCAGGATATGCAAAATATAATGATTATATTGATCAATAGCATTCGCCCCGCAGTTTCACCTGCGTTCCCTGCGATCACTCTCCGGTATCTCTATAAAAATATCATGTCTATCTGATTTATTTCAAATGATACGAAAATACAAAAATTACATTTAACAATCACAAAAGCGTATAAATCTGGAACAGCCAGCTGGGATGCTAAAAATGGCGGGAATTTGCGAAGTTTCAAGTCGAAAGCGGTGCAAGCTAAATCCGGAACATCGGTCGTCGCGCTCGGATAGTGTTGTAAAATATCGATACACTTTACTATTACTTACAAATTTATTATAATGTCACAAACAGGTTAATAATATCGATCAGATTTTCACCAGCTATATTAAAAAACTGACTTCACCCACGTTCCCGAATTATCGTGTTTTCGTTCCGTTCAGCTATTATAAGATGGATAACAAACATAAATTCTTTCGCATCTCTCAATAGTATAAAACATAGTCACTATCTGCCTCCGTCTGTTTCTCCACTTCTTCTAAATCACGCAACAGATTTTAATATAGTTTTCACTAATAAACGAAGAGAAAAAAAGAAACAAAAAAGCAAGAAAACGAAAAAAGAGAAATAAACGAAAAAGGTGTTTATAATATTACTAAGATTTTTAACAATGTTTGCCGCGCTTATTAAGTAAGTATATTATAACCATTATGAATGAATTAGTAGATTCCGCCCCGCGGTTTCACCCGCGTTCCCGAGGGATCTTATTTTTTCCCGGGATAAAAAGTAGCCTATAGTCTTCCCCGATAAATGGAATATCTAACACTGAAAGAATTTTCAAATCGAACCGGTAGTTCCTGAGATTAGCGCGTAATGTTTGTTCTTATCTATATTAATATTATAAAACAATCTCTTCAGCTTTATAATATTAGTATAGACAAGTATAGATTATTTATTTCAAAACATGATAAAAAAGAAAAGAAATCCTATATCGATATAACTTTATTGACATTTACCAACCCTATTTTTGCGTTAAGATGATGTAGACAAATGTATGTGTGGTAACAGTACCACCAACTTCCAGTTATGGACACACATAGCATCATACTATGAGTGCATCGTGTTGAACATATATTATGAGTCTTGTATGTTTGTCTGTTGCCATTTGTGAGCTGTAAGCTGTGGTTTTATTGTGTCTGTACCCATTATTTAGATTTATTTAGGTTAAGGCGACGTAAGCTCAGGTAGTAACGTCGAATGCCGCTCCAACTGATGTCGGCAGTTGCGCTTGAGAGCCAGTTCCTTCTAGGTGGTAAGCACACGAAGCGTACCTTCAGCCACATCATCACTTACCACAGCGAGTTTGTAGTCCAAACACGGGTCCAAACTCACCAAAAAAAATATGTGTATTGTATGTTTACCAATATATTTAGTTATTTAAACGGATAACTTAAAAATTCTGCAGTTGATTTTTTGAATTAAAATTTAAAAAAGGTTATATTCTAGATTTATTTATGGTACAGTAGCATTTTACTATACCATAGCATAACATTGGATTTTATGTGTTTTTCTTTTTATCATCTTTGGCCTCATCACCATTTACAATAGTGACATTGTGTTCAAACAAACTTTTGAACTAATAAAAAAAAAAAATTAAACCGACTTCAATGCGGGATGTAGCGGAACTGTAATCTGATTTGTGTAATTAATTTCCATCCTCCTTTTTTGAAGTCGGTTAAAAAAGGAGACACTTTTATAATTATGTTTTTTTTTTTGATTAAGACCGCATTTATAATTGAGTTTTGATGTAACTAGAAACTAAAACGACTGTCCAACAGGATCAGTTGGACAGAGGATTTACTAGTTTTAAACAAACAATGACCGAGTCAAAGGTTGTGTTGTAAGAGCTCACTCAATAGAACATTGAATATTTTATTTTATATTAGTTGAGGTGTTATCGTATTGAGGTCAGCCCGTCTGGGTCGTAGGGTTAAAATAAAATGCACAATGCAATGTCGATATCAACTTAATTGCTTTACGAATAAAGTTGCAAGTGCTTTGTTCTAACGGTGTCCAATCAAAATATTTTTCTGATTTCTCACTTGAGCACTTTACGATTTGTTGTGAGATGTAAATAAGAACTGATTATTTAGCGTTTTTAATATTTTTATGTTTGTTTTATTGTAGTTATTTTAAAAAACATGGTAATTATTGATAAATTATGTCATTAATGTGCCATTTATTGATAACAAAATAGTAAATAAACTATCATGTCACCATTACTCAATAAATTTTTTTTGCTTGATCTTAAAAACTTTGCATCGTCGCATAAATTCATAATGATAACAAAGTATATTTGGCAATTTCATAATTATTAATAGTACCAAAGCATCTCTAGTTTAACATAGTAAGTAACTTTGTTAGTTGAGAAGGTAGAAGGGTACTTACTTGCCTCTCAACCCTACTTAACTAATGCATACATTTCTCCCTAGAGATTATGAGACGCTGTGGTATCGATTTAGCTCTGTTACCAAATGCATCTTGAGAGTGCAAAACTGCACTTATATTACTTATTTGTCAAAAATCTAAGTTGATATTAATAACGTCTATCGGTATTTTTCGATTTCTTAGGTAATTTCCAAACATTGAAAATCAATTTTTATTAAAGGGTAATAAAGTAAAGTTTTGAATAAAAGCGCACGTAAGCTCTGTACCAGATAATGTGAACTGGAAAGCAAATAATATTTTCCAAGTGTATGCAATTCAAAGTCAAAATAAACTCTATTTGTACTCGAATAGAGATGAAATTAAAGTAGATATTCGTAACAATTATAGCGTAATCGAATTCGCATTTATAACATGTTTTACTCACCTACGTTCCACGAATAAAAAATAAAATAATTCTTGTTACAATGTTAATTGAGTCGAAAATCGATTATGATTAAAATAAATTGTACAACCTATTGACTCGTGGGACGGCGTGCATTCGGTTTTCCGACAAAATCTTACCGTTGGAAAATCTTCCGTTACCACTGCCAAAACTCAACCTTATCATTTGTCATTTTAAGTATAAATTGAAATACCAGTGGTTCACTACTTATGGACTTCTGAAAATGGGATAGTAGCCACGGCCGAGGGCTGAAAGGGGTGCCGAGACGCGTGAAGGAGGGGAGGGTAGGGGCAGCTAAAGCCTTTCCAGGTCTACAACGTTAGTACCGCCGCGTTTGCCATAACGTACGCACGGATGGCGCGATCGGCGTCGCGCGTGCGCTTTTCGATTTTTTTAAAGCGTAAATTCTTTACTCATCTCTATTCCTAACCTACAATTTTTTTATTACTCCCATAAGTTGTACACGTGTGTGCGTGTGTGTCTGTGCCAATTTGTGAATGCAACGTGCTAATGGCATCGTACGAATCAAATAACGTCGGATATATGACCTACTTAAAACCTGGCCGGTTGAGGTATTATTAAAAAAAATGTATAACAATAGGTAATGAATGGAATGCGAGATAAAGATTTTGAAAATAGAAGCGGGTTGAGAAAGCGCGGGAAAGAGTACACGGCTAAGGTTAAAATGGCGGGAACAACTGAGGTATGCGTAAGAGGATGTTTCTCTTATTAAAATTTCAAGTTGAATTTAAAATGAAAATTGTACTGTAATCCTGAAAGCTACTGAACCACGCTGAAGGGAAATTGGGAATTAAAATATTAAATAGCTTGTTATTGTTAAGTTTATCTTGGAGATGAAGAAATGATTTACTTTACCGCCTATAATACAGAGTGTGGTTTTAATATTATGTATACAAGAGTAATATATTTATATATCCTTGTGTATTTTTGTTGGACAACTTTTATAAAGTACCAGCTCTTAAACTAGGAGTTATGTCATATAATTATCATACAGTTTCTCCTAAACTTTGTTGTATTAACAATATAGTGTCACTCTAGTTTAATGTACTCTCTCACTGAGTATTTTATAACAGTGTTTTTGAAGTAAGTTTGTGGCATAAAAACTTGAAATAATATAATATTTAAAGGTGTTAAATACATGACTTTTAATTTAATTTTTATGATGTAAAGTTTCCAATTGTATAATGATGTGGTCGAACGGAATTTCTTTTTTTTTTTTGGAAATGTTGCAAGCTAGCTATCACCTTTCGGTTTTACCCGAGTCAAAGAGAACATTTTTATATTTATTTATAAAATGACCTGACTATCCGTCTCGCTGATATTAATTACTTAGCATCAAAAATAAGAAAAACAATGCCACAGTGTGAAGTAAGAAAAATATTTTTATCGGTTCTTTTTTTTCCTTACGTAACCCTAAAGACGTGTTACGTCATTGGTCCGAGTGTCGATATAAACGCAAAAACATAAATATTACGTTTATTTTTACGTTCGACATTTTACGATTGTAAAATAGTGAGATATATGCGCACTAAATGTCACGCAAAAGGTCTACGAAAGTTTGTAGCAAGTGCTACGGCGTAGATAGTTGTATAATAAAACTGGACATGTGGAAAAAACTATAACTTTTAAAAGTAATACGTACTTATTTTTGAATAAACAAATATCGAACACAACTTAAACTCAAGGCATCTTTATTAAACGAACACCTTATTTATATATACTATACTTTCACCCGCCTCCATAGGGGATGAATTTTGAGAAACCCTTCCTTAGTTAATGTTTACGTTATATAAGGAACCTATGTGCTCAATTTAAAGTTTTCTAACCCAAGCAGTTTAGGCTGTCATAAATTCAACAGAACTTCTGTTTTACTAACTTTTTAAACCTATACAGACTAATTTATTGATATAATTTGATAGTTTCTAAGAAGCGGAAATAGCTCCATTATAAATACAAGAAAAGACCAGATACTCCGTTATGAATACGGAATATTTCAGGGTTAAATGGCAATTCTTAGAAGGAAGTATGAAATCGATAATTTAGGTGGCGTTTTAAGGTTTCGACGATCATCCGGCTCTTGGGTCTGTCTATCTGTCTGTCACAGTATTTTTTCTCCGTATATACTGAACGAAATATGTTGAAATTTGCACATAAGTAGAGTTAGATAATCCAATCATGGACGTATAGAGTAAATAATCGAAATTAAATTTTGAGGGTTAGTTTTGGAGACAATTGAAAAAAAAAAATAAGGGCATCGTGGGACGTATCAAATGAAAGGGCTCATTATAAGAAACATATCTTTTAAATTTCATTATGCATAGTTTAAATCCCTTTATCTCCGAAACTATTGAGCCAAAATATTTTTTTTTTACTTTGTATAGGCTTGTGTTTGACCACAATCTCACTATGGTAAGTAATGATGTAGCCGAACTTGGTAAGCACACAAATCCTAGAAGGAACTGGCTCTCAAGTGCAGCTGCCGGAATACACCAATAGGTGTTTGGCGCCAGATTTTCAACTTGAGGGTGGTAGCCAGCCAGGCGGGTACCACAAAGTACCCTACCACCGTGCTATGGTTTCCTCACGATGTTTTCCTTCACCCAAAAAGCAAAAGCTCAAGCTCATTGTAGGATTCGAACCCACGACCTTCACCGCGGCGTCCGACGTCACTACCACTGAGCTATCATCGCCTTAAACCTTATCTTTTTTGGAAAGCAATAGCTTTTGAGTAAAGCCTACGTGTTTATGAGTTATAAGTATATTTATAAAACCTATTTATATTTTACTTAAATTGTCTAAAACTATAATGCAGATTATGGATTATACCACAAGGTATAGTTAAGCAAGTGATTTTGGACTTTAATATTATATATATAGTCGTTCTCGGTAAACTATTAATAAGTACTTGAGACATTTTACTCCATCGACATGAGCGTCATCATTACAAGGATTTTCACGTCCTGAATCAATCAATCATTTTATATACACATTTTTTACACCATTATTTATATATTCTGGCACGGAACTGTAAATGCTTCTTATTTCCAACTATAATTTATCATTCAATGTAAAACTAGGTACTTATAAATGACAATGTAAATAGTGTACAAACGTAGGGTAGTTATCGATTCAGGGACAATGTAAGGGCAAGTCTTGTATGAATCAATACGAGACAGTCGTTTACCTTTATGTTTGGAAAAGGAAATTTGGCTAATGTAGGTAGCTGAACATCTGGAATGTTCAAATTGAATGTTTATTTTCCATATATTATGCTTTGGATGCTTGCTTAGGAGTTTTATTTTAAATTAGCTTTTCCGAGGGACTTTTTCCCGAGGGATCTTGTCTTCCCGCGATAAAAAATCGAAATTTATCGAAAAAGCCTATAGCCTTCCTCGATAAATGGGCTATCCAACACTGAAAGAATGTTTGAAAGCGAATCAGTAGTTCCTGAGATTAGCGCGTTCAAACAAACAAACTCTTCAGCTTTATAATATTAGTATAAATTGTAAATACATGTTGTAAATATTATAAAATTAAAAATAAAGATCAATACTTATATTGGTGCAAATAGCTTTGCAAGTAACCTATTATTTAAACTAAATATCTTAACAAAATCTATAGGTACACAAGCAATTAAAGGTAAAAATAAACTTCAATCAAACATATTACTCCAATATAAACGTTTCCAATTTTATGAGTTAATAAGTTTACATATTTGTGACGAAAATAAAAATGTAATAGATTTCTAAAATATATTTATCATGGTTGACTTTGACCAATTAAATTATTAGCTGTAATATGTAATAATTAATCTGTTTATATAAATGGAGGTAATAACTAACTGTGATTATCACATAGCTCAAAACGAATGGTCTAGAATTTTGAAATTTTACACACAGGTTTCTTATCTCGTCAAAGTTTTTTTTTTCCTCACACACGGCCATCTGACCCCAAACTAAGCAGAGCTTGTAGTATGGAAGCCAGATAACTGATATACTACATATACTACTTTTCTTTTGTAAATACATACATACATATATAGATAATTACACCCAGACTCAGGACAAACAGACATGTTCATGCACACAAATGTTTGTCCTGAGTGGGAATCGAACCCACGACCTGTGGCGTGATAGATAGGGTATCTTATCAACCACGCCAACCTGCCTATCAATAGTCGATAACAAGATTTTAAAATTAAACTCCAAAGAGGGTCCACGGTTTTGGACAGGAAAGCAAGTCTATTATATAATAGGACAAAAAAATGCATAATTTCCTTTAAGATGTAGGAAGGGTTTTTCAAAATTCATACCCTAAAGCAGGCTTCCCAAACTTATTTGTACTGTGACGCTCTTGAGAATTCGTGATGCTTTACGACACCCCTCACCGTCCCCTTAGGGCCAAAATACCCACCAGTTTTAATACTAGCCTAATAAACGGTTATCAGGAAAACTCTATTTGGACATTTATAATTTTTATTAGAAAATAAGAACAAAACCAATACAAAAGCATAAAAATGGAAAAAGATTATTAATTTTACTGTTAGCTGGCTGCTAATGAGAAGGATGTGCTTGTTTTTCTGAGCTTAGCTTTCATAGCTTCTTTGAACGGGGCTCCAGTTTTGAAATTGCCACTCTCATTTCTTTCTCTACGTTTATTTTTGACCTGTACATGTTCTTTATTACTGCAACTGACACACGACGCCCCTGGGACAATGCTGCGATGCCCGAGGGCGTCGCGACGCACAGTCTGGGAAGCCCTGCCTTAAGGAAAATAGAGAATAGCGGGTGAATACGCGGTAGAAGCAATCAAAATATAAATATTTCCTGGTAATAATTAATTAATTCTCAATTACTTAATAATAAACTGTATATTCCAAAACATAATTCAAATAAGGGATGTGTTAACACATTACTACTTGACGGGCCGGTTGGCGTGGTTGGTAAGATACCCTATCTATCACGCCGCAGGTCGTGGGTTCGATTCCCACTCAGGACAAATATTTGTGTGCATGAACATGTCTGTTTGTCCTGTGTCTGGTTGTAATTATCTATATAAGTATGTATTTACAAAAGAAAAGTAGTATATGTAGTATATCAGTTATCTGGCTTCCATTGTACAAGCTCTGCTTAGTTTGGGGTCAGATGGCCGTGTGTGAGGAATAATGTCCCAGAATATTTTATATAGACGACTTATCATTAAGTTAAGATGATAATAATTAGTATGCCTGGAAAATTTTAGGTGCCTACCGACTTGAAGGTTGTACGAACAGACACCGGTGAGTTCAGTTAGTATACACCATTTCTGGCTTATAAATTATTTCGTTAATAAATAGAAATACTTTATAATACAATTAGGTATTTATTATTTTTGTTAGTTAGAAAATATAAAACTAAATCTAATTTGTAATATGCCGGGTGTGTAAACGGTCGAACGGATTTGGATGAAACTTGGCATATAGATAGATCTCTGGAATAACACATAAAGTACTTTTTATCCCGAAAAAACATATCCCTCAGGAACGCGGGTGAAATCGCGGGGCAGATGCTAATTTAACCAATACGACAAAATAATGTTCTTTGTATTTCCAAAAGAGTTCTCCTTTCACGTTTACCTTTCCCAAATAAAACAGGCAAAAAATAAACAAAACATCATCACAAGTTTTGTTTGAAAATAATTATTTAACGAAAAAAAAGGGAACGAGGACGTATTTATTAGTGAAAATCGTTTCACCCTAAGGGAGGCTTGCGTTAGCGAAAGGGCCGGTGCGTGCCTTGACCGGAAGTCCGCCATATTTTATTTATAGTCAGGTGTACCAACCGCCGAGCGGGAAAATAACCCCCAAGACCTTTTATGATTATCGATTTTGAATACGACCAGTTGCCAGTATGGTAATCCTTCGAGGATAGTGAAATGTAAGTAACAATAGTAATATGACCGCATGCTTTGTTTATTTATTGAGTCATTCGTATTCTATGGTTTCATTGGTGAAAGTACAGAGGTATTTTTGCAAAGAAATATATTAGAGAATGAAGCAGTAGTCGGAGCAGTATAGGAATTTTTAGGTGCTCAGGATGAAGAGCTCTTTAGAAATGGAATTTTAAGCTTAGGAAAAAGATACTCCAAGTGTATACTAAAAGGTGACTAAGTCGAAAAATAAAACAATATTTATTTATTTTATTTTAACATCTTTGTGAAATTTACAGCAAATTTAAAGATAATAAGATATTAGGTATATAGTTTATACATAAACCATTCAAAAATATCTTCAAATAACATGAATAATCCGAGTAATTTAGATCATTATTTGAAAATAGGTTTGCTAGGAAATAAGTTCGTAAGAATGATAATAATAAACGACGTATATTTTACATTATACCATATACTACATAACAAATATAATGAATGAGAATTAAGATAAATAATAGTAAATAGTTAAATATAAAACGGACACAGGGTTGAAAAAAATACCATTCATTCATTTAAAAAAGTATCCTGTACTCATTCTTACTTTTTATTCAACGCCTCTAGTATCTATAAATAAAAAAAAAAAAAAAAATAAACAATTTTCTGGGACATTATTCCTCACACGGCCATCTGACCCCAAACTAAGCAGAGCTTGTACTATGGAAGCCAGATAACTGACATACTACATATACTACTTTTCTTTTGTAAATACATACATAATATAGATAATTACACCCAGACTCTGGACAAACAGACATGTACATGCACACAAATGTCCTGCATGGGAATCGAACCCACGACCTGCGACATCTTACCAACCACGCCAACCGGCCCGTGTAGCATTAGCCTCTACCATTGGTTCGATAAAACTTTATGAATAGAGAAGGTTAAGAAACTTAATAACTTTTTAAAAGCTTATTATTCCGTCAAACGCAGATCTATCTATAAAGTTTTTTATACAACTAATTGAAACGTATATACAACTAGTGAAACTTTCCTCCACAAGTTACTATCCATCCATCAATTATACATGATATAAACCAAACAATTTAACAGCGTAGTCAGACAAAGTAGAACTTTTAGTATCAAGCTGAGTAATTCAAAATAGTTTTAGCTAATTATCTAAGTTTTGTTTGATGTTGAAAAGAAATTATTACTTGACGTTCTCTTTTGATATTTTGTTTATCAGTTAGTGAAGGCTCTTAAATAACTTTCAATTAATAAACGGTATTAAATGATTTCATAATTTTTTTTTTACTTCTTTTGAGATATCTCAACTTAAGTGAAATGGATATATTAATGAAAGCTTTATTAAGATTGGGTTGTCTGTTAAGTTTATTATTTTTTTATTTCTTTTTTACGAAACATAACAAAGGAACAATTGGAAATAAGGATAGTATACCTACATAGAAAGAAATAAATATATCTACATGCATGTGTACAGGATTATTTGTTAATCACTTGCGGGTGCAGTCGCGAAAACAAAAACAAACATACAAAATATCAACCTTGCTCAATCAAAACGTATGATTTTTTTTTTCTTGAATTAAAAGTTAGTCATTTTGAAGAGCACTTAAAACTTCAAAGCACGGCAGGTGCATTAAAATAATTTATTATATAATCTCACTCAAGGTCATGTGAGATGTAGTTGACGGGTCAATGAAAATCGTAATTTTACTAAATTTACATTTCAAATGTGAGATGTATTTTTTTTTAATTAAGTAATTATATTTTTATTAGACCGGTCGGCCTGGTAGTTTCACAGGTTTGATTCCCATTCAGAAAAATTGTGTGTATGATTTGTTGTGGAGTTTGGGTGTAAAATATTATATATGTATATATTTACAAGTGTAATCAGTTATCTGATTCCCATATGATACGCTCAGCTCAGGGATTAAGTGCCAGTGTGTAAAGAATGTCCCACGATATTTATTTATGAATTTATTTGTCTCAGTAGTTTGGTGAGTATCATTCTAATATTTAATCGCTAAGAGATCAAAATTTTTGGTTAATAACAAATTAATAGACCAAAGTAGTAACAATTTAAAAGCCTACCCTGGCAACACTCACGACAAACACTGAGTAAAATATGATACCGATATGAATTAAACATAAATTGGTGATTAAAAGAAAGTCAGGTCGTTATATTTTTTATAAAATTCCTTTCTCATTTTTCCAGCAATGATTTTTCCTTCCTACTTTATACTTTGGTGATTATTTTCATTAAGTTCGAAACAAAATAACGAACTTAACAAGTCACGCCATTATTCACGTGAAAAACTTATTTTGCAGATTGTTGAAAAAAAGGTGACCTAATTCAAGAAAAAACCTTTTGAACATTATACAAATGTAATCAAGATAATAATTAATGCCAAATATTTTACTTAAATGAAACGTGATAGGAAAACTTTTTATTAAAAAAAAATATAACATCACGAATTTTTTTATAAAACAAATGCGATGTAATACCGGATTTTTAGCTCATTTAATAAAATTCTTCTTAAATAGAAGAAGTTTTGAAGAACAAAAGTAATATAGCGTTAAGATTTCCAACAAAAAGTTAAATAGCATATTACGAATTCAATTTTGTTAATGCCCTCTTAAATTTAGGCTGGGTGTACACCGAATGAGGAATGGTTTTGGCATACATCATTATCATATTATTTTTTAACAAACAGTTAACGAGTGACAGAAAAAAATTACTTAGGTACTCTAATATATTCTTTAATGTTTTTGAAACTAAGGTTTTTTAGTAATAAAACAATTTTTTTATAATAATGTTAGTTTTTCTAAACCAAAAATAAGCAGGAAAACATTATTTTTAAATTCCAAAAGACTTAAGCTACTAAATATATTCTTAATAAGTAATAAAACCTTCCCTTCAATATTCAACATGGCTACTAATGGAGGAGATTAAGTAAGTATGTACCGTTACTTACACCTGCGGCATCTTTTGCGCTAGAATTCGAATGAATACGATGATTTTTCGATCAAAAATTGATTTTAATATATAGGGTGTGTGAGGAATGTTTCAGGGTATTTATTTAATCTATGCTAATTATAATATTATAAAGCTAAAGAGTTTGTTAGTTTGGATTTGAATTGTTTTTTTTAGTGTTGGATAGCCCATTTATCTCGGGAAAACATAAGATCCCTCGGGAACGCGGGTGAAACTGCGGGGCGAAAGCTAGTATAGGATAAATAACCTCACGCCTATTATCCATGTAATAATATATAACATTTATTATGTAATTTTTCTCTCAATTATTTTGTATGTAATAATGCTATAATATAATAAAATAAACCATTTGTGCCATATAAAAACGTCACAACAATTATTCCACATTAAAATATTACTCTCCAGCTATTCTGTTCGGCGTTCATTGAGGAATCTTGAATAATTAAATTGACTCCAAATAATGACACTTAATAACAGACATTACAATTGTAAATGGTTATAATTATCATTTTGATGTAACGGTATACTTGTTTGCTGGCTTATTATTATTATAAATTTATTTATTTAATAAGGTAACTAACTTCTATATAAAGCAGCATTCAATAAACCAATAAATAAACTATCAACATTTTTGCATTCTACCTTATTTTAGACAATGAAAATCAACAGTACCTACTTTGATTTGCTGTATTTTAACGTGTCAATTTAATGAAGGTACCTATATTAAACGGATAATATGTCAAATCGATTAGGCATACCTACCCTGGAATAGAACATAATTATGGTTTTTATGAATCTTATTCCACAAAAACATAAGAAAGATAGGTAAAACCTCGGGCCCAAAACTAGCTTTCCGCCCTGTGGTTTCACACCTTTCTTATCCTTTCTAATTATACCCCTATATTATAAGAAGCCATAATCCGTAAAAGAACATTAATTCTTACACACAAAGAGTTGCTTGCTTGCTCCATATTTTATGTATAGGTACTTATCATGAAAAAAATATGTTTTCTCATCCACATTTTTGTACCCCTTTTCATCGCTTGAGATTGAATTTTGAAAAACTTTAAAATATTTGTTCATTAAATATTACAAAAAGCATTAATACCAAGTTTCAAGTTGAACCTAAAAAAAAAACCATCCCACATTTTACCCCTTTCAGGGGTAGTAAAAAGATTAAAGGGTTGAGGCTGTGCGTTGATATGCTAGTCAGTCCTAGAATTTTATAGATATTATTATATATAGATTTTATCGCTGTGTGTCAATTTTCTCATTTAGTAAATCTTGCCAGTCTTATTCGTCACTGAATAAATATCCAAACAGAAGTAGGCGTAAAATAAAATATAAATCGGTACAAAGGCGTGAAAGATATGCAAAAACTTGAATAATGAGGGGGAGTTTTAATGAAGAAGTGTGTTAGGAGCGGAATGCCCGAGAATGTCTGCTGTGTGCTACTGACCTTATAATTGAATTACCTACTCCCTTTTTCTTTTGCAATTATTTCGTTTATACCTTTTACAAAGTAAAATTTAATCGATTATTTTTTCAGATTTAAATAAATTTAAATATTTATTAAAAGATATACACTCAGCAACAAAATTTGGAGTTCCATGTAAAATTAAATGTCAATTATGTATCTATTCGAGTCGTACTAAGTGTTTCTAAAAAGTAATCTAAACATATCATTAAAATTAAGTAGAAAAAAAATTTATGTAACTGTTGAAAAGTGATGTGAAATCAGTGTCAGATGACAAAAGAAAGGGACAGTTGCGATGATAACAAAGGAAAAACAGAGAGGGACGAAAATAAGGAGGAAATTCCTCTTCGAGTGCAAAAACAAATGGGGCTAGTTAATAAAACGGCAAATTCATTAACCCCTTTGTCCCATATAAAAATAAAAAAATCTAACCAAAAAGTGAATTCTTTACGACAACAAAGTTTTACAAAAGTGAAGCCATCGAAAAGACTATATTTATCAAAAGTGAGGCCAATACATACGTCAAAAAGACGTTTTGCAAAACTGAGGACAGCTGTCGGTTTTAACTCGACATCGATGTTTCGAGGATGTTTAAGAAGTGGGAAATGGTTGGCTGTGGGTGTGGTGATTCTTCTGGTGTCGCTGGTGGGGGGAAGCGAATTCCCCGAAAGAGAATGCTGCGATCCTGTCTATCCTCCAAATACGGCAGCGACGACGGCTGCAGCGCCTATCACTCCGCCTATGACCAGCAAAATTGCAGGTACGTAGCTTGAAATTATACCATATTTAAAATTGGTTACACTGGCAAACATTTGTGTTCTTTTATGGTAGCTTTAATGGACTATGGTCATTTTATACGCCATATTTTTGTATTCAACTTAAATTCTGCTTTATTACATGACCATTTAAGCAGTATTTTACCTAACTAGCACAAATACAAATGTGTAAGAGCGTTAGTAAAAGTTACGAAATGTAATATACTGTAAGTTATTGCTCGGAATTACATTGCATTTTGCGTTGGCTGTTCAGTCGAGAATGAAATTAAAGTGGCACTCTGATTTAAATTGTTTTCTAGAAAGCTTGACGGGTGACGTAGCAGTAATCTAACAATATTTTATTTGGACTCGAAAAGAAATTCATACAGTAGATATGTAATAGTGTCCGACCGAAGCCGAAGGCTTAAAAACCCTAAGAATTTCAGTTCAATGCGCTCTCGCTCATTCGTAATGGTTCGTTCAAATTCAGCGCTTGCTAGAAACCTGGCTTCGGCCAAAGCGTCGGTCCATTTTGACCGAAGTCATAGGTTTCGTCGAAGGTGTTTTTTTTGGCTGAAGGAGGCCACAGCCTAAGCCGAAGCTTCGGTTAGACAATAATGTGACTACTTTTTCAATCTGCTAGATTTTTTGACCTGCCTTTCGAAACCTATTTTAGGTTATTTATGCTAAACAAATGAAAAGTGTTAATTTTTTGTTTAGAGAACCTTCCTTTTTTTGAAGTCGGTTACAAAATATGCCAGATCGAAATATCCATCCGATATAGTTCTAGGCTTTGTGTGCTTACCACTTTCGGCCGCATCATCACATAAAATATCAAGTGGTCAATCATAGGTCTATACATAAAAAGAACGAACTCAACGAGAATGATATTCAAGGTAAAGGTTGTTTTTTCGATGATTTAAGCTTATTTATGCTCGCAGGGCTGAGCAAACATATTCCCTACCCAAGACCTATGTGTGAATAATTGTGCATCTCATCATTGAGCATCAGGAGAGAGTGAGACGCATGATACTTCACCTACAGGAGTACAATGTCTTTCCACAGTCGAGAGGGAAAAACAAATCGATGATGATAATTGTAGTTCTGCCCTAAAACCTTTAACACGGAATTAATGTCCAAGTGGAATTATATTGCTTAATATATAAGATTTTCTGTGAAAATATCTAAATATTATGTACCTAATTATGAAGAGGATTGCGTAGGCGGTTTTTTACCGTCAAAATGTAACTTTGGAGTATTACGAAGCTTGTTATGTCACGTCTACATTGCCTCTAACTTATTGTTACACCGTAACAATGTTATTAAAATGTTTTGATTGCTTCATTTTTTTTTAAAGTTCATAATTGAACTAATTTGGTTAGTGTCGTAGCTTTTGTTATGAAAAAATCCAGCATTTCTTTTAAATTTTTACCGACTTCTAAAACAGAGGAATGTTCTCATGAATATTGCTCGGAGAATAAACAGTGTTGTATATTAATGTTTATTTTTTATTAAAAATAAAATCACTGAATAGATTAAGATATTAAATAAAACCGGCCAAGTGCGAGTCAGACTTGCGTACGAATGGTTCCGTACCATTATCTTTAAAAACGGCATTTCTGTTGTATGGGAGCCCCCTTAAATATTTATTTTATTCTGTTTTTTAGTATTTGTTGTTATAGCGGCAACAGAAATACATCATCTGTGAAAATTTCAACTGTCTTAACTATCACGGTTCATGAGATACAGCCTAGTGACAGTCGGACAGACAAACAGACGGACGGACAGCAGAGTCTAAGTAATAGGGTCCCGTTTTACCCTTTGGGTACGGAACCCTAAAAATATCTTAAGGATGGTAGCTAGCCAGACGGGTACTACAAAGTACCCTATCACTGTGCTAAGGTTTACTCACGATGTTTTCCATCACCGAAAACTCAAGCTCATTGCCATTCGAACCAACGACCTTCGCCGGGCATACCAAGTCACTACCACTGAACTATCATCGCTCGTAATTTTTATATGTCCACATTGTACCGTGTCACAGTTCGTAATTAATATTATTGTGATAGTGTTGCGACACGTTTTTGTTACAAACGGAACTGACAGTCGCTTCGCGTGCACAATGAGTGATGGTTTCAGTGACAAAAAAAAAGTGTTCTCCAAATTGATTCTGAGATCACTTTTGTAGTGGTGTTAAACGATGTTTGACCTCGGAGTTTCAGGAAATAATATTAATCCAGTATTGTTATTATGTTTCTATATAAAACTATTTTCCGCCCCGCGGTTACACCCGCGATCCCTTATTAAGTTTTCATTTTCAGCGCAATTTTCAGAATTTTTCTTTCCGTAAAAACCATCTACAAAGTATTAGAAAACTTTAAAAAAATGAATGAAATCGGTAAAGTCGTTCTCATGTTAAGGCGTGACCAAGGGAAATAGGGTTTCAATTTTATATATAATATAGATAGTTTTGAAGGAAAACGCTTATTACAAGGTAGCTCATTATATTGAAGATAGGGATGTTTGGAAATAGTTTCACTCTGCACAGGTGCACTTCGCATATTGTTTTTTTATTTTATTTTTTTTAGTTTTAGCCATTATGTAGCGTGTTCGCTATTATTTAATAAGAACTTGTTTGCGTTACATTTTATTATTTACTTTGTATTGGTATTTTTCTTTTTGATTTAATTGTATATTGTATTGTACATTTTGCTGTTATTGAAAAAATATAGCCAATAGTCAGATTATAAAAAAAAACGAAAAATACATATAAAAAATGTAACCTTGCTGAGTTTCTTGCCGGTTCTTCTCAGTTGAAGGCTGATTTCCGAATCGGTGGTTGCTTCAGTAAATTCGACCTTCATAAGTGCCCTCCTAGGGCCTAAACTGAATAAATGGCTTTGACTTTGACTTTGATACAGATTGGCGATGATAGACTATGTTTTGACTTCGACGAAAGGTAAATAACGTGAGGAAGCTATAGCACGGTGGTAGCATAATTTGTAGAACTCGTCTGACTGGCTACCATACTCAAGGTGAAAATCTGTCGCCAAATACATACCGGTGAGTTCTACAATTGACCTTACTCACGCACAGGACAACTATAAGTTATTTGGTTTTTGATACTGCTTCATCGCTAACCATGGTGAGAACGAGCATTGGTATTTACTAAAAAAAAGAACTATTTCTCTTCTAGTATCTGTGACACATCATCACTGTGTTATTCTACGCTGAAATTGTGGTCAAATATAATTATATTAAAAAAAATATAGAGTTAATGTGCGCGCTTTCACAGTTAACAAAAACAACAATGTATACCGAACGATTATACTGGGTGATTTTGTTATCACTGGCAGTACTTGCAAGGTTGGAAGTACTCATCAAAATGAACACCTTTTATTATGGGACTAACTGTGAAATCATGAAAAAATTATCTGCTGTTCCATACAAAAGTTCAATACCTACTCGACCAAAATGTATGAAGCAACCATATTATTTTACGCGATATCAGAGTTAGCCCTATAATAAAAGTTATTCACATTGATGAGTACTTCCACCTCTGCAAGTATTGCCAGTGATAACAAAATCACCCTGTATACTTACATATAATTTTAATTCTTAGATACTACCATACTCAGAGATACCAATTACAATTAAATTATTGATTGAAGTAAAGTATCCTACATCTTAATATATTTAATAGCCATATAAAGGTACAGACAGATAGATTAAATTAGTAATATCTATTTAATTGGCGTTTCGAAGAGCTGCCATTCTTCTTTTTACAATTGCTTAGCTGTCAGCAGCTCTACAGTAATGCCAAATGCATAAAATAGTGTTGAGTTAGCCAATTCTAAATAAATAAATATTCTGGGACATTATTCCTCACACACGGCCATCTGACCCCAAAAGTAAGCAGAGCTTGTGCTATGGAAGTCAGATAACTGATATACTACTTTTCTTTTGTAAATATATATTTATTTAGATAATTACACCCAGACTCTCAAATAGACATGATCATGCACACAAATGTCTGTCCTGAGTGTGAATCGAACCCACGACCTGCGGCGTGATAGATAGGGTATCTTACCAACCGGCCCGTCAAATGACGGTCACCCATCCAGTTAAGTTGTTCTAATCGTAAAGGCGTTAAAAATTAAATTCAACACATTTCTTTCGTGATACAAAATCGCGTACTTAATAAATTGTGAAAATATGGAAAACTGACCTGCCACGTGTTTCTTTTTATGCCCATATGTTATTACTCACTCTGTCGGAAGTTTCTGGTGGTTAAAATCCAGTAGAATATCTTTGAAGTGTATACAAAATCTTTTATAAACAGAATGACAAACAAATATTGTGTCGTAGGTAAACTATTATACGGTTTTCATATTTTCAGTCAATGTTTTTGGTAAGTACCCTAAATATATAAATGTTTTTTTTTATGTCGATGATTGTTGCCTAATTACGTCGATACTAAAAATATTTGTATTTGAATTTTTGAGTTTGTACCTATAGTCAACGAGTACTTTAAAAAATCATGAATTCCTTCTGGATTGCCGATAGGGGAATTCTAGTTTAACTATAAAGTATACACAGTAATTTCTGATGTTTTTCATTGCAGTGACCAATCCATACACCTACAAGTTAGTATCAAGCAATAACAGACAGACGACGTAATTTATATTCATAAGTAAGACTTAGTGATGCTACAATATTTGTATTGTAAAAATATTGTCGTTAAAAATGGACGACTTATTTTCTTACTTAGGTAATTGGCAATTAATTATTGAAAAAATAAATACTTAAATCCACTTGACGAAAAGAAAACTTAAAAGTAAGAAGCTTATATAAAATAGTCTAAATTAAAAAAGTCGCTATCAGAAGGCAGCGTACCCAGAATGCTGGCGGCATTGCCACGTTGGATGGCAATATTGATAAAATGTAGTGTTTAGTAAAAAAAAGCTGTTTTGATAAATTTATAAGATATTTATTAAAATGAAATAGTTGTGTTTTTGCTAATGTTATTTAATATAAAATTCTAGTCTCTCAATTTTTTTTTAATCTAGGTACTTATGTTAATATATTGACAAGTATTTACAATCATTGTATAAAATACAAACTATAATATATAGAAAACATCCTCAAAGCCCTCGCTGCTGTCGATAGGCAAGGTTCCCAACAGGCTGGCAGCGTTCCCTTTTTGGATGGCCAAGCTTATGCGTTGGCGGAAATAGCTCCCAGCCCGTCGGTCTCCCGAAGCCTCGATGAGCTTGGATGATAAAATCCGAGCAAATCGGCGAGCCTCGAACCCCCACGGACCCAAGGTTTCTACCGCGAACGGCATGAACAAAAAATTAGTACCAATACAAGCGTATTTTTTATAAATTATTTTACATATCCATTAAAGACCCGTAAAAGTCAGACAGGTTTTAGTAAAATGGTGGCCAATCTACTAAAACTCATCACGCACTCTTTGAGACAACCTGAAAAATCAAGATACGCGCATTAATTTCATTAACTAGTTCTTGGGTTTATCTTCATTCGACAAACCTCCACTAATATTGTTCAATAAAACTCAAAATACATAATTTCATGAAAATGATTTGAATACGCAACGTCTCCTGCCAATTCCCGCCAAAATTTCCCCATTTTAATTTACATTAGCACAGAATTGGCACAACTCCTATTTATATAATGGAGTCAAGTCTTAAAAAAGGTTTTCATTGCGAAATGCATTTTTACCCCCGGCTGGCTAAATATAGGTAGGTACCTATAATGTTGAAAATGGCGAGGCCATTATAGGGTTATTTCTACGAACAAATCAGTTTGCAAACATTAGAGGTGTGTTTACACCGGTAGCGATTATGAATAACTTAATATATTAATGTTTTAAGAACTTAAACACAATATTACGAGTAAAATGGCTGTGACATACAGATGGACGAACATGACACAACTTAGTCCAAAAACAACGCCCTCAGCCACAGGATTAAAAAAAATATATGTTGAAATATTACAAAGTTATAATCGGGCTTTGTTATTATCTGATTAAAGAACTAAGAGCGGGTTGTTTCATTCAATTCAATGATTTATGGCATATACATATAAGGTCTTGTAATCACCATGCGTTTTTCAAGTTGAAATAAGTCTGTTGCCAATCACCTACCAGTGTGTTCCGGAAACTGAACTTGAGAGCCAGATCCTTATAAACATATATATATATATACTAGCTGTCCCGATGGACGAACGATGGCCGAAGTTTGTACGGAACCCTCAGTGCGCGAGTCCGACTCGCACTTGGCCGCTTTTTAGGGTTCCGTAGCCAAATGGCAAAAAACGGAACCCTTATAGAGTCATCATGTCTGTCTGTCTGTCCGTCCGTATGTCACAGCCACTTTTTTCCTAAACTATAAGAGCTATACTGTTGAAACTTGGTAAGTAGATGTATTCTGTGAACCGCATTAAGATTTTCACACAAAAATAGAAAAAAAACTATAAATTTAAGGGATTCCCCATACTTAGAACTGAAACTCAAATTTTTTTTCATCCAACCCATAAGTGTGGGTTGTTTATGGATAGGTCTTTAAAAATTATATATTGAGGTTTCTAACATCATTTTTTTCTGAACTGAATAGTTTGCGAGAGACACATCCAAAGTGGTAAAATGTGTGTCCCCCCCCTGCAACTTCTAAAATAAGAGAATGATAAAACTAAAAAAAATATATGATGTACATTACCATGCAAACTTCCACCGAAAATTGGTTTGAACGAGATCTAATTAGTAGTTTTTTTAATACGTCATAAATCGTAAACCGCAATTTACCTTTCATTCAATCAACTCAAATATAAAAAAAAAGTAGCAAAAAGCAAGGTCTTACAGCACAAATAAAGAAAAAATTCAAAAAAATTGAAAAAGTTGAAAATTAAAGGTGTCCCCATACATACATGGTTACGCCAATTAATAAAGACCTCTGAGTTGTATCGGCGCTCATACAATTTAGAGGTCTAGCTTAATTACTTTAATACAGTAAATAAATAAAATTGTGCATTTCCCGTAATGGACGAACGATGGACGAAGTTTGTACGGAACCCTCGGTGCGCGAGTCCGACTCGCACTTGGCCGGTTTTTTTAATATTTACTCGTACGTCAAAAGGAGTGAAACAACTCGTCTTAAATCATTTTATAATTTAACTAATTGTACTTGTTAACAAATTAAATAACGTTGCTCCTCCATTTTTTTCACTCATCTTTTTCATATACGAGTATGTCTTAAATGACCGCCTCTCGCTGACAGTGGGGCTCCACGTAGCGGCTATCGGCACAGACCATCGGTTTACGTTTATGAATACAAATGAAGCCAGCAATTTAGGGTTGGCTACACATGTGTTGCAGCGAGGGGTTAACTTACACTTCGACTAGCTTTTACTTTGGCTGTGGTATATCCTAAAATCTAGATATTGGATTTTCCGGGTTAAGTAGGTATTTTACGTACAAAAATGTTTGGGAGAAATCGTTGTATTTGTGTAAACTCTAAAATATTATCTTTGTTAAATTTCGTACAGTTAATGTTGTACCCTAAAATAATAAAATATCGAGTTCAAAGTTAAACATACAATAACTATTCAAATTCTTAAACAACTTACAAAGACATGTCCTTCGATAATAATCATGATGCCTTTGTATTTAATTTTCATTGATTTTTCAGTTTAAATTCAAGAGTCAGAATCATCTTTCGCTGGAGGTTTCTCAGAATTTGCATAAGTTACAGCGTCTAGACGTAGCACTGTGACGTAGTATAATAATGATATGCTAATACAGTAGTACATGAGTGCAATAACCTTGAAATTTTACAGAGATTCATTATAATACATTTGTATACGATCGATCTGAAAACCTTACAAGACTGTAATAATAATTACTTTGGAACATGTTTATGGTCTTATTGCCTGAAATTTTGTACCATTTTTAAGTCTAGTAATATTTTAAGGCCTGTGTTTGACTACAATCTCACCATGGTAAGTGATGATTTGACCGAAGGTGATAAGTAGGTAAACAAAGCCTAGAAAGAAATGGCTCTGAAGTGCAGCTGCCGGAAAACATCGGCAAGTGTTTGACGACTCATTTTCAATTTGAGGATGGTAGCCAGACAAGCGGGTACTACCAAGTACCCACCACCGTGCTGATGATGGTTTAAACCTGATTGTAATATAGTTAGAAAATGGTTTAAGGGAAGTATAGTAAAATCCATGTTTTAAATATATCCTTCACTTTCCAACGTCTTAAAACAAAAAGATATAGAGCTATCTTAAAACCTCTGTTTTATAAGACTTGCTTTAAATCAGCATGTAATGAGACCATTTCAGTTTATTTCGTTTTGTGCACAAATTTCTAATTTTTCAGTGGTTATTACCTCCTTACTTCAATATTTTGAATTACTGTGCTTAGCTTATTATTTACTGTGGTTTACAGGCCATAGTCGAAATTGTTATGATAGCCTTTGGAATAAATTATTAATAAGGCAGAGATTTAAATTTTATACTAAGTCTGTTGTATTTACGATTAAATAGACTAAATAATTTATTTAGAGACATAAACGAATAATGTTAACTTGCAATTATTAAGATAATGAGATGGAATTTTATTTTTTTTACCCACGACGGAACGGAGACGGTATATGCGTTTGGGGTGAGAGGATGTTTGTTTGTTTGTGCAAATCCATGTTGCCATTTTTCTCCAAAACTACTAGTCCGATTTTGATGGAGTTTTCAGTTATGGGTTCGGGTTTGATTGGTGCATGTTTTTAGCTATGTTTGATGAAAATCGGTCCAAGATGGCCGCCGCCACAAAATGGCGAATTACATATTTTTTCACAACTCCCTCAATATGGATATCAAATAAAAGGACTTGACTAGTAGAATACTATATTTTTTTACTTTGTATAGGCTTGTGTTTGACCACAATCTCACTATGGTAGGTGATGATGTGGCCGAAGGTGGTAAGCACACGATGCCTAGAAGGAACTGGCTCTCAAGTGCAGCTGCCGGAACACACCAATATGTGTTTGGCGACAGATTTTAAACTTGAGGGTGGTAGCCAGCCAGGCGGGTACTACAAAGTACCCTACCACTGTGCTAAACATCGTGAGGAAACCCACGATGTTTTCCTTCACCGAAAGCTCAAGCTCATTGTAGGATTCGAACCCGCGACCTTCGACGCGGCGTCCGACGTCACTACCACTGAGCTATCATCGTCTTAAACTAGATTAGATTAGATCTATTAAATTTTGTTTTATTAAGGGTGGATATTGTCATTATTACGGTAATAAGCAAGGGGAAAATAATCTATATAACTATGCGGAAATCTTGATAACCGGTGCAGACAATTTTCTCAGCTATGTTTATGATTATTTTCTTATTAGTTATTCAACAGTTTCTGCCTCGTGATGTCACCCAACGATCCCGTAGGATTTTATGTTTTTTTTTCAGGATATAATATCATATGTTTTATTTTCAAATACGATCTATCTGTCAAATTTCATCACGTTTAGACTGTTGAAGCGTCAAAAACTAACAAATAAACAAACACACTTTTGCATTTATGTATGTTATTATAATGGCTTTACAGATTTTAATGAAACTTGGACAAGGGCAAAGCCGCAAGGCGGACACTAGTGCAATATAAATATGGTAGTCATATGGTACCTTGGCCTTAACTCACAATTTTAGTTTCCAACATTTATCATGCATTCGACCACAATCACACCGGTATGTGGTAATGTGGCAGCAAGTGGTACACAAAGCCTAGAATTACATTCTTTTTACGTCCCTAGATTACAAGCTTTACTTGACCTGTTGAATGTCACAAGGGGAACACAAAACGAATTAAAAATGTGATATATATAATCCGCACAAAATGGAGGCTTAGTGTGAAGTTTCAACAATGGATTTGTGTCATTTTTGCCACAATTGAGTAACACGCAAACAAATTAGGTCGAAGGGCTTGCGAGCGTGTCTTGTGCCATGAAATTGATTTAAGGCAGCTTGATAATGAAGGAATAATTGAGAAAACATTGTATGGATGTTTATTACTCAATCTTGTCTTGAATGTTTTGGGATAAAATTTTGCACGTAGATAGATTATAATCTGGCTTAACATATTATGGACTCAAAAACCTAAATGGCATATGGTGTGCGGATTAGATAAAATACCCGGGCTGCCAAGCGTTAGATCGTGAGTTCGATTCTCACTCAGGGAAAATATTTGTGTGCATGAACATGTCTGTTCGTTCTTTCTGAGTAACATCGAACCTACGACCTATGGCTAGGTGGGTATCATACCAATCTCACCAACTGGCGCCTCATTTATATTTATTATATTATGTAAGGTAGGTACATAGGTATATTTATTTCATAATCATTACCCAAACTATTAAATAATGTTGTTAGGACATCTACGTACCTATACATGTTGTAATAAAAACCCAAAGTAATATAACCTAACTATACCTTTTTGTAATAAAACAGTTTTTTTACATACCTATTCAATTTACACGGCTTAATTAAAAGCCACGCTCACCAAGCCGACTGTACATATCACAATGACTAACCGAAGTAACAAGGTTATCATTCGAGCCACCACGACTAACTAACTTGACTAAACTAAGTAACAGAACCCAAATCAATATTTACGTTATAATTTGCCTAAGTTGTAGTATACTCTGATTAGCAATGTGGTGCTTTTCCAATGAAGCGGGGGGTAATGGAGAATAAGTTAATGATATAGCGTGATTTCTAAATTACTTACTTACACCCTGAGGCTTTACAATGGGCTTAATTGTGTGAGCAGAATATTTTTTTAAATTTTAGTTTTAACCTAAACCTTAATTATATAGGTATATCTATGTATTATTTATTATTAGAGTTAGGTGGTTGTTTCAAGTATTTTGCTTGTATCACTGAGACGAGGTCTATTGTTATTGTAAATTAGATTTCACTGCCAAGACCTGCATAATACAATAATATAATAAACCACAATATTCCAGATAGGTGTAATTGGTGTTTCCCCAGATCATTATTTAAGACATAAGTGCCACTCTATCTATGAATAAAAAAATCGTCTAAATTCGATCAGCCTTAAAGGCATCACAAACTTACATACATACATCATAAACTTGTGAAATATATAAACATTATTAGTTTTAAATATTTTTTGTTTTTTTTTTCGTTTGTACCTATCATACGAAAATTACTGACCTGATTTGGATACTTATAATATTCTGTAGCATACTAATCTTCTTCTTCTTCTGTCTTCTGTATATACTGGCGAAAAGCAAGTTGAAGATAAGATAAAATTCGTCTGGATCAGGGACGATATTAAGGGTTGAAATACTAGGTATTATGTAATATATAGGATCGTTAAAACTAGCTCAGAGAAATGTAACTAGGTCTTTGGGTAATAGCAAATACAGACGCTACGTTGCTCCATCCCGCTTTTATGGAACCGCACCCTTACTAGCATTTACACCGAGTTTTGACGGTTTTATGTTTCAACTTTAGATTTTTGTTAGCTTTGTTCAAAGAGTGGTGGGTTCGAAACCTGTTTAAAATGTTGAACTGCATATATGTAAACTTTTTATTTGTTTCGGTTCGGTTTAGCCGCGATCCCGAAGGATCTTATATTTTTTCATGTTTTATTCCAGGGTATGAACTATCTATGTGGCAATTTTTATCTTAATCCGTTAAACCATTTCGGCTTGATTGGGTAATAAGCATCCACACAAACAAACACACATATATGCGGTGGTACGGTTTCAAAGGAGCTTCCTACCGCGAACACTCAGGTTGTAGAACGAACTCCCCCCAGGGGAGTACAGCATGGGGTTTTTCAAAAAAATGCTCGAGTGATAGGAACCCCTCACATACCCCTGGTGTTGTAAACCTCAATAGGTTACGGTAACCGTTTACAATTAGGCGTATGGTTATTTGCCACCTTAGTGGTATAAAAACATATTTGCACATTTATATATAAGTTGTAGTACGATTGTTAATTTTAATTGATTGCCATATGTGTTGGAGTTAGACAAGAGCCACCACGAAAAAAGATGACTAACATACTCAGTATTTATCTAGAAATATCTTTCAAATTGTGTTCTTGAAGTAACGTATGCCTTTTTTAGATAAAAGTATCAATACTTTCCAATTTTATTTAAAACAATCTGTTACCTGCGGTTTCACCCGCGTGTAGTTGTTCAGGACGGAGACCAACAATTCAAAGATTATAAAAATCGGTCTAGCCGTTCTAAGTTATAAATGGCGTAACTAACCCGACTTTGTTTTATATACACATACATACAATATTTCTTTCTTAGGATTACTGATTTAATATTGATCAAGGGTTCCAACTCTTTTGACTTGTAGGTGTTTTAGTCAGTTTTCACTAAAATTTCAAACTTAAGCTAATTACAATATACTTACAAGTCTAACAAGTTTCAAAACAAGTGAAGAGCTGAACAAATTGCGTGCATTTTCATATAAAGTCAAAGAACATGAAGCTAGGTAGATATAACGGTTAGTACCTTTGATAAATAAATAAGTTTTATTCAAAACTCTCGCCGTGTTTCATAATAAACACCCTGTATCTTGATATCATCCTGTAGGAAAGTTATGTGGGAAACTTTACTGGAGGTAACTTCGGTGGAAGATAACGTACAAGTTAATTTTCGATAGGGAACGATTTTCTAAATATTTTCAAGTTTTATATGGAGTTGGAGTATATAATACCTACTAATTTATTATTGCTGTTACTAACTAAATTAGTAATTAATAATCTCCTAATTATTTAAAGAGTTTAACTGATTAAATGGCTTTGACTTTGACTTCCAAACCTAAGTCTACCAATGAGTATGCACTTTGTTTGTAGTAATAATTTTTTAGTCACTGGCAATACTTGCAGGGGTGGAAGTACTCATCAATATGAACAACTTTTATTATGGGACTAACTGTGAAATCACGAAAAAAATATCAACTGTTCCATACAAAAGTTCAATACCTACTCAACCAAAATGTATGAAGCAACCATTTTATTTTACGCAATATCAGAGTTGGTCCCATAATTATCCATTTTTACTTATTTACAGAATGTCAAACACAGTTTAAAAACCATAATAAGATTCTAGTCAGATCAGAACATGAGGTTATCTCTAAAAACAATATTGTATTATTACCTTTATATTCTATTTGTATGATAAATTACCTAATTAGACAAAATACATCCCAATTATGAACACAATATAAAAATAACAACACAGTTGGTTGGTATGTCCATTTTGTCACCACAAAATTACGAGTATACATAAAAAACTATGATAAGGGCGTAGCGTGGATCATTACATAATATAAAGATATTATTTATTTGGGTCGTGCGTGTCTGACGCAACTTGAGCTTTTACGTCATTACGCTTTATTCAATTTGCATTTGCCTTCACGCTTGGCAAAGAGGGTTATTTAGTTTTAGTCTTTTGATTTTTTTATAACTTTAGATTTGTTGGAGCTGTGTTACGGTATGAGTAACACAGTGAAAATCCCTTCTAGGCTTAGTATGCTTACCACCTTTGACCACATCATCACTTACCATGGTGAGTTTGTGGTCCAATATAGGTTTACATAGTAAAAAAGTTCAGTGGCAGTGACGGTGGACGCAGTTTCTAATCATACAATGAGTTTGTTTGAAAATTACCAGGCAAAAAAATATTCACTAAGTGAAAATTGTTGACTAAAAACGCCTTTTGACTACATGTAATTTTTTTTTTTTATACTACCTTGGTGGCAAACAAGCTGACGGCCCACCTGATAGTAAGTGGTTACCGTAGCCTATAGACGCTCATAATACCACGGGCAAAAAAAATACAATATTATATTTTCCCTGCGAGGGGTATCACGCGTTGCCAACCTGACATGAAGTTGTTAAGTCTCCTGTGCCTGTAATTTCACCGGCTCCCATACCCTCCTAACCGAAACACTGTAATACAAGTGCACTACTATTTCGCGGTGGAATTAGATATGGTGGTAGTACTTCCCCGGGCGAACTCTGCACTAAGAGTTCTACTACAATATTATTACAGACTGGACAAATAGGTTGGTTCTAAAATGAGGAAAAGTTTGGTTTGTTTGTTTTTTTCGCAGTAATTTCTTGACACACAATTTGAATCCTAATTATATTTCGAGAAAGCTCAAAGGCACCAGCTTATCCCTGTTTATAACAATTTGTTCCCTCTTAATCGTAAGTAAAAACCGTTGTTCAAAAGCAATTTAATTGTACGACCCAGTATTACCCAAACGTAATTTTACGTTCAGCACAAAAACGACAACAGAACAAATATGTAGCGCAATTAAAAACAGAATTTAAAAATCGGATATCGGGCATTTATTGTAAAGCTAGATGCTCCAAGTTAGCCAAGTAATTCTGAAAATATTTTTTTTACAACTTTTATTTAGTTTTTGTGTGTTGCCAGTTATTGGTTATGACCATTCGTCCGATTTGGGACTTGGGTTGACGGGCTATTGTCGGCCGGTTGAATAATTTAGTTCGTCCCAAGTTGGGCCGTCGTTTGTATCTGGATTCTGGACAGATCATGGCCCCAACGGAATTGTTGGACCCTAGATATCTTTAAGACGGCTTGTATATAGTTTAGTCTACCTTTAGTGTTCTCAGGGGTCTAATTTTTTTTTATCGGGAATTGTTTTAACTTTATTGAAAGGTTAGTTGTAGCGTTCTGCTCATTGGTTTTCTAAAATATATTTTGTGAGAAAACAATTTAAAAGATAAACAGTAATATTGCACGTGACCACAGACAAGCATCACTCAGTTCATAATTAATTCACCAGTCGTATACTGCAATCGCAAAAAAAAAAACCTATGATCTGATAATGGCAGGGTAATTTGTCAGTCTCCTGTCTCAATGTCGTGGTGTATCGACGGTGTCGCGTGTCCGCCGGCAGTTACCGACTACTTGGACCAATTTCATTTGTTTGCCCCTGACTTTTGGCGAAGTGCTCTGAGATAGGGCAAGAGTTTGATTTAGGTTGTTTTGGGCGGCTCCGAAATGTGCCGTGCGTAATCGTAAGTTTTTTTCGCTAGTATTAATCTGGATGAAAGAATGGTTATGTAAGTCAATGGACCTTAATTTTGAAGGGGCTTTATTATGAATAAATAATAGGTTTAAAGGCATAAAAACTGGCTATGGGCGAGTCGGATTTGCGCTCGAAAGGTTCCGTAAAATAATAATAAAAACAACTTCTTGTAATTCAACTTTATTGTGCAATTTTACAATGGCATTATTAGTAGCAACATACCTAAGATATACAAATATAAACATCCGAATTGAGAACCTCCTCCTTTTTTGAAGTCGGTTAAAATAGATTCTATTCGTAAAGGTATTCAAAACTTATCTTTTTTAGTATTTATATTACTATTACCTATGTTAGGTAGGTACATATTCGACGTCTTGCGGGTGAGATGATGATGATAATGTTAGGTACTAGAATCAAACCTTAGCTTTTGTGTATGTTATGTATAGGATTATGGATAGAAATTTTTAAAATATACAAAATTTTAAATATACATTCATAAGTAGTAGGTACATAGCAAAAAATATATAATAGCAATTGGATTAAAAAAATATGTAAAGAAGATATCAGTAACAACATTAGAGTGAAAAGTTAAAATAAATGTGCGGTAATACCTACTCTATATCCATTGTAATGAGGAAATAAATCAACAGCGCGGAAAACTGGCAGGCAATTGCGTTCCTTCCCCGGGCCAAGTCAGGTTCGGTATCTGGTACCAATTTCAACAGATCTTTGTAAAAATATTGCCTGTCCCCTGCGTTGTAAGATTGTTAATGTGCCCAGGGGACTGCGGGAGGTCTCATTTCTCTGGTGGTTCATTTGCGGCCTATCTCCTGACAGTCGCAGCTTGAGCTGCCCTAACGTTTTGTGGATCCACTCCTTTATTTGAGTTTAGGAATGCCATTTTTCAAATATTTTGGGTAGGTGACATTAAATACTGTATGGTTTTTGCAATGATATTTTATGTATGATTTACGAAATGTATTGAAGGTGTCGATTTGATGCGAGTTTTTTTTTTTTAATTTTCTGAAAACAGTATATAGGGCTCATTTAAAGTTTTTTTAAAATTTAAACTTGCGTTATATTTCTGAAACAAAAACACATTTTAAACACAATGGTTTTAACCACTCCATATAGATAATACATTGGGAAGTAATATTTAAGTAATAAATCAAATCATGGTATACTATCAGGTCCTTGAAAAACCCTTTTATAGACAATAAAGCCTCGCAATACCATCTTTACAACACAACGTTACGTCGGACGCCGCGGCGAAGGTCGTGGGTTCGAATCCTACAATGAGCTTGAGCTTTTGGTGAAGGAAAACATCGTGAGGAAACCATAGCACGGTGGTAGGGTACTTTGTAGTACCCGCCTGGCTGGCTACTACCCTCAAGTTGAAAATCTGTCGCCTATTGGTGTGTTCCGGCAGTTGCACTTGAGAGCCAGTTCCTTCTAGACTTTGTGTGCTTACCACCTTCGGCCACATCATCACTTACCATAGTGAGATTGTGGTCGAACACAAGCCTATACATAGTAAAAAAAAAACAACTATTTTTAAACTAAAGTAGGTAATCAAAATGTTTTAATGCAATATAAATATTACGGTGATATATTTTATAAATATATTTAATTTGGAAACAAAAATATACTTATCCCACATTAAATACAATAGAATAAATAAATAAATGATTACATTTGTTGGTGCTAACTACACTATATTTATATCACAAATAATTTAACGCTTAATATTATCAGTATGAAGGGCAGACTTTGTGGTGATAATTTATGGGAAGTTAAATTCAATGCGTAGGGATTGTTCAGATATTATTAAGTAGGTATAAGAATGACTTTGAAGTGTATTTTCTGGTACTAAGTTAATACAGAGTAATGATAAATAGCTTTCGGCGCATACTTCACCTAGCGTCTTTTAAAAATAAAACCTGTCTTAAAAAATATTTTGTATTAATAAGATTTTTTTAATTCTAAGTTAAGAAGCTTTTGGTATATTTTCAAGAAATATTTCTGTTGAGTGAATGTTTGCTGTCAAAAGGAGACCAGCTCAACATGTGACCGGGTTGACAGCAGAAAATCAGTGTTGAAATCAACCGTAATTTGTTTCTGGTAACCTCAATGCCCTGGTTTGTCAAATCGCAATCTTTAGCGGTCTTATTTGTTAGTTTCCCTTCTTTGTCAGTTCAGTAATCATCATTATTTTATACAAAACTTCTCAACTAACTTAGGTACCCCAATGCCCATACCCTAATCCGGCCCATTTCTTACCCAACCACTTAACTTACCATTCAACAAAAGGCCTTTTCATACGGGCCTACAATTATTGTAATATAATATATTTTCATATATTTGACAATAGGGCGTAAGAAAGGCTTCGAGGTACCTACTCCAATAAGACTATTCATACGAGTGTTCACGTTCAAGAGGTTTGTAACGAGGTACTTTTTGTCACCCCAATTTATTATACGTGCGAGTGAAATAGCTATAGTAGGTATTTTATGTACGTTCATAAATATGTAAACACAGTAAAATGAAAAGCGATTTTCGCGTGAAATAATTATTCCAACTTTGAGATAATACCTAAGTATATCATACCTAATAGTATTGGTTCGAAAATACTGTGTTACATCATAAAATTTCAATTAATACTTTTAACTGAAAATCCCTTTTGAATTTCGCTAAATGTATATAATAACGCCACTTATAAATGACGAGTAATAATTTCTATAACCGGTTCACAAAACACCATTGGATTCAAAAGGACTGGCAACATTTTTACAATATATTTCTTTTAAGTTTTTTGTATTTTGCGTAATGACGTCAAAGAAATATTAAAACTTAGTCAAAACGTAGATAATATGATTTTAAATTTTAAGTATTTTTTTATTACAGCAAACATGTCTCTCTCCATAGATAGCCACAACAAAGAGTTTATAAGTCAAATCCTGTACTCTTAGCAGGTTGTAGAAAGTCATCTTGCTAGGCAGTAAGTAACACAGTTGCCATTTAGAATTTTTCTCTATATTCATGTGCGCACCCGACTCAAGTTACCAACCGATTGGTTGAGTCTACTGACTTCCATTCGAAAAGAGGTTAGGCTATCAGTATCAGTCAATTCTTTACACTCAGGGTACTCCCTGAGTGTAAAGAATTGACGTATATAAACGAGTTTGCGTTTAATAAAATTTTGTATAGAGGAAATTAGTTCTATGACTATTCCGCGAGAGGCGCTACCCCAATTCCTATAGAGAAATGTCGCAAACGCAAACGTGATAGTAAGCGTATACTAACGTCAATTCTTTATACTTAGGGTACAGTAACTGATTGATTATGGAGACTGTCTAACACAGCATCAGACAAACTTAATAAAAATTAGGTATATTTACCGAATGGCATTGAAGACGTGCCGTGACGAAGTTCATGGGTTCTAATACAGTGAAAGAGCTTGAGCATGTGATGGCACGGTGGTAGGGTACTTTGTAGTAGGTAGTACCTAATAGGGTTCTTTGTAGTAATAGGTTCTCGCACAATAGCTCCGACGACAACGACAACAACGACGTCGACGAAGATAAGGCCTCCCACCAGGTTTTTAGTCAGTAGAAGTGTGACATAAGTCCGCCGCTACCCCTGGAGCGGCCAGGTATCCAAGTAGGATTTTACTGAGTAAAAAAAAAGCACTCGCTTAACAACAAACTTTTCAAGTTGAGAACCTGTCGCCAAGCCACCTATCGGAGTATTTCAACAATTGCATTTGAGAGCCAGATGCCTTTTCGGTTGGCAACAAGTTCGCAATTCCCCTGGTAATGCTCATATTCTTTAAGGACGGTGGCTGCATACATCAGGAGTAGCTTGCTGACTCTACAGATCCTATGACTTTAGGTTCTTACATTGTCCTCATTAGGTATTAAGATGCTATAAGCAAACTAGAGGTGAACTTAGCGAGTCAGACGATATAATAATAATTTTAATGCGGCAATTTTATTTTACGACGGTAAAAATTACCGTTTCAACCTTTTTATGTCACCTTACGAAAGGTCATCTTTAAGAATAAAGGTAACTTGTAAGTTAAGACTGTTACTATGAAATTGTTTACTTAGTGGAATTTTAAATTGTATTGTGCTAGCTATGTTAATATAGCCCATATAAACTTTAAAATATTGTCACACTTTGTAAATAAAACTGTAAGATAGAAGAATAATCTCAGTGATTATATGTAGGTATATTGAGGAGCACAGCCAATAAATAAGAGCCCGTAGTCTAACTTGGGAACTTTCGGAGAAAAACGAGTTTACATCAGAAACTTTTATGTTCACTCTTTCGTTTGTCTTTTATCTCAGATACATACCTACCTACACGTATAGTTAATCGGTCGGTCCTATTACTTAATGGGATAGTCCCATAAAATCATTAAGTACTCCCATTTTTTTAAATTAGTTAATAACGACATATTTTTAAAAACAAATTCCCCTGCCGCGTCTGTCTGTCTGTCTGAACGCGATAAACTCAAAAATACTAGACGGAATACTTCATAAGGAAGCGGAGGTTTAAATATGCATATAATATATAAGTAATTGTGGAAATTGGCTGTAATATGACGATGATTATTGAAGATGTCGGAAAAAATCATGCCGAGTTGGAGCTTTACTGGCGTGCACTGCGTAAATAGAATATTATGCTTATTAAAAAAAAAAACAGTCTATTTGCTTTACTACCCGTGCGAAGCCGGGGTGGGTCCCCAGTATCCCAATAAAATTGTGTTGTTCAATTCAATATTTTTACAGTTAATTTTCTACTCGAAATACGTCATGCGTTCGACGTTATCGTTTCAACTTCAAACCTAAAGTACTAGACAGTCTAACTTAGCCTTTTCTAGCTAGATATTTAAGATTCCAAAATAAATGTAACTCTGTCAAAGCTGGAGTTTGAATTTCCTGGAGAACCGACACATAGCTCCGACGTTTTCTTCCCGACTGTGTGATGCAAACGTAGAAAATAAATTGTTTTGATACTCGCATTTATTATTCGCACAAATTAATACAGGTACATTTGTATTTGGTGCGTTTTTACTAAAGTAATTGTAATGGCGGTCACTGTATTACCACAGTCTATGTAACTCTTACAGTCGGCCAACGGACACGTCTAGACAGAGCAATAGTGCGGGGCTTGCGGGGTGATAGAGAGAAGGGCGATAGCGAGCCCAAGCTGCCATACACTCGCAGCAATGACGAATGCCTATAGAAAGCGGCATTTCGCGTGACTTCAAACGCGATAGACCACTGTTTTTTTTTACGCTGTGGTATTACTATAAATAAAAATAAAACCCGTAATTTATTCTGTTAAGAGACTCCCAAGACATTAAGTTTTACTCAAAATTAATTGATTTGGTACCTGCTGGAGGATTATGTCATAAAGTTGAAACTAATTAATATAATGATGATTTGTTGATTGCTATCTTTTTCCCACATATTCAAACAAAGAGAGATAGCAAACGTAGCGTCGTCAATGTTCTGTAAAATCAACTTCAACTTCTATTCTACCTTCCTGGTTCAGTTTATATTTTAGTTCATTGAACGCTCAATTACCACAACCTTTTTTTTTTTCAGGTAATATCTGATTTTCAAAAGAATCACATTCATATTACTGGTAGGTAAGTAATCTACATAAATAAAAAAAAAACACTTGAGCCAGGTATATCACAACATAATTACGATGAAGGTGACAATGAATCAATATAAGTACACCATTATAGCTGTAATTTGAATTCATTAGACACTGGTTGATATTCTCACAGTTGTTTTCCTTTTATCAACATATTTATTAGCCGTTTAACTAAAAGCTGCTGACAATTTAGCTTCTATTTTATGGATTTCTATCACATCTAATCCTCCATACAAACTATACAAAGTAAAAAAAAACTGTCTGAGTCAAGTCAAATCTATACTAATATTATAAAGCTGAAGAATTTGTTTGTTTGTTTGAACGCGCTAATCTCAGGAACTACTGGTTCGATTTGAAAAAATATTTCAGTGTTGGATAGCCCATTTATCGAGGAAGGCTATATTCTTTCTCCCGGGAAAACATAAGATCCCCCCGGGAACGCGGGTGAAACCGCGGGTTGGAAGCTAGTATTATGATATATGTAAAATAGAATTCCAGTAAAAGGATGACTTCATTGATTTTAACTCCTATATTCTAGAATTGTATAATTAAGCCTGCTCCTCACGCAGCCCATTTCATCACCTTACTAGAGCTTCAGGTTAGTTGATTGGGGCTGGAGCTTATTAATGAAATCCATAGTAGAAGTAGTAGCACTACTAGCACTTGAGAGCCAGTTCTTATACTTTATGTGCTTACCACCTTTGGCCAAATCATCACTTACCATGAGATTGTAGTCAAACACAAACGTTGTAATATAAAAAAAAACCATTTTAAAAGCCCATCAAACCACATATTCACACATTTATACCCTATAGTACAAGCTACAGACTTACCGGCGCCTGCAACAAAGGTTATCGATCATACCAGGGTAGGTACGTACAGTAATTACCTACTTGTCCTTAGCGACTTTATGTTGTTTGCGACCAAACCCCATTACGCGAACGATTTTAGTTAGCGGGACACACGAAAAGCCATTAAAACCTTGACCGCTTTAGTTGACGGCTCGCCGGTGGTAGTATCTCAAACGGTTTTCTACTTAAAATTTCAAAGTGATTTTGATAAGATTTGGTTAAGAAACCTCTTGTCTTGAGTTAGTTAAAAAAAAGTAGTATAAGCATGTAGTTTATTAGTTATCTGGTTTCCTTAATACAAGCTGTGCTAAGTTTGCGATCAGTTGGACATGTGTAAAGAATGTGCAATCAGGAAAAATCATTACTTGTCTATAAAATTTAAACCTGCGACAGCCAGTTAAATAAATTAAACTCGGTCGAAGAATAGATTCTTCTTTGTAATACCCACCTGGTTTGCTACCGTGGAAACGCAAGCGTGGTCATCCCAAACCTGATGACGCCTGGTCATAAAATATCTGAGGCACAAAAGACAGGACTTCATGCGTGCAGCTTCCAATATGTCTGCCCTCGGCCCCAATTTAGGGACAAAGGAAATCAATAGACAATAAAAAATAGCATACGCTCTTTATGAGTACAACGTGTCTGGTAATAAAATAGCTACGTATGTTTTTATATATTTCCCCTTGAAAGTATTTCTTTGGTTTGTACGATTAGTTAATTAAGTTCTGAAGTAGGAAATATTGTTACTAGGTAGGTATTATAGAGTCAGTCTTTTTACATGTTATTAGGTAGGTATTGGTAGTGTGTACAGTGTGTAAGTACCTTGTTTATTTTTGAAAAACTAATTATAATTTATGTAAAGTACATTTTTTTGCGTGGGATTTTGAAGGTATTTTATTATTTGAAAGTTAAACCATAAAAAAATCCTATGTATTGTAGGATAGATTAAGTTTTTTTGCTTATTCTGTTGCTAGCCTACGTTGTATCACCCTTATTTATTATCTCCTACACATATATTTAAATGTATCTCTATCAATAAAACCAAACAACAATAAAGGAAACAAAACAACTTAAGTTGAAAGCAAAAAGAGTCCTCTTTACTTTCGTAATAGTCCTCCATAACATCGTGAGGACAAAAGGCCTATTTCTCAACAAACTAGTAAGTAGTTTAAGCCTCTGTTACGACAAAAACGTGACGTTTTAAGGCTTATAACACACTCGTGACATCTCTCACAGAATGATGTTGGGAACAACTAAAAGGTGGATTTCACTTGTGATGTTGCGCTCTTTGGGGCCTTTTTACCCTAATGAAACGTGTGTTATCGTTATGGTAAAGGACTTTAATATACAGAATCTTTGTTTACATACCTAAGGTTTAGTTAGACAGAGTTATTCAATGTAGGTATTACAATATTACAGAAATTTGAATTAAAATCCCCATGTATTTTAAACTATCTTAATTTGTGTCACCATCTTCGGCCTTATCATCACTATTGATGCAATCCTAATAAAAACTAGCACCAGCCCTCAAAAAGGTGGTCACGGTCACGGAATAGGTAAATAAGGATGGAAAGGTAATGTGGGCGTGGCAAGCGCGCCACAATTCGATGAAGTTATGATTCGAAAATCATAAATTGACTGACCGATTCATTCATTCACCGCGTTTAGTGCGCTTCGTACTACTTCGGAGAACAGAGCTCTGCTTTATAATGCCGTGTTGTGCAATCATAAACATGACCAATGACTGTTAAGTTATGTATGTATTGCAAGTATGACATGTCGTGTAAGTGTGTGCAACCGGCGACAGCGGTTCTAGTACAAAAGTTCCTCAAAGGCCTTTCCAACCTTATTTACCTATTCCGTGATCACGGTCACCCAAAAATCGGCCAAGTGCGAGTTGGACTACTCGCTCACGATCGATACATTACATTCCTACCAAAGGAGACGTTTACACAATTAGGGTTGTGGGCATGCCCACAATGCCCACAACAGTGGATCCCCGCTTGGTTAGCAATAGATCATAATGATGACATAAACGGAACCACAATTTGGTGTAAACAAATTAGGCCTTAAAAGGATTACATCATTTACGAGTATTAATTGAGTAATCAAACATTCACATACTAATCTCATAATTCAGTAAAGCAATTATAACTATCGTGTTATTCGTATTCGGAAATTATAATTCTATCTCTCTTTCGTAGTACGTAGTATAAAACATCAACATTATCTCACATCTTTAGATACTAAAACATAACCCTTATGCATTGCGTGTGAGAAAAGAAATCCTTGTCTATGGCGGCTATGGCGGCTATGTGATAATGACTATAGCATAGTAAACGCGCCGTAAACTCAGCCGCACCACATTAAGCTCAGTTAGCGAGCCAAAGGGGCAATCTGCTGGCTAATTTGATAGCTGCAGACAAACGAGCCGACATTTGGGTGTAGGTCAATGTATGGGAGGTAGCGGGAGCGATAATAACAACAAGCACAAGGTGGTGTGTTCGCTTGCCATCTTCAGTCGCATCATCACTTGCTATGATATAATTGTGAACAAATACCAGTTGCTTCGTTGTAAAAAAAGCCTCAATGATTTGATTCAGAGATTGCCCACATTTTGGACTCAATCGTCGGACCATCAGACGGTGGCTTGATGAGTAATCATTGTCTTCTTGATCACTGTCGTGGTTCACTTCCCGCAATGCTTGAATGTTTAGTAGAACCTATTGCAGGTTTGCATCGTGAACATTTTGTTACTTGTCCCACACACAGACATTAGGCCGGCACGCCCATCACGTCATCCTGCCGTGTGTCACTTTTGTCCATCAGACGGTGGCTTGATGAGTAATCATTGTCTTCTTGATCACTGTCGTGGTTCACTTCCCGCAATGCTTGAATGTTTAGTAGAACCTAAAGTATTTGTTATACATTATTTTTGCAGGTTTGCATCGTGAACATCTTGTTACTTGTCCCACACACAGACATTAGGCCGGCACGCCCATCACGTCATCCTGCCGTGTGTCACTTTTGTCACGTTACGGCCCCGCTAGGCCCCACACACGCCTGCCTTTTTCATTTTCCGCATGTTGGACTGATTTGCGCTTTATATGCTCAAAACGGTGATGTGGAATTAACACAGTTAAGATTAAAAACACTTTACATTCATTGGATAAGTTAGCGTATGACGGAAATCTTACGGGAACCTTGTGTTACGAAATATTTATTGTCATGTAAATTCAGTATATTTTAGGTATTACTTTTACTGGCACTAAATTGGTTACATAATTGTTGTTTAGCATGAATAATCCAACATAAGCTAACAAAAAGAACCATTATAAAATATTCACCCAGTGTAACTCATCCAACACTTTGCTGAAATGTGACGGTGATTGTTGACGATATAGGAAAAAATCATGCCGACTGGGAGCTTTACCAATAGACTTATAGTATATTATACATATTAAAAAAAAAGCAGGCGTATGCTCTGCTACCCGAGCGAAGCCGGACACTAGTAGTACCTACATTATATATTACTAATGACATAATATAAGGTCTAAAACAAGCTTACAGATTCCTTATAAAACAAACAATACAATATTTCACAGGTGGACACTATTAATGGCCTTTCCTTAAATGAAAGTGGCCCCTAGTGGCCCCGAGCGGCTCCTGCGGTCCACTTCCGTGTAATAGCCGCTAACTGCTTTTAGCTAATCTCAAACTTAACTACGTGTTAAGTTTGTTAAGTGCACAATTTAGGGGTTTTATTTATATGTAGTAAAGGTGAAAGTTGATGGGTACTGGGTTTGAATCGTATTATTAGCTTGAGTTTTCAATGAAGAAGAGCATAATTTACAAGTAGTATACAGGATGATTTTTTAGTCACTGGCAATACTTGCAAGGGTGGAAATACTCGTCAATATGAACAACTTTTATTATGGGATCAACTCTGAAATAGCGTAAAATAAAATGGTTGCTTCATACATTTAATTCGAGTGTTGGTGTTCGATTTAGTGTATGGAACAGCTGATATTTTTTTCGTGACTTTACAGTTAGTCTCATAATAAAAGTTGTTCATATTGATGAGTACTTCCATCCCTGCAAGTATTGCCAGTGACTAAAAAGTCACCCAGTACTCGTTAAATAGTTTCAGTTAAATATCTCAGGATATTTTTTATTATGTTTAATGTTTATCTGAATAAAGGACAAGCATTTGCAGTATTATAAACCTCTTGTATAAGTTGTCACATATTTATCGATCACTTTACTGTTATTGTCAAACAATGTGACGATATGTACGTGACCATTTATTGAGTAAATTAAGTAAGGCCGTACATACACATCTTATTCTAAATTGATTACTGAAGCAAATAAATATGTTTAAATTTTGATGATACCTTTTAGACAGGTTTGCCCTGTTGATTCTCTGTTTTTACTAATTTGCTCTCTTTTTTATTACCGATCAACATAAGTTTCCTAAACATCATGCCACAGCTAGCTGTAACCACCGTTCGTCTACCTGGTGCTTAGAGCATTAAACCAACACCTGGTGTTTCTCCACCACAACTTTAATTGTTACCTATTATTTTAGTCCATTAACATAATCATGCTCATCTCCACATGGGGCACTATTTAGCTAAAGGACAGATTTAGCAACGTTTATTTATTCCGACGCATTTGAAATAACTTTACAACTTAAACCATAAAATTACAAAACACAACATTTTCAATAAAACCTCTTTATAATAAATGCCGGTGGTTGGCTTTGAATTATTTATGTATGTAGCGGCTGTCGAACGGTTTTAAACTGTTAGTCCTCGAAAATAAGGTTTGTTTTTGTTTGTGTAATTTACAAGTTACCCCAGCTCTAGAAAAACCTTTAGCATTTTATGTATAGAACCTTTATTTAAAATGTAGGTATTAGATCAATTTCATTATGGAACTATAGGAATGATTTTGATCAGTATTGAGAAAGATCCATGCTTGAAGAATAATGCCTTTTTTTCTTTATTTAGAAAGTCTATTCGATAGTAATAGTAAAATCATATCCTTTGGTGTATTTTTATTTCAGGATGTTCTAATGAACAATAATAATCATCAGGGCCATTGCACTTTGAAAATTTGACGTCATGCTCAACCCTTGCAAAGTTTTTATTCGTTATAGACTTTTTTTTTTTTTTAAATATGTCTAGTGCCTTGTTAATATTTTTTTGTATGTTACTTTCACTGTCCAAACACGTAATCCTTTTCGATATCTTATAATGTGTGTATGTCGAATAAATGTATCTTATTTTTTTTTACATTTTCCTCATTTTCTGTTCCCTTAGGTGGACTGGAAAATGATGAGCTTACTGCCTCTTCCTTCAACATACTTTTAGAGCTATCTCAACTTTGGTCTTTTCAGGATTCCGTACCCAAGAGTTTGTTTGTTTGTTTGAACGCGCTAATATCAGAAACTACTGGTTCGATTTGAAAAAATATTTCAGTGTTGGATAGCCCATTTATCGAGGAAGGCTATAGGCTACTTTTTATCTCGGAAAAACACAAGATCCCTCGGGAAAGCGGGTGAATCCGCGGGGCGGAAGCTAGTCAAAAATATACCGAGAATAACTATTTCCACAGCACGTTGAGGAAATATATAAATTTTTTATCATGGTTTACTGTGCGCAAAGCTTTATACGCATGCCTCATTCAAATGGATCAATTATATTTAATATGTGTCTCATAAAAATATATTGCCCACAATATCATATAGGTTTAACTACCAATTAGTTTTCCCTATATTTGACCCTTAACCTTTATATGGTATAATTATTATACATACGTTGATATATGTAAGTCACTGAATGAGGGTTACATACTTACATGTTGTAGTGATTGAAATAGTCATTTGGAGAAATGCCTAGTATTTTTATATGTTTGTTTTTCAATCACATTGTGACAGCTTAACGGATTTAGGTGAAACTGGGCACATAGATAGAGGAATAAAAAACAAGGTGTTATTTATGACGGAAGGGGAGGCGATTAATAAATAGAATTATAGGAGTTGAGTTCAGTATTCGTTCAAAATGAATGTATTTTAATTCATAATATAACCAAAAAATTAATAAAAATGGTCTTCTAAAAATTTCGGTTAAAAAATACAACTTTACTTTTAGAGTGAAAAAAAATATCTCGCATCTTGTTTCTTATGGTGGGTTCTCACGGCTTATGACTTTACAAGATACGCCGATTAAATAGTAAGAACAAATTAACGAAGTTTGGTACATTGATCCTCACTGTCCTAATCCTAACTAATATTATAAATGCGAATGTGTGTTTGTTTGTTTGTTTGTTTGTTACCTTTTCACGCCTAAGCCACTGTACCGATTGCAATCATATTTGGTACGCATATATCCTATGGTATGGAGAAGGACATGGGCTTCCTTTTTTTCTCGAAAACGCGGTTGAAACTGCGGGGGACAGCTAGTAAAGTAATATAATTGACATACAATTAATCTTACCTTCTGACGTCGTGGATTATTGAAGTGAAAACTTCTTTAGCCGCGTTGAGCGATTTTAGAGGGGAAAAAGTTATAGGTTCGCGTCACCGACATTCGCGTCACCGACATGCTCATGCTAATAGTATTTGAAGTGAAAACTTCTTTAGCCGCGTTGAGCGTTTTTGGAGGGGAAAAACTTATAGGTTCGCGTCACCGACATGCTCATGCTAATAGTTTTCACTTCTTCGTTTTTTTAATTTGAACAACTACTTAGTATACCCAAATATTTTATGCTATTTCATAAATTTTACATTGTTTATTAAAATCATGGACCGTGGGATGCCACCTTTATAGTTATCAACTTGGAACATCTATAACTGCCAAAAATATTCAAAGTTATGTCAAAATGACAGCGTTATTTTCTACAAGCATTTCCTATCGCTAAGTATAGTCAAATAATGATCTCTCGGAAATATTTAATAGTACAGTAGGTATTTAAATTAGTAGGTCAGGTTGGAGTCTGTAAAATGTCAAGTTAATTGAGTTTACTTTTGTTTGAAATGCATTTCCATTTTTATTAGTAAGTCAACATTGTAGATTCGTATCTGAATTTATATTATTTATAATTCCTTTTATTTGTTGTTTGAATTTCTAAATATGAAATTGCAATTTTGCTTTCTTGTCGAATTTGATTCGAGACAAAATCTAAAATGAATTTGGAATATATAACTGATAAGTATTTTCTAAATTTAAAATCGTAATAATTTAATTTCTTTTTTATGACATTGTATTTAATATAGTAATATAAAGTAATGTCAACTTTTCTCGTTGACAGCAACACACACATGGTTTCGTCAAAGTTTTCAGAATTTATGAAGCCGTAAAACGGGCGCGTCGGGGCTTGGCAGTAAAATTGCGACATCTGACCGTTACGCAATGAACTCGAGTGAGGACCTAGTTCCCAAGGTTTATGCTTAAATTAATCTCACACTTAAACGATACATTTTAAAATCGATTATTTATTTTAACATTGTATACGGTCATCTAGTATTTGAAATTAATTTAGCAATAGAAAAATACAAATACAAAAGCCAAGCAAATAAATAGATTGATTGATTGACTGTTAGAAAGTCAGTATCTAAAAAGAGCACAGCAAGAGCCAATTCCCTTCTTGGCTACTGTTACTTTGTAGTCAGCGAAGCGGTACTTACTAAAGGGTACTTTATACGGGTACTAACCCGTGTTTACGACAGACCTTGTATCGTATTTATATCGTTATTATAATGAAAAACAACTCGCATTACAATTATTGTAAGTACAACAAAGCATTCATCAAATTATACATGTATGTTTTCTACGACAAAGTTATTTTTAGCTTTCAGTTAATTATATTCTCCATTTATATAAAAGCATACCTACATTGCTTTCCTTTATGCATTTGGATTCATTAGGATAATTAATTTTACCAAGATATTAATTTAAATAACCTTCAAGAAAACAAAAAGACAAGACTGTCGGCTTAACAAATGTATCTAACAAAGAGAAAAAAAACGGTCACCAATTCAATTGCCAACCACAGAAATGATTGTGTAACACGTACAATATATCGGTAAATAAATAAAAGGATTTCAGTAGAAATAGCGCGAGAGTTGGCAAAAGGCTTTCCAAGTGAAAAGTAAAATAATTAAGGCCCTTTTACAAATTACAAGGGAGGCTTCAAAGGGGTACCTTTGGGCTTTTTGTAATTAGGCATCAGTCGCCATGGCTGCGCGGAAATAAGTATCATGTACCGGTGTCATTTTGTTTTTGGTACAATTAAAAATAAATTGAAATGTCTGGTACGATTAGGTTGCAATTTGAATGATGGATTTCCAAATTGCTTCGGTACGACTGCATCGTATTATTATTATAAGTTTAATCCCCGGCATGTGTTGCAATGCCTTTTTTCCTTTTTTTGTCAGAAACTATAGACAACCAAAGTTTTATCGCAATCGGATGAATGGTATAGGAGCGCATTGATTACAAACTAACAGACAAACAAACATTGATTTTTGTATGTTCCTTAACGTGTGATTTAAAAAAAGAATATTTTGTAATGTATTGTTGTGTTATACACAGTTAATATTAGATACTAGCGACCCGCCCCGGCTTCGCATGGGTTCAATTTATACACAATCCTTTCTCGTTTATCGCTCTTTATATTAGTGAAAACCGTATCGAAATTCGTTGCGTGGTTTAGAAGAAGTAAGCGGAGAAACAGACAGAGGCAGATAGCGATTTTGTTTTATACTATTTAGAGATAATATCAAAAATATTACGAATATCTATGCAATAAATAACAGGTATGACACTGCACTACAAACTGCTAAACGATATTCCATGAACCGAATTTTTTGTCTTACACGACTTTTTTTTTTAAGTAAAACTATTTTTTTTTAATCATTTAATCAAGTGAATGAGTCTTCTTTATTATTAATCATTCAATATTCATTTCTATATTAATTTCAATAATTGCCAAAAGGTCCATTTTAAAAAGCCTAACAATAGCCGGACATGTCGGACACCGTCTTATTTGGCCGGACACGCAACCGAAAAGCCTGACTGTGTCCGGCTTTATCCGGACGCCTGGCAACCCTAGGTATGAAGCATCATGCCATCCATAGAGTATAAAAACAGAGTATTTTATATCACGTGCGCACAATAAAAACGCAGCTACTCGTGTGATCTGTCAAACTAACTGGCTTCGCTTGTGCAATGTGAAACAGAATGAAGTTTTCACAGATGTTTCCACTAGAGATTCTTGCATTTTCTGTCAACATTTTAAATTAACAACTTTTTAAAACAATAGTAGGTAATTATATACATGGAGTTTCTTGTGAAAAAGAAAGATGTGACATAAAATTTTCACTTTGTGGTTAGATTGGTTATTAAAAACCAGCCAAGTGAGAGTCGGACTCGCGCACGAAGGGTTCCGTACCATTCTATAAAAAACGGCAAAAAAATCATGTCTGTTGTATGGGAGCCCCCCTTAAATATAATGTTTTATTTTAATTTATAACATTTATAAGTATATAACTAAATAGTCTGTGAATATTTTAAGAGTCTACCTGTTGCCGTTATCAATATCGAGCAAAAACGAGCAAAAAAATCACATTTGTTGTATGGAATTAAATATTTATTTTATTCTGTTTTTTAGTAAACGTTGTATAGCGGCAACACAAATACATCATCTGTGAAAATTACAACTATCAAACTATCACGGTTCATGAGATACAGCCTGGTGACAGACGGACGGACGGACAGCGAGTCTTAGTAATAGGGTTTTAGCGAAAGAAAATCACGTGTTCCAGAATCTGAAATTCTTTCGCTGAATTCAAAACGAGTTCTAACATCTTTATTTTATACTTTTTAGTGCAAACCCATTTTGAAGTCAGTTTTCCTTTGTGTTAAAAAATAATTTTATCATAGGATATAAATTCTATAACTTAATCCAAATTTGTAAAGATGTGATTGAGTAATAAGTAAACAAACATCATTCTCATATACACTGGTATTTATGAATTAAACCAAAAACGAGAACTACTAATAAAGTATGGTATGGAAGAACCCAAGCAAGATTTTGGCTTCATTATCTGTTTACGGCAAAGAGGTTTCTGTTTGTACGTTCTAAGTGATGAACGGAAGCGATTCGTTTTTTTATGCTTCTGATTTGACATTCGTTGCCACAAAGACATTTTTATTGTAGTATGTTCAGTCCTGACTTATTTTATTTAGTTAATGCGTTACATACTATAAGAAATTACTTTATTTTTATTACATATTTTTAATCGTCAGATGCAATAAAAAACAAGTTTAAAATGTATATTGAAATGACTTTTAATGCACTAAAGATAACCGTAATGAGCTTTAATAGGTATAAATATATATATAACTAGTACACAACTAAACGAAAAACTATGCGGTTATTGACAAAAATATACGGTTTATTATAGTCACAAAATAAATAAATGAGTAGTCAATTTTTTTTTTACTAAAATAGCATACCAATATACGCCCCTTAGCAACCAGCTCCGCTCATCACTTACTCCAATCTCCATACTCTATTAGACCACCCAACAAATTTCCCCAGGGTACCACTGTTGGGCCCAATGCGACCGCCACGAAAAAACGATCCCTTATGTTTCCACATGTCGGTTCATTGACACTATAGATAGGATTTATTTAATTTTCCCCTTTGTACATTGTTTCTTATGATCGTAGATACAAGGAGGTAAATATTTGGAGATTGCTTACTTATACAGCAATATTTCTAAGCGACTGATCGACGCTTCTCGTGACCAGAGGGCTGGTGAATACCTCGGCCAGAGGATTAGCATCGCCATACAGCGTGGCAATGCCGCCAGCGTTCTGGGCACACTACCAACTGGCAGCGATTTAGATCAGCTTTTCTTTTTGTAAATAGTTTTAAATTAAGATGTGTATTTTTTGTTCTTGTTCTTATACAGGTTGATTTTTTAGTCACTGGCAATATTTGCAGGGGTTGAAGTACAGTCAGCGGCAAAAGTAGCTTGGCATTTTTGTACCCTTTCATAATAATCTATTGATATTTTCTTGACAGTTTGTATGAAAATTATGAATTGTGTAATATGACACGGTAAAATAAAATGGTTGCTTCATACATTTTGGTCGAGTAGGTATTGAACTTTTGTATGGAACAGCTGATATTTTTTTTGTGATCTCAAAGTTAGTCCCATGATAAAAGTTGTTCATATTGGTGAGTACTTCCTGCAAGTATTGCTAGTGACTAAAAATCATCCAATATACCTATCCGCGTATTGACTGGTCTACAGATGGCTGCCTAGAAGGGAACGAGCTCTCAAGTGCAGCTATCGAAACACACCTCTAGGTGCTGGGCGACAGATTTCCAACCTTTTGACAGATTTTCCGTTATCTGCTGGGGCACACCACACACCAGTAAGTGACTGGTGTGCTTCAGTTGCGCTTGAGAGCTAGTTAGGCTAGGCTCTATATAGGTCAGCAACACATTGGCAAACCTCCTGGTATTGCTAATGTCCATAGGCGACGGTAGCCACTTACCATCAGGTGGACCGCCTGCCCGCTTGTCAGCCTTCTGACAAAAAATAAAACTAAACTTAAATAAAATATGCTACATGTCATTTTTATAATATAACTTTGATAATAAGTCCTAATAATGATCAGATAGTTAAAAAATCTGGTCTGATTTATGCTCTTTCGATTAATAAAGTTTCCAACAATAAATAAAAAAATATTCTGGGACATTATTCCTCACACACGGCCATCTGACCCCAAACTAAGCAGAGCTTGTACAATGGAAGCCAGATAACTGATATACTACATATACTACTTTTCTTTTGTAAATACATACATATATAGATAATTACACCCAGACTCAGGACAAACAGACATGTTCATGCACACAAATGTTTGTCTTGGGTGGGAATCGAACCCACTACCTGCGGCGTGATAGATAGGGTATCTTACCAACCACGCCAACCGGCCCGTCAATCAATAATAGCTTGTTTGTTCGTAAACAGTATTCAATAAGAAGGGTGCATTTTTTTATAACATAATTTATAGTATCTTTAAAACTACTTGCATAATTTTATAATAAGTTTTCGAAATATCTACTTACACCTTTTTAGTTGTTTTTACCGTGGCTTTGTGCATAAAAACATTCCCTCTAGTAACAATCAGTTGTCTATTATATCACAAACATGTATCTCTTTATGTGTGTAATCATTGAACCAAATAATTGAAAACAAAGACTTTTCCCGATCCTTTTATGTGACATGAACGTACCCGGAAAATGGTATTAGTATATTTTGTATAGTTGCGGTTATTATATTGAACAAAATAGCTTGCTCCATGTTAAAAGATGCAAAATTATTTTATCTTTTTTTAAATTATTAAACTTCTGTTTTTCAGTTATTATTGATGACCCACGAAAATAAACTCTAAACATATGTCTAGACTAGATGATAACGAGCTTATTTCGAGATTTCTCGTCGTCCAAGCTAAGTTAAGTAGGTACCTACCATTAGCATTCGCATATATTCACATATTACCGTTATTTTTATAAAAGCATACCAAAAAAAAAATATTTTCGAAAATTCAATTCCATAAAACCAAAAAAAAAACTTATTATTTATTACATGTTAACATCATCGACAATCTAATAAAATACACGATTTATTATCAATCAACGATATTTCAAATCATATTGACTTTCCATTTTGTATGATAAATAAATATTGTTCAAACATGATTTCCGATATTTCTTTACATCTTTTATTTGTTCCTTATTTCTTTATTGACAATCGTCTTATTAAAGATAAAGCTACTGAAACGTCTTGGAAGTAGGTAAGTAGATTGAGGAATTGAAGCAGGAGAAGGGTGGGTGGGGAGGAATAAAGTCGGTTCTTGACAGAAACGAGTTGTTATCGTTTACTATAGTTAGCTATACTTATATTATAATGTTACTCGTTTAAGTTTTCTGCAAAACAAACCTATAAATAAAGGATGTATCAATGAAAACTTAAAATAAACTTTCATGGTTCTAAAAAACTCAGTTAGAACAAAAAACTCAGCTATAACAAAATAACAAAAGAAATAACACTCTACCTTAGATTTGGCCCACTCCAAAATCAGTGAACCTAAATAAATTTGTATAAAAAAATAACGTAGGTAAAATCGCGGAGAAAAAGCTTTAATGGTGTTTTTATTCAAATATAATAAAAGTCTTAACATCAAGTCAAGTATTCTTTATCTGTACGTGGATTACGTAACTTGATTGCAATCACCTCTTAATAAATATACCTATTACGTTGTCGAAAATTATTCCATTTGCAATGAAGCACAGTAGTGAACAGAACGTAAAATAATTGACGTAAAAGATCAGAAGACTCTTATCTAACCTGTTTCTAATTGAAACTTATTGCAATCAAGCTACGTAATAGCCCCACTGTTCAAATGACATGATTTATTTATTTATTCTAACAATTTTCTTTGACTGAGGCTCTCAGAAGGAAAAGGAAATCAGATCACATTTCTATGGCCATTAGTTAAAAACAAGGGTTTTTCCTGTTTAAATAAGCGTTAGATAACAATTCTAATTTAAAGTTAAGTGTGTATCATTATCAGTTTCTCGTTGGAAAATTATATTTTTCTTACAATTATTTTTGAGAACGAACCTTTGTACATTTTAATGACTAAGGTTGTTAGACTAAGCTATTGTCGCTAGCTACTTAGTAGCTTCGACGTTCAGTCCCCTTCTAGGGCCTTAACTGAATATAATGGCTTTGACTTCGACTTTGACTAGACTGTTGAACACAGCTTTTATTTAAGTGAACGAGGAAGACTGTGGACAAGTGGGAGTGTTATCCCTTAGCAGAAGCCTATCTTCAGGAGTGGAGATATAGGCTGAGTAAGATCCTTAATTACCATGCATAATTAGCGAAGGTGTCAAGGAGGGAACTGCCTCTCATGTTCAGACATCAGACGATGCAAACCAACATATGATGAGATCCATACATATTTCCAATTGTCCAATTACACAAAACTAATTTTAATATGGCGACACTCTCAATCAACTCTGACAGCTCAATCATCAAACTATTCTTTTCAAATAAAATGAGAGCTAGAGCGATACTTATGTTTTTAAAAACGACAATTAAATAGACCTGACTACGTAAAAGTGACATTCAGGTAGTATAATTCTTAAAAGTAACTTATGACTGTAAAATTATCAAAAAAACATCATGATGATTGTAAAAGATCTTATCAGAGATACACGCGATTTTCTTTTTCACGCCATTTTGACTACCGCGGCCGTCATTTTCATTTTATAAAAAGAAACCTAACCTATAACCACTGCACGGCTAGACGTGTCGAAAGACATCTCATTTATTAATCCATCCAGCCATTGAGATGCTTCAAGGATAAATAATCCCACATTACATAGATAAAAAGATCTACGCGTGAAAATATAACCCTGTCTTTGCTGTCGCGCAATAATATTATTATAATAAATGCGAAAGTGAGTTTTTTGTTTGTTACCTTTTCACGCTCAAACCGCTGTACCGATCGCGATGAAATTTGGTATGGAGATGGACATAGGCTACTTTTTATCCCGGGAAAACATAAGATGCCTGGGGAACGCGGGTGAAACCGCGGGGCGAAAGCTGGTAGTTTATAAAGACCCTCGTAGCCTAGTGTCGATGAATATTTAACTCAAACACTTCAATATATTGTAATGTACATTGATTAGTAAGTAATATAAGTGTGGTCAGGGTGACTGGCTGGAACGTCCAACGATGATTGATGCGATGGAAAGATACTGGTCGTTCTGACCTCGATAAAATGTTTACTGATTTATTAACCCCTCTTCTATTGATGGGAGAATGTATGGGATAGTTTCTATCTATACTAATATTATAAAGAGGTAAAGTTTGTGTGTTTTTGAGGTTGTAGGGGGTAATCTCAGGAACTACTGGTTCGAATTGAAAAAATATTTTAGCGTTGGATAGCCCATTTATCGAGAAAGGCTACTTTTTATCCTGGGAAGACATAAGATCCCTCGGAAACGCGGGTGAAACCGCGGGGCGGATGCTAGTTTAGAATTAACAGATTTTCTAGGTGTAATGTTTTAAAACCGAAGTAGTGCTCTAAACCACTGTTACTAAAATATTGTATCTTTTTTAATGAGGTAAGGAACACATATTTTATTTATGATTATTTAATAAGCACAGAATGAGGCGGCAGATTTAGTATTAATTAAAAATCATAACAATATACAATTTATTAAACCTGGAGTCCAATGATTACTGTCATGTCATTCAAAACACATAATTTTATAAACTTTGTTATTTGTAAATAAATAGTTACATAAATTAAATAAAAAGAACAAAGATCTATAAAAATATGCCTTGCTGAGTTTCTTGCCGGAGTCTTCTCAGTCCAAGTGTAATCCGAACCGGTGGTAGAATCAATTGTAACGTTCATAAGTGCCTTATTAGGGCCTAAACTGAATAAATGAGTTTGAGTTTGAATTAACATACCTATAAATGAAATTAAAAACAGAACATAAATACAATCTTGCCCATCGGTAGCTTCGAGGAAATTCTCTATATAATTATAGTTTATATACTACGAGCTGTTCCACGCGGTTTCGCCCGCATTCCCGGTATATAAAGGGAATAATCGGGATAAAAACTATCCTATCTTTTAAGTTGGAAAAAATCACACATTCTGAAGAAATTACGTGACGATTGGATAAGTAATTTCGGAGTTCATCGCAGACAAACATTGTGACATGGAAATTTTATGTATTTAAAATATGAGATTAAAAAAATAGAATATATAGTCCTATTACTTTCGTACGTACGTAAATTTGCTCACAAAAATAAAATCAAAGGAAAACCAATGAAATGACAACAAAACGTACTTTACAGCCAGTCAAATGTAATACAAGATGTTACCCCTCATAAATACAACCCTTACGTTTGTATAATGTTGTTTACGACGATACAACATCCAAATCAGTTGTTACAATAACTCGATAAAATTATATCGATATAAAAATAGAGAATTATTTTGAAATACCCGCAAGCGATTGATAGAATGACAGTTTTTATAGAAACAATATGTTTATTGTGAAACACTGGTTCCTTAATATCTTAATTCATCGTAACTACTTACCTCAAAGATTTGCGTTAAATTTTTTACATTGAAACAGATATTATTTCTATCTAAAGCCGAATAGCTTCGTTATTACGCTGGAATAAGATTAAAGAGACTTTTCTTGCATCTTACGTGTGTTCTGTAGTAGTCTACACCTATATATCGTGTCTCCAACCTCATTGTGTTGAGACCTAGTGCATTTGTGTTTGTGCGCTGCGCTATGCAAACGTGTCCTTGTAGTGATGTGCTTTGGAGATGTCGATAAATTACTAAAATTGTTTTGTTTCGATAGGTTTGTCACCTATAGAATCTAGTGAACCTATAATTCAATCAAAGTACTTAATTATTTTATTCGGTAGTAGTAGTTATATTAAGTACATTACCTGTGTTAATGTAAACTCTAATTTTTAGTATCGAGATAAAATTAGACCTGAAAACTATTTTACAGAATATCTTAATGAGTAGGCTGGAATCTGTAGTGTTTTTGCTTATCATTTCACGGTACCATACATTTCTATGTATAGTAGTAACAATTATAATAAACAATATAACAATATTATATAACAACTTACTATCAATAAAAAATATTCTTAACAGAACATGTACCTCATTTTATTTAATGGGCTTTTTTAATTTTGTTTATATTTAATGATTCAGGAAAGTTTCGTCGGACTTGTAACTGTTCGTATCTATACTAATAATATGCCCTCTCTGGATTCTCTTTGTTGTTTGGTTGAACGCGCTAATCTCAGGAACTACTGGTTCGAATTGAAAAAATATTTAAGTGTTGGATAGCCCATTCATCGAGGAAGACTGTACTATAGGCTACCCTTACTATGGGCTTTAATCCCGAGAAAAAATAAGATCCCTCAGGAACGCGGGTAAAACCGCGGGGCGGAAGCTAGTCTAGCATAAAGCTGAGCTTTCATCCCTTTACTGCAAACAAATTACCACAAAAATGTATCTATGTTTAGAGATAAAATAATTTCTAAGTCTCGATATTACACAAATCAAATCATCGAGTCGCATCACATCACTACCACGTAGCGTGGAGAGCGCTCAAGCGCGGGTCGCGGTCTATGTACGTTTCATTTGTCTCGCAGTCTGGCTGAATTGTCTCCTAGGCCGAGCCAACACCGCCTGTCTAGATTATCTCAGCTTAGGAATTTATGACTGAGTTATGAAACAATATGCCTGTGGGGATTTTTATGTGGAAGGATTTTTTATTCAACGCCGTAAAAAAGTTTTAAAGTAACGGTTTCACAATTTATATTATAAAAATATTTTATTTCATCTCCACAAATTACATTCTACAATAAGTATGTATTATAAATTACTTACTTACTCAAAAACTAAACCTCAATACTCATTTATTCAGTAAAGGCCCTGATAAGTATATTTGATACGTTTATTGTATTTTTAAAGTTTTTAGTATATCTTAATACAATGTTTTAAGAGAGGTAGAGCATAGCGTTATGTCGCTAAAAGAGCAGCTTTCGAGGAGGGGAGTAGGCCGGCAACGCGTGAGTGATACCCCTGGTGCTGCAAGCGTTCAAAGGCTACGGTAACCGCTTACATCAGGCGGGCCGTATGTTTGTTTGCCGACAATGTTGGTTAAAAAAAAAGAAAAAGGGATTTTAGCTTTTAAACAAGAGTATAAACTTATAAAAGTTAGACAACTTATACTAACCATTGATCTGACTACTAAATGTGAAAATGAAGTACATAATATTAATGAATAATTAATATTTAGTTAAAGTACCTATTTAAGGGTTGTTGTTTTTGTTAGTAGATAAGAATTTGTGTGTAAATAAGTAATAGCTTACTATTTTATATCAATTGAAAATGATCTATTGGGTTTTTTTAATCAAATTGTAAAAAAAAAGTATGTGAGTAGTAAGATAGATACTACATGTATATTTTTCTATATGTAGGTACTAGCTGTCCCCCACGGTTTCACCCGCGTAGCGGCATGAAAAAAATTGCCTACGACCTATTCTCAGACCTACCGAATATACACAAAAAAAAATATAAGAATCGGTGGAGCCGTTTCGGAGGATACAAACACATATGACGATATGACACGAGAATTTTATATATTAGAGAAAATATTATTATTGTAGGTATATTTTCTTAGCACTGCCAATGACACTTAGCGAAATAAAACAAATAAATATTCTGGGACAAATAAATAAATATTCTGGGACATTATTCCTCACACACGGCCATCTGACCCCAAACTAAGCAGAGCTTGTACTATGGAAGCCAGATAACTGATACCTTTACTACTTTTCTTTTGTAAATACAAACATATATAGATAATTACACCCAGACACAGGACAAACAGACATGTTCATGCACACAAATGTTTGTCCTGAGTGGGAATCGAACCCACGACCTGCGGCGTGATAGATAGGGTATCTTACCAACCACGCCAACCGGCCCCTTGTATTTCTTATTTTACGCCTTCTTTCACTCAAGAATTCATTTACTTCATCCACGATTCAAATATACATGTTATTCTATATGTGCTAACATATATCCTCCCTTAGTTCTTATAGCACACTCACGGACAAACAGACAGACAGACGTTACGTTTTTTATTATGTAAAGATTTATAATTGATCCACCCTTCATGATGACCGTAAATAATAAGTTATTTACATTCGCAACATACCCTATGATTGCCATTTTTAAAGTAATAAAAACTAAGTTAGCTCACTTATATAGTCATCAGCCCTACCCATGTTTACTTTAATACTTAGCTTTGACCTAACTGAGTAAACCGTAGTTATTTGTAGTAAGCAATAAGTTATTTCAAGCTAAACTTGTAGTTTAGTTGGTAAATCCTCTATTTTGTATATAAGCACATAATGAGTTACAGTACAGTTTAATGTATAGGTTAAAATACGAAATCAAGTTAGTAAATATATCGTTCATCATAATTTTACATAATGAAAAAAACATACAACCGAATTGAGAACCTCCTCCTTTTTTTTAAAGTCGGTCAAAAAAAAAAATTTAAGCATAACAGCTCCTAGTAATGTCAAAAGTCAAAGCCATTTATTCAGTTTAGGCCCTAATAGGGCACTTATGAACATCGAAACTACTGAAGTTACCACCGATTCGGAAGTCGCCTTCAACTGAGAAGAACCGGCAAGAAATGCTACCCAGCACCTGCATTCTCTAAAACAAAACAAAGCTCACAGCACATCGGACTTCTCACATGATTGCCTAATTAACGAGAGAGACAGAGCATAGTGACAGTGTGTCGTCGTCGAGTTTCTGACATTTACTATACGGAATCAGCCCCCAGGGTGGTCACTCCAACTGGGGCAGACAGTCTACCGCGTATGAATGTGGTAATAAACTTTAGACTCTGTCATTCTATTTATGTATGCAGGATTAATTTTAATCAGGTGACTAAACTTTTAAGGTTCAAAATAGTACTAATTAATACAAACAAATTTTAATATGTGAAAAAAACTGAAAACGCGAAAAAAATGCTGATCCATAAAATATTTCCATACCTACTGAGCCAAAATGTATGGAACAGTTGTTTTTCGCACTTTCAGTGTATACTAACTTAATAGGCCTCAAGAAGAGCACGGGACTAATCATAGGGTGTCCAACTGTCCAAATTGAGTCATGGCCTATAAATATAACTAGAAAATGGGAGCTAAATTCAGTCCCACCATACCTCTATGGCCGCTTCCTGGTGTATCCTGCCCATTGCCACTTCCGATGACTTTTTGTACTCGGCTTACTAAATAAAAGCTTTTATAACTAGATGAAGTGAACACGTAGTAATTCTAGCTGCTATAACAATATAGAATTGCATCGGTTGCCTCGAGCAATCAAAAACATTAACCAGTAGGTGAAGAAATTTAATTAGCTTCATGTAGTTTAGCTCAGATCAAGCGATTTAGAACAGAAAATAATATTAGGTGAGGAAAATCATTGTCTCTGGATAGCTTTAAAATTTGCCAAGCTATGGTGTGTTGTGACAGCTTCATTTGGGATTTGGTGCCCTTCAAAGCGTTGTATACTTCACATTCGAGTACATCATCACTTACCATTGTGCGATTCTGGTCAAATACAAGCTACTCAAAATATAATAAATAAAAAAGAAAAGTGATCTAATATTTTGCACGTTTCCCGAATTGTTTATCATGCACAGCAGCTAAAAGCCGATTAAGTCTGTTTTAAAGTATTCACTAATTTTGCTCTAATAACAGTCTTTAGAAATTTATTCCACTCACAAATAGGTATAAAGTAAAGGGTTTTTTCAGGCTGAAAAAATACATAATAAATTAAATCCATGTTACATCAAAATTTTAATATGCCGTCAAAATTATTATCAACTTATCATTATAAACCCTACATCCCCCCTGTTTTATAGATAATACCACCAATTCACAATTATTACTAATTATAACAATCACAGATTCAAACACGTTTCCGATAAACTCTATTACCGAAAGGTTCATGCAAATATCACCAAAGGTAGCTAGGCACTTTAATTAAGAAAACCGCTATCTACCTACTTGATGTAACTATGACGTAACGGATTCGATTAGACGCCGTCTAGTGGCGAGAGGGGGAAATAATCTCGTGGAGGACAAATCCCTACTAAAATCGACGTCTTACGCTGTCAGGACGTGTTAGGAATTAAAGAATGTTATAAGCTTTGTGTCACACTTGGGCTTGTGATTGGATTTGTACTTGGGGACTGTACTTTGAGTTGGAATCATACAGAATCTTCTGATAAGGTGAAAAAGTTCGTAGTGACCTCAAAATCGTCTTTGCTTTAAATCCTATAGTACTTAACTTTTGATTTTTGTAATACCTTACTCAAGTTCAGAATTAAGCCAAAACCGGTGCGCTAGCGCAAACAGCGCAGCGAAACTCTCTTATTCATGGTAAATTAAAAAAAACTGGGAAAATTGATATGAGAATGCTAATATCGCGTTTGTGACTTGAGTGAAAGTACGTTACTTTTTGCTGATCCACCATGCATCCTCCACCCTTGATTACCACAAACTCCCGTGTGGTAGAACAAAAACTCTGACTGCTACTACTTGACTCAATCCTTATCACTACCATGGGCATACATTCTTGGCATCATAAGATCACCGTTTTTTTTTTTATTAATTGCCTTTTTAGGGCCCTAAGTTAAATGGGCCTAAAATTGCACCACCATCAATTCCACACCAATGTGTACAATCCTTAAAACAACCGAATCTTCCCGTTAAGAGGTCTGCAATAAAAAAGCAAGGACGTGGACGCCTCTGCTAATTTCAAGGGGGCCATTCCACGTTTCGCCTATCACAGATATACCGCACTTAACTGGAACGGACAATCGTAAAATTGGTATTATTTCGATAAGCAACATTATTGAGAAATTGGATCGGAGCTATATAACTTTATTTGAATATGATATCGGTCTATTGGGGTATAAGTTCAAACAACTTCGTGTTTTGGTACGTCATTTCATATGACAAATATTGCTAAATATATTATACCTCCTTATGTTAAAAGAACATGAATATTTTGAACATACAAATGCTCTAGTTATCATAAATTCTTGATAGGAAATATTCTCCTTCTGGGATTTATAAATACTCTTAGAGAAGGCATCAATAAAACCCCAAAATATGTCAGATTTAAACTTGTATTCTGATTTAATTTAAATGAATGAGAAAGTTACAGTATTGTTCCTCAACGATAATGGACGAGAAAATATTTATTAATGATTAGTTTCTCCGATTTCCCAAAGATTTATTTTTTTATGGGATAAAAAATATTCTATTATTACAGAGTATAAATAAATCATTGAGTAACAAACATCCTTGAAAATACTTACACAAACTTTCGTATTTATATTAATAGTGGGAACCTTTTCTACACTCGTGTCATACCCAGCGACTAATTATCCGTGACATCTTACACATTTTCATGCTAGACATGGCGACACGCTCCTCGTGTCATCTCTTCTCCTATTACACCGCCATATTGTATTTATTACAGTTTATACTATTCACCGCCTAGAAATGCAATTTGGGAGGATTTTTGGGTGCTATATTTAAGTGGCTGTTTTTTTTTCTTTTACTATGGATAGGTTGTGTTTGTATATAATCTTACCATGGTATGTGATGATGTGGCTTAAGGTGATAAGCGCATAAAGGTGATAAGTGATAAAGCCTAGAAGGGAACTGGCTCCTAAGTGCAGCAGTCGGAACACACTGGTAGGTTCATGTCGATTTATTTGTAGATGGCAACTTGTAGATGATAACCAGCCAGGTGGGTAGGGCCTTAACACCATGCAAACATATTTTTGAAGCATTATATATCTATACTAATATTATAAAGCTGAAGTGTTTGTTTGTTTGTTTGAACGCGCTAATCTCAGGAACTACTGGTTCGATTTGAAAAATTATTTCAGTGTTGGATAGTCTATTTATCGAGGAAGGAATTTACTTTTTATCCCGGGAATACACAAGATCCCTCGGGAACGCCGCGAGGTGGAAGCTAGTTTGAAATATACTTGAAAGTTCGTTGGCATCGAAGATCTAGTTCTTTAGAGATGTAACGACATCGAAATTCCGTCAAATCCCTGAGTGGTGTTAAGTCAAGGACATATCTAATAAACATTAGAGACGGGTGCGATTCAAATTGTATCGATATTGATATTTTGTGCACACTGTGATGTGGAGCAGCATTATTTATCATCATGAAATATGACATTCATTAAAATATTTTTATGAAGAATGGATTAGTTTTAGAGTTGAATTGTCAGTTATTACTTCTCTATGAGGATATGACTTCATAATAAACAGCTATATCTTCTGATCTGCTCATATTCCGATGATTCTATGTCTGTGTGTGTAGAATATAATAAGGAAGGCACACATAAGTGTCGATAGTGTACGGCCTAACTTATCCGTAACTTGGCAGCGAACTCGTTAAACATCGTAAGTAATAAGTTTCTTCGTAAACATGCTACTGTAATATCTACTAAGGCTTTTTACATACATATGTATGAATTTTATTTCATAACAATTTCGGAATTATTTTTTTATTTAATGAGCTTTTTTACACCTTCTTATTTATTATTTTTTTAGTAAAATCCAATGACATTTTAGTAAAGACTAAAGGCGTGTTCAGACGCGTGTAACATGTAATGTAATGTAACGCAAATTACGCACTACGAATATTACATGTAGTTAATTCTCGTACTCGTTCGTAGTGCCTTTCATACGAAGAATTCGCGATGCATTGCACGTTACATAACAAGTTACATGTATCTGGATACGTCTTGACATCTGTCCCGCGGTTATATCCGCGTTTCTAAGGGATGTGTTGTTTTACCCTGACAAATATACCTATTAATACACGATAAATAGCTTGGTAAAATTCAAACTTAAAGCACTTTGATATAATCCCTCAATGGTATCGTAAAGTAAGAATGAGGTCTATCGATATATCTCATTGTTGTTCAATTTCTAAACATTGCGCTTAGATACATTTATTACTCAATCACTGAACGACTGAATGGATTAAGACGAAATTTGGCACATAGATATTCATCCCAGAATACCATTAGATCCTTTGTAAGCATCTATTCCTTTATTATCAAAGAAACATTGCGACTCTCGCCTATCACACTGCAATCGCAAGTATACCCATAGCTTGCAACGTCCCAGAAAACTTGCAAGGCACACAAGCCCACGATCTGATAAACAAATGTAGGTTAAACATTACCTGTGTATATGAGTGCGGCAATCTCAACAACCAATCACAATCGCCAATGGTGAATAAATGTTATAATAAAGTGGTAGAGCTGGAGTAATTTTGAATGTCTAGGTTTTAACTTGGCACTTTAGGAAATGAGTGATGGCTATGTTCTATGGCGTTCTCATTAAAGTTAATGGCTAGAAACGGCAGAAGCAAACAATGGGTAAAATAATGAATCTTTATAGTAAAACTAGTTTGCGCCCCACCGTTTCACCAGTATGTCAATAAATTATCTCTATGCAAAATCACGTTGCTCTATTGCTCAGTTGCTGCGTGAAAGTTGGTCAAACCAACAAATACACTTTCGCATTTATTATATAACTAGCTTCCGCCCTGCGGTTTCACCCGCAGTCCCGAGTGCTCCGATCGCCACCAAACCTTACAGGATTACCCGCGGGGCTATTATGAAGATTGTATGAAAATTTCATCGCGATCGGTTCAGCGGTTTCGGAATCTATAAGGAACATATATACTTACTTTCTCTTTTATATATATAGATATAGATAGTAAGGGATGGCGATGAAATTCATGTGCTCTTGCATTCTCTAAAACAAAACACGTCGACAAACCCGCGCAACAATGTCGTGAACTTTTCTCATTTGATTACTTATTAAATGAGAGAGACAGAGCATAAATAAGAAGATTCACTGTCACATAAACGTATAAGGGTCCTTCTTACCTCGTCATATAATATCAGTCCTGAGCCAATCGCAACTAGGACTTCGCTCCGAGCCGCCGCACAGTACAGACGTACCCCGTACGGTCTATTGTGCTCCGCCCGCCACCCCGACTCGATTCTCGGAAGCGCTCTGGTATTTATACCTGGCCTTTCGCAGAACCGACCTTATCAGTTTGTTGACTCGGAACTTTTCAGTTTAGAGTCTCCAAACGCATATTTGTTCTTACGACATCGCGCTCTCAAAACCACAGATATTTACTTGTGGTGAACCAGTGGATACCTAACGGTGATAACTAAGCTGGTTCGAGCGTGACCCGGGCGCTCGCGGTTTCCCTTAAGGAAAACGCTAACCCGGACGGGACTGGACCAGTTGGCCTTGGGGGCTTCCCTAGCCAACCCCAGTTGTCGTTAGGCAGGGACTTAGGAACCCGCTGCACAATAAGATTGGCAGCGGGAGACAAGCTTAGGGCACACCCTAGGGCCTACTCACCTCCCGACCTATCCCGGTCGGGAGTGTAACACACACCCCCGGGCCCATCCACCCGGGGCGAGATAGTAGGTTTGATTAGGGCGATCGCCTGAGGTTTCTTGTGGTTTCTTTTACTCAGGAACGCCCCGCGTCCGAAACCACGTTAGTTTGCCGAAGTAGAGTAGCTCCCTCTGGCTGGCCATCATGGCCAGCCAGAACGACCACCCACCCCTGACGCTGGACGAGATTCTCCAGGACAACGAGTCCTGGGATTTCCTCGTCGAGCGTTACGGGACATCCTTTCTACCTCCCCGACCCGCTCCCACTTCACGGTCATCCTCAAGGATGTCCGTGATATCCGCGGAATTCTCCCCCGCGGAATCACCCGCGGAACACTCCCCGCCTCCCTCTCCCGCGGAATCAACCGCGGATCACTCCGCCCCTCCCTCTCCCGCGGAACCCTCCGCCCCGCCCTCTCCTGCGGAATCCGAACCGCCCTTTCCGCCTGCGCCTGCCGCGACGACCGGCCAGTCGTCCTCTTCCTCCTCCTCGGAGGGAGAGTTCACGACGGTCGTCGGGGGCAAGCGCAAGAGGAAAAAGAAGGCGAAAGCCACTGAAGCCGAGGTAGCTGCCAAAGCTGCCAAAGCTTCCACCCCTTCCCCTTGCCCATCACCCAAGCCCCGCCCACTCATGGACACTGTTGTGCCCACACCCCCGCCGCTAATGGACGTGCCCATGGCTCCTCCCCCGGAGGAACAAGGCCGCCCAGAGGCGCGCATATCCCAGCCCCAATCCCAGACCCAATCCCAAGTCCCGATGAGGAAGGACTCTCCGCCTCCCCTGTTTGTTCAGGATAAGACCAGATGGACCGAAGTGTCCGGATGGTTTACTCCTAACAAGATTCAATATACCTCTGCCCGCTCCACCGAGCACGGCATCAAGGTAACCGTGCCCACTTCACAGGACCACCGGGCCCTGACCAAACTCCTTAAAGAACGTAAGGTGGCTTTCCACACTTACACTCTCCCTGAGGAGAAAGCCCTCCGGGTGGTGATCCGCGGCATCCCCCGCGAAATCCCCACCTCAGAAGTCGAAGCCTCCCTTAAGGAGCACGACCTCCCGATTCAGTCAGTGCACCGGATGCACAAAGGACGTGGCCACGAGCCATATAACATGGTGATTGTGGCACTGGACCAAGGGAAGGCCGGCAAGGCCATATACAGAGTAAAATCTGTGTGCGGCTTGAGCGACGGCTTCACCGTCGAGGGCGTCCGAAAGGGCGGCTACCCCTCCCAGTGCCACAACTGTCAGTTGTACGGCCATTCCGCCCGCAATTGTTTTGCTCCCCCCCGGTGCGTGAAGTGCCTCACACCTCACGCCACCAAAGACTGTGACCGTCCAAAGGTCATAGATGAAAACACCCCGCCACCTGGTTGCGTTCTCTGCAACCAGACCGGGCACACCGCGAACTACCGCGGGTGCTCGAAGGCTCCCCGCCCTTCGCGCCATTCAACGCGCAAAGCCCCCATCTCCAACCCGGCGCAGACCGATCTGCGCCCTCAAAGGCACTCTCAATGGGCCCGCCTTAACTCCAACTCTCCTAAGGAGTATCCTCCTCTCCCAAGGGAAGCGTTTGCTCTCTCCGAGCAAACCACGACCCAGCCACCACCTCCTCCTCCCAAGGTTTCCGCTTGGCAGCCGAAACCCACCGCAGCGCCTTCAGCGCCCGCCCCGCCGTCACCGCCAACCCAAACCACCCGCCGCGCAAACCCGTCACCAAAACGGGACCAAAACCCTCCGTCGAGTGTGGATGCGGATTTCGCACTCGTGGAGCGCTTCATCGATTTCATAAACTTCGATGAAATTAGGGAGCTCGCCGATATTATTAAACAGAGCGAGGGCAACGGTCGTGCCCTTGCATCTGCAGCGCTGCGATTTAACAAAATCGCTTGCCAACTCGATCACTTTCGCGTAAATCCTTAATGGATATTACACCCACGCGCAATAGAATCAAACCCCGATCCCTTAAGTTAGGAACCTTCAATGCCAACGGCATTATAGGTAAACGAGATGAGATCGCAGAATTCCTGCGAGAGCATCAACTCGATATCCTTTTGGTACAGGAAACATTTCTTAAGCCCTTTCATAGGGACCCTAAAATTGCGAATTATCAGATAATCCGCAATGACAGACCCAACGCCGCAAAAGGCGGCACCCTCATATATTATAAAAGATCCCTTCACTGCTCCCCTATGGACGCACCATCCCTAGAGTACATTGAGGCTTCAATCTGTAGGCTCGGTATGACTGGACACTCATCCATTATACTAGTCTCGGCATATTGCTCCCATTCTCACAACCTACCCGACTTAGGAATGTCACTCAAACGTGACTTAGAATCCCTTTTCAATTTAGGTAGCTCAGTCATTCTGGCGGGCGACCTAAACGCGAAACACACCCTCTGGAATTGCGTCGCAAACAATACCAGAGGGCGTATTCTTGAATCCCTCCTCGGGCCACTCAACGTGGACCTGATCGCCCCATACGAACCGACTCACTTCCCGGACATAGTGACTCACAGACCCGACATACTCGACGTGGCGCTGCTGCGTAATGTAAACTTACGTTTGCATGACTTAGCAGTGCTACACGAGCTCCAATCGGACCACCGACCTGTAATCCTAGAGTTTACACCGCGCGTAGGTCCCCCAGATTCAGGTCAACCCTCTCGCACCAAGGTCGTGACGGACTGGGACAAATTAGGCGAAAGCCTCAAGGCGACCTCGTCCGTCCATCTAGACCGTATCCCTGACAGCCTAGTCACCGCCGACGACGCTGTAGGCGCTATCGACTCACTCACAAGTCACGTGCAATCGTTAGTTAGCGATTGCTCTCGGACAGTACCAGCGGAGGATGACCGACGCTGGCTCTTGCCCGACGACATACGTGACCTGCTGAGGGAGAAGAAAGCCGCCATTCGCGCCTACGATAGAGCTCCCTCAGAGCAAAATCGTGTCCAATTACGAGCTCTCGAACGTGCCGTCAAGGCACGCATCGCAGAGTTTCGCGAGAATCGCTGGGGCCAGACCCTCAGCGAAATCAAGCCCTCCCACCTAGCCTTTTGGCAACTGTCTCGTGCCCTCACAAAGGACACAGTAGTTCCAATGCCTCCCTTAAAGCGACCCAACCTTCCACCCGCCTTTGAAGACGTGGAAAAGACCGAATGCCTCGCCGAAAGTCTGGAGGCTCAATGTACGCCCAGTTCTCTCCCTATTGACCCGCGTCATTTGGAGAAAGTTACAGCCGAAGTAGAACGGAGGACCGCTCTTCCGTTACCTCCTCCCGCTCCCCCGACTGACGACGTCGCCAACGACGTCAACACAAATGACGACCCACTTCCACCCGCGACCCATGACGAGGTGAAAGCGATCATCGGGAAGTTACACCCTCGTAAGGCCCCGGGCTCGGACAAGATCACCAACAGAGTGATCAAACTCTTCCCAGCCTCCCTTATCATGCTATTGACGGCCATCTTCAATGCCGCCCTCTCAAACAATATTTTCCCACACCAGTGGAAAGAAGCCCACGTGATTGGGATCCACAAGCCCGGCAAACCCAAGTCCGAGCCCTCCAGTTATCGTCCCATAAGTCTGCTCAACGTACTGGGCAAGATTTATGAGAGAATCATTTATGTCCGCCTTAAAGCATTTGCCGATGCTAACAAACTCCTCCCAGACGAGCAATTTGGGTTCCGACCCAAACACTCGTGTGTTCATCAAGTCCATAGAATTGTTGAACACATCTCCACAAGTTACCAGAGAGGTCACATGACAGGCGCCCTTTTCTTCGATGTCGCAAAGGCATTCGACAAGGTGTGGCACACAGGCTTGATCTACAAGCTTTACACCCTAGGTGTGCCACCGAGACTCGTGACCATCTTACGAGACTTTCTGTCGAATCGCCTCTTTCGATATCGGGTCGAAGGCGTCCTGTCCTCACCACACCCCATTAGTGCCGGTGTCCCGCAGGGCTCGGTACTATCTCCCTTGCTATTCACGCTCTACACGAGCGACATCCCTAGAGTCAGGAATACGCAGTTCGCTCTCTTTGCAGACGACACTGCCGTATATTGCTCAGGCAAAAGCCCGCCCGCGATCTCTAAGAAACTCCAGACCGCAGCCAACGCCCTAGGCGCTTGGTTCCGGAAATGGAGAATAGAGATCAACCCCTCCAAAAGTCAGGCGGTTCTCTTTTATAGAACCGACCGAAAAAGACGTCCCCCCATCCCCGATCCAGTCACACTATTCGGCGAGCCGATCCCTTGGGAGAGGCAAGCCAAATATCTCGGTGTGACCCTCGATGATCGCCTATCCTTCGCTGCACACATAAGGGCGGTTCGCGCGCGCGCCGCCTTTGTGGCAGGACGACTCCACTGCATGATCAACGCCCGGTCTAAACTTGCCCTAAAAAGCAAGGTTAGACTCTATACCGCGTGTATCCGTCCAGTCATGACGTATGCGAGCACCGTGTTCGCTCACGCTGCTCCCACACATCTCCACACCCTTCAGGTGATTCAAAACCGTTTCATGCGCAAAGCCACGGGCGCCCCGTGGTACATGCGCAATGAAAACCTCCACCTTGACTTAGGTCTCCCTACAATCAAACAATTTATAAAACGCGCCTCGCGCCGATATTTCGATACCGCAGCGCACCACGCGAATCCCTTGATAGTCAACACTATCACATACACCCCGTCCCTTATTTCCCGCATCCGTAGGCCTAGGCACGCCCTCAGCGAACCAGACGATGCCACCACTTTAGCTCAAATCGAGGCTGACGAAGCCCGAAAACAGACACAAATGCGCAACCGACAACCAAGATTTCGTCCTCGCCGGCGAGGACCGTCGCGACGTCCCTCTCAGTCTCGTCCCGTTTAAGCGGCCCGAGCTGCATATTAGCAATCCGACCGATCCCCAAATAATTATAATTGTTTGCATGCTAAGTCCTCCCTCATTCCCCAGGCAACGTCCTGAGCCGAGGTCGAGCCCCACAGGGGGCACCCTCAGGCTACCGTTGCCCAAAATTATTTAGTTTTAGTTTTTAGTTTTAAGTAGCGGTTGAGAGCCCTCAGCGCTCACCGCAAAAGTCCGCGTAACGGTGGAAGAAGGTCCCCTGGACCCACCACCTTCCTGTTCCAGTCAAAAAAAAAAAAAAAAATCGCAACTACTGCCTTCCCGTAACCTTAATGTCGTCTGTCGTTCTGGTGTTATTTACACCATTGGCTACTCTTTGCATCTTCTGTTATTTTGCATCGCCAAGTTGTTCATGCTCATTGTAATCTCTCTCTTTAGATACTCTATTGGTATTGCTTTTTGTCTGCTTAACCCTTCTTAAATTTCATTCTCATAAGTTTGGCTCTTACATCTATTCCTTCTCTTCAAAAACTGTTTTTAAGAAATTTGATAAATTTCTCATAGTCACCATGATTTTCCAGTTGTATATTAGTAATATATTCTATGTATAGTGCATTAGTATGTATCGTAGAATATTTTATAATATGCAAGTTATTTAATATTTACATAGAATTAAGACATTTCTTGTCTATTTGTATGTAGGATCTTTCATTTGTTACTCGCTGTGTATACATTTTCTATTGAAATTTTCCTGTCGCAGAGCTGCTGTAAGAAATTTCTATAATAAACAAGCATTTCCTCTATGGTCTTGTATCTGTTTTGTGGTGATTTTTTATACATAATATGTTTCTTCATGTTCACAACCCACAGCTCCATCCCATATTGACTTCAGCACGGTCAACATTTTTGTTTTAACAACAAAGTTTGTCGAACAACAACAAATCTCACAAGTTTGTTGTCGGAGTCAACAACAGTTTGTTAGTTTGTCTCGAAGGCGACAAATTTCCTCTATGGGGATTACTTTTACCTCTATCACTGATCTTATAATATTAGTGGTTAGTGGCATTATATTTATATAGGATTATAGGGGTTTTTTTCGGTTCAGACTTTTGTTTTTAAATGTCCATTTATTTCGTTTTTACAAGTGAAGGATAACATCGTGAGGTAACCATAGCAAGGTAGTAGGGTTCTTTATGATTCCCCCCTGGCTACCGGCAACATCACATGAGAGCCAGTCTTTGGTTTGAGCCTCCTTCGGCTACATCATTAATAACTATACTAAGATTGTAGCCAAACGTAGATTTAAGTACCTACCTATGTATGATCTATACAAATATAATAAAGGAGAAGAGTTTTTTTTGTTTGTGTAATGGCGCTAATCTCTGGAACTACCAGTCGGATTTGAAAAATTATTGTTGCATTTGATAGCCCAATTCTTGAGGCTACTACTAGCCTACTTTTTATCCCAGGAATGCGGGTGAAACCGCGGGGAACAGCAAGTATAGAACCTTTGTAAAAAGCTATGTCGTATAAAAGTCCTGAAATAAATAACAATGAGAACTAGTTTATTTACAGTGAGCCTAAATTTTCTTTATAGTTGAAAAGTATTCAGTAGGTACTCATCACAATCTATCATCACGATATAAAACGTGAAACGACAATCACAACTACGAATTCTGCAACGATCTATTAGTCGGCAAACTTTCTTTATCGTTCCCAAAATATTAGCTACACAAATAAAAATACTTTATTTTTTACAAAGTACCTCCCTATTTAAGTGTTGTGCGCGGGAGGTCAATCACGCAATACCCTTTATACCTTGCCACAAATTTACTACAGAATAAAGTAGTTTATCATACATTGCAGCTATTGTTCTGTTATACGTTATAAGTGAAGGTATCGCCGGAGCGATCGATGTGACACAATTGGGCACGATTGCCTAGAGGCGGGTTGATTACGTTGAATACATGACCTGACCTCGTTTTGGTTATTCACGAATTTTATTAATCGGAAGGTACAATTATAGTTGGAGGACTGAAAGAATTTTTAGGGTTCCCTGGGTAAAACCTTTTCATAGTTTGGTACTCAGTAACTTATCGAAAAATAACATAAAAGTAATTATAACTTTATGATGTCAATATCCCAAGAAATCTCCTAATCAGCACTAAGCACTCTTAGTGGACTATAGTCTTATCCCCCTCTTAATCAGGGAAAGCTCTTATCCCAACAGTGGGGTGGGGATATACCTAAATGAACTGTTCATGAATTTTGCGACTAACATGAAGTTCTTGGATCTTTAGTATTTAGTGGAAAATTTATGATTTCACCACAATCTCACCATGCATGCTAAGTATTGATGTGGATAAAGGTGGTAAGCACATAAAGCCACCGGCAAGTGTTTGGCAGCAGATTTTCAACTTAATGATACATCTTTATCAGAATGACAACTTTATTCCAGAAACTTAAGATTTAGATTTACTTGACATCTTCTTATTGCTAATAAACTTATGGATCTCAAAATTTTATGACTTGAGTTACTTTTGTGATGGTTATAAATTTTTTGACTATTCTCCTTTATTCTGGTTTTAACTGCTTTATTATTTTACATAGGTAAACTCTCAAAGGTAAATGACGGTGGTATATACCTTTACTACATTACCTTTGTTGCACGTCTGAGTTCTGCGAAAATATGTAAATAAATATGATCTACCGTTCGTATATAATAGATACAGAGTAATTAGATTAACTAAACTTTACGATTACAACAAAAATACACCTAGCTTTCTTTTTTTTTCTCTAGCTTGTCCATATCTTATGTATTTGTATAAAATTCAGGCGTGTGTGTGATTGTAATTTTTCTCCTCCAAAGGGGCTTAAACGATTTTGATGTTTTTTTTGTAATGGGGTCACCTGGATGATTTTTAGCTATAGTCGGACATGGTAGGATACACGAAAGGCTCCGGTATTTACTAGAATTCATGAAATTACTGACTAAATCACAAGGGGACAAATAACAAACTTTGGGAGCCGCTGACAATAAATTGACAACACCAATAGTACTAGGCGAGGCGGTCTGGCGCGTTCTCGTCTGATTACACTGATTAGTAAACATGGCTGCGCCTCGTCGGTGACAATTCTCTCTAATGATTGGCCCGCTTGTTCGTAGCCCGGTCTGATTGTCTGATGTTTAGTAAAGGCAACGTTTCACATACAAATGTCAATCTATGAACTATTGGTAATTTTATGGGCTTTTTACTTTGATAAAGAATCTAATTATTTTTTATCGTTTTTTAAGGTTCTGTACCTGAAGGGTCTAATCGGAGCCCTAATGCTGTCTCTCACGTGTCCGTCTGTCCGGATTTCCGTCTATCCGTCTGTCCATTATCTGTCACAATTTTGTTCCGAAGACTTTTTTAACATCTCATTGACCTATGAACTTGAAATTTGGTGATAATATTTATTATTACGTATATGTATTTTACTAACAAATTTTGGTATTGAATAATCAGATTTTTTTATTTATTTACATACAAGTTTGTACGGAACCCTCGGTGCGCGAGTCCGACTCGCACTTAGCCGGTTTTTTAAAGTATAATTTTTACTATACTTTTAAACTATTTCTATGCAAAAATCACATACAAACGTACGTGAAAGCCTAATTTATTCAGTTTAGGCCCTAGGAACTTATGTAAATCGATTTTACTGAAGATACCACCGGTTTGGAAGTCGGCCTTCGATTTACATTTTTCTGGTAAGTAAGTAAGGAAGGATTTTTGGAAATTCAATCCCTAAGGGGTAAAATAGAAGTACGCGGGTGAAACTGCGGGGTGGAAGGCCCAATAATATGGCTCCTTGTTATATTCACAAAAAAGCGGGTATTCAACCTGTCAATAATTAAGAAAACATTATTCATGAGAAAATTATATGAGTTGCCATCCTTTTATTAAATTAGCTGACTTATAATTGGATCCAGATTCTTAGAATCAATATCAAAACCCTTTTGAAGTCCAGATATTTTAATTTTCCTTTCCTTGTAGGTATTATTAAATTCTGAAAACCTCTTCAGGCTTGAATCTTCAATAATATTGTATGTTCAATTAATCAAACGACTCATATTGCACGTACTTTAGATACCTCTTGAACATCAGTTGAACATGGTAATACATTCTGTACGTTTGATGTCCAGTTATTCGTGGTGTAAAATAGGGTTCGACTGGAAATCATTTCTGAGGTTTGTGCTTACCACATGCCTTAGAGTATAACTGTGTCGTAATCCTTTTCAACATCACACAATATTACTGATATTTGTGTAATATGTCTTCTTTAATGGCTGTCTTGCTAATATATCTATAGTTCTGTAATATTGCGTGTATGTTGAATAAATGATTTTTCTTACTTTCTTTTAAAAAAAAATCTGGGACATTATTCCTCACACACGGCCATCTGACCCCAAACTAAGCAGAGCTTGTACTATGGAAGCCAGATAACTAATATACTACTTTTCTTTTGTAAATACATACATATATAGATAATTACACCCAGACACAGGACAAACAGACATGTTCATGCACACAAATGTTTGTCAAAATCACAAAATCTTACCAACCACGCTAACCGGCCCGTTTTCTTTCTATGTTTTAAAAAATCCAGAATTTTTTAAAGGAATACATTATCATTTATCTATACTTAGGTAGGTTCTATTTTAGACTTTTTTAAACTAATTATAAGTTGTTCAAATAACTTTTACTATAGAACCAACACTGATATAGCAAAAATAGTTATTTTTTCATAAATATTGATCGAGCAAGAGTGACCTTTAGTATGAAAAGTTTTTTTTTCGAGATTTCAGAGTTGGTATCATAATTCAAAATTCAAATTCAAATTCAAAAATCATTTATTCAGTTTAGGCCCTTGTAAGGCACTTATGAACGTTACAAATGATTCTACCACCGGTTCGGAATACACTTGGACTGAGAAGACTCCGGCAAGAAACTCAGCAAGGGACATTTTTTATAGATCTTTGTTCTTTTTTATTTATGTAAAAATGTAATTACTAATAACAAAGTTTATAAAATTTTAATGAAATAGTTTGTGTAGCGAACATTTCATTTAAATACATTCTTGTCTTCTATAAAATCAGAAACTTTATAGTACCCTTTCTTACATAACTTTTGTTTAACTATTTTTTTTTTATCATAATAAAAGTTATTCAACTTAGCAAATCGAATATCCTACAATGAGCTTGAGCTTTCGGTGAGGGAAACCATCATGACGAAACCATAGGACGGTGGTAAGGTACTTTGTATTAGGTACCCGCCCGCCTGGCTGGCTACCACCCTCAAGATGAAAATCTGTCGCCAAACACCTATTGGTGTGTTCCGGCAGCTGCACTTGAGAGCCAGTTCCTTCTAGGCTTTGTGTGCTTACCACCTTAGGCTACATCATCACTTACCATTTTGAGATTGTGGTCAAACACAAGCCTATACCTAGATACAAAGTAAAAAAATATATGTAGTACACGTGTTTTTACATCCTGACAAGCCTGTCTCCAAAAACTTTTTTCATACTCAATCACACACTGAAAAGCTAGCTAAATAAAAGTAATTTATACGCAACAATATATCGGTTCGCACCACTGTGTGATGACAGCAAACCGTTATTACCTCGGTGACATATAGCGCGTAAGGGTTGTCTCCTCGAATTAATTAATCAGTATACACTGCCTTCAGCTTAAGGGATGCGTGTTAACTTAATTCCTGATGTATTATGCACGAAGTTGTCCTAGAAACCTATTCTTGAAGCCCTACCACTTAATGGATACCTTTAGTACAATGCCTTCCTGCATAAGTTAGTTTTTAGTTAAAGTTGGTGGTTCATAGCTGTGCGTTATGTTTCTATTTAAAGTTTATCAATGGTTACCATGGAAACGTAATTAGGGATGGAGATTTTTTCATGATTTCTTGAGTATATATGTTATCTTTGGTGATGATACCGGCCCCATCTTCATATGGGAGACCGTATGTGTGATGAGTGGGAGCTAAATTAAATTATCTTCATCACCATTTCTTCACCGAGAAAGTGAAGGATGGGTTTTGAGAAATCCAAATAAAAATAAAAAATGATAATAATAATAAAATGATAATAATAATAAAATGATGTAAATCTCAAAACAAAATTTATCGATGACTTTTAATAAATACACTCATAAATAATTAACTGGCGCCATTTTGACATGAAACTCGAAGTTAATAACGGTTTGGCACTCTAATAAATCGTCTGTTACACGCGACCGGGACCATTCTATAGCTAATTACAAGTCGGTTTTAGAAAACGAAAAAAAGGAACGTGCTACTAATGAAACTCGAGTCTCGACCATGAATTTCAGTTTCACGTCATTACATTAGCATGTTAAGTTTTATGTTACATGCAAATTATAAAGAAATCTAGCTACTACATCATTTTTAGGTATTATTTTAGAGTGATCGCTAAAAGCCATTATTTATAGCCAGTATTTATGAGAGTGTTTTTAATTTTTCGTAGAAATATGGGTGTAATACTTACCTACCTTTGGGACCGTAGCCACAGAATAACTGATAGTAGAGGCCCTTCCTTTGATACCTATACAGATTTATTTTAGTCCACTTAGCCAACCATTAGGTTACGCAGCGAGGTACACTAATCCTTGCACCTTGTACAAGGTACCAAAGACCATCTGTGGTAGGTCTTGCTACCACAATTTTCGTCATAACTGATAGTACAGTAGGTGGGTAATCATTGTCAGTTTTTAGTGTCTTAGGGACCAATAAAATTATTATAACAAGTACTCGGGTTGTGTGCTCAATGCGTTGTTCTATAACTCAGCGCTCAAATAGCTCTATCTAATATACAGGGTGATTTTGTTATCACTGGCAATACTTGCAAGGGTGGAAGTACTCATCAAAATGAACAACTTTTATAATGGGACTAAGTGTGAAATCATGAAAAAATTATCAGCTGTTCCATACAAAAGTTCAATACCTACTCGACCAAAATGTATGAAGCAACCGTATTATTTTACGCGATATCAGAGTTAGCCCTATAATAAAAGTTGTTCACATTGATGAGTACTTCCACCCCAGCAAGTATTGCCAGTGACAACAAAATCAGCTCTATCTAATATATAAAATTCTCGTGTCAGTGTTTGTCTGTAAACTCCTCCGAAACGGCTTGACCGATTATTATGATTTTTTTGTGTACATTCGGTAGTTCTGAGAATAGGTCGTAAAGTATATTTCATACCGCTACGCGGGTGAAACCGCGGGGGACAGCTAGTATAGATTTAATCTTTTGGATAGAAAAAAATCGTAGAGGTGAAATATACGCGCTTGTTATAGCTTATCCAATATTCAACTAGCGGTCCACCCCAGCTTTGCACGGGTGCAATTTATATACACAAACCAACCTCGTTTATGGTTCTTTCTATTTGGGAAAACCGTACCAAAATAAGTGTGGTAAGTGAGTAAGCGGAGAAACAGACAGAGGCAGATAGAGAATTTCAGACTATTTAGAGACTGGAGAAGGAGTCGTACTAGTGAACAAAATACTATAACTATTTACTTAAATATCTATACAGGACCACTATTTACATAAAGGTAGATGGATATCGAGAGTATAAATGTATATATACATATATCGCAGTTGAAACCATGGGTCCATGGGGGCTCGAGGCTCGCCGATTTGCTCGGATTTTATCATCCAAGCTCATCGAGGCTTCGGGAGACCGACGGGCTGGGAGCTTTTTCCGCCAACGCATAAGCTTGGCCATCCAAAAAGGGAACGCTGCCAGCCTGTTGGGAACCTTGCCTATCGACAGCAGTGAGGGCTTTGAGGATGTTTTCTATATATCATAGTTTGTATTTTATACATTCATTGTAAATATGTAAATAAAATCATATGTGTGAAATGTATATGTATTATTATTATTTCATTTATCTATCATATTAACTTGTAATTTACATACATTTTTAAATATAATTACCTATATTAACAAAATATATTAAAAAAAAGATCTCCACAAGCATTGGGATCAGGGTCCTAGTTGCCAGTAGTCGAGGCTCCATGCACCGTGCTTTCTAATCTTTTTATTATAATACTAGCTGTCCCCGCGGTTTCACCCGCGTTCCCGAGAAAAATATCTGTTCGATTTTTATTTTTATTTTTTTCATTCATTCTTTTCAAGAATTAGCCAAATAGGTGCAGTCATTTGGAAGTTATGCGCGTACAAACATTTCGGGAGTTCATTTATATATATACCTATATAGAGATAGATAGATAAACACTTCGGCCCAATTTCAACCATAGATAAGTACCTACTTGGTATTTTTCTTATTATGTTTTTACTAAACGAAATCTCTGTTCTCCAATCGAAACATTACCAGTTACGATTTATGTCAAACTCGAACTAATCAGGCCAAAAACGACACATTTAACATGATCAGCTAGTCTGATCGCGTGCGTAATCAAAGATTAAATAATCGCTTCGAGAACAGAGGTTGCGTTTCTTAGTATAGCGGTTAAATTGGAAGCTTTTGTTGTTCGGGTATTTTATCCGCGCTTTTGTCGAGTGCCGCACACTGGGCCGGAATGGTGCCACGATAATTACTTTTTTTAGGGTTCCCTTGTGAATAGGTTTTAAATATTTATTTATGATCTCTGTTGTTTTAATCCTTTATCGTTTTAGTATAGATATTTAAGCTTTTTATTTCCTTAATCTTTGTAAATGATTATATTTCTAATACGTACCTATATAATACTAACTTTTCGCCCGCGGCTTCGCTCGCGCAGATTTTATAAAATGTCTATAACTTTTTCCCCATTAGCCAATTTCGACGAAACAAAGCCTATTTATTCACTGAAAAAAGTTTCAATTTGACAGCACAATCCCCATCTAAAAAAATCCCCATTAACAAAATGATCCTCCATTTATTGTTACAAAAAATGTGATAAATGAAGAACCGCTCGACCGATTTTGTGCAAACTTCACATAAACCATCTACTAAATAGTCCAACATAAGGCTAGAAATTTGGTTTGGATAGGTGAGTCCGTTCTTGAGTTATAAAATTACAACGAAATGTGGCATTGATTTATATATATATATAGATAGATTAATAATATAATGTACAAAGATTTTCATTTAATTTTTAAATATAAGAGAATAAATTAAAAAAATATAAAAATCAGATCACCACCAGGGTTGAGAACAGATTCTTAGTTGCCGGTGGTGAGGAACTTTTTCACTATGCGTCGTGTACAGGGGGGCTAAGAAGGAAGCTCGAGCAATATTGCTAATGCAATTCATTTTTCCGAATTTACGGCAGATTCCTCAATACCAAATATTTTAATGAATTAAATTCTAATACCTTTAAACGAGCAATTCTTGTATATATAAATAAATAATCTGAATCTCAGAAACGGCTCCTACGATTTTCATGAAATTTAGTATGCAGGGGGTTTCGGGGGCGATAAATTGATCTAGCTAGGTTTCATTTTTAGAAAACGTCGTTTAAAAAAAATACCCGGTCACCCAGGTACTGTATATAAATGTGAATATTTGTAGTGACTATTTTGTATAAAACATATTTCAATAAGTAGAATCTGCCGAGAATTCGAAAAATGAATTGCATTAGCAAAATTGCTTGAGCGACCTTTTTTAGAGGGCCAGGAGCACTGCCTTCTGAATCTGCCTTATTGTTATTATTACTTACACAAGCATTCAATTACATTTTTCCACTAGCTTCCACCTCGCGGTTTCACTCGCGTTCCCGAGGGATCTTATGTTTTCCCGGGATAAAAAGTAGTCTATAACCTTCCTCGATAAATAGACTATTCAACACTAAAATAAATTTTCAATTCGAACCAGTAGTTCCTGAGATTAGCGCGTTCAAACAAACAAACAAACTCTTCAGCTTTATAATATTAGTATAGATTACCTACTCGTTTGCCTTAAGGCGCTGTGAGAGCAAACATGCGTTTCTTTGATTCAGTTGTATTTAAAGAAAATGAAATAGTTTTAGTTCGGAAAAAAATATATTACAATATATCCTAAGGTCTAAACACGATTGAAATTATTTCGCTCGAAGAAAAAAAACTCAAAGTTTTCTTACTTTTATCGAGTTGTATGGCTATAATAAACAGTATTTTGTGAAGAAAAATATATAACAATAATAGTCATACTATAATCTATCACACGATTTTATTTTGTTTTTTTATTTCTTCACTTTAACACAAATTCAAAATACCTACAAAATGTGTGGAATCGCGGTCTCGCATTTTGTAGGTGGACCCGCTCAGTCACGCTACAGCACCTTAAAACTTACAGAGACCTATTATTAATGGGCTTTTTATGTTACTTGAAAAAAAAAATCAAGATTAATTTTCTTACAAGGATAATTTCAACTACGAAAAATATTTTTGTACGGAACACTAAACCAAAAAACACATTCATCATGTCGTTTTAGCTTTGTACATGACATATAAAACATAAAATACATAATTTGATGAACACGGTGAGTAATCAGTAACTAAGACTTCTAGTTTTTATCAGACTAGGGATGCTGTTCACTGTTGAATAAAGATTTGTAGAAAATTTTCACGGTGGTAAGGTACTTTGTAGTACCCACCTGGCTGACCACCCTCAAGATAAAAATCTCTCGCCAAGTACCAATAACAATCAGTCTTAACAATCTACTAGTATGTTCTTAACTGTACTGGAAGGCCAGTTACCCTTCTAGGCTTTGAGTGCCAACCGCCTTCGACCAAATTATACCATGGTAAGATTGTGATTAAACACAGGCTTATGAATAGTAAAATATATGGCTACTATACTGTGCGCCAATGCTCGTGGCAGTCCCTATAAAACAATTAGTGCTAGGGTTGTGCACGCGCCATAATCATTATCGATTGTTCGAGGTACAGACACTGAAGCCCGTAGTGGCCTCTTGTTATTTTCTTATCACTATTCTATAAAGTAATCGATATAAATCCATTACTTTACTATGATTTCACATAAAACCCGTATGTAGCGAGAGCGCACTAATGTCTTACCATTTTTTTATCAACGTCATTGCATCCAGCAATACATAACGACTGTAATCTATAATTTTGCTGCAGTCAGTTTCAATTAGCAACCACCTTTTTATCGATAGAAACATTATATGTCAAATATGCTTATAGTTGTAATTAAACTCTATACATTATGCAACTGCAGCTGTTTTTAGCTATTGACGTTGTCATGGTATGCGATTGACTCGCTTTACTCAACACTGTGATCGGGCCGCCTATTAAAGTTTTAATTTTATATATACTTATCACATATTATATGTACTCCATTCCTAATCACTCTATGGAAACCTTTCCGCGCGAAAATAGGCCTAATAATTGCGAGAACCTAATACCGACAATCTATTTACCAACTATTCACCAAATCGCCATTTTGAAGCCGAATGCAACATAATAGATCCGCAAGTCGTCAATCCACTTTGAGGGTTGATAACGTAAGGATTTCCAATGATGATTGATAAATCCTTTATTATATACTTTTAAATTTAAATATGACCACTTATAATCCGATAACAGATTTACGAAACCACAAAATAATCTATATCAATTTATCTATGGAAGAGTATTATCTATGTTATTTGAGTTTACCTTGGACCTTAATTAATTAGTGTCTGCCAATAACAAGACGTATCGGTTAACTTGTGCTAAAATAGAAACACAGCCTATTCAAGGCTTCGACGGCACATTGAATAAACATAGAATTGCTTATTATACAACGCGTAACATAATATTACACCAGAAATACACATACCTCATTCTTTGTACTGGCTTGGCTAGATAGCATGTGGTATTTAGCGTACTTTAAATCTGTGAGTAATACCTACTAATTAGTAAACATATAATGCAATTAATTGTTGTATATGTTAGCAACAATATTATGAGTTTCTTGCCGGTTCTTCTCAGTTGAAGGCGACTTCCGAATCGGTGGTAACTTCAGTAGTTTCGACGTTCATAAGTGCCCTCTTAGGGCCTTAAATGAATAAATGGCTTTGACTTTGACTTTATTAAAATGAAATAAGGTCGGGAAATTGAAAATCTCACCTATACCCCCAAAAAAAAATTATATCAACTCCTGGGCCTTATTTTCGAAGTTGATACAATTTTCAACATTTTATTTCAAAGTGGGAATCTATTGGAGATCCTTAGGGAAGGCCTATGTTAAGCAGTGGACGTCTTGCGGCTGAGATGATGATGATTTTAAAGCCTCAGTACTTAGCTAGAAAAAGATTGAATAAATATCGACTCAAAACAAACAGGATTGGCTACATAATAAACGAAATAACAAGGTCTCACACATTGATAATGAGAAATCAACGCAGAGTCTAAATAGAGCATAAAAACCATGAAAGAAGGGAAGCTTATACCTAACCTAGGAATGAACTAAGGAAGAAATTTCCAATAGTTACTCCCAAAGGAGGTAAAATACGAGATTACAGGTGTAAGCCCGAGGCGTAAACCTTGTCTATTCATATAATAAAACTGTAGACCAGCGTGTACATTCAAAATATTACCTTTCTTTCTTGTATAAAATATATCGGTAAACAATATATAATTTAAGCACATGAAAAATATCAGGGAGGTTCGTTTGATAACTTCGGGATTTTACAAAAAACTTGGTAGCAACACTAGGAGCAAATAAAACTTGTGTTAGTATAAGTTGGGTATTTTTCAAAACATCGACAAGTTTCACAACGCCGACCTTTGTTGGCTTATACAGTTTTGTTTAAGTTTTATTGAAACCTTTTCTTTGTGACGCTTTTTTTAAAAGTAATATTAATTTGCCTTTTTAATAAATCTAGGGAAACCGATTAGTTTCATATTGAGGAGTATGAAGACTATAAAACAAAGGCCTTTTGTATGACTTCTAGCGGTGAAAGCTGGCACTAATGACTTCAACTACCTAATCCCTACTCTTAAACTCTGATTCACAGAATAGTAGCTTTTTTTATACTACATTGTCGGCAAACAAGCATACGGCCCACCCGATGGATAGCGGTTACCGTAGCCTATGAACGCTTGCAACACCAGGGGTATCACGCGCTTTGCAGACCCTTCCCCCTCCCCGATGAGTTCTGGCGACCTTACTCACGCGCGGAACACAACTATAAGTTATTTAGGTGCCGTGTTCTGTAAGGTGGAGGTACTTCCCCAGTCGAGCTGCTCTCTAAGCGACATGTCGCTATGCTCTACCTTTCATAAATATATTTTTGAATAAGTATAATTTTATTATATTTTATTTAAAAGATAGGATTCATAGTATATTATCTATACTAATATGTATATAATATTATATAGCTGAAGAGTTTTTTTGTTTGTTTGCACGCGCTAATCTCAGGAAACTACTGGTTCGATTTGAAAAATTCTTTCAGTGTTGGATAGCTCCTTTATCGAGGAAGGCTATAGGCTACTTTTTATCCCGAAAAAAATTAAGATCCCTCGGAAACGCAAGTGAAACCGCGGGGCAAAAGCTAGTGTTCAATTAAGTAAGTATATCAGGAGATTAATTAGATATCCCTAATAAAAAGAATAAAATTACATAGTCATCAAACAAACAGATAAATATCTCAACTTCTTTTATTGTGCGTTTAAATAATTTTTATCAGGAAATGTCATTAAATAAAAAAACAAAAGTAATGTTAGATTATAGGTCTGTGAAAGTAGGTTGTATAGCAGATTCAAAAGCAGAAATATTTATAAAAACGGTTAAAAAGAGCTAAAAAATATCCAAAGAAGGTCGGTTATTTCAATAAAAAATATCAACTTTAAATTCTAAATTAGAATTCCAAATTTAAACATAAGAAAAGACATTTCCAATAAAGTACACTCGCACACGCAAGCGCTATAACTTGGCCCAGCTGAAAAATATGTAAATGTGTGTATGTAAGTCAGGTATCCGTCACAGAGCGGATAAATATCTCAAGAGTTGAACCCTGCGCGGTACGTGCCGGCGAGCCTCGCTGCAGACGTAGGGAAACGTTCACAACGCGGGATTCAAAACATCCATATTTAAAAAAAAGTTTTTAAAATTTTTAGTTCGATATAAAGTGTATGAGTGTAAAACAGAAAAAAATATGACGTTTCAAAAACAATATTATTCTAATTTCAAAATAATGTAAGTAAACTTAAAATTTGTGTGTTCTAAGCCAAATACTCAATAATTTACATTATATTAACAAAATACAAATAATATTAATTTAATGGTCCAAAGATAAGTGCGTTACGTTAATTAGTTTCTTATTTATGTTTATTAACCGACTGTTTTATGACTGGAATATTTTTTGTATTGGTTTAAATTATGCTATGTATTCCCAATTTTGTTAATAAAAAAAAAAAAAAAACTTTCATAATCAAATTAAATTAAACCTAGGCCTAAAAATTCGGCAACGCAGCCTAACAATGTACGCATACGGCAATGCCTACTGCGCATGTCCGGGCCTCACTCATTCCGGACTATTTGTTTTGTCGTTACACTATCAAAAAGCTTCGGTTTGCTCGCAAAGTAGCATCTTCTTCGCTAATTGCCAGGGTTTTGATCGCATCCTAGTCCATTGTGAAGACAACCAGCTAATGTGCCAGTGTTTATCTAATTCCGAACGTGTGAATCAATCGGACATCTGTCAAGAGTTCGCGCCAATAGTTGACGTTTGACCGCGTGCTTTCGAACGTTTAAACATTCGAAACTTAGTGTTCGAAGTGTAAATTTAAACTATTAATTGGTGATTAAAGTGTACGTTGATTTTTATAGGGTGCGGATTTTTCTCGGTTATCTGCAATACGGCAAAACCGCAGCTATCCGTGCGGCAATCGGCAAATCTCGTGAGCGAGGCGGTAGACACAGATAACAGCTAGTGCTGAACATTTGAATTAGGAACTGTGATTTTGAATTCTAACTTAGAAATTTAAATCGAATTAGTGTAGAGTTAAAAAAAAAGGCTCTTTATCCTGTCGAGATGAATATAACGTCGACGACGGATGGTAAGTTTGCTTTATCTATGATTTCAAATTGAGAACATCTGCAATGTGAAAAGTATATTATTATAATTCCTTGCATTCCCTAGATGCGCATCGATGCGGATTTCCTAACTCCCACAAAATTGAACTTTCGGTGTAGGAAGTTTAGGTCAAAATTTGTTAGCAAGGACTCTCATTTGGGATGTTTAACGTTTGTACTGTATCGAATTAGTAATAAGGTTGAGTTTCGTGTTACAATAGTTTTTAGGCCTATCTATACGCAGTGATATATCTTCGGATGCCCATTTCCGAGACTAAACGAATGTTTGCGTGTGTTGAACGTGTTTTCTATGTTGAGTTATGGTCTTTATTATTATTGTTTTAAGTTTTAAATTAGTTCTGTCATGCGAATATTTGCTTGTTTGAATAAGTTGTGAATTGTGACCTCATTATTTTACTTTGTACCTAACTGTACTGTTAACTTTTAACAAAGGAGAAGGATAGAAAGCTTTTGTCAAATTGACACCAATAAGGCATTATAAAAGAAGCCAGCTAAGTGCGAGTCGAACTCGCATACCGAGGGCTCCGTACAACCTTGAGTGTATGTAAATAGTTCGTCCATCACGAGAAACGTAACGAAAAGTTAAACTAGATTGAGGGACAAACTCAACTTTGCCTGTGGTAAACTGTTGTCTCCATATATCGACATAGGTGAGCGGTCAGTTTATCAACTGCAAATAAGTTTATAATCGCATAAAAAAAATTAACGACAAATTTATGGTTTTCGGATTTATTTCTTTACTTGTGCTATAAGACATTGCTTGTTGCCAAATTTTATGATTCTAGGTCAAAGGGAAGTACCATATATGTTTTGATTCCCTTGCGAGTCTCAAAATATGCGGCATAAACTGCCGTACCTTTTGATTGCGTTGACTCAGAAGTTTGATTCTTTCACAGCTTCAAGAGATTGTAGTCCTGAGTATTTTATATTTCAACTTGATACATCCACATGTTCCTGAGAAAAAGTTCTTGACAGGCAGACAGACAGACGGACAACGAAGTGATCCTATAAGGGTTCCTTTTTTCCTTTTGAGGCACGAATGTGGTAGAAGAATGATTTTGAAGGCATAATGATGATGGGTTCGAATCTTACAAAGAGCTTGAGTTTTCGGTACAGTTAAACATCGTGAGGAAACCATAGCACGGTGGTAGGGTATTTGTAGTGCCTACCTGGCTGACTACCACTTTCAAGTTGGAAATCTGTCGCCAATTATCTACCGGTTTGTTCCGACAGATGCACTTGAGATTCTGTTCACTATACATCATCATGGTGAAATTTTGGTTATACAAAGTAACAAAAACCGGCCAAGTGCGAGTCGGACTCGCGCACGAAGGGTTCCGTACCATTATCTATAAAAACGGCAAAAAAATCACGTTTGTTGTGTGGGAGCCCCCTTAAATATTTATTTTATTCTATTTTTTAGTATTTGTTGTTATACAGGCAATAGAAATACATCATCTGTGAAAATTTCAACTGTTTAACTATCAAGGTTCATGAGATACAACCTGGTGATAGACGGACAGACAGACAGATGGACAGCGGAGTCTTAGTAATAGGGTCCCGTTTTACCCTTTGGGTACAGAACCCCTAAAAAGAAGTGATCTCAACTGGCTTGAGAAATTTTTCTGTAATTCCTTGGTCTAACGTAGTAGATGAACGTCAATTTTCTGTCGGCAAGTTTTCTTGCCATATATTTGTATGTCGCGATGTGGAAGAAGAATTAACGGTACCGTGTCGTGTCGTACGATGAAAACATGCTTTTGCGATTTGTTTCCTTAGTAATGAAGAGTGATGTTAGAAATTAATAGGTGTGGAACGGGCTTTATGGCGGGTGACAATTTATCCACTTATTTTTCAAACTAACAAACATACTTAAACAAATGCTTGTATATAAATACTAAAGTAAATTTGAACGTTTCCCCAAAACAATATTTACAAAACAAAATAAACAACCTGAATCAGAAAATATTAAACTGGAAGCGGGTAGTTGAATAATTTAGAATAAACTACTGAGCTGGCCAACTACTTAAGGATTGGGGCAGGTATAATAAAACACACATTATATTTTCAACCTTAATTCATACGCATAAAATCCACATTCGAATGCAAGGGGTTTCGTTACTACGCGCTCTGCTGCCCGCCTCGTAGATGATTCTACGGGTCATGGAGTGTAGCGCTACGTACATACTACGAGGGTCTACGACGTAGCTGTTGCTACGCATGCTTTAATATTTAAGCTAATTATGATGTCTCAATGTGTTAAGAAATGAGTCGTAATTACGAAGTACCATAAAGGGCCACTATAATAATTATGGCGCTAGTGAGAATGAAAATTCTTCTTCCTCTATAACCATTTTTGTCATGATATTTATTATCATGTCTTCTGTTATAAACATAATTATACTTTTTGTCTTTTTTCCGTAGGTATTGTTTAAGTTTTTTTTTTTTCAAGGTCTTATAGTTTAGGCTGTGTATTTATCGTGAGAATGTCAGTCACGTATTAAGAACTAGCTTCCGCCCCGCGGTTTCACCTGCGTTTCCGAGGAATCTTATGTCTTCCCGGGATAAAAAGTAACCTTATGTTAAAGAGAGTTAAGAGTTGAGTGGTGACAAACACCCAAACATCCATACATATAAACTTTCACATTTATAATATTAGTAGGATAATAATCAGTAGGTAATTCCCTTTGGAATGAGTAGAAGGAGGTTTATATAATACTAGCTTCTGCCCCGCGATTTCACCCGCTTTCCCGAGGAATTTTGTGTTTCCCCGGGATAAAAAAGCCCATAGCCTTCCTCGATAAATGGGCTATCCAACACTTTTTCAAATCGAAGCAGTAGTTCCTGAGATTAGCGCGTTCAAACAAACAAACTCTTCAGCTTTATAATATTAAGTATAGATTTAATATGTATATATATACATATTAAATAAACCCTTTTCTAATCGAGTCAACACCGAAAAGATTAGCTAAACGGCACATCCTTACCTTCATTGAAATATATAACAATTAATTTCATGAAGCCCTAGATTTGTAGTATCAAATTAAAATGAAATCTCATATAGTTACCACGAGTGTAAAGAGTTTTATAGCAGTGTTTCTTAAATGGTTTATGTTGTGACGTAATGCCTGTACAAATATTTGACCAATCATAATGCTAGTTAAACATAAATGGCCAGGGAAAATGGGGTTAAACGTCAAAAACGTTTTTCCTTAAGCCTCTCTATATGTATTTCATATAAATCTTTGTAACAACATAAGAGGTTTTCGCTTTATAAAGGTCGGCAATAGATTGTCAATCCTAATATTGCTAATGTCTAGACGACGATAGTCACTTTACCATCAGGTGGACCGTCTGCCTGCTTGTCTCAGCCTTCTGATATAAAAAAAATAATCTATGTAGCTATCCGATTATTAACCACGGCTGATCCCAAACATAACTAGCTTATACTATGGGATCCAGATTACTGATCATAAATAAACCGGGTGGGTAGGGGCTTGCACACTAAACTGCGAATTGATTCGCATCGCGCATTCCTGCGATGTTCCTGTATCTACACGAATCGTGGAAGGGAGACGCCAACGACTACACAGGTAGGCTGTGTTCGCTTCGCATTGCATCGCAGTTTTGTGTACAAGCCATAATGCAGATTGTGCAAAAGCGAGCTATGGTTGTATTTTGAAAGATTCTTCAGCTTGACCTCTTTTAATAGTATACCACCTGTCCCGGCTTCGCACGGGTGTCATTTACTGATGAATAAAATGAGAAGTGCCCTTGGCAAAAAAATATTATGTACGTATGTTGTTTTTATAACAAACAAATTATCAAACTGAAGGAAGTCTATGTTGCTCTCCATGCCATAGGCTACCTGGTGCCAAATTTCATCATGATTGGTTTAGCCATTGAGATGTCAATAAGTTACAAATAAACAAACTGACCTTCGCATTAATAATATTAGTAGAATTTAACTCTAAAACCTCGTTCATATACATTTATAGACAGTTCATCTTCAAGTATGACCTGCTACTTAGTTCGCAAGTTAACACAGTATAGTGAATAATTAATCAGCTCCAGCAGTTAGTGGTGTATTGTAAATTATTGCGTGTCTTACTTTATGTAAGCTGAAGTATGTTGTGAACATGTACACTTAATTTATGAAAGTGATTTCAAATGTTTTCGTGCGTATTGTGCGGTTGTATTTGTAATACAAATATGTATTGTTGATGTACCTGTAACGTCAAACAAAGTTGGTAGGTGAAGGTAAAATAAACTAGATTGCAGTTTCACTCGCAATTCCCAAACTACGTATCTGTATCTACTAACTGTGTATTATAAAACAAAGTCGTCCACCGCGTCTGTCTGTTAGCGATAAACTCAAAAACTACTGCACTGATTTTCATGTTGTTTTCACCAATGGATAGAGTGGTTCTCGAGAAAAGTTTAAGTATATAATTTGTCAAGTTTTTGTATACATTGACTAAAATATAATGATATTTATTGGTTGTGTCGGAAAAAAATTATGCCAACTGGGAGCTTTTTATTATACTGGGAGCGTAATACCTATAGGTATGCTTATAAAAAATGTAGGCGTATATGCTCTGCTACCCGTGCGAAGCCGGGGCGGGTCGCTAGTCATATTCTAAATGAGCGCCAAATCCGTGCTCAACTGTTACGAAGCTGAATGGTAATAAAAACCCACACGAACACACACACACACATCAGAACTAGCTGGTAAGAACAGCTGGGTTACACGTGTGTTTTATTGTAACAGATTGTCAACTCGACACACCTTCCTCACGCTCGTTAAAATCTCGAGCCTTATCGTAAAGCATACCTTCATTATTTCCACACTGATTTTTAAGAAAAATATATTAATAATGTATTCAAAACATTCCCGGCCCTCGTCGGGACACTTATAAAATATTCAGAGATTGTCAACTTTGCAATTACGATGGATTTATTAATACAATTCCGGGCATCGGCACTTTCCGAGTCCATCCCGGATAGCCCCTCTTCTCCCTCTTCCATAGACTAAGTAGGATTGCGCCAGTAGTAATTGTACCTATTTTGTGCAAGTATAAAGGTGAGTGGGGAACTTTGTAGTACCCGCGTGGCTAGCTACCACCCAGCTTGAAAATCTGTTACCAAGCAACTACCGATGTGGAGCGGTAGTTGCTCTTAATACCCGGTTCTTTCTAAGCTTTATGTGCCTACCACATTTATTTCTTTTTTTTATATCTTTATCCACATCGTCACATACCATAGTGAGATTGTTCTCAAATACTACTAACTTACTGGTTACTTATATTGGGTGATTTTTTACTCACTGGCCATACTTGCAGGGGTGGAAGTACTCATCAATATGAACAACTTTTATCATGACTAGAAAATCACCTGTATAACATAAGATATAGAAAAATAAAAAATAATGATACTTAATAAAATTCTGTAATACCTACCACAATTTTACTAAGGACTAGCTTCCGCCCCGCGGATTCACCCGCGTTCCCGAGGAATCTTGTGTTTTCCCGGAATAAAAAGAAGCCTATAGCCAGCTTAATTTAGTAACAGATATACACACAAAGTTTCGTATTTATAATCTACGCAGTATTGTAGGTTGGAAATATATCTGACTTAAAACAAAGTTATTTATAAAATACATATTATTATTATTGTAATTGTACCTCACTGTATAAAAGACTTGACACCTACAAGACTATGTTTTGGTAATTTGTGATATCAAAAATAAACCTCTCCGAGGTAATACAAACGTAGGCAGAATAACAACCCCAGAAATAAACCTGTCGATCGATTGGATACCTCCACCTAGTGAAATTTGAAGATAATTCAGTTTTGATAGCTACTTCGTAATTATTTAATGCGACGGCTCGAATAACTCATTTAATCTTAATAAACTCGATACAGATTAATCGCTTGAGTCACTAGAAATGCTACGTATTTTATGAATCTTTTAGATACGGAGGCTGGAGTTTTGGGAATTTTCCGCTAATAAGAGATGAATATTAAATTGGATTATTACAAGTCAGTATAAGTAATGTTATAAGCAAGAATATTACATTGAATGTGAGTTGTATTAGAGTAAATAAATTGTACGAAGTAAGATTTGTTATTTTTTTTTAAAGTACTTTGTTCGAATCTCAGCTTTCCGTAAAAGAAAATATCGTGAGGAAACCATTGCAAGTTGAAAGATTGTCGCCAAGACTCTACCGTAGTGTGTGCCGGTAGGTATTTGAGAGCCAGTTCCTTGTAGGCTTTCTTTGCTTACCACCTTCGGTCACATCATCACTTGTCATGATGCTATTGTGGTCAAACGCAGGCCTATACATTTCTACCATAACTCTCTGGTGATTCTTTACAAGACTTTAATATAATATACTCCTCAAACCAAGATTGGTCTGAGACTACACCATACATTTAAGTTCACTTACCGATACGGACAAAACGATTTGCTTACTCATTTACATAAAAGGTGTGGTGAGGTGTAATCTCTCTTCCAGCGCCAGTATCCTGACTCCTATAACCTATATACCTTCAACTACAGTGAATTGGCTTCTTTTGAGCAAGCGTGCTCTATGGGGCGTGTCAAAAGGAAGTACATTTATTTAAAAAAAAACTGCGAGTCAGTACATTTATTTTATAGTTAGAATATGTTACATTCCGAATCACTTCTTTTACTTTATGACAAAAATATTGATCATCATCATATTCGATGTGACTTATCACATCACACTTAGGACTTATCCTCTAATAATAATCCCCCTTCCCCCCTCAATCATTTCCACAATATACCTATCAAAAACTTTTAATAAATTAGGCAGTTAATGTGTTTATTAAAATTAAATATATGTTTTTTTTATTCACAAAATTTGCCTGAATATGGTCAGTCTTAATCTAACTTATTAAAAGGTCTTAATCTAACTTATGTAAGGTTCACGTATTCAAGTTCGACATTGACCCATTCCGTTGAACTCATGAACTCTGTTCTCAATGTTCACCTTATCTTAAAGGATTGGCTTAAAAGCCAATGGTTCTCAAATAGTTTTAAGCCCCTCATATATTTACGGATTTATTTTCCGCCTACTACTATTTACGGCTGATTTAAAACTTCTTTTCCCAATCACTTATGTTCGTTTTTAGTGATTATTCTGCTATTTATTCCTTAATATCTACCAATCTAGCTAACTTATCAGTCACGTCACAGATCGTAACTACGATTCCCACCCATGACAGACATTTGTGTGCGTGAACATGAACATGTTTATATTTAGTATTAAAATATATATTTATATAAGTATAAATGTATAAAAAAGTCGTAGATATTATATATCAGTTAATGGTCCCCAAAATATAAGCCCTACTTAGTTTGGGATCAAATGACCGTGTGTTAAAGAATGTCTTTAAACAATATATTATAATATTAGGATATTATTTATATTATCAAGCTAAATTCCAAAATGTCATTTATGGAAGTAAATTTTGTATAGATGTTTTTGATATCAAGTAAAACAATTGTTAAAAAACGTAAAAAGCAGTTAATAGATTATTTCTTAGAGAAACCTGTTTTAGAGGGTATTTGCCTGTATTCAAAATAAACTATCCAACACTAACCAATGTATAAAACATCTAAAAAAAAGGGGAAACCACGATTATTTTATTAAATTTATCCTTATTTTGATTTTTAATGACCAATCTAACCATAAAGAGTATGCTATATAATTATGACGTCACATGCTTGTATTTCATACAAAACTCCATATAAACCTATCGTTTTGACATTTCATAAAAAGTTGCTGATTTGAATGTCAGTCAAATACCCTATTGTTATTGGATTCAAAAACACATTAAAGCTACGTGTTTCATTCCCATACAGCTTGAGAGCCCCTGCTTTAAACTGTTAAAATAGACAAGGGACAAATAATCCTATATTAAGGTCTAACACATAATGTAAATAGGTACTCAAATCAAATCAAAACTCATTTATTCAGTTTAGGCCCTAATAAGGCACTTATGAACGTTACAATACAATGAAAATGATTCTACCACCGGTTCGGAATACACTTGGACTGAGAAGACTCCGGCAAGAAACTCAGCAAGGGATATTTTTAGTTTTTTTTTTTAAGTAATAAAATACTAAGTGTACTAATCTTAATAATTGTGGTGTGCCTGTAATGCTATTCATACTGCAAGACTGATAAATAGCCCGCGTGGGTAACTACAGCATTAATTTATGATGAAATTGCTCGAAATACTGTCTGCGTTAATTTTAAAGAAGTTTAATTTTATTTTCTCGCTTCATCTTATATGATACAAGCTACTCTGGCTTCGCACGGGTAGCAGAGCATATAGCCTACATTCTTTTTTTAATAAGCATATTATAAATCTATTGGTTTTGGATTTGGATTTACGCAAGACCTTAATGAATTATTATACTATAATAGTGAAAACCGTACTAAAATCCGTTCAGTAGTTTTCGAGTTTATCACATAGAGACAGACAGACTGACGATACGACGAATAGTAACATTAGTATTGAGCCTTAATGTTAGTTTTTAAGGTTATAAAATTTTTTGAAACAAAACTATATTTGTTTGTATTTTGGGCTTTCGGTCACTTTCGGTCAAGGGAAATCATAGCTCGTGGACTTTTGTGGGTTTTTGTTGTAACTAAAAGTTAGATAATTAAAATTCAAATACATTATTACATGAGCTATAACTGTCCATAATGTAACGTGTGCACAATCATTATTGTATTAACTGAATTAAACCATCCGAGAAATCGATCAATAAACATTATAAAGAAAATATACGCGTCGAACATATCTCCTCCTTTATTCACTTAGTATCAACTTGGAACAACACGTTATGTATTAATTATGCATAGCTTGCATACATAATACATAACATGTGCATGCATACGTTATCACATAATATGCGACTCATGTTTATTGTAATTGTCAATGATTAGACAGTATGTTACTATTTGTTTTAGTAAAGTTGGAAGATTGAATTTATTTTTATAGATTGGATAAAAATAAATTAAATTTTATTTTATTACTATTTACAATACTTAAATAAGTATTCTTATAGGTTTAGTGTGCTTACCGCCATTGGCAACATCATTATCATTATAAGTAAAAGGGTAGTGTTCTAAAAAAAAACTATTTATTCCGTCAGTTAGATTACCAAAAAATATTGGACATGTATTTTTTTATTTTGTTCCGTAAGCGAAAAATTACGAGGATACAGTGCGTCGAAATTTCGCGTGACGTCACGCCGTGGTACAAATTTTACCACAAAGTGACGTCAGTCACAAACCTCACTCCTATAATTTGGTGCGCTATAACTTTGTTTATTTTTATTGATTTGATAAAGCAAAAAATACGTGTCCAATATTTTTTGATAATCTTACCGAACGGACTGATTAGAATTCATTTGTATTGACCCAGGACACTATACGCTATTGTGGGCAATCACAAGGTTATTTTTAATAGAAAAATTGGTATCCGACCCACACAGGTCTTTACTCAAAATCTAATCATAGTATATATATTCAAGGAAAGTTATAAAACTAGCTATTCTTTCTTACGATCGACTTTCTATTATAAATATAACACAAAATATGATACGGAATCCTATCTTCCAAAAAGCTGTATAAGTTTTTGTTTTATTACCAATATAGTACGGCCTTCTGACCTTTCTGGGGATCGGTCATCTATCGCGCCATCAAATCTAGGAGCCGAGTTGAAACTATACGGAATACTGCCTAGTTGATGGCGTGACGACGATCTACCCTTGATACAGGGTATGTTTATGACTTATTCGTATACAGGGTAGCTTAAATCTTTGTGAGGGTTGACGAAGGGGTTGAGTTTTGTTGTGGATTGGAGTATTTTAAAAATAAGTTACCAACGTATTTAATTTTTAATTAAATTATTAAATATAACGAGGAAGGTAAAAAATATACTGGGCTAGTTTTTAAATCGTGATATTACCAATGAATGTGAGACAGATTTTTTTTCAAATACACGTTACGGCTCTATTCAGTAACAGACAAACCAATATTATTGTTAATTTATTATTGCAACATAATCATACAACAGGGATTAGTAAAAACCTTTGTTTGACCATAATCTCACGTGGTCAGCAAGTCGGGTACTACAAAGTAATAATAAAAAACATCCTCTCAAATTAAAATAACTTTGAAGGTAATAAATAATGATATAATAACCTTAATATATACATACTTTGAAGTAAATAATAAAAAAAAAACAATGATCACAAAGAAAATACTTGATCCGTTAACTTAATCGTACATTAAGATATCAAACGTAAGCACAAGTGATTCTCGAGAAACATTCAAGTCCTCTTTAAGTTAAAGAGAGTGGAATTAAGTTAAAGAAAACCTGGCTCATCCCTACTTACAACTTTGAGTACCTCCATGTTATACCTTAAGTATATCTAGATCGGGCTTATGAAAAACTAGAGTAATGCGCTTTGACCTTTTATATTTATCTAGATCAAAGAACAAATATATATAAAAATTTGCCTTCGTCTTTGCGTACAACTAGCGTATAAAAAATTATATTATAAAAGGATATCTTCTGTAAAATTCACGTTGGCTTTAGGGTTAGGCTTATTATGGTTCCGCACTCAAACGGTGTCAATGGGATCCTATTGAAACTACGCCGTCCATCTATCCGTCATTATTATTGGTTTAAAACTATATGTCAATTATTCCGCGTTCTTGTAGCGTGTAATTCTCCATCGCTTTTTGGTATGAATTTCATATTTGTTTACTTTATTAGTGTCAAAATTGCAATGACGCCATTTTTTTTAAATGAGAGCATCTCCTAATCGTGTGATTGGGTACTTATGGCACGGCTGTCCGTGGTTGAAAAGAAATGCAACTAGGTTCCTTATATATCGTAGGTATGCACTAACGGAGGATTTTCCATAATTGAACCCCTAAGGGGATAAATGTCAATGTAAATGGATATTCATAATAGCTGAATGGATTTCAAAAGAACATTATATATCGGAATTATGTATAGAATAATTTTTATCCCAGTAAAACAAGAGATCTCTTCGGAATGCAAGCATAACCGCGAGGCAGAAGCTAGTATTATACCTACTACAAATACTTACGTTGTGAGCATGGAAGAATGAATCTTGGTAACGTTGTGGTATTACATAGACTTTGTTCTAAGCTCTTGAATAACGTAGGTGGTGTAAAAATAAATCGTTTCTAGGTAATTTCATGTTTTATAGCCCTTTTTTTTCTTTTTACAGGTAAGTTACTTAACAACAATCACTGCAGTTTATTGTGTAAGTATTAAATACGGATTATGTTGTCATGGTGGTTGTAAAAAGGTGTTTTTTTCATTCTGGTTTATGACTAATTGACTTGAAAATGACAGTAAATACAAATTCCGAACTTTTCAGCGAACTAAAATAGGACTATTGCTCTGATAATTCCATAAAAAACCGTTCCTTTTTGACTTAATAAAGGTACTGTTTAAAACAAATCTGTTAACAGAAATGAAATTCAACCTATTAAATCATAACCAAATTCTTATTAGATTCTTATAAGTAGGTACGTGATATATATCCAATAGTTTGTATTTTATACAAAGATTGTAAATACTTGTTGTAAATAAAGAGATTTAATTATATCCATTTATATTGCTAAAAGTCAACATCTTTTATATTTCCATATTTTATTTTCTTCGCAATTGTTTTACTTCTCGCTATAAACCTTGTAGATTAAATATATAACCAGATTTCTATTAAAAAATATGGATTTTTTTTAACTCTCTATCATTTTAATTTACATTTACAACGCATAAGCTTGGCCATCCAAAAAGGGAACGCTACCAGCCTGTTGGGAACCTTGCCTATCGACAGCAGCGAGGGCTTTGAGGATGTTTTCTATATATCAAAGTTTGTATTTTTTACTTTAATTGAGAATCTGTTTACTACTTTAATACACAATTACTTAAAGGGTAACACTAACAACTAAAAAGGAAGACCGTCACCAAATGGGAGCGTGCCCAGAATGCTGGCTGCATTTCCACGTTGGATAGCTAAGCTTATCCGTTGACCGAAATAAAAGCCAGCGTTCTGGTCACGCGTGTGTTCCTTTAACCGCTCCGCCAAGTCCTTATATATACTGTGTGCCCCTGGCCCCCACGGGCCGAGAGTTTCTACCCCAAACGGCTCAAACAAGTACCCTCTGTCGAGATGTGCATACTTGCGCCGCTTGAGGCACTCCGCTGATGTTGCTGCGGAGCCGGCTCTCTCTGATGTGCCTTGAAGATGAGACGGCGCCAAGGTATCAACGCAGGTGGCATCCCAAACCAAGGGTCGTCCCAACTTCCAGGGCATGAGAGTCATTCCGTCGGGCCTCTTACCATCGTCTCTCATGAGGCCACGGGGCTCGAGTGTGGCGGCCACACTGACGCTGGTTAAAGTCCGACGGATGATATCATTGAGAGAATTATGACGGGGCACACGTCCTGCACTGGAGACACACGCAAGGGCGTGGTGTCCCAAGCGGTCTGCTGTGTCACCACACTGACACCGATGTGCGACCTGACAGGGAGCCCCTAAACGAAGGGAGATGGCCACCCGAAAAGTATTATTGTCTAAAAGTGTACCTATGTTTTTGGAGGGAATTACGTGCAACCAAAGTCCCGATTCCCACTCTGAGACAGCGAGGAGACGAGCACGCTCTGACGGACTACTGGACGTTTCAAGAAGGTTATTCCGATCCAGTAGGCAAAGCGGCTCGTCCCACCGTCTCTGAGAGGATGGGACCCTGGGCACGCTGGTTTCGGAGCAGGCTAATTTCCATGTCGCTTCACACTGGTTAAAACCTGTAATTTGGAATTTGGTTAAACTTTTAGATAAAATTTTTTGGATCAAATCTTGCGTGCCATAAATAGATGATAAAAAAGCCGGAATTGATACACTAGTAATTTTGCGGACACCCAGACCTCCCATTCTGATAGGAAGTGAAGCCTGGCGCCAAGCGCGATCATCCAAAGGAGTGTTAAAGATAGAAATGAGTGCGTCGCGCATGATGTCATCCAACTGCTGTGTGAGGTTTGGGTACTTCCAGAGTTGGGAACATCGAAGAAAATACGTGAATTTTGGAACAAAAAGGCAAAAACGTAAAATAACAAATGCCACATGAGTATTAATTTTGAGCAGACGAACCGAACTGTCTCTGAAATTTTGAATTTTATCTTGGATGAAATCCGGCAACGATTCATCAAGAATCGGAGAACCAAGAAGACGAAGCGAAGATTTATCTATTGTTTTGATTCCTGGTGCAGTTGCCGCGAAAATATCTATAATTTCATTTTTTGATGTATGGCAATCGGGTATGTATAATTCGCACTTTGACAGGTTTAATTCAAGTCCTATTTGTTTAAAATCATGAATAATACTTTTAAGGTCACTTAAAACAGAAAAAGCTTCGCCGCCTAGGGTACCGTCATCCAAGTACCATACGTTAAATTTTGATTCCAAGCGTTTGATGATGGGATGAATAGCGAGACCGAAAATAGCCGGCCCCAAGGGATCACCTTGTTGACAACCTACTTCGGACGACAATAAATCATTTTGGTAAATTAATTTTGAATTTTTACTATAACATTGCCAAAAAAAGTTGTATACATCCGGTATTTTTTCCCTTATTTGAGTCAACAAAGCGCCCCTATCGACAGAATTAAAAGCATTTTTTACGTCCACCTTCAGCACCACTTCCTCAGCGTTGCAGGTAAGGAAAGTTCTGAGTGAGTGTACCGCCGCCTCACAGCCGCCACGTGAGCCGAAGCCTAACTGAATGGGTTGAAAGTAGTCACGTAATAGTTCACTCTTTTTTTTACAACACATTTTAGCTGCAAGTCGACGGTATGTAGTTCCAACTGCAATCGGTCTGATACCTCCATCTTTTTTGACCAAGGCGCAAAGATTTGCGCCATATAAAATGTCAGTGATGGATTCGTGAACCTTTCCTGCCAGCATTGTGTTCATAAGAGACGTAATGGCCCCGAGGAGGCCCTCGCCTGCGTTTCCACAACCCACCGAAATGAGATCTTTTAAGTGTTGAGGTGTGAGAGCATCGAGGCCTCCAGCGGAACCACTCTGAAATGATGTTATAGCATTTATTACATCTTCCGCCAACACTGACAAATGGGATGTGGTATCGCCAAAGTCTGGAGGTGGTGGAAGTTGTTGGTCAAGTGCTGAAGGCGGATGTTTGCTCAGGAGGGCCGAAAGGGTTTCACTTGAATTTGGAGCAACTGTGTCACTTTAATTGTAAATATGTAAATAAACATTTACAACAAAAATACAAAATACATATAAAAAACTATAATACCTATTATAGAAAATTTCTTTGAAGCTATCGCTGCTGTCTTCGGGCAACGATCCCAGCTGGCCAGCTATTTTATATAATATCAAATCTGTATATCAAAATATAAGGTATGAAAATATATAAACTTGGCAACTGGGAAACATAAAAAAATAGATATGCATTTAAAATAAAATGAATAGTCATCGTTGGGATCAATTAATCAGAATAAAATATCGTTTTGCGTCTATTTATCACTGATAATTTCAACCCTATTATGGTATTTCCTAACTAAGTATAACACTGGATTATGTTGCATGCAAACTTATACAAAATCTTAATATACAAAATTCCCGTGTCACGATGTTGGTCCGCGATGAACTCCGAAACTACTTATCCGATCTTAACCTTTTATTTTTTCAAAATATGTGATTTGTTTCAACTTTGAAATATAGGATAGTTTTTATGCCGATTATTTCCTTGTTTTTTCAACTTAGGGTTGGCTTATAATTTTAGTCATTAAATAAATAAAAAAAAACTTAAATAAGAGAATTAATATAAAACCTGTCGATAACCACCTACCGGTTTCATTCGGCTGCTGCATTTGAGAGCCAGTTCTATTCTAGTATTACATGCTTACAATATTAGGCCACGTCATCATTTAATACAATGGTGAAATCAAATCGTATAAAGTTATATTTAAAGTATTTATTTATTGAATTCTTAGTTAGGTACTAAAATTTTAAAACCATTTTATTCTCTATTTTATAATCGCAATCCGATTTTATCGTAGTTTACAAAGTTCAGGTTAAACGACCAGCAGGTACGAGTATTCTCTATGCTTGTTTAACGCCTTGTTTCTATGCTAAAATATTGTTGAAATATGGATCACGCATCTCTAGCCAAGCCTTGCCTATCGATTTTATTTTATCAACGACTATTTTACGTTTAAAAATAATGAAAAACCAGTAAACTCAGTAAACTGTTAATACAGTTCGATCTTTAAAACTCCATTCTTCTAATAGATGTTTTTTTCCTCATTTCAATGCAGTTGAAACTAACTTTTTTTTAAAGCGATTTCTCTTGGAAACCGATTTATTAGCTGTCGATGGCGGAGCGTGATCGATATAAGTAAGATAGGGCAATTGCACACTTGCGATTTTTCTATTTTCATTTTTAATCGCTTATTCACCTTTGGCTTATGTGTAATAAGTTATTATTTGAGTTTATACCACAATAACATTCTAAACTAACTTCAACTAAGCTACCACTTAAACTAAATCGGAATTCATATTCATTACCTTAAATTTAATGAATATTACACTAGTTATATCAGCTCTTTAGATTAATTTTCAAACATTTCGTGTCGATAAGAGCCTCATAAAAGTTAAAGGTCCGTTATAAACAAAATGAGCTTTGGTTAAATGTTACGAGTATTTTAGTTATGGCAACTCTGCTATTAATTATAATGACTTAGCATGAAATTTATTTAATTATTGTCATATTAATTTGGTACAATCACGGACATAGTAGTAGCTATAGCATTCACATGGGGGGGGGGGCTCGGTCCATCACGCGCATTGAATGCGTGGGGGAAATGTGGGGGATGGGCACTCACCTCAAAGCTATCATTCGTTGCTATGACAACCAAGCGGCACGTGCAACTATTATTTTGTGGCATGGATACAAACGGTAGATTTCGGCGAATAGATATTTACGTTATTGCGTAGGCTATGGAAGGATACGGACCTTCTAAACTCCCCCTTGTCCATGGATCACTTGAATCTACTTAACATAAAAATATATCTATGAAACTTTTTATTTATTTTTATACTTTGGATTACAAACGTTTATAATGCAACTCCGTGCTACATGTTGTTATGTTTTCCCGGGATGAAAGTACCGTGTATGTTAATCCAGGGTATGATTTATCTATACACCAAGTTTCATCCAAATCCGTTCAGCCGTTACGTAGTTATGTTGTTAACAAACAAACAGACAAACTTTCGCATTTATAATACTAGTAAGAAGTAAGATAAGATAAGATTAATATTCAAAATTAATCACGACTATTCCGTAATAAAACTAAAGACACCGCGATTTTTAGCAAATTATCATGACCAACCATTGGACATGATCGCACGACAAATCGGGCATCTGTGATCAGCCTAAATCGGTGCTCATTAGCATGCTCCTTGGGGTAGCATCGAGGCACGTAGGCGGCCGACATTGAGTCGATATTTTATCGATATCCTGATTTATCGATAAACGATTCCTCCCTTTTGTAACACCTTGGTTAATGGTAAGATATCTACTTGAAATTAGTGATGTAACCCTCACTTTGGTTTTGGAAGAGATAATCTTTAGACAACGCATTTTAATACCAAGCTTTGAAACTTTTTTTTACCATGTTTTGAAATGTTTTTGTTGATTGGTGAACCTAGAGCTTTCAGTGAACAAAAATGTGTTTTTTTTTTTTTTACTTTGTATAGGCTTGTGTTTGACCACAATCTCACTATGGTAGGTGATGATGTGGCCGAAGGTGGTAAGCACACAAAGCCTAGAAGGATCTGGCTCTCAAGTGCAGTTGCCGGAACACACCAATAGGTGTTTAGCGACAGATTTTCAACTTGAGGGTGGTAGCCAGCCAGGCGGGTACTACAAAGTACCCTACCACCGTGCTATGGTTTCCTCACGATGTTTTCCTTCACCGAAAGCTCAAGCTCATTGTAGGATTCGAACCCACGACCTTCGCCGCGGCGTCGGACGTCACTACCACTGAGCTATCATCGCCTTAAATGTTATATTACGCCTTATGTCATGTGAAATATTTAGCGTGGTTGTAAGGTACTTTGTACTCACGTCAATGTTATATATTTACAAATCTAGTGTTCCAGCAGATTCGTTATCTGTATATACATTGGTAAACTGACTGATTGTTGATATATCAATGCACAGCCCAAACCGATGGACCTAGAGACTTGAATAGATACATAGATACCTTATACAGTGTCGGCATCCACTAAGGAAGGATTTTTGGAAATTCAACCTCTAAGGGGGTAAAATAGGGGTAGGTATGCGGGTGAAACCTCGGGGCGGAAGGCTAGTAAGGTATGTAATGCATTGTTAATTCAAATGGATTCTTATATGTGTTGGATGGAGATAGAAAATAGCTCCCATCTCTAGTCCTATTTCCAAAGCACCTGCATAAAAACCAAAATTTACTTACAATAATGTTTATGACTTTCTAAGTACCAACAGTGAGTACAATAAAAAATAATAACATCTGTTTATATCCTTTATTCGAACACATTTCCCGGGTGTTTTGTGTGACAGAAAAATAATCAAAAGAAAGCAATGGATAAAATGCAAGGCTCTTATAAATATACGTAATCGAAATCGAGAGGAAACCTTAAATAAATTTTATACTATACTTTTTTCTGTAGGATATTACCTTTGTATCTCATTAAAACTCGCTTATGTGTCGTATAAAATTAATAATTTGTGTTAAAAACGATTTTTTACTTTACTTCTCTCTAATCATTTCATGCATAGGAAGATATATATAAGTATTTCATTTTATTTATTAAACATGCTATTTAATACACTAATACATTTGCCAAAAAGTTAATTAGTTTTAGTAAAGAAGATTATTGTATTGTGTTACGAGGGGTGAGCGACAACGTTTCCTCGGAATCTAAGTCAAAGCTGTGCCATACACACAGATCAATTATGGTGTGCGTGTATGCGCATTTGGGTCAGATTCTGATCCAAATGAACGGCGCATATGACGCGCGCGTACTCGGTTTCTATAGGTAAGTAATAATTCTATGCTGTATGTCATTGTTTGGTGTCATCTTTCAACAACGACTGATTAATAAATAAAAAATAATAATGTCGTGGGTATTACGTTTAATGTTGTTTTGACTTTTTATTAGGTTTAATATCGATAATAATATGCTTTTCTTATGTCAGAAGGCTGACAAGCAGGCAGGCGGTCCACTTGATGGTAAGCGGCTACCATCGCCTATAGACATTATCAATACCAGGGGGATTGCCAGTGCGTTGCCGACCGGCTTTATAAAAGCCTAGAAGGAAAACTGGCTCTCAAAATATAGAGAGATAGCTATCGAGATATACTCCATTATTGTACAAGCTTGTGTTCATGTAAGAAAATCCTTATGTATCCAGAGACGACCAGCACCTCTGACCAGATCGTCAGTTTACCTGGTGTGATCACCCGGCCTCTTATGTTTCCTCGGGATATCTAGATGCCAAGTTTCATCCAAATCCATTCGGCTGTTTATTCGTGATCAAGTCACAAACATCCAAACTTTCACATTTATAATATACCTAGATGTTCCCCGCGATTTCACCCACTTTCCCGGTGTATTTTTTTTTCATACAAACCTTCTCCTTACAATAACGAACTCATAAAAGAAAGATTTATCCAATTTGGTGCAGTCGTTCGGAAGTTATGCGCGTACAAACATTTCGGCGATCCATTTTTATTTATATATATAGATATAGGATGGTAATTGTATCTCGAATCGCAAATTTACTTCGAGTTGTCTCGTACACACTCGTAGTTGGAGATTTTCTTTTCTCACAACGTTGTGGAGCCGTTATTTATTGAAAGTCATGAATACAAAGCGGAGTAGACTTGTACTTTTGTACATTTCTTTTCTCTACCTGTTTTATTGTTTGTTTGTTTATGCCAGCACCGGGAGGTAAGTATCCGTTCACTGGATTATAGAGTCATTTAGATCATATTATGTAAGTGTTAGGTAATTATTTATATTCGAATTGATTTTTGTTTCATCCATTGGGATGATTAAAATATTGTTATATTGGTTTGTTGATTTATCCTTCTTTCACGTAACAATGGAGTACCGGACAGACGTGATTTTTTGCATAGAGCTACGTTTTATCCCGAAAACGCGGCTGAAACCGCGGGAAAAAGGTAGAATTGATATATTTGCTTTTCTATCAAAATTTGTTCATTGTGTACAATTGCATTTCAATGTATGTGATGGAGAATTGATTATTAAGGATAACAGTTGCACGTTCTAAGTATATATTGTTAATAGAGGGGTAAGAATAATATAATCAATTATTAACTTTTTAACCGACTTCAAAAAAGGAGGAGGTTCTCAATTCGGATGTTTTTTTTTATGTATGTTCGGGCATAACTCCGTCATATATAAACGGAATTTCAAAATGATTTTTTTGTTCGAAAGTTTATACTCCCGAAATGGTCCCATATAAATTTTATTATGATCTGATCATGGATTTCGAAGATATGACGGAAATCTTCAATGTAAAGGAGCACGAATATCGCGATTGAAATATCTTATTCAATATTGTCGACAATTATTATTCATAAGCGTATCCTCGATCAGTGACAAATCTTGATAGGTATTCAATACACAAGAAACTAAAAATGGAAAAATAAAATTAACTTTTATCAAAAAGCAAAACCGACTTCAAAGTTGGTTTGCACTAAAAAGTGTAAATAATGATGTTAGAACTCGTTTTGAATTCAGCGAAAGAATTTGAGTTTCTGGAACATGTGCTTCCCTTTCGCTGACTGAAAAACCTGAAACATTAGCTAAACAATTAAAAATTACCCTGTCTAAGCAAGTATTTTTTACTTAGGATATTATGAATGTACACTACCTACATAAACACTGACTGAAATGTTTGTAGACAACTATTTAGTCATAAAATCACCCATTTCAAAACTCTTATCCGTAAGTTCTGATCACGAGTATCAGACAACTCGAAAGAACTGCAAATGAAACTGTACTATTGTGAAACAGTACATAGTCAAGAGTCCGTCGAAGCGAAAAAAGGTTGTAAACAGTTCCTATTTACTACAGAACCCTAAAAAGTCTCGGATAGCTGTTAAACACGACCGGCACGGCGGCCCTCTAGTTGTACTTCTTGCTGCTGATTTATTTTGCTACCCTCTTTATTGGTTCCAATAAATAGGATTCGGTATTTTCTCGCTGTATTTTTCTCCTGTTTCTAGGTTCCAATTATAATTTAAAATATACGTTAATACATTTCTTTTTGATACCACATTGTCGGCAAACAAGCATACGGACCACCTGATGGTAAGCGGATACCGTAGCCTATGAACGCTTGCAACACCATCACTCACGCGTTGCCGACCCTTCCCCCCACCCCGATGAGCTCTGGCGACCTTACTCACGCGCAGGAACACAACTATAAGTTATTTGGCTGCGGTATACTGTAAGCTGGAGGTACTTCCCCAGTCGAGATGCTCTTTGAGCTACATATCGTTATGCTCTACCTCTATTCATTTTTATACTGGAAAGTGTAAGGAAGATTTTAAATTTTGTTGTGGTTTAATTAGGAGTTTTGTTAGTCGTAACTTTAATATGGAATAGGAATTCTTAGCAGTGCAAAATCTCTATCTTCCCAGCATTTAGACTAACCCTGGGTGATCAATTATTTTAAACATCACCCACCTTTCTAACGTATAAAAACTAGCCAGACTGTTAGGTTTTCAGACGAAGTAAATGAACTTAATAATCTTTGCTTTAAATCCTTTCGAGCCACCACGATCCGAGCAATGGAAGTACAAAGCAAAATCTTTATTTTATATTTTTGCTGCATTTTAACAAGTTTTCATTTATTTGAAGTGACTGTGATATAAAAGCATATTCTGCTTTAGACGATGGGACATAATTATAGATTCTTTCACAAAGTTATATCAACTTTATGTTTGTGTTTTTAGGGTTCCGTACTTCAAAAGGTAAAAAAAGGAACCCTTATAAGATTACTCTCTTGTCCGTATGTCCATCTGCCCGTGTGTCACCACCGATTTTCTCAGGAACGGGTGGACCTAGCAAGTTGAAATTTATACCAGAAACTGAGGTCAATAGTCCCTATTACCTAATATGTATAAAACCGGCCAAATGCGAGTTGGACTCGCACACCGAGGGTTCCGTACAAACTTCGTCCACAATTGACAATTCTAGGTCAACCGGAAGTACCCTATAGGTGTTGGATCGAAAACCTATATGGTAGTTCCCGTTGACCTAGAAACAAGCAATTTGGCAAAAAGCAAGGTCTTACAGCACAGATAAAGGAAAAATTCCAAAAAATAAAAAAGTTGAAAATTAAAGGGTGTCCCATACATATAGTTGACGCCAATTATGATAGTCCTCTGAGTTGTATGGACGCTTATACAATTTAGAGGACTAGCTTAATTGTACGGAACCCTCAGTGCGCGAGTCCGACTCGCACTTGGCCGGTTTTTATTTATTAAATACTTTGATTTATTTATATGTTTAGATAGACGGCTTAAATGTGGATGCGTCGAAAAAAATTGCCTCCGACTGTTATCACGCTCACTAGAACAAACAGTATGAAGAAGTGCGACCATAAGACGTAAATGTCACGCACACCAGCATTCAAAAGTTAGCCTGTTTGTTTTAGTTCTGTAGTAGCGTGACTGTCCATAAGACATGTAGATAATCAAAAGTAAAATATACTAAAACTCCTAACCTAAACGGTAGAAATAATAATAATAATATAGAACAAATTTTATTGTACAAAAACCTAAAAAACCTTGTAAAAACGTCTGCTTGACTTTTCAAGCTCCATTTTAATATTATTCGGATCCCCACATCTTCGAGCCTCAAGACTAATCAAAATAAGTAGGTTTACGAGAATGTAATGCCTTATTTACCTGCAAATGTAATATAAAATGAAGGAAAACTCATCACTTTTACAATACACTTACGATCTCAACAAAAATGCTATTTAACTTAAATACTGTCAAATCTATACTATAATATTATAAAACTGAAGAGTAAGAGTAAATATAATATGACGTTATTAAAAAAAAATTGGAAATGCATGTATACAGAGGCTTACAGATTTTTTTACTATACTATATATTGTTTTATTTTCTACTAGCTTTTCCGCGCGGTTTTACCCGCGTTCCCGGGATAAAATATAGCCTATGTTACTCGGTGAAGATGTAGCTTTCTAACGGTGAATGAATTTTTACAATCGGTCCAGTACTATTTGAGTCGTTACAAACATACTTAATTACATTCAAATCTTTCCTCTTTATAATATTAGTATATATATATATATAATATGTAGATGTAAAACAGTTTAAAGTTGGTATCATACAAACTCAACATGAAATTAAAATCTTATTTACATTATAAAAATACAAACTGAGTACTTTCTGCACAGCTTCTCCTTGCGTTTATTCTTATTTGCTTTCATCTACTTTCAGATTCTGTTGCGAGATAGCCAGTCTGCGAGTTATTTTTTTTTTCAATTAAAAAAAAACTTACAACTGTATTAATTTTGTTTATTACTTGTGTTTTATTCATGATGTTAGCGACAACATTAATTAGATTAATCATGTGAATTACACGTATTACAGTAATGTTACTTATATATTGTTTTATTAAATAATAAACGTTGGGTAATTGTATGGATTCTTTTTTTGTACAACATAGTCGGCAAACAAGCATACGGCCCGCTTGATGGTAAGCGGTTACCGTAGCCTATGAACGCTTGCAACACCAGGGGTATCACTCACATGTTGCCAACCATCCCCCCCTCCCCGATGAGCTCTGGCGACCTCACTCACGCGCAGGAAGACAACTATATGTTATTCGGCTGCGGTATTCTGTAAGGTGGAGGTACTTCCCCAGTCGAGCTGCTCTTTGAACGACATATCGCTTTGCTCTATCTCTCTGATTTAGGCAATAGTTTACTACCCACGATCCATTCCCTAATTAACACCCTTAGGTGTTTAATTTTGAGAAATCCCTTCTTTAGTGTGTACCAATGTTATACATGTATAAGACATGTGTGTAAAATTTCAAGTTTTAAACCCTAGTGTTTATATCAGTTAGTCAGTCAGGACAAGTAAAATAGTAATATATGTAAATAGATAGACAACGTTTCTATACTATAACGTTTCTATAGGATAATAAATAGGAATTAAAGGGGACGAAACCTCAAAACCATTAAAGAATTCAAACCCACGACATTTGCCATGGAATTCAAATTTATTATTTACCAAATCCAACTAAAATTAGAAGACAACATCCTAACTAATATTATATTTATAATGTGAGTTTGTTTGTTTGTTTATTACCTTTCTCGCCTAAACCGCAGAACCGATCGCGATGAAATTTGGAAGCAGATAGCCTATGGTATGGAGAAGGACATGGGCTACATTTTTACTCGGGAACGCGGGTGAAGCCGCGGGGAACAGCTAGTAATATATAAATAGGTAAAGACAAAATAGTTTGATTCCATTTCTTTCTTCTGTTTATGAATCGTTTTTAGGGTTCCGTACCCAAAGGGTATAACGGTACCCTATTACTAAGACTCCGCTGTCCATCCGTCTGACCGTCTATCACCAGGCTGTATCTCATGAACCGTGATAGTTAGACAGTTGAAATTGTCACAGATGATGTATTTCTGTTGACGCTATAACAACAAATACTAAAAAACAGAATAAAATAAATATTTAAGGGGGGCTCCCATACAACAGACATGATTTGTTTGCCGTTTTTATAGATAATGGTCTGGAACCCTTCGTGCGCGATTCCGACTCGCACTTGGCCGGTTTTTTTATTACCTATTGACGAGCGTGGCCGGGTGTCCTCTAGTTATAATAATTCAACTAAGTATACGTATGTTTTAATCAAATTACGTTTTACTAGAGGGGATAAAATAAATAATAGAATTAGAGAATAAAACGAAATCATCCAATGAAATGGCAAACTCGGAGCGTGTCCAATGCTAGTAAATTTAGAACCTGTTCTAACTCCACCAGGGCTGAGTTAGAACATATCTGTACACGTGTTTATGCTACATGCTTAGAAAATGTTTGTTTTTGTTTGTAATGTTCAAGAAAATATTTTTTTACTACAAGTGTTTTCAATCTAAAAATTCTCGTGTCACAGTGTTTGTCTGCAAACTCCTCCGAGACGGCTCGACCGATTTTTATGAAATTTTATATGTATATTTGGTAGGTGTCACAATAGGTCGTAGGCTATTTTTTATACAGCTTCGCAGGTGAAACCACTGGGGAAGCTGTCCCCAGCTTCCCCAGTTGTGATAGTATGAAATACAAAATATAGGAAATTTTCGCAAAGCTTCTGATGCTGCCGATGATTCTCAACAGACTGTTTTATTTTGTAGGTAAATCCTCATGTCGTAGCTAATTGATATTGTTTTATTTTTATGTTATATTGTTGTTATAGGACTTATGACATTCAGACACGATGTAAATTTGCTACCTACACTTTCTATTACATTTTTTACTGATATAATATATATTTTTGGGCACTGTTTAAAAGGCTCCTAGTTAGTATACGACGCATATTACACTACCTTGCAAATCGGACTCTAACACAGTCTTTAGTAGTAACAATAATACAAATTAAAAAAGGAATTGGAGAAAGTCCTGGGTAAAGCAGTATTTGTAAACTACAGTTTTTCAACTTGAAGGTGGTAGCCAGCCAGGTACTATAAAATAATCTACCCACATCTATGGTTACTACTTACGATTTTTTCAAGGGGACAGTTTTTCAACGTTTTCTTTTTTAGGGTTCCGTACCCAAAGGGTAAAACGGGACCCTATTACTAAGACTCCACTGTCCGTCCGTCTGTCTGTCCGTCTGTCACCAGACTGTATCTCATGAACTGTGATAGTTGGACAGTTGAAATTTTCGCAGTCGTTGTATTTATGTTGCCGCTATAACAACAAATACTAAAAAACAGAATAAAATAAATATTTAAGGGGGCTCCCATACAACAAACGTGATTTTTTTGCAGTTTTTATAGATAATGGTACGGAATCCTTCGTGCGCGAGTCCGACTCGCACTTGGCCAGTTTTTTTTTAGTAAATACCAATACCAACTTATTTATAATTCATAAACTATGTATTTTTATTCAATAGATAGTTATATAGATACGTTAGTCAAGTAAGTAGGCAGTTACCTACAGTATTTTCATTTATTCTTGCACTTGACACTTGACGTTGAAATCGTATCCTTTCGATCATAATCCTAGGAACTACTTGAAATGTAGAATAAAAAAATATATACTTAGTTTACTCGGTCTTAAAGCTAAGTAATGCAAATTTTCTTAGTTCCTTTTAGTAATTTCCATCTCACATTCACCCTACGTGACCGAAGGACGACCTAAGTTTTATTCATACTGAATCCACAATTTATGCGGAATGCACTACAGTTAAAGTGTAATGCTGGGGATAGACGAAGCGGTTTTTGACCGTAAACGCCTGTTGTGAGGAAATCTATACTAATAATTATAAAGCTGAAGAGTTTCTTTGTTTGAACGCGCTAATCTCAGGAACTACTGGTTCGATTTGAAAAATTATTTCAGTGTTGTATAACCCATTTATCAAGGAAGGCTATAAGTTATTTATCCCGAGAAAACACAAGATCCCTCGGGAACGCGGGTGAAACCGCGGGGCGGAAGCTAGTTATTAATAAATCAATTTTATTTGACTGTCAAATTTGTAAAATCTAAATTAAATATTTTAAACAATTTTATAGTTTTAAAGTTGATTCATTTATTTAAATCAATTAGGTACTTAAGTAAAGTAAAGTATATATTCCTTTCTTTCATTCCGCTTACATTAAAACAGTTGTAGGCAATTTACACCAACTTGGACATAACTTATTTAAGACAATTTTTGACAGAACAGTGTAGATTTTTATTTCGATAAATTCCTCTTTAAAAAAAATCCTGAATAAAAAATGATTTCGCTACCGTTCGTTCAAAAACCGCTTGGTGTGAAATCATCTTTAAAGGGGTAAGGGTGGGCGTCGAACTTCGCGGATTTGTCTCCAGTTAGGGGTTGGAGAGATGTCGCTAATGTGAATAGTTCCTTTGAATTCTGTAGGAAGCAAACTTTTACTACGAACGCCGTGCTCCGCAAAGTATTGAGTTTTACTTGCATAAAGTAATGGATTAGCATTTACTTGTACAATTAATTATCTTGGTAGTAGTAAAGCATTTATATTTGACCAGTTTCTGCCCCTGGGTTTTGCCCGCAGTTTCCGAGGAATCTAATGTTTTTCCGTCATATAAAGTATCCTATATTTTATTTCAGGATATGATCTATTCATGTGCCAAATGTCTTCCAAATTCGTTTAGCTATTACAGCGTGATTATATTTATTACTCAAACTCGCACTGATATTATAGTAACTAGGATTGGTCAAGTGACGTTACATGAAAAAATCTAAGATTTTTTCCCGTAAGCTAAGGAGATCTAGTAGTGATACAGCAGAGGAGACGTAGGGTCATATTGGTACAGATTTATGTTTTTTCTGCTTGTATTTTCTCTTTGTATTGCTTGATGAAGTGGTAAGTAGGTTAAATGGTAGGCTAATACGGGCGAAAATAGCAAGCACGCTTACCAAAGGCACAGCTCTCAACGGATCTGATTTGGATAATAATTTGGTACAACTATCATACCGTGGAAGAAAACAGAATACTTTTGATCTCGGGAAAATGTTAAATCTCATAAGAACGTGGAGTAGATAATAGAATAGTAGAACCTAAGTAGGCACTAAGCATTTGTTTTAAATAAAATAACCAGCTAACGTTACCCTTTCAACTATTATTAACATCTCTTCGAAACCAACCTTCATGGAATTAGTTCTGACAACGGGTACATTATAGCTTCTCTACGTGGTACTGGCAGTGGTAGTGACGTCATAGTGACGTCATCATGACCTAGGTCGCCGCATCGGTCGCGTTCACAATCAAGCGAGCATCAAATATTCATGAAGTTTTTTTTATATCCTCAAGAAGGTTGAGTTTGAGTAAGTTGGACTCTATACTTGAGTAATTGTGTTTTTATGTTGTTCTATGGATGGTCTTCAAAATAATTGAGATACTTTTATGGAGTTTTAATGAATCGTGTCTAGACTGTACATTGATTATAAAAAAAAGATTTTTTGTTCAAATACTAATGATAGTAGTAAATATAGAATTTATTTTTAAACTAGGCTCATGTTTTGACCTGTTTAAAAGTTACCTATTTGACTAACGCCCTCTAAAATATTAGATTCTAAAAAAACTTAATGAAGCATACAAATGACCCTTTATTAAAATCTAATATTCAAAAAGTGTTTTGTATTATATAGAAACGATTCTGCATACAAACATAAGAGCGAAAAACTTGAACTCCAAACTTGTCTTTCTATTCCGTAATATGTGTCCCCTTCTGCTTGTAAAGCCATCGCTTACGATAGACACAGATTTTGGTCGAACACAGACAGAAAAGCAGAAAAAAAAACATATATTTTCGGAAAAATATAAAAACTACCAGATTTATTTATTTATCCTTTACTTAAATCTCTCTGCAACCTTAGGTTCTATTTGAAAGTCGTTTTTTTATTGGCTATGTATGATCGCATTGGCAACCTTCCCAGCAGTGGGCTTAGTGTGACGTCAACGTGTTCGGTTCCAAATGTGGAGCGATATAGTCCATCCGTTTTGGATTTATTCCAAACATGCTATGGAAGTGTAATTGCGATCTCTTGATAATCCTTGCGTTGCTAGTGAGAGCGATTAGCGATTTTAAAATCGCTGTGAAATTGCCTTATACAAGGTGGATAAGATGTTCGATCATTACATCATTAAAAGGCTGATTTCCGAATCGGTAGTAGCTTCAGTAAATTCGACCTTCATAAGTGCCCTCCTAGGGCCTAAACTGAATAAATGGCTTTGACTTTGACTTTGAAATTGAAACACTACCGTTGCCTAGTGAATTTTTTAGGCATCCACATGTTGAGTAAAATTGATAAAACGAAACTTAATTACTGTGGCTAAACTTCTCGATGGATTTCAATGATTTTTTGTATACGATTTAAAAACAACGTGATCGACCGTTTTTTCTATCTCGTATACTTATTCTAGACTTAAGTACATTAAAAAGTGACAGCTGGTCTTCTGTCTTCCATGTACGTTTTTTTACATTTAAGGAACCTGTAGTCTCATAATTATGTCCACAACCACAATCTTATCGTAGATACATGAAAAGTGATGAAATATCCAGAAGTAGTAAGCACAGGGAGAATAAAAGGGAACTGGCCTTATGCGGCGGTGGTGATAGGTACCCAGCCAGGCGCGTACACAAAGTCCAAATTCAATGCCATTTAAACCCTCGAGGGCACTTATGAAGGTTGAATTTACTGAAGTCACCATCGGTTCGGAAGACAGACAAGCTTAGAAGCATGTATCAGCAAGGCTACATTTATAAATAAATAAATATATATATTCTGGGAAATTCCTCACACACGGCCTCCTTCACCTTCCTTCCTCATAGGACACTACTTTTCTTTTGTATAAACTATACTATACTTATATAGATAATTACACCCAGACTTAGGACAAATAGACATGTTCATGTACACAAATGTCTGTCCTGAGTGGGAATCGAACCCACCATTCCACGGTACCTTAACAATCACGCGAACCAGCCTAGAAAACCCATGCTAATTATAAAAAAAAAATTAGCTCCACCAAGCTTACACCAACTAAAAGAAATAATGAAAATATATAAATAACTCAACTCCCAATACGCTGGGTGATAGCGTATTGGGAGTTGCGATTGGAGCCACTCCCTGAGAACATAACAAAACTCCCAGCAAATGTTGTAAGCTTGTCAAATGGAAACTTGTTAGGCCAAGCGTGCTTGAACTGCCCAACAACTACTTAGTGTTCTTAATTGCTGGTGAGGCCTTCGCTACTTTGAGAAGATCTTAGAAAATTTGCTATCTTTGAATTGTCTGAGAGCTCAGATTATTCAATACTGGAATTATGTGAACTACAGTACACCACACTTCGCTGTGACTTTTCTAAAATGTTTTTAATGGTAACACTAAAGCCCATCAATAGCTACTAATAAAAGAAATCAATTCATAAACAGTAAATGTTACCAAACAATTTTCTCTTGTTTATATACAGATGCTGACTTAGTTCAAAGTCTTATTGTCTGAATATTGATACGCCACTTATACTTTGAGTGCAATTCATCTAGTTCAGCTTCTGAAGTATATATATAAGAGGCTCTCATATCATACATGACGTTTCAGTATTTGGTTAAAAGTCAAGAATGTTGGACAAAAAATTTGCTGCCAGCTTTTTGGGCACTTTTCCTGTTGACAGTGATGAGGATGATTTTTTTGATGCCCTGTAAGCCCCCCTTTTTTGTCTTTTCTTTTACGACACCTGTAAATAATAGATAAATAATAGATAAGTACCTAATAAAACCTCCATGAAACAATAATTTTAAAAAATGTTGTATTTTACTTTGTATAGGCTTGTGTGTTGGGCCACAATCTCACTATGCCGGAACACAGTGGTAGGTGTTTGGCGACAGCTTTTTAAATTGAGAATGGTAGACATTCAGGCGGGCACAACAAAGTACCTTACCACCAAGTTAGGAGTTCCTCACGATAATTTGCTTCACCGAAAGCTCAAGCTCATTGTAGAATTCGAATCCACGACCTTCGTCAATATCGTTCAATAAAATATTCTGGGACATTATTCCTCACACACGGCAATCTGACCTCAATCTAAGCAGAGCTTGTACTATGGAAGCTAGATAACTGATATACTACTTTTCTTTTGTAAATACATACATATATAGATAATTACACCCAGACTCAGGACAAACAGACATGTTCATGCACACAAATCTCTGTCCAGAGTCGGAATGGAACCCATGTCCTGTGATGTGATAGATAGGGTATCTTACCAACCACGCCAACCGGCCTGTCAAATAAATATTATATATCTATATCACAAAAGTTATCTCAAAATCTAAGCTTTGCAAAGGCCTAACTAAATGCAATAATAACAACCCTTCAGTAAGGCCCACAGAGCCGCTTGAGCCTCGAACCATCGAATTAGGGCATTAGGCGGAGCGCTCTCCACTACGTGCTGAAGTGTCCGCGATTTGGGTCCAAGCACCATCGCCCGCCATGTTAGAATTATATCGGACTGTTGCCTAGAATTTTGTTTATTTTCATGCAGTGGTAATGACAATATTATATTGTAAAATTTGATACTTAGGGTATGATTGTATCAAATGCAAATATATTTGAAGGTTGATCAAAAAGTATGTTGAATAAATTAAATAATAATAATATTTTTTTACACTTATATGCGTATTTTGATGTAGGTATTATATTTATTAAAAATTTAAAAGTAACCTAAGAGAATTAAATAAATAATATTAATAATGCGTTTATAAATTTTGGTCCATCTAACTTTTAAACGTCACTTATTTACCATTTCCTTTGCAGTGTTTTAACACTACCAATATCAAAGTGTATCATAATATAATTCTCATCATGAACCAATGACAATCAAAGAAAAAGCCGGCCAAGTCTCTCGGGCGTCTTATTTAATAATCCAACATCCACATCGACATCTCAACAAACATTAGCGAGCGTCTCATTACCTAAGTTGAGATTGTGGAAGTGCGGAACACTGCCACGAGCATTAATTGTATGAAGTTTGTTCTGCCCCGGAGTTCTTAACTAACAGAACTGTGAATCTATGCTGGGAAAAGCTACGAATGACGATTTCTGTTCGATTTTTGAATTATCAATTACTAGCTGTTCCCCGCGGTTTCACCCACGTTCCCGAAGTATTTTTTTCCATACAAACCTTCCCCTGACAATAACGAACACGTAAAAGAAAGATTTATCTAATTTGGTGCAGTCGTTTAGAAGTTATGCGCGTACAAACATTTCGGTGATTCATTTTTACATATATAGACTAGCTGTCACCCGTGGTTGTAAACGCGTTCCCGAGAAGAAAGTAGCCTATGCCCCTCTCCATACTATAGGCTATCTGTGTGCCTTTCATCGCGATCGGTTCAGCGATTTAGGCGTGAAATGGTAACAAACAAACAGAGTTACTTTCGCATTTATAATATTAAATATCATGGCTTGTTTGTTTGTTATTTTTTTTTATTCAAAAGACTGACAAGGTCCAACAGATGGAAAGTTTACCTTTGCTATGGATAATAGCACTACCAAGTGGATTGTCAATATGTTGCAAACCTTTATAAAGCTAAGAAAGCAACTGGCTATCAAGTGCAGCTGCTGGAACATACCGGCAGGTGACAGATTTTCAAATTAAGGGTGGTAGCCAGTCAGGTACTACAGAGTACTCCCAAAGTGCATTAATTTTCTCACAATTTTTGAAATAAGAAGAGAGAAATTCAGGAAGAAAGTTAACTTAAGAAACCAAAAAAAAAACAGTTTTACGTTTGACGCAAGACGAAGGCGATAATAATATCACCGTGAAGAGCTCCAATGGAACACATAAAGCAGCCTTTAAAAGATACCACAAACTTTTCGATAGTTTCGATACCACTTGTGTCCCATCCCTACGACTAGAATACGAGAGAACATTCGTTTGAAACGGGAAAGGATGACATGCTCCATTGAACTTAACTTGTTTGTGTGTGTGAAACATGTGTGGGTAGAATGAAAATAGTAGATATTTTATATAACAGTGTCCATTTTACTATGGTTGGTCCACACTGATATAAACTGGTTTTTTTTTCTATAGATAAACAGAGGCGACGGCACGAGCCTCCAGAAATATTATATTTATTAGCCATGCTTACCTTAGATATGGATCAAAAATACGTCCTAAAAAGAATGTATAAAAGTTTATTAACTACTTACATCGAATTTACATTGTAAAAAAACATTTTAAACTTGTCGAATATTATTTAACATACATTTTAATATTTCTTCTTTATATAATAATAACTAGTTGTCCCCAGCGGTTTTATCCGCGTTCCCGGAAAAAAAAGTAGTCCATGACCTTCTTCATATCATAGGCTATCTGCGTACCAAATTTTATCGCGATCGTTTTAGCGGTTTAGGCGTGAAAAGGTAACAAACAAACTCACATTTGCATTTATAATTTATAGTTAGAATAATGTAGTATACATTGAATTCCATTCAAGCTTTCGTTGACCCACAACGGTAAGTTATTTCATCATAAATAACTTACAATACCATGTTATTAGTTATGGAAATTGTAATCGCCATAGACACTTCTAGCTAGGTCATAGACGGATGGTTTTAGGGGTCCGAAGTCAAACAAGGAACTCATTATTTTACTCGTAGACTACCAGTGATAACAAGCTGGAATTTTGCATAGTTATACATTATTTAAGAGGCAAACAAAAGTATCCTTCTAGGCTTTGTGTGCTTACCACCTTCGGACACATCATCACCTACCATAGTGAGATTGTGGTCAAACACAAGCAAAAAAAAAAAAACAAATCAACTCAAAGAAAAAAAAAATTAGGGTACCTTCTCTACATGTATATTGGGGAGCTTTTTTGTTCACATTCCACATCGAGTGAGGTATCGTTGAAAAGGTATTTTAAAATTATTGAAGAATAGCTTTTATCCTTCTCTATCCTACTTTCTATTCATATTATAAACGCGAAAGTTTAGATGGGTGGATATTTGTTACTCTTTCACGCAAAATCCCCTGAACGGATTTGGATGAAATTTGGCACACAGGTACGATATATTCTCGATATAAAGGAAAAAATAAGATCCCTCGGGAACGCGGGTGAAACCCCGAGGTGGACACTAATCTAATATAAAAAAAACTATGTTTGTTTATTTATTAATAACGTATGTGCTCCTATAGCATTCAACGGATTGCAATGAAACTTTGGTAAGTTGTTGAGCGCACTCCCGCGATGGTTTATTTACTACGAGGGATTAGTTAGTCACTAAACATTATAATAGTTCAATATAGTTATCCCGTTCTAGGTTACTACATTTAGCTTTGCTTACGTATTTTCATAATTGATTGCCCATGATACGTCTGTAAATAATACGAGCTATGTTATTCTGTACTAACACTCGACGGTGAATTCTCGAAGCGACTATTCTCTGTCTCATTCGTGAATTCCTGATTACCGAGTTTCACGAGCGAGACAGGCAATAGTCACTTCGAGAATTCACTGTCGAGTTTTAGTACAGAATAGCATGGCCGATACTGTACTCATCCAATTTATTCCTCTTCATATATTATTCATTTTGTTTCACTAGCTTTTGTTGGGAACCTTCTTTTAGTTATTATTCTTCAATAATAGTACGTAATTACTTTCGCATTTTGTTCCTTTTCGATTGGTCCGTTTCGACAAATCAAAATATTTTTATTTAGACGGGCTTCTACAAGCGCTGGGAATAAACTAAGCAATTACTGTTCAAAATGAACATGGATCTTTGACATAAATGTAGTGATATTAAATATTATTCTTCAATAGGCCTCCACACCCACTTATGAAATTGTCATCACCAACCTTTTTTTTATTATTAATTTTGAAAATCATTAGATTTTTCAAAGTGACTAATAGTCATTATTTGACTGCAAGTTCTGTGCCATAGCTTGGGTGCTTGAGTAGTGGTGCGGGGAGGGAAAGCAAAGCGGAGAGAGCTGCAAGCACTGCAACTGCCCACGCGTCTTCCCGCGCAGCTCCCTAAGACGAGGCACAGCATTTGTAGCCAGGGTAATAAATAAATAGCATACTGACATTACATATAGGGTAAAAAGTAACATGTACATCTCCTGGCAAGCTGCTAATTTTTATTAAAACCACAGTAAAAAATATTTAGAATTATTCATACGGTAGTCATTTTGATATAAACCATCATAAGGTAAGGACAATCTACATATAACCTTGTTTGTACTTTTAATCCTGACCACGATTTCATGTATTTTTTAAATTATGATAAAAAAAATATAGCTTCTCTCTGAATCGCAAGTAATCCTGGGGAGGTAAAGGCTTACTGTTTTAAATTATTATTGTTTATATGAACACTTCCGCTTGGCAACCCTAAGTCCGTTACGTCGTTGTCACGGCATGGTGCGTGACTTGACCTTTTTTGTTTTTTTAACAACTTCTACAGAAAAATGTAACATTACACGATATACCACAACCTTATTACTAACGTCATAAGCGCTATAATTCGTCGTCAATCTCTCAATAAATCCGCATTGCGGTCTATTAATGTGTATGACAGAATCTTTAATGGTCAGTAATGCTCGAATTTTTTTTTTATTATTGTAATTTTGGTTCTCAATTCAAAATGCAGGCTTTGAATAAAACGGGTCCATTGGCTTACATTCCTATATTGATGATAGTCCATAGTCCAGAGTAGAGTCACCACATTATTGGCCATACTAGGTACCTCCATACGTCAAATAAATACGTAAATGAGGCGCATATTACCATTGTGGTCAAACTGTCTATGAAAAGTAAAAAAAAAAACTGGAAGGTTTGCATTGGAGAAAGTTCTGAAAATAACGTTGAATCATTTTTACGATAGTCTATTGATTGGGTGACCCGTTCGTCAGTATAGATAGATAAGAAATCCTAGAACCATGAAAGGAGTATAGGACTAAGAATAGATTTTCTAAAATTCAACCCCTAAATGGGTAAAACAAACATACCGCGTGGCGGAAAACTCACTATAAAATAAGAGTTCTAAAATTTGAATAAAAGATAGTCCATCAAAATTCCCGATCGCTAACAAAGTTTTAACGAGCCGACAGTCAATCGACGAGCAATTTGTGACTCTATGAATGTTTAACAAGGTTTCAATTAAGTTGGACCACATCGGCGTAATGTAGGTCAAATATTTACAATATTTAATTTAATTATTTATAATTGTCTGTAGGCAATGACAGATAGTTTTGGAATGTACTATATCAATTATTATTAATATTATTCCGTTTATACACTTTTGTTTTTATAAAGAGAGATAAAGCAAGTTCACCATCATCTTGCTGACCTTCTCCATATTTTCTTCGATAGAGTTATAAGCTAAATTGTTACACGTTGTTTATAACGTTCATATCACGTTGCTAAAAGAAGAGAAGAGAAGAATGAATTAAATGAATTAAAAAAATATACAACAGAATAATAACGTAGAAGTCTATCGCGAGTATTGAATGCGAATGTATAAAGTCCCTTCATAACGTCTTATTCACCTATATTTCCAAATAACCGCAAAACGAGTGTTCCATTTTTAAAAAGTGGATTAAAAATTAATTAGAAACGTCCATTATCACCTTCACAAAGGATCTGATGCCAGAATTGGCTATAAAAATACCCATAGCCGTTATGTGGATGGCCCACAGAAATTATTGGCTTGAGCTCCTGGTAAATGTTGTAAGGATCTACGCAAATATAGCGAGTGTACTGGAAGTGACTGACGGGCTGGTTAGCGTAGTTGATAAGATACCCCATCTATGACGCCACAGTGCTTGAAAACACAAATGTCTGTTGTGAGTCTAGGTGTAATTATCTATAATATGTAGAACTATATTATATACTAGCTTCCGCCCCGCGGTTTCACCCGCGTTCCCGAGGGATGTTATGTTTTCCCGGGATAAAAAGTAGCCTATAGCCTTCCTCAACAAATGGGCTATCCAACACTAAAATATTTTTTCAATTCGAACCAGTAGTTCCTGAGATTAGTGCGCTCAACCAAATAAATAAACAAACTCTTGAGCTTTATAATATAAGTACAGATAAAAAAAAGTTATCTGGTTTCCATTGCACAAGTTCTGCGTAGTTTGGAATCAGATGGCTGTGTGTGAGGAATGTCCCATCTATTTTGTGCTATTGAAAGTAGATGTGTTGGTTTTTCAAATGACAAAATTTTTTGGATTTAATTTAATTAATTATAATTGATATGAGTTGAATATGAATGAAAATATCAAACTATAAACCATTTTACTATCCTATTTGCCTCTAAAACAAAATTTTATCGCATCGTTGCCGTGCACAGCGGACTTTTGACATGATTGCTTGAACAACGACAGGTATCGAATTATCGTTGAGTTTATGGCATTACCGAATCATAGGCTCTTCCAGCTGCTATTATACAATGTTTAATGATTTAAAAATATCGGAATCAATTTTATTTGCCATGTGTTTGGTTCCTATAATTTAATTACGACCCTTTACTCTGTCCAGGCTACTGGAAACCGATTTTAATTGAATATAGTATTATGTTTTTATATTAAATGGGAAGAAATTTCAAGTATATGAACCTGGGTTAAATACCTGCACTAGAGAGCCAGTTCCCAAGAGGGTTTTGTGAGCTTAACACACCTTCAGCCCAATCCTCACTGACCATGTGCACTGCATTGCTATCATCTTGACCAAGATCTCAAGATAACTGGACCAAGAGAACCTGAACAAGAGAACTGGAGTTTCCCGTACTACTTCTCCGAAGATATACACAATTAACCTTTTAAGTGTCTTTCTTCTTGTGATGAGGAATGTATATTTCTGGAGAAGGTTATTAATTTTTTTCGTGAAGAATCAGGATCCAAATAAAGTAACTTGCACCTTGATAGCCCAATAACATCACTTATCGTAGATTGAACAAGTGACACCAAGGTGTGCTCAAGGTTATTGCGATATATAATGACATTGACAAACAAAAATATAAGTTTCCTAAAAGTAATTAATTATGCACGATATGGCAACCTAGAAAGTTGTATTGTGGCATAATAACATTGAAGCCTCGCTATAAACTGGATCACAAGATTATTTTCAATAGAATGTAACCTATTCCCAGTTAAAATCTTAATCTATCCTATTTTTGAGATCAACGCTTTCTAAACAGACATAGATGCGGTAAGCTGACTTTAATTTTATATTATGTAATACGATAATTAATAATCGAGCTTGACACAAATCATGTCTGATTGATAGATAGCTATAAGATTAGATAACTATAGACGTACGGAATTTCCACGTCAACAAATATGTATTAATTTATTATGGACAATTCATTATGATATGACAAAAAATTACAATAACAATAATTGAATATGTTTTTATCTTTTTAAAATGCTGGGGCTAATATGTAAATGACTTGCCTGACAAAATTGCGTCATGTATTTTAGAATTACTCTCATGTCCCTGGTCCTAGGTGGCTAAGATTTCTGTGCTTCACTGTATAACCTAACGGTTGGGTAAATGAGGTGTATTTTCTTAAGATCAGATATAGAAAGAATAAGATAGAGATAAGAATATCTATACTAATATTATAAAGCTGAAGAGTTTGTTTGTTTGAACGCGCTAATCTCAGGAACTACTGGTTCGAATTGAAAAATTATTTTAGTGTTCGATAGCCCATTTATTGAGGAAGGCTATTATAGGCTACTTTTTATCCCGGGAAAACATAAGAAGCTAGTTTATGATAAACGTAGAATTACATTCCATTGCCTTTGAATTTTCTTTCATTCCATTATTCCACACCTCAATATCTATTAATGTAATGGTATTTGCCTGTATTCAAAATAAATTATCCAACACTAACCAATGTATAAAACATCAAAAAAAGGGGAAATCACGATTATTTTATTAAATTTATCCTTTTTATGATTTTTAATGACCAATCTAACCATAAAGAGTAAAGCTTTTGATGCTATATAATTATGACGTCACATGCTTGTATTTAATACAAAACTCCACATAAACCTATCGTTTTGACAATTCATAAAAAGTTGCTGATTTGAATGTCAGTCAACATCCCAATTATAAATATATATTTTTTATTTAATTATCACAAGTCCATGTTTTGACTAATAATTTCAATATGATACCTAGTGTTTGATCAGCTATTAGTAAGTAGGCACTCACTGGATCACATTAAAATTAACTTACAGCTACCATCAATGATTTATTTGCGAATATTAGGAAATTTGTGACTAACTTCGTTTTACTTTAGTCCTCCAACCAATTGATCTTAAAATTATCTTAACAGTATAATAAATTAAAGTAAAACCTAAAGCTATTAACGTTATGAGCGCTACAAGAACAGGTCCCAAAATATCAAGCATAAGATATTCGCTCCAGGAGATGTTTGCTGAGGGCGCGCGGAGATGCTTGGCCCCGCCGTGTCGCAGCACGTGCTCGGTCCACCACATGGCGCGTTCCATTGGCGTTTGTGGCTGGTCATTCAACAGCAAACGGAGGCGTTTGATGTTCTCCCTGTAACTGTTATACAAACACTTGAATATCTAATGAGAATAGGTTACGGCTTATCAGGATTGTCGCTTTTACTGATATTAAAACCTCAATGATGATAGGCACAACATATTTGGCTTTAATCATAGCTACCATCATATTCAGCCCGAGAGGAACTGAACATATGGATTCCATAAAGAACGGTCTTGGGCTGCTTGCACTAATTGTTTCTGATGGGAAATAGTCTCGTTCAGCACTTTCCATTACGTGGTTTACCTTTCTTCTCCGTGCTTATCTCAAGATAAGCTGGTATTCTATTCATAGTATGTGTTAATTTTTCAACCTGTCACAATCTGTAGCCATACCAATATATTTTCAATTAAATATTTGAGTTATTCTTACCTTTTATCTGATATGACTGATTCAACAGCTTCAATCAAATCACTAGCAATCATCGTTTCAGAATTGATCGCAACACCAATGCCAAGTTCTACATACTTGTTAATATTAAACCATTGATCTCCGAGGAACGGAATACCCACTAATGGTACTCCCGCCTCTATTGCTTCATCAGTCGACTGAAGACCACCTTGACTTACAAATAACTTAATGTTTGGATGTACTGTAAAATAAAAATACTAATGATTCAAATATGCTTCCATTCAAATTAATACATCAGCCTTCTTTTCTGAAATCATACCTAATAAATCCCTTTGTGGAAACCACTTTGCAATTTTCACGTTTTTAGGCACTCTATTTAAATTATCACCATCGAATTTCCATAAAATATTGTACGGTAAAGCTTTGAATGCATCCAAAAAGGCATCCAAGAAATCTTTATCCATTTCTGAGGGACGGACATTTGTGCCCAGGCTTACATACACCACTCCTTGACTTGAGTTATCTAAATATGTTTTTAAATCCTGGAAATGATATTAAAGTTCATAATAAAGTAAAATTTTATAACAGCTTAAGTTATTAAAATGACAAATTAATGCTTGAGAATCATCATCATCATCATATCAGTCGCAGATGTCCACACCTGGACATAGGCCTCCCCTATGGAATACTACTTTATAATGAAAATAAATAATTTGTTCATTCAAATAGGCATTCACAGGCACTTATGAATAGTCAGACTAGCACGGTTTGGATGGTTGCTTTTGCTGAGAAGAGCCGGCAAGAAACTCAGCAATTACTCTTTTCAAAACAAACATAGATTTATTACATAAAATGTATCCTGCAAGAGCGAGCGCTACACTTAAGCATTTGATTGTCGTCATTTAAATATTCATTAATGTTACCTTTTGTACTAAAATGGACTTAACACGTTCCTTAAATGTATGTAATGGCAAATTTAAAAGTGCAGGAGAGGTCTTATTATAGAAGCGTGTACTCAGTCCCAAAAATGAACCTTGCACTTTTTGGAGTCTATAAGTAGAGGTGTGTGCGTTCGTGTCATTTGTTTTTTCAAAATTACTAGACTTACATTTTGTTGTACAAATTAATCTAGACTTTCTTACCTGTGGGAGATCCTTCACAGGTTGCATATGCAATTTTCCTAAGTATACAATGCTGGGTGGCACCGGACGATTTTGAGCAAATATTGGATGTGCATTTAAAAATAACAAGTCAACATTGCTTTTTAGTTCCTTTACACTTGGTGCGTTTGGTCCAAATCGCTCTTTTAGTAATTTATCTTCAATATCTTCTATAGTTTTAAAAGTATTCCATAATATATACTCTTTGTATGTCTCTTTTATTTTATCACAAAAGGAAAGATTTCTGAATTTATTCCTAAAAAAATTTGGATATAACAAGGGATGTCGGCTTACGGCACCCATCAATTCATATGTTTCTATCATGCCGTAGAAAGATGAGAACAATATCACAGGTGCTTCAAATATTTGACTAATAATCAAATGATAGTTGAAAAATGCTTCGACAACAATTAAATCAAAGTGTTGAGTTTTATCTTCAATCAAGTTTTTTAATTCAGGTACATCAAATTGGGTGGATATAATTTGAATGAACTCTTCATATCTTTCGGGTGTGCTCATTTCATCCACATCTGTAATAACCCCTCGTTTAAACATTTTTTTATGTTTAACATTAAGGTTTTTGAATAATTCATATGAAACTCCAACATCGATTTCAGTGATATTATCCGGAGGTCTGTCCTTGGGTAGAGCGGGATTTGGAGTAATTACAACAAGTTCATGTCCTCTCTTCACTAATTCTTGATAGTACGCTCGGAATACAAACTGATGACTTATTGATGGTGTTGGAAACACTCCTAGAATTCTTGCAGAATTTACTTCACATGATAAAAATAGAATGAGACAAATTATTAAAGGCAACCTTAGTATTGAGCGTAACATTTTGAGCAGTGATTAAAATTGTTATGCAATGTCACAACATCGCAATTAACTCATGTAACTCGTAAACTCTGTTTTAAATACTTTTGAAACTGATAAAATATGACGATGGACGATAAATGTTCGTGAATCCATTAGATATCATTTAGACATTTTTATCCTGTGATTAGATAATTGATAAAACGGGCCATGTCTAGAACACGCATCAAGGGCAGTGTATCTGAATGAAGTGACGAAACATGCATGCACAGGTCTACGAGCTCGTTAACATGGACCCACGACTTCTTATGTGGTCGAGGAGTCACGTATTTAAACTAAAACGGGAATTTCTAGCCTGTAGTCTTTACTACTTTAGTACTGGTTTGAAAGATAGCTTTTTATGAAATAACCAGCAAAAACCGACTTGATGTTGGAAACTCGTATATATGCTCACGAATCTTCGATAGCGCGATGTAGAATCTTATGGCGAAATCTTTCCACAGATGGTGAAAGTACCTGTGTATGGTTGATAGATGTCGCTACACGAATTATTCTAATAATCTGGTTGAAATACGGAAATCATTTATTTTCAATCTCACTCTAATATTAATTTGTAGTGTCAGTTTCTACCTGGGTCCCGTAATTGTCAGACTATTAATTTGAAATAAATAGCAGTGGCTGTTCGTTTTAGTTTCAATTCGTTCCATTTGCTGTTGTTAAAGGGAAGTTTTTAATGGATATTTTTTTTTTGTATCAATTTTATAAAATATTTGCTTACCTTGCCATTATTTGGTCAATCACAAACAACAAACCTAATTTAATAATTCAGTTTTTTTTCTTTTTTTAGTCTTCAAGTTTAATCAAAATTCGAATTACAAACAATCGTATGAAAATGAACCCCCGCCCCCAACTAAGAACAGTCCATAATATTATTGAACAGAATTTAATTTTTTTGTTTATCGTTTTGTATGGCACATTCTCCTTAACCCGTCCTGTTAACATATGCATGGCGGTGTAATTGCAAGCCAATTGACTCACACACTCATGCCGTCCTACAAACTGTACACTATTTTATTTTATTATTTCATTTATATTTTTATGACCTTAAAATAAACAAAAAACTGCAACAAATTATAAATTAATAAAAAAATATTTATCCAATCACTTTCAGATTAGCTGATATCATCAAATTTATCAAAACATTTAACTTGGCATAATATTCGTATTTGATAACTGTAAACACCGAACAAAACCATCTCAATTCAGTACCTACAAACAACAGAACAATACATATAGATACTAACAACTACAAACAACAAACGTATACGCTATCAAATCCAAATAGGCAAGTCCTCTCCGAACTGCCACTAACTAGATAGCACTGTATACCGTGTAGAGACTGAGTGCACACAACTGGAACCTGCCCAGTTAAGCTGCTTGTCTCGATTTATGGACTGGAAGCAGTTGTAGTAAACTGGATATTTCTGTGAACTACCTTCTGATGCACATCGACTTGTAGCCAATTATACACGTTTGAGATGCAAGTTATTGTTATTGCCTGTAGGATTTGTGTTTACCTTCGACCACATGATTAGGTACTTAACATAGTGAGATTCTGGTCAAACACAAGCCTATATAAAGTAAAAACAATGAAAAATCTAGCTAACTCGCTGTTTCACCTGCATTACCGTGATCAAAAATTAGGCTATCAAATGCAAAAAGATTTTTTTCAAATCCGACTGGTGGTTCCAGAGATTAGCGCTTTCAAACAAACAAACTAACATAAAACTCTTCAGCCTTATTATAATAATATAATAAAATGTTACATTACTGACAAAATATTTAATAACCAGAATCTGTGAAAGATTTAATTAGCATAGTTCATTGAATTTATAGAACCTTTCAGGAATCAAGAACAGCTTACGACAGAGTCAAAGAATTTTAATAAATCAATAAGTATTTAGTCCTAGGTTTTACCCGGAGATAAACTTAAAATATGTTGTATCTACCTTTAGAACGTTTGACAATATACTAGTCCAACTTTAGGGAGAAATATAACAAAACAGACCACAACCCGTGACTCCTCATTCGTGTTATGTGCACTATGAGGTTATGTACTACTAGCTTTCGCCCCGCGGTTTCACTCTCGTTCCCGAGGGATCTTATGTTTTCCCAGGATAAAAATAGCCTATAAGCCTTCCTCGATAAATGGGCTATCCAACACTGAAATAATTTTTCAAATCGAACCAGTAGTTCTAGAGATTAGCGCGTTCAAACAAACAAACTCTTCAGCTTTATAGTATTAGTATATATTTAAAGTTGATTTAGAAATGAACCCCTCTGCAGCGGATTGCTTTTTATCTTTATCAAATAAGATGTAATATTTCTTCTTTTAAATTGAAACATAACTCTACTTTTAAAAAACCATCGAAATCCATACCAACCAATATCAATTTCTTCTCAACTAGACAAGAACATCCTCCTTTCTTTGATTGAAAACCAAAACATGCAATAGAACCTTCGGCAATTACATTGCTGTAGATGGGAACTGTGCAATAACTAAGTCACCTTACCTTTGGGACAGGTTACCTGTCTATGAACATATCCCAGGATGCTTGTGCTAAATCGAAACTGGCCGATCAATTTAGAACTATCGACTCCTTAAATTGTTACAAGACTTTAATTAGATATTGTTTCTGATTGCATTGTTAACAATAAGGGTGCATGATCATACATGTATCAGATGCTTGACATAAATTTTATATCATTTTGCCATTTCATATATTTTATTTTATATTTTTATGTCTCTGTTTTTCCATGCACAAAAGAAGGATATAACGTTTATTATGAACTCTCTGTTAAAAAGAAATACACCAGACAACAATGGTTTACCTACTTGCCATTCAAATTACCTTTTAAGAAAAATATGAAAAAGCCCTTGCACTAAAAAGCAGAAAATAATTATGTAATAGGTATATTTAGTATCAACTCAGAAATTGAAAAGAGAATTCAACTTACGTGGAATAAATATTGGAGCCTGAAGGAAATTTTTAAAAGCGATATGCCGGTACATCTTAAAACAAAAGTCATGTCGAGCTGTCTTTTACCATGTCTAACTTATGCCTGCCAGACTTGGAAATACACAGAAAAAATGAAAAGAAAAATCAGAACTTGCCAACGGGGACTAGAACGGAGCATGCTGAACATTAGAAAATTTCATAAAATAATACACACAAAGATCAGAAGTGTAACCAAAGCCACCGATGCCCTGAACTATGCTAAAACGTTGAAATGGAAATGGGCGGGGCATGTGGCAAGACTGTCAGACGAGCGCTGGACTACAAGAGTGACAAGGTGGAGAGGCCCAAGTGGTAAAAGACATAAAGGTAGACCGCTAACAAGATGGGCGGACGACATTATAAAAACGGCTGGTCCTAACTGGATTCAGATAGCTCAGGAAAGAGAAAGCTGGGGTTCCTTGGAGGAGGCCTTCACCTGCGGAGTGGTTCTTGCAAACTAACAAATTTAAATATTGTACTATTTTTATTATTTCCTTTTTATAATTTACTTTGCGTGATTAAATAGGATTAAGATTAGTTTTTAAGTATTATTTTGTTTTGCAAGAAATAAAAGGCTTTTTATTTATATTTAGTAATTAGTGACTGTCCTGAAGGCGGCAAAATTCGGTGAAATGGCAGTATTATTCTATTTTTAGCTAAAAATAAAACTAGACATCCTTTACTAAAATAAAATATATCCGTCGTATTATTAACTTATTTATAAATCTGTTAATTGTATGTACCTAACATTTAAACCTTTGCTGACTAGGTTAGACATAACGTCAAAAAAAAACATAATAATCTTATATTCAAAAGTACCCAAGCGTACATAAATTATACTGGCGCATCTCTATGTATAATCAAGCCAAGTCTAGTTCGGATACCTACTTGTGTGCGTAACCTTTGACTATGCAAATACTATATACCTCACAACCCGACTACTAATGACTTCTAGCTATGACCATTGATGTAAATTCGAGCTGCTAGTTTGTTATGCTAGCCTAGTACTTATTATGTGCTATTATACTCCATATTAGACGCTAGTTTTGTAGCGCAGTATTAAACTTCTAAGGATTTTTGCTGAATTGATTCCAATGTGTATATAGTCATATTCAGACCGAGGATGTCCACTGCTGAACAGCCCACATCCCCCATTGATTTCCACAACGAACGGGTTTGGGTCGCTTGCATCCAATGGCTCCCAGCAACCGATACACCTGGTGGGAGGTCCCACTCGGCACTTTCCTGTACATGGTCGCCACTCGAGAACCTTATTGCTCAAATGCAACTCTTTTCAACTCAATCCAGTCCCACTCTTTTAACTATGATTGCCGATTCCATAGTAATATATTAGGAATAACATAAATCTAACCTATAAAACTACCTAGGTACAATAGTACTATCCAAAACATTTCCACAGTAATAGTTACACAGAGAAAATTCATTTTTACATTCCCTCGCCCCGGTACGGCGCCGCCTGGAATCAAACAAAGCCACTGAAGTCTGAAATGTAAGTAAATAGCCCACAATCATTCCGGTGTAAGTACCGCTTTTCTATGCAAACTTACCATTCTAGTGCATACTAGTGATATTTCACGGGTTCTCTTGTGAAATATTTAATTGCGGTTACTTTGAAATAAAAATACTTTTAATAGTTTTTTTTTTACTTTGTCTATTGGCTTATGTTTGACCACAATCTCACTTTGTAAGATGATGTGCCCGAAGGTAGTAAGCACACGAAGCCTAGAAGGAACTGGCTATCAAGTACGACTGCCGGAACACATCGGTAGGTGTTTGGCGACAGATTTTCAACGTGAGGTTGGTAGCAGCTAGGTGGATACTACAAAGTAGGTACTCAAACACCGTGCAAAAAAGTTTAAAATTTTATAAATTAAACAAGGCATAACCTGGCTGTTATATAAAATTAGAAACTGACTAGTTTCGTGTGTTAGCGAATGCAAAATTAAGAGCTAGTAGCTTTCCGCTCCGCTTTTTGCTCTCGATCCTAAATTTAATGTCCTTAGAAGTTGAATATTGAAAAACCCATCCTTAGTTATAATGAACCTGTGCACAATTTCAAGGGATCGACCCCAGTGGTTTAGGCTATGCGTTGATAGATCAGTCAGTCAGTCAGGATATTTTATATGTATAAATTATTATGATTGAACTAGCTCCTGTCCCACGGTTTTCGAGTTTCTCGGAATAGCATGTATTTTATATTTTATTCTAGTAATGATCTATGTGCCAAATTTCATTTGGATATCATGACGCTGATTGAGCAATAAACTTCCACAATTATCCAATGTTTTAATACTTATTCCTGTGACAAATCTTACAACTCAAAGATTATAAAAAACGGTCCAGCCGTTCTTGGTTATAAATGTTGTAAATAACCCGAATTTGTTTTATATATATAGATAGATGTAGATTTCAAGTTATTATAGGTACCAATAGGTACTGGAAGCACGCACTCTTCCAATAAATTATAGTCAACTAAATTCTAAACTCCTAAGACACCTAAAACTTGGGAGCCAACTGAACAACACTATGATATAGTTAACATAACATATATCTCGAAATATCGACGTAAAAGCTAAAGTTAAACTTGTAGGATATCTAAAATATCCGCAAGTAGGTCGCCTATCCAGGCTAGCGTTTATCCTAGATATATAGATGCTGCAATTTGGCTTCAAACCCCGCTAGGAAGCTGGACGGTTGCTTATGCATGGCCCAAGTTATGGGATTGTGATTTAAGTTATTATAGGTACCAATAGGTACTGGAAGCACGCACTCTTCCAATAAATTATAGTCAACTAAATTCTAAACTCCTAAGACACCTAAAACTTGGGAGCCAACTGAACAACACTATGATATAGTTAACATAACATATATCTCGAAATATCGACGTAAAAGCTAAAGTTAAACTTGTAGGATATCTAAAATATCCGCAAGTAGGTCGCCTATCCAGGCTAGCGTTTATCCTAGATATATAGATGCTGCAATTTGGCTTCAAACCCCGCTAGGAAGCTGGACGGTTGCTTATGCATGGCCCAAGTTATGGGATTGTGATTTATTTCTTGGCAGGTGAGTTCAATTCACGAGATTTAAATATTTGACAAGAGCGTATCTCTCTTGATCGCTAATTTTGGTACAGGGATAGATAAAAGCTGGCAAATGTAGCTTTTGTATGTAAAATATCGTGGAGTTGAAGTATTTTTTTTTATCTAAGAAACCTGACAAGCAGGCAGACAGTCCACCTGTCGGTATGTGGCGACCGTCGCCCATAAACATTATTTAAACCAGGGTTACTGATAATGTGTTCCCGACGTTTATAGCCTAGAAGGCACCTGGCCCTCAAGTTCAACTGCCGGAACACACAAGTAGGTGCTTGGCGACTTTTCAACATGCGTATGGAAGCCAACCAAGCGGGTATTACAAAGTACGCTACCACCGAGCTATAGTCTCCTCGCAATGTTTTCCTTCACAGAAAATTCAAGCTCATTATTCTTTATGGTGAGTTAATTGAGCCTTAGTTTACAAGATACAGACAGATTTACCCCAAATTGAAAGTCTGTGAAGGGTTAGGAATTAGATCCAAGGAGCACAAAATCTCAATCAAGTTTAAAATACTTAGCTGAAATAATGCAGACTATATTTTATGTGTCGTCTTAAAATTATATTTGTTATTGTCATGCGCAAACTATCAAAGTCAAAGTCAAAGCCATTAATTCAGGTTAGGCCCTAGAAGAGCACTTACGAACGTGGAAGCTACTGAACTTTTTTTTTTTTTTTGTATGTTTTTTTGGACAGTCTGATAATGAACATAATTTGATGGGCCGGTTGGTGTGGTTGGTAAGATCACCCGTCAACTTTAAAAAGTGTTATTCTTTAATATCGCTTTATCCTTTAAATTAGGCCACAAATTCGCTCACTGTTGAAATTCTATTCTGGACTGAATTCCGCAAACTATAAAATGCACCTAAATGTATCTATCCAACTAGGAAACCAAGAGGTATATACTTACTTATGAAATCGTAAATTTTATACGTAGGTAATACATGAATCAAGTTTGTTTAGTTTGAGGTCTCAAGAAACCTATATTTTAATATAAGTACCTACTTATTAACGCAATCTTTAAATCGTGTATAATCTGTATTTAAATTTAGAAAATATTTTTTTTAATTTTTATATATACCAATATTACTGAGCCTTACATATACTAAATCCTACAAAATATATCTGTCAGTTGGATTTTATACAGACAACGTAGGTACTATGGCATATCATGGCAAATAACAAGTCAAAGGCCTCATGGAATTCTAAAATAAATTCTCTAAATATTATTGTTCGGGGTCTCAAAAACGCCATCACGGAAGAAGCTGTAATTCGAGTTACTTGATGTTAAAATAACATCAAAACTTACTAGTAATGAAATATAAAATAATAAATAACTTTTGACTACACATGTAATAAAATTTATATTTTGTTGCGAGTACTTTCTAGAAATGGCGAAGCAAAATTGCAAAGTTAACTTGGATTATAAACCCACAAAACTCTATTTTATTATTATACAGAACCAGATTGCGCGAGTTTGACTCGTTTTTGCCGGATTTTTATGAGTTGAGGTGCAAAAGTTTAATTTAAAAATACTATCTATCTGTACTTATATAATAAAGCTGAAGAATTTTTGTTTGTTTGTTTGAAAGCGCTTATCTCTGGAACTACCAGTCAGATTTTAAATATTCTTTTTGCATTTGATAGTCCAATTCTTGAAGAAGTTTATAGACTACTTTTTATTGCGGGTATGCGGGTAAAGGCGCGAGTAACAGCTAGTTATAAAAATCTGTAGTTATGAAGACAACAAACTACGATGGTCGAGTGTGCTCAAAGCTTTTGTGAAAGCCTTTTTGGAACTCATTGAAGTGGACTCAACCCAGCTGAAAGTCCCCAAGCACCCATCGATGTGATCCGGTAACTACGTTTTTCACTTTTAGGCTATGTTTGCATACCATCTTCGACCACAATATTATTCAAAATATGTACCTACAAACAAACGCAAGCATATCAAGTGGTATCTGTTTAATCTTCTGCTTTTTGCTCATTAGCTCGACTTGGCGCACTACCGTGCCCCCAGATACGAATATATAAAATTGAAGAGTATGTTTGTAATGTGAAAATAACAGCTTTTTACTAAATTCATATGAAAATATAGTATATATAGCGAATATTACATACAATGTTATGCTAGTACTTTGTAATTAAAACCATACGAAATCATTATAGTTTCATTTAGTGGCTTATAACATAACAGTATCTAAATATTGAGATACATATTATTGTTAATATTCCAAAGTCAGGACATAACACGCTGACACGCTTGCCCACACATCCAATGAAGAGTCACCAATGGAAGAAATGTGGAGACCAGTACGTTTTTCTTCCGTTTGTGGTCGAAACAATGAAACCATGAAGTCCAGGTGGGGCTGTCCAGATATACCAAGTGACCAAAGAGCTGGCAGCTGGCTGACCTCATCCAACTAATCATTTTGCTATTCAACTATGTATCTGTTTTAGATGCTATGTTTGTGTGTATTATTTTATTTCTTAGTCATAGATTTAATTAATTTCAAGGATATCAGTAACATGTGCGAAAATACAATAATGATCTCCGTTAATAATTAGTTGTCTACATTTAATTAACGCTATGTAACTAACTACAAATATTATTATATTATTATTTGGTACTAATGGAGCGATTATTGTTTAATTTTCGATAGTATTCTAACTGCTTATTATAAATAAATAATTTAATCCATGACACGAGCATAATAGGGTTCTGTACCTCAAAAGGAAAAATGGAACCCTTATAGGATCTCTTTGTTGTCCGTCTGTCTGTCTGTAAAGACCTTTTTCTCAGGACTGATTTTACTATGAGCTGTCAAAATATTTTCACGTGGCGCCCTCCCTCACGCAGGGTTTTTTTTATTTTTCTGGTCAGGTTATAAGTATTTCTTTTATGCTTGGGTCCATTACTGATATTCACACAAGTGAAAGCATAGATGCCAGAAAATGAAGCACAGATTCCCAATAATCAATAATAATTTTATATGAGTAATAACTCTTTATTGGTTCTGTATAACTCCATCAATACCATCATTCCTAAATAATTTAACATTCTAAAAACGTGTCTTAAACAAACATCCTTGAAAAGAAAATGGTGTGGGATGCCGATATAATATTGGAAAAGGGAGTGAAAGAAAGGATTTCTTCCGGACCCTGACTAATATAATATAATCGTGGGAAGCTACCGAAATTTAACTCAATCCGCAGGTGTGGCTGTATTACGGGTTATTAATGGATTTGCAAAAAATATTTGTAACATTATTTTTGGATCGGCATCCCGTTTTAGTATGGCTTGAAGTGGTTTATTATAGATAAGTGTAAGATAAAAGATAGTATATGAATAAAAAAAAAATCTTTTTATATTAAACTAGTTGTCTCCCATGGTTTCACCTGCGTTCTCAAGATAGGAAGTAGCCTATAACCCACATAGTATTATTGGATAGCCTATAAACTGGCTATCTAATAATATCGGTGTTTTAAGTTCATCCAAAAAGCATACATTCAGGTTTTCCCGAATTTATCAATTTTCCACGCATTTTTTTTCCAATATTTCACTTCATAAGACCTTCCTCGGATTTCAACGAATATTTGAAAAAAAATTGCCCGTTCTCGAGTTTTGTGCTTAGCAACACATCAAAATTTGGATGTGTAGTTTTTTTTACGTCAGGTAAGCAGAGGGTCCACCTGATGGTAAGTGGCCACCGTTGCCTATGGATATTAGCAATACTAGAGGAATTACCAATGTGTTGTCGACCTTTGCAAAGCCTAGAAAGCAACTGGTTTTCAACTGTAACTCCCTGAATTCTCGTTAGAGGGTATTGTGTACTATTTCAACGAACTTTGGCACACAGATACAATATATTCTGGATTAACATGTATGAATCCTTTTATTTTTCCCGGGAAAGCATTAGGTCCTTCAGTTGTAATATTATTGTTTTTTGTTGTATCTTTGTACTTATAATTTATTAGGCGATGTGGTCGCTCAGCGACAAAGCCTATAAAAAAAAAAAAAAAGGAAGGCGGGTGAAACCGCGGGGTAGCTTGTTAATAATAACCCTGTTTGCTCACAAGTCCCCCTCATATTTAAAGTAAGAGGATTTCAAATCAAGTATTTACCTACAAACTTATTAAATTTCTTCCGTAAGGTCATTTATGAACAATGACTCAAAAAACAGCTCCTCATTGTTTTAACTTTTGATGGACAAGCAGACAGAATAACTTAAATAAACTCTTTAATACCACCATGAAAGAAGGCCTATATTCGATGGATAACTAGACAAACGGTATAATATCTAGATTTATATATATTTTATATTCACTTTGAAGGTAAATTCAAAACAATACTATGGTAAAGAATTTATAAATTGAAAGCTTTCATCCATTTCATATATTATTCAGGTCTCCATTACTGATATTTATAAACCTTTTGTAGATTAAGTTTATTGGTTTTAAAATTGAGTACTAAAGTAAATCTAGTAACTTTCATAAAATTTACAGTGAAAGAAGTTAGCAAAGTCATACTCAAGTTGTTATTTCTATAGGTATATTTAATCAACATTGTTGTCCATTCTCACCGGGAGCATTATCCTGTAATGAGCATTCGACATTGAATATTCGAGCAGTGTGGACATTGAGCCGTGCATTTTATTAAAACAATTTATTCATGGTCGCGGTGTATTTGCTCATTTATGAAATGAAGAAACGAAATATACTCACAATTTTAATCGAATATAGGAATAATTAGATATGCACGATTTGGTTTAGACCTATATTGGGTTAGTCATACTGAACGACTTTTACTATGGAAAAATAACATAAAGAGGTCTCAAATAAAATAGTTACACTAAATTTATCAAATAAAATATACCGCGAATAAAACTATCATAATTTGTACATAAATATAAAGGAATATGCCCATGTCACACATGATCGTAAACTTTTAGCTCCGTTCCATTTCAATACAATATCGGGAACCGCGGCAGTTTGTGGCAACAACTCGTATAGAGTTCGCATAAGTAATTCCATTTTACCGAATGAAATGGTGTACGAATACTATGATAAAGTGTTGCCACAGTTGAACAGTTGGAAATTGACAAAGCATATACTGGCATACGAAATAAAGACTGGTCTTTTACAGTTGGACGCATGAATAAACAAAGTAAGAGTGACTCGAGCTATGCTCGGAATTTCTCTACGCGACAGGGTCCGTAAGGAGGACATTCGTAGAAGAACAAAAGCAATGGATATAGCTCGTAGAGTCAATTAGCTGAAATGCCAATTAGCAGGCTACATCGCTCGAAAAGCCGGTAAAGGAAGAAAAGTTCTTGAATGGCGACCAGATACAAGAAAACGCCAAGTGGGATGGCCTCCCATCAGGTGGACGATGACCTGAGTTGCTTGGAGTGGCCTAAAACCGTTAATTGTGGCAATCAATAGGGATGGCCTATGTTTAGCAGTGGACATCCTCGGGCTGAATATGATGATATTGAGGCTGTGTGATTTATTAGTTTGCCATAATTGAATTACTCTGACACTTTCTTTGGCCCGCGTTTGCTTTCTCGAAGTGATGGGGTGATTCAGCGTGTCCCTCCGAGAGCACATGTAACACCTTTTGTTAATGAGGGTACATTAAGAAAAGGTGTTACATTTAGGGTACCGCTGAACATCAGCTTTGTCCCGCCACAATTTATGCTGAGTCAGTATCCATTTTAACAGCACTTTTATTTTAATTTCATTTTTGTTTAATATTGAAGTAATTTCTTAATATATATTTTTTCTCACTGTATATGTATGTTCTCATAGCTGTTAAATAAATAATATTCTATTCTATACATATATTGACAAAAAAAAACAGTATAAGTAATTTTACTCCCTTATTTTCGCTGGTTCTAGAGATTAGTGATATTTATGACCTACTTATCCTTAAATATACTTATAAAAAATACCCTAAACACGAAAGCCTATTCAAATACTAACAAGAGTAATGAGTAATAACAAACTACTATTTTCAGTTATGAAAATTGATTGGTTACCACATTTTCATCTAGACTCTCACAATAAATGTTATAAAAAATATTATAAAACGAGTTTTGAACCGCAAAATAATCCTTGTAGCTATAATGAACTTTGTAGGCGTTTGAACATAACCCTCGGCACGCTAGAGACACATTAAGGAGTTGCTTATCTTTAGTCAGAGGTCTGATCGAGCCATATATAATAATTAGGATTATCAATCAAATAGCAGTAGTGTTATGATTTATTGAACCCTCTACTTATCTGATTGGGGTTAGGATTAATTTTGTACCTAAGAGGTAGTAGGTACTTGATGGTTATTGATAATAGTTAGTGTGCCGAAATGTAATCATTTACTCAAAATATTATCATGATAAGTATTTTTCCTCTAAACTTCAACATCCAAACTACCTACTTAGAAAAATTGGTTGCATAATTTTTACATGGCTTAGTACCTTTTTTGATATTTAATGATTCGTAAATCCATCTTTCCATAAAATTTTCCTAATATTTTTTATTATGTAGTTAAACTCGTGTCAATATCGTCATATTTCCGATTAAATTGCTTTTGTTAATGTTATGTCCATTGTCCTTTAATGTCGATAGCCTGGAAAAGGCAAATAGACTGAAATATCATTGAATGATATACATGTGCACTAATGTTATGCCTAATGATTTATTCACTAAGTTCTGATGATCAACCTTGAAATAGTCAACAAGTTCTTCCTTTATTTCTCTACTTAGCACAACAGTGTTAATTCAGTCCCTAGGAGGGTAGTTATGAAGCAAGGTACCAGGTACCTAGGAAGATACCACCGGTTCAGAAGTCAGCCTTCAACTGAGAACAACCGGCGTATTTAGTTTAGTAGTTTTAATCTTGTACTTACGAAGAACGTCATGATGGGTGGCAAATACATTGATTCAATGAGTTAAAAGCCACCTTCATTACAAAATTTTAATTTTCGGACGTTGAGCTTAAATACAACATAATAGGTTAAATTATTCACCGAAAATTTATTAAATAGGTTTCAATACAAACACTTTTAGCGCCCGTCATCAAACGATTAACATTGTGTGGACACAGCTTTATCGCAGATCGGTGTAGCCAGCTCTTTGTGAACTACATTAGTGAAACTAATTTGATAACGTTGCACAAACGCACAGGCTTCACAAAATAGAACAAAAGAGACTCATCCAGCAAATGGAAGATGGACTGTATGAAACTGGGATTTCTTATTATTCTAGCAATTTCAATAGTGTAAAGTACTAGCAGGCGGCGCGGTTTCACTCGCATTCCTGAGATAAAAAATAGCCTATGTCTTTCTCCATACCATAGGCTATCTGCGTATCTGCTATCTCTCTCTCTCTCTACTATCTGCGTAAGTCCGTTCGATGTGTCAATCTATGAATTACATATATTTTATACTAGTTTTCGCCCCGCGCTTTCACCCGTGTTCCCCAGGGATCTTATGTTTTCCCGAGATAAAAAGTAGCCTATGTCCTTCTCCATACCATATTGACACCATACATGTTTGTTTGTTACCTTTTTACGCCTAAACCGCTGAACCGATCTGGATGACATTTAGCAAAGAGATAGATTATAGACCGGAACAGCACATAGGCTTCCTTTTTTTAGGGAAAACATAAGATCCCTCGAGAACGCGTGTGAAACCGCGGGGCGAAAGCTAGTAATATATTTATAATTTTGATCAAGCAAGTATGACCTTTATTATGAAAAGTTTAAATTATTTTCAAGATTTAAGAAATAGTTTTAAAAAATATGCCATCTCAAATATTGACCTAGTATGATAATATCAAGGTTATGTTAGCCTAACCGTTTAAAAGCACAGAATGGAGAAAGCTCTTTAGGGACCACCGCCTCCGAACCAAGTAACGACCCAAAAGAGATGCATGAAGCCCTTGAGGCTTGAACACTTTGAAGGTTGGAGCTAAACCTTTTCGATTTATTAACTCTGAATGTGGTTTTTCAACAGATATTATTTTCAGTTGATAACCAACTCACGATTTATCAAAAAAATATTCAAGAAAAATATAAAGGGACACGTTTTATTTGAAAAAGATATACCTATAGGTATACAAGAGGGTCGCTTATCATCAATGTAGGCTTTAAAAGTAAATGAAACATCAAGTCGCTTTACCTATTTTTTACTCAAAGTATACTATCAATCCATTACCACTTAGTAGGATCAAAGCTTTTCCTCAATTTAACTTTAAATTAGGCCACACCAAATTGGAAGACATTTTACGCGTCAAAAACTTTAGCAAATACCTCGCGGGTTATTAAAAAGTTATACAGCGAATTGAACTAAAGGATTCCGTCTGTTACCTTCTATAATAGATGATCAAACGAACTTAAGTGAAGTTCGATCACTATTGTATGAATCGCTTCATTCGAATATATTAGTATAATTACATTGTAGTATCCTTTAGTTTACAGGCAACACTGCACAATTTTAGAGATATTTAAATCGATTAAAAACATCGAATCGTTTCTCGTCCCTAGCCTCAACATACCTTTATCTCATTATTTTAGAGATTTTTGGAAACGAAAGCTTCCTATTTTTGGGAATTATAAAGCACAGAAACATTTTTGCTTTAATAGGGTGGGTAGGGTTATTAATATATTCGAATGAAGCGATTCATACAATAGTGATCGAACTTCACTTAAGTTCGTTTGATCATCTATTGGTATTTCATCGCTTCATTCTTCATATATTAGTATAATTACATTGTAGATATTCAGAGAAGGAAGGTTTTGTTTACTTATTTATCTAACAAATAAGAAAATCTTTGTTGTATATAAGCATTTGTTTATTTTAGATAATCAACGAAATTCTTGATTTACACATAATTAAACTATATAATGATCAGCTGGATTCAAAAACGACTGCTCTAGCGAAGTCGCTCTCATCAGAATTTGAGATTGGCCTATTATAATAACGGGCGAATGCTGTGGAAGTGTCGGTCCAGCCGGCTGTCTTCCTGATCAGGTCTACACTGAGTCCCGCGCAGCTCGCGGCGGATGTGGCGGCGTGGCGTGTACTGTGCGCGCTAAATGTGCGCGTGTCCACGCCGCTCTCGGACAGCACTTGCTTTATCCAACGGCTAATAGATTGAGCTGTTGCAGCTCGATGTGGTCGTTTTATTGTTAATAATAGACCACCTACGTTCGAGGTTCTCAAATTTTTTGTTACAAAAATATAATCCTTGAGAACTGAAGCAGGACAAATATTAATATTTTCTGTAAAATATGGTAAGAATAATACCGGTTGTTCGCGTCCGGGGGCAGACGTTTTAATTAGGTTTGTTATAGCTATCTTAATACCGTTATGAACTATTGAAATGTTTTCTAGCTTTATTAAAAAAGTTTGAACCCTATGCGCCGTACATAGCGCTAATAAAATAACTAATTTTTTAGTAATCTTTTCGACAGTTAAATTTATATTTGGGTACCAGTTTGACACATGGTTAAGAACGACTTGTGGGTCCCAAGTAGAGGTATACTTGGGGCGATTTGGTTTAAGCTTATATGCGCCTTTAAGAAGTCGTTTAATTCGATCATCGGAGCCGATCGTGTCACCTAGAAATAACGACAAAGCTGAACGGTGACAATTAAGGGAGCCATAGGAACATCCCTTACTAAACTGTTCAGTTAAAAAGTTAAGTACTAATGCTATAGAATCATCGTGTGTATTGCTATTATTGTCAACGCAAAACTGCCACCAGAGCTTCAATGTAACGCTGTATTGTTTGAGGGTGTTGTCCGAAAGCGACGCCAGCATTAGGTCAAGTGCCGATGGTGGGGAGCCACGGCGTAAGAACGCCGCCCGCAGAGCTTCGCGACACCCAGGGTAAGTTTCGAATTCAGGGGGTGGTGATCCCTGAAATGAGATTTTAGCATAGACTTACTCGGGCAGAAAAAGTGTATCTTAGACGCTCGCAGATTATTTAGTAAGGGAAACCATGGCTGGGAAGGCCAGTGTGGGAACACTAGTATACCAGTAGCTTCGTCATCGATTACTTTCCGCAAACATTTCAGAATCAATGAAAAGGGCGGAAAAGCATAGAAATAGTATGATTTCCAGTTTGTTGTAAAGGCATCGACGGTGAGAGCATCTGGTTCTGGTTTCCAGGTTATAAAAATGTCACATTTGGCATTGCTGCGAGAAGCAAATAAATCAATCTCTGGGTAGCCAAAGAGTTGAACTATTTTTTGAAAGGCATCGTTGGACAGTTCCCATTCGGTATCTGGATTGATTTTTCGGGATTCTATATCTGCGCAATTATCCCTCGTATTGACGTACGAAGCAAATACCCAAATATTTCGTTTCTCGCACCATTGCCAAATGTTTCTTGCTAAATTATTTAGATGTGGAAATTGAATTCCTCCCATCCTATTAACATAGCTTAATGCTGTGGTATTATCAATTCTTAACAATATTGTACAATTAGAATCGTTTTCGACAAAGCTCTTTAAGCCTAAGAAAACTGCTAACAATTCTAAGTAATTAATGTGGTGTTCTTTTTCAGTTACTTTCCAAGTCCCGTTTGCTCGTTTATTGTTACAAACCGCACTCCAACCAGTTCGGGAGGCGTCTGTAAATATTTCATATTTATACTCAACATTTTTGAAACTGTAAATAGTTGTAAATATATTTTCTTTCCACCAATTAAGATCCTCTTGGATAACTTTAGAGGGCTTTATTTTGGCTTCATAATTATTATTGTGTTCTTGAAGCATTAGAAATTTATATCTTTCTAAAATTTTTGTGTACAAGAATCCATATCTAGTGGCAGGGCAAGCTGACACCAGAACACCAATCAATTTAGCGAAATCTCGAATTGTACATCTTGGCAAACGTGAAAATTTTCTTACTAATTGGTTAATATTATTGCGTTTGTCTAAAGGTAATGATAGGGTTAAATCATTCGTATCATATATAAAACCTAAAAACTTTGCCATTTTTTTTGGGTACAAAGAGCTTTTTTCATGGTTGATAACAAAACCTAAACAGTTTAACAGTTTAAGGGTGAAATAAATGTTATTTGCACATTCGTCAAAAGTGTCCCCTATGCACATAATGTCATCGAGATATATCACTGATTTGTGACCTTGCCTCCGTAGGTAGGTAATAACCTCCTTCATAATTTTTGTAAATACCCTCGGTGCTACTGAAAGTCCATAGGGCATGGATTGAAATTCGTAAGTAATTTTTTGTTTAGAGTTAGGACTTAGGAACTCGAATCTGAGATATTTTCTGTCTACGGGGCTAATAGGAACTGAAAGATAAGCTTCCTTAAGATCGATGGATCCTAAATAACCATAATGTGGGATTAGTTTAGTTGCTGTCCTATAATCCTCCATTTTAAAATGTGTTTTTGAAATGAATTTATTTAATGATTTTAAGTTGAGTATGAATCTTTTACTGCCATTTGGCTTAGGGGCTAGGAATATTCGGGAAATATACTGATTTTTACATGGATTGCAAGGCAGTACAGCTCCTAATTTGATCAGTTTCTTAATGGCGTTGGCTATTTCTTGACTATCTTGGTGGTTGAATGTAGAATGTGGTATTACCGATTGAACTACGTTTTTACAAAATGGGATTGTATAACCTCGCTTGATCCATTTCAAAATTACCTTACTGCTCGTTATATTAAGCCAACAGTTATAATGAAATGTTAATCTGCCTGCGTGTACCTGCGTTATTGCTGCGCGTTGGCACGGGTCTTGGCTTGATTGAAGCCCCTCGACGGTGCTTGGCTCGTCGTTGTCGGAGGATAGGGCCTGCGAGTTGCTGGCGCTGGTTTTCTCTGACCTCCCCGCCCCCCCCTGAATGACGGATAACGAGGAGGTCCTGTCCAGTTTCCCTGATGGACAGGACGGGTGGTCGCCGTCGGAGGAGTAGGAGTAGCAGTCTTCGGAGGCAATTTGCGTATCTGCAGGCCTTGCTTCTCGATCGCTTTACTCGCCTTGATTTTTTCAGCGAGTGAGTTGCCAAAAAGTGTTTCGTCACGCTCGGTGTCCTGAATCATGTGTAGGAAGTTCTTTTCCAAGCTAGGTGTGATCAACTTCTTTCTATCACAAGAGAATGAATAATGTAAGTCTGTTAACAGTCGACATCCGTCGCTGAGGCACTTTAGGGCTCGGACTTTATCGTCCGTCGTGAGCATAGTGTCCATGGCTCGATTAACTGCGGAGGTACCGGCACCGAGAGTTTGTTGAAAACTGTCGAGTTTTTTATCTCGGTTTCTCACTACCTCTGATACTGCAGCTGAAATTTCAGCATTAAGTTTAGGTGCTTGCAATAATTTGCAATTAGAAGGAATTAGATATTCTTTCAAAAGATCGCGTTTATTTTCTTTGGATAAGCCTTTCCTCAATAGCGGGAGCCATAGGTTAGACAAACTATCATGGATAGGTTCACCGAAGTCTGGAGTATCCGACGTTGATGCACCAAGAGCTGATAAAAGCTCTGGGTCTAGACTTGATTCTAGCGTGGGCTCTGTCTGGGCATTTTCTTGCATTTCGTCTGGGACAGGAGATGCTCGTAGTGACAGCGGTAATGCTTGCGGAGATAGCGCTGGTAGCTGCTGTTCCATCAGTAGACTTTCTACCGCGTTAGGTTGTGGTTCACGAAGCTGGGGTTCGCCATTCGATTGACCTTAAAATATAACATTTTAAGTTCATTTTTTGATTCGGTCATAATAATCTCGATTATTGAGGGTAGTTTAAAATAATGTCTCGCGGACGATTATAAGCAAATAAACGTGGATCAGTTAGACTACACGTGATTTTTTGCATAAGTTACGCATGGTTAGCTCGCAGCTAAACATGTTATCGCAATTGACTCGCAGTCAATCCCAATATATTACATTTTAATGCCCCATATTTTTTTTCACGAACTTACCTTCATGTTGTTCATCATCCGAGGAATCTAATGGTCGTCGTATGCGACGTTTTTTCTTTACTTTCTCTTCTAATTTACTTATTTTTCGTTGATAGTGCACTAATTTCTCCTGGGCACTGCGTTTTGGCATTATTGCTTGAACGTGTGCGCTCGTTGCCGTGCACAAAAAAGGAATGAGATAAAGGTATGTTGAGGCTAGGGACGAGAAACGATTCGATGTTTTTAATCGATTTAAATATCTCTAAAATTGTGCAGTGTTGCCTGTAAACTAAAGGATACTACAATGTAATTATACTAATATATGAAGAATGAAGCGATGAAATACCAATTCATTATGAATTGCGACCCTGGCGAAAGGTCATGTGGTAAGCTTATAAGAGAGGGAAGGTTGTATCCAATATGACGCATGTGAGAAAGGGATGACTGTTGGCACATCATTTACACATCAGATGAGCGGCTTTAGCACGAACCCTGCTGACTTTCAGCCTTCTGAAATTGCCCACTCGAGTAATTGAGACAATTTATAGAGTTGCTAATTACCCAAAATTACTTTAGCATAATTACTTAAATTAAGAAATAAAATAGTGCATTTCGGATTTATATGATAATGGTAAAGAATGTATTGTAACAGTCAGAACTCTTTCATGGTCAAATCTACTTTTGACTGAAACTATCTCAGTCAAAACTATATCCTGGTACTTTAAAAAATGACCAAAATATCCACTAACCTATGTGATCAAATATTTACTTTTTTCGTGGGTTCGAGTATTAATATTAATGAAAATATCTAAGGAAACCATACTAGGTTGGTTAGGTTGGGTAATCTATCCAGTCCCATCTAAGCTTTATGTGCTTACCACATTTAGCCTTATCACTTACCATTGTGAGATTGTGGTCAAATACAACCATACCTACCCATTGTAAAAAAAACTACCTTTTTTTTGTAAAATTGTAATTAAACCTACTCGATGTGTTTTTTTTACACCGACTTTAAGAAAAAAAGGACGAGGTTCTCAATTCGGTTGTATTTTTTTAATTTTTTTAATGGATGTTCATTCGTTTCTCCGTCATTTATGAACCGATTTGATTTTTTTTTTTATTTGAAAGGGAAAGTAACCTGAAGACCATGTAATTTTTATGTTTTACGTGGCACCGACTTCAAAATGATGTAGAAAGAAAATATTTATTTTATACTTTTCAGTTTTCGAAGTCGGTTTTTAGGGTACGGAACCCTAAAAACCGTACCCAAAGGGTAAAAACGGGACCCTATTACTAAGACTTCACTGTCTGTCCGTCCGTCTGTCTGTCTCCAAGCTGTATCTCAAGAACCGCGATAGCTAGACAATTGAAATTTTCACAAATTATGTATTTCTGTTGCCGCTATAACAACAAATACTAAAAACAAAATAAAATAAATATTTAAGGGGGGCTCCCATACAACAAACTATTTTTTTGCCCTTTTATTTATTAGGTTGCAACCTATATGGTAGTTCCCGTTGACCCATACATACATAGTAACGCCAATTAATAAAGACCTCTGAGTATGGGCGCTCATACAATTTAGAGGTCTAGCTTAATTGGCACTAACCTCAATAATTTGCTCGGTATTTTTCTTTTAAACGACGTTTTCTAAAAATGAAACCTAGCTAGATCGATTTATCGCCCCCGAAACCCCCTGCAGACAAAATTTTATGAAAATCATTGGAGCCGTTTCCGAGATTCAGATTATATATTTATATATATACTTACAATAATTCCTCGTTTAAAGGTATTAGATAAATAAAATTGTGCATTTCCCGTGATGGACGAACGATGGAAGTTTGTACGGAACCCTCGGTGCGCGAGTTTAACTCGCACTTGGCCGGTTTTTTTTTATTTATAATTAAATCATCCACACAGCTTCAACCTCACACAGCTTTTATTCAAAATTATTCCTCAAGAAGTATTATCCACTCTCAACAGTTACCGCGAAGGGGGCGGCTGTTTCAAACGGCAGTCGCCCAGTCCACGGACACTCATATACTATTTAAAAGCGTCTCGCACATTCGGACGACTAATTCACTGCAAAATTGTTCATTTTAAAATTTTAAAAGACACCCTTTATGTTAACTGTCGTCTGTCTTTCATGACTTCTTTATATATGTGTCTTTCTCGTTTCTGGTATTTGGGTCGTGTTTAGACTGTACTGCAATGATCTTATAATATGTTAATGTCGTAACTAGATTAACTGTTTCCAGCACCGGCTCGTTGCCACTTTGTATATGCCTGTAGGCATATCTGCCATAGTATCCAGCTTGATATCAAGTATCCCTGTCTCGTTTTGACGCAATTTGTTTGACGGTAGAAGAAGCGACACTAGTATGGTTTTCAAAGCAACGTCTTTTGAAATGTTTGTAAGGCGTTGCTATTCTAGTATTTGTAAGTTCACTGCTGTACTATCTTATTCCTTGTTTCTTACTACTTACATCTACACCTTTTACTGTCGTATAGAATGCTGCTTATTTCAAGGTTCTTACTCTCTGGCTTGAAGACATTCAAAGCAAAATGAATAGACTTTTACAGTGTATACCGTTTTATTTTCAGCTACGGTCAAGGTAAAAAGTCTAAGAAAAATCTTTGCATCTTGAAGCTTTGCCATCTTTCATAAACTCATTTTCATTTCATAAAGATTCCTTTTCTTATTAACTCATAAGTTATTACTCATTTGTTCGAAAAATCATTGGTTTATGGGTGAACCATCTAAGTACTCTTTCTATTTCTTTGCTAACTTTTGCACAGTGTATGAAAGAAATCTTTGACCGCAAAATCTTGCACTTCCTCAATTAACCATTGTAAACAGGTTTCATTTTCATAAACGAACCCTCAAAACAGATTTTAATTAAAAACATCACTAAATTCATCTTCCTCGGTTAAAATGGTCGTTTAACCATAACACTGTAGGGACATAACTTGTTTTTACAACCCCCTAAAAGTTAAAAGGGTTTCCGTTCAGCTGGCCAAGTTTTGTTGGTAACTTTGCTTACCCTGGCTAGGCAGAATCAATATTTAAGCCCAAATTATTTGAAAACTTTTATTGCGATGAGTCAACTTTTATAAATTTTAGTATTAGTCTTAAAATTCTAAGCTTGTTAAGGTACTTTGAGTCGGTTATTAATAAAGAATTAAAGATCAATAAAAGCTTGGAAATTGCTAAAAAGAAAATACTGCTGCTCCTTTAATTTAAGTCGAGTAAGTGAACTGAACTTTTTTTATCGAACATCATTTATTTATACGATTTCAGAGTTGATTATTTAACGAAGACTGACGAGCAATCTGATAGCCTGATAGTAAGTGGTATAATTGCTGTTAGTGATAATTACGTTTATTAAGTTAATAAGGAGTTATCTAAATGGCTACCACCTAGAAACATAAGCAATACCATTACCAAAGTATTGCTGAACTTCACTACAGCCTGGTTTAGCCTAGAAGATACTAGTTCTCATATGCAACTGCCAGAACACCCGGTGGTGCATGGTGGCAGATTTTCAACATGAGGGTGGAAGCCAGCAAGGCGGGAACTGCAAACGGTTTCCTCCCGATGTTTTCCTACATTCGATTTCCTCACGAAGTTTTCCTCTACCGAAACCTCAAGCAAAAATTCAAAAGTCAAATAATTACTGAAAGTTAGTCGAATTGATGAGTTCTTTCACCCCTGAATGTTGCCTCAGTATAATAAAAGCCTGTAGGTATAACGATGCTTTATTTATTTCATACAGTCAACATTATGACAAACAGAAATACACATGTTCCATTTTCCACAAAGCTTTTAGCGGGATATTGATTGAAATTCATTAAAATGAGCGCAAATGAGGTGGACGGTTAGCATCAGTCGGAATGAAATTGGTGGAATTTCCGTGCTGATGCAAATTTTAGCTCACTAAATGGTTGTTATGATTTACCATTTATCGGAACATAATACAAATAGACTATACCATATATTTACACTATAAAACAAAACTGAGGTAAAATTAAAGGCACTAGCTACTACTAACTAGCTAGCTAGACTCGCTAGACTACTAGCTCAGTGATGTGACGTCGGATGCCATGAAAAGCTTGATGTTTCAGCATAGACTTCCTCACATTGCCTGGTGGTAGGATATTAACTTAGTCAGTCATTGCATTTGCCTGGTACCCAGTGTGGTGCCAGCACCTGCACTTAGAGAAGTTGGAGAGCTAGACTTCGTGTGCTTAAATCTTCGACCACAACATAAAAAATTTGTAATTCTAGCCAAAAGACTCAGACCAATAAAAAAAGATTCTTGGACTGAGCCAAAAGCAAGCTTATCCAATGTAAACAATGCCGAATATATTTTGGGCAGTATCCAATTTAAAAACGCAACATTAAAAAAAAAAAAGTTGAGTAACGTCATTAATACTATCTTTATTCTGTAGTATCGTGAATAATATATTATTTCATAGTAAATATCACCTTATTACCATAAACACATATTAATCATGGCCAAAAACAAAGAAAAAATTGTAGTACATTTGAATATTCCAAATGGAACGTTACGCATTCAAATATAGGAAACGGCGCATTTGTTTTAAGTCTGTCTGTCTAGTAGGTTGCGGATTTGATATTCTAGTCGGTGGTTCTTAAGGCAGTTTTGTTTAAGTATTATAATCAAGCTTAATTTATTACTATGAGGGAAATAGTGCATATACAAGCAGGGCAATGCGGCAACCAGATCGGTGCTAAGGTAAGAGAAAAAAAAATCGTTAATTTAGATAGTTCTAATCTTCAGTTTCCAATCTCTTTGTAGTTACAAAATAAGTGCCAAAAACAAATTTGCTCAAAAATAATCCTTTAGAATAATCCTTTATAATATAATACATGGTGTTCATAGTAGAAAGCTCGCAAGCCTAGATTTAATAAAAAATCAGAAGTCTGCCACCATCTTTGCTGTCAATTTGTCAAAACATTGACGTTTACCTTTTTTTCAGTTTTGGGAGGTGATATCTGACGAACATGGGATCGATCCCACTGGCACATATCACGGTGACTCCGATCTTCAACTCGAGCGCATCAACGTGTACTACAATGAAGCTACCGGTGGCAAATACGTACCACGAGCCATATTGGTTGATTTAGAACCTGGAACCATGGACTCTGTTCGTTCGGGACCATTCGGACAAATCTTCCGACCCGACAACTTTGTATTTGGACAGTCGGGTGCTGGTAACAATTGGGCGAAAGGACATTACACTGAAGGTGCGGAACTGGTAGACTCTGTATTAGATGTCGTTAGGAAAGAGGCTGAAGGCTGCGACTGTCTGCAGGGCTTCCAGCTAACACACTCTCTTGGAGGAGGTACGGGAGCTGGACTAGGAACGCTGCTTATATCAAAGATAAGAGAAGAATACCCAGATCGCATCATGAACACATTCAGCGTCGTGCCATCTCCAAAAGTATCTGACACAGTTGTGGAGCCATATAACGCGACGTTATCTGTACATCAACTTGTGGAAAACACAGATGAATCATACTGTATCGACAATGAAGCTTTATACGATATTTGTTTCCGAACATTAAAGCTGACCACACCAACATACGGCGATTTGAACCACTTGGTATCGGCGACGATGTCTGGAGTCACCACTTGTCTTCGGTTCCCTGGGCAGTTAAATGCGGATTTGAGAAAACTCGCTGTCAACATGGTGCCATTCCCTCGTCTGCATTTCTTTATTCCCGGATTTGCACCGTTAACGTCTAGGGGCAGCCAGCAATACCGCGCTTTAACAGTTCCAGAATTGACACAGCAGATGTTTGATGCTAAGAATATGATGGCTGCATGTGACCCTCGTCATGGAAGGTACCTGACCGTCGCCGCCGTCTTCAGAGGTCGCATGTCTATGAAGGAAGTAGACGAGCAAATGATGAATATTCAGAATAAGAATTCCTCGTACTTCGTCGAGTGGATTCCAAATAATGTGAAGACTGCTGTTTGCGATATTCCTCCTCGAGGATTGAAGATGTCTGCCACCTTTATCGGTAATTCAACGGCCATCCAAGAACTGTTTAAGAGAATTTCTGAACAGTTCACTGCTATGTTTAGACGTAAGGCGTTCTTGCACTGGTATACTGGTGAAGGTATGGATGAGATGGAGTTCACAGAAGCAGAGAGCAACATGAATGATCTGGTGTCAGAATATCAGCAATACCAGGATGCCACAGCTGAGGAGGAGGGTGAATTCGACGAGGAGGAAGAAGGTGGCGACGAAGGAGACTAGACTATTCATTTTGTTAAGACTTGCGATATTATATTGTATTTTTTATTTTATCGTTTTATTATATTTGTTCAAGCTTATCATTCGTTTTTCTGACATAGAAATTTGTTAAATTACTTAAAATTTAGTAGGGATAGATAGGGTGAATATCCTGTACACGTTAGGTTAGCCTTTAATAAATAGCAGCGTCTGTGCGCTTCAAGTGCAAAAATATTAGTATAAATTCTAAAAATCTATGGGTCATTATTTTATATCTATAGGGCGTAGAAAATAGTTTGGCTATTAGGGTTACCTCAATTACAAGCAAAATCATAGAGGAAAAATCGACTAGATATTAAAATGATTTATCAAGTGAAATAAGGCCGTACTATAAAAGTATAGATAAGCTCGCAACGGGTTAAGGTTTCTTTCACAGGCATCGTTTTGTTTTTTACTAAGTAAGTATATATTTTTTAAGTTATTGTATAGCTTTTATCGCGGGCTTTGGGCTTTGAGCGCGGCGACCGAATCAAGAAATTCCGTAACGAAAAAAATCCGTAACGAAAAAACCTAACACCCAGTAGACTCGATTGAAACCTTACCTGAATAATAAAACATAAAAAAAAAACGAGTCTACACCATATATCCGCAAAATTCGTATTGTCGAGTATTTTGTTAAATTCTAATGGTGCAAACGGCAGTCGCCATATTGGCCGAGCACAGTACCGCCATATTTTCGATGAACGCATCCCTGTCAGTCAGTATCAGTTTTTTCTTTTGTTTTCCCTTATTTCAGGAAGGCAAAGGGTTCTAGCCCATACAGCCTAATCATGAGATGACACAGTGTTCTCAGTGTATAAATGAGCCTTTATTGACAGCCTATTATTTTTGTTTCCCATTTTTAAGCTATTGCATAGCGCTCGCTTAGTAGTATAAAGAAAAAAATAATAATAAGATAAATAGATGGCCATATCACACTATACTGGGATCGATCTATCATCACTGACAGGACTATTGTCGTCAATAAACCTGACATTGTGTTGATAGATCACCAAGAGCGCTGTGCAATGATTGTCGACATTGCTGTCGCTCATGACGAGAACCTCGTGAATTCGGAGAAAGATAAAGAAAGCAAATATCTTGATCTGGCACACGAGGTTGTCGACATGTGGGATATTGACTCGGCAACCATGGTACTGATAATCGTTTCAACCCATAGCCTTATAGCCAAGAGCCTCGATAAACACCTCAAGAGGTTCGCGTTAGACGGCTTGATCAAGGGCCAAATTCAGAAGGCAGTGCTCCTGGAGATATATATACTGCATAAATAAAAAATAAATAATTATAATTGTATAAGTTGATAAAAAAATGCTATGCAATAGCTTTACCGCGGCAGTCCCCGAGTGCCACACGTATTTTATTTTTTATTTATGTGCTTTCCTCACATAGTGCGCCAGTCAGGTTCTCGAGGGTTGAAATTGGCTAGGTTTCATATATTTTTAAGACTAAGAGCTTACCATAATTAGATCATCTGTTTATGAGAAAAACGACGTACCAAACCGGACATTTCAGTGTCAAGCTTTATAATACTCCCCATGCGTAATAAATCCGACAAAACCATTTTATCTCCTAAACAAAACTTTCAACAAATTGTTATTCATAGCTGAAAAGCAAATGTCACCCGTAGTCCATAAGTTACGATCCTCCAGCCGGGCCTGGTCCAGACAGGCTCAAAATAAGTGGCTTTATTGTAGTGCACTCCGCAGACGGACCCTGAATAATTTATCCGCTGCTATTTGTGTAACGTGTTATGCTTAATGTTCTGTTTTATGTGTATCATATTGCGGGTATGAAATGATATTGTGTGAGGGTTGTTGAATTTGATGTAAGTTTTTTTTTACCTTTGTAAAGTGGGTTGCTACTATGTGTTCGACCAATTGCTCCTGAAGTGGTGAAAAAATTTCTTAATACTTAGATACCTGGTGATTCTAACATAGCAACCCTAAACAGCGTAAGGCATCATTACTGCTCACTACATTAATTTATAAACAATGAGATGAATAGATCATTCGAATCACAATATGTCATAACCACTAAGCATTTATGTTATAAATCCCTATACTTACAGCTTCAAAATTCTGTGAAATCTTTATTACAAAAGACGAGGTTGTCGATCTTAAAACTGATAAAAACCACGAGCATTATAACAATCCTAAATCTTATCATGTCTGCCACATTGCAAGAGGCAAAGAACTCGTAAAATAGCTCACGGGCTAATTTCTGAAGACTTTGATCAATATTGAAGCCTGTCAAACCAAAAGAGCATTTATCGAAAACTTTAGTTGCACTCAAATATGTATGGATTTTGTCGATCAAACGAACTTTCTAGACTTTTATATTGGATTTCTTATTTTTATTATACGTTTGACAGTTGGACACTTTGGGGCTTTATGTCACAACTTGTTTGCTAAACAATTTATTGCGAAACCTTTAGTTATTATCTTTAGTATTTGATGAGGGTAATTTTTTACTTATCCTCTTTACGCACTCATACACTCTAAGCAATGTTCAGCAGATTTATTCTTAAATCTACTGATTTACCACAATCTCACCATGGCATGATGATGTACCCGAAAGTGGTAAGCATGCAAAGTCTAGAAGAGAATCGGCTCTTGAATGCTCCTGCCGGAACACACCAGTCGGTGCAGGGCAACAGACTTCCAACATGAAGGTAGCAGCCGCCCAGGTGGGTACTTTAAAGTACCCTTACACTGCGCTCTGGATTTCTCACATGCTCAAGTTCATCGTAAAATTCGATCTGACGACCACGACATTTAAATTCACTATCAATAAGGTCCATCTTTGATCCTTCAACGAAAACCTACAGATAAATGTAGCAATAACTAAAATAATAACTAATGGTATCAAAACAAAATGCAGTTATTTCAGTAAAGGTCACGTGTCGCCCGCACCGCCCGCAGCCGCCGCAAAAGCCGTGCCAGATATTAAAACATTAATACCTTCTTCTGCATTGTCGGGTTTATTTTTATTATGCAAGCCAGTATTGCAGGGTTGCACAACTACATTGATCTTTTATGGGTTGAATTTTAAAACTTGTCTTATCGTTCTATAGTATTTAATGATCAGAGAAGGGTTGCATTAAAAAAATATTGCATTCTTTAGTCGATTATTTTTATAGGTTAGTTTACTTATTATTAAATGGGTAAATCATATGTATTAAGAATAAATGACTACATAAAATCTAAATGTGCCTTAAAAAAAACTACTATAACATATTTTTTATTTCATCCAACATGATCGAATTGATGATGGCTCATCGATTTATAACCATCAATACCATCACCACCGCCATCACCCGTAGCTCTATGGTTGCTATCTCTTTAAGGTTTATGTTTATCTGTTGACAGTTGACATCTTTGAGATCGCGCCACCAAAAAAGTCCTGTGGAATTAATTAAAATTGATCTTATTTCTTCTGAGATAGAGGAGGGTCTTCGAGACCTCTTTGGTGGTGCGTGTAGATCTAGATAGACTCACTACGGACTCTAAAATGAGTTAAGCAGATAATGAGTTAATAGAGCTTACAATCTCTCGTAATATTACCATTTTAGATGGAACCATAAACAAAAAAATTGCAGGATTTTATCTACATTGCATCGCACCAAAAATCTAACTCATTCACCATTAGTGTAACTTTGTAGCCACTTTATAGAACATGGCCATCAAAAGTGACTTAAACAATTTGACTGAGCTGCGGCATAAATTTTAAATGTTTTCACTACTCCGCCATTTGTACCTCGCATTTTGCAGAAAGATTCTCTCGTTAAAATTGTAATTAAAACTTTCCATCGTATATCTTCTGACCAAATTCCCGGAATATAAAATTACCTGTTCAGTTATGTAACAGCGTATTCTAGCTAGCATTTGGAGCTGCATTCAGCGACGGATCAATAGCATCCAGATCAGTAGTTATTTCTGCCGCGGATATATTTTTAGTTTTGATACAATCATGAATATTTCATTTAATTTGCTTAATTATAAATATTCACTAGTTTAATGGTAAGAGATTGCATGTGTACGTCTCCTTACTAATTGCTTGATAAATCTTAGTTTCCTTTACTTTAATCAGTGCTTTAAAGTTAATTATATCCAGTTTGTAAAATAACTTTAGCGGATATAATAGAAACTGCAATATTTAACTTATATTACGCCCCAATTTCGACCCAGAATTTGAAACTCGTGAAAATTCGTTTACCTAGTTGTGAACGAATTTTCACGGAATTTGATTTTCATTGTTCGAAACCTAGCACAAAACTGTTTGCAACGCGTTGGAAAGCTTCGTATTATATCGTGACGGTACATATGCCAGGTAAAGCTGGGCCGGCGAATAAAATTGTATTTCAATATTTTAACCGTAGGTTGTTCATGCTTCACACATACCTAAACTTCTTTTGACATGATGTTGAGCTACATAGGATCAAACCGTGTTTGCTATTAGTGACATAGACAAATAGCCATAATTTTTGGCAAATACACCAATAACACATGGTTATGACAAATATGTCATATACTCAAATATGAACCAAGTGAAGTGCCGGTGCAGAATAGATGTCTATTTTCGATAGACGAATTTAAAAATATAGATAAAGTAATAAAGCGCTTTGGTTTAAAAGTGATAGCTAGAAATAGAGATTGGCTGTTCGTGTTTTAAAATTGAGTTGCAATTTAAATAATACATAACACATTTGTGTTCACACTCAGCTACAATACAGTAATAAACATACACAAACTTTCAAACATGTAATATTAGTAGAATTAGTTGCATCCAATATAACTTATTATTTATTCTCAACACAGAATTTTGATGAAACAAATATAACTCGATAAACACCATCATCCAAAACCAATGAAAATTTAATCCGGTTCAATCAATCACCAACCACGAAAATACTTATCCACCATCAACTCTTGATTATAAACCAGACTATTTTAGTGTCAATTAAGCTTATAATTTTATTTCTTTCTTCCCCAGGGCCCGGTATAAAGGGTACCATGGCGATCCTGAACTGCCTCCTCGCTCGGCAGCTCTGCTTCGAAGACGCTTCCTGCTCTGCCATCTTGGAGATCATCCCCCGAGTCTGTGGCTCTGAACTTGGTAAGTGCTATGTCATTATATCATGGATTCTATAACCCTTTCATCAAATTCCTTCTTACTGATATAAAACCAATTCTTGTGAAATGTGTCCATCGATCTTACGGGGAATTTAGGCTTGAATTGTGTGTATTGAACTCCATTTTGTATTGCTATTTCGTTCGTCCTACAGTCTATGTACGTCTTGCTATCTCTGTTACGTATTAATTATGCCGAGAAATAAATTAGTATCCTAGTTCCAATTCTAATTTATTATTAATGGGTTTATCGCATCGTGCCAGGGAAGACGAAATCATTGGAAAGACAGCAGCAATAAGATCAGAGAAAGAAAGAAACATAAAAAGGAATGTCATTTTTGACCTTTTTTGTGTCAAAGAATGCTAGAATACATGGAAAAAGTAATTAAGTAAATAATTTTATCGATGAATCTAACATAACTCTGCGAATGACAGATAAATAGATAAACGTAATTTATCAATATTTTAAAGTTATCGACAATCGTCTTAAAGTTGAATTAGATCAATTATATTTACAACTAGATACTTATCCTAAATCATATTTTAAGTCTATACACAAAAGGTCTAAAGTACTTCAAAACACGATAACACATGGACACACATTTATTGTAAATATAAAGTTGTTTGTCATCGTTAAAACATGTCTGCACACAAGAGTAGCGAAAGTTCCCCAGTTAAGCTTTCGAAGCTTTCGAAGCTTTCTTTACAATAAGGTTTTAAAAGGAAAATATTCGATGTCAAAACACGTTTCTTTTGTTAAGTAGAAGCTATTATGCATGAGAACATATACGAGAGTCTAACCGCGGCGTCCTCTTTTAAAGAACTTATGGCTGCTTGTCACACCGTTGTGCGAACACAATGTTCTAGTATTTTATGAAAGGAATCTGAAACATGAAATATATTTTTCTGTTTTATTGAGGTTTTATGCTTGCAAATATTTTTGTTTTTTTTCTGGTAAAATTTTACTGGGGATCATGCAGTTCTAAAATTTCAAATGATGTATTTTTTTAAGTAATTGAGCATACACTTGACTACTCACTAATTAATAACTCACATAAATAACTCATTCAATGATTGATTTTACTCACATACTACCCGTATGTGCGTTAAATCTATCTTTGGGCGCCATACATTTATTGAGAAATAAATATTTGATAATGTTCATATATAAAAAGATTGTGAAAAAAATTAAAGACTGTATAGTCATTACACGTTGGTGTAACTAACAGCTATCAAGTATTTTGACCTTTCACCACAGACACTCCAGGGAAGAGGGAATAAAACATCACAAGCTTACTGCCTAAGTGAAACATCATCAAATAATCAACAGTTTGACAAATGGGCTCATGTTAGTCGCAACGTGACTCCCTACGTCATAAATATCTTTATTTTATATACGTAGCTCGGTACTTGTAATACCCAATCCGCCTGGATGGCTGCTACTTGCCACCCAGTTGAAAGTGTGTTGTCAGGCACTTAGGGTCCATCCATAGATTTGACGGGCCTGTTGTTGTAGTTGATAAGATACCCTATCTATCACGCCGCAGGTCATGGGTTCGATTCCTACTCAGGACAGACATTTGTGCACATGAACATGTCTGTTTGTCCTAAGTCTGGGTGTAATTATCTATATAAGTATGTATTTACAAAAGAAAATAAATATTTAATAGGTAGTAGAACTCTTAGTGCAGAGTTCGCCCGGGGAAGTACTACCACCATATCTAATTCCGCCGTGAAATAGTAGTGCACTTGTATTACTGTGTTTCGGTTAGGAGGGTATGGGAGCCGGTGAAATTACAGGCACAGGAGACAACTTCATGTCTCAAGGTTGGCAACGCGTGAGTGATACCCCTGACAGGGAAAATATAATATTGTATTTTCTTTGCCGGTGGTGTTATGAGCGTCTATAGGCTACGGTAACCGCTTACCATCAGGTGGGCCGTAAGCTTGTTTGCCACCAAGTAGTATAAAAAAATGTAATATATGTAGTATATCAGTTATCTAGTTTCCATAGCACAAGCTCCGCTTAGTTTAGGGTCAGATGGCCGTGTGTGAGGAATGTCCCAGAATATTATTATTTATAGATCATCGATTTTAGGCTTTATGTGCTTACCACCTTCGGCCACATCATCACTTACCATAGTGAGATTGTGGTCAAATACAAAGTAAAAAAAAAACAAGATTTTGCCTCGGTAATCGTAAAAGTATGTACCTATCATATTTTTTTACTGTGCTTTATCCAGCTGGAGGTAAAAATCTATGATTATTATTAGATACATCACAATACATTAAAGACAGAAAACCGTATATAAATCATTTCATACAATTTATAATACACGGACATAAACCGAATGTGTATCGTATCAAATACGATCAATAAAGTATTTTTAGCTGGTATCCGTGGAAATTTACCGTATATCCATAATATTTGTTATTTATGACAATTGAGTATTTACTCAAGCAGAGAGATAGTAGATAGTAGGCAGAACTCGAATAAAAGAAAAACATTATTGTGTGTAATGGTTTGATCTTTGTGGCCCGCTCAGGTGTCAAAACTGTGCCGTGTCTTTTATGATGTCTGATAGAGATGGACTTGAATGTGTGCGTGGTAATAGTATACAACATATAGTATGCTAGTGTAGTAATTTGTATATAAGCATTGTTAGTATGTGTGGGCCAAATCTTGCAACAGTATTTTAAACCAGTTTTAACCAGTAGATTGAGCAGAAATTTTGCACACACTTTTGGTGTTCCTGACAATATAATCTAGTATACTCAAAAAAAAAAGTTTATATTATTAAGTGGCTTCGCACGAATAGCAGAGCATACGTGCGTTCTTATATTATACTTTACTATAAGTAACTCGATTGGTTTACGCGGCGCATGCGTGTAAAGCTCCCGTCAGCATGATTATTAACCGACTTCATATCCAACATCGTCAACAATCCTCCTCATATTTCAGATAATTTACACAATATCTTGTATGAATTATATACCCAAACTTTCCTCATTAATCATTCTGTCCATTGGTGAAAACCGTATGAATATGCGTTTAGTTTTTTTTTTTTGAGATCATCGCAAACATAAATACAGACAGACAGACGCGGCGGGGGACTTTGTTTTATAATATGAAGTGATTCATATCAGTGTAGTATGCATTACTTATTTTATATTTATATCTATCTCACAACGGGCAGAGTAAAAGTCAAAGTAAATTAATGTAGACTATAAGTTATTATAATGTAGATACAGACTGATATTTTAAGTCTAATGTTAATAAATAAATAAATATTCTGGGACATTATTCCTCACACACGGCCATCTGACTCCAAACTAAGCAGAGCTTGTACTATGGAAGCCAGATAACTGATATACTACATATACTACTTTTTCTTTTGTAAATACATACATATATAGATAATTACACCCAGACACAGGACAAACAGACATGTTCATGCACACAAATGTTTGTCCTGAGTGGGAATCGAACCCACGACCTGCGGCGTGATAGATAGGGTATCTTACCAACCACGCCAACCGGCCCGTTTAATGCTTAATTATTTCCCGCCTCCTAGGCATACCACATTTTTTTGCGGTTGAAAGGCTATGCGTGCATAGTTAGGGTTTCTTTTGAGTAAAGTTTAACCGTAAGCGTAGGTATGGGGGAAGGGGTTTGGATGCGACAGGTATGGTGCGGGGAGGGAAGCCAGGGCAGAGCGGGTTGCTCTACCCCTGTGACTCCCTGCGCCGCTACCTAAGGCGCAGCACAATACTTGCGGTCACACTACAATAACAAATGCTCTTTTCCATACTAATGAAAGACATTATCAAATATCTTTATTCATTGTCTTCTTTTTATGCAATATGAGACTACTTCTACAACTAAGTATAACTTCTTCGAAGCATAGGTGTTAACTGGGTCTAGCAATAACAGGAAGTTACTTATATAAATATCTTGGTACATTTATTCATACACTCCCATCTTATACTTAATAAACTGTTCTCCGAGGTTTCACCCGCATTCCTGGGATAAAATACTTTTTAGGAAATGAAACGTTATAGGCTACTGCCTATAACCTTTCCCAAAAATTGGGCTATCAAATGCAAAAAGAATTTTTCAAATCTGACTGATAGTTCCAGAGGTTAGCGCCTTCAAAAACAAAGTTTTTTATTTGAACTCTTCAGCTTTATTATTATTGTATACTAGCTTATTTTCCCGGGATAAAAAGTCTATAAGTCTAAAGCCTATAGCCTTCCTCAATGAAGGGGCTATCCAACAGTAAAAGATTTTTTCAATTCCAACCAGTAGCTCCTGAGATAAGTGCGTTCAAACAAACAAACAAACAGTTCAGCTTTATAATATTAATAGTAAAGATATACAAAATAAGCAGAAGATAGATAAAAAGTAGAATGTTAACATTTCTAAGTCACGTAATATAATGTACTTAAAAAGTACGCAATAAGTTTAAACCATAATAAGTTTCCAAAACTTTTTTCTTAATCTACGCGTTTACGAGTTTCTCCTTCATATGATTAAAGTTAAAAAAGCTTCGCACTTACCCTGAGCTTTAGATATGTTGAGCTTTAATAGCTTTGACTTTCGTTAAACTTGGAGCGTAGGAGACTTGAAAGTTTTTCTAGAAATCTCTATGTATATTAGTGAACTAGATTTTGCCGTATGGATTCACATACATTAGCAATATTAGAGGGATTTCCAATGTGTTGCCGACTTTTATAAAGCAAACAACTCATTGGCTGCCAGGACATACCGGACCGGGAGGTATTTGGCGATAAGTTTTTAACGTAGCCAGTCAGACGGATACTACAAAGTTATATCTACTTATTAGAAACTAACTTTCGCCCCGCGGTTTCATGCGCATTTCCAAGATAAAAAGTCTGCTTGTTACATCGACGTTTATTATCTAGGTAGGATTAATATGTCTGTATATATAAAAGGAAATGGTGACTGACTGATCTATCAACGCACAGCTCAAACCACTGGACAGATCGGGTTAAAATTTGGCATACAGATAGCTATTACGATGTAGGCATCCGCCAAGAAAGGATTTTTGAAAATTCCATCCCTAAGGGGATAAAATAGAGAAACCGCGGGGCAAAGCTAGTATGTAAATATTTTAATTTTGAAGGTGATTTTATCTGTAAGTTAGTTTCCCCTCCATTTGTAAAATCTAAAAGCTTTCAATTTAAAAGTATTTAATCTTTTTTTTTTTTGAGTAGCGTTCGAGTTTAGATTGAGAATGGCTGTCGGAAAACTTTTGAATTACTACTTAAAAGTTTAGTTATAAGTATAAATACACAATCAACATTTTTAACAAATTTTCTATGATATTTTCCATTCAGAAATTATATCGTAAGTGAGTTACAAAACACACAATCATTCATGTTTTTAATATAACTCCGCAGTTTCAACCCACGTTTCAGAAGAATGTAACGCTTTTCCGGGAAAAAGGTATCGTGCTTTAAATCCAAATTATGTCCATAATATCTACCAAGCTTAATCTAAATCCAATCTGCCATTTCTATTCACCGTGATTGAGTAACAAATATGTTTACAAATTTTCGCATTTTATTATATTAATACTGGGTGTTTTTTTTGTCACTGGCAATGCTTGCAGGGGTGGAAGTACTCATCAATATGAACAACTTTTATTATGGGACTTACTGTGAAATCATGAAAAAATTATCAGCTGTTCCATACAAAAGTTCAATACCTACTCGACCAAAATGTATGTATGTAGTATGAAGCAACGGTTTTATTTTACGCGTTATCAGAGTTAGCCCCATAGTAAAAGTGAGTACTTCCACCCCTGCAAGTATTGCCAGTGATAAAAAAATCACTCTTAGTATTTACTAAATATACAAAGAATATTATTATCATAGATAAAAAAAAGTTATAGAAAAATTATATTATAAATTATTTAACATTAAAAAAACATTTATAATATGTAAGTAGTGTATCTGTTATATCCACGTTACCATACAAGTTCTGCTTAGTTTGGGTTCTGATGGCCGTGTGTGAACATCCCAGGATATTATTATTATGATACAGGTATTAAGAACTCCTAAGAAAAAAAAATTAAAAAGAAAATCGTACATCATCTTAGGACCCTTATCCATTACACCGTAACGATCCACTAAAGTCAGTTTTGATTTATAGTAATCCTTTATTACGACCTAAATTTTGACATAGACAATATATATATAGAAATAAAAAGAAATAAACCAACGAGTGATGATAACAAAAGGGACACAACAAAAGGTGGCCGATATTCCACGTAAAAGAATGGCTATACGTACACGTATGTATGTACTGTGGTGACCATTTTAAAGATTTTAAGATAGACTTTACTTTTAACTTAAAATTTAAGTTAAAATTTACTACACACGAAAATTGGTAGAAGATTTTATGAGTGCGTCTGTGGCACGTGGTGGTCAAATTCACTAATAGATCAGTACGTGGATTACGTAAGTTTGTTGCAATCAGTTTCAATTTGAAACAACCAAAACCGATGTCAAAAATGAAACATTGTTTGCAATTACCAGAATGTAAAAAGTAAACATATTGCTATATTGATACGGTTTCAAATTGAACAACAAAGATATGTAATAGGCCAGCAGATTGCAGTCGAGTACAAATGAATATAGTTTATGTTCAACTGCACAGAATTTAGTTGTATTATAATTATTATTTTCTTTAGTTAACTTCAGAAAGTCGTATTTTAACTTTGAATATTTGTCCAAATTCCAAAAAAAATACAAAATGTATAATCATTTTTCAATTGATACAAAAATGTGTCAATCAATCTTTTAAAAATATAACCTTTCGAACGTTATGTATTTATGACGTAGATAAATACGAGTATCACGTCTTCCTTGACCGCATTTTTCTGTGATTCTTTACACATTACGCTATTAAATATTTTGAGGTCATAAGACTGTCCTAAAAAAAGTAAATCAAATGTTCACATTAAGTATACTATACATGTGTAAGTGGACGTGGAGCCTAACAATGGTGGAAGGAGGTCACCGATGCGATAGGTAACTCGACTAAACTTGAAATCGAATATCGATTTTACGAATTTTATTGGAGATAAGCCCGAATCCCTATTCGGTGTTATTTCATTTAGTCCAAATCAAGTACTTTGAAATTAAAACGATTTGTCAACTAGAACAATCTCATTTACTATCGAATCATTCGATTTGATTTGATTACTTGATATAATTAAACTAGTCTTGAATTTTGATTAGTTCATCATTATCCAAACTATAAACTTTATGAGTAGATCTGCCTGAATCTATACTAATATTATAAAGCTGAAGAGTTTGTTTGAACGCGCTAATCTCAGGAACTACGATTTGAAAAATTCTTTCAGTGTTGGATAGCCCATTTATTGAGGCAGGCTATAGGCTTTTTATCACGGGAAAACACAAGATCCCTCGGGAACGCGGGTGAAACCGCGGGGCGGAACTATAATTAGAATACAGCCTATGTAACAATCTGTTTGTATGTCTACGGCTTAATTATTAAATTGTTAATAATATAAAAACGACTAAGCTACTGAACAGATTTCGATAAAAAATAGCAAAGGTATCTTGAGGGAGATAAATCATATAATTAACAATAAATTTCACTGTGAATTACATATATAATGTACATAACTTATTGTTTTTAATATAATAACATAAGCTTATATAACATCAAAACAAAACCAACCAACCAATATTTGTTTCTTCTTGTTATAGAAATGAGAAACAAATATCATTTCAAATTAGCGTTTCCTGGTAAATTCCTGTATTTTATCATGATATATAATATTAAATCTGTTTCTATGCCACAATCTCGTTCTTAAATAATATTTGGAGCATTCTTGGAATGTTGAAGTGGCACTTGGGAGGGTGAGGGGTGCTCACTTCAATATCCATGAAATTTGACGACCACCTGGTTCGGACGATATTATTTTTTTGTCAATATTTACTTTTTTCGATACGTATTGTACTTAAATTATTGGAAATTGAGAAACAAATGTTTTTTTAATAACTGATACCAATTAAATCTTTGATATTGTAAATTAATATTGGTTTACAGAATTACTAGCTGTCCCACTGAAATAAAAAGTAGTATAAGTTGCTCTCCATACTATAGGCTATCTGTGTGCTAAATTTCATGACGATCGGTAGTACCGCTGAGGTGTCAATAAACAAACTCACATTCACATTTATAGTATGTTATTATTTCGTTATAATATAAGAATTTTTGGCTGTGAAACCATCGCTGAAAATAGTTTTTTTATATTTCACAATCTCACCATGGTAAATAAAGATGTGATTTTACGGTTTTACCTTCTAGTTTTTATGTCCTTACATAAAAACTAGAAGGAACTGGCTCTCAAGTGCAGCTGCCGATACACGTCGGTAGTAGGTCCTTGGCGACAGATTTTCAATTTGAGGGTGGTAGCCAGCCAACTACAAAATACCTTAATATCATACTATGGTTTTCTCACAACATTTTCCTTTACCAAAAGCTCCAACTCATTGTAGGATTCGAACCCACGACCTACATCACGGCATTCGACGCAATACCACTGAGCCAGAAATGTAGAAGTAGGTAAAATAGGTCTACGATGGCTATGAATTGAATGATGAACTTAAAGGCCTTGAATGGAAGTAAAGGATAGACTTTGTTATTACCCCCTGTAAAAAATATGGATAAAATTTGCCACACAGATAGACAATACTCTAGAATAAAGCGTAGGATACTTTTTATCACATGAAAACAATATATACCTCGGGAACGCGGGTAGAACCGTGGAGCAGAATCTAGTATAATACTATATTTTAGAATTTTAACTACACTATACGTGTGGGTTAGCTAACTCTCCGGGTTCGGCCCGGAGCCTACGGGCTTCAATAGTACATATCCGACACCGGGCTACGGGTTAGTGTCATAAATCTCCGGGTCGGTCAGGGTTGGCGAGCGCAACGTGCAATACTTCAGTAACGGACGGTTAAACCTGATAAAATTGCAAAAATATTGCAATCAAATAAAAACAAAGATTTTTAAATCCAAGCGAAAGATATATACATGTAATATATATATTTTATTACAGTTGACATATTTTATCAATATATTTATTTCCTTTAATATTTTTTTTTCGTATTACTCCGTGTTTATCTCGTTGCCGGTTGGCGTGTTTGGTAAGATACCCCATCTGCGGCGTGATAGCCGCAGGTCGTGGGATCGATTCCCACTCAGGACAGACATTTGTGTGCATGAACATGTCTGTATGTCCTGAGTCTGGGTGTGATTATCTATATAAGTACCTATATATTTACAAAAGAAAAGTAGTATATGTAGTATCACATGTAGTATATCAGTTATCTAGGCCGTGTGTGAGGAATGATGTCCCAGAATGTTCCAGAATGTCCCAGAAATGGTAGCAACCCTATATCCTAGTATATAGGGTTTTTAGAATCATCCCCTCTTTAGTACTTGTTTAAGCCGGAAAAAGCGTAGTTCTAAACAAAACATATTTAAATTCTTAAGGGTTGTATCACGGTAACCTTGACAAAACAATGGCAGACGTAACAAAAGGACCTTTTCATACACTGCCTGGCCTCACTCTGTTATAATGTTAGTTTTTAGTCGAGCTGTATTTGAATGGGATTTCAGCAGTTCATATTATAGAAAGTCAATCAAAGCAACAATTGAATTTGGAACTTAAACTTAGGGCATAAGGTTTATTTTCGATTAACACAATTATATTCTTAATACTTGAGTTTTGATTCTTGGTCAACTTTTTTATATTACTATTTGTGCTTCTAAATTCTTTTTTTTTTATTTATGTCTTTCTTTATATAATACAGGCCTTATTGTCCTTTAATTTAAATATTTATAATCAAAATTTGCTATTATAGCTAATTAGTAGTTCTCTTCGAAAAAGAAAAACTCTTAAGAAGTGACTTTGAACCGGGTACTGCCGGGTACAGTCCTACCGGATGGGTTGTCGTCACCCTGTTTACAATAGCTTGATGATGATACTCAGAGTAATAATAGCTCAGGGGTAGTGTAGTAGCACGGTGGAAGGGTAGTTTGAAGAATCTGCGTCGCTAGAAAAATCTGTCGCTATGCACCTACCGGTGTGTTCCGGTAGTTGCACTTGAGAGCCAGTTGGCTCTTTAATGGGCGATGTTGGCCACTTTACCGTTAGATAGTCCATATGCCTGTTTTATGATAAATTCTCACGATAAAGTAATAATACTACGTAGAGGTGCTACGCCGTAGCAATCAGCTACGCGCTACGATTGCTACAAGCGAAGGCTACAACGGTGTGTACTACAAATATTGCATTTGCGTATTCAAATTAATTCTATTAGTTTTCTGTCGCTTTCAAAGTCTAGCTATCGAGCGCTCATTGAACAATGAAATCACAAACAGTCCACTAGCACCCCCTGCTTGAACTTAACAATATAAATACATTTTTTTTGTAAGGACCATATATTTTTTTTATTTACAACGATGGACTTATTCTTTTCTAGTATTTTATCCCATGTTTTATGATCTATCAATGTGTCATTATTCATCTTCATACGATCAGCAATCACGTCGTGATTGAATAACAAACAATTTATAATATTCCTATGTAATAAAATTAAATTTTAAAAAACATCATTAAAACTATCTCCTCTAACTACCCTATCTAAACATGATCCCACATCAACTTATATACCCTGAGTCTCATCCTATTGCAATGTACCTAACGCGCATGTACATAAAAGTTACAATGGATACATAATATCTAAAAAAAGGATCACACCTCATAAAGCTAGGTACCCACTGCCGGGATCGGTGTCACGACGAACGACACACACAATAAACCCGCCAGTGACAAGGGACTGTACTGACCTCTGACACCGCGCCGTTTTGTCACACCTAATGCCTTCAAAATCTCCCCCTTTTCGGGTGTATATCTCACCACTTGCGAGTAAGCGATTAGCTGGTTTCTGTCGTATAATTTAAAAATTAAACATTCATTCATTAAAGAAGATAGGCCTCTGTCTTCCTCATCCATTCAATCCCCGCCATCTTCCATCAAGTACCCTGTCAAACTAAAAAAAACGTAGATACTGCATACAGCGGCTTCAGTAGCATGCAGTTGAGTGCAGTCACGCATGAACTGCATCATAAAAAATTGCGTAAAAAGCTGCAGTTGAATGGGCAAATGCAGATGGGTGCTGTCGTCTAAAATTTTATGCAGTTTTTTGCAGTCATGTGCAGTTATTTATCTTTCATGCTCGACTGTAACTAGAAGGTTGCATTCACCTATACTTGCTCGCTAGTCGTTGATGGTGGGGTATATACCTTACAGTTTTATACATTAAAAAGGGGGAGCCCATTTCAAGGGAACAACGCCGTTTGACTTGCTTCCTCGAGTCGCATTTATCTTAATTACTCACGTTGAAGCGGTCTAAAACGACTTATCACTGTCAAGTGTCAGAGGAACCAATATTGGGGGGTTCTTTACTAAGGAACTTCCACCAGGTCGATGCCGGCAGCCGCTGGATGTGAGTGGATTGAGGCCAAACGTTGATAAATATAGGCTAAGGGGAGGACTAGAATTAATAGAGATTATCGCTAGGCCTAATTTGAGATGAATAGTCAAATTCGGATAAAAGTGTTATTTAACCCCTTTTAGTGTGTATTTTTGTTACCATATAGCTCCGTAACGGCTGAATGAATTTAGATGAAACATGGCACATAGATAGATATGCCATTGAAGTTATTCAATAATATGTTAATATAGGATACTTTTAATCCTGGGAAAAGATAAGATCTTTGGAAACGCAGGGCGGAAGATAGAAAATTAAATAAATAAAAATTATTTAACTTGCCTAATCCGTGCCGCATTAACAAATAAAAGGTGTATAAAAGGCGAAGATAGCCGAGTGGTATAGTGACGTTGGACACTGCGGCGAAGGTCGTGGATTCGAATCCTACAATGAGCTTGAGCTTTCGGTGAAGGAAAACATCGTGAGGAAACCAGAGCACGGTCGTAGCGTACTTTGTAGTACCCGCCTGGCTGGCTACCACCCTCAAGTTGAAAATCTCTGCCAAGCACCAACTGGTGTCTTGCGGCAGTTGCGCTTGAAAGCCAGTTGCCTTCTAGGCTTTATAAAGGTCGGCAACACATTGGCCATCCCTCTGGTATTGCTAATGTCCATAGGCGACGGTAGCCACTTACCATCAGGTGGAACACCTGCGTGCTTGTCATCCTTCTGACATAAAAAAAATCTTCTATTTACAATATAGCTAGGTTATGCCAATGCTAGCCTGAGTTTGACAACCAATTAGCCAGTTTTTCGAAAATAACATACATCCACATATCTGCTTTGTTTGTACGTAACTTAGTTCTATATTGTATTTACTTGTATATTGTTACGTTACCCTCGTATTAAATACGTCAGTTTCACGCACAAAGTAATTAATTTAATGTACGCGCCACACAAATGAGTGAGTAAATACCTGGGGGATTGTTCACCGGTAACGGGTAACGTATCATGGACAAATATTATAGAGTTTGTACTAGTGACATACGTAGATTTTTGTCAGATTAATCAAGATTAAATATGCCACTTTAGAGTTCAAAAGACGTAGCTTTGTAAACCATGCTTGTCTCGTTTCTTCTACCGTCAAAATGAGACAGGGACACTTGAAGTTATACTGGGAACCATGGCAGTTATGCCTACAGGCACAAAGTGGCAACGCGACCGCGACGGTGCCGTAAACAGTTAATCTAGTTATGATAGTAACATATAAGATTACTAGCTTCCGTCCCACGGTTTCACCCGCGTTCCCCAAGGATCTTCCGTTTTCCCGGGATAAAAAGTAGCCTATGTCCTTCTCCATACCATAGTCTATCTGCATACCAAATTTCATCGCGATCCGTTGAGCGGTTTAGGCGTGAAAGGTAACAAACAAACAAACTCACTTTCGCATTTATAATCTAATATGTAAAATTCTCGTGTCACGGGGTGCGTGGTTGAACTCCTCCGAAACGGCTTGACCGATTCTCATGAAATTTCGTGTGCATATCGGGTAGGTCTGAGAATCGGCCAACATCTATTTTTTAAACCGCTGCGCGAGTGAAACCGCGGGGGACAGCTAGTATTATATATAGTTAGGATTAGGATTGCATTTAGTATAAAATGTTTGAAAACCATAGTAAAAGTAGTTCACGATGAACAACCAAGCATAGGTTTTAAAAATATGCTGTCTCGAAATCCATCCCATGCTAACAGAACCCTTTTTCCGCAATCAGCGTATAACAATGTTATAATAATCAAAGTCAAAGTCTTTATTTGTTTAAATGTGGTTAGTACAATTATCACACGGGTATTATCAATCACAAGGGTAAACACATAAAGGATGCGTCAAGTCACGGCGTTATAATAGCAGATTGTGCATCAGCCTTTATAAACAAGGCGGGAAATGTTGGCCACAATTAGCACTGATTAATGGAAGATTCGCTAAGTTATACGCAATTATAAATTAATGGCAGTTGAGTCGAGAAGTTACATTAAGTTAATTATTAATTTATTTTTTATTTTTTTTACTTTGTATAGTCTTGTGTTTGACCACAATCTCACTATGGTAGGTGATGATGTGGCCGAAGGTGGTAAGCATACAAAGCCTAGAAGGATCTGGCTCTCAAGTGCAGCTGCCGGAACACACCAATAGGTGTTTGGCGCCAGATTTTCAACTTGAGGGTGGTAGCCAGCCAGGCGGGTACTACAAAGTACCCTACCACCGTGCTATGGTTTCCTCACGATGTTTTCCTTCACCGAAAGCTCAAGCTCATTGTAGGATTCGAACCCACGACCTTCGCCGCGGCGTCCGACGTCACGTTTTGTCTGTGACAGTATTCGAATGTTACTAAAACCTGACTAACTTATGCGAAATTGACTTGACTATGTAGAAGTGATTTAATATGACTACAATTTTATATCTTAACTTGACATTAGAGAAAACATAAACCATGTGATTTTATAAGAAAAAAGCTATATACTAATATATAAAGCTGAAGAGTTTGTTTGAACGCGCTAATCTCAGGAACTACAGGTTTGATTTGAAAAATTATTTCAGTGTTGGGTAGCCCATTTATCGAGGAAGGCCGAGAAAACATAAGGTCCCTCGGGAACGCGGGTGATACCGCGGGGCGGAAGCTAGTAGTATAATAAAAATAAAAATAATGAAATCTTATATTAATGTAGATACAAATGTCTAGTACCTAACCTACTCATCATGTTTTTATATTTTTTAACAGAGTAATGAGCTTAATGATGGTATATTTTAATTGTCCTCAAGAATAATTGAAATAACTTAAAAAACCGAAGGATTGTTCTGTGAAACCGGTAGATGAATGATAATGCTCACTATGTAGGCAAAGTATATTTACTTACTGTATATATACAGTGTGTGACAATCAAACAAACACTAACCATTGTTTAAGCATCTTAAAATACATGCTAACAAAACAATCGATTATTTTGTAAAAATATATCCTTGATTTTTTAATTACCAATCTAACCATAAAGAGTACATCTTTTGATGCTTTACAATTATGACGTAACAAGTAAGCCTACCATTTTGACAAAAATGTTGCTGATTTGATAATTGTGTAAGTTAACATCCCTATTCACGTTCTACCACATTGGTTTGGAACAATTGGGTGTCTTTCCCAATATTATACGCCAGGGAACGAGTTCAGTTCAGGGTATTTAATTACGCGCCCCAAGGGATTTACAATGTTAAGGAAGGTGTGATTGCTTTGTTCCATGGTAAAATTTACCTCGTCGAAAATTTATGGCATCATGGGAACTGGGAAGTCGTTTTCCGCATTAATCCGTGCTTAGGTACGCTATTTGTCCAACCAATGGACAGGATATTGATATTTTGTTGGTAAAATTATTTTGTGGACGGAGACCTTTTTTTATTAACTAATTTATTTTTAATATAAAATTATACAAATGTAATTGATGTAAACAGAAATGTTACTCTGAGAGATTTGGGGAATGAAAAATTGTCGGCAATAATTCACTAGCTAAAAAGGGCAAGAGGCAAATTAAGAGGAATGTTTGAGAAAATTTTAGGCATTAGCGTCGATAAAGCGAGGGGAGATGTCTACCCTCGTCACTGGGGACATAATGACAAGAGTGTCGACTCAGCTTTACTTCACAATCTATGACACCGCTTAGAATTTAATAACTGAATAACTCTACTCGCGCGTTATAACCTTTTTATTGTGCCCATTATTGTTGAGAACGTAACTGAAGGAAAATATATTTTTTGTTTATTTATTTGTGGCGTTTGCGGTCCATGGACGGACATCTATCATAAAATTTAATGCAGAAGATATAGTTATACCCGGAACTTTTCAGCCAGAGACTAAGCTTGACCATTCAGCGAGGAAGCACAGAATCATAAATACCATAGATGGTACGACTAAAGACCTTCTAAATGTCTTTAATACCAGATATATCTTTGTTGGTCACAAGAAATAAGTTGCAAGCATATTTGAACTTATAATAGATATAAATATATCATATTTTTCTAAACGACCTACTTAATCATTTCAGATATAACTGACGCTTATGAATATGTTTTTTAAATATATCAGCACAAATTTTGCTGAAGAATTAATTACTCCTATAAATTCTTTTTTTACTAAATCTAGATAACAAAAGCGACGTGAAATCTAACCTAAAGAATATATCCATAATAAATCAAATAACATAACTAGAATTCTATCAACTTATCAGTACCTCGCTTCATTTAAAGGGTCTCCCTAAACTGTTAGAAGGAAAAAAAGATCTAATATTGTCACCCGGCCACTCCCTAATGTCTTCGTGACACAAAAACCCGTTCTAATTCGTGAGATAATCGTGTGCGCTACTTTTTGTCCGCTCCAGGTTTTTGTGAGACTGTGTAAGGGCGTGGAGACATGGCTAAGAGCTTGTGACCTTTGGAAGTCTTAGATCGAAGGGTTTTATCGACAAATACATAAAAATATAAGGTGTGCTTGAGAGGTTATGTGTTCCTTTATGAATAGAACTAGCTTTCCGCCACGCGGTTTTACCCGCTATAAGCTATTTTAACCCTTTAGGGAATGAATTTTGGAAAATCCTTTCTTAGTACACCCCTAAACCACAAAAGGACCCTAAACCATGCACATTCTTCCTTCTTAATTCTTGACTACAACATCACTAACCATTGATGATGATTGTTCCAGTGGCATGCTCAACTGTCACCGTGACGAAGTGCCAAGCTGCCCTGAGGACCCTGCAAGCCTTCCCGTTCTTTAAACCAACGTGTCTCTGTCGCGAGCCCAACGTGGATCCTGAGTGTAACTCCTTCCGAGACTTCCTGTTCGACCATCCCTGTGTGTTCGTCATGAAAAAGGGTGAGTACCTGCCTTCAACCATCGGATAATAACGCCCAATTTCGTTCAATGTTTGAAGAACGGACAATTGACGGGGTAAATTCGAATAGCCGAGAGATCACAGAAAAATATGGGTACTATATGAATATGTTCCTTGATGTAACTTATTGAGAAGAAACTCTCTGTTTATCAGATGACCAAGTGTAAGGAATGTCACAGGATATTTATTTATTTTATATTTGCATATTAAGATTACTATATTATTACTATTATGTCATAAATAAATCACTTTTATTTTATACATTAGAGCTAATGGTCCCATTTTTTTTACCTGCTCTTCATATTTCGACTTTGCAATATAAGATTTTATATACGATCTGTGGCATTGAACTAATAGACTGGAACTACCTTAGTCCAACAGTAGACCCAATGACTCACTCACTCTTAGCCCCGGACACCAAGAGACCCCAATCTATCCAGATCATTACAATAAGTCAATAAGACTCATTGTTACAATCAGAAGAAGAAAGAAAGAAAATTACAACAATATCTGTCTCCTTGTGCAACAATATGTGACAGTGATACTTATTGTTTTAGAAAAAGACCCGTACCCAGTTGAGACCCTGCCAACCTGCACCTATGCCCTGAGTGTCTGTCACAACGAAAAGGCTTGCTCTGTACTCTTCGACCGGTTCAAGAACGCTTGCAAGGCCAGGGATGGAGAATGTCGTATGGAAGACAGGTAATATATCATTATGTTCAACATTATCTAGCTTTTTGCTGTAAAGATGGTCGTGTGTTCGAATCCTACAACAAGCTTGTGCTATAGCACGGTGGTAAAGTACTTTGTAGTACCAACCTGACTGGCTCCCACGAGTCGAAAATCTGTCGCCAAACACCTAACGCTTTGTTCCGGTATCTGCACTTAAGAGTCAGTTCCTTCTAGGCTATATGTGCTTAACACCTTCGGTCTCATCATCACTTACCATAGTGAGATTGTGGTCTAACGCAAATCTATACAATGTAAAAAATAAAAATAAAAACATACTACTGATTGATTAAAAAACAAATCTTAACCTTGGATTTATTTCATCAGCACCATCATGGAGCCTCCTCTCACAATAAAGGGGATTAGGGTCATTATTGCTTTTGAATTTGACTTTTTAATCATGCAGCCTCAAGTAAGCTTCAAATATCCAATCCACCACAGCTTTACAATAATATATTTCTTCAATACCGCAGGGAGTCTTGCCGCGAAGCATGGGCCGGGCTGCGTCTCTCCCCGCTCTTCGGTTGCATCTGCCCCAATACGCATATGAAGAAACGCTGCGACAGAATATTCGCTGTAGTGAACCACAACCCATGCGTTGGTGAGTACGTCTTTATGTTGCGCTGAACGCTCATTGTGTGCGCTGGTACTGAGTGAGGAAATGTATAAGTAGCAAAATTTAAAAAATCCGTTCATCTCTCCCATACATCCGATATACGTCACGGTCAATTCTTCAACTGCAAATGTAAGTTTAAAATCGCAAAAAAAAATGTGTGATATAAAAAGAAATTAATGATTTCCGGATGTTTTCCTTTACTTGTGCTCGCTAAATTTCAATAATAATGAGTCTTCACAGATAAATAAATAATTATAAAAACAATCATCAAGATCATTCTTATTATGCAACAGATGATCCAAATTTAAAAAAAAATAGTTATACCTACATACATATAGGTATATCTAGTTGTTTTGTAACTAGATAAATAAATACATACAGACATACGAGTGAGTCAAAAAGAATACTATTAGATTGATACTTCGGAACATATTTCGGAATCAAAAATTATATATAAACATTTAAACATACACTATATGAGCCAAAAATATTTCCATAACCCCATTACGCCTATTGCTATAGTTAGCTAGTTAATTATATAGTACATGGGCGATCGAGCTCTGCCCGGGTGAAAATAGAGAAAACTAATTTTCGCTAGATAGATTTTTCGCCGTAAACCTCTTTTCAACTTTTATACAAATCGTTAGAGCCGTTTTCGAGAACGTGATACAAATTATATTATATACAAATAAATATTGCTCATTTGATATTATAGGATAAATTCATACTACATATACATAGATGAACCAATTACCCATTTCAATAACATATCGCTTACAAAACTCGGCAATCAAGAGAGCTCGGTCGGAGGCTGCAAACTATTTTCATTAGCTGACCGGCAGAAATCAATACGTGCTATTGTGCACAAGTATCATTGGATAAACTCTCGACAGACTAATATAATGGAAAGCTATAGGCTAGCTAGCACAACCACTGGTTTCTGCTACAAAGATGTTTTTGTTCAGAGATAGGACACTTATTTAACCCAAAACTATAAATTGTTTGAAAGTCTTTTATATTCCTTAATGTTAGTACGGTCAATTAGGAAAACAGTAAAACTATCCATGATGCAGATATTTGTAGTATGTAGGTTTTAGTAGATACACAATTACAAAGTTTACTATATCTTTCCAGATAGGTATAGTCTACAGGTGTTTACCAAATACCTACAACTACACATAAAAAAATATTTTCAAATGTAAGTATTTAGAAATATCTGAGATAGTTATTGTCTGTCTGTAATATGCCATATAAGAATAGGCAGGTCTTAAAATTACAATCTCTCATGTCATTTACAAAAGTTTTCTAAAACGAATATTCTAGATGTAGGATCGGCAATTACTTCAATCTTCAATGACATTCCATCACATAGGTAAACTAAAAATACCTATTTTAATCTTAACACAATTGTGAATTGCCTATCTGTACTTTCATTCTATGATTTAATATAGGAGAGCGTTTGATTCATTCCTTATAATCTCGACAGAGTTCTTATTGCGAGTGCCCCGAGTCCCGGAGTCCCGGGGGGCCGGGAACCTAATCCCGCGGTAATACCGGGATCATCTCGGCACGGGACGCGTCAACTTTCAATCTCCTCGAACGCCTTTAATTCCATAAATTGATCGTGACTTTCTTCGATTTATTTCTTTTGTTTTGATTATTATTCTAGCGTAGCCTTTGTCCGCCTGTGGAAGAGATTGTTATCTCCGACTTTTAGTTATCTAAACAGCTTCCTAAGGTTTATATATTAAATAAACCTTAGGAAGCTGTGACAACCGAATGAAAATCCGTGTAACAGTTCTCGAGTTAATAACGCACTAACAGACATACATAGAGACATTGGACGCCTGGCTGGCTACCACCCTCAAGTTGAAAATCTGCCGTTAAGCAAGGTTATATTTTTTGTTTCTTCTCTTAGTTTGGAGTTTGGGTGTCAGAAGTTCATAATCATTTAGTGTATTTATTTTCTTACAATAAATATTCATTGCTGTGATTCAGTGGTGTGACCTTGTATCTATGTATAAAATTCCCATACAATAAAAAAGAAAATCATTTTTGCTCTTAAATTAGTCAGGATGAAAAATATCGCACAATAAGTCACAGGAGCAGCTGAATATAAACGTATAATTGAAAAGCAACGTTTTTCACTTACGATAATGGCGTGACACTAGAAATCCGTCGGAACGAATAAGAATAAAATGTAATCTCATCAGTCGCAGTCGTGGAAATCCAAGGGAAGTCAGATTTGCGAGAAAAAAACTGAATGTTTGAATTTTACCGGATCTATAAAGTTGTGGGACAAGCTAAAAACTTATAGCGTGATGAAGACATCTTTATTATATCGTTTTGACTTTATAAGTGTTTTTATCTCACTAATATTATAAGGTCCGTATTATAGAACCTCAATCAAGCATTGAATCGATGTTTAATTAAATAATTGAATATGGAAACCGTATGACTTAAGGTTTATTTTTAATTAACACAATCTATTCTTGAGACTTGACATAAGTTTCGATTTTCGCCCTATAATATAGTCTAATTTTTGTGTTGTTTGATCGATGGCAGAACGAATTTGAATGAAATTTGGCGCGTTTGTAGATCATATCCTCGAATAAAATATAGGATATTTTTTCTCAGCATAAAATTAGATCCCATGGGAATCCTTTTTCGTTACCGCAATACAGGGTCGTTTTATTTTTAAACTTTAACTATGGGATTTTGGTTTCAGTTGGTAAATTCTTAGTTAAATTTTGGAAAAAATTAATCATCTTGTCTAACATGAGAACGATATAGACTCAAATACACGTTCATGTTTCATGCAAGCCAGCTATGTACCCTAGATGTAACTCTGATCACGACTAAAACAGAATCAATGTAAGAAATGTATAAAAAACATACATTTTGATAGAGTAAATCATTAATATGAAAATTTTCAAATAATTTTCATGATTTCACAGTTGACGAACCTAACATAGGTTTAAAAAACGCGAAATATATTTTAAGGCGCCATCCGTTCACATCTTGGAGCACTCCTCAAGGAGTTCAGATTGTAACACGAAGCGACGGATTAAGGATTAGTAAAATTTAACAAACAAATATAAATAGCAAACGTAATTTAAATCCTTCACATTTCTCCGGGCCCTAAACAGACATTATTGTACATACTTATATAAATTGAATTACCTACTAGCATTTATTTTGCTTTTTATATCGCAACTTTTTTACTGTAACTAAGTCTTCCTTTTTGTGGTTATTACGTTATTATTTGTGTTACGAAATGGAATATTTATTTATTGTAGTTCCAAGAATTCTGTCGGGCTACTAAAGAACTGAAAGAAACGAGCCAACTTTTTATGGTGATATGTGAGACATCAATGTCTTACGATAGCGCTGCATCATTCCGCATCTTCTTGTTGCATGATGATACTAGTACTTGAGCAGTTCCAATTAAAATCGAGATAAATTTATCACAGTGTCGAGAACGGATTATCAAAGAGGCGGAGAAGAGATTTAAGGGGGAGAGCGCTCTATTTTTTTCGACGCGTTCACAGCTTTGACGGTCCATCTAGTTCCTACTATATAATATTATACAAAATTGAAAGTTTGTATATTTCGATATTTGGATATTTGTGACTCTGTTACGCATAAACGGCTGAATGGATTTGGTTTTAAACTGATAGATCATACCCTGGAATAATATATAGGGTAGGTACTTTTTATGCCGAGATAATATAAGATCCCTCGGGAACGCCGGTGAAACCGCGGGGCAGAGGCTAGTAGGTATATAAATAATCAAGGTCTGGGATTAATGTTGCCCAAAATCGGAATTGGCCTGGCCATCTCGCTGACCAAGACCAACCATAGTATCTTTTGTATATAGCTTTGACTTTCATAAGTGCCCTCCATGGGCCTAAACTAAATGGCTTTCTTTAATTTTGATTTGTGGTGTGTTTGGTAGATCAAGTTCAAGACCAACCCTGCAAGACACTAACATGAACAAGAATAATCAACAAGACTTACTGCATAAACAAATCTACAAAAGCTAAATTTTAATTGATTTATTACTAGCTTCCGCCCCACCCGCTTCCCGAGGGATCGTACGGTTTCCCGGGATAAAAAGTATCATATATGTTAATCTAGAATATATTCTATCTGGGTGCCAAATGTTATCCAAATCCGTTCAGCCGTTACGGAGTGTGGCAACAAACATCCAAACATACATACTTTCACTTTACAATATTAGTAGGACTATAGATTTTGCCATATTTACCAAACAGAATTTGCCATACTTACCTACTAATTACATAATTATCAATTATGACATATAATATAATGATTATTATTTCCATCGAAATAGTAGCACATTTTCAATTTTAACGAGCATGTACAAATAACGACTCTTCCCAACAAAACATAGAGTTAAATATCATATAATTTGAGGTAAACGTATCGTTTAGCGTGCATCGTGCGGTTGATGTTTTGAAATTAATCATGACGTAGGTAGTTATATAATTACGTTGTTTTGGGTAACTTTTAGTATAATTTTACAACGTAGCATATGGAAGCCTTTCTGTTTGGATTAGGAATAAATAATCTGTTCATTTTATTTAATTCATTGCCTTCATCATTTTAGGGGGCATCATCAAGCTTTGACTTCATATGCAATCCTTTTGACTGTCTATCTCCAAAACGAAACAAACATAGCGAAACAAAAAAGTTAATTATCTAAATGAATCTAAAACCTGTGTAAAATAACTAAAAAAGGTAAAAATAAGAAATTTTCGTGGACTCAGTAAAATTCATTCAACAAATGTTATAAAATGCAGCCGGAGGCACCTACGTAATGCAGCAAGATAGACATAAATTTTCATTTTTGTATTAGGCACCTACCTCATTGAATCTACCACCACTCGTTCTACTCGGAAATGTAGACCTTACACAACTTTCAGGTTATGTAATTCTCAAAATTACTGTGAAATAATCAAGGAAACATCATATTGATTTTAAAATACCCCACAAAATATGGTACCCGATTTTTTTTTCACGACCGCCATTTCTTATTCCACGGCCGCCATTTTATAGATAATATTATAGACAAAAGAGAAAAAACAAAATAGGGTTTTATAAAAATTAGGAGAATAATGTTCTGATACCCAAATAATAACTGAAGAGCATTAGGAAGAAGTGCGTTATAAAATTAAACAAATAACATCATAACGTTACAAACACAGAAATCCTCAGTTTAACACGTCATTCAATTACCCTATGGACAAAATGAATATTCCGAGAAACTACCGTCGTGGAAACTAGACCAAATAGCATCAGCAAACAGAAGCGTCCTCGCTTGACCTCCCGGAGGTCCTTCAACAAACCAAACGATAAAAGTAAACGAATCAACGGGAATTGATTATAGAGTAAAATCTTGATGTTGATTTATTGGAGTTATTTAGTTAACTTATCTTTTAGATTTAGTTTAAAATCTGAAAAATATTTGATTTGGAATCTTTGTTTGTAACTGTCTCATATGTACATAGTAACTGTTTTCAACAGCGTGTTTATAAAGAAAAGTAGGTATACAATATCTATCTCTAGGTTCCAAACTATCTCTCTACCAATTTTCATTAAAATCGGTTCGATATTTTATCTGTGAGAAGGTAACATATACACCGACGAGTTCAATACTATTTTTCCTAGATGCTTGCCTTTTTCCTCTAGCTCGTCTGTGACTACTGAAAATATTATTATGAAGCAATATTGTAGTCTTCCATTTCTTTAATTCCCACTATATTTAAATGTTACAATACGTACTGGCTACATTATATATTATTTACAACAAAAATACGGAAAATTTCCTCGAAGGTACCGCTGCCGCTAGGCAATACCAACAAAGTAATTTTAATATCTTGAGTTCTAAGAATCAAGCTAATTCGAATATCCGTGGGTGAATTTTGTTTTGAGGGTCCAGCAATTCCGATTTTTATGTAATAAATAATACGGTGTCAATTCGTCAACTGCAAAAGGGAAAAAAACATAGCATCTTAAATTAAAGAAAGATGAAGAAAGATGTTGAATCTTTTAGTCTACAATATTGAAAGTACTTTTCTTCCATGAGACATAACGTATGGGACGACTATAAATCTAAGAAAGACTTCCAGCAAAAACTCCTATGCCATAATCAGAAACGACAGAAGTAAAGGTAAATACAGCACTTTCATATTTATCATGGTGCTCGAGATAAATGGCAACTACCAGTTAGTCTCCAAGTGAACTCTGAATATTATTTTCTCTCTTAAAATGTTTCTGTACACAATGTTATATTACGTTTATGTCGTCCTCTTATGTTGAACCACTTCTTGTAGGTACATTTCAACTGTGGAGTATTATAAAGATAGATTACATATAGAAATATCGATATCTTCAGAAATTATTTTTTTATTATATTCAGACTTTATTATTAGGTACTTGCTCGTTCGCGCATGAGTTCGCTTGCAAAAATGGATTGACAAAATTATGATTAACTTGCTTCCCGCCCACGGTTTCACCCGCGCTCCCGAGAGATCTCATGTTTTCCCGGGATAAAAAGTATCCTATATGTTATTCCAATGTATGATCCATCTATGTGCCAAGTTACATCCAAATCAATTGAGCCTATGTCAAGAAAATCTATGTAATTGATATTAGAGGAAAATGTTTCCCTTAGCAGAAATGCTTTGCGTTTCTATTTGAAATGTTGACTCGGCTTTCCTTTTTAAAACAAACAGAAACAGTTAATCACATTCATTCAAACAACATGATATAAAAAACAAATATTGCAGACATTATAATTAAAATGAACTCAAGTTCTTGTTTTCTTTTTGTTTTCGCGTCATTTCAATAAATTAAACGCCCGAATGATACCGTTGTTTGTGTACGCTAGACCGCTGGTAATAATGTTGTACTAACATTTGCACATAACAAATTTCAGTTTCAGTGAGAAATGATTTCATTTGTCCGTACTTCTGTCTATTACATAAGTTTGCTACAAACAGTTTCAATTTATTAACGTTTGAATATTTGCATTTACTTATTAACATTCTGACAGATGCAATTCCAATTTATTAGTAATTATGGCTCCATCATGCCAGCGTCATGGTTAGAAAAAAAAACAACGGCTAACAAAAATAATGGAAGGAAAGTAGCAATAAGATTAAAGAAAGAACGAAATATAAAAAGTCTAATGAGCACATTACAAGTTAATGGGGTATACTGGGTGACTTTTTAGTCACTGGCAATACTTGCAGAGGTGGAAGTACTCATCAATATTAACAACTAAGTTAATTATTAATAAGCTAAGTGTGAAATCACGAAAAAATTATCAGCGGTTTCATACAAAAGTTCAATACCTACTCGACCAAAATGTATGAACCAACCATTTTATTTTATGCGATCTAAGAGTTGGTCCCATGGTAAAAGTTGTTCATATTGATGAGTACTTCCACCTCTGCAAGTGTTGCCAGTGACTAAAAAGTCGCCCTGTTTACTTAAATAATTAAACAGTTAATAATACAGTCCTAAATTTAATGTTATAAATGCGAATGTGAGTTTGTTTGTTACCTTTTTACGCCTAAGCCGCGAACCGATCGCGATGAAATTTGGTACGCAGATAGCCTATGGTATGGAAAAGGACATGGGCTACTTTTTTTCTCGGGAACGTGGGTGAAACCGCGGGGGAAAGCTAGTTAGAAGATAAAAATGTAATTGTTAATGATATTACACGAGTAGAAACTCTTAATAAGAATTTAATTCGGTTAGTCAACAAAGTAAATGTTCAGTCTCATTTGACCTTTATTATTATATGCATAAGTCATAAATTCCTAGTAAGTAATTTAATTTCCTGGACTAATCCCCGGCGTGTGTTGCCTCTTTTTTCTCTTTCAGAAACTATCGCAGAAATATAACATCTCAGCAAAGTTACATCGCAGTCAGATGAGTGGTATAGGAATGCATACGTTACAATCAAACAGACAGACAAACATTTATTTTTATATAAACATAAGATAAAATAACGTTCATCGAAAAATCGCTCAAACCAAAAACCTTTTTTATGTATATTGCATAGCTATTTGCTTCCCTCCCACATTCGCCAAGTGCCAATAACTTCAATCGAATATTAATTTCCAAAAGTCAAGCACCTATACAATGCCGAAACAAAAAGGAAGGAATCCATTCACCCCGACCCTTTGTACAAAGAGCACTTTGAGGACGGTGCCTACAAAAATCTTTTTGAAGATTTCTTTTTCGAAGCGGTCTTTCTTACCGATTCCTTATACCGTGATGATGTTATTGATAAATTAAAATCTTTAGTTATTGTATTACAATTCAGTGAAACCTTAAATCATTTTATTATAGATAGCTCTTATAATAACGACTAGCCTTACGCCCCGTGATTTCACCCGCGTTTCCCTATTTTACACCATTAGGGATTGAATTTCCAAAAATCTCTCTGTAGTGGATGCCTACACTGTATAAGGTATATATCTATTTCAAGTCTCTAGGTCCAGCGGTTTGGACTGTGCGTTGATGTTGATATATCAACAGTCAGTCAGTTTACCATTTTATATATACAGATAAACTTGTGTTTGACCACAGTTTCACCATTTGTAATGATGACCAAAGATGGTAACTATACAAAGCCTTTAAGGCAACTGGGTCTCATGTGTAAATGCCGAAACGCATCGGTAGTTGCTTGAAAATAGATTATTAACTTCAAGTTAGCCAGCTAGACAGTTTCCCTTAAACTTTCAAATTTGGATGTTACTTATTTTAAAACCAACGGTTACCATAATATTAACTTACAATAGATTGTTCCAAAACTATAGTTGCCCACCGCTCTGTATTATTCTAAAACTTTCTAACATTAGCGAATTCCAAACGTCGAATCGATAAAATAAACTCAACATAAAATTACATTTTGAAACCGATCTTTATTTACTAAAGGCCGCAGTTCACCAACATAGTTTTACTGTTATAGAAACAATACCTAACTGTTCTAATAGTACCTAGTGAAGTTTAAAACTACATTTTCATCAGTTTTCAAGGTTCATTCGTTTCCAACAATGCTATATAAAATATTGGTCGAACAATGATCTCGAATCGTGGCACTCTTTCATCCGTTAAGGAAGGGTGTCCAAACCTTCCTGCTACTAGTTTTAGAAACGATTTTCTCAGGAAAATAACTCCGAACCCTGCGGAAAGGTACAATGGGAAGCGGAAAATGAACATTAATCCCTTCTGAAGAGAACACGGTTCGTGAACGCTGATGAAAGCCCTGTACTCTCGTCTCTATGGTATAAACAAAGCCTTTTATAGTTGTTGTTTTGTGTTGGAAGCTATGAGCTTAGTTTAACTTAGAACTGAGGAAATTAAATGTGGAACTAATCGAACCGATAATGATTAATAAAATTAAACCAATTACTACTAGTCCTCACGTAATAAATGTAAGTTATATTGAATCAAAATAGTGTAGAAGTAAGGTCGAGTCTTGTAATTGCAACTAAAAATATTGGAGTCCTTACGTCACCGCATGATAATTCTACATTCATAAGCAAAATGCTTTTTTTTTTAAATTCGTTATTAAGTAAATTTGATGTAGATTTATAAAATATCATCGTCATAAATATAGGAAAGCTGTAAAGGATAAATAACTATTTTATAAATTTCTGACACAGGCACAAATAGTTGCAATTGCAAACCCGTCCTGGCGGGTAATTGCAACTAATTGCTGTATTTTCTTTTTTTCTGTGGGTGCTGCTACCGTTAAATTGAAAAAATATGCCTTGTTCAATATTTCATTCTATTTCGATATCTATGCCTTCGTAATAACGTTCGATTTTGCACAAAATCACTTTTTAGCCATGGGACGGGTAATTGCAACTATTTACCTACAAATATGCTGGGAACCTTGTTGTGGTTTTATCGACTGTCATGGTAGCAAAATTAAAAGTCAGGAATATATTGATTATTTTGAATTTACTAAGGTGACCTAAGTGCCCCCGGAGGTGCCTGCCGACGCCTGTACACCGGTGTGGTACGCTCCATGGCGCTCTATGGAGCGCCGATATGAGCAGGAGCCATGAGCGCCCGAAATCTGGCAGCGGTGCGACTGCCACGATGTACTAGCGAGCGAAAGCGGAGAAAGTCGAGGGAGGCCGTCCACATGCGCGCGATGTGGCGCGCTGGAGGAAGGACGCTCGTCAAGTCCTCCTCCAAAAGTGGGCGGCCCGCCTCGACGAGCCCGGCTTCAGCCGGGAGTTGGTGGTGGCAGTACGTCCCGTTCTAAGACAGTGGCTTGAACAGGCCCACGGGGTTCTCTCCTTCCACCTGGCACAGGTGCTGACCGGCCATGGTTGTTTCGGTCGCTATCTGTGTCGGGTGGCGGTCAGGGAGCCCACAGAGGAGTGCCACCACTGCCCGGCGGGTGTCATGGACATGGCGCAACACACGTGCGAGGCTTGTCCAGCTTGGGCCGTGCCTTGCGCCGCCCTGTCCGCGACCATAGGAGGGGACTTGTCGCTGCCGGCCGTGATTCGATCCATGTTCGACAGCGACGAGTCCTGGAAGGCGGTCGTTTTCTTTCCGCCCTAAAGAGAAGGGCACCCTAGGGGGAGCGTGCCGTTGGCGGGGCACGCGGTGGAGATTGATTTATCTCGCAGCCTCGCCATACGGCAGAGAAGGAATACGGTGGGGTTTTAGTCAGTACGAGTCTGTAAAGTGGATCAGAATTTTTATATTTGTCTCAAAGGGCGAATTTTTTAAAGGGTGACACTAGAGCCATAACTTTCAAATATATAAACGGAGATATATAACTAGCTGCTTAGTGTCGATAGTCCTTTCGATAAAATATTTTTATCGTAGTAGTCATTTTCACTGTCGCATCACTAGTATTATCATACTTCATACAAAAGCGGTCAGATTATTGCAACTAGCCAAAAAAATTTAAAATAGTTGCAATAACCTGACTTTTAATTTTTAGTCTGGTAAATGTAACTGAACCCATAACTTGGGCTAGATCTATCGTGGATTGAAACAAATACGTAAAAAACAAGTTACCGTGGTAGATAATTACTCCCTTTATGAAGAAACCTATCAAAAAACAGAATTAAAAACTTATTACGCTCCGCGTGTACGCACTTCGAAAAAAATGGCGGTTTGACTAAAAGTCATGTAATTCATACAGTTCAGTAGCTATCAGCGCCATATTTATTTTTTCAGGGACATTATTCCTCACACACGGCCATCTGACCCCAAACTAAGCAGAGCTTGTACTATGGAAGCCAGATAACTGATATACTACATATACTACTTTTCTTTTGTAAATACATACATAAATAGATAATGACACCCAGACTCAGGACAAACAGACATGTTCATGCACACAAATGTTTGTCCTGAGTGGGAATCGAACCCACGACCTGCGGCGTGATAGATAGGGTATCTTACCAACCACGCCAACCGGCCCGTCATGATAGTAGAACAATATAACACCTGTCGTTGTTCGAAACAGTGATGATAGATGGAGTTATTTAAATTAGTTGCAATAACCAGATAGTTGCAATTACAAGACTCGACCTTACTTTAAAATTTAAATCCAAATAATTTGTTATAGATTGAACGTAAAGGTCGAAAAATATATTTCCGTTTTTTTTTTATATTAAAAGGATTTTTAATAAAAGAAGCGAAGTCTTATTTTTCCGCACTTTAAATGCGACATGGTAACCTCACCCGGCTTGCTTTCACAACGTGGGAACACATACAACTGTTCAAATTACTTTCTCTAACTTGCCAAACCGAGGAAAAATATCCGAGAGATGTTTGCTGAAAAATACCTTTTCAAAACTCCGCTGTTATGTTCAGGTGGTAATCTGAAAATGACACGCTGTTAGTCCTTAAGTACTTTTACTTGTATTATAATCGGTTTAATTTTTATGTTAAGGAAATCACATACGTTTTTCCTCACTCAGAACCCGTGAAACTCATATCATTATAATATTATATATAGCATAGCTTTAAGTGTTTCAACGCATAGGTACACGCGTTACTTATAACACTGTTCAATGTGACGATTGTATTATATTTATATCTGACGAACACATTGTACCCTAGTATCGTGCCTTGCGGGACCCCGCCAGTGCAATGTATAATTATGTGATAATCTTACAACTAATTAAGAATAACTAATGCAAATAACGTTTTTTGACGATACATCATGGTTATACAAAGCGTACGGCTAAAACAATACATCAAAATCATCAAAACATAATACACTACACTATAAAACGCTTCTAAGGAGTACTAGACTCACTTTCAAATAGCCGTCAACGTGTTAAATTAGTTGTTTTACGTATTTATTTTTATTTTTCTATTACTTTCTTTATACGTGCCTATTTTGTTTTACACGATTAGATGCCTAGGCCTTAGGATTGACTTAGATCACTACTTACCACACAAGGCTGTTTGATTTTATGTTTCACTGGACACTGAGCTTCTTTTTAGTGTACTCCTGACCTCACACACCGTACAAATGCCCGCAGTTACCTCAACTCTTGGCTTCCGACACCTTCGGCCGTCGACGGTCTTTGGACTGCTGACGATAGTCTATCCGAGCGGCAAACACAACCTTAGTCGCGTCTACCTTATCTCTGCAGAGTACTCTCAAGGGATCTAAGGTCCGTTGAGGGTATTCGTTGTGCGGCTCGCGAACACGGGTGGTGGGTGGTTGTTGGTAACGTGGTTGTGGGGCAGCGGTGACGTGGGGCGATTGCCCGCCGGCGGTCCGCGCGCTGTTCGAGGCCCCCCGGCGGACAGCCGTGCGCGCCCCGTCCTTGACCCGGTACGCTGCGCCCGACGGTACCATCCTGCTCCTCACCGAGAACGGCACCAGGCTGATGACGCGCGCCGCTGCCGCCAGCCTCCTGCGTGCCGCCCTCCTCTCCCCGCGCCCCCCTCGGCCCCGCCACGGTGAGCCGCCGCCGCACCCTCTCTTCATCTTCTCTCTCTATGTGTCTCTGTCGGATTCCGTCGCCTCTCGCACTGCACGCTTCGCACTACGCTTCGTAAGGTAGGAGCGTGGAATAAGTTCCATGAGTGGGACAAATATGAATTATGTGTTTTATGTTTTTGTCAGCATCTTTTAAAAACTCTCACATGCAATAAATCACGGAATAGTCAAACGAGCTTTTATTAAAACGGCTTACCTTTTTATTATTCAATTAAGACATTCACTAGCATAATATAACGGATCCTCAATTGGAATGAGGATTAACTAGTTTCAATTGGAATTCAAATCAAACTACATTAGCGATAATATAGTTTAGGAATTTAGTTCTAAAGTGTCAACCATTTCTCCAATATTCGCTCCTACTTTATGCCTGCATGCTTTTAGATGACTGCTACTTCCCTTTTCCTTATGACCACTTTAGACTTTCATCGCAAGTTGTTTCATTAAAATATCTTGAAAGTCTACATTGGACACACTTGAAATGTGCATGTTTGCATGTATTCTTTCTGCATCTCCTATTTTCTACGATCTCTATGGTTACTGCGCGGCATAGACTTGGCTTTGATAAATAGTTCGATCGGGACTGTCATCCGAGGAAGGCTTTGCTATTCTCATTTCCTATACGGGACTATTTTTTATAAATCTAAAACATTGTTAAATTTTACTTCTTGCCCGTTGTATGTCGTAACGTTTGCGTAACGTTGTTGATTGTATGGATTTTGGTTTTTCTATTTGCCGTCAGTAGGGTCAGTTTTATGATCGTTGTCTTTAATCGATCGAGCGGCGCGATCGCCTCTGATGTTACCGTTTCGGAGTCCCGTCGCGCTATGACTCGGTCGACGAGCTTGCCAGAGCTAAGCGATGATGGATGAAATTCCAGTAAAGCTGATGTCGGATGGACGGACCGCGAATCGGAACGGAACCGGTGTGACGTCGTGGATCGGCGGTATGTCAATAACACAGGATGGAAACCTGATTGCTCCGGACAAAATAATGACCCATGTTCATCGATACGCGAGCGCCCACTACAACCCACATGGGCACCATTATCAACGATGGAACCATGAACCAGGGGGGAGCGAAGACCCCCTCTATGCCACCAAGACTGTCTACGGCCCTGGATACATTGATGAGAAACGTACGTATGGCTGATTTTCTTTCAATGTCGACTAATCTTTCTAATTCTTCATATTTTATATTGATAGTAAAGAAAAAGATGGACGGCGGATTTGCATAGTTTTACTACTACCCTCAATTTGAAAATCTGTCGCCAAGCATCTGCTGGTGTGTTCCGACAGCTACACTTGACAGTCAGTTCTCTTCTAGGCTTTAAATGCTTACCACCTTCAGCTACATCAGCTCTTACTATGGTGAATTTCGGTCAAACACCGTAAAAAAAAAACATTTGTTCGAAGAAGAAAGATCAGTCGACACAATTAAAGATTTAGGTGGTACAGAAAATTATTTACACTAGAATTAACAGACAGAACAACTAACCATAGATATCGTAAGTTACACTCACTTATTTCAAGCTTCAATACTGTACAGTACTAGAAAGAACGTGTACTAGCATTGAGACACGGGTGATTTGATTCATTCTTTACTTTAAAGCACCTATCATTATGTAATTATATCAAGTGCTCGTGCTCCAAACCCTTATTTATTTCATCCCCAGTAATTTGAGCACTTTAATTGGTCTAGATCTCCCACAGATATATTAGTGATATAGGTTTGAAGAACTAATAGTTTATTTGTCAAATCTCAACACAGAGTAAAGCTTTGCATAGGGAATTAGTTAATGCTTTAAAGCCCCCCGAGGTCTGCTTCCTTTTCCTGGTCCAAATTGTAGCCGGTTTAGAAGTAAAGGAGCGATTTAGTAAAGGCGCTTAGATAAGAAGATCTCCGCGAAGCTTTGCCATTTGCTAAGTACTCGAAAGAATCGTGTAACCACGGGCATTTAACCAATCTCATTGATCTAAAATTGTTATAGCACAAACAAAATGTGTAAGGGGTTTAAGCTCTAGTTTGTCGGTATTGTATTCATTAAAGGAATAAGAGCTTTTAAGCCTTTATGCATTTTTAATCATTCAAACATTCGTTTTTAAATGACGATTTTATTTTCAGCGTAATTAAATCCCTCGTAAGCATGGTTTAATGAATTATTGCTTGTATTTAAAGAACAGTTTCTCATGGAGTTATTATGATCATTGGCAATCCATTTTGACTACACCATATATTATTTTGAACCGATTGCTCACCAGTTGTCTCATATTATATTATCTCTACCACAATATTATGTAAATTTTTAACTGTCTTGGCATGAATATAATCTCATTATTCAATCACATTCCAACATGATATTTTTTTTATTAGATTAACATATTCTTTATTATTTGAGTTACCTTTTATCTATTTATTTATTTTATGGAAATATTAAAACCGACTGTTCTATTTATTTACGTTATAATGCGGATAATATATGCTATGTATGGATTATAGTTGTTTCATTCAAAAAGTCATATTTATAATATAAGTTTAATGTTACTAATGCTTCGTGTAGCAAAAAAAAATATGGTAAGAAAAACACATTAAAAATTTTATAAAATAAAAAACCAGAACACTCACGCACACACTTCAGAATCAATAATCACTGAATTATTATTATAATTATTTTCATGTTCCAATTAATTGTTTGTGTACCACACATCAAAATCCTTAGATCTCACCTGACGCACTCCGCAAGAAAGTAATAAAATAAGAAAAATATAATTAAACCTGAATGCGTTAAATAAGAAAAAGTTCTCTACATAAATTCTAAAGAATATAAACTTTAGACATCAAAAAATACATAACAATTACCAACACAATTCAATGGAAACCTACTGTTATCAAACAATGCAAAAACTAAGCTATTTAAACGGATTCTTTTCAAAGTCTCAGCCTATTCTAGCCTTCCAGTTCAAGTGAAGGGAGATCATAAAGTACCTATGAATCTTCTGATAAATACTTACAAAAAAAAAACAGAAATTTAGAAACTACTTCAACCACTATCAAACTTAACACGGACATGACAATCAAAACACACAAACTAACACAAACAACAACCAACAGAGAGGATTGGCAAAGAGAACGGTAAAGCAGGTGATGAGAAAGTGGCACTGCAGTCGACCTGCCACGTCGCCTTGGACGCATGCATCAAGGACAGCGAGTGCGTCATGTCCCTTACTCCGGTGCTTCAGAAGTGCCACAACAACGACTGCGATAGAGAAGGCTGCATGTCAGCGCTGAGGGGGTTCTACAGGAAGACTGGGGTGCATTGGAATACGGAGATCGCTTTTTGTCTTTGCAAGTAAGTCGACTTTGAACTCGCTAACTGGAGTGAGTACAAAAATGTCATATAAAATCAGTAAGATAAAGTAGGAATTGCCAGGTCGAATCGATCGAAAAGCTGTTAAAGACGGCTGAATACTATAATGTACTAAAATGGAACAGCTTTCTAGGTGGACTGATGACTTGGTTAGGTTGCCGACGTCCTTTGGATGCAAGTGGCTTAGTTTATTCTAAAAGCCTATGTTTAACACAGAGGATAAATTCAATGCTGATATGATGGTGTTTATTACAGCAATAATTCTTTAGGTGGATTCCCACGGCACTTGGCTTTACGATCCAACACGTACATTTAACAAGCATATCAAAATAGCAGGGCGTCACAAAACAAAAGTGGGCCTTTAATTTTGACATTTAAACCGTTGTCAATAAAGAGTGAATTCGCTAGTGAAATGGGCGTGCGCATCCGTGAAACCCCGCACAAGGAAAGACATTTTCAGTGAACACTCAGTGTCCCAATTATATTTGTGCTCCCTCTCACCGAGAGCGTATCGGTAACAAAATTGACAGTCGTTTTTATTCACCTATAAACCGTAATACATTTTTATTGTCTGATTTCCAAGGCCTAGATTAAAAAATATGTTTTCAGGAAAACCGACAATCGTGAGGACTCGTGCATGAACGCGCAGGAGCGGCTGCATCCATCTTGTGCGCAGCGCCCGCCCGTGGGCTCCCCTCTACCCGCCTGCCATACCCTTGCCCACGCCTGCCGTGAAGAGCCTGAGTGCAGGTCAGTAAAGGAGGAATATTTAAATGACGACAATGCTTGGGTGTAGTGCTCGCTGTAGCATTAAACATTTTATGTAATAAATCTAAGTTTGTTTAGAAAATAGTAATTGCCGGCTCTTCTCACCAAAAGCAACCGTCCGAACCGTGCGTTAGTCTGACAATTCATAAGTACCGCTGAAGACCTATTTGTATGAATAAATATTTCATTTCATTTCACCTTATCCGAGCTATCAAGATTATTTTGGTTGCAATTGGTCGGTAAGTAGTCGCGTTAAATAAAATGGTTGCTTCATACATTTTGGTCGAGTAGGTATTGAACTTTTGTATGGAACAGCTACATTTTTTTCGTGATTTCACAGTTAGTCCCATAATAAAAGTTGTTCATATTGATGAGTACTTCCACCCCTGCAAGTATTGCCAGTGACCAAAAAACCCAGTATAGGAAGGAAGGTAAAAAAAAATGCACACCACTTACTTATTTACACTTACCTACAAGTTTTTATTAACATTACGTTTGACACAATTCTCACTACAGCATCATCAGGGGATGGTTAAGTTTGATGAAATTGTTTTCATTTATTTACACGTAAATTTAATTTTAAAGCAATTTGAGAAAAAACTATATCCTCATGCTTAGTTTGGGGTCAGATGGCCGTGTGTGAGGAATAATGTCCCAGAATATTTATTTTATTTTTTTATTTTATCAATAATAAACAGTGAAAACAATATTTATGTTTTTATCGACATTGGAAAATCTAGTACCGATTGTTTCACCAATTTCAATCAGCCGATGGCTATCTCCAGTGTCCAATGCATTTTAACCACTATCACATTGTGTTGTGGTTTGTATTTCAGCTTAATGGTTTCATATTGCGTAATTGTCGCTTGTAATTAATTATAATAGTGGTAGGTATATAAAATGCTTCATGAGGGTTAATGAATGTGTTTTTGTTTGACAACAAGACCATGCAATTTGATAATTTTGTTTATTTTCTATATGATATATGATATAGCTTTTCCGCGCGGTTTCACCCGCGTTCCCGGGATATAACATAACCAGAGATGTGAAATGCAAATACAAAATGCAAAATACCTATTTTTATTTTACATTTTAATTACTTTTTTTCAAAATGTATTTTATTTGAAATACATTAGATACATACTTTTTATGAATATATAGATTTTGTAAAATACAAAATAGTTTCGTTACATTTTTTAATTCATTTTTCTTATTTTTCATTCTTAAATCCAAAATTACTTTATTTATGAACGCACTGATCGTCAACAAGAATAATAATGCAACATTGCGCGACAAGCAAATGTTAGGTAAATGGCGTCAATCAAACTGTATTTTGAACATGAAAGATGAACTCTTTGAACAAATACCTACTAGTCTAATATATAAAATTCTCGAGTCACAGTGTTTGTCTGCAAACTCCTCCGAAACGCTATTTTTTTTTATACCGCTACGCAGGTGAATCCGCGGGGGACAGCTAGTATTAAAATAAAATCAGTTTAAAAAGTAACAAGGTATTTTATTTGGAAAACCTATTTTGGAAATATGTATTTTGCATTTTGTATTTAAATACTTTTACTAAACTATTTTTCACATCTCTGAATATAACCCATGTTACTCAAAGATAATGTAGCATTCTAATGGTGAAAGAATTTTTGAAATGGGTCCAGTAGTTTTTGAGTTTATTCGTTACAAACATACAAAAATACAAACGCGTAAAAATATAAATCTTTCCTCTTTATAATATTATTATCAGTATGTAGGTTTATGAACCAACTTAGAAGACGTTACCAATTTTTTTCCGAATATAATAGAATAAAGACTTTATAAAATGTATTCTCAGTACGACCTAAAATCTTTTATTATAACTTCTACATGGTTACATGATGGAGTCTCTTAGCAAGGTACATATTTTAAAGTACAGCCATCTTTATTTACAATCAATGTATAAAATACAAACTATGATATATAGAAAACATCCTCAAAGCCCTCGCTGCTGTCGATAGGCAAGATTCCCAATCTTTATTTTAATTTTATCCAGCCAATTATAATCATTCAACATCGCCTTAAATAGTTTCAAAACTTTTGAAATTGAAAGTATATATAATTATTTCCTCAATAAAAAGTAAATATATGGAAATCATCAAAAGTAAATTGTACTATCTGAGAAAAGAAACGAATAAACTCACTCTTCACTATGTATGAGAGCTTTCTTTATAAACTTTTGTTATTTTGATCATAAGGTGTAGGTACACACCGGTTTATTAATTCTATTGTTATACAGCTTATTCTACTAAATTAATGTAATGTATTACAATCTACTGAGGGACAAAACCCTTTCGTCCATGAATCTCAATCATTGCCCATATAGTTAGGGTTGCCATACGTCCGGAACTTTCCCGATAAATCCGGAATTTTCGCTTATTATCTGAAAGACAGTGATTCTAAAAAGTGGGAAATGTTTATAATAATACAATATTTTCGCCATAATAAAATCTTACCAAAATACAAACTTAAGTAAAGAAAGTCAAGCTATTAGTTCAATTAATAATAACTACTTTAACCATAGTAAATAAAATAAATAAAATATTCTGGGACATTATTCCTCACACACAGCCATCTGACCCCAAACTAAGCAGAGCTTGTACTATGAAAGCCAGATAATTGATATACTACATAATACTACTTTTATTTTGTAAATACATACATACATGTATATGTAAAGCGAGTCTGGGTATACACCCAGACTCAGGACAAACAGACATGTTTATGCACACAAATGTCTGTCCTGAGTGGGAAATCAACCCACGACCTGTGGCGTAATAAATAGGGTATCCTACCAATCACGCCAACCGGCCTGTCACCATACACCGTCGGCCATAGTTCACCTAAATTTTTTGACTAAGTATAAAACGACCTAGGCCGTTCTGAAACATGTTCTTTAAAAGGAGTCAGAATTTTCTTCGGAATTTTCTTCAGAAAACTATTTGATCTGGCAACCTTAGCAACACATTTGCACGGACAGTGTCACAGATCACCTATCGGTTTTCAGCCAACCGCAGACGGAATGGCTGGCCCTAATTCCAGCTTATACTACATTCCCATTATGCTATCGGAGATTATCTGTCTGTGTTCGAGCCACCTAATCTCCATGTACATACAGTCAGCAACACAAGTAGCTGAACAGATACAAATTTACAAAGAACTTGTACACTATAAGTATCCATAATATGGAAAAATAAACTAAAGTGGTGTTTTAAAAATGTATGTCTTCAAAAAACATAATACTATAAATGTATAATGGATAGTTTTAGTATTACACATGTTTTGTAAAGTATCTGTTCAGCTACTTATGTTGCTGACCGTACCATGATAATAGTAGCATGTAGATCAAATGTTATGTCGATCGTTAGGCTATGTAACAAAACATCTATCTATGTTCAATTATATTATAATCTGTAGATTTAAAAGAAAAAAATTACGGACATTAAAGCACGGCTCAAACCTTGGAAGAAAAAGGCTCAAACCGCTAGGTCCAGAATCTTGAAATTTTACATACTACTGTTAAAATATAGGATCGCGGCGGGTGAAACCGTGAGGTGAAAGCTGATTTTCGTTCAGATTGATGTTAAATTTTTCACAATGTTTTGTAGGTAGTTACATTTGAATTCAACTATTATATAAGCTCTAAAATAAAGGAATAAAAAATTACCCTTGATTTACCCTTGTTTACAAATTACGTTTTTATTTTATACAACATGTAACATAATTATTAACATGAAATGGATTTATTAAGAATACCGAGTTATAATTCATAAAGAATTAAAAAATACCTAGAAACTGAAATCGATTCAGTAGCCGATTCAACAAACTACTTCAAAATATCCATGTATATTATACAGGATGATTTTTCAAGAGGGTGTGGATTGCCAAATCCTAAAGTATAAGGAATAGCGAAAAATACTCAAAGGAGTCTCGAGCCCGATTTTGATGAAAACTAAATCTGCATCATTGGATTTTTGAAAAATCATATTCCTAGCCAGGTATCGAACCCGTTGATTTTGAATTAAAAATCACACTGTATTACACCATCCGATAGTGTTGCTAATAAGGATCAATTTCTGGGAAGTAATAATATCCGGGAAGTAATAATATAACTTTCACCCAGTATATCTTCTTTTTCTATCCTATAGAATCCGTCTCGAGAACTATGAGCAATGGTGCGCCGTAGATGCCGTAACCCAAGGCTGTGCCGGATCTCCCGCCGCCTGCCGGGCTGCCGTGGTTGCCGTTCTCGGCACTCAGCTGCGCGCCGCTTGCGCCTGCCGCGGTACGGACTTCGGTCAGCTGTATGATTGCCTTGGCTGGCAGCGGCTGCTCTGGCTGAACCCTTGTGTTGGTGAGCAGACATGTTGAAATAGGGAATAGAAGATGTGCGTTATATTTTAGGGCCCTTTCTGTGTAAGTCTTATTCTGAATAGGTCGTTTTCAATCAGAAGGACGTCGCTTTTGTACAGATACCACTGTAACTTCCTATACCTACTAATGTGTTAGTTGTTACTCAATCACACTGTTGTCATAAACATAATTAAGATACTTTTTACACCGGTAATAGTAGATTATGTACCAAGGGGATAGAGCAGTGTCTTACGTCACGGGCGGCATATTGGAACCTAAGCGTAACGAGGGTCTCTAGAGTTAACTCCCGAGCGCAGCGAGGGATTTTAAAATATGGAGTTATGTAGAGTCCTGAGTGAAGCTAGGGGTTCAATCCACCCAAGACGAAGACAGGCTTTATCCCCGAGGAATACTCTACTTTTCATACCTGATGCGAGACAATAAAAACCCAGGGTTAAATAAAATACCACATACAGGCTACACCATAGGCTGCTTGGCTTTTGATTTGATGCTAAGTGTTGGAAATAAACTAAAAGGATGTATTAGAACACAACCTTGACTCCTTTTGTTGTTCTCCATTGATTAAAATCGTTGCAGGCTTTTTCATATTTATCTTTTGATTGTTCCGGTAGTAGATATTATTAATCCCTAAAGCGTCTGATTTAATAAACCATTTGTTGTCAACGTGAAAATTATAAAATACGGAACTGTTAAAATAACACCAATCACCGATCTTTGTTTCGTATTCCTTACAATCGCACCTTTTTTTTCTTTTTTTTGTGTTCTCCCTATGGTAGCCAGTTCGATTTTCGAAAATGCCCGTATCTATTTTAAGAGTTTTCATACGAACTTTGACGTTCCAAATTAGAATCACATTAAATCCCTTGGGGCTTTCATACAACAATGACTTGCTTTTCGTTGAGGTTGCGTGATATGTAATTGGACATTGTCGAGCAGGTGGTATGAAAAACATTATAACAATCTAGTTTCTTCCCCTCGGTTTTATCTCTAACACAAAGTTCTAATGTCTGATACCAGATTACTTTTAATTTTATAAGTGGTTAAAGTCTATTCATAATGTGCATTATAGGACTACCTTGCTCAATTTAGGAGCAATGTCCCTAAATTAAAAAACGATAATAGTAAAAATAACTGCTATAATTTCTAGTGGAATCTCAAAGCGACTACCACGTGAAGACATACGGATCTCTCCTCACTACTACTCCGGTCGACAACGGCATCAGGTACATCACCGTGCCACCTGAGTCACCGATCTACCACCGTACCACCACCCACCACCATCGGCATACCACTCAGCGTGGGAGCTCGCAAGTCGATTCTATGCAGGTAAATTTTTTTTGGAACTGGTCATGTTATATAGATATCTTTGATTCAGGATGATCGTTACTTAACACCGGAATAAAGTCATGAAAAATAGGTTTCGGAGACCAGAAAAGCCAGGTTTTCTTACTTTTTGTTTCCCATTCGATGATTTCTTAAAGGCTTAGCTCATCTTATTTCATTAAGTGACTAAGATGCTGCAAAGTCCTTTTTTGAACAAAAGACTTTCATAAGACGTATTGATTCAAAACTTCGTCAGAAGATGCGGACCCTTAGACTTAGATAAGAGAAAGTAATATTTCAATGGGCGGAACGCTAGTAAAAATAGCTACATGTGTTCCAGCAGTTGCACTTAAGAGTTAATTGTCTTCTAGGATCTAGTTATAATGATCGGTAACAAATTAGCAATCCCACTGGTATTTTTAATGTCCATAGACGATGGTAGTCACTATACCATCAGGTGGATCGCCTCGTGACATCAAAAAATAATATAAAATCAACTCTTACCTTTCAGGAGCACCGTGAAGAGCACAGCCCAATCACGACTATGTCGGAACAGACGGTCATTCCGAACGAAGTGGCCCAGATATCAGAACCGGTGGTCGAAACTACCACAGAAACGACCACGGTCGCAACTACAACAACTACTTCCACCACAACTACGACCACCACTACCACAACGACCACAACAACGCCGACGCCGACCACGACGTTGGAGCCTACGAAGTATTGTATCGTGAAGAAGCCTGAGAATGATGATCAGCCGCAATTTATCAAGATGGGGGAAACTAGACGGGTATGTATTTTTCAAATTACTCTTTATTTTTCAAAATCAAACCATTTATTTGCATAGAATACAGGTTATTTATACAGGTTGAACATATTTAAGTATCATCATATTCTGCCCGCCCAAGACCGGTTCTATTGGAGATCCTTAGGGGAGGCCTATGTCCAGCATTTAAATATTTGTTCACGTAAAATTTGAGTTTAATAATATTAAGAAACCAACATTACAAAATATTTCATTCACAACAAAGTAAACATCTAAATTAATTTCTGATGGGGCACCCATTATTTTAATTAATTTTAACGAAAAATAATACATTTTGAGCTTAAGCTAAGACTCGCCAAACTGCGTTACAGTTACTTAGCACTAAAATATTAACGTTCAAAATTTTGTTCTACGAATTTTCTAATTTTAGATCCAGTCGGATTAATAACTCCCAGCATAAATAGCTTATGATCGTTAACAATTCCAGCTGTACCGTTCGGCGGAGCTAGCAGAGTGCACAGACCTGTGCGTGTGCGAGCCGTCCCTGCAGGTGTCGTGCAAGGTGGCGTGCGTGCCGCGCGCGCCCTGCTCCTCGCGGCTGGCGCACTACTCGCACGCCGCGCCCGCCTACCAGGCCTACAGGGGCCGCTGCTACTGCTACTCCGGCTCTTTTATCTGTATGAGACCCAACCCAGGTATGTGCTCCTATTTGTTGGTTAATAGGATATATCAAAGCCATAAACTACGCTGGCCTAATCATATGCCTTTGAATGCCTCGGATATGTAAGTTTACTCCCGATGTTGTTCTTTCCCCGAAAATCCAGGGATGACTCTTAGAAGTCCTGCGTAAGCTTAGAACTTAGTGGTACAAGCCAGTGATTTGCAATAACCTAGAAGCCATTACGACTGTAAAGTATGTAAGTCAACCGTAACATTTTCCAGGAGAATACAAGCTTCCTGAAGGAGTATACCTGCTCCTAGGCTTCAGTGCAGTAGACGAGGCTCTGCTGAGGCCTCATACGGGGCTCGGGGCCGAGGATGCCGTGAGGCTGCTCCAGCAGTACATGTACAATGTGCACAGTGAAGGGGTAAGCATTGCACCATTATCATTAGAAATAAAGTTTCTATTGGTCGATCTATTCCGCCAACATAAAATAAAATATAATCCATAATAAAAGTATCTTCATAGCAAGCAATTGTAGCAAGTTTAGATAAATGAAATCAAATGAAATATATTTAATGCCTGAAATATGGGAGGTACAGGTGTTAAAAATTGAAGATATAGCGCAACATATTTCGCCAAACATTCGGCATGCAAAAATTAAATGACATAAGTACATACAATTATTGAACAATGAATTGAAATTAGCAGTCATCTACAATCAGTGGAGTGAAAATTAATAATAATTGAATTAAGAAACAAAAATAATTCCGAGAATGTAGGACTGAGTTTTTGAAACTAAATACCTAACACAGTAAAATAATAAAATATACTGAACATACGTAAAAAAAAGTAACAAATATCATGTCAAATAAATCATACCAAAACTAAAATTTATATGTCAAATATTCCTCAATTGTATAAAAACATCTTTCATATAACCATGATGTCAATTTTGTTTAAAAATGATTAAGTGGCATTTTTCTAATGTGAATTGGAATTTTATTATAGATCTTAATAATCATATTTGTACAGTTTTTACTACAAAAAGCACTAGCACACTTAGGTAATAATAATTTCGTTGGATCTCTTGACATGATTTTTTTCTTTACATTTGCAAGCTTTATATGTAGAAAAGAGTATGTTTCTATTAAATGATGGTGGTATTTATAGACAAACTGCACTTTGACGCTCTTCAATATAAGCAATGAGAACGTGATCATATCTGCAAGCGTGCCGCAGAAGGAACAGGAGTCTCTGAAGGAGGCTGGAGAGGCCCTGCTTGATAGAGAGAAGGTAATGGGTCAGTTATTGACTACTAATACATTTTATAAATATCGATTTCCCTGAATCCAACCAACTATGAGAATTATGAAATTGACTAAATTGGTGACCAGAAGACACTTTTATGTCATTAACTCGTCTAACTCATAATTTCGTTTAGTATCCACGTATTCATTAATATCAATTAAAATCAAATCGAGCCCAGACTCATACAAATTCTAAATTTATTTTAAAGTATTATAACTGTTTATTATTACTAATGCCTATATGCTTATTCCAGGAGGAATGCATTGACGTACTTAAAATCGTGAAGTCCCGCATCAACTCTCAACACGAGGATATCTCCTCTCATCTCCTCCTCTCCATCTTCAAGATAGCTGAAGTTGACGTGGTCTATCCCGCGCCACCGAGCTCCGCCATCACCAGTCACGGCCCCAACAAGATCTTCTATATTATCCTTGTCCTTATCACTCTCCTATATAACCTCAATCTATCCATCCTTGTCTCCAACATCAAAAATTTCGTCAATTGTTTGTCGAATTTATTCGATTGTAAGTTAAATATTCCAGAAGGTTGTTCTTCTAAAATTTCGTTGGAACTCGTTCCTTTTGTTAATGAGATGTATTTTTCAAATGATAATATCAATTTTGTATCTATATTCGAGGGTTACGAAGAATTTATCGATAGTACTGTAGTTGTTGTAAATTGTACTGACACTTCGCACGATGCACTCGCTTTAGGTAACGCACAAACTGAACATATCACCGATGATAATGTAGAAGTAAATGATCTAGATGTAAATAATTATAAGGAAATGAAACATATCATAGAAGCTGTGAGTATTACAATATATACTAATTTTAATGAACTCGTTGCTGATGCAATTATACCTAAATATTTTTCTAGAGATGTGTATTATGAAGGAGATACTTGTAATTATGATTCGACGAAGCTTTTCGGTGATTTTCTTTTTGAAAAAATCGCGTCCTCTTCTTATGGGATTGTAAAATCCATTAGCTTAGGACTAACTCAAGTAGTAGTCTGAAGACTGAGATGAACTAAACATATTATAGATAAATGTATTTCGTTTTGTTTTCGACTTAGAACTGGTGCTTGTAGGTCGATCTTAAAGGCTGGGGTTTGTAAATAAGTGTATAACGCCTTTTACACTGTTGAATATTCTTTTCTATTCTTCTATAGGTTGTATATTTCATGCTGCAGATACAGAAAGTACTTTATCACCTATGGTACAATTATCAACGCTTAGAATTCTTTGTAAAAGTTCTAGAGGGGTATCCAAAAGTGCGTCGCAATTATGACAGGTTGCAGTATTTTGTGAAAAAGCAACATTGTTTGTGAATACATATCATTAGTTGTTAGGAAAAAGTGTGGTATCAAATATATAAATAATATGTGTGACGCCTTATATGGATTTCTCTCGTATTTTTTAGATTATCTGTATCTGACGCCGTGGAATCATTTTTTCTTTTACTTGTTAAGAATGTAGTTCTGATGTAGTGGTAAATATGCCTTTCTGTTATATAGATGACTGTTAAGTAGCAGTTACTCAATGTGAATGCACGATTAGGGAATATGCGAGCGGACAAAATGCAACTTTTGAAGTTTTATAAAATATAATAATTATTATCCGAAGTGCTCTGTAATGAGTATACCTAGTAAGAAATATGGTCACAACATTTTTGAAATAGAACAAAAAAATATTTTTTTCAGATAAATTAAAAAGTCTTGGAACAAAAATTGATTGGTTAATGAGTTGTATGACCACCTTTCTGATTTCCATACCCTTTACGTAGCAAATTGTAATATACTATTACATACAATAAATCTTTATTATTCAGATAACCCACCAAACATAATAAAGTTTCACACTTTAGTACAATACCTTGCCTCGCGCGTCCCAAAACTTATAAAAAAACTGGGAATTGCAATTCAAATGATTAAATAAACAATAATATTACCTATGACTTTCATATATTTTTAATATTTATATTACCTGAAGCTGTCAACTGCTACCTGATATTTTTTTTCATATTTTGCTCTACATTCTGTAATAAAAATATATTATAAAACTTGTATATTTTTGTCTGCGTCGCATTACTTACATAATGTTAGTTAGGCGACACTTAGGTAAATGTACTTCTGATACTATATAAATTAGAAAGAAGTTCTAATGTATTAAATTGGTAAAGAAAGAAGCTTTAATTTGAAGTAGCTATAGATTCTTGTGTTCTCTAAGAGTTTTAAACGAATATTAGCAGTGATTAGAAATATGTGTTGTTTGTTTGTTTGTATATTTGATGTAAAAAAGTTAATTGAAACCATTGGTTTTACATCTGCTGAAAAGTAAGTTTTTCGAATACATTGAAATTAAGTATATAGTTTTAATTAAATATTAAAAAAATTATGTACATTACCCCATCACAAGTTGCATATTTATTCATTTACTTATATGTTTATATTTTTGCCGCTAATAATAATTTTATAACTTAATATTTAGCAAAACAAAAGTTTATATTTCCCTAAAAAAAGCTTATTGAGAAGAATCAATTTTCACTGACTCTTCTCAAAATATTATTTTACCAAACGGAAATTAATATAATAACAAAAATACCATAAGAAAAATATTCGTTTACAAAATTTTTGATTCAGAATTTATATAATTTAACACAAAACACAAAAAAAATCAATAAAATAAATCTGACATGACTTAATAAATATAATACCAAATTGCATTTTAATTTAAAAAATTTAATTCACAAATACGCTTACAAAATATATATTTATTAATTATTATTTGTAAATAAATAAATATAAATCCCTATATGTCAAGTGACTACATAACTTGTATTATTTGTCTTATATTTTTTTATAATCTTACTTAACGTTATTGCTAAAATTATGAAGGAACGAGGTATGAAATACATAAATAAATTAAATATTAAATTAATGGATCATGTTATAATTAACACAACTGATCATTTATGATTACGGTCAGCAAAAAAATAACACGTTAGTTACGTATAAATCTTTTCTGCACTTTCATTTTAATTTAATAAAATCCTATTTTCTCCTAAATTGCAATCTAAATGGTCCATTAAAAATATGAATTCACCTAAAATCACAAAACTTTTGCGAAATTTAATCTAACGATACATATCAATAAAGCTCAATTTTGTACCTATTGTATTTCTAGCATTAGATGTTGCAAAGCAAAAAAAATGGCGTACGTCTTTATGTAGCTTAGATATTAGAGAAAACGTAGTTATATATATATATACTTACATAAATAAAAATAAATTTACAAAAAAGAAAATAGGAAAAAATATTTCTAAACTGAATGTTTGAAATTAATTCTGTTTGTAGATGTGACGCGAAAAATTGAGGGTTTATCATTTTGTATTTACCTACTAATATTGTATAGGTATGTATAATGTTCATGAAAAGTTTTTCAATTTTTGATGATGTTGAAATATTGAATTGTTTAGATTTAGAACATTTATTGGTTAATTGGAAAATAACGTCCTATTATTCAGAACATTATAATTATTGAAAAAAATAAAATAAATATAAAACTCGTGCACATGCCTCATGCCTTCCATGTAAATAAATAAAATATATAGTGTAATAGTAATTTAAAAACACCGGTAAAAATATATTATTGAATATGGAAAATATGTAATTTATAAACAATGCTATTGTAACACGAGATATAACTTTATTATCGTTTTGGATTTATTTTCATCTATCTATGTTTTTTACGTGACTGTACAATATTTTTGTTTATAAAAGTAATTTGATTTAAATTTTCACGACCATATAAGAATTATTTCAAGTGGTTATCGTTTATACTTTAAATTCAAGATCCATTTTAACTAACATTGCAAATACAAAGTTTTTTTTAAATTGTAATTTTCTTCGGACGATGTAAAAATGACTTTGTTTTATGTAAACGTCCATAGGTCGCTTTTAAATAAAACTGTGTGTTAGTGAACCGTTGCAGCTACTGTCTAAGTAGTCTCAATGTATAGCAATACTAATTAATGTAGATGTGTTGTATCGGCTTGGAAACCATTTATTTTATATTTATTAAAATTTATATCATCAAAACATGCTTGAAACAAACTTTGTACGATTATAAAGTGTAGCAGTGCTAGACCAAATGTAGACGTCGCGTCGGCGATATCAGTTTTGAGAGGCCTCTTTCATTTCATTTCCCAGTCAGAATGAAAACGATAAATAGAATGAGACTGATGTATGAGTAGAGAACCTATGTAGTGACGGTTATTTTAAATATTTTTTTTTCTGTAATTTGACGTATTTGTACACAAACCGTATTTACTTATTTTGGAAGGTAAATTATTTGAATATCCACCACTAAAATATGTATCACAAATGCGTAATTTATACGTTTAAAAAAATCGTAAATTAGGTCAAGGTACAACACACTCTATGTACCTCGGCCAGTACCACGTTGTACCTAGGATACATTGAGTATTGAGGTGCAAAACATTTAAGCAAATTATTAACTTTTCTCTACTAAAATCGTTTTATTAGGTTTAGTAAAATATTTGAAATACAAAATCTTAAAATAAACAACATAACATTCTAGGATTTTTTTTTACAAGAATCAACTTTTTTAAACATAAACACTAACTAACTTTTAATCACTGTTTTGTCACATGGCAGTCTTAAAACATAAAATAAGTACGACGTCGCCGACGCCTAGCGCCGCCACTGAAGAGAAGTGATTCTTGTGCTTTGTTATTTCACATGTGTATATATATTTACAAATCTGTCTTATAAAATAATCTGACAACATTTTCCAAGCCGATAATAAAACTAAAATTAAAAAAGTAATGTGAATACACGGCACTGTAGTGATATGCGTAACTGAGCTTCTAAACGATTCCAATTGTTTTATACACTAACATACATTACGTAAACAATTGTATAATTTACGCCACCATCTGCTGACGGTGACATTTTGTTGTAGCTAAATAAAGATTCATACAAAATTATGTGCATTTGTTTTTTTCTCGCTGACCGGCCGCTTATTCTACCAATGCAATGCGGTAGTAGAAATTCCCATTGACCGTACGGTCGGTTTTATATCGATTATTATAAGTCGATACGGTAACAACGACTGCACGGCCACCGGCTGCCACACAACAATAATTCAATTCATATTCATTCATTTAATTTATTGCCAATATACCTACTCAAGAATATTTGCATTTAATTTTTTTGAATAACTTGACTCGCGATTCCTGTAAGTAAGTAATTCTATTTTTTACAACACTAGCTTTCCCTGGCTATTTCACCGTTCTCTAGAAAAAAGTAGCCTATGTCCCTCTCCATACCATAAGCTATTTGCGTACTAAAAATTCATGGCGATCGATTCAGCGGTTTAGGGGTCAAAGGTAAAACATAAATATTAGTATCCTATCAATAATTTATTCTTCGCGAGCAACAATACTATCGATAGTATCGCACTCATTCGATAGTATTGCCTCGTTCTAAACTATCGATAGGCCAATCGATAGTATGGCTTTTTCAGATGAAAACTATCGATATTAAAACTATCGATATTAAAACTATCGATAGTTCGGCAACACTAATTGAAACTAGGGTCATACTATTAGGTATTCTGTGCTAGGGTCTTGAAATCTGTATCTAATCTACCCACTTTAATAATAATCAAACATACTTACGCTAAGTTATTATTTAGGAACACCAAATTGTCTACCATCAAAACATCAAAAATAAGATTTAAAGCTTTTATTTGTTCCTTAAAATTAACAAAAACAATCAGTCTCAAATGGCATCAATATACCTCTAGGCAGGGGTGTAGGGGTTATCTACATAAAATAACTTAATTATCACTCTTTACACCATTAACTTCGCTCTGATCCTTGATCTCCTTGCGCACGGGTCCTGTCTGCGCGATGGGCACCGCCCTCTCGCCCTTGATGGCTTCTGGAACCTTCCGTGGCGCGGTGATAGATAGCACACCATCCGAGGAGAGGCGGGACTCGACGGTCTCTGGCGCAGCGCCCTCGGGCAGCGCGTACCGCCGCACGAACTGCCGTGAGATGAAGCCGTGGTCATCCTTCTTCTCCTCGTGCTTGCCTTCCACAATTATGTATCCGTCAGCCGTCTTCACCGAGATCTCTTCAGGCGCGAAGTGTTGCACGTCCAAATTAATCTGGTATTTGTCTTTGTCAGTCTTGATGTTGGAGCCCAGGTCTTGAGTCGCGGCAGCTAGCTGTCTCCAGGGCCGGTAGTATTCCCTAGACATCATTGGTCCAGCGGCGATGGTTAGAAAGTCGTCAGGAGTTAACGCCAGGCCGAAGTGCTGGTCGACAAGGCGGCGGGGGCGTCTGAAGCCGAAGTCATCGAAGAAATAAGGAATGAGAGACATTTTGATTATATTTTTTCAAAATTCGAATGGTGAGAATTTGTTGAATAAAATAAATCGCTTGTTAGCGCTGAAAGATACTTGAGAGATCGCTTGCTTGTCTGAATTCAAACTGACAATGGCGCATCTTGTACGGCTTTTATATTCATACAACGCCCTCTAGTACCGAGTAGAAAATACTCGAAACATTCGAGAACAGCTGTTGTCAGATGTGTCAAACTTTAGGGGCCGTACGAATTGAGTTTTTTTTTTAATTCTATTATTTATTACACTTTTATTGAACTTTCGAATTTATTCTGTACGATTTTGTTTTAATTTTATTGTAAATTATATATTTTTGTGATAAAAAAATCATTCTTAATGACTGGCCTAGAATGAAAGAAAAATAAAAAACATGGATCACAGTGCTCTCGCATTTATTAAGGAACTGGCATACCTATCTGAAACATATTTATCATAATATATCTCTACACGCTCGCTTTGCTTAATTATACAATAGCGTAGTATGAACATACCTCATCTTAATTTAAATGGTAACGCACCAAAAAATTATATCCCATCGAATTAATTTATACACACATATTTTCCTTGACGAGTATTTTATTTGATAACAATAGGTAACAATTTTATTTATAAGAATAGAGCACCAAAAATGCGGACCGCGACTTGAACGCCGCTGCCTTACGCACACGTACACAAGTTTCATAGTCAATGACCGCTAGCTTCGCGAATCGTCTCGAAAATGCCGATTACAATGTCGTTCGCTAGAATTTTCCACCCTCATTGATTCTATTGTTCACAGATACCTTCCCTCTTAGCCTTCCCTAATATTTAATATTTTAATGCAACCCTTTTTTTAGACTTCTAAAAATCTTTTTTTTAGGGTTGTTCACTTCAGACATAGTCCGATAATCGTAGGTACTTAAAATACCTACTTTATTTATGACAATATCATTTTGAGGTCGGTTTTATTTTTTTGTTTTGTTTTATATCCAAGGTAAGTAGGTACTTGCCTACATACAGCCTACTTTTAAAATAGAGTAATTTAGTAATTACATAGAAAGATATATTAAATTGCTATTTCAAGCAAAGAGGTAATAATTCTATTTTATTCTATGGTAGTGACGTTGCTATTATGAGACAGCTCAGATTAAAAAACTACCTAGATAGATCAGATTAAGTTGAATATAGTAGCCTATCTTGTATTCAACACTTTCAATGGAAACATCTCATGTGACAAAAAGAGAGAGCGATAGCATTTCCGACCGTCTTGAAACACCGCGCGCCACCAGCCAAGAATCGCCATTTTGATTGTTACACAGCTGGTTAACACATTCGTGTTCGAATTTCGCCAAAAATAATTTCATAGTGTGAATATTATTGTGTTTGAGTGCAGTTTTCGTTTAGTTCATGAACAATGGCGTGTACTGTGCCCGGTTGTTCTAGCAGAGTTGCTGTTTAGAAAGAAAATAATGCAAAAGTCTCGTTTCATCGGTAAGTCAACCCAATCATAACTAATTATAAAAAGCATTTTAAGCTGGAAGTATCAATTAAATTAGTTCTCCATATATAAATAGAAAGATTCAACTGCTTCTACAATATGTGTCAGTTTCCAATTCAGAAATAAAGATAAAAATAAAAATTTATTGATACGTTTTGACATATTATGTACTTCATAGGGATGTGCATTCTTAGATGTTATATCGATAGAGTAAAAGTATAATCAAATACACTTTCTAGGGCGCTTATATACATATAATTAAATAATAACTTTGTAATTGGTCTGATTTTAAAAATCGATGTGATTTAACAAATTTTTTGTATTGGGCCATGCCGAACCTGGAAATTGGACTCTGCTTTGGTCTCAAATAATATGGCATACCAAAAGAGGGAATTTACGAAAAATCCCACAATCAAACCTACAAATCAATATTGCATTATTTGTCAGTGAACTTTTACTTTTAAATTTATTATAATATGTATTGTTTATTTACAGGTTTCCTGTTGATATTGAATTAAAAAAATAAATGGATAAAAAATGTGAGAAAAGACGACACTTGGAGACCTACACAGTATACGCGGATATGTTCTGAACACTTTGGAAAATCTTGTTTTCGTGAAGTTGCTTGCATTATGCATTTTTTATTGTAAGATGATGTCTATCTGTTCCTAAGTTTACTTATTTACTCCGATGTACCCATTTGTTTTAATTTGATCAAATATTAAATACGTTAGATAACATGATTAAGATTTCTCTGGCAAAAACCCTAAATTGTTGTTTTAATGAAAACAAAGTGTGGTCTCAGGCCACCCTTCCCGTGTGTGTGGCTTTGGGAGACCGACGGGTTGGGAGCTTTTTCCGCCAACGCATTAGCTTGGCCATCCAAAAAGGGAACGCTGCCAGCCTGATTAGGAACCTTGCCTATCGACAGCAGCGAGGGCTTTGAGGATGTTTTATATATACCATAGTTTGTATTTTATACATTGATTGTAAATACTTATTGTAGATTGTAATTTTCCTGTAAATAAATGTTTCTTTCTTTTCTTTCTTTCTTTCTTTTCTTTCTTTCTTTCTTTTCTTTCTTTCTTTCTTTCTTTTCTTTCTTTCTTTTCTTTCTTTCTTTAATAAATATATTACTTATAACGACTTATAATATATAGGTTGTTTTATTTAGTTAATTTCATTATTTAATTACTTACATGTATACAAAAAGGAAACTGCAGACCCGGTTTCTTATAAAAAATACTCAACAATGTAAGGTATTGTAAAACTTACTATTTGCTTAGTGATTGTTAGAAACTAGTTGCCCGGCAGACATTCTACCCGTTTGCAGCGCCACCTATCTGGTCCAATTGTACATCTATTCCGTCAAGAAACCCATTGATTGAATTTCCCTAGTTCCATTGTTTTTACTATGGATGGCTCAGATCATATTATAAATAATAGTCATATCTGATTTATTTTGCATCTATAATTTTTTCACCTTACGCCTATGTGTGTGTGAGTGACGGACGGTAGCGAAACGGCCAAGCCACATATTTTGACTAAGGTGTAGAGTTTGTGAAGTTAAGGCTTGTAAAGTTAGAAGCTTGGCTCTAAATGAGATCTGATAACTTATTGACAATGCGAGCCATATGGAAATGTTTTTTTGGTTATTATTACCAATTATTAATACATAATTTAATGTAACATTTAAACATTTGCAAAATGTTATTTTTTACTTCCATAGAACGCATTTTATAAATGGGCTATCCAATACTGAAAGGATTTTTCGAATCGAACCAGTAGTTCCTGAGATTAGCGCGTTCAAACCAACAAACAAACAAACTCTTCAGCTTTATAATATTAGTATTGATAAATAACCTGCCTATAACAATATTTTTTTAGTTTATTACACACAAACACAAGAGACTTCACAAGACAGAAAAAATAAAGTTAACATAAAGACGGTCAAAAACACATGAAAAGCAATTTATTACCAATCCTATTATAATGAAATTACAGAACTTAAGGTATTTCAATATGAAATACAATTTTTTTGGTGTTTATTATGATGGCTTGACTCACTTGACGAATTTTTATCGATAATCGGCAAAAATATACACATCACACTACATCACTAAGAAGTAATATATCAATAGGTAGAATTGTATAGTCAAACTGGCGACATTCGATAGTTTTCGACCCACTACAGACACTATACCTGTCTCTTTCAATCTGATGACACTTTGCTTTTGTAAAAAGGAGAAGGAACGTGTTCGCAAGTTTCGGTTAAATATCATCTATCTAGGTAGTTTTTTAATCTGAGTGAGACAGAGACTGGAGACGGATAGGCTGAAATATTACTCTCCCGCGCATTTGACATCCATTGAAAAAATGGCAGAAATCTGTCAAAATGTATTCAATATTAAATATCCTGTTTTCTTATTAGAAAAATTCGTATTAAATGTGACTTATGCGACATTGGTATCGGTCCCCAGGCGCCTAGGCGGAGCGGTTGCAATGTTTATTTGAATGGCTGCTGATGTTTTGCCTTGAGGTAGATCAAGTTCATTCAAGGTCATTGCATTTGTTGTGTTCTGCGACTGACATGGTTTTAAATAAGGAAACGAGGGCATTGATTGATACTATCCTCTTTCTACACTAAACTTTAACTTTTAACTACTTGACCGATTTTGCTATATTTTTTATTAGGCTATAGCCTACCTAAAATATGTTAGGGATCCCTACGGAAGCTCTAATAATGTAATCCAAGGTGAAAAAAGAAATGTGCGGAACGAAATTCAATCAGTATTTATTATTCTGTGGTTCAATCTATACTAAAATTCGATTAGTGTTGGATAGCCCATTTATCGAAGGAGACTTTTTTGTCCCAGGAAAACATAAGATCCCTCGGGAACGCCGGCGAAACCGTGGGGCGGAAGCTAGTATATAATAAATATTGCAATTGCAAGCATTTTTGTATATATTTGTTTACATAATCATCACACAACTATTATTACATTTACAATGCAATAATAATAATGCAATAGTATACAATAGTAATAACTTATATACATATAGCCATTCCCTGCGGTTTCTGCACGTTTCCAGGATGAAAAATAGCTTATAATCTTCTTTAAGAATTGGGAAAAAATAATTTTTCAAATCAGGCTGTTTCAGTATCTGTAGATTACATTTTGAATTATTCAAAACTAAAATTCCATTCATAAGATCCTACCTATAATTAATTTTAAAATGTTGTCAAAACAAAACACTAGAAAAATAATATGTATGTAGGTGTTTACTGTTTTAGATCTCAATTATAAACGGCTGAATGGATTTGGATGAAACTTGGCAGTCTGGTCTGGCACATACATAAGTAAGTACATGGTAAGTATAATGGTATATCATATCCTGAAATAACGTATAAGACACATTTTATCCCGGGAAAATATAAGATGCCTCGGAAACAAGGATGTAAACCGCGGGGCAGGAGCTATTAAAATTATAAAGAGGTAGTTTGTAAGTTTGGATGCAGTAGGTAATCTCCGAAAGTACTGATCCGATTATGAAAAAAAAATATTATTGAGCCCGTTGGACGGTTATGTATGTAGCCTAGGTTTTTTTTTTTTCAATTTTATTAATTTTTATATCTGACGTCTGACGTATTATTTATTTACCTATCACTAAGAGGTTTTCATTGCATACACGTACATTATAATAACTAGTTAGGTAGGTACCTACCTACCGACCGGGTAGGTGACTTCAATAAATACAACCTTCACAAGTGCCCTCCCTGTCTAACACAGATTTACTTACTTACTCATAAATTATTAGGCAAAGACATTTAAAGTAGGTAACTTATATAGAAATTTAATCTCTTTGTTATTAGGTAATCTACCTTACTTAACGTCCCTACTTATTATGTATTTAATTTTTAAAAATGCTAAATGTAAATGGAAAATTATTATAACGTCTCAGATAAATACCTACCAATAGGGCCACCAAAAAAAACACAAAAAATTTATTCAATCGATAAGTGCCATAAAAATGCATTTAAATTTTACATTTTCAAATTTCGCGATTTGTTTGATGAAAACGCTGGACGTCATGTAACTCTACGGTCATGACGTTATTTGGTGTCTTGTAAAGTAAATAAATGCGCTGATATTGGTCTCAATTGGACTTGTAAAATTTTATAATACTTCAGTTGACACTTTTTAATTTACATACAGCACCGTATGACGTCATTATAATGGTGGCTACTGTTTCGCTTGTTTAGAATCAAGATTAAAAATACTGAAAACTTTGAAATGAATTTTAAAATTATTTAAGTTATTTTATGAACTAAAACTAACATTTTCCGACTGCTTATTGCCTAAGCTATCTAAATTGTACATTTTTAGATTTTTACTCATATGGAGTAAAATACCCTATTATTTGATTAATAATTATTATACATATTAGAACTATCATACCTACCCAATATCTACTATAGTATTGTATATAAATAAAGCTCTAAAGCCAGCCATGCCATGCCATCTCATAATAATATGAAATGATTATCTACAGATTTATTAGTGCACGCATTTACCTATGTAATGTAGCAAAGACGATCAATTTCTTTGCTATTTAGCTAACCTAAACTGTTTACAAAATAACAATGACCTCGACGTTCCAGACGTTCCATAATGTTCCCGATTATTCGACACAATATTGACGGACGCAGTATTATCACCGCGTTTGTATACGATAAATTGTTTGCGCAATAAATTATATATGTGTGCGTTGTGCTCGTAGCCGACCAGGCTGATCGGGCACATTAGAGAGTTTTCTATTCGACGCTAGATGTCACTGTGCCGCGAGTATAAATACGCGCGGTGAGTTTGTTCGAGCATGGAATTTTAATACAAGCATTCGAAGTATAAACAGCTCTTGATATTCTCTAATCAAAGCAACCGTATTTACGCAATACGCAAATTCAAAAAAATGTCTCTGTTGCCATTCGTTCTCGGCTACGACAGCCCTCGCCCTCGCTTTCGCAACCACTATTTTCCCAGCCGGCTTCTGGACCAGGAGTTCGGGCTAGCGTTAACACCAGAAGACCTTCTAACCGTTGCTGCTTGCCCTGTACTTTCCGATGACTACTTCCGACCATGGAGACAGCTAGCCACTTCGTCACGAGACCTCGGATCCAGCATTAAATCCGACAAAGACAAGATCCAGATCAATTTGGACGTGCAACACTTCGCGCCTGAAGAGATCTCGGTGAAGACAGCTGACGGGTACATAGTGGTGGAAGGCAAGCACGAGGAGAAGAAGGACGACCATGGCTTTATCTCGCGACAGTTCGTGCGGCGGTACGCGCTGCCCGAGGGCGCTGCGCCGGAGACCGTCGAGTCCCGCCTCTCCTCGGATGGTGTGCTATCCATCACCGCGCCACGGAAGGTTCCAGAAGCCATCAAGGGCGAGAGGGCGGTGCCCATCGCGCAGACAGGACCCGTGCGCAAGGAGATCAAGGATCAGAACGAAATCAAAGAAGATAAGAAGTAAACGATTTAAGTTTTAATTTGTTTAGGTTTAAGCATGTTTTATATTCCAAAGTTGTGGTATTAGCACGTGAGACTGATTTGGTTTTGATTACAAGTAGGTAACTAGGTACATAAGTTTCTTTATCTTCAATAAATATTTTTTCTTCTTGTATTTTGTTGTTTTATTCAAGTCTTATTTATGTGGGTAACCTTGTAAAGTAGGCACCTAGAGCGAGTACCTCCCTAGTAGGCGTAATCTTCTATATTTAATAATTCCGTCAAGGGGTGCGGTAGACTCGATTGAAACCTTACCTGAATAATGAAACATAAAAAAAAAAATCGAGTCGACAACATATATCACAGATATATACGACAGCAAAATTGGGATTGTTGAGTATTTTGTTAAATTCTAATGGTGCAAATGACCGTCGCCATATTGGCCGAGCACAGTACCGCCATATTTTCAATGAACGCATCTCTGTCAGTCGTATTAGTTTTTTCTTTTGTTTTCCCTTATTTCGGGAAGGCAAAGGGTATACAGCCTAATCATGAGATGACACAGTGTTCTTAAGGTGTAAATGAGCCTTTATTGACAGCCTATTATTTTCGTTTCCCGTTGTTTTTTCTAACTATGAAACTGGCAGTCATCGTTGGCACGATGGAGCCATAAACAATAAATTGGAATTGGATTGAGCTGTCAGACAGTGTTGCCAGAAGGTTACATTTCTTACATTTTTCGTAACTTTTGACCCACTCGCGTAACATGTAAGTAATTTTTATATTTAAGGCAATTTTCGTAACTTTTGAGAACAACGAGATTTGTAATACTAGATTTTTATTCCAAATAGTTTATGAACGTATCCAAACTGAATGCGCCTAAAACTGGCGCCTTTAAGGCCGGTAATACACGTCAGTTTTTTTCATCCGATAGTCGGATCCGATAGTCTGATACGGCGAACTAATACAAACTACTACCGATAACTACAAAAATATCTACCTACATTTTGTAAAAGATTGTGTATTATGAGACACATTTCACCCGAGCGAAGCCGGGTTTTCATCTAGTAATTTTAATATTGTTCGAAATAAAACATTTGTATGGAGAATCAAGTACTTACCATAATCAAAGGTATGGAGTATCTATGTTGTATTACTCGGTATTATTACTTCTCTACGGGGATATATGCTATTTTTAAGTACTTACTACCTACCTACTTAAATAAAAAAATAATATAATTTATTACAAAATAACAACTAAGAAAGGGTCGTCTACTCAAGTCTTACCTACACTGCTTACATTCTCTCTCGTTGCCTACAACTCCCCAGCTATGTGTATGTAGGAAAAAACTTTTTAAAAGACAACTGGGCCTGGTAGGAACTAAAGAGTACTACTATTTAACAAATAAATATTTATATGTAAGTACTTTATTACCCTACCTAATTTATTCAATGACGTAACCATAAATAATATAGGTAGAGGTAGTAAGGGTAGGGTAGTAGCTATCTCTATTTAGATTGTGGTAGATATGTGTCGATCGTTCAATCTTAAAGATCCGAATCAATACTGACCTATTTGGAAAATGACCCGGTTCTTTTGACCCGTTCATTCGATCGAATGGTTCCCGAACAAGAAGCTCAAATGAGCCAACAATTCACAGCAAAATCAGAAACGTTTCATTAAAGTAGCAGATCAGCGGGTCATTGATTGATTGAAATTATTGATAGGTACCTATTTGTTTTGGTTCAAAAGATCTTAAACTAAGATGCAAAGATTTGATTATTTAAAACAAAATCGTTGCATTTAAAAACATAAATTCATAAGTCATAATAGACTACAATTAAAATTGGTAAATATATAAGAAAGAAGAAAGAAAGCGGCGCGACTCAGTCTCGTTCGTTCGGGTCGACGACTCAATCGACCGATCGAATCATTTTCGTCGTACTGATTCGATCATTCGCGCGTATCTCGCGACCCGGTTCTTTTGATTAGTTCAATCGCGAAGGACTTACGACCGACACACATATCTAGTTTGTGGTACATGTCACCAAAATGTCGTGGCCACAGTGATTAGGAAATATTATAATTTTAATTCATTATTAAGTGTGTAAATTTACAATAATCATGATTTTAGCTTCATTTATAAAATCCCATTTAAGACCAGCGGTATATTCGTTAATGAAACAAAGATATTTGAGACAAACAAGACCAACAATAAAGATTGGAAAAGATCTTTTTCAGATAACCTTAGACGTAAACAAATTTAGTAAAGAAGACATTAGGGTTAAAGCTAGAAGAGAATATATTTTAATAGAAGGGAAGCACGTAAGAAAGACTGATAAAGGTTATGTTCAGAGACGTTTTGTGAAAAAATTCAGATTACCATCTGGTTGCAACCCTGACGATATGGAGTCGAAACTATCATCTGATGGAATACTTACTGTAACGGCTCCTAGAAGTTATTGTGAAATTGATATGCCGTGTGAAACTTTAGTGCCCACAAAATATAAGGACCCTGACAAAAATAGTAAGGGATGCTAAATCTTGTCAGGCCTTTGTTTTAATGAATTGTAGCTCTTATCTTATATCTTTGGGTATAAATTGTTAGATTAACACTCAATAAGTATTTCATTGCATATTTTCCTATCATCATTTTTAATTTTTACGGATTGATGACGCGTTTTAATTTATGGCGTCAATTCTAAGCCGAAATGGGAGGTAATTTTGTGATTCACTCATGAGGCGTGCGTCCACGTAGCAAAAAAAAATCTAAATCTATGGTCCACACTGCCTGCGAGCCTAGCGCGGTTGCGACGACGACGGGCGCGAAATATCAAACATAAGAAATCGCCGTTTGCGTCCATAGTGTAGTGACTAAGGCTAAGACTAATGCGCGGGTGGCGGGGGTATCAATCAAACTTGTTCAGTCTTGTCGCTCGGCGTAAGCGCGGGATTTTTTTTATTTTGTTGTCGACCTTTATATAGCCTAGAAGGCTACTGGCTCTAGTGCAGCTGCCGGATCCCACCGAGAGGTGTTTGGCGACAGATTTTCAACATGAGGGTGCCAGCTAGCCAGATGGACTACAATGTACCCTACCACCGTGCTATGGTGTCTCCAGTAGATCTTATATTTCTTCTGTGGTTTTGCTTTCCGTTCCAGACATCTATTGCAATGAAAAATCTACAAAAATGATTACGTATTTTCGTTCAAAGAATAAAATGTCTTCGTACGTAGGTAACTGGTTATGTTGAAAAGAAAACTTTCTACAATACTAGTCACTTACGTAACTGGATTTTTTTGGTTTCGTACGAAAAATAAAATGTCTTTCATATAAAATTGGTTACGTAGAAATAAAAAATTAATCTTTGTACGGTGTTGTATTACCTAACACAGGCTGAAGGATATTACGTTTTTATGAAAAAACGAAAGCCGAACAGAGTGGATACATAATTTACGCAATTTTTTACGTTATTAGTATTACCAAAGTATTACTAAAATAATCATGAATAAAGTGTACCTAAGTCAAAAATATTACAAGAGCAATGTTGAGTGGGCGCTTTGAGATAAAAATAGACACATAAATAAGATAATCTCATTCATATTCTATCCTACCTAATGAATTGACGTAAATTACCTTGACTTTCGTGTGTTACTGTAATGGGGTCCATCCATACTAATATTATAAATGTGTAAGTAACTCGGTCTGTTACCTTTTCACGCCTGAACCGATCGCGCTGAAATTTGGTACGCAGATAGCCTATGTTATGGAAAGCGACATAGGCTACTGTTTATTTATTGTATTTGTCTTATTATTGCAATTTTTACAATTTTAATTCAAGAACTGGAAACTGCAGCAAGTATATGTATGTATCTATTTAATCCAAAAAAAAAAGTTAATAATAATGCAATGATAGCTCAGTGGTAGTGACATCGAATGCTGAGACGAAGGTCGTGGGTTCGAATTCTGCGATGACTTTGTGTTTTCGCTGAAGGAAAACATAAATATCGTATATCTTGTATCGTATAGGGTGATTTATTAAATTTATTACAGTTGAAAATCTGTCGCCAAACACCTGTTAGTGTGTCTGGCATCTGCACTTGAGAGCCAGTTTAGGCTTCCCACCTTCGGCAACATCATTTATCATGGTGAGAGTGTAGTCAAACAAAAGCCTATAAAAAGTAAAAAAACATGATAATTGGTTAAAGTCAGGCTTTCTGGTTATAATATTATAACTGTGTGAACATTATTCTTTTAAAAACTTCTAGAAAAGGCACTTCTAAATGAAAATGGGTGCGAGTGAAACCTCGGGGCGGAAGTTGGTAAGGAATAAATAATACTGAGCAAACATTTGTAGATCAATTCATATTCGCATACATTTGACGATTTTGAACCTGCCATTGCCAAAATTATAAAAATACTTCGGTATATCGCTCAGCAAGAGATTCCAATTAGTACCTACTCTTCATTTTTCCAAATATTCACAAATCTCCATAGATACTCCAGCCGCCTACCAATATTCTCAAAACAACACACTAACCTACGTATGCATCCAGAAAGTTCCCGAGTATAAATACAAATATGTGCTGCCCGTGCCAGACATGACGCATCCAATATATAAACGGAACACTCTACAAACACTTGCATTATAACTCAGTCGAGGCAACAAACACAATCAAAATGTCTCTGCCTTACTTCTTGGATTACGACGTCTCTCGTTGGCCGAGGAGACTCCTCGATCAGAACTTCGGCTTGGCTCTAACACCGCATGAACTTGTGACTGCGGCAACCAGTCCAATCATTCCCCGCTACACACCGTGGTGGAGGAATGATGTTGCATCTTCAATAAAAACTGATAAAGATAAATTGCAGATCAATTTAGACGTCCAGCATTTTGCACCAGATGAAATAACAGTAAAAATTGTTGATGGATACATTGTCATTGAAGCGAAACATGAAGAGAAGAAAGATGAACATGGATTTGTTTCCAGACAATTTGTGAGGAGATTCAAGCTGCCAGAAGATGTTAATCCTGTTGGTGTGGAATCTAAACTGTCTTCTGATGGTGTGCTAAGTGTTATAGCTCCTATGAAAGAAGAGTTGGTTCAAAGTGAAAAATCTGTGCCCATAACTCATATAGGACCAGTGAGGAAGGTTGATGAAGCTGTCAAGTGTGAAGCTCAGACATAAATGATTGTTTGTGATTGTGATAAGACTGTTAATTTGAACTTTTAAAAGAATGTGTTTTCGAATTGTGATGCAAAAATAAGTGCGAAATTAATTTTTTATGTTTATTTTGTCGTGTATTTTTTTACACTGTCATGAGTAATAATATTGTTTACATAAGTGCATAGTAAAATTGATTAACCGGATAATACCCTATACTAGTATGCGAGTTATACCAAGTAAGTATTATTTGCACATATTATTTGCCAAGACGTTTATTAATGACAACTAATAATACGCATGTGTAATGCAACTTGTAAACATATTATACAACAAGCTTCTTTATTAGTATAGATTCGTTTCTCTCGTGTTTAAACAAATTCAGAAACGTATTTGATATAATATTTAAGGCGATAAAGCTGGTGGTAGTGACGTTAGTAGCTGCAACTGTCGTAGGTTCTGTAATCTGTATCTTACAATGAGCTTGAGCAGTTGGTGAAGGAAAACGTCATGAGGAAACCATACCCTGGTGATAATAATCACCTTCGGGTACCACGTTAAGATTGTAGTTAAATGCAGGTCAAAAAACATTGAAATAAACTGGTTTCCGTAGTTCGCAAACTTATACATGTGTCATGTGATTATTGACCCCAATTTTTATTGGGTGAAGGCAAAATAAAAAGGAATAAAAACATCAGTTGAAGTATTTTATGTAACAACTAGCTGTTCGCCCGCGGCTTCGCTCGCGCAGACTTTGTAAAATTTCTATATCTTTTTTCCCGTTAGCCAATTTTGATGAAACGAACAGTACCTATAAAAGTAAATTACAAAGATCGCGTCGTTAGCACGTCGTGACTTTCTATAAAAATCTTTAAATGACGATAACTTTTTTTTGCAACATCCGATTTTAATGAAACATATATTCTGCTCCAAATTAATCTCTATTTACATGTGAAAACTACATGAAAATTCGTTCCGTAGTTCCAAAGATGTGCTCTAACAAACAGACAGACAGAAAAAAATTCTAAAAATCGCTGATTTATGTTCTATTACTCTTCTTTAGTTACCCCCTTTCTATTTTAATTACTTTCATTCAATGTACAGACACACCGGAGTCTACTGTTTTATTATGGTATAGATAAATAATTTTTTGCTATATTGTAAGTTTACCAAAATGTTTCGTCCTTTTTGTTTGGAAGATTGTTTCTGCAATTTCTTGTTATGTCTGTCTGTACATAACCACCTTGTAAACGTCATGTGGTGATAACAATAAAGTACTTACAAAATAAAAGATTCAGTTCACTTTATTTTATCCTGATTTATAAATAGTATAGTGATTTTCTTGAAAATTATGTACATATTAATACACTAAATAGGATTATTTTTACTAGTAGTATTACTTTCTTTATTAAACAAATTATTTTCTATTTCTTGTAAACTCTTCCCATTCGTCTCAGGCAAAATAAAACACAAAATAAATGCAGTTACAAATGTAACTATAGCGAATGATGAATACATTACTATTTCACCATAGTTTGCCATGATGCCAGGTGTAAGTTTAACAGAAATAAACAGTAAAGTGAAGGATATCGCCGAACTTAAGCCTGAACCAAAACCCCGAACTCTACTAGGGAATATTTCAGATACAAATGACCATGAAAAACTGGTCAATGCACTAGCTATAGCTATATAAGCTAACATTAATGTTATAGCTAAACCGATCAAACCTACAGGTTTTATATAAAGATAGATTATTAATAGAACAAGAACTAAAGTTGTACCAAAACAACATATCAAAAACCATAATTTTCGCGGCATAACTTTGGCTAGTACACAAACAACAGCTGCTGCGACAATTCTTATGCCATCATTGACTAACATTAGCATGAACGGATCAATTTCACCAGATGTTTTCTTGAATATATCCTGAGCATAAAAAGATATCATGTTGATTCCGGACAGCTGTACTGCTGAGAATAATAGCAAAACTGTGAATAAAGACTTCATGAATGCTTTACTTAACACTATATTCATCAGTTCCTTGTTTGTAGTCTTTACTGTATTTTCATTTTGCTTTTTCAATACATCAGCAAGCTCCTGATGTGCTGTTTCACTGTCTCCACGAAATAATTTGAAAGCATGAACTCCATCGTCCATTCTTCCTTTAGAAATCAACCAGAGTGGACTTTCTTTTAAGAACATTAGTAAAATTACGCACAAAACATTAGGTAGTGCAAATATAAAACAGCTTGTTCTCCAGTAAACATAATTACCAATCGAGTGACTGAGGAGTGAGCCCGTGGACACTGCCATTGATGGTGAGAATAATGCAATAGATCTGTACCTCGGATCTAAACTTTCACCAATATAAACCATGGTCGTTGGTCTTACAGCTCCAGTACACAGTCCTGTGATGAATCTTCCAAGAAGCATGACGCCAGTGCCATTTGCGAAGCCCATGATAAACCAGCCAGCTATGAATGGGAAGATCAGGATCATCTGGCCCATCCTTCTGCCAAAGGCATCAGTCATGGGGCCAGAGATTAAGCAGCCCAGTATCATGGCCAGTGGTGACATGGAAGCTGGAAAAAAAGGAGAAGACATTGATTAACATTTTCCTACTTGCAGCCTATAGTAAGTAAGTAACATTTCATACCAATCCAAGAGTCATAGCCCTTGTCATATTCATAGCTGCCATCTTCCTGAAGATGAGGAAGCAGAACTGATGTGTACCCAAAGGTAAGTCCCCCAGATAATGAGAGCAGACATGATGCAATTGTAGCAATGACCTGAAGTAAACAAATATACCTTAGAAACAGAAGCAGGGCAAACCTATAATAATTGACACACTCTACTGAAAAGGATACTACGTATGGCAGCAAAGTTAAATACTACTGCATTATGTCTACTGCGGTAAAATTACAGGCACAGGAGACTTAACAACTTCATGTCTCAAGGTTGGCAACCCTGGCAAGGAAATATATAATATGTATGAAATGTATAATATGTATTTTCTTTGCCCGAGCTTATTTGCGCCTATAGGCTACGGTAAACGCTTACTATCAGGTGGGCCGTATGTTTGTTTGCCACTTATGTAGTATGAAAAAAAAAATGAACAACGAACGCTGTCAATTCCCAGCGAAATTGAATGGAATTTTGATGCATTTTATGTTTAGTTTCGGTAAATTTAGTTCAAATGATTTTTTGAATGCATATATTTTTTATTCGACAGATAAGTAGTTGCTTTCGGAGTGGTTAAAGTGTGATTTCTCTAAACCATTACTTTGTAATAGAAAAAAATATATGTTGCAAGGGTCAAATTCAGAAATTTATAATTCTTTAAAGCAATTTAAATAAGAAATTGAGACAATTTGGATTAAAAGTAACTAGATAAGATTATTGTAGAGGATTTGCCGACAAATGTAATCTGAATACATTTCTTGTTTTTGTTATATTTTTTTCGTAGCTTGTGCATGAATGAGACCCTCTACGCGTGGAACGTAAATAGAGGTATGTTTTAAAGCCTCACAAAGCTAATAAAAGTGGCGTCAAATTAAAAAATAAAATATGTATTGGAAACTTCAAATCTTACACTTTAAAATAACGTAAAATATATTTCATTTATTGCTTTTCTGATGACTAAAAAACAATATTTCTTTTCTGATAAATTCCGCAAGAACACTGATTTTAGGGAGACTGGAGCCTTAACCCGACTTTGTTTATTATAATATGTCACACTCAAAAACCGAAAACGCTCATTGTGCGAACAAATAGCTCACAACGCGTTGTGTGTGGTCTCTGTAAAACATCCACATCGCGAATTTCTTGTTTTATGAAAACGCTCACGACGCGTTGTGCTGTGGCAAATAAGCAAGCTACTAAACGCACTTCCCAGTGACATGATTGATATACAGTATAGCAATAACTCATTGTGGTTTCATATTTTTCTGTACTCATGATTCTATTTAATAAAATAAAACTGCGATCAGTGCTCCGGCAACCTGTCCGTCGTGATATGGTTACACCAACTAGTGCTCAGAACGCGTTATGGCTTTTCTTCATTTTTCTTATTATTTAATTATTTATATTTACTAACTTACCTACTATTAAAAAACGTTCCATATACCTAAACCAGAATAAATAAAAAATAAAATAATAAAAAAAATACCTGTCTGAAAATATGAAGCGATCGGCAACCTCCTGTGAGAACTTCAAAAATATTGGTCATTTTTATTTATTTTATTATTTCTAAATTAATGTTCATATTTTTATTTAATTACATTAACACTTTTAAATACTTAACATACAAATGTCTTTGTTTTGAGGTTTTGGTAGAATTTAAAGCTAAGTATGTTAAAAAAGCAAGTGCCTAGGTTTGTGAAACTTATGTCAAGTCGTAGGTATACTTCTAATATATAAAAATCTCGTGTCACAGTGTTTGTCTGCAAACTCCTCCGAAACGGCTTGACCGATTCTTATGAATTTATTTGTGCATATTTGGTAGGTCTGACAATAGGTCGTAGGCTATTTTTTATACCGCTACGCGGGTGAAACCGCGGGGGACAGCTAGTATTCCTATAAAATCCTGGGATATTAATTATTATACAAAAATAAATTATTATTTTTAGCGGCTCATTACCTATCACTTTTATTTTAAATTTTTAATACTAACTTCAAAAGTAATGTAAGTATAATCCTTCGAGCCCAGACGTAAGCAAAAATAGTAGGTAGGTATGTACTCAAGATAAATTAGAAATTTTAATTTATTCACTAGTCTTCGACTAATACTTTTTATTTTAAAAAATATATAAAAATATTGTATTTATTGCAAAATTTAAATACAGTCGTTAGATCCACATTATTGGATACCGGATTAATATATTGTGACTTCATTCAAATAAAACTCCTATTTAAAAAAAAAACTTTAACACAATCACTGGCAAATACACTTATTTTTGAAACACTTCATGATTATAAAATATCTTATTTAAATAACACTTATACACTGGACATCAAAACTCAAACTGAACATACAAGTCGGATACATCCTGAGATGTTGCATAAACTTGTTGCTAACGTCATGGTGCGAAAATCTATTTATTATTATATTCCTTTAAAAATGTGGAAAAAAGCCAACATTGTCAGTCTGTCCAAAAAATCAAAATATATGAAAAATGTTGAGTTTCTTGCCAATTCTTCTCAGTTGAAGACGACTTCCGAACTGGTGGTAACTTCAGTAGCTTCGACGTTCGTAAGTGCCCTTCTAGGGCCTAAACTGAATAAATGGATTTGACTTTGACTTTATCTATGCAACGTCACTTTACATACATCCCTACCTGCTTTAAATATTCACACAAACTAGTAATAATCCATCCATACTACTCCTAACTAAATCCTAACTACTTAATATTAATATAATAATAATTCTGGGACATTATTCCTCACACACGGCCATCTGACCCCAAACTAAGCAGAGCTTGTACTATGGAAGCCAGATAACTGATATAGGTACTACATAATACTACTTTTCTTTTGCAAATACATACATATACACCCAGACTCAGGACAAACAGACATGTTCATGCACACAAATGTTTGTTCTGAGTAGGAATCGAACCCACGACCCGTGGTAGCAGATAGGGTATCGAAATTTGGTACGCAGTTAGCCTATGGTATGTAGAAGGACATAGGCTATTTTTTTTTCTCGGGAACGCAGTTGAAACCACGGGGGACAGCTAGTATATTACAAATGCGAAAGTAGGTCTGTTTGTTACCTTGTCATGCCTAAACCGCTGAAGTGATCGCGATGTTTGGTACGCACTTAGCCTATGATATGGAGAGGGAGACATCAGGCTTCTTTTTTTCTCGGGAAGCGGGTAAGACCGCGGCGGACAATTAGTACTAAATTGAGGTAAGTAGATTTAATTACTACCAATCTATAATTTTTTAAGGTGTATTCTTAAAAGTCTAGATTCAAAACACGCTGCGACAAGAATGAGGTTTGGAAAAATATTGGCGACCGGTTTTGCAATCGAGTTTGTTAATAATGTCTGGCAAACGAAAGCGTGACCTGAGAAAAATATATTATACATGTTAATTAAAAAAATATATTATACATGTAGTATTCAAAATAATGACAACACTAACCAAAGACTTTGACGAACATTATTGTTGCCATATTAAAACTTTTTAAAAAGTCCAGGTCACGCTTTCGTTTGCCAGATTCTACTAACTGAATTTCTCAAAACAATTAGGTAATTGTTCTGAGCTGAATTTCTCCCGCTAGAAGCGCAACTGAAATAAACAAATGACGCTATTGGTTACAATGAATGACAACTTGTCACAACATTGACAAGACGAAACATGTCACATAAATAGTGGCACGCCATTGGACACATTTTCGTTGCATTTCGATGGCACCATCTAGGACTATCCTTTTTTCGTCCTGGATAATAGGCACTTTATTAAACCACTAGCTGTCCCCCGCGGTTTCACCCGCGATCCCGAGAAAAAATGTAGCCTATGTTCCTCTCCATACCATAGGTTATCTGCGTACCAAATTTCATCGCGATCGGTTCAGCGGTTTAGGCGTGAAAAGGTAACAAACAAGCAAACTCACATTCGCCTTTATAAAATTAATATAAATTTAGGATACCTAGTTAGATTTTTTTCAAACATGAATTTGGCGCCCAGGGCATGTGCCACGGTTTGCCCCTCCCTAGATCCGGGCCTGATAGCAATACAAGTGATAGTTAGAACTTGAATACAATTCCCCAGACAATAGACATAAACAATAGCAATCTCTGGATCTTGCTGAATATAAATGAAGTACCTACATAATGTGCTAGCAATAACTGGAACTTTACTTATTACGATTCCTCAAAGTGCGCTCTGTGCGCACTTAGTACTAAAAAACGATGACGATTTTATATCCCCTGCGATTAATAGTCTACAAACAGACTACAAATTAAATACTTTGGGGTCTATGCAGACGGTACGCTTACTGCACGTTTGTGATGCAGTCTTAACCCACACATGGGGCGTCTATTCATCCTTTGTTCGAGGTGGTTCGCCGTGGCAAAAATCGTGGGTTCGAATCCTACAATGAAAGCTTTCGGTGAAGGAGACATCGCGAGGAAACCATAGTTCAATATAAGCACAATATAACTCGGCCGGATAAAGCTGGGAATACACGTCAGATTTTTTCATCCGATAGTCGGATCCGACTATCGGAAGCCGGCGAACATTCAATACAATTCCGTCCGACTATTGAATCGGACGTGTATTGTATGTTCAAACAAAGTAATGGCTCCAACGCCTTCCGATAGTCGGATCAGACTATCGGATGAAAAAAACTGACGTGTATTCTCAGCCTAAAGTGTAAAAGTTTCGGAAAGCCTAACTTCGGGACCGTGGCCATTTACTAATCCTGTGCCGTGGCAGCATGTTTCGGGGGCCGGCCTATAGTCAAGAAGTCAAGTCATTGGTAGGGTAGGTTAGGCAGGTGTGTAGAAGTTGTCTGGCTGGCTTGAAACTTGAAAATATAGGTTCGTCTGTTCATCTGTCGTGTTGCTAAGCACCTATGGATGTATTCTTCTATTTTTACCATATCCAAGCCTTGTGCCAAAAAACCAGCTTAGGTAGGCAACTACGACATTCCTAACCTAGTTACCTTGACCTGTGTCCATGTGACAATACAACAACACAATCATTCACACACCTATTAAAACATTGCCCTAAATACACCATAGAAAGATATAACCACGAAACAATCTGCAACAATTTTAATATAGACCCATATAAAATCAAAGAAATAAATAAAAAGGAATCAACAACAGAATCATTTATCAACTTTATAAATAAAATCATAAACAGCCTAAAAAAGTTTAATGATACCTAAATAAATTCTTAAATATATTCATATATGTATATTCGTACAAAATATATACTATAAGATAAATAAATATTATATGTCACGTTTATATACAATATATAATCGTGAAATATAAATATATATTCGAACCACATGGCACCTTTAAATACCAAATTGAACCAAGTAAAATTACAATTTAATACAAAACTTAAAAGTTAAGAAATGGACCCAGTCGCCCGTATCCCAAGCGGGGGCTGGTCATCCTGAACCAAATAGCCCAAAAAAAAAAAAAAAAAAAAAAAAAAAACCTAGTTACCTGTCATAAGAATAAGGATAATGCATGGAATAACTAAATAATTTCAAATTGAAGGAATGGCAAAATGTTCCAATTCATGGCGGGTGGCACCTTGAGCGCCAGGTAGTCGCAATACTATTGTGAATTGGTAAACTATCGATAGTCTAAAACAATCGATAGTATCGATACTATCGATATCGCACTCATTCGATAGTATTGCCTCGTTCTAAACTAGGCAATACTATCGAATTCGTTCGATAGGCCAATCGATAGTATGGCTTTTTTCAGATGAAAACTATCGATAGTTCGGCAACACTACTACCGATCGGATCGACCGGATTCGGCCGAATCGAGTCGTTCGTAGCCGTACCTACAATAAATATTATTGGTACCTACCTAACCTACAATAGGGAATATGCATGATTTTTTTTTATTTCTTAAATTTATCATTTACATTTTTATAACATGGAAAAAAATATAAATAGGCTTGAAAAGAGCCAAATTATTTTTCAAAGTGAAATTTAAAACCTTGAATAAATTTGAGCCGTTCAAACGCCACCATTTAGCGCGCGCTTTTGATGACGTCATTTGTTATATCCCACGTTTGTTTACTATAGTGTTTCAGTTACTTCATACGTATTTTCAGTTTTAATTGCTATACAAATCATGGAAGTAGTTAAAAAACCATCTTACAAGTATTGTATGGTACCGAAGTGCAAAAACACTATTATTAGTACACCCGATAAAGTGTTTTTTCGTATTCCATGCGATGCGAAATTACGAAAAAAATGGTGTAAGATGATGAGAAGGGATATTGTATCTCCATTATCGGTTCTATTTTGTTGTGAAGATCATTTTAACGTAAGTATAGCATATATTTATGTACAGCTTAGTGTGAAAATAGGAGGTTTGGTCTAAAACTAACCTAGCCTTGTTTACAAAAGTTATTTAAAAATGTATCTAAAGATCTTGCTTATTTATCCGTATTGCGGTTTTACGAAATTTTAATGATTGATAATTTATTTCAGGTTAAGGCTCCAGTCTCCCTAAAATCAGTGTTCTTGCGGAATTTATCAGAAAAGAAATATTTTTTTTTAGTCATCAGAAAAGCAATAAATGAAATATATTTGACGTTATTTTAAAGTGTATGATTTGAAGTTTCTAATACATATTTTATTTTTTAATTTGACGCCTCTTTTATTAGCTTTGTGAGGCTTTAAGCTTACCTCTATTTACGTTCCACGCGTAGAGGGTCTCATTCATGCACTCGCCACGAAAAAAATATAATAAAAACAAGAAATGTATTCAGATTACATTTGTCGGCAAGTCCTTTACAATAATCTTATCTAGTTACTTTTTTTCAAAATCGTCTCAATTTCTTATTTAAACTGCTTTAAAAAGTTATAAATTTCTGAATTTGACCCTTGCAACATATATTTTTTTCTATTACAAAGTAATGGTTTAGAGAAATCACACTTTAACCACTCCGAAAGCAACTACTTATCTGTCGAATAAAAAATATATGCATTCAAAAAATCATTTGAAATAAATTTACCGAAACTAAATATATAACACAACGAACGCTGTCAATTCCCAGCGGAATTGAATGGAATTTTGATGCCGTTCAAACGCCACCATTTAGCGCGCGCTTTTGATGACGTCATGTGTTATAATTTATTTCAAATGATTTTTTGAATGCATATATTTTTATTCGACAGATAAGTAGTTGCTTTCGGAGTGGTTAAAGTGTGATTTCTCTAAACCATTACTTTGTAATAGAAAAAAATATATGTTGCAAGGGTCAAATTCAGAAATTTATAACTTTTTAAAGCAGTTTAAATAAGAAATTGAGACGATTTTGAAAAAAAGTAACTAGATAAGATTATTGTAAAGGACTTGCCGACAAATGTAATCTGAATACATTTCTTGTTTTTATTATATTTTTTTCGTGGCGAGTGCATGAATGAGACCCTCTACGCGTGGAACGTAAATAGAGGTAAGTTTAAAGCCTCACAAAGCTAATAAAAGTGGCGTCAAATTAAAAAATTAAATATGTATTAGAAACTTCAAATCTCACACTTTAAAATAACGTAAAATATATTTAATTTTTGTTTTTCTGATGACTAAAAAACAATATTTCTTTTCTGACAAATTCCGCAAGAACACTGATTTTAGGGAGACTAGCCTTAAGGAAGATACAGTTAATTATATTGAATATAACATAATGAAACAGAAAGGAGAAAAATGTAATCTACGGTTAAAGAAAGGAGTTGTTCCTCATATATTTTTGTGTCAAAAACGGAATATGCCACCACCAGTTGAAAGAATGGCTGTAGTTAAAAGGCAAAGACTCGAGATTTGATGCAAAATATGCTGACATCATAAATGCATCTATTTTCGGCAGATTATCTGATTGTGCTTTAACAAAACCAGTTTCTGTCATCGTCCTCGATTGACTACAAATATATATCCACAAGTAATCACACAGGAATACAGTTTTAAACACTTTTTCTCACAAACACTACTTTAACACAGTATGAATATCGACGCCGATAAATTCAATGACGTGACAATTAACGTCACATTTCGTTTCGACCAATGGTGACGCGTTTTGTAAGTTTGAATTTTCCTCCCTTATTTTTCACTTTTTATGTAATATTTTCTGGGTTTAAATAATAACTAAATAAAAAAAATACCTTTTAAGTATAATGTAATGACAATAAAGAATCTAGAAAAAAATATTTGAGACAAATTTAAATTTTATGCATATTCCCTATTACCTACATTTTATACCTACTTACATTTATACAAAAGGTTAAAGCAAGTAGGATGGTGGTACCGTATACACCATCTCAATCCTATAAACACTCCACCACTCTCAACAAGGTCACATACATATAGAATAAAACAAACTCAATTACAATACACAAGTGAATATTTATTATCTTAAATCAATCAGTCTTACAACAACAAAAAACCAGCATAATACTGTGGAATTAGGTACCTACTTAAGTAAGGGGGTCAGAGGAAAATTAAAACACTGACGTCTACCTACTCCAACCTAAGCTTTATCACCATGATCCTTCACTTCCTTGCGAACTGGCCCAGTCTGAGCTATGGGTATCTTCCTCTCGCCCTGAACAGCCGGAGGCACCACCCTCGGAGCGACCACTGTTAGCACACCATCAGAAGATAGCCGAGATTCAACCGTCTCAGGAGTGCAGCCTTCTGGCAACGCGTAGCGACGGGTAAACTGCCTAGAAATGTACCCGTGTTGGTCCTTCTTCTCTTCGTGCTTGCCTTCCACCACAATATACCCATCCGCAGTTTTCACTGAGACCTCTTCAGGCTCGAAGTGCTGCACATCCAGATTCACTTGGAACTTATCTTTATCGGACTTAATGCTGGAGCCGACGTCCCGAGCAGCAGCAGCGAGGTGACGCCAAGGCCTATAGTACTCCCTCGACATCATAGGCCCAGCGACCGCAGACAGGATATCGTCCGGAGACAGCCCCAAACCGAAATGTTGGTCCATCATACGACGAGGACGGTCCAATTCCGCTTCCAAAAGAAATGGTAGCAGCGACATTGTAGATATATTTAATAATCGTACTCGTACGTAAATTTCGCAGTTATATCGCAGAAGAATGCGTTGAAAATCTTTGAGATTTGAAGAATGTAGGTAAGTGACACGCTCAGTTCAATTGTTCGGATTCAACTGATGGCGAAATGCGCGCGCCTTCTGTATTTAAACAAAACGCAGACAAAGTAGAAAGATTCGGAAGTTTCGCGAAAGCAGCGAGCCAGCGTAAGCGGCGACCAAGTCGAGGGCCGCATCGCATATCCTTCGAGACTGAATGGTCAGAAATATTCATCATCACATGATCTTTATCATAGATCTATTTTATTTTTATTTTTTTTGCTTCTAATATTTCGTTGATTTTCTCATGCTATAAGAAACATTCATAGTGCCAAGTTTTATCAAGACGGGAAGAATTAAAGGTAAAACGGTTTTGTTTATCAATCAATGAGTAGGTGTAGGAAAAAATGAATACTTTGACAACTCGTATACCTATTTTTATATATATTGCATTTGAAACGTTAAGTGAAACCATAAACCATTTTACCAGATATCTTTGCCTTTCAGTATGGGATATAATATAATATTATAATTTAATATCGCTCAGTGTACTGTCTGTATGGAACCCTTTTCTGTGTAATAAAATATTATATCACAAACTATAGCTAATCTACAAACTGAGCTATATTGCGCCTCCTGCCTAATAAATCATTATTATCAGACCTCCCAATTTTATGGAAGTTCTTCCAATTTTAGTAAAGTCTTCAGAAGTATAAATATTTTCAACAAAGTATATTACATGTAAAATATATAATTTAATCAAAAAAAACCCTATAATTATGTTTTTCTTCATATAACTTGTTACTTATTTAAAAAAAAAACTGGGAGCACTGAATTAGTTTATGTCTAAAAATATATTTCATTGTGTGTAGGCCATTCGCGAGGTACAGTTAATATCTTGGGATATAATATAAATTACATCCCATAGTTAAAATGAGCTTTTATTCTTGTGTTAAAACCTCAATTCTTCCAGACAAACAAATTTAGTTCCTTTTTAAAGTATTATTGATTAATTTCGGGAGACGGAATACTAAACTATACATTAATTAAACAAAACAAAAAAAAATGCATATACCACGTTCTTAAAACGGACTAAAAATTTAAAAATAATTTCACCTGTGCACAAATTTATATAACCCCGTACAGATTTCTATCCCCATAGTGTAATTTTTTTATAGCTATGAAAATGCTTGTAATATTTAAAACGAAAAACTTCGATAATAGATAATTAATTAATGCATATCTGTTTTCTCAACGTCAACTACTCCCTACATTGCTTACTATCCAAAGCAAGTCACTAAATAATAATAAAATAAAAAAAACTTGTATGACAAAATCTACCAATATGCGGCCCAGAGATTGGTAGGCCCTATTCAGAATGCACTAGAAATTTCTCTACTCAAACGTAGATGGCGTAAAACTGGTAGACCTTTCGAGAATTCTCTAGCATATTTAGATATTACAGTGCCATCTAGTGTGGAGTAGCAGTACTAATTTAGCATATTCTTTATTAAAAGTTAACATATACTTTTAAATAGATGTCAATAGTCGTAGGTTAGTATGTTCGTTGTCTTGCTCTAATGTAATACAATTGGCAATAAATTCTAAAATAATGATAATACCAAAACAATACTTGATAATAAAAAACCGGCCAAGTGCGAGTCGGACTCGCGCACCGAGGGTTCCGTACAAACTTCGTCCATCGTTCGTCCATCACGGGAATTTATTTATTTACTTTATTTGAGGTTGGTGCCAATTAAGCTAGACCTCTAAATTGTATGAGCACCCATACAACTCAGAGGTTTTTATTAATTGGCGTATCTATGTATATACACCTTTAATTTACAACTTTTTTTATTTTTAGAATTTTTCGTTTATTTGTGCTGTAAAACCTTGCTTTTTGCCAATTTTTTTTATATATTTGAGTTGATTGAATGAAAGGTAAATTGCGGTTTACGATTTATGACGTATTAAAAAAAACTACTTACTAGATTTCGTTCAAACCAATTTTCGGTGGAAATATGCATGATAATGTACATCATATATTTTTTTTAGTTTTATCATTCTCTTATTTTAGAAGTTACAGGGGGAGGGGACACGTTTTACCACTTTGGAAGTGTCTCTCGCGCAAACTATTCAGTTTAGAAAAAAATTATATTAGAAACCTCAATATCATTTTTAAAGACCTATCCATTTATACCCCACACGTATGGGTTTGATGAAAAAAAAATATTTTTGAATTTCAGTTCTAAGTATGGGGAACCCCGAAAATTTTGTTTTTTCTATTTTTGTGTGAAAATCTTAATGCGGTTCACAGAATACATCTACTTACCAAGTTTCAACAGTATAGTTCTTATAGTTTCGGAAAAAAAGTGGCTGTGACATACGGACGGACAGACAGACAGACATGACGAATCCATAAAGGGTTCCGTTTTTTGCCATTTGGCTGCGGAACCCTAAAAACACTTGTCTGATAATACGTACTATAATATGATGCGTTTCTTTATATGCTAAGTTTCTATGTATTGTTTTTTAATACTACTAGGTGGCAAACAAGCTTACGGCCCACCTGATGGTAAGCGGTTACCGTAGCCTATAGACGCTCATAACACCACCAGCAAAGAAAATACAATATTATATTTTCCCTGCCAGGGGTATCACTCACGCGTTGCCAAACTTGAGACATGAAGTTGTTAAGTCTCCTGTGCCTGTAATTTCACCGGCTCCCATACCCTCCTAACCGAAACAGTAATACAAGTGCACTACTATTTCACTATTTCATGTATGATGTATGAATGAATGATAATTATCACAGAGTACTTTTTATATACTATGATGATTATGAACAATATCTGTTTTGATGTAAGTAGGTAGGCATGTAGGTATGGTAGGTGTAGGTTGGCTTTATGCTCTAAGGTGGTAGTGTTCCTTTATGGATAGTTACTATACTCTTTGGTGCCACAAACTTATCTGAGCCGGTGGCCAAAACTGAAACTAATGACACTCATTTGAAAATGACAGTTTTAAAACGTCAATATGGGTAATCATTTTATGTTGTAGCGTAAGATTGATGTAGGAATTATTTTCGACTGGCCCCTGGCCACGAGGTCTGGCCAAAAAAATTTGCCTTTGCTAAGTTTCTTGCCGATTCTTCTCAGTTGAAGGCGACTTCTGAACCGGTGGTGGTAACTTCAATAACTTCGACGCTCATAACTACTCATAAGTGCCCTTCTAGGGCCTAAGTGATTATATCCTCTTTGGGCCTAAACTAAATAAATGGCTTTGACTTTGAATAAATAGTTGGTACCATAGAGAAAAGTATACATTGGATCTTAGTAGGTATTTTATCTAAGCATTGGATGGTGCTGAGAAACAATAGTAAATTTTTTTCCCAAAATTCCTGTTAAAATAAAATATCCCTAAGCCATACATAATATCGGTAATTTTTCCCTAAAATAGGGAGAAATCCCTAAAAGTGCAAACACTGGTACAAACATACCGCGCGTGCGTCAACCAACCGTTGCATGCATGCGCGAAGCGAAGCAAAGCAAAGGATGCTTAGAGGGAGGTTTGTCAGTAACAGTGCTGCCAATCACATAGGATTTCCCCGATGGTGTGGGAAAAGAGGGAAATCATAATTTTTGTGATACATATATTTTACGAAAATCTTTAAATTTGTAAATACGGATCGCACACATTGTAACGAAAACATGTTATAAATTGCATATAAAAAAAAAATTACTCATGAAATTAAATATGTTGGATAACAATTTTATACATTAGCGATACGAAACTAAGAGCAGTCGCAGTTTTTAAATAAATTTGACAAATTGGACTGGTGGAATTGATCACGTAAGGAAAAAGCACTGAGTGACGATTTCTACCGGTTATGCTTATGGTTATTTCTCTCTTTCTATATATTTCTCTCTCTCTGTCTGTCTCTTTCTATTATATACGAGTTTCTATTATAATTATGCGAATGTGAAACAAGTATTTATTTTTTGTGATTGTTCTAATTTGTACGTAAGATACATTGTCTGATTATTGTAATTTTATAAATACAGGGTGTAAGGGACAGCCTTCCGCAAACTAATGGGGTGAATTCAGAATATCATACTAAGATGCCCGGTACATGAAATTATTTCCAGAACGTCATGCAAATTCAATAAATCAGATTTGTTTGATTACCTCATACGCAATGTATAGGTACCGTGGCAAAACGCACGTAGAGAACTGCAGCGCAGCGAGCCGTTGGCCGCTCTTCCCGCGTCGTGCATTAGAGTATTTCAACATCCATTGCTGATTTTTTGATTTAAGTCGTTTTATTTATATAAATGGAGTGTTGTGTACAAAGAAATTAATTTTATATTGAAATAAAGGAATAGTAACTGAAAAAACGATAAACAAATATGAAAAAAATGGATTCAGAAACAGGATGAGAAAGAAAGAGAAAGAAAAACTAACCAGACGTTTCCTTATATTATATTGATAAAAATAGTATTGAAGCGATCTTGCGTACATATCACTCCTGTCGAGCTTTTTATTAGAATAATATTAAGGTCTTATTAACCCTAAAATTAATTTAAAAATTTATAAAATCAATTAACTGGTGGTTACTGAGCAAATTCAGAAAACGGTAAACATTGTTAAAGTTACACGTTCCAAAAAATATTCCTATTCGCAATATATGAACAACCGAAGATTCCAAATCGATGGTCAAGCTTTGGCATTATAAAATATAATTAATAATAACATAACTTTTCGAGAAAAAGAAATTTTGAACAGCTGGTAATTTAAAAAAATTATGTGAGCAATTTGAAAATTTACATTGGCAGCATCGGCTGCGATCTGTCCGACTGTCTGATTGACGTATTTGAATTGAATGAATAATCGGATTGTGTGTTTCGCTCGCACTGTCGTACTCTTCCGTGAATGATTTGTGTGTCGTTGAACAAAACATAACTATTTATTGAGTGGTTTTTATTTCATAGTGCGTCTATTAACTAACACAAAAGTTGCCGGGTGTGCGATTTTTATATACAAATTATTTTTCTATGCGTACATTTATATATTGTGTAAGTGAATAGTGAATAAAAGAACGGCGAGAATCATTTACAGTTGCGGCATTGTTGATGTAATCCTTGTTTTTGTGAATTTATACTTGTTGTGATCATGGCAGACAATTCAAAATTGACTGACGAGGAAAGGACCGAGATCCGAGAACAGTTTGAGCAGGTAATTTCAATACTAATAATCGTATGCTATAAAAAATACATAATTTACCGGTTCATAATTTTCTATTATCGAGTTTATTTGCCTACTGCTCTGCTCTTATTTTCGTAACGCTAATGCATGTAATTGTTTTAAATGATTTCATGAGTAAAACTATTTAGGATTGCATGTTACAAATTACATGTTTTTTACAACGCGTGTGGTACGTAAAACGCGCTCCACAGCTCATGAAGGTTAGAATTTTAGGATCAATACTAATACTATACTCTTAGTATAATTACACTACTATACTTCTCATCTATACTTTTATACTAAAATTATAAAGCTGAAGAGTTTGTTTGTTTGAACGCGCTAATCTCAGGAACTACTGGATCGATTTGAAAAATTATTTCAGTGTTGTATAGCCCATTTATCGAGGAGGGCTATTGGCTACTTTTTATCCTTGTAAAACACAAGATCCCTCGGGAACGCGGGTGAAACCGCGCGGAAAAGCTAGTTCTAACTAAAATTATTACAAAATGACTCATAAACGTGTAACTCAAGTGATTTTCAAGGTCAACAAAATACTGATTATACATTTGATATGATAAGAATATTTTATTTATCTCATCCTAACTAATATTATAAATGCAAAAGTGAGTTTGTTTGTTTGTTTATTTGTTTGTTACCTTTTCATGCTTAAACCGCTGAACCGATCGCGATGAAATTTGGTATGCAGGTAGCCTATGGTACGGAGATGAAAATAGGCAACTTTTTTATCCTGGGAAAAGAAAGATCCCTGGGGAACGCGGGTGAAACCGCGAGGCAGAATCTAGTAATGAATAATTATTGATTTTAAGTTTAATGTGACATTTCAAAGGAATCTAGACTTCTAGCCTATACAGTTTTCAATCAGCCCTATCATCCACCTTATGTTCGAAGGTATAGAGTTGATAATGCAACACAGATACAAGAAGGGTGTCACAATGTATTGCTGGTTTGTGTATGTTGACATCATGATGCTGACGACCTTGTCATGTTGTCTAGATAATTCACATTCACGAGTTGTTTATAATGTGTCCCATTACATTAGTGATGTCAAACAATACCTAAAGCACTCCATAATTATAATTTCCAGTTATTAGGGACTAGCTTCTGCCCAGCGGGTGGGTCCCGAGGGTTCCTATGTGCTATTCCAGATTGTAATCTATCTTTGTGCCAAATTTCATCCAGATCCTTTCACCTGTTCTGGTGTGAAAGAGTAACAAACATCCATATATACAAACTTTCACGTTTATAATATAAGTAAGGATTTTTTATTGGTATTTGATAAAGAGTTTGTAATCAACCAAAGGATTGGCTGGATCTGGGATATTCCTCACACATAGCCATTTGGGTCAAATGGCAAACAGATATATTCATGGACACAAATGTCTGTCCTGAGTGGGAATCAAACCCAAAACCTGAGGCATGATAGTTAAAGTATCGTACCAACCACACTAACCAGCCCGTCAATCAATCTTGGGATTGTGTTGTGATCATGGCCATAAAATGAACCTGACAATAGTTTTAATTACATATAGAATATTTCAAATTTGGACATCTTTTCAATTTTCATTAAGTGTGAGTTATTGATCAAGTCAAGTCAGCTTAGAAGACTGATACTTGTACATAGAAATGGGAAATAAGTTCATCAGTTGATGCCCAAGGTTGGACAAACCGTTCTTTTATTTTATGTAAAATTTTATGTAAGTATAGTAAAAATAAAACATTAGACTAGATTACAATCTAACTTATCAACTAATGTTAAACTATATGTTATTCTACTTTAAAAATATGGCATTTTCATATAAAACTATCTTGATAATAATATGAAGTAATCTCATAAATATTTTGATACATCTGATAGTCTGTCAATATAGCCTACAATCTGTCAATTATGAAATTTGGATGCTACATGATATATTAGTATAATTTACAACCCCTACACAGCATATAGAATCAGAAAAATTGTAGTTTGTTTTATAACAGCCCTGTTCCTATGTGGAAACAAAACTTTTCTTTATATGGAATTTAACCCCACATTATGGTGGAGTCTGCCTTAATTATGGCTTTCTTCCACATGAATCTAAAATCTATAATACAAATACAATACATTACTAAGCATTATTTTCTACAATGAACTTGGAGTAAGCATTGTCGGTTCATTTGTGATTCAGAGGGCAACGCACCAAGTACGCAGATTGTGTGTATGCTAATCAAATTACTACTAAACTACCTCCTATAATGAAATAACTTAGCTGAAATTTAACTTTTTATTACAATATGCTCAATAAATTGATGAAGAATTATAAATTAAGGTTATTATATTATTTATATTGATCTCCAATTAAAAAATATATCAGTTAAGTATATGTAAATAGCTTTTCTATGGCTTTGTGCATTTTTCTTATCATCACAAAAAAACTTATCATTAGGGGGACCATACATTTACAAAAATAATTATAATACATAATTATTGGGTTGTCATTTTGCCCTAATTTTATTATATTGTTGTCAGATCAGATAAAATTTATCTTTCTAGAGAAAAAGAAGATTACCTAAGTTAGAGAGCATAACTCTGAACACAGAAGACAAGTTTATTCCAACACACTACAATTTCTAGTTAAATCTACTCCTGAAATTTCCAAAAAAATAGCGGACCTAAAACTGAGCACCATAATCTTAAATCTATAGTTTAGTCATAGGCTAACATTACCAAAGGTACATTAAAATGTTGCACGTGCGTCATAAGACATTGCCCAAGAGGCATTTTACGTGTCACATGTTTTAGTATTCTGAATATGTCTTGCTATCTGTTGCCTTGACATGTTTGGATGTAAAGTTAACACAGGTATCAAATCACGAAATTATAATGTTCTGTAATTCGTTTGGAACATCCTTTAAATATTTTCTCTGTCTGGAGTCTAGAATCTAGACCATCTAGCTAGACTCTAGATGGTCCATATATAGGGTCTTGCTTGGATCTTGAATTCAACCACTGTGCCTTATTGGTAGATAAATTATCTATTATTATTAACATTAAGGGATTAACAACATTATTTTATCTGTTCTTCAATAAATGAGTACTTATGTTTATTTTTACTTCCATTATTGTGAAAATGCACTGATAATAACTATCAAGGACAGTTGATCATTTACCTACAATTGTCAATGGTAAATATATGTAAACAAGTAGAAAATAATAACAGAAACTTGCAACCTTATTCCACTGACTTAAGGTCAAAAAAATTACATCTTTTTAATCATTGACTTGGGCACTAGCCTGTAGGTGTCTTCATACAGCTGTATGAGAACCAGGTCCCTTTGGCGTTGTATGATTACCACCTTCAGTGACATCATCAACAGCATCCGATGGTAGAAAATAACTTTTACCTATAGGATTCCCTCGTTGATGCTAATCCAAAGCGTTTTGATTTAATCACCATGCAACTCACGATGTCATGATCACACAATGCTTAATTAAGAATTCCAAGCATGAGTTTGTTGGATGTCCTGGGAATCAAATACACAACCTCTCATTTTTGAATTTTCTTTCATTTTTAGGGTTCCGTAGCCAAATGGCAAAAACTAAACCCTTATGGATTCGTCATGTCTGTCTGTCTGTCTGTCTGTCTGTCCGTCCGTATGTCACAGCCACTTTTTCCGAAACTATAAGAACTATACTGTTGAAACTTGGTAAGTAGATGTATTCTGTGAACCGCCTTAAGATTTTCACAAAAAAATAAATTTTGGGGGTGCCATACTTGGAACTGATACTCAAATTTTTTTTTTCATTAAACCCGTGTGTGTTATCTATGGATAGGTCTTCAAAAATGATATGGAGGTTTCTATTATCATTTTTTTTCTAAACTGAATAGTTTGCGCGAGAGACACATCCAAAGTGGTAAAATTTGTGTCCCCCCTGTAACTTCCAAAATAAGAGAATGATAAAACTAAAAAAAATATATGATGTACATTACCATGCAAACTTTCACCGAAAATTGGTTTGAACGAGATCTAGTTAGTAGTTTTTTTTGTACGGAACCCTTGGTGCGCGAGTCCAACTCGCACTTGGCCGGTTTTTAACATTGTGATAGGGGGTTTGATCGTTCAATGTAATTTTGTACTAAAAAGTATAATAATTACGAGGGAGCGAAAGAATTTGAGATTCTGGAACACGTGCTACTCTTTCAGTCTTATCAGTACCTTACATGTTACACAGTCAGATTAGAGCCTCTATATCGTTATTTTATTATTTTTAATGCAAACCCATTTTGATTTTTGTTTCATTTTTGTTTAATGTTTTATTTTACAATTTTACGTTACTATGTGTACCTCTCAAGATTTGTCACTGTCCGAGGATATGCATATCTATTCTATTACTTACATATAATTCATTAATAATTGTCGACAATATTTAGTAAGTTATTTCAAACACGATATTCGTGACTTTTTTTTGGTTGATGAATTCTTATATCTTCAAAGTCCATGGTGTCTACCTTAATAAAATAGGCATAATGCAGAATAGACAAAATACAAATTATATTTTCTTTCATCCTAGATTGTGGTCAGAACAGTAATTTTATTTTTTCTTGTTCCATCATCTTGAATACTTCTTTCACCATAACTTCTTCCTATCGTGCTATATTCCGAGATATTTCACATTTCATTTAGGTACTAATAAATATTCCGCCAATATGAAGACGTGATGAAATGCATGCTGGTTCAATAATAAACACACTTAGCTCTAATGTCCGATCTCACAATAAAGCTGTCAGCATTTCTCAATATGTTTACATTTATTGCCTTTGAAGTTCCTATCGGAATTTACTGTTGGGATGTTCCTAGTGGGATGTAGTTACTTCATCGCAAATAAGATTAAACAGAAACGGTTATAATTTGGATTAAAGTACTTAAGTCCGGAATTCGAACGCCCATACTCATGACCCAGAAAAGGCACATGTCTTGAAACGCCCAGCGTTGTGTCTTTTATGGTCTAGCTGAAGTTGCAATTATAATCTTGGAGCTAGGAGCAGATTCAGCAGATATAAAGGACTAGACTGAGAAAGAATTACCAAACCATCGATACATCAACATGATGGACTCATCAGATACTCTGTTATAGTCTCGACTAAATGTCCTCCTATAACGTAATGCCTCACAACTTGTACTGTGCAACTGAATGCCGTCGGACACCAAACATTGCGCAAAGGCAGTAATGAAGAAGAACTTGTTGTAGATAAATGGGCAAACGTTTTAGAAACTTACCAGTTATTAAATCAGGAAATGCCATTAGACTCCATATAAAAAAATAATGGGAAGCTTAAGAACAAATTTGGCGAGTATTCAATACTTCTCCCTTTTAGCTCAACTTGAAATGGCTTGGCTTTATCTACAGAAATCTTTGTTGAGAGCATCGGCTGACCTTCGTAGGTCGCAAGCGGTTCCGCTGTCTGACTCACGGCCATCAAAAATATAATAATTGCCTCACGGTCTTTCGGCGAGTTTTTAAAGGTAAACCAGTCTGGTTACCGTTACGTGTATTTTAGTCCATTTTCAGTGGACTGTCGTCTATGTATGGGTTGATTGTTGCAGTTTGAATAAGTCGTGTCTAGTCTTGTGTTATCTTTTAGAACTCCACACGTTCTGGTAAGTAATGTCTCGAACTAAATTTTTATATACAACAATTCATTATGTCATAAGAAGAATGAGCGGCGTTAGTCACTGCAAACCATTGCAGTGGCAGCAACTAGGTACCAACCATATCTAATAGGGCATGTGAGATATTGCCAGGTACGTAAAAGCTCAAAAAACTGTGTAAAACAGCTTTTTTTCGTGGCAACTTTTTCGTGTTTTATGTTTTATGATTTTTCAATCGGATATTTTTGTAAATATTAAATACTTTAATATCAATTGCACCAATATGCTCTATTCTATTAACTCATAAAAATATTCTATTTACCTTTAAGATGTTTCTATTGACAAAGAAATAATGAGCCTACGTAATTTTTAATTGCATCTAATGATAATTATGTGCTGTATTTGCTCACTTTAACACGATATTCAGCCGTAGGTCGACTGTGCATCGACCTTGGTCGAAGAATGTGGTCGCCAGCACGCGCCTTATTCCAACCTTATTATGTAAGTGTTAAGGTCTATATTATGTAGGGATTTTAGACTTACCTAGTACTCGCCTATGTGTAGTCGGCTGGGCTCCAACGTAAATAGCATTAAAGTACCATTGTACTGTCCTCGTGAGTTTTGATGGCAATGTTATGGCATAAACCAAGAAAAATCTATAAAACGTACATGCAAGAGATTTGAAGTGTCGTGACGTCGACTCGTTTGGGTTTCTTGGAAAACTTAAGCACTTTACTTCAACGTGATCGAGGAACATAATCACTTGCAGTGTATTGTTGACAGTACGAGTCTTCACAAATGTACCATTATTTTTCACACGTCGACTTATCATCAATAAAAAACGCCAATAAAAAAGTTTGGTCAAAGAAAGCCTTCGACCCACCGGTCTAAATTGAACCCTCTCGTTCACCGTATTGTACAATACTGAGTTGAAGATGTAGAGATGAGAATGACCTCGAGGGACCATAATATTCTGGCCGGTACAGTTTCGAATGGCAATGACCGCGAACTCGCGACGGAGTTTTTTTAACTCAATAACGTTACCTAATATTCACAATACGTTAATCTTATTTGACATAGACAGATATTTAGTGATTTGTTATTATACCTCATTCATTTGGACATCATTTCTTAAAGGCGTGTGAGCTTAATTTACTGTCTGGGTTGGTTTCTGATGCTCCTAAAAATAAGACAGATTTTATCCACCCCAAGTCTTTGATAATGATCATACGAAAGCATTTAAATTTTATTTCACTAAGCTAACTTGATTTACCATAAAAGGTTACCGGTATTTTCGGCCATACCCATGGGTGATGCTGATGACCAAATAAGGTTCCACTTCAATTTAATAACTATGAGATCTGAACACGTAGATATAACCTATTCATAATGAGTTACGAGATATAGGTATATACTTTGCATAATTTAATGCCATTAAGACTTGTACTTGTACCTAACTTCATTACAGTTACGTCATAAACGTCACAGTACATATAACTAAAATATTAATGTCTTCAGCTATAGATGAACTTATTTTTTAAAACTTTTGTATAGGCTTGTGTTTAACCACAATCTCAATATGATAAGTGATGATGCGACCGAAGATGGTAAACACACAAAGTCTAGAAGGAACTGGCTCTCTAGTGCGGCGGCGGTAAGAACAGCGATAATGGTGCTATGGTTTCCTCGCGATATTTTCCTTCGCCAAAAGCACAAACTCATTGTTGGATCCATACCGCCTTGTATTCTATACACCTACCTAGATATTCTATAGGTACTTTATCAAGCATTGTTTCATAAGTACACTGGATCAAACTAATAACCTATTCCATGCATGATATCATCCCTATCGGTACGCGTACCACTATGTCTAGACTTTCGTCTGTACTACATTAATTTAATACCTACTTTGAATATAATACTTCCATGTAGTACGGGCTTACAGGGCAATTTAACATTTGATTATTCAAGCTAGCCCGGTCTGCTTGATGATTGTGTATTTTTTAAACGAATTTTAAAAAGGTATTTCATAGCAATGGGATCGTGGACTTCCCACAATTGATTCACCAATCTCATGTCATGGCCTTAAATAAATCCCAGGTGGGAACTTTTATTAAAGTTCCTAGTTAGTGTTGATAGTTATCGAGACTTCTACTTGAGATGTTATGTGTACGGTTTATTGACTCAGACCTAGCACAAACTTGAGGTCATACTTCAGAGAAAATACTGCGTATTACTAGCTGATAAATTTTACTTGTATAAAAAATTCTCCATACATACATATATAAAAATATACCAGAAACATTTTGATTCACTTGATTTTTGCGTTTCCCAAGTGAAAGACAAAGCGGTGCCAAAAGAAATGACAGCATAAATAATCTTTGAGTCGAATTAATAGTCAAAACAAAGCGCAAAACAAATCTTTCGTCAACGTAAACAATACCTAAACCACAGCGGTTAGAAAACTCATCTTTCATACGATTATGTCTAACAAACAATAATACAGTCAGCCCATGGTTTTGCCGACGCGTTCGGCTGTTTTCATACGCAGCAGATAAGTTTATTGTTTCGAGATTACGATACGGCAAAGACCGTGACGATAAAAGAAAAATAATATGAACACGTATCGTCTTTTTCACATCCTAATAATCCTTAAATATTTCATCGAACATTGTTTTTATTATAATTGCGAATAGCCTTTTGGGTGCTTAATGACTCCGAAACAGCTGAACATAATGTTGTCATTTTTGCACATTTGGCTTTGCCTAGTAGTACTCAACTCATTAGATTATTGAACAGGGACGACAGCTAAATAAGGTATAGTTATATATTTTTACATGACGCACGTGACGACTCGTGTTATTGCCGTGCTGTAACCGCAGCGTGTGAAAATGCCTTTGAGTGAAACTTGCTGTATTTTACAAACGTATGATTCAGTGATGATTGCCGTAACAGATTCGTGATATCGTGATGACGCAGAACGTGGCGCTACTGGTTGTGACTCGGTTGTTGTGTATGGTAAATTATTTTTCTAGAATTATTTAATTTTAATTATTGTTATGATTCATTGAATGAACATTGATTTTAATTTTTATTGTGCTACTATTGCGCGTTGTAGATTAAGTTCTGACACATCATTCTGCATTTTTAGCCTGTCTATCTGCACATGATGTATCCTCGAACAAATGCTCACAGATTATTCCATTATATGATACGCGTGCATGCTTCGTGAAAAATATTCGCACTTTCCATAAATTAAATACAGCGTTGAATGAAATTACAATTTCAGATTGATAAGCACATGCGATATTGCGAAATTCAGAGATAAGCGTTATATTATTTGGTACACGCTTAATTTGCGTTTTACTGGAATACGTACGATAAAGCGATTAATTTGATTAGTTTATTTTAATTCTCTGTCCTTTAATTATATCGTAATTCTATGATAGAACTAGTAATTAGAACGAATTAAAGATTGAAGGATTGTTGCCAGAAAAACAAAACATTTACATATTATATATAGAGGAAAAGCCGTATGACCTAAAAACTTCGTGCGAAGAGAGGTCGACAATAAAAATTAATATATTAACGTTCAATGAAAACTTTTCACCGATGGCCATGGCATATAATTGAAAATACTTATTGCAGCTGATAAAGTAAAAGAAATTAAGTATCAAGTACAAGGTAGACTGTCGTAAATGGACACTTATTTGCATACTTATCAACTTTCTATCAAAATCCTTCAAACATTTCCGCTCTATTTTCGTGGCACTTTTTACACGAATTATTATGAAATGGTTTGTAAAAGTAGTATTATGAAATGGTTTGTGTAAGCTTAGATTAACAATGATATCAGCCGAGATTCTAGAATCTAGACAATAGATTATGTCCACTCGATGTTGCGTCATTAACATTACGTAAGTGTAAATACCTACTGTCAATATGCGCGGGCGGCAGGATATCTGAGAAAGTAGATATTTAATTAGAAGAAGCAATGAAGCACAAATACCCATTTATTTACCAGAGGAGACGAAAGATCAACCATACTGGAGTATTAATTTTGCAACATGCGCAGATTTGCAAATACATAAAATTAGAATTTTATAACTCGACAAGTATTTGACTATATTTCTCAACAGGGCTCAACTTATGAGTCATTGTTCCACAAACTTGCTTAGGAATTGTACCAATACAACGTCACAATACTGTGCCGGTTACACAAACACGGACAGTTGACTCAACTTTTGTAAGGGTACGGCTATTCATAGGCAGATTAGTTTAAAAGGGGTTAAATAATCAATATGAACTATTGCGGACGCCACATGTGAAAGAAATGTGGGGAAACGAACTGAGGTAGGTATTATAAATAAATAAACATTCACGAATTTATGGAATAAATGTAGGCAAAACTACATTAATAAATGTTGAAAATATAAGGTCATTTAGTATTTGTAAGGAATTTGAAATGACTACAAAATAACCCAGATTATTGATAAATGAATCTGATTTTAATTGGTAAAATTATTCGGACGTCTAAGATAAAAAAAAAACTCTTAATTTGATATTGCTATCGATCGTCATGACGAGAAACGATACACACACAGAAATGAAATTTATTTGATATAGTCATAGGCTTGCTGAGTACCAGGGCGACATAAATTCCAAAGAGCACCTTATAATGGCGTGGCACGCACACAAGGACACATGTGTTTTCTGGCTATAAGTCACATACAAAGAGGCTCATGATCGTTTTGTACTCTTCGGTTAGGTCAACACTCGGTGACTCACTGCGCATTTACACTGAAAGGTGAGGGGATGAGTGAGTGTGCGTTAGTCTTCGTAAAATAAAGTAATAACAATAACCGCTTAAAATATCAAAAGAAGCATCAAGAATGTTATTGAGTTCAACAACATAGGAACTATTACAAAAGTGATTTCTTTAAGCTGCATTCACTAACAGACGATAACTTTAAACCAAGATCGAGATAAGACATGTTTAAATTCAAGCCAGAGCGTAAACAAACTTACCATAGTTGTTTAAACACCATAAACTATGGAATTTGTAACGAAATCAATAAGGAAATACAGCATCTTTTTGGTACATATTATTCATTCAAGCGAAACTACTTTTGGCTGCAAACATAAAAAATGCTTAAAAATCCTGGAATGTTATTCTTTGCAATGCCGTCATTGCGGAAACGTTGAACGTGCGCCGGACAAGTTTGGTGCATAAATAGCTCGCACTCGCATGCCTGTAAAGCCGTGTTACTTAGTGGAACTGCCATTTCTGTTGTTTATTGCAGTTTGGTATTGTAACTGTTATTCGTAATTTTTTATCTTGTTTTATTAGTAATTCCCTTACAACTTACCACGTATTGAAATTACGTTATTTCTTTAATTGTTGAAGGCAGTTCGTTTAAAACAATGCTCTATTTGATACCCAATTAGAAAAAATTTTTTGAATTCAATTATCAACAAATGTGTAAGAGGTGATTGTGATTCTATCTAAGTACCGGTTTTCCCCCCGGGCACCTAAAGACCTATTCTACCGAGTGGGCGGTTCTTACAATCTTGCGACACAATAGTTCAACAATGGACCTTCTATGATATGGACCATTCATTACTTACCTAGGCTCTCTAGTTATTAAACAGGCGAATATTCGAAAGTTCACCGATAACTGGTAACTTCTGTTGATTCGCCGTTCATAAATAGGTGCGCCCTCCTAGGGCCTTAACTGAATAAATAGCTTTAACTTATTTGACCTTTATATTTGGTAATAACCTTTTGCTAGGACTTTAAAAATGAAGTTTACACAGCAAATGTTGTTGGATATTAATTATAATATTCTGTTGTTACGAAAATTTAAAAGAATACATTCTCTCTATTTATAACAATACTTTCAGAAATAACAATATTTTCAATGGTTTTCTAAACGATCACCGCACGCAGCACCCGAGCACAGCGTAAATGCAAATATTGTAAATAACTTTCTTATCTCTGTCTGTCTGTTCGTTCGTCCGTATCGCTTTACTCGCTCCGCACGGCTTATTAATTAAAATTGCATGTACCTATAATGATATACATTTACGAGATGAAAATGAAAAGAAATTGTGCATTTTACCAAGATGAATAGCTTTCAAGATTTCCTACCTATTTATCTATGCTCCAATTTATTTAGAACGATTATCTGAGTAACGCCCTTGTAAATTATAAGTACTATCTAGGCTGTTGGGCAGTAAGGACTGGCAAGACATCCTTTATAGATGTCATTGGTAAATCCCAAGACCCATGTAATAAACTGTCACGCTCATTGGCTAATGCTGCTCATGAGGAAACTACGCGACTAGAATCCAAACTATCATTTGTGGGTTGCGGTAATATTTAATTTACTATATTTTTGTGTCATCGTTTCTAAGCAAATTATTATTATAACTCCATTTATATACCAATTAATTATGTTGATAAAGATACATTTTTGCGTCGTCACTTTTGTGACATGACTCAGAATTGTCAAAGGTAGTTTGATAAGTGTCACTTGTCTTTCTCCAGGTCCCAAATTCCTCTCTGCCAAAGCTGGATAGACGAGAGTTTCGTTCCCATTTATAATATCATATTAGTTTGGATATTGCCGATTCATACTGACGTACTTTGGTCGAGAAGAATTAGTCTTGCATAAACTTAGTTCTTTTCTGTTATTAATTAATTTCATACGGATTTGTATGAATCAAACAAATGTATTTACCAGTTCAGACTTTGACGTGGTTTTGTATTCTCATTACGAGAAAAACAATATTTTACTGGATTTATGTTCTTTACCGTTCTTATTACGTATTGATGTAATAAGAACCCCTTATACGGTGTGTAGTGCTTTGTGCTCAACTTAACATACAATGATGAATGTATTAAAGTTGTGTAAAATGTGGTTTCACCATTTATTGTTCTCTTTATCATTTAACTGCATCCCGTATCCGCCTACCGTTTATGACTTGGAAGATAACAACATTGAGATCAGTGAAATGATGTATGACTAACTAATATGGTCATGTTATTATCGAATGATTTGTATAGTCAATGATTTGTTTAAAGAGTAAAAGAGTCTACGAATTAAAGATTATGATGCTATGTCAAAATTTCCACTCAGTAACCTATAGAATTTTACCAGTAATACACACCGTCGGAATGACTTATTGTAGATATCCTTTGCTTTAACTATGTTTATAATTATACTTTGGAGATTATTAGATATTGTATAGAATTTTTTATTTTTGTAAAAGGATATTTTACTTGCTTACCCTTTCGAAGTTGCAATTTGTTTAGATGTTTATACTAAACTACCTCTTCTACCTGGATAGATTCCGAGTAACCGTTAGCTGGCTTAGCTTTAAAAATACACAAACAAGGAGATTGTCGATAGCTGTTTGTTTGTTTTTGCGGTTTCCCATTGACGTAACTTAGCCTCCTAGGGACTTTACTGGAGCATTGTCTTCGTCACTGAAACTATGATCACCATGATTAAGTCTTGTCACATTTACCTACGGGTAACATTAGGTTTTGTAATTTTATCGCTTTCGTTGGTATCAAAAGATTACAAAATGCCCTTAGACTAGTTAGAGTCTAACTGTTAGACTGTATTAACTAATTTTGTTTGCGCTTTATAATCTAATTTATATCATTAGTATTAAGTACGTCTCAGACGGAAACCTTAGTTTGATTATAGTAGGTTTTGCACGGTGGTAGGGTACTTTGTGGTACTCGTTAGGCTTGCTACTACTCTACACTTTAGCAGTTTATGAATTACAGCAAGCTGTCCTTTAGAACCAGATTCCCTTGGTTTTATCTGCTTACCACCTTCGGGTACATCATCACTTGCCATTTATTTAGTACTAGTCATTCCATGCCATATGGTGCATTATGTAGATTAGAAATTATACCTATAATAAAATATATTTATGTATCAATAGATTATCTGTCCAATGATAATGTTGAAGTACATATCGTATCATAATGTAATGTAGAGGCACCTTATTAAATGGAAATATCGCTATTAAGTGATCTGCTGCTATGCGTCAATATCTATGACGTGGTGAAGGAAATATTAAGTAAGCTTATCATTCTACTAGTAGTATCGGTGGATATATAAGTGAGGAATCGTTCGCTTAATAATGTGGTGGTGGATGAAAACTGAATGAAAAAGATTACCGGAAGGGTGCCAATTTACGCTTTGACATGGCAAATGATGAATGTGTACACAATAACATAAATTTGTTGATTTATCATCAATGTCAATGACTCTGTATTCGAAGTATGTCAATTAGCCTAATCAGCTAAAAAAGACAGCTCTTCAATAAAGTCAAACCAATACAAATTAAATAGCAATCATTTAACTTGATTTCATAAGTGATCAAGTAAGTAGACTGCAAATTTTGCACAAAATAAAGTGGTGAACTCGTCGTTTATTGCTACAATGCAAAAAAAGAAATTTGTAACAATACCTGTGAGTTTGTTACGTAATTTTTCGCAACTCACGCGAGCTGCGAAATTAAAATCCAACACAAAATTCATAACGGCACGATTAATCCACTTATTTTTAATTTATATTGCTAATCTGCTGTTTTGCAAGTATTTCATTGTCTTCTTAAGTAACTTTTAGTTATTTACGTGGCCGTTTTGCTATCTATCTATTTAAATGATTTTAAAGAGTAATAGAAATTTATGTAGACTAACATAATGTTTTGTAATGTAACGTAATGATAAATGTTTTTAGTTCATAATTGTCACTAATATGACATACCTGACCTGCCAAGAACCATGTTAAAATTGTCAAAAATATGCATATTGGTTTATTGTAGAGTATTCAACGTTTTAAAGACATCGTGATTGTCATAAACAATATTAAACTGTAACTTCATCGAGCACAATTGTTTTGTGGAATCCCCAAAAAATTACACATCTATATTAATAATACGGTCAAGGGGTACGGTAGACTCGATTGAAACCTTACCTGAATAATAAAACATAAAAAAAAAACTAGTCGACAACATATTATATATCCGCAAAATTCGGATTGTCGAGTATTTTGTTTAAATTCTAATGGTGCAAATGGCAGTCGCCATATTGGCCGAGCACAGTACCGCCATATTTTCAATGAACGCATCCCTGTTAGTCAGTGTCAGTTTTTTCTTTTGTTTTCCCTTATTTCGGGAAGGCAAAGGGTTCTAGCCCATACAACCTAATCATGAGATGACACAGTGTTCTCAGTGTGTAAATGAGTCTTTATTGACAGCCTATTATTTTTGTTTCTCTTTGTTTTTTCTAACCATGACACTGGCAGTCATCGTTGGAGCCATAGACAATAAATTGGAATTGGATTGAGCTGTCAGACAGTGTTGCCCCAGAAGGTTACATTTCTTACATTTTTCGTAACTTTTGACACCCTCGCGTAACATGTAAGTAATTTTTATATTTAAGGCAATTTTCGTAACTTTTGAGAACAACGAGATTTGTAATACTAGATTTTTATTCCAAACAGTTTATGAACGTATCCAAATTGAACGCACCTAAAACTGGCGCCTTTAAGGCCGGGAATACACGTCAGGTTTTTTCATCCGATAGTCTGATACGGCGAACTAATACAAACCACTACCGATAACTACAAAAATATCTACCTACATTTTGTAAAAGATTGTGTATTATGAGTCACATTTCACCCGAGCGAAGCCGGGTTTTCATCTAGTTTCTCTAAAATCCTTTAATCGAGTTGGTTGATGATATCTCAGTCTCCGGGTCAAGATCCCTTCGTATAAAGACCACCCACGAATCATCCACGCACCATTAACACCCAGCAGCGAATTCCGTGCGAACTTTCCAGTGCGCGGGCGCAGCATCTATTCATAACCATACGCCGATGTTTACCGCTAACTTCCCATGCTCTGCTTCGCATCGGCTATGCTATTGTTTGCTAATGCGACGACCTGACCTTTGACGTGTGACAGATCTTGATGGAATCCGGGATATAATAATTGGATACTTAAAACACTAAATAACTAGCGAATCTAGAAATATCTCAAGGATATCAGTCAATTTTGTATGTTATAATTAGAAATTGGAATAGCAAGGACTTTTTTTTGTTTTCGTCAGAATACAGAAATATTATTTTTGACTGATCAGAGATGTGTGCGAATGCACCTTTAGTGTTCCATAGTACTCGCTCGTTTACTTTTATTACCCATTACACTAAGGAGGTAATGGCCATGGAATCCCTCAGTTCCTCTCTATGATAGGATCCACTTGCGTGCGTCCGGTGTTTCGAAGAATTGTATTTGTTCTTTTATTTGAACTTATTTTTTTTTTTGCTCTCTTCATAATTAGTTATTATCATAGATTAGTTATAATCTCTGGAATGGAACAACTGCAGTAAATTGCTTTAAACTAATCCAAATTCTATTATATTCTAAATGTTGGGTTATTGTGTTGCTATGCTACGTAAATGAACCTTTTAAATGAAAATCTGGATCTTAAGAAGTAAGAGTTCTTTTATAAGCTAGAAGGCTGACAAGGAGACAGATGGTCCTGATCCTAAGTGGCTACTATCGCCTCTATGGACTTGGCAATACTGGAATGACCAGGAAGTATTTTAACGAGATGTTGACAACATGTGACAGTGAGTCACGCACGCTATCGTCAAAGGTCATTTCTGGTGAACCTCGCAAATGATGCGTGTCACATTATCATTTATCATAATGTCCGTTTATGGCATTGAAAGTTATCTTTACGACTCGATAATGAGTTGTCTGTTTATTAATTCTCATTTAGTTTATTTTTTTATGTTAAGTATGTAATATCACAAAAAAGTAATTTTATAGTAGTATCACAGCGTAATTACATACAGTGGTCGATCGCGTTTGAAGTCACGCGTAATGCCGCTTTGTATAGGTATTCGTAATTGCTCCATTGTGTACCAAGCGAGTGTATGGCAGCTTGGGCTCGCTACCGCTCCTCTCTCACCCAGCAAGCCCCGCACGATTGCTCTGTCTAGACGTGTCCGTTAGCCGACTGTAAGAGTTGCATAGACTGTGGTAGTATACTATCACAGTTTACAACAAATATATTTTTTATTTTTTTTACTTTGTATAGGCTTGTGTTTGACCACAATCTCACTATGGTAAGTGATGATGTGGCCGATGGTGGTAAAAGCCTAGAAGGAACTGGCTCTCAATTGCAGCTGCCGGAACACACCAATAGGTGTTTGGTGACAGATTTTCAACTTGAGGGTGGTAGCCAGCCAGACGGGTACTACAAAGTACCCTACCACCGTGCTATGGTTTCGTCACGATGTTTTCCTTCATCGAAAGCTCAGGCTCATTGTACACACATACACACAACACGATAGTGTTGTATAGCTCAGTAGTGACGTCGGATGCTGCGGCGGAGGTCATGGGTTCGAATCCTACAATGCCCTTGAGCTTTCGGTAAAGGCAAACATCATGAGCATGGTGGTAGGGTACTTTGTACTTCACCTACTGGTGAGTTCTGGGCTCCGGCAGTTGCACTTGTGAGCCAGTTGCCTTCAAGGCTTTATAAAGGTCGGCAACACCCCTGGCAATGCCCCTGATATTGCTAATGTCTATAGGCGACGGTAGCCACATACCATTAGGTGAACCGTCTGACTGCTTATCAGAAATCAGACATTTAAAAAAAATATATGTTTAAGATCCACTGAAACGGTCAATAAGAGATAGATTAATAAAATAGCCGTTCGACAGCAGTAATATCTTACTACTACCTCTCAAGCAGTCTACAATGGCATAACAGTGATGATGAAATGCTTCAACGCTCGCGCTTGACCAAAAGCGACATTCAATCAAATACATCGTGGATCGCGGAGGTTAAACTCGGGTCAATGATCCCCTAATCGCATAAGTATCGACTGGGGTCCTTGACCTCACCTTACTTTAGTGTCTACGTACAGTAACGACGTTATTGGCGAGCTAGTGATTGAGTTCTAAGGTCCGTGTTCACCAAATTGACACCGTGGTTTAACATAAACTAAGTACATTTTAAATGACAGTAGTTAACTTTTTGCCCTAAGTGAAAAAAAAATTTGAGTACTTTTTCAAAAATCAAGATTAAAAATATTTTATTAAATTATTCCCCGCGGATTCACCCACGTTCCCGGCATAAAAGTTTGCCTATAACCTTCTTCAAAGAACTGGGCTATCAAATCCAAAAAAAATAATTCAAATCCGATCTGGTAGTTCTAGAGATTACCGCGCGTTCAAACAAACAGCTTTATTATATTAATATAGACTTTTACTGTAGGCACTTATGAATAACTCTAACGCGCGGTTGGGAACGATGCATTTGTTGAGAAGAGCCCGCAATAAACTCAACAATTACTGCTAAAACAAGTTTAGATTCATTAATGACACTAACAATTTAATCTCACTGACAACAATTGCAATGAATAATAATTAAATAGCAGACTCAAGCAGACCAGCCCCCACAAGCAGCACGTATTCACAAGTATGACGCATGTGGCAGCCATCGCCTGCCTCGCCATAGTGCATGGGTAACTCACCCTACTGTCAAATCGACCAAAAATCGAGAATGCTTTTGCTTTACATGGCTGTTTTTCCACGTTCCAATTTCTTGTGAATGATGGTTTTGCATTTATAACAGCAATCTGTGGTCGTCCAAAAGGTTTTCAACTTTTAGATAAATTTACAGGATTTTGCCTGTAGTTTTTTTTCGTACTTACTGCTTTATGATAAGCATGATTCTTTTCTACAGGTCATGCCATAATGGGGTTCGTTTACAAAATTGGTGTCACAGTTAAAAGTGTCCATACTGATATGATGATGAGATACCCTAACATTCCTTACTTCATTACACCTGTATAGAAAATTCAAGTAACTATGGTAAATAAATAAAGAAAATTCATGTAACTATACTATTCTGGTAAATAAAAAATAAAATACTGGTTTATGTAGGTATTGAACTTAGGCATCGCCCAAAGCTCGCTACCTATCTCAGTGACATTCTCCTCGTCCATGTTGTTGTTATGTCATATCGACAATAAAATATCCTTATTTGGTTTTATATTTGTAGTGTTTTTAACGTCCTATATATTAAAGGAAAACCTAAACAGGATGGAAAATGTAGTCACTCACCATGCACAATACTAGGTATTCTCTGATCAATGTTCAACTTTATTATAAACTAACTTTCCGCGCCGCGATTTCATCTGCCATCCCGTCTTTTAGCGGTTGGAAAATATTTCTTAGCATCCCTAAGCTACATGAAAAAGCTACCCTCCAAATTTCACAATACATTACATACTATCACTAGTTGTTTAAACTCTGCCTTAATTTCTATCAATAACTCAGTCCCTACACTATTCTTTTACACAGGGCTGTTTGTAATTCACCAGCAGTGCCTGATTTTAGATACTTTATAAACATTCGTATTAGTGTAATACATTCATATATCCATGTCTAAAAGTTTGGTTCCTTCAATAACATAACCACTCCGCCGTGTATATATATACTATACATAATTACATACGTAAATAAGCCATAATGTACATAACACAAAGATATTAATTATATAAACAGTGTGTGTTGTCGGTGAATCACCTTATATGAGTCATAGTGTGTTGGCTACTCGTTTTCTTGTACCAGTGTCATATCGACTAGGTACTTAGGTTGTTTTGATTTACGAATGATCCGTATGTCCTTGTCTTTCTACCTAATATTAAATTTCATCCCACTAATATGTAAACGCGAATGATTTGAATACAATTTTACTCACAAATAAAATACTTGTAGAAATACTTTTGTGTTTGATATGAGATTATCTTGTTTATCTGAGAAAAGTTATCAATAACAGACTCTGGATAGTCCATCGTCGATTTGTGATGATATTCGTTTATTTTTGATGTTGTTTGTTTACTGCTTTAGCTAATAATGTCCTCGTACCGTATTAAAACCGTATTTATTTCCTAATAAGGATATTAGGAAATTGCGGCTATGTGTATAGATAAATACGGCTTTATTAAATTTTATTTCATTTATTTCACTTACCTATTTATTCATTTTACAATGTTAGGGAAAATAAATAATTATTATTTTAAGTACCTACATAGTTAAATAAAATATAGCATTTGAACTGTGGATTTATGAGAAGAAATTAAGATATAATGGAGTCTCATATAAGATTGTCCTGTCAATATCAGATATGGATTTAGATCATGATATATTATGATAAAAGTATCTTATCATATAGGTATAATCATAATTATATTTTGATTCAGTGCGCTTTAATTTCTTTACTCTAACGCAAAAAAAACAAACAATTCAATTCATATTTAGGCTACGTTCAGACGACACGCGCCCGCTAAGCGCACGCCACGCGCGTCAGCACTTTTGTATATAATTTGAGGCTTATGATACATAATAAGATCTGAAATCGAAATCCAACCGCACACGTCACGCGCCGTCTCGCGCCCGCCTCATGGCAACCCCGCGCTCACCACGCACACGTTTTGCACCCACCCGTAGAATTAATCTTTCCACTGTCTTTTTCTTTCCTCCGTTGTTTATATATGTAGTATGCAATTAGAACTTTTTTTAACTTAGTCGAATCCATATTGTTTTACACGTTCTCACGTCGTCGTGACGCCTTGAAGCCACTAGATCGAGTGAACGAAGTATTCCAGTCACTAGTACGGGATGCATACGCTGAATTTGCGCGTGCCGAGCGCAGGTGGTAAGGCTGGGGATATAGGTCAGATTTTTTCATTCGATAGTCGGAAGGCGTTGGAGCCATTACTTTGTTTGAACATACAATACACGTCCGATTCAATAGTCGGAACGAATTGTATTGAATGTTCGCCGGCTATCGGATCGGACTATCGGATGAAAAATCTGACGTATATTCCCGGCCTAAGGCGGGCACAACGCGTGTGCTTGGTCGGCGCGGGTCATCTGAACACGGCCAAAATTTCTTTACAATAATGAAAAAGGCCAGCGGACAATAAAACTTATCTTTATGATTCCAAAATAGCTGACTCTGTTATTCTGTTACTATGGTGAATAATTTAATTAAAAAATGTACGAAATGTCGTTTTACTGATAACAGATAATCTGACATCCGGACAGATAAAATTAATTATAATATCAATAAACTGAAAAATAATTTTGTTAAACGATCTTCTAAAATTTAATATTATTAGCATTTATAAAATTCGAACACGACTAATGTAAAACATCATGTTTTTGATAAGATATTCAATTGAATTGTTTGTATGTTGCTGCTCAGCTGTTGCAAAGAACTGTGACTTATTTAGGTACCTACCGTATTTGGCAACGTATGATTATAATCAGATTGCAATCTATCTCGATAAATATACTCGTATATTACAGTTAGGTACATACTGTTACGATTACATTTTCAACCATTGTATTATGATTTTCGGTACTGTTCTTCAAGTCGAAGTCTAACTAAATTTTCGCCTCGCGGTTTCATCTGCGATCCCCTATTTAACCCCTTTAGGAGTTGATTTTGAAAAACCCTTCCTTAGTCCACTCCTAGGGTACCTACCTACTCAAGGAAAGTTTCCTCCTCAAATCTTTACGTCCACTGCAAGTTGTCTGTCAGTGAGTCACCAGTACCGTGACTGACTTACAGGCATAGTATATTATAACTAAATATTAACTGAAAGTAGGTCAAACAGACGGATGTTACTTTCGCATATACAGGATGATTTCTAGTCACTGGCAATACTTGCAGGGTGGAAGTACTCATCAAAATGAACAACTTTTACTATGGGACTAACTGTGAAATCATGAAAAAATTATCAGCTGTTCCATACAAAAGTTCTACCTACTCGACCAAAATGTATGAGGCAACCGTTTTATTTTACGCGATATCAGAGTTAGCCCCATACTAAAAGTTGTTCACATTGATGAGTACCTCCACCCCTGCAAGTATTTCCAGTGATAAAACAAACACCCTGTATAATATTTGTTAGTGTGGATTTATTATGTATCAGGCCAAAGTTCAGTTTTCAATGAAACTCTGTTATCGTTCACGTTATGTTATCAATTAATTGAAGTTTATTATTCAACCATTTTATGGAACAATTTAATAATTTATTGCTTTTATGATTACCCAATTAACAATATAAACGTTAATACAAAAAAAATTTATTCGAATTTTGTCCAACATAAATGCGATGGAGAGCTGTAGATCGCATTTTGTTAAACATGGCATACTCACACTCACATCCCTATATATTATCGAGATCTGTCAATTTGTTAAAAAGTATATGTCCCTCTTCTCTCAAGCAAAAGACCATTACTCACAACCACGAAATCTAAGACACCAAAATAGATTGGCGTTACCTATTTCTAAGTTAAAAATTGTTTCTACAGGTCCATACAGCATGTCAATCAAAATATACAACCAAATTCCCGAAGCAATAAAAGAGATAGAAAAACCAAATAAATTCAAAACACAATTATCTAAATACTTATTACATAAATGCTACTATACACTGCAAGAGTTCTTTGATGAAAAGCTAGACACTAAATGTTAAAATTATGATAGGGATAAAATAAAAGTACTTACCTATAATACAAAATAAATTAAAATTGTAATAATATATGGAATAATCATAATAATATACTTAATAAATGCAAAATAATTCGTCGAAATAAATAAAATTTAAATTTGTAAACTAATCGCAATAAATTCACTTTATAGAAAAATATAATAATATCATGTAACTAATTAAATTTAAATGTAAATGTAATTGATTACTTAATTTATAATTTATTGTATTTTATTGTATAATTTAATTTGCTGTGCCCTAATCAGGGTTTCATGTTGTACTTTAATATTTTTTACCATCTTTGTAAAACCATGAATGCAATAAAATTTGAAGTTTGAAGTTTGAATAATATAATGTGGTATGTATGTCTAACATGATAGTTATCCAATTTGAATGAATACTTACTTTTGCCCGCGACTTCGTCCGCGTCGAATTTGTTTCTCGTAGAATCGTACTCTTTTGGATTAAGGTGACGCCGCGTTAAGCTTAAAAATCTGAAATTCAACGTGCTGCGTCCCGCTCCCTACTATAGCGACCTCTCATAGAAAACCCGCGTAAACGGAACGGGCGTATGCGACAAAATGGTTTTTATTGTTTAATTTAAAAACTACAAATATATTTCATTAGTAATAGCACTAAGTGCAATTTAAAGTATCAATTAAGTAATATATGTAGAAATTTTGGAACCTCAAATCGATCCTCAATGTCGGTAAAATTGGAATCAAGAGATCTTTTTGATTAATTATTTTGTGTTATAAAAGTTAACCAATCATGTTATGCAACGTACAAAATAAAGTCAAAGACATGATGAATTCTTACAATAAATTTCAGTTCGTTCGCTTCAGTCATTGTTGAGAAAAATCGGAATCCTTGCAACCAAAATCTTCAAGGCGTCGCCTTAAAAAGTAACTATTTTATTTCCTCCGGGTCTCAGAGCTACCTTCCTGTAAAAAAATCTTGTTCAAATTTCAATACAGTCAGTTCAGAGGTTTAGTTGTAAAAATGTAACAAACAGTTACTTTACTTTCGCATTTATAATATTAGTGTAGTGATTTTAAAATAAAAGCTGTTAATTGTCATTTTTTTTTTAAATTACGCGGTAATTCCCCAAACATATACTTTACAAACGTGAAAGCCAGTATGATTTGTGCATATATATATATTACTTCTTTACTAACCGACTCCTCTTAAAGGAGGTGGTTCTCGATTCATATATAAATAAATATACCATATAGTTAAAAATGAATTTGATTAATTATTTTATTCATAGAATCTCGTCATAGATATTTTATGTTTTTTTATGCAAACCCATTTTGGAATCGGTTTTATTTTTTTACACTTGATAAAAAGCGTGTGCGACAAGACATGCGTGGTTTCTGTGGAGACGTGTGTGGTTCTACATTACCTTCCTGGCCAGTAGCGGGATTACAAACAGATTTTGTCAATTTTCTTGAATTGTAGTTAATTGTAAATAAAGCTATAAAGCTGACTTATAAAAAAGTAAGAGGCTTTCAAATCGACACGTTTTTATTTATTTTAAATTGTTTCTTAGGACATGTGTATAATAGGCATTATCTGTGTACATAAAATGGTAAACTGACTGACTGTTGATGTTGATAAATCAACGCACAGCCCAACCGCTGGACGTAGAGACTTGAAATTTTGCACATAGATACATTATACAGTGTAGGCAAGGGAAGGATTTTTGGGAATTCAACCCCTAAGGCAGTAAAATAGGGGTACGCGGGTGAAATCGCGGGGCGGAAGTCTAATATTATTTATATGTAGGTAGGTAAAGCATGAGAAATTAAATAACATCAATATTCTGAAATATTAACACAGTCTATGTCTGCCTTAATTTCTAAAACTTATTTTTATTATACATTTATAGACCGCCATTTAGAGATGTGAGTCAGACGATTATCATTATCTACATATTCATCGAATTAAAATAAAATAGTGATAATTAAAAACATTTGTCTACGGTACGCGTAATGGCCGACCTTGCTTCTACATTTCGACGGTAAACAGTGCATGACGTGAATTTATTAAAAACAGTACACGGTTATGTAACTACAATAGATGATAATGTCTTTGAAATTATTTTATCTTTAAATTGGTAAGTATTTGGTAAAAATGTTACTGGCTTAATCCGATTTTAGGATAGATATATATATAAAACAATAGGAATAGGTACTCCATTACTCAATTACGGCTTTAGTAGATAAAGGAATATAAATCCACTCAATTTTATTAGACAGAAACAAAATAGGAAGATAAGGCTCAGATGCCACGATTTCGAACGTGGAGATTGTGAAAATAAAATCAAATTAATTTGTTCAATGAGATAAAGAGAAGAATTTTAAAGAAGAGTTTTCGGTAAAAATGTTACTGGCTTAATCCGATTTTAGGATAGATATATAAAAAAATATGAATAGGTACTCAATTACGGCAAAGGAATATAATTCCGCTCAATTTTATTAGACAGGTAAGTACTTACTTAGAGTGAAACAAAATAGGAAGATAAGGCTCGGACGATTTCAGACGTGGAGATTGTGAAAATAAAATCAAATTAATTAATTGAATAAGATACATGGTAGATCAGATTTTAAATTATCATTATGTTTCGTCAGATTCTGACATGTAACTTAAATATATTTTCCTAAATACAATCAAATAAATGTATTTATATTATTGTTACGTGTAAACTCCCTAAAAATTGGGTACAGTTGTTAATTACGCGATGTAAGATCATACCGTATCTTCCTTTTTGTTACAATCTAAGGCAGTTTTTTTTTTTAAACGATGACTTCACTATTATAATCCCAAATCATCCGAATAGACATATATTACATAATATAACTATGTATGACTAACACCCGTACCCGTTCAATGATCGAATCAATGTTAGGTAAACATTATGATTGTTTGATTGTCCATTCGAATTCAATCGATAGTTTATTCTTATTACCACGCCGGTTGTATGTGATCATTATATTACGAGTTTTACTGTTATTGGGTGCCTTATATAAACTTTATTGCATGTATTCGTAACATATTGCTTTTCGGCATCTATTGATGATACATTGGTTCGCTTTCATTGGGGAAATGAGCAAGAGTTGATCGCAATAGCTTTATTTAATATTATGTTGAATCGTAAATTGACCTAGCTGATTATGAAATAAAGAATTTTTTGACTCCTCAGTTTAAATTATATTACTTACCTAATTACCATGTTTTACTTTGTCTATGTTTTGTTTTTTCTTGTGTTTTTGATATTTTGTGTGAATTTGTGCATCCAATAAATATTTTCTAAATTGTACTACCGTTGTCACATTTCACACCAATTTATTAAAACTGGCTAAGTAGTGAGTTGTATTTAGTTAGCTTAAACGTAAAAAACAGTTATTTCTACACATTATTTCACGATAAAATTAAATCTTAGTTGCCGCGACCATCTGTTTTATCTCCCTCGGAGACGAGTATTTCACCTTGAACAAAAAACGTTGTGGATTCACCCATTACCATAAATACGCGTGTCGTGGTATCTTTAACATTGCCACAGAAAAGGTAAAGCGAGGCTGACAATGCTTGCCTTCACTATGGCACGCCTCGCTGTTGGTTCTGTTTATTTTGCACCCCGTAACGTAATAGGGTTGACACAATGCCTGATAATAATTTAAATCTTTTATTGACAGGAGGAAAGGAATATAATGTATATTTATATTACTGATATTATAAATAAGAATGTTAAGGTGTATGTTTGTTTCCACTCAACTCTACGGCTAAACTTTAGATGAAATTTAGCACATATTAATACATATGATAGTTTTATACCGGGACAAAATTTGATCATTCGGGAACGCGGGTGAAACTGCGGATGGACGTCACCCTATAAATAAAAAAATATGTACCCATTCAAATAAAATATTTGCACACTATATTATTATGGTGAAACATATCTGTAAATCTAAAAATGTATGTTGCACATGTTTTTGCAAATAAAAAAAATGCTTTTCTATTTTCTAGATATTGGTATTTGACAACCCTAAGTAACACCAGCAACGAGTCGGTCCGTTGAACATGACCATGTGTTTTTAAATTTATACAATTTTACGGACGCCAGTTTAAATATCAAAAGTTTGACTATTAATTAATTTCACTCTCACTTCAACTCACAACAAACGATGAATTTGTTATTTTTTCACATAGAGCGTGTAATGTTCGTAAATTATTTTTTATATTGTGCTAATTTATTGTATTTATTTGTTACAGTTGGACACAAGCAGCAACGGTTACATAGACCTGAAGGAACTGAAAGATGCCCTCGATAGCGTCGGTTACAAAATTCCACAGTGGAAGGTATAATCATGCTCTTTATATTATTTTATGTTAACTTAAGGGGGGTGCATTTGCAATGAGGGCGTTCGCTCAGAAAATTTGTAGAACGGCTAAATATATGTATACAGGGTGATTTTTAGTCACTGGCAATACTTGCAGGGGTGGAAGTACTCATTAAAATGAATAACTTTTATTATGGGACTAACTGTGAAATCATGAAACAATTATCGTTCCATTCACATATTAATGTTCCATACAAAAGTTCAATACCTACTCGACCAAAATGTATGAAGCAACCATTTTATTTTACGCGATATCAGAGTTAGCCCCATACTAAAACTTGTTTACATTGATGAGTACTTCCACCCCTGCAAATATTGCCAGTGACAAAAAAAATCCCCTTTAGCCGTTCTCAAAATCTACTGATCGAATCTTGCAAATGTACCCTGTATAACACAAAAATAAATAAATATATATAGTTATGTATAGGTAATATATCACTACTTTATAAATAAGTATACAAGTATTTTTCTAGTCAGTTTTTGATATAATCTAGAACCAACATACTTTCTTTGTTCCTTTGTGAAAGAGTGGCATGTGGCATCCCATAGTGCGCGGTTTCACGGACGCGCACGATTATGTCACATGCGAATTATCACCGTATTCTTGGTTCGAATTTCCGTGGGCGTCTTTTGTTTAGATATTCCAAGTCATTATCGATCTTTCTTATGGTAGCATTAAGGTGTGAATTCACTTGTGAAAAGATATATTTTTAATTTACTATTTCCAGGTGAGATGCATGATAGAGGAATACTACGACAATGGAAACAAACACGGTCGCGGCGTCAACGGCAACCTCAATGGAGACGCACCCAAGAACGGCATCTCACTGCCCGAGTTCGAAGACCTATGTGCCAACCTTAAAGCACAACAGGTAAAGGATCCCTATTTTTTTTTATTGTTTTTATAATAATATTTCAGAGAAGGGATAATAAAATTTAAGAAAAGCGGTATAGGGTTTAGAATTACTTGATCGCATAGGTGGAAAGTCAATCACAAGAAAATGGGAGATATATTAATAAGTGTCAACTTATTTAACCTCGTAGATATAAATGGCTTAACGCAGTGCATTAAAGCATATATTAAGTTTGACAAGAGTCAATAAAGCTATAAATTCAAATGATTGAGGTCAAATACATGACGTCATCTGACCCATAGAGAAATTATTCATAATGTTATTGTCAAAGCAATCGTGTGCTATTAAATTGTTAATCAACTGGATGTTGGTATTTTTAGAACACGCGTAGAGTACGAATGCCTATTCTAAACGGCTTTGATATGATTAATATCCTACTAAACGTTTTTAGTTACAATAAAAATCGGACCCTGTAATCTTTCAAGCATCTTTTTTTTAAATATTTTTTTTACTTTTGTGTTTGACCACAATATCACTATAGTAAGTGATGATGTGGTTGAAGGTGGTAAGCACACAAAGACTAGAAGTAACTGACTCTAAAGTGCAGCTGCCGGAACACACCGGGTGTTTGGCAACAGATTTTCAACTTGAGGGTGGTAGCCAATGCTATGGTTTCCCCCCCGGTGTTTTCCTTCATCGATAAATCAGACAGAACGGGCCAACTGATGATAATCAATATACCTACTATTGTACTTTAATCAATACTGACTAGTTTTATCCGCACTGCTCACTTACACGGAAAATAACATAGATTATTATTGTCAGGGGCGTGTCTAACGGCTCTATTATTTGTTTTCAGGTGTCAAGCACATTCAAGCAGGCAGTTAGTAAAAAAGAGAATTTGGAACACTTAGGGGGCATGAGTGAAGCGTCCAGTGATGGTAAGTGGTAGTCTAGATTTAGGGGGTCAAAGAACATAAATAATCACAATAAATACAAAATATAACAACATACACACAATATTACAGGATTATAGATAGCAAGACAAACAAATAGACAGACAAAATACACAAAAAAAAACTGGGAAATATGATTATTTAATTGTCTATCAGCACAATTTATTTTTATATTAATTTATTTACCATAATTTTTTCGTGATTATGGGATGGATATTATTTATAGAAAATATTATTTTATCTCTTAACCTATATGGTTGAAATTAGACTCAGCACATGTACTCGTTTGAACTTTCGTGTCGTTCACTCTCAATAATGCTTCGAAAGATCTTCATTCTTTGAAACGCAAGTAATATTCTCAGGAACAACACACTCGGTCCGCCTGGAGGAGCAGATGGCGTTCTCAGGTTGGATAAACAGCAATTTGGAACACGATCCTGATCTCCAACACTTGCTGCCCATCGACCATGAAGGAAAACAGCTCTATGAGAAACTGAAGGATGGCCTTATTTTATGGTAAGTCTAATTAGCGATTAGGAGAGAAATTGATGAGCCGTTTTATTTGTAAGGTATATGTAATCAAATTATTTCGGCTAGATTTTTTTTTATGGTCTTTTAGACTGAAATAAATCAATTATTATTATTATGGCTTAATAGTGCTAGAAGCTCAGAAATGATATTGTCATCCTAAAATTTATAAATTCGGCCAACTTAAGAGATAAACTTAGAGTAGATCCATAAACAATAATAAAGTACCGCTCAGCATTCCTCTCATCCTGATGTACAAGATATTAAAATATGAATGGCAAAGATCCATACTATATTGTTAATTAATATTATAAATGTGAAAGTAACTTTGTCTGTTACCTTTTCATGCCTAAACCGCTGATCACGATGAAATTTGGTACGCAGATAGCCTATCGTATGGAGAGAGACATAAGCTACTTTTTTCTCGGGAACGCGGGTGAAACCGCGGGGGACAGCTAGTATGATATATTTTGTGAACCAATTTTTTTCGAAGCAAAAGATTTTTTTGTCAGTAGTTTTGTCATGTATAAAACTGTGACCCTGATATTCAATTTCCATCGTAGCAAAGTGATAAACCACTCATGTCCGGACACGATAGACGAGCGAGCTATCAACAAGAAGAACCTCACTCTTTACACGAAGCACGAGAACTTGACGCTGGCGCTGGTCTCCTCGCAGGCTATCGGATGCAACATTGTCAATATTGATGCGCATGACCTCGCCAAAGGTATTACAAATTCAAAGTCAAAGCCATTTATTCAGTTTAGGCCCTAGAAAGGCACTTATGAACGTCGAAGCTACTGAAGTTACCACCGGTTCGGTAGTCACTTACAACTGAGAAGAACCGGCAAGAAACTCAGCAAGGTTACATTTTTTTATGTATTTTTTAATATTTAATTACACTCACACCCTTCATTCACAACCATATAAAGTGACAACTCAGTTATTTTTTGCAATTACTACTTAATATTGTGGATAATTTAATTTTGTTTCATTAAATTCAATTTGTTGTAATAAATAGTCAAATGTTGTCATTGTTTTGAGTATAACTTTGTAATAATATGTATTATTTCCAGGCAAACCACATTTAGTGTTGGGTCTACTCTGGCAGATCATCCGTATTGGTCTGTTCAACCAGATCACACTCGAGCACTGCCCCGGTCTCACTGAACTTCTTAATGATGAGGTAATTACATTGCACACTTTGGGCATTGTTTTTTTTTATATCATACCAATAGTTTAGAAAGAGTTTTTCAAAAATGTGAAAAAGCTGCCAAGTTCAGTTAAAAAACTCCTCAATAATCATCAACATCATTTTGAACATAGGTCGCATAATAAAGCCAACTTTACAGCATGAAGACTGCTCTGGAACTGCATTTACATTGTCTTAAACAGGTCTCTCTTGGAGCCTTCTCAAATGAAACTTACTTTTTACAATATATAGGCAGGCCTGTTTGACCACAATCACAAGTGATAATGTGGCCGAAGGTGGTAAATACAGAAAGCCTAGAAAGAACTGGCTTTCAAGTGGAACTGCCCGAATGCACCGGTAGGTTTTTGGCGACAGATTTGCATTTTAAGGGTGGTGGCCAGGCAGGCGGGTATCATCGCTTCAAAATTGTTTACTAAAACGTCTTTTTTTTTCAGGAGCGCATCGAAGACCTGCTCGCCCTTAGTCCAGAAGCGATCTTACTCCGCTGGGTGAACCACCAGCTGCAGTCCGCAGGTGTGACGCGCCGCTGCACCAACTTCCAACAAGATGTCTCCGACTCCGAGATATACTCGTATCTGTTGAAGCAGATCGCACCTTCTGACGCGGGAGTCACACTAGACGCTCTCAGGGTATGTGACTTGGCGGTTGCACTGCCGTGTTTATAGATGATAATGTAATGTATTTTTTTTAAATAAACCTCTCATCATTTACATGACCACAATGGAGACCTAATGAGGTTTATATGTATGTGTATGTGTATGTGTATTATATTCCAGTAACTTCATATATCTTTCAGTAAAAGTTACGACAACTTATATATAGAGAAAATTGTATAAACTATTTTTATGATACGTTTTTCAATATTGCAGAGTTTTTTTGTCTGGGTTCACTACATTATGATATTGAAATGTGTTAAAATCATTATTTCGTTCGTATGGTATTTTTCATATTCGAGCTCTTTCGTTACATTGGTCCCTCATGTATAAACATGCACTTCCCGTGCCGCGCAGGAGAGCGACGTCCTCCGTCGCGCCGAGCTGATGCTGCAGCAGGCCGCCAAGCTGCGGTGCCGCGCCTTCGTGACGCCCGCCGACGTGGTGGCCGGCGTGTACAAGCTCAACCTGGCCTTCGTCGCCAACCTGTTCAACCAGCACCCGGGCCTGCAGCGCAGCGCCGCCGAGGCTGACCAGTACCACCAGCTCGACGAGACCAGGGAGGAAAAGAGTTAGTACCGCTTGGTGCACTGCTGACTTACCTTACTGCGATGGGATTCTGGGTCAATGCTTACAGGGGGCGTCTTTTCAAAGAAAAAAAATATCTATTTTGCAAATACAAAGTTGGTCCGATAGTAATTCTGCGTTTCCACCGGAGATACGTAGCGAGGAATGTGTTTTTATCCGCACTTCCACGCATCTCTGTTAAAGTTGAATCCGACAAAAAAGATGGCATCCTGAAGTATTCTCTCTATATTTATAACTGATGAGAAAAGCAGACTGCTGCAGAACATCACATGATCTGACGACCTAAAGACCTGATTGTCAGATGACCTGACCAGGAATACTTTGTTCAACAATACTCTTCTTTTTCTTCTACTTTTTTTTACATTGCAACTATTACAAATTATTTCTACTATAGAAGTATAGAATGCTCCAATGTTTTGGAAATATTTATCACGCATCTACAACTATCAAAACTGGAAGGGAGGAGGTAGCTAAATTCAAACTAATGAACTATAATCCACGACCCATGGCCCTGTGGTTTGCGGTTGAACCAATAGCGGAAGCAGAACTAGGTTTGTGACCGATGTAATGGATTACTTGTTAGTCGCAACCCGCGCGTACATGTGGTAAGATGTCATAATGATGGGCGGATAATCGAGATTTGATAATTTGTGTAATTTTTTTAATTACAAGTCATAGTTTTATGAGCGTGTGTGAAAGTTTATATGAGGTATTGTCACGAATATTTTGTGGATAATTTTAGATTAGAGTAAAATAATTTTCCTAACTCTACACCGCTCCGCTCTTGTGAACAGGCAGCCTTACGCATGAAAAGCCACAAGCACAAACAGTATATGTATAATGTATGTTTCCAGCGTACCGCAACTGGATGAACTCGATGGGCGTGGCGCCGCACGTGAACTGGCTCTACTCGGACCTCACCGACGGACTGGTCATCTTCCAGCTCTACGACATCATCAAGCCGGGCATTGTTAACTGGAAAAAGGTACGTAGCTATAGGTATATAAATGATAATGTCAATATGTTTACCAGTGACAAAAAGAGACAGGGTCATATCGTGTATACAAGATAGAGAAAGACATACAAAATCCTATATATAATAGATATGTTCGATAGCTATACTTTTGTCCTGGGAATGGAATCTAGTGGGTTGCAGTATCTTACCACTAACTTCCTATATTAATTAATGTTAGTTTGTAATAATAAGAGGATATATTGTGGGCGTGTTATCCAGGTGCACCGTCAGTTCTCGAAGCTGCGCAAGTTCATGGAGCGGTTGGAGAACTGCAACTACGCGGTGGAGCTGGGCCGGCAGCTGGGCTTCTCTCTCGTCGGCATCGCCGGCGCCGACATCAACGAGGGCAACGCCACCCTCACACTAGGTACATATACCTGTCTCTACTTGCTTATATATACATGTATATCTAGGTCACACACTTTTTGTGGTGGGTCTAATGGTGATAAATAGTAGGTTAATTCAAATCTTTTCTTTTTTATACCACATTGTCGGCAAACAAGCATACGACCCACCTGATGGTAAGCAGTTACCGTAGCGTTGCCGACCCTTCCCCCCCTCCCGATGAGCTCTGGCGACCTTATTCACGCGCAGGAACACAACTATAAGTTATTTGGCTGCGGTATTCTGTAAGGTGGAGGTACTTCCGCAGTCGAGCTGCTCTTTGAGCGACATATCACTATGCTCTACCTCTTTTAAAATCGAATGTAAGCGTATCTTAGACGGCTCCATTATCGTTGGTCCCTTTGGGAGAAAAATTCTCGTGTTCTTTATTTTTTTTATTGATTACTATGTAAAAGGAGCCTGGTGTGGCCGAATGGTAAACATACAAAGCCTAGAAGGAATCTGGCCCACGAAACAATATTTGATAGTACACTACCTGCTGACACTCCTATAGATTCCTTGTCATCTGCACTCCGCCCAGTCTGACTTCTTTTGAGATTAATTAACATTTTTAAAACATAAATTCCCCAGCTCTAATCTGGCAACTGATGCGCGCGTACACGCTGTCGGTCCTCACCCGGCTCGCTAACACTGGCAACCCTATCATTGAAAAAGAGATTGTTCAATGGGTCAACAACAAACTCAGCACGGCTGGCAAGACTTCCTCTATTAGGAGTTTCCAGGTAACTTATTCAACTAGTTTGTAAGTTCAGGATATAGTGTTAAAAATAATAATAATATCCTGGGAAATTCCTCACACAAGGCCATCTGACCCCAAACTAAGCAGAGCTTATACTACGGTAACCAACTACAACTGATATACTACATATTATACTACTTTTTTTTTTCTAAATATATAAACAGACATGTTCATTCACATAAATGTCTTACTGGGATGGGAATCGAACCCAAGACCTGTAGCGTGATGGGTAGATCTTACTAACCACGCCAACCGGCCCGTCAAAAATTTACAATGGCTCAAAAGTGGTACGGTCAGCAACATAAGTAGCTGAACAGATACAAATTTACAAAACATCTGTACTCTAAAACTATCCATGATGTATACATTTATAGTATGTAGGTTTTTTAAGACATACATTTTTAAAACACCACTTTACTTTATTTTTCCATATTATGGATACTTATAGTGTACAAGTTCTATGTAAATTTGTATCTGTTCAGCTAGCTTTCAAGGTGTCTGAACATATCATTAGATGGTCGTTGATAGATTTTTAATATAATATTGTACCGTACAATGGTTTCCTCACGATTTTTATCATCATTGAAAGTTCAAGCTCATTGTAAAATTCGAACCATTTCATCTACCGCTGTTACCTTTCTTTCTTTTACTATAAAATATATATATATATATATATATATATAAAAAAATGTAACCTTGCTGAGTTTCTTGCCGGTTCTTTTCAGTTGAAGGCTGATTTCCGAACCGGTGGTAACATCAGTAAATTCGACCTCCATAAGTGCCCTCCTAGGGCCTAAACTGAATAAATGGCTTTGACTTTACTCTTTGATAAATTGACGAATATCTATCCTTACTTAATATTATAAACGCGATAGTTTGTATGTATAGATGTGTGTTACCCTTTCACGCAACAACTTCTGAACGGACTTTGACGAAATTTGGTATGGAGGTAGTTGACACCCTGGATTAACACATAAGCTACTTTTTATCCCGGGAAAACATAAGATCCCTCGGGAACGCGGGCTGAAGCTAGTACTAATATAATAAAGGAGTAGAGTTTTTTGTTTGTTTGTTTAATGGCGCTAATCTCTGGAACTACCAGTCGGCTTTGAAAAGTTTAATTTGTTATAGGCTATTTTTTATCCCGGGAATGCGGGTGAAACCGCGAGGAACAGCTAGTATATCATATGATATCATATTATGAATGATCTGTACTTGTTCCAGGATGAAGTGTTGGCTGACGGCAAGGTGGTGTTAGACCTGATCGACGCGATCAAACCGGGCTCCATCAACTACGACCTTGTGTTACCTGGCGGTACTCAGGAGGTACGTGAATAACTTTGAAAATCTCTTATAGTTTTTACCCGTTCATAGAGTAATTTTTTTGCTGGCTGTCTTCTTTTCTCTTTGGAAACGGGGAAAAAACCAGCTGGAATATAGTTTCAAATATTTATACACATAGATAATCTCAATGCCAAATTCATCGCGATAAACTTTTAACATTATAATTAGTTTTTTTAATCGTTTCGTTTTAAATCATCTCGTAATACAAATATGAATAAATTAAATATGATTTATTGTACATACAATAAATATAATGTGAAAGTGTTTGTCGGTCTGTCCTTTCACGCAACAAAGAAGCGACAGATCGACGTGATTATTGCATAGAGATAGTTTATGTTTATGGACCGAAGAGTGATATGACACAGGGTACGTATTGTTTGCTCCTCAGGAAGCCCTAGCGAACGCCAAGTACGCGGTGTCGATGGCGCGGCGCTGCGGCGCGCGCGTGTACGCGCTGCCCGAGGACATCACCGAGCGCAAGCCCAAGATGATCATGACCGTGTTCGCCTGCCTCATGGCGCTCGACTACATACCCACCATGGGGGCGCCCGTCAACCAGTAAGTTACGTCTCACTATATAACTATATACATGGGCTGTGTCGAATAAAACAAACGATTTACGATCTTATTTTTTCACTAGCTGTTCCCCACGGTTTCACCCACCTTCCCGTTATAATAAAAGTAGCCTAAGTTACTCCACAACGACGGCTATCTGTCAATGAATGTCCCGTCAAAATTGGTCCAGCCGTTTCGGATATTAGCCGGAACAAACAGGATACATTTTTTTAAATTGTAAAATGTACCGTATATACTTTCATATGCATTTAATAAAAAGTTGTTATTTTGATATTTACACAAACAGAGACTTCAATTTTATTTATTGATATAGATAAACAAAGCAACATTTTTTCAAAATAGTATGATCAAGTTTTTTTATTTTATTGATATCACCGTACTCTTTTTTGTGAGAGGAAATCATTTGTTCAGATCCCTATAATTGGACCGAGACAAGTATCTACCCGTATATTTTGTAAAATCAGTAAATCTTCGTTTTTTCTATCGACCCAGCCCATAAAAATAAGTTTAAATCTGTTTCGGAGGCGTTTGTGTATTGAACATGTCTATTGAGTGATTAAACGTGCATTTGAAGGGGTTATATTAAACTGTTTTTTACTCTTTAAATTACAGAAATGATAATTCGCAAATTTAACCTACCCCAAATGTTTCGTTTACTCAATAAATGTTAAGAGGCCTAACGAAAGTGTCCGATTTAAATGTTTGTGACAATTTATGTGGGATATTATAATAATATATCATGCTCTGTATTTACAATGGTAATTTTTATATCCTTTATAAGATAAACCCACCTATATATATATATATATATATTTAAGGTATTTCACACAATAAAAGCGAATTTAACTTCGTTTTCCATGTAGTTAAAGTCGCTTTTCCAATGACTGAATGTCCTACATTCCAAAATTTTTACATATTGTATAGTAATTTTGGTGATGGTATATGTTTGTGATGTCTCAAATGAGTAATGTCTCCAAATAGGTGGGATATTAATAATTATGCTATAGAAATATGAATTCTACATTGTCTTGAAATAAAGTAGATTATTGAGAATTTCCATTCACAATAACAAGCAGTACTGAAACAATTATTGATTTAAATTATCTGCTGTTGAAAGTGACATACAATTGAATAAATTTGGTACAAGTATATTACTATACTCACTGTACACTACTGCCATTATAAGTTACAACGGATGTACCTGTGCAGATTATTTGTTTGGTATGCGCAAATCTTCGAGATAGCATGAGCCTCTTGTTGTTGTATTACAAATCTAAACGTAAAGCAACAAGGTCCGTATTTCATTGGTTTACAATCGTTTTTAGTCGGCGATACCTACGCTAACGAATATTTATCGATGTAAATTATAAAAGTGTACTGTGGAAGTGATTCAATTGTCAATTAAGTTTACTTTGACGATGTAGTTATTCGTATTTCTATAAAACACACACTGTAACAATATTTCTGTACGTAATGTTAATGTATAAATTAAGCTTAAATTATTATTAAAATGTAGGGCTTGATGCACCTAGCAATGAGGGGCATTTTGTGACGAGATGGAGCCACTTTCGAAGTGGGCAAAATGTCAACAGTTACAGAGGTCATGGTGATGAAAATTGAAAGGTTTTTTTTACCACAACCACAATCTTGCATCGTAAGTGATGATGATTAGTAGACAAAGTCACAGATCAAATAAAACTTTATTAGAACACTCTTCTAGTAAAATTGATTTTTTTTTTACTATAATATTGAACTCCTTTCTTTCGGCCCCATCAGTAGACGCACCCTCATTGACAAGGTCTGATTAAAATCGATTACGTAATTCTATATAATTTATTAATAATACCATTCACTTTATTAAATCGCTAACAACACCCAGTACTTATGAAAGATTAGTATTACATACATGTGTCAATGTTTTTTATACATTTTTACAACGAATATTATTGTTTTTAGATTAGATAGTTTGTAAAAAGACCATTTTAGTACTGGAGAAGTACCATGCTTTTTAGATTTACGTACATTTTTTGATAGGATGATTGAGGTACTTAATTAAAAACTACATAATAATTTGCAAGAAGTTTCCACTCCATTATTTTGTATAGGTATGTAAGGCTTCCAAAATTGTGTTAACATTCTTATAAAGGTGTATTTTAAAAATCAAATTTTGACTTGCTTATTATGAATTTATGATTATACATTATTGTATAATATTTATCGATTGCTTTATAGTGTGGGAATTGGCAATAACGTGTTTGTGGAATTGTTCATGTGATAATTTGAGTAAGTGACGCCATTTTACCGAGAAATATATATATAATTATATACGTATGTACCTTCACGCGTTTACATTCCTCATAATTAATCGGCATTCCCCATATTGGCATTTATATATAACCGGTTATTTTGCCCGTTTTAGTTAAAGAAATGTATATTTCTAATATTATTTAAGTTAGTACTGTGACATATTTTTGTAGAGCTTTTTTTGTAATAAGATATTCCTGAGGGATAAACAACGATATATTTTACATTTTATAATATTTTTTTTAATTGTAAATTTTTATTTTGTTAGACAATTTAAGGTTTTATCGAAAAAATATCTACGTGATTTTTGGATTTATTTTACTTACCGAGAATCAATAACTGATTATTGCTAAAAAGTTAAATTTCTTAACATAATCATAGAATATAGTTGCGAGAAAACAAATTTAACGTTTATAATTAATTAATAACGTTATTACACTATACGCTGTATTTAGTGATGTACGCTAGCTGGCAGAAATGTTTAAAGTCAAATGTAAGCCTATAAATAAAACGGAATTGGTAAATCAAATAGTATTTTTCTTTTCTCACTCTGTACCCCTTCATATTAAAACTACATAATGCACTTTTACAAGCAATTTTTATCCTATTTGTACACAATTAAGCTCTAAATTACATACCAACTTATCTTTCATCGCATCCTGTGAATGCTATGATTATCTGTGACGGTGTAAATAGGGGACGTAAGTATGATTTGCCTCTATGTTGTTTTGAGTGTTGTGATGTCTTTATATTTTTGGTTTTGGGTGCACAAGTTAATCTGTTGTTCCTAAATGTTTCTTGGTGAAGGATTTCTATATCAAACTACTAGCCTGGGACGAAATATCATGGACGGTACTAGCTATTACTTGAATTCTATAATTAGTGTAGGTACCATTGATAGTTAAAATCATTATCTATGGTTTGAGCTAATAAATTAAACTTTAGTATACAAAGGCACTCGCCCCAACGTATTTAATAGATTTTTCTCGCCCCTTTGAAATTAATCGTTTCGACACAATTAACGTGTTTTCGACAGCCATATAAAACTTATTAAAAAGTTGGCTTCAAAATTCAAATTATATCTTATAGGACCACGATAGAGCCAACAGATTTTGGATATGAATCTACGGAAGCAGTCGATGTCGTGGAATCCACTGGAGATATTCCTGATGACCTGGACGATTCGGGGTTGAGCTTACAGATTACGGAGAAGCCAGCACTACCGCCAAAGCCTGAAAACTTGTCTAGATCCACATCTGTTACTGAGTGATAAGTATTTTAGGCCTGTTAATTTTAAAACAACACTATTTTAAGTACATAAACCATATCTGTGAAAATAATACGATAGCATTTGATATAAAAGAAGTTACATAGATATGTAGGTACATATATTTTAATATTATTAGTATCACATGAATTATTGTTTGAAGTCGGTACAAACACTTTTTCATGGATAAAGTTTTCATGTGTTTTTATAATTTATTTATATGATAATTAAATTAGTATGAAAAGATTTAAGAAAGGTATTGTCCTATTTTTTTACTATAATTTTATATTTGCATAATGTATAGAAGCATTTATATTTTATTAAAATAATTATTTTAACAAATGTGTATTGAGTTTAATTTTGTGTCTACAAGAAATAAATATGATATCCGACCGATGGTAGTTGAAAACTTCCGCCCCTCTAAACTACAAGAGAGAAATCGATCGTGGACGTGACGCTGCGCTGATTGGCGTGACACCCGAAGCTTGTCACGCTAGCACCTTCTCTGCCTGTCTTGTGGTTTAGATGCCATTCCACTGCATATTTTCTTATCTCGGGTAGGCCTGATGCGTGTCACGCACGTACTGTTTGTCTTGTGGTTAAGATACCACTCCACCGCCTCAGTTTACCTATGACCATGGTCATCGGAGTTATCCAACCAGAATACCAGAAAAGCGTGGTACTCGCCATGCCGCTTGCCTAACTTCTATGAATATAGATTAGAACCCGAAATAAGTAGCTTCCGCCCATTGATTTAATCGTTCCAGGGACAAAAACAATCAACGTCCATCTCCGGATTATAAACTATCTCTATGCAAAAAATCACGTCGTTCCGTAGCTGCGTAAAAGAAGGACAAACCAACAAACTCAATTTCATATATACAATAATAAGGGATTCATGTTTAAGTTTAAAAACATTAATGAATGAAACACAGAAGTGAATAAAATTGTGATGTATTAATTCAATCCATAGCCAGCAACAAAAAATAAGTTTTACATTTGATCTGCGGAGAACGTAAAACGAACACACCACCTACATTATTTTAAAGAAGTGATAATATTTCGGACATATTCCACAAATTGACTATATACTTTAACTACTTATTTGAATGTAAATACACCTTTAAATAAATGTATCGTGTAAGAGCAACTAGGAACACTTATTTGTTGCAATAATACAGTACAAAGAGCATACAAATCTTTCGACAAAAAAAATATTATTTTCATTTGTAATAAAAAATATTTACAATAATATACAAACAATTGTATTGAAAAGGTGTAAGTTTTGTACATTATTTTATTTGTATCGTAACGTGGCGGGTACATACTCTCTAACAATCTACATTTTAGTATAATACCTTGCGTGAACGCAATATTGAATCAGCACTGAGACCATAGTAACGTAAGCATCAAAAAAATAAGTTCTTGGAACAAATTATAGATTTCTACAGACATTTTAAAATTATTATTAGTATATAAAAGTAATCAGTCCAGCTGATTACAAATCAAGTGCTGATTTACAGTTATTTTGGGTCACATACAAGCTTCAACTAGTGTTAAGAGAATTTGGAATGTATTACAATTAAAATAAAGATTAATTTCACCAGAGAGCTAAGTAGACCAATTCATTTCATTCCAATAATTTATATATTCTAGCCAAACTAATTTATAGATGAGATGAGCAAGACTAAACCGTAAAAAAATATGAAAACTAATCGAGTATATAAATTTACAATAATTGTATGCAATAGAGTGATTACTATCATACGTATATCGCTATTTATATAGTTCCATAGAACAATAACGCTCAGAACGATAGTTTCATACGTAGTGCCGCTCAAAATTGAAGCACTGGTAGTTACATTCATTCCTTATTGTGATTATGAGACACGTTGTGACACCCTTTCACTGTACAGTAAGTCATTTCTAAATAAAATAATGTGAGCCGATTATAATGAGGCTGTATCGTGAACACTAACGCGACGAAAAACATCATACTTAGCCTTTTAAGGCTAACTTGAAATGGCTTCACTCCGCTGGGGCTACTCGGGTTCTGAACGTTATTGTTCTGTGTATAGGTCTGTTTCAGGTAGGAACGGTCCTGCGGTAGTTTACAATGATGGAAAATATTGTATTTACCACATTCTCACCATGAGTGAAGATGTGGTTGTAGGAAAGGGACGCCCAATAGAACTAGCTCTCAAATGTAAATGGCGGAAAACCAGATGCTTGGCGACATTTTTCAACATCATGCACTAAAAAAGAACTGTATAGTATACCTACTTATATTTTTTATTTGTATTGATTGATCAGTGTAGGGTAAGAATTTAGAAATCCGTTTAGTGACTTACCGTTGTCAACCGCATTTACAAAGTTGGAATCGCCATCAATGTTGTACTTAACCACCATATTTATATTCGTAAAATAAATATCCTATATAATTATCTACCCTCGAACCTCGAATCTGCTAACGTACGAATATTGTAGGTAGAATAAAATTGTGATACAGCATATATAACTTAGCATTTTTTAATATTAACAATAAAATATGTACAACTGTCCTACGAACGAGTGTATAAAAATGTTTATACATTGACAACTTGTATTGTTTGTTTTATCTTTATTTCGCAAAATTTTAGTAGCAAATTTCACCAATGTATAAACTTTTTGTAATATCGTAAGTGGCAACAAAACGAAACCAAACAAAATCCATCACCTAAACAATTTCATTATAAACATTCCATTCATAATAAAATTCGAGATTTTCAACTAATTTAAAAATCTTACATGCTGATACAATTCTATGACAAATTAATAATCCAACATTTATTGGGAGGGCCCAGCCCTACTTCATTGTTCATGAAATTATAATCACAATTTTAAAATTACGGGTGACTTGTGTAATTTGAGAAATCTAATTCATACCACAACAGGAGGTAAAATATATTTTGTTATTTGTATTTAAAAGTCGGTAATAATTTTTTATTCAAAAAGAGATTTCTCAAAAAAAACGTCACCCCGCCTTACATAACTTAAATGTAAAGAAATATCACTGTAATGAAGTAAGTTTACTTACATTTGTATTAGTTAAATCAGCCATGAGCAAAGAACACATATTCAATTATTCCAAGATTGTATATGTATCGTAGGTGTTTTGGAAAAAGATTTAAAACTGTTGAAATCAATTTGTGTCAAATACATTCAGAATTAAGTTCATGGCAGATAAAATATAATGACAAAGTTTAATTTACAACATAGTCAAACTAACGAAATAAGAATTTTAAATTTGTTACTAAAAAAAAATGTTTAAGTGAAAAAAAATGTGACCATTTGAGTTGCACATTACCATGTAACAATTAATTTGAGCACATTACACTTATTACATATTATTTGCTATAAGAAGTCACATTCTGTAAAAATAATTCTTATTTGTGCAACTTCAATTGTCACATCTTTGCATGAAAGTCGAAGATTATTAGTTAGTTTAACTAAGCAATAAATACCTTGATAATGTCCGATTTACAAATAAAACAAACATATTTGTTTATCGTTGATATGTGGACACAATTGCAATACCATCTAAATGCGCCGGTTCCATAACATAATCAACCACATAAGGACTTGCATTCATACCTGGTGTGGGAAAGAGACAAAAATAAAATTAAACATAAATTAGGAAAGTAAGTAAATAATATATTGCAATTAAGTCCTTATAACAAAAACTATATAAGTTATTTATTAAGTTTTATTCTTATGTGATGGTGATGACAATTGATTTGTGTTAATTCTTAAATAGTTTTGTTATGTTAGAGTTAAAGCGAATGAAAAAGAGCTTTATTTCAGTCATAAAGTTCCAAATTTAATCAGTATACTTGTGCAGTGAGATTAATAAATTAAATCAAATAGTCAAAACTCAAATTAGGCATATAGTACAAAAAAAATACCGAAGAACCTTTTTACAGTAGTTAGTATACATCACTATACATACATACTATATATCCCATATAGTGATATGATTTCAAGCTATAATACATACATACAATATAGGTATAACAAAGCGTTTGTTCTTATGAAATTATGTTACATTATCAGCGCTTGAAAATTAATATACAAAACACTATTGAATAACTAAATTGTATGGTATTGATGTTTACAGTATGAGAGTGTTAGGTTAATTAATTTGTGATTAATTTACGCCAGGTTCTAAAATTACTCATATCTATTGCCAGAGTTTGTACAGACTTAGAATATGACGGTTGGTTTAGTAAGTAGTTGAGAAAAAAAATATGATGGAAATTTGAAAGCGATTCTATTGAATTTTAATGCAATAATAACACGTGAGTGCCAGTCTTACCGGTTGCCGATAAGTTCCAGATAACTTATCTGACAGATAGATAATGCCTCTTTCTTTCGAAATGAACATAATAAGACGGTCTATTAAGATAAGCTATCAGGATTATCACCAAACTTTGCCAGCACTTGGTATTTCATCTTCAAGCGAATTGCGGTTGGAATTACATTACACGTATTTTTTTTAATAAATTTGAGAATGCGTGACGTTCTACGGGTAGAAGTACGGGTACACACACTAGATGGCTTAACACACTTGTCTATCTTGCTTTAGGTTTCAGGAAATGTGTTACATAAGTAGATTAAGTTAAAATAAATGTAACAATTAGTTATATTTTAGAAATGATTCAGTTATTTCTCATAATATACAAACATTTACCCACATCTGTAAACATCAATCAAAACTACATTTCGTCTAATATATTAATAGTATATTATTTAATGTCGCATTATACACTTCTAAAAACTGGACCGGTACATTTTAACTTTTACTTATCTGTGGAAATGCCTGGTACAAAAATGTTTTAACATTTTGTCACATTCAATTACCCATATTTTTTTTTTATTAATTTCATTAATAAGTAACTAATAAGTGAGTATTGTGCCACAGTACAATTTACCTAACAGTAGTTTATTGTCAAATAATTGAACAAGTCGACTATCAAATTTATCTCAATTACGAAGCCATGTAAAATATAAATATTGGAGAAAAAAGAAAATTTTGGTTTAAAAACGACTTATTCATGAATATATCAGTTTGATATTTCAAGATGGCACATTTTCGACAACATTTACTATGGGACCAACTACGAAACAGCGAAAATAAGTTCCAACATTTCATAATAATAATATAATAGAATTGATTTAAATATTTTATATTTGAGATTGATTTGATACCATAGTAAATAAAAACCGGCCAAGGCGAGGCGGACTCGCGCACGAAGGGTTCCGTACCATTACCTATTAAAACGGCAAAACAAACATGTCTGTTGTATGGGAGCCCCCTTAAATATTTATTTTAATTTAATTATTTATTTTTAAAGTGAATATATAACTAAATATTCTTCAAGCGTCTACCTGTTGCCGTTATTAATATCGAGCAAAAAAATCACGTTTGTTGTATGGAAGCCCCCTTAAATATTTATTTTATTCTGTTTTTTAGTATTTGTTGCTATATCGGCTGCAGAAATACATCATCTGTGAAAATTTCAACTGTCTAACTATCACAGTTTATGAGATACAGCCTGGTGACAGACGGACGGACAGCGGAGTCTTAGTAATAGGGTCCCGTTTTTACCCTTTAGGTACGGAACCCTCAAAAAGATGTTTAGCATGTCGAACCTAACTTATATCTCAAAATAACCACCCAGTATAAAGTTCAATCCAATTATTAGTTGGCGATACTTCGCAATAGCATTTTGATCTGTTACTAAATAAACCTGCGTACATGGCGATCCTCAGCTCCCAGGAGGCTCATATGACCACAGGTTGGTATACAGCGGGCCACTGACCTACTGGTACAGCAGACTGCGCGAGGCTTTGTGCGCGTGAGTGAATTAGTAATCCTTCCCATCTATATTAATATTATAAAGCTGAAGAGTTTCGTTTGTTTGCGCTAATCTCAGTGGTTCAAAATGTAAAATTATTTTAGTGTTGAATAGCCCATTCATCGAGGAAGGCTATAGGCTACTTTTTATCTCGGGAAAACATAAGATCACTCGGGAACGCGGGCGAAACCGCGGGGCGGAAACTATAGTAACATTATAAATGTTTATATTGCAGTCTGTTATCATTAACAATTATTCTGACAAAGTTTCGCCAACTAATTGTATTGTAATATAAAGTGTTAAATAAACATGCAAATGAATCCCTAACCATTTCAAAAGCACCTCTCATGCAACACCAGACATGTCCACAGATGCACAGAGCATCGAACCCGCTACCCACATTACCTGTCGTGATGTTTGTCGAGCAGGTACTCCTTTAGCCGCCTGAGCAGGTGTTCCGAGAGTTGGGTCACTTCTGGCCATTGCTTGAGGACGATCACACCAACCATTACTGCTAAACTTGTTGTTAGTACTCGTACTCTGGAAGATTATTTAAAATAATTGGTCAAAATAATCTCTTATATTAATTTTATCTCTTCGGTTTTCCACCAGCGTTTCCTATTTCCAGCCCATAAAGTAAATGCAAAAAATCCGATCTGTTGCTGCGTGAAAGAAGGATAAATCAAACACACTTACGCATTTTATATATACACTTCTCATCAGAAAAATCGAAGCACTTCTGAAGTTTGGTTTTGAAAACAACGTTTAACAAACAACGTAATAACGCCAGTTAATTGCGGATATTATAAGGTATCGTTTAACAAATATTAAAGTTTTAAATTAAATTCAAATTCCTTGGTATGTTTTTTCCCAATGTTTATGGTATTTTTTTAGACGTAAAACAAAAAAAATATTATAAAAGTGTATTCAGTATCTTGTATTTCTTCCCCGGGCTCTAATGTCTGCTTCCATGCGGTTTGGTTTCTAAAATTTTATAAATTCTTCTTAAAGGGAAAAAAACATATCTATTGAATATTTATTTATATATTGAAAAAACTCGATAGTTAAACAAATTTAATTTTAATTTTAAACATTAATATTCATTAAACGATGCCTTATAATATCCTCAATTATCTGGCATTATTACTTTTTTTGTTTAATGTAAAAATAAAACATAAAATTCATTTAAAACCAAACTTCAGAGGTGTTGTTGCAGCACCGTTTCGATTTTTCTGATGAGAAGTGTAATAATATAACATAATAACTAGCCGTTCCCCTCGGTTTCACCCGCGTTCTCGGTATAATAAAAGTAGTCTAAGTTACTCTTTATAACATCAGCTATCTGCCAGTGAATGTCCCTATTGGCCGGATCAAACAGACAGACATTTTTTAAAATTGTTTTTTTTTGTTATAAGTACAGTATATCTTTTGAACGAAAAGTTTCTCAATTTCATTCTAGATCTGATAGTAAATGTTACCGAATCTAGGCTGTATGTATAGTGTATACGTGTATAGTGTATAGTGTATAGTATAGTATACCTGGTGCGCAGGAAGGGCATGGCGACCCCGGCGACGGTGGCGACGAGCAGCAGCGCGAGCTGCAGCAGCGTGAGCGCCACGTTGAGCAGCTTGACGAGCAGCAGCCGCGGCGGCAGCGCGCCCGCGCCGCCCGCCTCGCCCGCATAGCCCGCGCCGCCGCCGCCGCCGCCCGCGCCCGCGCCGCCCGCCATCCACTGCTCCAGCTTACTTATCTGGAACGTGGCCAAAATAACGTTTTATTTATGCGAGTACGTCGGTTCAGTATATAAGCCCTCGAAGAAAATTGGCTCTGAAGTGCGACTACCGACTGATTGGCCGATTGGTTAGATACCCTGACTGCTGGTCCCCAGGTCGTGAGTGCGATTCCCGCCCAGGACAGACCCTGCATTATGCAAACTCATTGGAATTGGTTTGCCACTGAGTGACGTAATCCAGACTTTCTTTTGAATTAATAACCAAAGTGGGTTGCAAAAACTATACAAAGTACGTACTTTAGTTTGACAGAGATCGAGTGCTTCGTGTATGTCTCGTATTCGTTCCTCACTCTGGTACTGGACCTTCTCCTCCACGTCTGTGAGCGCCTGCTTCAGGTTCTCCACCTGGAATGCCAAATTACTCGTGCCTGAATACATAAAAAAACCTTGGTGCCAAGATTGAAAAACCATTCTTTTCTCAAATTTTAATATAGACCTTTATAAATAGATAAATCCAACATGAGACCTTATTTTACAGATCTAAGGTTGCAAATTATATCGTTTCAATCTCGACTCAAAACTTAACTTACGTTTTGATTGACGCTCTAAGCACGGACCTTACTGTCCTAACATTCCAGACCCATATTCATAAGACAATGTATGTACTACTCTGTCAAGAAAGTACCGGGTAAGGATCAATATTGCACAAAATGTTAGTTAGTCATCAAAAGTTATTTTATCGCCTTCAAAATATGCTCCTTCAGAAACGGTACACTTACGTCAACGAATAATCCAATCTTCCAAACATTTTTAAAACTCTTTTTCCGGGATTGAGTTAATTTCTCGCCGCAAATTCTCCTTTATGTCTTTTACCGAATGAAAACGGGTGCCACGAAGTGGTAATTTGAATTTAGGAAAAAGAAAGAAGTCGGCTGGAGCCATATCTGGTGAATAAGGCGGTTGCTCGATGGTATTTCTTTATTTTTTTTTAATTATTATAAGTCATCATTAACTGATTCCGATATCTACAGTAAATGTAAAGGTTGGTAAGATGAGTTTTTGGTCAAAAATTCGTTCACTATGATGGCCTTGTGCGAAGGCGCATTATCGTGGTGCAAAATCCAAGAATTTTCTTTCAACAAATCTGGCCTTTTTCGTCGAATTCGCTCTCTTAAACGCCGCATAACGCTCAAATAATATTCTTTAATTACTGTTTGACCTTCCGGCAAGAATTCCAAGTGCACAACACCGCGATAGTCAAAGAAAACGGTTAACATGACTTTCGAATGACTTTGGCGTGGTTTTTCGGTTTCGGTTCAGTTGGAAGGCAGCTTATTGACTAGTTTCCATGTCAAACTCGTAAATCCACGACTCGTTACCAGTAACAATGCGTTTCATGAATTTTGGGTCGGAATTGACTCGTTCTAGCATGTCCTCAGCGACTCTTATGCGATTGAGTTTCTGGAGAAAATCCAGGCCTTTTGGGACTAGCCGAGCGGCAACATGTTTCATACCCGAGTGATTATTTAAAATGGTACGGATCTACTCATGAGACAAAGAATGTTCAGCGGCTATCTCTTTCAAACTTGAATGAGGATTTTCAGTCACTATTTCTTTCACTTTTGCAATGTTAACTTCAGTTGAAGACGTTGATGGCCTACCAGATCAAGGCAAATCTTCCATCACATCTGAACCGCTTTTGAACGCTTTGTACCACTCATAAGCACGTGTTTTTGATAAAGTCGATTCACCGTTAGCCTTCTGTAACATTTTCAGGAATTCCGAACACGAAATTCCATTGGCGATGCAAAATTTAAGACAAACTCTTTGTTCGATGTTTTTGACCATTATGAAATTCGCAATACACACTAGATATGATCTAACTAAAAACAGCACTGTATTTAATCCAAATAACAGATGCAACTCAAACTCCGCGCCAAAATGGAAGCCAATCTAACAACAACAAAAAAAAACCGGCCAAGTGCGAGTCGGACTCGCGCACTGAGGGAACCCTCAGTGCGCGAGTCCAAACTTATAGGTATGTAAATAGTTCGTCCATCACGGGAATCTTAACGATAAGATATGGATTGAGGGACAAACTTAACTTTGTCGTTGGAAAACTGTTGTCCTCATACATAGCATAGTGTAACGATCTTTACTGTAACGGTGTTTCTTTACTGTAAAATGTTTTACGCACACGAGCATAATATTGCAATAAATATTTTCTTTTATTTTCTTTCACACAATAGCACAATTTTATTTATTTACCTTATTTGAGGTAGGTGCCAATTAAGCTAGACCTCTAAATTGTATGAGCACCCAATATGTTAACTATGTATGTATGGGGGGGGGGACACCCTTTAATTTTCAATTTTTTATTTTTTGGGATTTTTCCTTTATTTGTACTGTAAGACCTTGCTTTTTGCCAAATTTCGTGATTCTAGGTCAACGGGAACTACCATATAGGTTTTCGACCCTAAACCTATAGGGTTGACCTAGAATTGTCAATTTTGGTTAAAAGCAAGGTCTTACAACACAAGTAAAGGTAAAATTCCGAAAAATAAAATAAGGTGAAAATCAAGGTAAATTTTGGTACTTACAAGTTTCTAAATTTGCCCATATCTTTTTATCGTGTTGACTCAGGACCTTGATTTTTATACACCTAATAGGGACTATCGACCTCAGTATCTGGTATAAATTTCAACTTGCTAGGTCCACCCGTTCCTGAGAAAATCGGTGGTGACACACGGACAGACACGGAAAAGAAAGTGATCTTATAAGGGTTCCTTTTTTTACCTTTTGAGGTACGGAACCCTAAAAACAAAGAAATGAATATGGAACCATAAACAAATCATCCATTCCCGATATTTTTTTGACTGAATGTATATTGTACCTCATTCTGGTGCAGTTCAGTGAGATCATTGATTTGTTCCTCCAGCCGTTCAGTCTTGAAGCGCTCCTCCTGCAGCGCCGCCGACAGAAACGATACTTCTTGTGATAAGTTCTGTTAATTAATTAGACATTTGAATTTAAAAGTTCTATAGAGGAATTAATTTATTCATAAATATTGTTATTATTATATATTTTTTTAAGTTATTTAGGCTTGACATAGCAAGTCGTCCGTCGAAGAGTACTACTTTAGTTTGCGACACGAATTCAGGCGCATCATTGTCAACTCGTTTCTTAGAAAACATAAAAATGGTAAATGGTGCCTATATCGATCGGTAAAAACTCTTCAAGGATAGAGAGCCGAGTGTGCTTAATTTTATATATTTAATAATCTGGCAAATCCAAGATTATCCGAACTAACTATATTATATTATACCTTGAGTGCGTCAATCTTCTCAGCTAACCGCTCGTAGTCCTCCCTGCGCTCGCGCAGCTCGTTCAGTATCGGCTTGATCGTGAACGTCGTCTCCGATAAATTGTTGGAGCCCGCTTGAGTTGGGTACCTATTACATATTAAGGATTAATTTAGTTTTTTTAAATCTACAGATTAACAGTCTGGAAGTCTATGTAAGAATTTCTGAAATCTGCTCCAGTCCCTTTTATAGTTTAACTCCAACGCCTACCTAGATCAATGATAAACTATTAGATAATATGCCGTATGTCAAATATCTAGAGTCCACTTTGCCTCTATTACATTAGAGCTTAGGTCTTTGATATAAGTATTATATTGTTAATTCAAATGTATTGCGATATGAATCGGAGTTAGACATCAGGCCCTTCTCTTTGGCTGCGTGAGTCTACCGGACACTAAATATAAAATTGCCCAGAGAGTGGGACTCAAAGGGCACCGTCCTACTAAATTACATATTTTTGATTCTACGTCAGATGTTGATGAGATAAGAATATTTTACAAAATTTAGATGACATAATAAAGATAATACATACGGCCCCCCCTCGCTGGTGACGGAGGAGCTGGGCGAGGCGTCGGGCGAGTACTTGGGCGCGGGCGAGGTCGCGGCGCGCGGCAGTGTGGAGCCCCGCGGCGCCGCCTCGCCTGCCTCCGACGCGCGGGAACCTTCCGACGACGCGTTCGCTGCCACGTTGTAGACATACTCAATACATATTATATTTAATGCTGGGGGATGCTTTCCGATCGGATATTTTATGTACTATTTACTTTACCCTTGGACGAATTATGATTTTTCGCCAAAATTTTACTCCTTAGGGCAGGTTGTATCAAACTATTAGTTCATCAAATTTCGACATCGCGCCATCTTCAACATTTACTTTTACATCAAAGTGAGTTGATATAACCCACCTTTAGAGGTTGAATCTTGAAAGACCCCTAGTGGACGCCTTCGTTGGAACCTATGTGCAATATTTCAAGTTTCTAGGCCCTGCGGTTTGAGCTGTGTGTTGCAGTTAGGCAGTTTCTTTATTTAAGTATATATAGGTATGTAAATATTAGTAAAGGGGCGTGTGTAAGGAGACAATACCTGACTGTGTCGGCTAACTTCAGAATAAAACATACTATTATACTATTTACACAAATAAAATTAAACGGGTATTTCCGTATCAGTATATTATTGGAGATTAACTAAGTTAATATATAAAATATATCTATAATATAAAAATGAATCAAAAAATGTGTTGGTAAGCGCATAACTCAACAACGCCTGGACCAATTTGGCCAATTTTTTTTTTAAAATTTTCGTTATTGTCAGGTTTGTATGAAAAAAAAATTACACCGGGAACGTGGGTGAAACCGCGGGGAACAGCTAGTAATATATAAAAGAAAAGTAGTATATGTAGTATATCAGTTATCTGGCTTCCATAGTACAAGCTCTGCTTAGTTTGGGGTCAGATGGCTGTGTGTGAGGAATAATGTCCCAGAATGTTTATTTATTTATTATTTATATCTTGTAAAAATGGAACTCTGCTAGCTGTGACTCGCAGTAAAAAGTATCATAATCATGTCCAACGAGTTTCAATCAACTTTTAAACCGTAACAAACAGACAGTTTCACTTTCGTATTTATAATATTTAGTTGGGATTATACCAATTTTCGGTCTCATTTTCTGCATTATGTAAAGTTTTGATACCTTAAATAACTAGTAAAAATATTTTTGTATACTTATTTTCTCTAGTTAAATATGTTAATTTTGTTAGTTAGTGCAAAACAATTATTTAATTCACAAAAAAAACTTTATTTCTATGCAATAGTGAGCAATAAAGCAAGTGTTAGTTAACCAAAAGAAACCCAAACTCAAATAAATCAGGAATATGGCAATATTATGTTGTATGGCAAGGCAATGTATGATGGTGACAAGTGTATGAGAAATGTAGTCACAAATACCAACTTACTGTAGTAAGACATAAGAGCTAATATTCAATGTTTAAAAGACATCGATACTATCATATATCGAACTTATATGTAAACTCAAAATAATAATAAACTCAATATTACATTGACTAAACTTAATTAAATCTACACTAAAAAAAGATAAAATCCCCTAGTATGCACGTAGACATGTGATTTTGCTATATAAAAACGTTTACATAGTACAAATACAGCGTATTTACCTCTCAGTTCCGCGTGTGGTGGGGCTGGCGTGCAAGAAGGAGACAGCATGATAAGCAACACAATATACAATTATTGCAAGTTCACAAGTACATTTGCATATGAATACAAGCTTTATGATAAGCGACGTAAGTGTTATTTTTTAATGACTACACGTATAATTGTGTCCCATTACTTATACTCGACATAATGAGTGAGTACGGTATATACTTATACTTATATATATGTAATATATAGATACATTTAGATTGTATTGTTGAGATCTGTAGAGGATTAATATATTTATGTATAGCGGTATACAATGTATCGAGACTAAAGTATTACTATTAGAATCTTTAAAAAAAATCTAGTCTGTTCTATTTTTTACTATATCAATGTAGAAATGTCGGTATAATTTCATGTAAATTTATAGGATATTTTTTGTTATATGCAAGTAATTAATTCTAATTGCATCAGACCATGATTTTCCTTGTCTGTAAAACTTCTAAGAAACTCAATATTCAAGTATGTTAAATATGACGGCATAATTTTAGTTTAGTGATTAGTTGTTTTTTTTTAACATTTACATTAAACATTGTCTATGAAAAAAACTACATAAAATAAAACTAACATCTAACTGGAAAACAGACAATAGGTCACAATTATGTATATAAATGATGTCACGGTTTCGTCCTTGCATACATAACGTATGCATACATCTTTTACATTTCAATTTAAAAATATTATTAGATAATAAAACAATAATTACATTTCCTTCGACATTTTTTGCATTTTTTAAACAACATATTCTTCCACTATCACAATTCACAGAAGCAAAAACACTGGTACAGTCGATAACACAAGTAAGACTGACTCACTTATGATGTATATGCTAAGCGTTTCAAAGATAGAATGATTTGTGATAATATTATGTTGTCTACTGTCAGTGTCAGATTCTGAATGAGTGTGGTAGTTTATCTTTTTGATAACAACTCATAAGAACGCTCTAAGTTCATCATATTTAACTGAGAACTGGCCTCATATCATATGGACTCTTGGGTCTAGCAGTTTTCGTCAGTCCTGGAGGATTTTGGTGCCTTATTCTTAAGTTCCCTTGTAAAATCTTTATGTGGTTCAAAGTCAAAGTCAAAGCCATTTATTCAGTTTAGGCCCTAGGAGGGTACTTATAAAGGTCGAATTTGCTTAAGTTGCCACCGGTTCGGAAATCAACTTTCAACTGAGAAGAACCGGCAAGAAACTCATCAAGGTTACATTTTTTAAAATATTTTTTATAATCTGACTATTCGCTATATTTTTTCAAATGCATAAGATTTTTTATGATGCCTTTATAGGCTTATGTATAACTACTATTCTCATCATGGTAAGTGATGGTAGGGCCGAAAGTGATTAGCATCGAGCTTAGAAGACAACAGGCAACACACCGGCATATGTTTGGCGTCAGATTTTCTTGGTCAAAAACTTTTGATTACATAATTTGTCAATTTAAACAGCATCACTGCCCAAAATTCTTTATTATTGTTTTCAAGTGCTAGCTACCTCTATTTATCAAATATATTTGATAATATGTGGCTAGAGCAAACGTTGTATCAAACTAAGCCATAATAAGTAGCGTGAGAGTTATCTAACATGTCATTAACAGGGTCGCGTGACCGTGAAACTTTAATACATGTACTACTCGTATATATTACTTGCCGACCTTCAGATTTATAAATCGTATGATTTTTACAGTATGTTAGGGCTCTCTTTTACGCAAAATTTTATTACCTTATTATTAAATTTGATTACCCTACATTATTACGTATTTTTATTTTACATTTACATTAATTCTACCTCACTGTTTTCCTCAATAGTAATTCTTTATTGATTCATAACATATAAAAAGGTATTACCTTTTTAGGGTTCCGACGCTTAATAAGGAACCCTTATAGTTTAGCCATGTACGGGCTATATGTCACGGTCATTTTACTCGGAGGCTACCAGTGATATCAAGCTGAAATTTAGCATAGGTATGCAAACAAAGTTATCAAATAAAATCGCAGGTTTTTTAGAGTACCTTCCCTCATATAAAGTAGGGATGATTTTGTTTTTGATTTACCTACTTCATTGAATGGTTTATCGTTAAAAAGATCTTTTAAAATATATACGGTTATCTCAAACACTTTTTTTGTTATAAATTTTAGGTCTTAGATTTAGTAATTTTTGATAAGATTTGCGTGTTGCATCCGATATTTATAAAAATCCGAAAATATTCACGGTATGTATGCTTTAGTAGTATACAATAGTCCATGAGACTTCAGTATAATACACAATGACAGTATATAATGTAACAGCTGTTGCGCTTATGTTTTTTAATTGAACTTAACTTTGATACTGACTATGGAACCTTATACTGCGCGTGTTTCAACACGCACTTGGCAGTTTTTTTAATAATCTCCTAGTTTGAAGGGGAGGTTTATTAATAAGCATAATTGATTAACTACAATGGCAATGAGATTCCATGCTCCTTGATATATAGAGTAATATCTAAAATACGTATTTAGTTATCTACGATTTAAACTAATGACAATAATCTAACATCTAGCTCTAATTTAGAAGGACTAATAGTTGCTACTTACTCTAAATTACTACTTTATCCTAAATCTAGCAAGAAATCCATGTTAGATTCATATTTTTTTATATTCCTAGAAGTAAATAATGATAAATATGATAACTTGTTATACTCGTATACATATAGAAATAGTTATATACAATGGCATGTATGATTTCAAATTAATAACGATAACGTATTATAATATTAGTAAGTAAATAATGTATTTACAATGACATGATTCCCATCCAAAAAAATAATTATTTTTATTTCTATGTATACAATTATAGTTATATACAATGGAATGGATGATTCAGTTATATACACTCTACATAACGTATAGTCATACTCACAAGGACCCGTGTTCTCTGTGAGACAAAATACATAACCGTTATATAACCAATAACATGATAACGTTATATATAACAAATAACACTGACGTTGGAATATATGATAACCAGGTAACATAATAAGCTATTTAACACTGTATGTACAATACTTTTGCGTTCAGGGATATTAGGATAAAAGCGGTTTTACGAAAAAGTCCTAATTTAGAGATAATGGATTGTATGATAAGCATACCCAAATATATAAATGTCTATTTAACATGATATGAATATCCCATTACATTTATACATAGAGTTCTGTTTTTAAATACATTTTAGGATGAAAAAGATTTTCATACTATTGTTTTTGTAATAAGAAAACTCTGTATATTATTTTTTTATATTCTGCGTGACTCGAGAAAATATTTTTAAAACCATAGGAGATAAATCTGCTAAAATTTTACCACTACAAATAGTCAATATAACCACATTATAACTTAAATAGCTTCGAAGCTCCAAAATAATTAGGTACGACATTTTGTTTTGCTTTTATGTTGTCAAAATGTGTTGGTGGCACTATCTACGCGTTTTATCTCCAACAGCAAACAATTTTTCAGTTATAAATACTTACGAATGTTTAAAAAACTACTATAAAATCAATATAATAAATGAACATTTTGAATGATACAGACCGGCCAGTTGAGCTATGTTGTCGGCTGAACCGAAGCGGTTGGAGCGAGAGAAGAGATGCGCGAATTCTCGAGGAGCGGCCATCACGCTGCCGCCCAGACCTGTGATACCGTCGCGGATGTTGCCGCCGACGTTCCTGGCAAAATGGTAATAAGAATGAGACATAGGAAAGAATATGTTATGTGTGTAATAATTTATGGTTCGGTTAGGTTAGTAATAAGTTATTACCAAGCAATTGTTGGTAATAACTTATTACTAATAAGTCAATGTGAATTAAACATTTTCAACCAAATAAAAATAATAATAATTTTGCTGATAAATAGGGAAAGTGTGAAATACTTCGATAAAGGTCTGTTTTCGAGCTAATCTTATTTTTATAAAAAAAAAGTAGCCCATGTCCTTCTCCATACTATAGGCTATCTGCGTACCAAATTTCATTGCGATCGGTGCAGCGGTTCATGCGTGAAAAGGTAATAAACAAACTCACATTCGCATTTATAATATTAAGTTATTAGGCGAAGCAGGAGCACATTCTTAAAAAGGAAACATAGTATGCATTATGTTTCCTGATTCCTATATGATTATATTTTTCCTGAAAATTCTATTGTGGATACTATGTCAAAATCCAAAAATAATTCATACGCTTTAAGTAATACACCCAACGAATATTTGTAAAATAAATGCAGTGGACTGCTTACGGCTGAGATGATGATGATGAAATGCAATGTTACAATTGTACATCTGTCCACGATTTAACAAATCAAATCAATATACCAGGTGCAAATTTCAAGGACACATATTCAAAATCTGCGCTAGGTTTATCATTTTGAACAACTGACACATAAAAATTAATACAACGTTTTCATTCTGTCAAGCTTCCTCGACCATAAATGTATGAAAAACATTTTTATTTGCGTTTGAGTCGTCAGTAAAAGTTGTAACCCAATATAGTTTTATAAAATATCCACCCTATATACTAACACTAAGTAGTAAATATGTGAACTCACTTCAGCCCCTGCCCCATGTCCCGCAGCACCTCCCTCGGCTGCCTGTGCGCCTGCCCGCTCGTGCCGTGTTGCTGAGAACACATCAAATACTATTTTACGTATTAACATGGATATTTTTAAATAGGACCAATGTATAGACACTAAAGCGATATGAAAATATGGAGTATTCGTCCTTCTATCTGTCATCCGAGCTTTCACTCCATTTCTAATCAAATTACTCTTCACACAGTCCATTCATTTTTATAAAATAAAGTAAGTCTACTGGTGGATATTTTAAGATGGCATATTTTCGAAAGAATAATAAGTTTGATTCTTTTTCGAGATTTCAGCTTGACAAACTTAACATGGGTTTCGAAAATATACCATTTCAATCAGTATACTTTGGTAAATTTCATGAAAATCCCTTCAGCCGTTAAAACTGTCGCGTTTATAAGGCCCTCCCCCAACCTTTTGATCTACGTACAGCAGACTTACCTCCCAACTCTTGATCCGCTTGTTATATCCCTCTAGCTTCTTCTGTAGTTGCGCGATACAGAGGGCACTCTTCTGGTTCTTCTTCTCGAACACAGCTTTGATGCGCTGGAGTTGTTGTTTATCAGCATTCGCAGCTAACTTCAGGTACTCGTTTACATTGTCTAGTACAAGAAATGACAATTTATGGAAGAAAGGAGACATTTTGTTATGTGATGTGTAATAGATGACGTACGGATTTTCTGTATTTTTTTTATTTCGCCCAAAAGTTGACTAAGTTTAGGAGTTACAATGAGGTCAAAAAATAACATTGCGCTCAAGCAAGGACTACTTATAATGAATACGACATTTCTGTATAGGAATTATCTTAGCGCCTCTTGCGGAATATATACTCACGGGACTAATTGCTCCCATATTATTTTTTTGTAAACGCATACGCAATAGTAGCGATTACTAACGTTAAAAACTCGCACTAAACACACGAAAATTGCAACAAACTTAATGAAAACCTTCAAAGAAATTCATATGCTTCTATTTAGCTTTTGTTTTGTTCTCGACTGTACTTTTTTCCCTTGAAAAGACTTGCATTTTAACCACAATACCAGTATGATAACTGACAATACTACTGAACTGTTTCTTTGCTCAATCAATAATAGTAAATAATAAATAAAATAAATGTGTCTTACCATCTCTAATAGTCTGTTCCAGCCTTATCAAGTCCTTTGTTCGTTCAATCTTGCTGTTCAGATGCGCTATGGCCGCCAAAGCTTTCGATGACGTCACGTTCGCACCGTCACTTTCGTCTACAAACATATTTAACCGATATTGTATTAATTTTTGAGAATATTGTTTGTAGAAAAACACGAGTGGCCGGGAATTGTAGTTAAATCCTACTAAATACTGAACTAACAGCTGGTATATTGTATATATAACAGGAAAATAAATTAATAATATACTTATCAAGAGGAAATGTTATGTGTCATGAAATCAATCCCATTTATACTATGATTATATTTATGGACTATTTCATTGTTTAGAATAATATTTATAACTGAATTACGTAGTTACTTTGACCATAGTAGAAAATAAATTACCTTGATTTGAATAATCGCCATCTTGACCTGAAAAATTAATGATATTTTTTAATTGGCGAACATAATTAAATTACATGTAAGAATTACAATCTTTACAACATCATAAGCCCGTGCCTCATTGCAGGGGCACAAGTACTATGGACCCTGGATAACTGATAAATTAATTGTAAATATATTTACACCCAGATTCTGAACAGACATGCGCATGCGCACAAATGATTTAAAGGGGTGGGAATAGAACCCACGACTTATAGCGTGAAAAGCCTCACCACCTGGCTTTTCACGATGAATGGGCCAGTTATCCCGCACCCTAATTATTATTAGCAGATGCTTTGCGGCCTATTTAATGTCCCTTACTACATTGCCATTATAAAAATCCCAAACATTCGCGATAAAAAAAAAATAACTACTAGCTTTCGCCCGCGACTTTGTCCTGGTGGAATTCGTATTTTTCGGAGTAAAAAGGCTATATTCTTATTGTAATACGATTGGTTCAGAGGTTTAATTAAGCGTAAAAAGGTAACAAACAGACAGTTACATTCGCATGTATTATAATACTAGCTGTTTCCCCACGTTCTCTGATAAAAAGTAGACTATATACCTCTCCATGCAGGCTATTTGCCTTTGTTCAGTTTAGGCGTGAAAGCGGTACGGACAGGCAGACTTCCGCACTTATAATATTAAGTATGGCCACTTACTTCTATAAGCAGGCGAACCATATTCATCAGCTGACGACAGCGCGTAGGATACGTTGGGACTGTACACCGCTCCTGCATAGTCACCGGTTCCTATCAAGCCGGATAGGATCTTTTTTTGCGGTGAATCTTCCAAGCTGAAACGATACGAAGGTAGTTATCAAGCAATACAGAAGTGATGATAGCATTTTTATAAAGCCTTGTTTACAGCAAAAGCAACCTTCCGAACTAGGGATAAGAGTCAATTGGGCTTCTCATAACCACGAGGGGTATAAAGACAACCTGTAAGACTTTTTCTCGTTTTTTTTTCTTACTAGCTTTCCGCAGCACGGTTTCACCCGCCATCAACTATTACTAAATTTAACCCTTAATGGATACCCCTAATGGCGTTAAATCCGGCTTTATTCTTTGCATGTCTGTTTTCTCGGTCCAAGGGACTTTTCTTCTTATATGTATTGATAAGAATTAATAATTGTCTCGACGTTCGTCTCACTTCTTGCCTATCGATCAGACTGTGCGATAGAATTTTTATGATATAATTTAAAATAACAAATTTTAAAGTAGATCATTCAATGTCAACAATTCAGTTGATAAAAACATCTAATAATATTCTTTGATAGTAACTCAGACTGATTATAAATATTTACCGTGCCTTTAAACTTTATAGCATAATACATAATATAGCGCCCTGGTTTGTTCAGTTTATTGACCCATATTGTTTGATTAGCAATTCGCAAATGGAGTCGCGGCAACAAAATAGCGTGTTTTAGGTAAATTAATTAGGTAATCAATTCTAGCTCCAATACTTGGTGTCTTTACAGTCCTTAAAAAAAATGAAGGTTAGTGTGACAAGGTTGCGTCCATCTTTGGCCTACTGATGATCGATGATTTACATGGATAACTAGCCTATGCCATCGGCTCCACCCGCATGTTATTTTTGTAACTCTCTTTAGTCATGGAACAATAATACTATCCAAACCATATCAAATTCCATGTGGTTCTCAAATTATAAACACACTAACGGACAGATAGACGTGCGTTTGTAATATGTAAGGATGTAAAGGCTGAAAAAAACAACATTCGAACTGGTGGTAACTTCAATAGTGCCTTCATAAGTAATTCCCAAAATGATAAAATGGTTTTAAGTAAGGAGGGAGTACCCCACAGAATTCCCACTATCACACATGTCATTGTGGACTCTCAAATGATAAGTAGAATACAGTAACTCACTCTCTGGAACTGTTGCCGGTGGTGTTGGCAGACAGGGGACTGTTGCCAAGGTCTCTTGAGTGCGACTTGACGTGGTGGGATCGGTCACCATGGCGGGAAGACGAGCTCGATGATGGCTCCTATAAAAAAAAAACCTTGGTATAATAGATTTAAGAGTGATTATTAAAATGGTAAATTGACAACAAATTTTCTAATAACGCAAATGGGCGATTATTTAAATTATTTATTTCGAGATTAATTTAATTAGATTAATCTCGAGATTAATTGAATACCAATTTTTTTATTCTTCCATCATGAAATAGTTCAAAATATAATTGAATAAGTCCTAAGTCGAGTCGAAAGTGTCGAAAGAGAGAATCGAGTGACAATATACGAGTATATACTTTCCATAATCAATTATTCTGTCACTATATATGGTATGTAACCACAAGAACAGACAGTCAAGCCCAAAACTGTATTAGCATTAATATTGTTCAGTATAATTTAATATGTATCGATTGTGTTCATCAGACCGTTAGCGAAGCTTATAGAACAATCTAGGTTAAGGTACGTTAAAGCATGCTCGTTTATATAGTACTATGTATACGTAATTAGCGCTCTGTTACATGTACAGTCGACGTCAATCACTTATTTATGGTACTCTTTCATTAATTCATGTATATAATTATGTAGTTTTTTTTTATACTAGATTGTATTGTGATCAGCACCGAAAATGTGAAGAAAATTTCATAACAATCGATTGAGTGGTACTCGTTTTATTAAATTCAGTTGCAAAATTTCACCCACACATACTACATACAATACATACAGGTAAAGTTAAATAAAAGCTTATACAAATGTCTTTTGCTGGCTTAGTTTCTACAATTTTGGACAGTCTATTGGTACTTTAGCCTGCTGAGTCTAGGAGTTGTTACTGCGAGTTTGATTCTCTAAGTAATTTCCTTATCCAATATGTAGATATATTAAATCAAGATTAGCCCTGCGATGAAATATCTCTCGACGTTTAAGGCATCCTAAAAAAATCATTTATATGTTGTGTATAAACAAAATAAACAGATTGTATGCACTCATATTGATTAAACGCCAGCGATACATCACATCTGGTGCATTTCAAAACATAATTTTACTTATTACGTTCTACTATTTTAAGGCGATGATAGCTCAGTGGTAGTGACGTCAGACGCCGCGGCGAAGGTCGTGGGTTCGAATCCTACAATGAGCTTGAGCTTTCGGTGAAGGAAAACATCGTGAGGAAACCATAGCACGGTGGTAGGGTACTTTGTAGTACCCGCCTGGCTGGCTACCACCCTCATGTTGAAAATCTGTCGCCAAACATCTATTGGTGTGTTCCGGCAGCTGCACTTGAGAGCCAGATCCTTCTAGGCTTTGTGTGCTTACCACCTTCGGCCACATCATCACCTACCATAGTGAGATTGTGGTCAAACACAAGCCTATACAAAGTAAAAAAAAAAAAAAAAAAAACTGTAATAGTTTAGATGGTCAGTGTTATTTTGATTTTACATACTATGCGAAAATTACTTAGGTCAGTCCGATTTTAATTAAATTTCCGGAAAAATAATAGGCTCATAACTAAAAGTTATCGAATCTAAAATCTATAATCTTAATTTTGTATACTCTGACAGAGCGATCGTGGTTATATTTCGAGAAAATCTTGGAGCCTATAACTTTATTTATTTCTTAACTACATAGTAGGTACATAAATGACAATTTCAACAAAATGTATTTTGTTTATCAATAGACTCGAATTGTCCCGAATTCGGTACGACTATTTGACATGATCAATATATTGGGTAGGACATCCACAGGTTCAATTAACGAGCAAGTTCAATACTGTCGCTCACTGTACGAAAAATCAATATAACAATTTGTAACATAGACACAACAGTGTACCTATGTCATATCCAATGTACGAAATGAAACAAATACAATTTTGATAAAATGAAATGGTATCGGGAACGAGTTGTGTTCACAAAATGATATTAAAAATGTATATAGAAAATAAATTGTATTGTTACGGTGCTTAAAGGCCAGATGTTGCTTCAAATGTTTACGATACTGTGTGCTTCTGTTTTACGTGTAGATAATAAAATTCCGTTTTATTTTCCGACTGTAAAATTTGAATGCTCATTTAGCTCTTGCCTGACCCTTAACTGCCCACTTTCAATCTCTTTGTCGAATTCTAATGTTATACAATCATAAATATTGGCAGGTCAATGTTGTTGGTATAACGGAGTTTTTCTCATAAACAAAAATCTGTTTAACAAATTTTTCGTCACTCCATTTCATCAGAATTTAAAATATTTTCTTTATGTCATAATATTTATAAAAGTGAAGAGATACCCAGCTCTCCAATAACCCTAAAAAGATATACTCACACTAACAACATGATGAACAGTCGAAGGCGATTGGACCCTGGATCTGATGACAGCATCATCGGTCACCACCGCCGGGTCTCTCGACAACTCTGCGGCAGAAGGCGACTGGCTCCGGCTGGACCCCTTGCTATGCACATGCCCAACGTGCAACGTATCCATAATCCCATACAATTTATCACAGACACAATTATAATACAATCACAGACATAACAGTGGGATTATTGGGGATCAGCTGACTAGTTTCCTTGATTTCAGTTATTCAGAGTGGTTTTGATGAGTATATGTCGATTGTTGTCGCCATTACGCAATGGAGCTGGAAAAGAAATTATAAGATTTAATAAACATATCTTTTTAGATGTCACAAACTCACAATAAACAAAAAACTAAAAATAATGCATTTTGTCAAGTTCCAAATAGTGAACAGTTTGAATTGTGTGAAAATAATAAAGTGTATAAAAATATACGTACTTTCATTTATATTATGAAAGATTTTATGAATAGACAAAAATATTTATATCTTAAACACCATTGCAAAAACGTCACACAATAAAAGTATCGCATTAACGAAGAAATAGACACAAATTGCGATATGACGTCAACATAGGCTAAAAATTCATCAACATAAATTATAATTACAACATAATTACTAAAAGAGATAAAACTGAATTATGTAGCCGCAGCCGCGTGTACAGTTGGCCGCAATAAAGTTGGTCCCGGAACATGATACTTTAGAGGAAATATACAATTATTAATTTCATAGTGCAGCAGTATAACCCAATTAAACTAGTGCTGACTAAAAGTTAATAAAATAAGCATCGATAACTTCCGCAAAGCCGAAAGCCTTCGACTTTCGCTTTTCTAAGGATAGAAAAATTATGCATTAAGATTCACGTAGCAATCGATATTAGAATAGTATCTATGGTAACTTACTAATTTATATCATTCGCCTTGCGCTATGAGAAACGAACGTTTTCCCGAATTAAAATTGATACTAATAATCGACTATTACGGCTTAATTGAGTACCTGACAAGCATCCAAACTTTCGCATTTATGACAAAGAATCAATATATGACCTTTTATTTCGAGAAAATATTAAAATTAGATTCTTTCTGGAATCCGGGTGAAACAGCGGGATGAAAGTGAGTTGAATATAAAAGTGTCGACTTTTATATTGAACTCGCTATCTACTAACGATACAGTAATCGAAGTCCACTTGACTAAAGGGGGAGCATGTATAATAATCATACGATGCCGCCATGAAATTATCCAGCTCAATTGTTAAAGCAATTGATTCGAATTAGCCGTTTCAGTAGTGGTTCCAAGTTTCCGATAATGTCAATCAGAAACTATCGATAAATTGCTAGTTAAGTGAGTTGCGGGCGTATCTATTTTTCTGTAAAGAAAGATGTATCTCGTTAAAATACTGGAGTAAAAATAGATGATATTTTTAGAAATCGCTAGAGTATGTTCGATGCAATTTTAATAAATAATTTTCTTGGATCAATGGTATCTGTACTAGATTTCTTTTTTTAGGGCTCCGTAGCCAAATGGCAAAAAAGCGGAACCCTTATAGATTCGTCATGTCTGTCTGTCTGTCCGTCCGTATGTCACAGCCACTTTTTTCCGAAACTATAAGAGCTATACTGTTGAAACTTGGTAAGTAGATGTATTCTGTGAACCGCATTAAGATTTTCACAAAAAAATAGAAAAAAAACAATAAATTTAGGGGGTTCCCCATACTTAGAACTGAGACTCAACATTTTTTTTTTCATCCAACCCATAAGTGTGGGGTGTCTATGGATAGGTCTTTAAAAATGATATTGAGGTTTCTAATATCATTTTTTTCTAAACTGAATAGTTTGCGCGAGAGACACATCCAAACTGGTAAAATGTGTGTCCCCCCCCCCCCCTGTAACTTCTAAAATAAGAGAATGATAAAACTAAAAAAAATATATGATGTACATTACCATGCAAACTTCCACCGAAAATTGGTTTGAACGAGATCTAATTAGTAGTTTTTTTTTTAATACGTCATAAATCGTAAACCGCAATTTACCTTTCATTCAATCAACTCAAATATAAAAAAAAGAAAATGGCAAAAAGCAAGGTCTTACAGCACAAATAAAGGAAAAAATTTAAAAAGTCATACAATTTAGAGGTCTAGCTTAATTGGCACCAACCTCAAATAAGGTAAATAAATAAAATTGTGCATTTCCCTTGATGGACGAACAATGGACGAAGTTTGTGCGCGAGTCCGACTCGCACTTGGCCGGTTTTTTTTTTTTAAAACAGGTACACAACACGTGCCACAATTAATATCACAATATATCGACAACAACAAATTGCAACATAAATATCGATAGTTAAAATAGATTCGTATACATTGAAGCCAGCACTAGATTGTTGTTATATCAGACTACTGTCACGGAAACCCAGGTGTGAGCTTGAGCAATGTTCCGATACCATTCATTTGTGTCACTGCATATGCAATTGTATTATGGAATTTCAACGATAAATATCAGATGCGTAGATTATGGCTGTATGCCATATCTATTATTTATAAACTAGCTGTCCCCCACGGCTTCACCCGCGTTCCTTCTCCATAGGCTATCAGCGTGCCAAAATTCAATCGCAATCGGTTCAGAGGTTTAGATGTGAAAAATTAACAAAGACATAATTACTTTGGCATTTAAAACATGAGTATTATGTGTATAGATTAGGTATATCTCGTGGGCTCTTCTACCCCTACCGGGAACTAGCTTGTGGGCTAGAAAGAAACATCATTCAATGACCATTTCCTTATAAACAACTCACTAAGCTATGGCATAAGCTATATTTGGTCACTTTTCACATGGTGTTTCTCTTTGCACCATTATGCAGATTACTTGTTTCTTTTTTGGCACATTATTCCGAGACAATGATGGAATTGGGCTGTCAAATCTGGCCTATTTAAATGGCTCTAAATTAAGAACCAGAAAGCCTAACGTAAAATATATCCATTAAAGTTATTGAAAATCTAGAACTAGTAGTATAAATTATGAAGCTTTACCAATTTTTGGATGCAAAAACGTATTATCTTGGATTTTACTATATATTTCTTCAGCCGAAAACCTCATTTCATGTAAGTGTAATCGAACTTTTTTCTCAACTTTAAAGCTTTGAAAAATCTTTTCTTTTCTGTGAAAAGGCTTTAGAAATCAGATTTTTAAAAACAAGTTCACTCTTCTGAAGTGTTTATAAGTATGCAAGGGAGGTAAGCACTTTGTTTCAAGAGCGGGTTGTAATGAAACCGAGGGCAAAAACATGTTCACATATATTTAATAAAAAGTCAAAATAATACTTATATATTTCTACGATGAATATAAAAAAAAATCGTAATACCCGAAAATTTTCTCAAAGAGAATTTGTACAGGATATAAGCCCACATAAGCCCCGGATAAACCGGTTAAAGCTCGCGGTATTAGGTAGGATTATAATAAAGTAAGTCTAATCCAGGATTAATGTAAGAAGAAAACTATTTGTCCAATGGTATAACAATGGCAGCTGGTTTTACTCATTACCGCGAAGACGATTACTCTCTTCAGCTGAATTTTAAAAAATACTGACCGGTATTTTTTGCGTTTTTTTTTATGCCAGACCTCCGAAGCATATATTCCAAAAGGTAAATTATACAGGGTTGATCTGATTTATTCATGACGGTCGTAATGTAGTATTGACGTTTGAGCTGCTCTCGAGTGATGATATGGGTCACTGTTTTGTAGCACTCTTTAAAAAACTTGGTCGGTTGCCATCAGCATGTATTTACAAGAAAATGTACTTTAATATGAATATAGATTCAAGGGTTGGGTTGTGTATGAACTTATGAAATTCAATGAAAAATTCTGATTGAACACAGATAAAATATAAGTAATTGGGTAAAATATACAGGAAGATTTTTTAGTCGTTGGCAATACTTGCAGGGGCGTTAGTACTCGTCAATATGATCAACAATCAACCTGTATAGTCTGTTAAAAAAATAGAAGTCTGTTAAAATTGAAACAACATTTTAGATAATGAGCATGATGATATATCAAGCAATGATACTTATATTTCAAAACATTTACCCCAAAGCCATATAACGGGTTTACCATATCTATATTTTATTCATCATATATCTCATTGTATCGCGAACTCTTATACGGTTCTCCATCCTGCCATATATGCCTCTAATTAGGTACAGTCTGACCGCAATAATGCTACAAACCAGTATAGCATTTTACACAATTTTATGCTCTATGGGTAAAACTCAGGGTAGATTTTTGTATGCATGTTACAAACGTAATATTTCAGAGGGCAACACGTGAAAGCGTAAATAGATTACAGTGGCTAACAAGCTGTTAATATTGTATTTGTCTGCTCGTTCTATGGGGTTTTTGCATTGATGGTATTGTGGGAAAGTTATGATATTGATTTTATAAACTGATATTTATAAATAGACCATAATCGAAGGTCTCGATAATTCTCAATTAAGTTTTGCGTCTTTGCTCAACTCTTAAAGGCCTGGAGATACAAAAAAAAGATGAACTGATGAGTTCACTGTAACATCATTATTTTAGGGTAGGTATTTAATTTTAGTCAATAGCAGATGTATGTTTTTAGTCTCTTGACTGTAATTATCGACCAAATAAACAATAATGGCAGATAATTTGTTCAACTAACAACAATAATAATTAGAGTTTTAAATTGTATAGTTACTGATAATAATGATAAGCAATTAACAAATTTTTAACATTATCTAATTGAGGTTATATTCTATTTATTTATCTAAAAAATTATTGACAAATACCTGACTATATACTGGCTTATTGGGTCATTACATGTTTTCCGAATATGGTTTATTAAGGCTCGCATCCACTAGGCTCGCCGAGCCCAGTCGAATCACAGAAAGTTGCCTCCTATAAATATACTATGAAACTGCGTCCATTAGCGACGAGCGGCGCACCGAATTGAATCGACCGCGCGAATTGCTCGACAGGCGAATTTCTTCGTCGATTCGATTCGTTCGGCGCACCTCAGTCGACGCGGAGAAGCGGATGGGCGCCAACTTATTGAAGTGTAAACTTCTTTTAGTGCGGTACGCATATTTTAAGATTTGGTAAAACCTCTGGACTCGCGACACCGTTATGAGACGCGACACCGTTTTGATGAGACGCAGTTTGATGTTTAGTTTTTTTTTTTTTTTCTCCCACTAAAATAATTGCGGACAGTAATGTCGCTAGTCGCTGTCAGCAGTTTTGGCGCCATAACAAAACAAACTCACTCATAAAAAAAATCTATTTTAGATTGTAATAATTTTAATGATAATGATGATGATACAAGAGCTCAATCTCAATATCTAAAAAAAAAAGGTTTTCACTTCTGTCGGCACTCCCGGAGTGCAATTTTTTGTTTATTATTAAAAACTCATAATTTTTTTTTGTTTAAATAAAAATGAATGAAGAAAAATCTTCATCAAAAGTATTTGAAATAAAAATATCTTTTCATCCGAGCTGTCCATGACGCAAAAACGACCTAATTTGATGAAGAGTTGCGATGAATGAACATTTCGATTCGATTCTTCAGAATGCGACTCGCTTCGATTCGACGCGTTTCTGCTGTAGTCGACACGTTTCTGCTGTAGTCGACGCCAGGCTTTATAGATAAAATATACTTAAAGACTGAGCAATAGACATTTACAGAAATCATGTATGAGGACTTGGCGTAGAACTTGACAAATCAGTGGATAAGAGAGTATTTAATACTAGCTTCCGCCCCGCCGTTTCACCCGTGTTTCCCAGGGATCTTATGCTTTCCCGGGATAAAAAGTAGTCTATGACCTTCTCATACCATAAGCTATCTGAATACCAAACTTCATCGCAATCGGTTCAGCGGTTTAAGCGTGAAAAGGTAACAAACAGAGAGTATAGAAAGAGTATTATGTTCTTAAATCGTTATCAGGGCTTCGCAACGACTGCATTCTCCACTTCAATCGCCATGCGAGTTTAATGTCTTATATTCTCTAATGGATTGTCATCATTAAGCGGGTCACAAGGTTAGTGGATGGTCAGGGCTGCTTGTCTGGAATTTAATAAGTGAACGGTGTAATAATTTAGAATCATTGTGCTCCAGATAAATCAATGTCAGTGTCACGTCAGTTTTGGAAAGGAAAAGCATCAATTGTATTATAAGAAAATCAGGATTACTTAAAACAATTTCTGGAAGATAGGACGTACTGTGGATAAAGTAAAATTCTTAGAAAAATATTTGTCAATTTTTTTGTTATATTATTTAGAATAGGCTCATATTTGAGATATGTGGTAAATGATGGTGTGGCCGAAGGTGGTCAGCACACAAAGCCTATATGGGAACTGGCACTCAAGAAAATAAGCATACCTAACACAAACATTAGTAATTCTATTTCCATCTAAAAGTAAGCAAAGCCCTTTCGAAACAAATCTAAAATGGTCTAAATACAAACGATGTGGTAACACAAACTCTTAGGTTTAATACGAAATGTAAACACATTCGTAAAACGGATCAAAAATAGCCAATAGCCTATTAATCATCGAATGCCGGTCGTTATAACAGATGCACTGTTATAATTGACTATCTACACAGGAAATTAGCACTTACGGAGAGGCATTGACTCATCGGACTTCTATCTTATGATTGAAAAGGGTTGTCACTTATTCAAATTTCTAACACTGTCAAAAAGATTACAACTGAGGCATGAATTTTCATGGTTTTCTATACCATGGGAAATCAATTAATAGGTAACCCAAAGGAAACAAAATAAGCATAGTTAAGCATAGTTAAGAAGCAATCTCGATGTGAACAATTTGTTTAAAATTAATTTCTTATGATGAAATCTGAATTAAATTATATTAATTACTGAAGATTAATTTAGATTACGTAATTAAATACATGTGTAAGTAGAATAGAATCGAATATTATTTATTTAACAGCTATGAAAACATAAATACACAGAAAATATAGGTTAAATTAAAAAAGTACTTAAATATTAAACAAAAAAATAATTAAACTCAAAGTGCTGTTAGTAGGATTATTGGATTAAGCCGATTCATTTAAACTTTGTTTTTTTTACAGGTAAATCAATTGAAAGGTATTTCACGGTTCATTACTTTATAAAATTCTGCAAACTATCATTCTCAAACCTATATAACATTGTTGCCTTCACTGACAATTGAAGATTAAGCCTTGAGCATGAAAACTTTCAAAGATTTTATCGCGTGACAGCCCTATTTGTTCCAATACGACAGCATGTAACTCGACATTATTGTCAATATTTGATTTCAATATGGAGTTGTACGAACTTTGGGTCGATATGTTTCAGTTTGTTTATTATTGGATCGGGTTACGTAACAAACAGACGTTAGGGGTCAGTGAATTATTATAACATATTAATTTATTGATTAGAAACATTGAGAGATAATAACAATGGATCCTTGGGTTCACACACAACTATAGTTGGATGCATTATGGTTTGGGTTCTGAAACCAACCTAATAAAACCCATTTTTCATTAAAAAAAAACAGCATAACATTAAAAATAACAGTCAGGATAGTAAATAACTAACCTGAATGAGTAAAGAAGAAAGAAAGAATTCATTCCTTGATTGTGTGGGGTTTTATATGTAGTTTATAGGAATATATAAACTATTTGCTATCCCGTTGGGCACCCTTTGGGTACGTAACTCTGAAAAGTATTTAACTCTGCAAAAATAAAATTATTCTATAGTAATTCTAGAATGCGAGTTTTCAATTTTGTTTCCAAAAGACGAAATAAGGATAACTTTACAGTACCCCTTGGCGACACTTTTGTAATAAGTAAGGTATCCCTTCTAAACGCCAAATATACTTAACAAGGTTTCTTATGAAAGAAACCATATGGCCCACCCTCGAAATACTTTCTCTTACCAGCAACTTTCCGATATAACTGACTCAATATCTTATTACATTGTAATTAAAAAGTGCAGCAACTTTTTTCCAATTAAGGTGACGCCGCGTTAAGCTTAAAAATCTGAAATTCAACGTACTGCGTCCCGCTCCCTACTATAGCGACCTCTCATAGAAAACCCGCGTAAAAACGGGCGTATGCGACAAAATTGTTTTTATTGTTTAATTTAAAAACTACAAATATATTTCATAAAACCTAAGTACAATTTATAGTATCAGTTTCAATTAATATATGTAGAAATTTTGGAACCTCAAATCGATCCTTAATGCCGGTAAAATTGGAATCTCTTATTTTAAAGAGGTCTTTTTGATTAATTATTTTGTGTTATAAAAGTTAGCAAATCGTGTTATGCAACGTACAAAATAAAGTCAAAGACATGATGAATTCTTACAATAAATTTCAGTTCGTTCGCTTCGGTCATTGTTGAGAAAAATCGGAATCCTAGCAACCAAAATCTTCAAGGCGTCGCCTTAAAAGTTAGCTTAAAGCTTTAAACTTTAGTGTTTGATCACAATCTCATCGTGAAAGTGATGTTATGGCCAAAGGTGATACTAGCTCTTAACTACAGCTGCCGGAACGAGATAGGTGCTTAGTGACAAGTTTTTAACTGGAGAGAGTTTATTTTTCCAATGAAAGAGAGTACCAAGGTAAATATATTTTTACTACTTTCATCAAGTCTTAGATTTTTTTCTAATTATTATAAGTACTTACCAAAATTATAAAAAAAACACTATAGTTTTTTGTTCCCCAAGGCTAAAAACGCCTGGGGCAATTAGACCTCTGGGAAATTTGGGCCTAGTTGCGTAAAAACCCCTAACCAGGATGGTAGTTTGATGTAATCTTCCGCTGAGCTTTGTTTCACCTAAAGCTAACTTCTAGGCCGTTTGACTGGCTGGATATATGCGACCGGATATATGCGATTCCTCCGACTGTTAGGTTTGCCAACAATTTTCGCCAATAATTGTGTTTATCATCAACAAACGTGACGTTCTCATAAACATTTGAGTCTAATTTGAATTGAAATAACACAAGCCAAGGAGAGATGACAATATCACATCTAATAAGCTGTTATTAATTTTATTTCGGCAAAATAAGATAAAACAGATCCGAAAGTGGTGAGCACACAATGCCTAGGATCTAGCTCTCAAGTGCAACTCCTGAAATATACCTGTAAGTGCTGGGCGACAAATTTCAAATAATACAATAGCTAAGTTAGCATAATCCCTAAATAGTATAAAACAAATTTGCTATCTGCCTCTGTCTTCTGTCTGTTAGTCTTGTACTTGTAAACCACGCAACGGATTTGGATTCGGTTTTCACTAATAGAAAGAGCGATAAACAGGGAAAGTTTGTGTATATTGCACCCGTGCGAAGCCGGGGCGGGCCGCTAGTTATGTACTAAAATAATTGAATACTTATTTTTTTAAATCTATATCAGCCAAATATAGATTATTAGTTATACATCTATAGCAGTACCACAGTCTATGTAACTCTTACAGTCGCTCGGCCAACGGACACGTCTAGACAAAGCAATCGTGCGGGGTTTGCGGGATGAGAGAGGGGCGGTAGCGAGCCTAAGCTGCCATACACTCGCTTGGGACACAATGCAGCAATAACGAATGCCTATAATACAAAGCGGCATTTCGCGTGACATCAAATGCGATAGACCACTGTATGTTTTTTACGCTGTGGCAGTACCATGCGTTCTTCAGTATTCTCTGGCTTAAAATTCTGGAGTCCAAGATAGCTACCTTTTGTTGGACCTTGTGTGACCACCATACAAATCCTTGAAGGCTGCTGCCTGAAAGCCAGTTCCGGCTTTCAGGTACCCGGTAGGTTTGGCGAGCTCTACAAAGTACCCTGTCACCGTGCTATGGTTTCCTCACGATGGAAATTGTGCACATTTGTCAAAGATAAATTAAATCTAGATTGTTTTAGTATACAATTTTTTTGGAAATCGTAAATAATAAATACTTTACTGTATCGATTGACACTTCTACGAAAGTGATAGACTATAAGTGATTTGATAACTACTAGTACACACGCAGATATGTATAAAAATCAAAGCATTTTGAAAGAGTGTAAGGTACGTTCAAAATTAAGGACTTGAAGGTATATGCTATTGGTACTAATATTATAAAGAGGTAAAGTTTGTGAGGTTGTAGGGGGTAATTGAAAAAATATTTTAGTGTTTTATAGCCCATTTATTGAGGAAGGCTATATGCTACTTTTTATTCCGGAAAAACATAAGATCCCTCGGGAACGCGGGTGAAACCGCGGGGCGGGAACTACATAGTAATACTATAAATGGAAAAGTTTGTGTGTATATTTATTAGCACTCGGCTCCAAAACGGCTGAATTGATTTTCATGAAATTTAGTAGGTATAATATATGTAGTATATATATATGTATATGTAGTAATATATGTACTTTAGGTCCCGCATTAGGAAACGCGGATGAAACCGCGGCTGAAAGTTAGTATAATATCAAATGAGTACGAAAAGAAAAATGATCTCGGTCCATTAGTATAGAAGAAATTCTATACTTTACCCTTAGCCTTAGACAATAAACGTTGGCTAAATAAATATGGAGCATCAACACACATGCGGCACTTCCGTGTAAATTATATTAATTGCACTTTCGCGCCAAATAAACATCACGTTATGATGACGTAGATATAACGTAGACGTGACGAATTTAGAAATCAAATAACGGTGGTGTTGTGAAATTAATAAAATATATTACGCGACCTGGTCTAATATAGATAATGCTAAGATTCAGAATATTGCAAAAAACATATTCTATGTGGGATTAAAATTCATCGATCAATCAATCTCGACTCAAATCTTAACTCATTGATTGACGTGCTATAATATGGACCTGGGAAGCTCAGACAAAGTCATATCTGTATTTAAATCGATAGTCGTTGCCATGTCTTGGATCTCTCAAAGACACACTAGGGCCCTCAATGTGGCAAACGACCTAATAGATGCAAATCACTGCAAAAGGGTTCTATAATCAGCGACCCGTATGCTCAGAGCTATGCTAATGGCCATAATACCTTTGAAAGCACGACACATTATATATTCCAAAGAGATAATTTCACTGTTTTATCAAAAACTCCTCTAACTCGTGACTAAACGGATTTACGATATCCACAAAGCTAATGGTCTTTAGGCGTTTTCTACAATTCACCCAAGCGTAGACAATCATTGCACGTAATTCCCCCATAGAACCATTAACTTTCGTATCGTCAGTTAACAATTAGGTAGGTACCTACCTAAGCATTTTTTATCATAATACACTTTCCAAAAACTATTCAAGATAATATTGGCAGTATCTTATCAACATGATACAATAGCCGACGATTCTATATCAGTGGTAATTCTGCGAAGGTCTTAATACGGACAGTATATAATTTAGTAGAATGACTCATGGAGTATGATATAGACAGGTTTTGCGTGCAACCTCTAAGTAGAAAAAGTAATTTATTAGAATTACTGCATTGTTCGACAAAAATAGTCGAACGATCGTTAAATGAAAGTGAATTAGAAGTAAATCGATTATGAGTGAGACGGATAGATAAAGCTGAGAAGACAGTGGAGTTTATTGTGCCTTTAAGACTTGGAACTAGGTCTTAAAAAATAGAGATCCTTCAATAGAATTTGAAATTCATAACCTAACGAAACCTAACGAAAGTATAGTTCATACAAGCAAGACAATGACATTCAACATCACAATGGCCTCTTACAAAATAACTCAGCTCATTAAAAATCTAAAGAGTCTTAAACTGCGAGTGTATCTTTCTAATATATAAAATTCTTGTGTCACAGTGTTAGTTACCATACTCCTCCGAAACGGCTCGACCGATTTTTATGAAACTTTATATTTAACTATTCAGTAGGTCTGAGAATCGGCCAACATCATTTTTTTAAACCGCCGCTGCGCGAGTGAAACCGCGGGGGACAGCTAGTATGTGTGTAAAATTAAGGTTAACGTAATATAGATACTTCGGACAAATCTTCCATTTTCAAATTTGTAGAGCGCCATCTCAATCACGCATTACTTATAACGATACGCAAAAACGATCTTATCCGATGTGTTTCATAATACTACTTAGTTATATAATTTGGTGATATACTCAGGTTCAGTATGTCACCCAATTAAAATAAATTTGACCTAAATCAATGTGGGAAGTAGAAAAACTGATCAGTGTCATCTAAAAGACAATTTATAACATTTTTTTATAGTATTAGGTAGGCGTAAATATAAAATAATAATAACGAAATATCTCACAAAGTGTGGTTAGTGGCTTGGAGCCAAAATATTTCATTTGATGTTACCTAACAGTGCTCAAAATCTACATAAATAGTGTCCCATGAAATCAGCACTACAAAAATATTTATGTAATTATGTCTAGGTATATCCATCCGTCTATATATCTAAACCCTTTCTCATATATCTAGATAAATAATGAATAATATTGAATGTAAAAAATAATAAGGCAAGATCATAGCTTAACACAAGTAACACAAAGGAATCATGTACAATTATAAAAAGTCAAGGATTACATGTTTTTAAACAACTATTCTATGAAAAACTACTGCTGTGTAATGTACATAATTGATGCAAACCAAACCAGTTTTATACCATTATAAATAACTAGCCAGATTAATATTATCCATTGAGATGATATCGGGTATTTTTTATGTTTACTATAGAGCTATTAAGAAGATTAAATTTAACTATAATAGGTGATGCCTGGATACTCAAAACATACATGTACTTATATTAATTTATGTAGATAAAGCAAATGTTGTTTCAGATGCATAGAAAGTGGAAATCCTTGGCTATCTCTACCTCAATAGAAGATAAGTATGACAATATGTTATATGGAGTGTTTCATAAAAGTACAATGAATATTGCAAAACTACTTGATTTTACTTGCATATAACTCGAGATTGACAAAAAGTAAAAGTAGTATGTTTCAGTTTTTCAGACAAATATTTGTACATAATATAACAAAACATAATGCAAGATAAGGAGGCCAATGTCCAAGGATTTCAATGTCAATTTACATAAATACTTACAACTATGAGTTTGAGTCATTCCCCATAGGTATATTTAGCCCCTTGACTCGCAAACAAAAAATACTGGAATCCCAAGTCAAGTTATTAACATATTTGATGCTTTTCCATAATAAACAAGTCAACATTTTTTTAAACCCTTAATCATAATCCTCTATGAAAAAATCAAGTTTTTCATTTTACTTTTATGTATACGTGAATTGGGTATTGCAATAAGTTTTCATTTAGTAGAATATATACAGGCTGTAAGGAACGGTCCTCCACGATTCAGCTCCTTATTTTGAGTCATATTCCAATGGAATTTATCTCCAGAAAAATTTCATATTTTTTATCGTTTTTTCAGTTATACTATTACTTTATTACAATGTAAAATTAAATTAATTGTACACAACATTCCATTAATGTAAATAAAACAGCTACAATAAAAAAATCATCAATTGATGTTGAAATACATGCGTTTTACCATGGTAGTGATACATTGTGTATGTGATAATCAAACAAATCAGTTTTATTGGATTCCCATGACATTCCGGAAATAATTTCATGTACCTCTCACTCTCTCTCTCATCTTAGTATATACTGCATTCACCCCGGTAGTTTGCGGAGGGCTGTCCCTTACTCCCTGTATTTTAAATATGTTTACAATAAAAAAGGTTATGGTTATTATAACACAACTGTTACTACAACTGGCTCGTGTGACCACAGATTATCAATGTGCAACAATTAATCACTCTGTATTGTTTACTCTAACATATTATTGTAACAGTGCTGTGTATAACTCAATTGTTTTTACTTTGATCTGTGATAACATTTATTAAATAAGTTATTTTTGTTTTAGATTTTATTTGTATTTAATTGCTTTCATATTGACAACATTCTAATGATTTTCTTTCATAGAAAAGCCTAACTATGAACCGCTTCAAACTTTATTTTTCTTCAAGAGTAAAGTGTGTTTTTTTTATCAGTAATAAATCAAGACAATTAACATTATGTACTAATTATATTAACATAATTAAACGCAGTGCTTTACAATTATTTTATGCTCTCCACAAATACCTTTGTGACTCAGACATTCATTCAAGATTACATTATATCCACTACCTGACACAAGCTGACTCATGCTTGAGCAGAGAAAAAAAAATAAAGAATAAAATTATTACTTTATCTCAGTCTGCCACACATAAAGTGCATTTTAGTTGTTTTATGCACTGGCATCAAGCCAAGCATACGTGAACAAAACTTCGCATACATTAGGCCTCCTGACAAGGCGTTCGAACAAGGAAGTAGGCGCTAAACCAATACAATAAGCGAGTGGCGACCCATACTGGTGCCCTGTTGTTACCTTGAAAGGTTCATCTATCGAACCACGATCGTGACGTATCTTCCATTGTAACGCATGCTATCACATACTCATGATAATGAAATTAATATCGCAATTACTTATATACCGACATTCAATATAGTAACAATAATTGAATCTTTTCCGACTGGTTACTATTCGGAACTTGGCAACTGACATAGTTACTGAGTAATTAATTTATCGATATCGTATTGTATAATCGAACATTGTTTTTGCGTTAAAAGGCCGCTAATCAATTAATTACTCAAAGCAATGCACATTTAAATAAAAAAAGCAAAATATCGTAGTAAACGATTGTTCAAAAAAGAAACACTTTACTTACGATTACTTATCATCTCAATCCTCTTATATAATTTTACTGGTCTTCTTAGTTCCACGATAGTTCTATTTACAATATTATCAATGTAAAATTCACTTCACAATACGTTTTATTTTAGATTACGATTGTACTAAATGACAGAAAACAGCGGATTAGAAAAAGACGTGTGCTAGGGAAGGTTGGATGGATTTACATACTCTTCCATGTACGGTAGATGGCGCTGCTGTCATGATTATCATAGACAAGTTTATTACGAGTATTATTGATGACCGGTATTAAAAAATAGTAAATTATTATAAAAATGCTATGCAATAGCTTTACCGCGGCAGTCCTCGAGTGCCACATGTATTTTTTTTTAACTTATAGTATTTTTATTTAACTCGGTTGCATTGCAAGACAATACGGGTGTGACGTAAAACCACATCGACAGTTGGCAGCCCTGTCCTATAGATTTTACCGCGCATATGGCGCAAACCGCCCGACTGCTGTCAATAATTACGAACAAGTAGGTACATTATTTAACGGTTACAAATTTAAGTTGCCTTTATGTGATTCATCAAGACCAATGTATATGTTTGATTTAAACTAAAATACAACACAAGTTGAATGCAATGTGCGTGCTCATTTAAATATCGAAACCCAATCCCGATACGGGTATAATAGAAATGCTTGGACAACGGAGGTATAGTACATGACTAGATAAATTTTAAATTGTTCATAATTAATTATATTGACTAGTTACACTAACTAGGTAGTTAGTTAGTTAGGATTTTATTCACTAGTATAACTTTATTCCTCCGATTTCTAAGAACTCGCGCTCATTCCTGTTCAATGGTTGCCTCAATACTTGTAACCACAGACTGAGGAGAGATGTTGTAGCCTAGCCCAGACCAGTGTTACCGGCTCCAATCACCAATTGCGGATGAAAATATATTTGAGAGTACAGGAGTGATTAGTGACAAATTACTTATATATGATATAGGAAAAGGTTATAATGATTAAGATAGTTATAGGACATGTTGTTGTCCACGAAAAATATTTTGCCCTAAATGAAAGTTTCAATGATTCAAAAAACTTGAAAAAATATAAATCTCGTGACATAACTGAATGTTTTTATTTATTTATTTAATTATACCTTTATAAATATTTTATCTATCTATTATAAATATTAATTAATAAAATAAAATCCACTGTTATTCATTAGAAATGAGTAAATCGATAAAGTGGACGTCTTGCGGCTGAGATGATGATGATGATGATGAAATAGATAAAGCCGATCCAACAGCTAATGACGGAATAGGGTATTTGACTGACATTCAAATCAGCAACTTTTTATAAAATGTCAAAACGAAAGGTTTATATGGAGTTTTGTATGAAATACCAGCATGTGACGTCATAATTGTATAGCATACTCTTTATGGTTAGATTGGTCATTGAAAATCATAATAAGGATAAATTTAATAAAATAATCGTGGTTTCCCCTTTTTTTAGATGCTTTATACATTGGTTAGTGTTGGATAATTTATTTTGAATACAGGCAAATACCCTATTACGTTTTACCATAAATGGTAAAACGGTTTAAATTTTAAATTCTTATTTTCGTTCGAGTGGGATCAAACTTTTATGCATCATTATTTATTTATGTCGTAAATTGGGTCCTTCACAATGAACCAATATTCGCCAAACTCGTATAAGAAAGCGACATCTACAGTAGTTTAACAAAAGCTGTGATAGTCATTCTATCTTTATCGCACTCATGCAGTTGGTGCGAACGAGCGGTTCAATGACTTTAGCGACCGTTTCTATTTTCTCTCTGGTTCTGTCGTCGGGTCGACCCGCAAGGAAGGGGGTCTTTGTTTGCGTTTCACGTTTGCGGCGCACGGTATTATCTGCGGCCGCGGCTCTATCGTATCGTTACCGAGACGGAATGTGCCCGCATAAGTGGAAGCGTGGGTTTCGCTCCTCTCGGTTGATGTGAAATGTCGTGTAGTGTACCAGAGTGGCGCCGTCGTCGAGTGCAAGTGCAGTGAGGTGCAGTGGTGTGTGCTAGCGAGCGTGGGTCGGTACGGCCACGGCGAGCGAAGTGCGCGGAGGTGGCGGTGGCCGCACGGCCATGACCGGCGACATGCCTCTAGGGAGCGCGCACGCGTTCGGGCGCGCGTTGCTCCGGGACGGGGCGCTGCCGCCGCTCGAGCCGGGCCCGCCCGCGGCACCCGCGGCCAACGCGCAGCCGCCCGACAAGCGACCACCGGCGGCCGCCGCCAGCCCCGACCAGGTCATGAAGCTATACATGAACAAACTTACCCCTTACGAACACCGAGAGATATTCGACTACCCCCAAGTGTACTTCATAGGCGCGAACGCTAAGAAACGGCCCGGACTCGTCGGGTTTCCGAACAATTGCGAGTACGACAACGAGCAAGGATCGTACATCCACATACCACACGACCACATAGCTTACAGATACGAGGTGCTCAAGGTGATAGGGAAAGGTAGTTTCGGGCAGGTGGTGAAGGCGTACGACCACAAGAAGCGGGAGAACGTAGCGCTGAAGATGGTACGCAACGAGAAGCGCTTCCACAGGCAGGCGCAAGAGGAAATCCGCATCCTAGAGCACCTGAGGGAGCAAGACAAGGACAATACAATGAACGTGATCCACATGTTCGACTCGTTCACATTCAGGAACCATACGTGCATAACGTTTGAGCTGCTCTCGATCAACTTGTACGAGCTGATCAAGAAGAACAAGTTCCAGGGGTTCTCGCTGCAGCTGGTTCGCAAGTTCTCGCATAGCTTGCTGCAATGCTTGCACGCGTTAAACAAGAACAGGATCATTCACTGCGACATGAAGCCAGAGAATGTGCTGCTGAAGCAACAGGGACGCTCTGGCATCAAGGTCAGTACATTACCTACCTACCCTATCATGTAAACAATGTAACCAGATATGTAAACATTCCTTCAAGCTCGCAACTCTGTAACATAATCTTGAAAGGAAACAAAACCTATGTTACTCTAGTCAATTTCAGTGAATTGTTGTGTGCATGAAGTGTGCAATGCACTCTTATTACCTCGTTCGTTGAGACCACCATTGGAATAACAATCACAGCTCTCAAACACCTGTTCATATAGGCGTTACATGGATAAAATCAATAAGCAAGCTGCCTACTGTAACATTTTTTCGTAAACATTTGCAGTTGTGTGCGCGCGAACACGATCAGCTGCCCACACCCGCGCCCTTGTGTTACCTACTTCACAGACAGATGAGTCGCTTGCCTGTTTTCCTATCAAAAATTTAAATAAATATGTGACAGTATTGAGTGAATTAGGTGAGTCTTCGTAGAACATTTCCCGGACCCCGACAATGCGTGACACATTATTATTTATTACGTAGGTAGCCATTTCAACGTACATAAATGATGTCTCGATAAACGTTATCTTCGGGACGGTTTTCGAGTCGCTCAACCGAACGGCCGTGTTCTATTTTAAAACTTCCCAATACATTCAGTAACTCAGTCTCCCGTCTCCCACCATGTGATGTTAGACGGTTATTTTACGTTACGTCAGTACACATCCGCGTAAATGCGACTCAAAAACATATATTTTCAATTGATAAAATACAGATTCGGAGAATAAAATGCAACTTAGGCATCAATTTACAGCAAAAACACGTGAAACCTTCGACCGTTCACTCGTGAACAAAAAGTGTGACCTATAAACAAACTGTCGATTTGGCTGCCACTCGAGGTGTCTGTCGAAATTTTTGTCAAGAAGAACGTTATCTCGACGTGATAGCATAATACTACTTTTAAATAATATTTCAGCACATTTACTTATTATTTAAAAGATTAACATTATAAAGACACGCGTAATTCATTTATCTAGGTTAGCAGTGTTAGGTATTGGCGGCACGTTATTCAAAATGACGCAAATAAGCACAACGACACCTAAATAAAGCGTAGGCAGGCAGGTAGGTATACCTACGTAAATTTTTGTTCACTTATTAACCACCTGAAATACGCAGGTTGCTCGCGATACTTGCTGTGCTGTGTGTGAAATGTAACATTTGTCTGATGTTTGATCAGGTGAGACCTAGATCGCCGGCTCACTATGTAGATATGCAGGTAGTCGATAAGATAAACGCTCCAAACCTATTGTTACAACGCATGCGCCTAACGGTAACATGCATGCCGTTTTGTTATACAGTGCTTCCACCATTTGAATACTTACATCTAATTATTAGGTAACATGGGATAAAAACAACTGGCCATACCATTCTCTATGGACAGTTGTTTATGGCCAGTCTTCATAATTTTTGCTTGTTTAGTAGTATTCTAGCGGTATTAACTCCAAACCAGTTTCGTTGCTTTATTTGAGAGCTTCCGTAAAAGTCTTAATTGACGATTAAAAACTATTTTTAATCAACGTAATGTGTTGGGTGCAATGCACTTAAATTTGTATTTTTTTTATATACATATGGAAACATTCTCACTAATTTGAACGCGATTGCCATATACGTACAATCATTGTAGGATTACCTTGTTAATATACATAATTTCTCTTATTACATATTTTGCAGTCTTTAGTCTCAGCCAGAACTAACTAGGTGTCTAGAAAAGATGATATCAGACGTGTCTGTTCTAAAAAAAAACCAAACCAACACAGCTACTTTATAATTTACTGCTCGCGAATTATTCACTCAAGCATGAGCTAATTATTACTCTTTGTTAATCTTAACATGCTATAAGAATAATTAAATATTGGCCGAGGTTGGGTTAGAATCCCCTTTTTTAAAATAATAAATGAAAATGTCAATTTAATATTCATAACTGGCTCATAAAATTAAGGTCAAGTTTTTAATCAATCGTTATTTGAATACCCCGACGAGCGGATTCCATCGAGTCGAGTGGCTTAATTTTACACATTTCGAAATTCGAACACAAAGCGAAAACTCTCGTTTAACTTTTTGTATTGGTTGGTGTTGTGAATTTTCCACTCGGTAGTTTGATAGTTTCGCATCAGGCCGAGCGAGACCAATGCCAGCTATTTCTGACATGCTGACGTTTTGTCGTTGCAACTTTGCGGTTTGTCTGTCACGCAACTGTTGAAAACGTTGATGCTAATCCTTAGAGCCAGCCACGTAAACGGTTTTAGTGGTATTGCTTAGTTAAAAAACGCATTATGATAATTTCGCTTTCGCAATGAACTTCTGTGAGGTGGAGAACTAGAATATCAATCAACACAATGCCAAAACGATCATTAAAACAGAGAAGTAACTAGTATCCCTATATAAAACGTCCAACAGATTCGTCGACACAAAAAACATGTGTTACCAATATAAGGAACAAACGATGTCTCGCTCGGGATGTGCAGTGACCTCGAGAACGAAACACCTGCGTGCTAGCCAGGTAAATTTATAAATAAAACCCGACCTTGCTGGAGCAGGTTCGTGTCCCATAAAACCGGGGGATGTTTCCCAAAAGACAGGTGTCGTCAAGAATAAGAATTGTAGTGTAGACCTTGAGGGCTAAATAGGAAGCTGGAGCAATATTGCTAATGCAATTCATTTTTCCGAATTTACGGCAGATTCAGATGTGACTATTTTACATAAAACATATTGAAATTAGTAGGATTTGCTGAAAATTCGAAAAATGAATTGCATTAGTAATATTGCTTGAGCGGGCTTTTTAGGGGGCCTTGATTTGAAAAGCTGGAGGCTATAATCGCGTCAGAAATTCTGAATATTCTCTAAAGACTTGAACAGACAAAAGAAAATAGAATTAAGATAGATTGTTGGCGCAGTATAGTACCAACAATTACAAGCTTACAGCAAAATACTTAAAAGAAACATCTGAAGTTTACGAGTATACTACATACATGCGTAGTATATTCGTAAAAGTGAGATATTTCTTCTTCCAAAACATATATTTAAAAAAAATTGCACTTTACGGTAAACAATAAAAAATGTATTTTCCATCTCAAAGTGGAGGTTCACAAACATGTAAACAATCGAAGCCCATACAATACGTAATTACTGTTTGTAATTCCAAGGGCTGCTGCATAAGATAAATAAACAGACAACACCTCTTTAATCTTAATGAGCTACTATGCTAATAGTATTTGTTACTTCTCTTAATTATAATACGCAGTTTCTACTGTCGTAATACCGTCGCTTAGTAATTTATTTTCCTCGAAGTTTCATGAACTGTACGGTAATATTATTCTTGACCGCAAATTACTACCATACTTACTAACATTCTTGTCATTGTTTTAACTAGAACAGTAAAATACCGGAAAAGTAAACAATTAATTACATTAATGACATTAATTTAACCTCAACAAGGTTAAGGTCCAGCAAAAAGCCCAAGAACAAAAAGAGTTGTTTAAACCTTATTGAGATGTAATCAGGCGTTAATGATATGCTTCGTACAGACGTAAATGTCAGACATTTTAGTGCTAAGTACCTATTAGAAAAGGCGACGCAGCCTTGTGAAGTCCTTCCTTGGCGAATTTTATGTTCTCTTCTTGGTGCAAAATATCGTTAAATAGAATGAAAATGGTTTTATGCTTGCGAGTATGTGGACAGATAATAAGTGATGCGTTAATTCAAAGAATTTTTATGAGATATTTAATCTGAAGTAGGATAATATAAAAATATCCTGTTTATATTATTGGAGACGGAAAACATCGTAATATTGTGAGGATATTTGACACAGCAAAGTACTTGCTCAGATAAAATTGGGTCATATGGTCGAGACGGCAGCTATCGATTTTGCCATCTTACGCAAACCATTGATGTGGTTGTATTTGCGGCTCAAGTGAAAGGCTTGTAGCTAATTTTAAATCTTTTAAGAGTCTTAAACCAGAATAATAATTTTTTAACACCGAAACGAACATGATCATTCGATCATGTTCGTTTCGATGTTAACTAGTATTTTACTAAGCATTGAAAATGTAAGCTATAAATTTGATTATTTTGAAAAATATAAATGAGATTGATCGCTTGAGTGCTTCACTCAAGCCATGTCGTCTGGGTAGACATTGTCTGCTAAAACGTAAACTTGCTAAGCCAAAGCTGAATTTAATATGAAATAGTACTTAGTTGTAACAAGGGGCCTTTTGTTTAACTTAGCAACTGGAGTAGCTTTATCATCCACTGAGGATCTTCAAATATTAACTTCATAATGTTCCTAATGTGTAATGCTCTATTGTTGCTGTTCAGTGTTCACTTTCAGCATTTGAAATGGAATCAAATGTTTTTGCGACCAAAACTTGTTTTCTAGAAATCTTGGTCAGATAAATACCTGTAAAAGTTAAAGAACTCATCAAAAGTGTTGCTTGAGGAACTGAACTAGAAATCCTCGAAACCCATCGATAAAAATCAACTCTGCGTGTAGTAAGAACAGCATTTAAGAAACCGTGTAATTGTATCCTATACACTTATACGAGTATACGAAGTGCGTCACAGGCACATGGCATGCAGGGTGTAGGATTCACAGTAATTAGGTCAGAATGGATAGATATCAGCGCAGCAGACCGTTGCTTTGTACCTCTAAGGAAACGCCCTCCCTGAACTTTCGAGTAGGTACATCAATTAGTTTAGGTCAATCAAGCTTAAATTTAAAAACTTGCTTACTTATCAAGGTTTTGCTACTTGCTTAGATTTTTTTGGTAATCAATCATAACTTTTTATCCAATAATTTTGTATCTAATCGTATATTAAATACCTACATCTAAACTGCACCTGAGCTATGGATATCTATGAATTCGTAATTAACTAGGCCAGAATATAATGGAGAAGATACATCTTCACATACATATAAAAATAAAAGTCTTGACTCGCTTACTGATTGACTCATCAACGCACAGCCCAAATCCTTAAACCAAGAAAGTTGAATTTTTTGCAAATAGAAGAAGAAAGAAAATCTATTTATTGACCAACAAAGTTGCAACGCATGTGCATAAGGTTCTTTGTGATGTACAGAAATAATAAAACCGGATTTTTCGAAATTCAGCCCCTAAGAAGGTAAAGAAAGGGATCGCGGGTGAAACCGCTCAGCGGCAAAGTAGCTTTTAATTTCATCCAATAAGTAATAAGTGCAGCCTAATAATGAACAGTACCGGCTAAAGTACAAAGTAAATAATCCAACGGGTCACAGTCCAGGTATATTAACAATTCCTCCAGGTATATTACCTACTCTCGCTAAATTAAAACTTCAAAAGCTACTCTTTAGGTACGGTTTAAAATGAAGTTTTACCGTTAGTCGCAACGCAACTAGCTCCCTCGACAAAGTTGCAAAGGTTTCAAGTGAAGATCACTTCAGTGGCTGGCATTTTGCCTTGGGCTCAATTGCGTACTTGCCAGTCTTTGTAGTGGACTTTTATTACTATTCTAATTGTACATTCAACCAGCAAATGTATCAGATTATCATGTGATGCCTTAGGTCTTATTAACAAAGATATTGTCTGCTTTAATCATAATTTAATGATGAAGCTCTCGTGTTCAGGGTATAATTTTATGTGACCTCCTTTCTGAGCTGACGCTTTAATTTAGCGATGTAGTGGCCTGTAATTTCAGTCTACTATTTATAGGTGCTGCCGCTTTATTGTTTTTAGAAACATTATGTGAAGTATTGTGGCAAAAATTTCGAGAAAATGTCATAGCAGCATCATTAATTTAGTCCCAAATTTTCGAAATCATCAAATTACAGTTAAAAATTCTCTCAAAACTACAATCGAATCTGATATTAAGATTATTAATGGATGAACTTGATTTCAAAGTCCCAAGAAATAAGGCCAACGGTCAACCTGCTGTGCCATCAAGTTAAACTGGCAAATCATTGTAATCAGTACAATGACTGCTTCTATCTGACACTGGCTACGAAGTTCTTGTAATTGTACCCTGCAGACTAATTAAGGCTGCCATTGCTGCGTGTCACTCGAGCGTGAGAAATTAATACCTTCGCCATCTGAATACAAAATATCATTCCATTTGAGTGCCAATCTATTAGAGTTAAGAAATGGGCTTCAGATGAAGAAAATACGCTGTGTTTAGGTTTTTCTAGAGTATAAGTGATTGTTGTTGCCAATCTGGACCCTAAACCGTAATTATCAAATCTGGGCCTAAAGTATTTACTGAAAGGAAACAATTGAAAAGGAATCTTTATCTAGCTAAATTGACAATGTCTTTTTATATAACAAATAAGCTTAATGAGGTCACGTAATGAAACTATTCAAGACCCTGTTTTATCCCAAGAGGAATCAAGTTCTCACAATCCAATTCTAAAAAGATTCATTCCCCAAAGGCAGATCGATCACGCAAACATTCGTAGATGACCCGATATAGTAATTTGTGGAAATGCGTAACCAGTATCCACAGTACACTGTGGAGCAGTCGACAGACACGAGTCCGTAAGTAGGTCACAGAATGACGGGAGCTCAGGAGCGATCGATTGCAAGCCACGCAACGAGATATCGAGTAGGTTGTTGCACTTGTATTTGTTTTTCATTGTACTCGTATGAGGGAACTGGTGTTTCGAAATATGATGCCGTATTCGTCCTGATGGTTTGTATCGGTTTGTGTGTGTTTTACCTGTATCGTAAATGGCTGTTGCTAACGACAATTTGCTTCCTTTTTTTCTCGGTGTTATTTTTATGTACGTTTGATATGTATTCAAGGTTACAATATCACCTTTTTGGTGAACCCTTATCTTTTATCTAATGAACTTCATGTAATCATACTTAGCCTTAGCATCACCAATGCGAAAGTGAGTTTGTTTGTTTGTAACCTCATGACGCCTCAAACTTTTTGTTCGCGGAGGACGTCTAGTATTCAATAAACGGACATGATTTTTGTTAGTATCTAAATACATTCATAATTTGAAAGAGTCTTAACCTTAAGTTCATGATTTCATTGATGACCTATGTAATGACTAATTCCGCTTAATGTTCAAGACACGAGAAACTGAACACGAAATTAATGCTATACAAATAATCAGAATTAACATACGTAAATTTTACTCATCGTTTACGGTCAAGTGAGGCAATGGGCACGTGCGTTGTTAAAATGACACCGCCATTCCTTATTGCACCAAACCAAGAATATGTGACACTCATATTACCTATATGTGATGATTTTATAACATTCCTTGAACTGTATGACGCATTCTTAAAAATAGAAAAAATCCTCTTATTCGTTTCGAAGTCAACCCTTGCCATAGCAAAAAGGACAATACGATTTAATCTGTGGCTCTGTTGGTTATTTGACAGAAACAAACAAAGGGATTAAGTTTGTTTGCCCTTTTATATACAGTTTATTTAGATTGAATGTAGGCTTTGTTTTAAATCCCGTTCACCTAATATTTAGTATAAAACATACACGAATTCGCGTAACTTTTTATCGTGTCGTTTCGTCTTATTTACGAGTCTTGTGACGCTCGCGCGTATCTATAATTCAACATTTCGCGTAACTTTTCCGACATTTTTTGTCTTTTATTATCCAAAAGTCATATTAAATCCCAACAGCATATTTACGCGTTGCTATTGAAAATATAAAGGTGAACGTTCTAGAAATATTTGGCAGAGACGAATCGTTTGACGAAAGGAAATACCAAAACTATTTGTAATGCTTCGACAATCCTTTATTACAGCGCTATAGATTCAAGTCACAATGCAACAGTCAATACAATCTTAAAGCAAATACAAGCGGTACTGTTATCTCTGTATAATTTGATAACCCACTTTGGTGGTGACTCCTTAGATTGGATATGCGTTCAAACATGAATGTTTGCTAGGGCCCAATTGCGATAAGTGGTCAGGTATCAACTATCATGCTCAGAGCTCTAGACGGCGGGCCCTTCACTCTTCAGGCGCAAGTACCCATGAGTGCCCTTCCCTGTCTGTGCTGTAACCGTTGGGTATCTGGTCCAAGACATATGTTAAAGTCAGTATTCTGCAGTCTGAAAGTAGGAATAAGCAAGAGGATGAAAAATAAAAGCTGGGGTATCGAAAATTTTGCGAATTGACACAATCGAAAAATGTTTTTTCATTATCTCTAGATGGTTAAGAAATTTTGGCAACGATTGTTATAAAAAAAAAAGGTGAAGAGTATTGTGTGAACCAAATGCTACTAAGTTCTCTGTCAATAATGATTGTTCTCTTGAAAATATAACTACAAGCTTAAAATATTTTAATGCTTAAATATGCGTTAGGATTTTATAAATTGCACCAGACCCCGAAGGCTGTTGGAATTTAGCCAAATGTAGCTCAGTGCTCACACTGTCGAGACTCGAGTCGAGACTAATACAAAGGAATTATTAAAATTCAACAATAGAAAGCAACCTTTTGTTGCAGATAATAAGGTGTGGGCGCCTGCCTAGAATACATCCAGATATATTGAGGTTGGTCTTGATAATGAACTAGATATTAGTGATGTTGATGTAATATTTGGATTTGATGCTATTTTTATGTATTATTGTATTGCGGGACTACTAGAACTTCATAATAACGCAGTATTAAATGGAATGCCGTGGTCTTCTTCCAGGAAATGTTTGAACAATACTAGTTAAGGAAATCCAAATACATACCTACATTTTGTAAACTGAAATAGAGAATATTATGTAGGTATTTAATCTTGACCATTGTTACCAAGCTCGATTGATTGTAATGTAAAGCATAGTTTCACGTCACGTAGTTTCATTTTCAATTGTTGAACCATTGTTTTATAATTTCAACCATGTAGGAATGCTTTCGCGGAAAAATGTTTCCAACGTAGATTATGCTTGTTACTGCTTACCCTACTTTCTATTTCACAGTGTTACTAGACTAGAATCACTGACCACTAAATACGTGGCTTTGTGTGTTTTACTAAGGCTAATGCTTTTAATGTAATGATTCATTATTTTAGTATGGTCTGACCAGTTGAAAAATCAATGAAACTATTGTCATCGTTGACGCATCGTTGAAATTATAATAGTAGCTCTGTCGCCCTGGATATGACACTAGTTCAGTGAAATTGACATGGCCAATTTAATTTAAAGCGAAATAAATAATAATATTTTACCGAAAAATATCCGTGTAAGCCGAAAATTTACCGCGAATAAAAATAACATTTTTGGAATTTAATTTCTTCTTCTTTCTTTCTCCTGACTATAGTCCCAATTTACTTGGGGTCAGCCCTCCTAGTATTCTTGCGGCACATCGTTCGATTGTGGGTTGTCTCTCTGTTCGTATTTGTAGAACTCAAGTCTTTTTCTATCGTTCGTAGCCAGGTTATTGGTGGTCGTCCGCGATCGTCTTTTTCTCTTCTATGTTTATATATATGATATATTTCTGATAATATTATCATCCTCTCGTCTCATTACGTGTCCGTACCAGCGAAGGCGGTTCTCTCTGAGTTTGGCATTTAATTTCGATTAGCATATTATTATAGAATATTATAGTATCCCGGGAAAATATAAAATCCTTCGGGAATACGGGTCCAACCGCGGGGCGGAAGCTAGCGTTTAATAAATCCATCGGCAGAGTTATTTCCAAAACAATTCATTAGTCGCTTACCACGCTATTTCAAGCTAGACTTTCAATGCCGCACTTAGCGTTTATTCTTAAACTGTTGTAACAGTGATTGCGTATGCGCATTGCAAACAAAACAGGCGGTTTTTTTTTCTTCTTAATTTTAGAACGGCCTCCCACGGGCTTCGAAAAGTGGGTTATTGCCAAGCCCACACGACCTGTGCACTACGGTTGAGTGACATACGTCTCCTTGCTAAGTTGCTAACCCTATCGTTGTCTTTCTCAGACTTACCGAAGTCTATAAAATGTATTCCATTATGTTACTGTATAAAATGGGGCCACTGGCAAGCTTACATAGGCGAGTGTTCGCTTTTGGACCATTGTCACGACACCCTTTTATTTGACGAAAATTATTTTGTCAATAAATACTTAAAGTACAAAAATATATCGCAGCAAATCGTAATAAGCTCACAATTTACAAATCCCGTACTTTCTACTATTTTCTAGTAAAGGTCTAGCCAGACAATCACAGATTATTTTCCATACCCGTTACTCGTAACAATCTGTGACTGTTTTGCTATCCATATCGAATTGCAAGTTTTTCATTAGGTTATTATATCAATACCTATTCGGTACGTCTCGCTCCATTTGTCTTTCAGGGCACTATTGTTTGAACACGTACCGAATTGTACGACTACCAGACACTTGCATAATAGTTGAGAATATGTGTACGTCGTTGTATGTATAAAATGTTTTATTATATGAAACTTGCTACGATACCTCGCGGTATGTGGTATTGCATGCAATTCAATATCGCCATTTTGTTTTTTTTTTTTAGTGAGTTAGTCCAACTCTCTCCTTGTTTATCTTGTTTAATTTACATCGTTGTTACTATAAAACTCAAGGAGATTTCGGGTATTCAAAACCACAGAAATGATTTTCCATTTATTTATAAAAGGTATACATAAAAACTCTTCTCAAAACAAATAAATCCAGTTGAGAATTCACCATCTGTCATCATTGTAATACAATTAATCAAGGCGCTGATAAAAATCAAGGTCCGGTGTGGCAATCGGGCCGTTAACTCAAATCTCGCATTATGCGTGGGTATAACAATTTTGAATAAAATTATTCACACAAACATACACATATATTGTAATTGCACACATTAAAAGAAAGCAGTTAATTGCCCTGATCCCATTCTTATGTCGAGAACGTCACCCACTCTCAATATTCAAAATCTAGAACAACCAGGTAGAGAGAACGTTATTTTTCAAGAATTTCGTCTAGTTTAAGTATACTTAGTGAATAATTGCTAATGTCGTCACAACAATCAATCTGTGATAACTTAAATACTTCACACTCTTCACAGATAATTCAAAGACGTACATACGGTCATCGTATCTAAGCTGTCTGTTAATCTATTGGTCACGATATATTGTAACAATCAATTCTTACAATCCGAATAAGTATAGGTACTAGCACATGTCTTGCTGTTTCCTCATCTGTATTCGGCTACTAAAATAGCCACGGAGCGTCAATAATTGAAAACCACCATCTCAATAGCCATGATGCTTATTTATTATACCTATCCGTTCAGTCACGACCGGCTCAGGCAACTCAAGGTCCTGACTAAATGGGTAACCAGAAATGTAATTATAGTTAGGTAGTTTGCTGTAAAAAAACTTGTATAAAGGCTGAGTGTAATTTCTTTGATTACAGCTTCAATTACTTCACGCTGGATTCAATGTCTTCGGATATCACGAGAGCTCGTCTGAATATTATTGAATTTCTACAGAAATAATCGTACGGTTCAATGTTCACAGTCTGCAATAACTCTCCTCAAACGGTACGATGTATACCAATCACAATAGTTTCATTCACATCTCAATTGAACGCACTTGCTGTCTGTCATTTTAAATAAGAGAATATTACTATCTGCGCCATTTTAAGTTCATCTCTGTCCGTATCAAATTTGAACCTTAAAGTTTCTATATATGGTGAAACTACATTTAATACGATGCAGAAGTAACTTGCAGTTATGAATTGACCGCGTGACGAAATATTTGACCGCAATATTGGGAGCAAGTCACGACCTGGGCTAAAAGAGTCATTTCGATTGAAAGACTTCAAATCGATTACGAAAAGTGGTCATGATCCATTCTGTTGTTCTGTCCATCAAAATGGAGATAATGCAAATCATTTGAAGGCAAATGTTAACGAGACGATGAAGAGTGATGATTATGACACCATAGAAGTTTACGCCACCCTTTCACTTAATATTCTGTTGTTATGTTACACTCGATCAGTATTAAAACTACTTAGGAACGGCTTACCGATTTGTTAGTAAAAAAGACATGGAGCTTAAATCTATCCGCAACTAATCAAAATTTTCTCATGTTTTCGTTTAAATTGTAATAAATCTCTAGTCAATAAACAATTAAAATTAACCTAACAAATCGCCGTGGCTGTACCCGAACAGACAAGCACTTGGTCTCGGAAAAGTGTCTTTCCGGCGATTGTTACCGGTCGCTTCTCCGGACAAAACAATAGCCGGAATTGTTTTAAGTTAATTGTGAACGTATGCCTAGTATCCTGCTTTTAAATTGCTTTGATACAGTGAATTTGAAGATTGAAAAGCGCCATGTGCTGATTGAAACTTATAGTCAAGCCAACTAGATTAGAATTTAGGAGTTCCCGCATTTAAACTTCACACATCTAAGGCGATCAAAAATTTACAATCATTTACAGCTTCTGTTCCTAAATCGGCACCTCATAAACTTCAAACATGACATGACCTTCATGATACATTACATGCTTTCTTGGCAAACGATCTTACTAGTAGGTATTTTGATGGTTGTCCAGAAAAAGGTTTTTTTGATCTATCAAGCTGGAAACCGGCTGAAAATACAAAGAGCTTAAATACAAAAGGCAAACATTAACACTTTCACGCAATATTCGATGTTTGTTTGACAGCAGAGGTCATTGTTAAACGTGTTGGACATGTGCGTAGAGTATGATGAGAGAGGAAGCGGATATCGTTATTTTCCTTACAAGTCTCCGCAGGAGGACATTGATCGATAGCCATTTGCATATGTTCTTTGTATTCGATGATCTGTGTACACTCAAGAATAGTTTTTATGGTCCTTATAAGGTATTCAGACAGATCAAAAAACAGGTGAGTTGTTATCACAGTGATTTGAAATGGTTCTTAAATGTTTGCTTAAAAATGATTGTTAAAATAGGAAGTGTTGAGTCTACGTGAATCCTTGAACTAATTTTGTTCTAGGTCAAGATAATATCATGATACCTAATCTAGCCCTTTATTTACTTGGCCACTCATTTCAAACGCTATACTGTTTCATAACTCATAAACCAGTTTGCAATGAGTTTCTATTTCTACACTAGTTTATTTAGATATAAATTTCATTTCTAGTAAAGTTTATTTGAGTTCCTTGTTGCAAAATCCACTTCATAATCATAAACATTAATATTGCTTCAATAATCCGAGCGTCTTTCCTGTTATGAAAAATCTTCATGTGTTTTTAGTCTTTGACGTTCGGACCATCGCGTGCTATTAGGTACGTTCCGCTTGGCCTGGTAACTGGTCTATGGATACGTAATACTGCTATTTTAGGCCCAAACGGCCATCTACAATCGACAGAATTTGTGCAAACCTTCAAAGGGAAGCTCGGGTACTCATTATGTGCCCGACCTACGCCCTTGGACGTCCCTTCAAGTTCACTTTTAAAACTTTCCTTATTTAATATTAATTTACGAGACTTTAAACACTACGTTGCTTTTACAGAGCATCTGGACTAGCCAGGTCGTCAATCTTAGTCTATAAAACCTGCGTGACGCACGTCGTTGACTAGTTCGTGTTTTAAGTGGAATTGACCTATTAATGAAGCTGTTGAACTTACTTTTTTCGTATCTGTAAAGCGGTCAACGGTCCAATTTACGAATTGATCTGTGCGTATTGTTTGTCTGTTTCATATTAATAAGCTTTGGAGATAATTTGACAAAACATATTTTCTCTCATTGAAAAACGATGTTTCCTCTTCAAAATTTTTTGTATATTAGCCAAACTTATTATTTTGGTAAATTACGATGCAATTTGGTTGTCAAATACATGAGAAATTTATAATCTAGACCGAATCGTGAGGCTGGTGAATAAACCGCATTTCGCACGGGCTATGAGCAGCGAAGGGAAAGTGCTGGTAACAATATTTGGCTAAAATTGTTTGTGGTAATTTGAGGCGAAATTTTGAAACTTACGCTAGCGACTAGCTAATTTGGTAACATTGAAGATTTGAGCTCTAACGAGGTCTGCTGATATTGAACTGTTTAAGATTAGACCAAGAATTGAAAACTCTAGAGAAACAGACAAATTTTGAGCTGGAAGTATCTTAGAGAGTTTAAAAGATGATGCTTGCTCTCAATTACCTATTGAAACTAATAGGTAGAGACCATGAGACTTTACTTTGTAAATAACACGACACATAATATCATCTCGGGAGATACCGTTAAAATGCCACCATAATAATTAAGATCTTTGACATGATAGGATTTATGACGCTTATACAGTGTTGCATTTATTGACTAAGTCGTTTCGTTATCTTACTAGGTTAATAGGTAGTTGTCTCTATTGAACTGACTATACCAAGGTGTGTCACTAACCTTATTTTTTGCACAAAATATTTTGAGCATCGGATTACATTTAGCTGTCAAATGGGTATGATGTATTGAATTTCTTTTGTATGAAATAAAACGTACTCGCATCTTGTCTTGAGCGAACATTTTTATAACTTGAATGAGTGGCAAGAAGACTATTTTAATTTGTACTCTTAACAGGATCTTTTTCTTAGTGTTAAAATGTTCTCTTCATTTTGTAAATCAGAATTGATAATGATAAACATAAATAAAGCATGCTCTAACTAGATTATCAAAAACAGTTTCAAAAACTCTTTCCATGTATCTTGTTTTCCAAGCTAATTATGTATTTTTGTTTCAGGTATGTACTTCGCATCTTACCCCCTGCTCTGCGTAAGTTATAAATCTATTAAAACTTTACCTTCAAGTCGTGGGCACCATTATGCGTAGATATTGTTCTCTGTACACGCTATCTTAGGTACAAAGATATTATCTATTGTATAGTCTAGACACGGTCGCCATGGTCCAGAATGTAGACCGTACTAGTGCCATTCGTCGTCTCTTTCTTTCTTATAACGTTGCTATTAAGATAGTCCTTATCATTTCTGTTTTAGTTTGATACTGGGACAATAGCGTCCCAGGGTATGTATTATTCATTTTATGTCATTCTTTTTTTATCAGTTTTTCTTTGTTACATGAATACAATTTGCTTATTTTTGTTATTTATCGGGTTTCTGCGGCTATATTATCATTTTGACCCTTTATCTTGTAAACTACGTCGCCGTAATGTTGTGTATTAAACATTTTGTTTTCTTATAAAGCTCGCTGATTCCTGCCATTACATAATTCAATAAAAATACACACAACTACTTAAGTATGTTATTTCCTTATTATTACATTGAGAAACGAATATGCAGATGTTCCTTGAATTAAGACAGTACGTTAGTAGTTATAGACTTCTGTACGTGCGTTTTGTTTGTTTATCTATTTCCATCTTACACTTCGATAACATAAGTAAGTCTTCACTCTCTGTATCAGATTTCCTTTATCTTTAATCTAGCACTTTATTTATTGCTAGTAGAGACATCCAACCTACGCAGACTTAAATGTTAAATAGTAATTTATTAGTTATACTCATGTTTTATACGCAAAACTTAACGTTTGACACTTATGATTGAGAACAAAAGACTCCAAATTTTCAAGAAGGTAATTTATAGATATTTCGGCAGGATAATTAGTATGCAGATTACAGGTCTGCCACACTTACTTAATTGAGAATAGCACGTCTTCATTGAGAATAGCAAGATTGGTGAAAACCGTATCAAAATCCATTAAGCGGTTCTGTACAGCAATAATTCTATTATTTATAGCTTCAGTTTCTCCTGGTCCGATAACAAAGCTATTAGCAAGAAATAAACCTATTTTACAATGTACGTGGTCGTATCAACCACCAGGATAGCTTATTTATAGAAGGGCGTAACTGACATGCTCTTGCGCAAACGTTGCGTGACATTTTGACGTACAGAAATAGTGCCCCCGCGGCCTATTTCCTCGACGTTAACTGGCCTGTCTCTCAGTTATTTATCTATAGCCCCTCAATCCCCTTCGCCACTTAAGTTAAGTTTTAATCTTAACCCACTTTTATCCAACAAGAAGGTGTCGGTGAATGAAAACATCGTGTAGAAACTTCAGCATGGGGATACTCTTGTAGTACCTACCAACCCGACTGGCTGCTAATCTCCCTCAAGTTGAAAATCTGTCGCTAAACAGTGTGTTCGGACATCTGCACGTCAGCGAACCAGTCCTCTAGACTTTGTATATTTACCATCTTCGACTACACCATCACTTTCCGCTGTGAGGTTGTGGTTAAACATTATCATTCTTAAAATATTTTGATAATTGATGTTTCAATCAACAACACTCTCGTGCTTGTCCTTCACCTACTTTTATGAAATCTGTATTCGTCTGCTCAGAATTGTTTACCAGCGCACTATCGATTGCAGGAAAATACAAATCGTTTATTGCACAATCTGCAAATAGGCGCATATTGACACGCGAAGTATAATCATAAGGTGGCTTTTAGGATTCAATAGAACGTATCATAATAAACTACACGCTGTATTAGTGACCTATTTCGAAGAAACAGATGCCAGCTGATATAGCGCTCCAAAGTGATGTTGCATCATTTGGCTGGTGGGAGATTGTATCAAGAATGATAGTGTTGGATGGTCACTCGTCATTTTATAAGCTTGTACAACTTGTAATGCTTTGTATTTTTGTTTGCGCCTTTTTAAGTTCACTGTGCCTTATACAGTTATACCTACTATTTTTTGGAACTTAAATAAAGTTTATAAATACTTCTTTCAAGTTCTGTCAAACTATATATGAAGGAAGTCAAGCCATTGACAAATTGTATCACCCTACTGCATGTTTCTTTGCAATAAGTAACAACAAATGAATTGCATAGTGTGTGGTGTGGTGACATATGAAATATTAGCAATTTAGCATGCGATTTGAACAATTACTCAAGTATTACTTGTTTAACTGACCGTGTTAGAACGCAGACGCAACAATCGATGCATTTCCAAGCCATCAGGTTTTTGTTTCATTAATGAAGCTAGTCTGATTGAATATTATTAATAGTGACATCCACACACACTGGCATTTACAAATGTGAAGATTATGCTGACCTTTGGACTTTTAGAACGCTCGGAAATGTCACATTGAATTTAACCCCTGCCTGTTGAAGAATAAGGATAGAGTGTAGAAGAATTGTGCTCGTGCACTACTTGATGATCAGTATAAGCATTTAGTAAGCTTGGCACTATGATATTAGTGAGGAGGTATTTCTCATACCGTATCTGCACTCTTCTGAGTAGAAACTTCTTTAATCTTGTACCAATCAGTTTTGTTATACCTATACGGGTCCAGTGACATTTTTGTGATCATCTAAATATGTATCATCTTCACATCTATTTACCTGTTTGTTACTGACCAACGCTATACTTTCCGATTTCCGACTACGATTAAATCAGCGGTCTAATCAACTCCCAAAAATCATGATGAAACGAATACCCAAAAAAGGAGAAGGCGTATCATTCACACTGTAGAAATTCACATTGTACATAGTAGAATTGGAAATACAAACTGATATCGTTACGAGAAAAACACAGGGTATGATAGTGACATTCATAAAACGCAAAAAAATTAAGACGCTGCTTTCTTGGGAAATCGCCAGTTCTTATATTTTGACGTTTAACTGCGACTAATTGTGTTCGACCGCGCGTTTAATAGTTGCACACCAAAGTAAACAGTTATTTCAATTACCAATGTTTTTTTTATTGAATTGAAATGTTGGTTCTGTTTATCAAACGAAATAATCGTATTTATTTTTCGAAGATTTATAAATCCCTATGCATCAAAAATACTTTTCAAATATCGATTCAAATTTAGCAATCGATTATTTATTATTATGGTACATACACTTGTCATTTATTAGTAGCTTGTGTGATATAGTAATTAGTAGGTACATCTTGTATTTTAATAAGTTCTATTCATTAATCGAATAAGAATATTTTATTATTGAATGAATGTGCCATTCATGCTCTATTTTTATCGATTATGCACTCAATCAAATGTTAATAACCTAAAAACCTTAAAAATACTTCAATGTTAAACTAACAGTTTAACTTTATGTATTTTTTAACATTAGTGTCGCTAAAGTAAATAATACACTTACATATTATCTTAATCTTCAATTATCTTAATGTAATAAATGTCACAGAAAATTTACGAAGTATTTTTATTATGTTTTGTTGAAATTAAAATATTTGTTATATACTTAAAATAAAAGACCCAAAGTTAAATTTGTTTATTTCGTCTCTTCCGACCTCTGGGGCTGTTTTATTGAAATAAATATTTTTTTATTATAAGTAACCTCTTTATTAGTTTTTTTTGCGATACCTTAAAATTTCTTCTAGGATTACGTTCTGAGCTCAGATGCAGTTAATTAAATTTAATACCATGTAGTTATACGCTTAGAGTCGATAATCAGTTGAAGCTAGATGATTGAGATTATACTTTCTCTCGATTTTTTAAATTCTTTTTTTTTCTTGTGACTGCTTTAACGTTTTTTGTCCGTACCCTCGAGTTTGCGTGTTGACACGAAAAACACCGGTTCTGGATTTCATTGACGAACGACGTCAAAGAGAAAATGGTTATGGTAATGTGCTGATAGGGTTGCCATGCACTAAACTTTTTTTTTTATAATTCGGATGAGCTTATGTTTGACCACAATCTTACTATGGTAAATGATGATGTGGTCTAAGGTGGTTAGCACAAAATTCCTAGAATGAAACTGGCTCTTGAGATTTGCTGTGAATTCTCGATTAGCCTTTTAGACCCCCAGGCAACAACAAAGTACCTACTTACCCTACCACCGTGCTATGATTTCCTAATAACAATGTTTTCCTAAACCAAAACTCAAGCTTATTGTAGGATAGAAACCTACAGCCTTCGCCCAGGCATTTGACATTATAACCGCTGAGCTATCATCATCTAAAACCACCAACGACCAAAAACTGACCTAAACTATCACCAAAACGTCAAATTATGTCCATTGACAGAATGGCTAGGTAATGATATTTCTGTACGTTCAATGTTTGCCCATTCGCATTTATTAGCACTACTATTGACAAGTTTGCGTATAAACTTTCACACAAAACCGCAATAATTTCTAGAACAATGCTTTTTGCGACACTCATTGTAAGCAGAACTTCAATTTTATTGGCATTTTACTGCTCTTCGTTATATCTATAAGAGGTGTTTTTCTGCTTTTACTTCAAGAATTCACACCAAAGTCTTGAATACTTAGGTAAGGCTAAAATGGGGGTTAATAGTTCAGTGGCAGTGACGTCGGGTCGTGGGTTCGAAACCTACAATGGGCGTTTCGTCTGGTTGACTACCACTCTTAAGTACAGATATTAAAATACATAATGTAAATGGCACTAAAATAATAGGTAGTACTGGAATTAATCTCAGGTGACCGAAAATGTATATTAAAGATATTAATTTGTCAATAAATAATTATCGTTCGGTAGCCAGTGGTGATACCACTGGCTACCAAATGGCTAAAGTTGTACTTATTTTCCTGAGATTTTTTTTTATAGCCAACCAAAGTGTAAAACTTAGGTATGTAGGTACGCAGGTAGATGTATAGTTACTAATTGTTTTACTACTTAATCGATTATTCTGATGTTGTGTATCTCTAAAAACATTTCTTATCCATCAATCAAGGCATATCAAGGTAAGGTATTCGTGCCCACTATTTTATTCCATTCGACCTATACAGAGGTCAATGGCAGACCTCGAAATATCAAGATCGATGGCCGAAACAGAGTAACCTACGTATTGTTACTCTTTTATTGTAGTTCAAGAGTATTAAATAACTCATGAACTCAAACTTCTGAAGGTACAACAACATCCATAGCCTATTGTAATAAAAATTTGATTGATCTTTTTTTATTTCCCAATATCTGCACGCTTAATCAATGTCTATATTGTTTTATGGTTTTAGCTAATCTCAAGTAGATTCATAATCAAAATTCTTCACTGTATCCATCACATAAATTAAAATCATGATATGATATATCTAGTAATATAATAGAATGTTTCATTGTCGTTTTTGGACGTGTCATCATAAACCCGTTGGATATATTAAGATTTTTTCCATTTAAATCAATAACAATACAGCAGTAATAACCATAACGTAACGTTTAACAAAAGAAGCGTTACGTTACGTCTCAAATGGTGGTTTATTATTACAGAACTCCTTTGAAATCGGCCACGCATGTTGGTTTCCAAGCGAAAGTGTTTTTAGTGACAACGAATGAGCGATGGATGTGAAATTTCGCTTTTATGACCTTAAAAAACACGCTGTCGCCGGTCTTGAAGTGTTTTGCTTGTGCGGTGCCAAAATGATTGGCGACATGTTTCCAAGGTCGCTATGTATGAATATGGAAACCTTTTAATCAGACACATTCATTTCATCTCATTTGAAAATAACAACAACAGTCTACTTTACAGACGTTCATATATTGTTTGACGCAGCGATTTGTAACTTTTGAAATCTTTAGGTCATCTTTTTCAGGCTAGGGATGTTCGCTGATGAACAAGTCTAGCCTAAATATTCCTAGAATCAACTGTATAATAATAAGTAATATTAGTGGCAGATAAAGTACGACCTTCATGTGGACAGTATGTCGTGGACCTTCTGAAATGATAAAAAGAATAAGTACTACGTTCTTTTTTTTACGATCAGCCGAAAATTTCCGCTGACATATCAATAATGCAAAGATGTAAACATCATCTTTCGAGTGAAAGCTTTTAGCTCGTTTATTAGTTAGTGTGAGTGACTACACTTTCATTTATTATCCATGTTATAGGAAATAATCTTGATTTAATATTAGTGTAGATTTTAAGACGAACACACGTCAGTAAAATTTGCAGCAGCAACTGTAGCATACATTGTAAAACGCCTGCTTACGTGTTTGTCACGATTGTTTGTCTAAACAATGTTGCTTATCTGTACTATTTCTAAAGTATTTACCGCACACCTGTACAGGATATAGGATATAGGATATTATTGTTAATTCCAAGATAATTCTATAATGCACACGCAGCTGCATGCTAGTCTCGTCGGACAGTTAATTGTTTCAACACGAGAAACATTTTGGCCTTTTTATTTTTAACGCGTTAAAATGTTCGACACGTGATTCGTGCGTGGCTCAGTGGCTCTCATATTTTATTACAGGATGAATATTTTATAACTATGCACTTTTGATGGTGGTTTTGACATCGTAACATTAGGAATGTTCTATTTCCATATCCTTGTAATGGTGGTGATCAAAATTCCAACACTGAATACCAGATTTATTACCTATAATGAAATTGGGTTTAGAAATGGAATCTAGATAGGATATTACATGCATTAAAAGTTATTATGGGACATCTAACCAACGAGGCGTCTGTATAAGCTGAAGATAATTATGATAAAATCAATATACTTCTTATCCCCATGATATTCTTTATTCATGGATCGTCGAGCAAGTTTGATCTTGATCTAAAACGTAATGAATTAAATATTAAGTAAGCTTACATGACAGGGACAAGAAGTCAAGTGTAAGTTCTGAATCCTTTTGTCTAACATAATTATACTTAGAACAATATAATATACGTAAGCGACAAATATACGCAAATCTTTCTATACAATTCAGAAGTTCTTTGTTTCGCTCTAAAATCGGTAATAATTGCTAAGTTGCTCGTACATGGTGCAAGTAGGGTTTGTATCATGCCCTTACTGCTCAGTTAAGTTGCCTTGTACACAGGAAGTCTTAATTGTGGCCAGTTTAATTAAACCAGTTCCCTTTAAATGAGGACATGGATCTTTGTTCATTGTAATGTTTTTTTATATCATTTTTTGGGCGTAGTCTAAAGTCAATTAAGTGAGACACATGTTTGGCTTGTAGTGTACTTGGGTATATATTTTATGGTAATATTATTCAGGTCAGCGACCCAGTTATGCTAGGAAATCGTGTTGTAATTTGAGAATGAATCGTTCTTTGTTACAATTGTTGAATTAATTTTGATAGAAAAGATATTTGATTTCGCATATCCATTGATGTGACTAACCTACTCTCAAAACCGTGACATAGATATAATAATGTACTCGATATGTATAGTTTTTACGGATATAATGATTGCAAAAAATACGCAATGAAAGAGTTGATACCTAATAATATAAATTATGAAAATAATTGCAAAGCCAGACACAATTTCACTGAGCGTATCGTTACAGTGCAATATGGTAACTTTCAAAATGTCGATCCGTTCAGATGGCCTGACAAAATTGTATCCGGTTTGCGCAAGACGCGCATGAAGCGAGAGATCATCTGAGCTGCGCGCGCGCATTGTGCCGCGCACGGCTAGAAAGTGGGCGTTTTATCGCGCAACTGAACGGACAAGTAGGCTTTTTTTGCTATCTTTGGATGTTCTTGGAAGTTTCAAGGTGGACTGGTCACCATCTTAGGTTGTATACATGACAATTAACTGTCATTTTTGGCATGGAAACAGACTAATGTGCTTTGGTTGGACCATATCTGTCTTGACGACAAGCGAACCGAATTGTTTTGGATGGTATGATTTAACAGTTTATTTAAGTAATATCTCCGTCATCGCGAACCTTTTATAATATTTTGGGATCAGCGGGGAAGTGAATTGAATTTGGCAAGGTATCAGAACGAGTATGCATTCATGAACTCGGTACGGGTTGCGATTAAAGTAGTTTAAACTCAATGGTCGGTTTACCAGACTCAAATCTTAAACAAGTAAATAATATCTTTGAGCTGCATAAATGTCCTGAGCGATAGATTTATTTATTCGGTCTGTTCTTATTGATTAACAGGTTTCAGCTTGTAATTGCACAATAATTCTCTATCAAATAGGTACAAAGTTCTAAGATACAAGAAAATTGTGCAGGCTGTAATGCAGCTTTCAAAGTCTCCGAAGGCGTAAATAACTTACCTATACTTTAGATTCGCTTGGATAAAATACACGCGTGCAACCAAGCGTCGAAACACGAGTTTTTCGCTTCCCTTTATACAACACGCCATTCGATTTTAAATCTTCCTCATAACATTTTATAGTTTATAATTCATCGCTTACGTTATTGTCGGCTGGTGTCGATTGCTTTTCACGCTGTACAGAATATGATTTCATCCGAGTAGGGAAAGCAGTGGTATATTACTTTCATGAGGTGGAGTATATTTAAAATAAAATGTTGTTCGAATACATTGACCTGGTACTCGGTATTAAAATACAGCGGACTTTAGTTTGTATTGTTGCCTCGTTCTGACTTTATCTTACGTGACTTTAGTTTAGATATACTTTGTTTTATTTGACAATGTCGTTGTGTAAAGCGGCAAATCCAGCAACAATGACTAAGACTGTGGTACTTGAGGTTTTAAATAAAGAAATTGTCGATTTCATACTTCATTATCAAGTACAATCCTAGAACCTATAACGCTAACTAAGATCTGTTGATTAAATGCCTCTTCAAATTTAAGCTACCGATATTTCTTACGTTGGTTATTACCATACAAACGCATGTTTTATGTAATTTGATAACATTCACAATGTACGGAAATGGTGTTAAATGTCACAGAATGAATCTACACAATACAAGCTCGCCGACGTTCACGAATAAAAATAACTAGAATACAGTAAACCCATGAATATTTAATGATGGCTATAACGGAAAAATGTAAATGTCCAACAGCCAGACTATGATCATCGATCCGTGGCTCAGCTTTTGTCATGAAGACAGATTAGTCACTAAAGAGAAACAAGTTGAATATCAGAGCAAAATGTTACAAGCCTTACAAAAAAAATCAGAGGCTATTTTAACAATACTTGTATTACACGAGAAACACGTGTAATATTTGATGGGGTAATGCTATAAGATAGATGAATTCACATAAATTATGCTGCTTAAAAATTTGCTTCCAGAATTACGCTAAGTGAAAATTTGCAACAAACTGTCTGAAGCATTAACCTACTGCCCTAATTTATTAATGTATGCTGTTTAAAAATATTAGCGATAATTAAAACTTGGGTTTCGGTTATAATTTACTTACTTACCACCTTTTATGATTAAAAAATTCAAATTTACCCTAAAAAACGAATACGGGTCTTCATAAAGGTCAAAAAAACGGTTACGAATTTCACGAATTGATATGAATTATGCGTTGAATATATTTATTTCTCAAACATCCCAGGGAGACATTTAAAGAATACTAATCCCTTGGTTCCCAAAGTGGATCGCGCATATGAGACCCGGTGTGTCATTTAAGATCAACGTGGATTAAATGCGGCAATTCTGGTGCCAAATAACTAACTGGATAACCTCTATGCAGTATTTTCAACACCCGATAATCTTTTATAGCCATGCATGGAACATGATGATGATGCAATGAGCTATTGAAAAAAACTCGACATAAGATACTCTCTATTTCTAATAGCAGTAATAGATCAGCCAACATATTTCCTTTCAACAATAGAAATATCCTAATTTGAAAGTTGCAGGCGTCATGAGAAATCATGGTATTAAAAGGCGTCAATGCAACGTTGAGTAACTTACTTCAACTGACATTAAAACTCGCCCACACGTGTGCAAAAGCAATACTGCGCGTACGTCAGTATTTCAGGATTAATGTCGGTCTGTCAACACAATAACATATCAACTTTAGAAAGTGACATAAAACGATTTAATTCTTGAGAAAGCTAGGATAATAGTGTGAAGCCTTGACATTGATAGTCATAGAAGATTGTGTAATGTGTGACAATCTTAATGTATTGTTTGATTAGGTTACATCACTGTAACAAAGCATAAATTCAGTCTTTCTCGTTATCATACTCTTGAAACCAATAAAAATGTTATCCATATTCAACATACCAAAATAAACACTTCTAAAGGTCACGGATCTTAAATTGGTGTAAAAGTATTGATTTGTCGCGCTACTAAAATAACCAAAGATACTGACAGAAGCATCAATGTTAAATAAATAATAATATTACGTTATCATATCAGTTCTGGTATCATCAGCGACACTGTCCTCGATTAAACGCGATGAGCAAATAATACGTGTGATAATAGAATATTGAGTGCATCAGTTCCTGTTATTCTGTGCTCAATCTGAATACTATGCGTTAATGCGTTAGACATGACATGAGCTCTATCAATAAGTAATTTACCGGTATATCGCATGGGCAATACACCATTAGGTGTTTGGCGACAGATTTTCAACTTGAGGGTGGTAGCCAGCCAGGCGGGTACTACAAAGTACCCTACCACGGTGCTATGGTTTCCTCACGATGTTATCCATCACCGAAAGCTCAAGCTCATTGTAGGATTCGAACCCACTTCTTGTGTTGTGTGTAATGTAGTTTCTTTCAATAGCTCAGATTTCTTAAAATCTTCGTATTACACCAATTGTTAATGAGTGAATAAAGATAACACTTAATTAAAAAAAATACTGTTTCAATAACACGCCAGCTGCACCTTGTCGCAGATAGTTATATTTTGAATCATTCAGATAAGCTTTACTTGCGAGATCACGGATGTGCCAACATTCAGCAAGATAGGTCATGCACAAAACGTGATTCGTAATCTTGCATTTTATAATGCATTCGCTCATCATGTTAATGATTTACAAATGATTCACGTTAAATTACTAATCGGAAGTAACTGTGATAATATTGATGACTTCCGGATAATGATGTAGATGTTGGAAAGTAGTTTACCATAAAAGATACATTTCTAATATTAGATACAACTGAAACAAAACAATATTAAAAAGAAACGAAGGTTAAACAATGTTAAACACAATGCTCAATTGATGGAACATCGTTTATATTGCTTGTTCAATACATGGTGGAAAATATGAACTAAGTTCCTGGAAATCTGTATTACATGTACTACAATAATGCTCGTATGAAATTCTTGATACGAGTATATCACATTGATTGGAAACTAATACCTTAAATAACTTACTTATCGTCAATTGTCTAGACAACTATGTTTTAAGATAGCGGGCCTGTGATGTCATTCAATGCCCTTAGCACAACCCTTTGTCTCATATTCCACCCCAATCTACCATTCCTTGGGCTCTCCCCTTACAATGTAGGGGTTTGGTTAACATATCCACTTCAAACTAAGGTTTCCTTGCATTAGCCAGTAAGCATAGAAGACACTGTACATTATGAACGATCGAAAATAACCACAAATTAATTTTAGGTTATGAATTGTAAAGTATTGTACTTAAAAGCTTAGCATTTCTGTAGAACAGATATTAGATGGATTTCATTAATTACATTCGATTTATAAGTTTCTGTAACAGTTTGTATTGATGTATAAAACTTGAAAAAAAATATGATTATTTTCCTCATTATTTCACGGTTTATTTTTCATATTAATTGTGCATTTGAGGAATTTCCTCATAATCATTAGTACCTACAGGAAAGAAACCTATAAAAAAAACAAACAAAAGGTAAAGTTCTTACGTCACACGGAAGCGTTTTAACACTTAATGAAATCACTGTTTATGCTAAGAAATTACATGACTAATTATGAATAGTAAGTTAAATGGCCCATGCAATTAGTGGACAAATAATTGTAATTCTGGTTGCGACGCATTGTATTTACTGGTACATAACTTGTTGTGCCTGTAATCGTGCTTAATTACAAAGCCTGATTAAATAAGACATTTACGTATTCTAGTCTTGTAATCGTTCAGGTATCTATGGTTATTCATAGAATTTAGAAAATCATTAAGTGTTTCTGACACATTAGCTTCTGGTTACTTATTACTATTTAATTAGTTGTTTCTTTTATATACTAAATATATTTCATGCATGCATCATAGACTACAGTCATCAAAATAAATTGGTTAGGCGACATTAGGAAATAGTACTTATTTGTTCGTAGCAGATACCAAAACACACCCGCAGCCAGATAACAGATGCCGATAAAATTTTATTACGTTTCGTGACACGATTCCCTGACTATCATTAACAATCGATATCTTTCGCGTATTGTGCTTACACAGGATCGACAAACTGCCCAGTCATGTTTGTAAGCTTCTCATAATATCTCTTGACCTTTAATTACTGGCCTAAAACGCCATGTAATCGCCTAATCCATTTGACATGGGCGTCACGCAATTTGAAACATTGTACGCGACTCGTTTGAGAGAACTGGGCCGAAACAACGGTCCTTTCATCCTCGTATCAGCCGTCCTCTGAATCATTAGCCTGCACACCCACATTTGCAATAATTCACTGTCCCCGTTGCGAGAACGTTGGCCCAATCAATTCGTCATTACAATCGCAATAATACCGTGTGAATAAAAAATGGCACCCACACGCGCCTGCCGAATTTGGCGCGAAGAAATACAATGGACGCCATAACGGCCGGAGCATTCAATGGCGGGAAACTGGATATGTGTCAGAGCTTTGTGTCTAGCGTTTGTCACATGTGGGCCACTCTTGGATGGGTCGTTAAACTCCTTTAGATGCTACTAGCTGCAATTAACATTTTGACATCGAAAGTTGAGGTCATTGGAATAATTATGACGATTGAAGAAATTGTCTCTTTGTTTATTAAGTGCCTTAAGTTTTGTTCTACCATTGACGTACAAGAAGCAGCAATAACGAGAAATCGGTCGGGAAATCGCTTTTGAAGTTTTTAGGTTGAAGGAACTACAATAAAACCAGACGTCTGGAGTAAACGTCATCGTTGCTTTGTGAAGACATAGTAAGAAACTGGATTTGAAAATTACGGTTGGTTAACCACAGTAATTTAAACGATAAATTTCTTTGAAACTGTCGTCACTGAATTAATTAGAAGAAGGTAAGCTGGAAATAATGACAGTATGAATGCACGCATAAGTCTCATTTTTAAACCGAAGATTCATATCTCAATTGTTTTAATAACATTATATATTTTTGCAGTCGTTAAGATTGTTTATCTGTTATGTTACCCATTGCATTATGTACACAAAATTCACGACGCGTGAATTTAAAAGCAAATAAATTGTCTGTAAAGTGAAATTTTATCGTCCGTTTCGAAGCGGTCAAGAGCTATCCCAAAACTTTTCCAAACGAGTCGTCTTGCAGGAAACCGATGTCGATTTATTTAATTACATCGTAATCCGACTCGAGATATAAAAATGCTCGTAAACAGGATGTCTTGCGTCCGTAATACCAAAATTAAGGATAGAATGAAAAATAATCTCGATTTATCTTCAAAGGAAATGGTGTGAATATTTTTGATCCCCCGTAATGAGTCTTTTTGAACGCTTTCTACCAATTTATGTGAAGGAAGTCTTGTTAGAAGTATCTGTGTATCTTGTGAATGTGAAAGTATGTCTGATTATTATAAACCTCGGAAACCTTTGAACCGATTGCAACGTTATTTACCCCAGTGGTTTAGAAATAAGTATTTCCTTCAATGTGAGTTCCATTATTAGTTATAGAGGAAACATTAAGGCTTATTCCGTTTTCTAGTGATTCAATATGGTAAGTCAATAGTGAATTTACATACTACATTTTTTATGGCCTAGAACCTTGAACTTTACACATGTACAGTATGAATGTGTGTCACATATGGAAGAGTTATGAAATGGATACGTGCGTAGTTGGCGTGTGAAAACGTATCTAACAACAGTTTCTGATGAAAAAGTCTTAACTACCATCCTAAATGTATAAGGGTCAAATCAAAGAGATCAAAAGCTGCGTAACAATAAACAGAATACAATTTAATGTACTTGGGAATAGCTTAACAACATTGAGGACTGCTTTTCATGTACTTCAATCAGTATATGAAAAAAAAAAGTTTGTTTTGTTACATATAGAAGCATATAGAAGCAGAAAATAAACATGTTAACTGATAGAAGAGAAAGAGACGATATAAGTTAATTGCATCCGCCTATAAAAAGTAGTGGAGCCGTTACTGATACAAACTTCTCAGAAAATATATTCAGTATTTGTAACCATGTGCTTTTTTCTCTAGATACGATAACGACATCGTAATATACACTCACCGATAATATCGTAGGTTTTGATTATAATATATATAAAAACAAATAGGTACCTTCAAACCTATTATCCTCGAAGGAAATGGGCTCCAGTACCGACCCTATTTTAAGAAGATTTCCGAAAATTTGGCCATCGCTACCTAATCCTAATCTATCACATCCATGTATTTTTTGCACTTGGTTCGTATGGACGACTATTTCCTTAATCCCTCTCGTTGTTTTGGGGAACCTCGCGCCCCTTCAATAGGGTCTTAAATGACTTATTGATAATAACGACACAATTTCATCGACGATTATAGCTAAGACGATAAATCGTAATCGTGTCGTCGGATGAAAAAAGTTTTAACGGTGTAAATGCTCGCAGTCCGCCCTGATGTTTCGCCAGACGCATGCAAAATGTACTCAGACGCAGGACAAGATGCTTCTATTTGCATTTTTATACCGGCTCCAATTTATCTGTTTGCTTCAACAGTGATGTGAGATGTCGAAACAAGTTAAACGTGTTTTGTTTCAATATTCTTAGCAGTAAAATGCTTTTGACTTTTTCAGTATTATAACTTCATCTTGCATGCATCTGTTACGTAATATTTGATCATTTTTTATTTATAAAAGCCAAGTTCACCTCCTACTTCAGCTGAAATTTTATCTTTAAATTGGCAAATATTTTCTTTGTAAATAAAAACTGATCTTGCCAAGTTGGGCCCAAAGTTCAGCTGACTGTAAGAGGTGATCTTGGCAAAATTTTAGTTTAAGAATCTTGTCGAGTCAAAGAACTTAGTCTATTTAACAACTGTCAACATTTATGTAAGTGACGGGATTATTTTCAGGTTTTTCTAGGTAGTTAAATGATGCAATGTTATCGCTTATTTACTTGTTGAATACGTACTACGATGTAATATTTATTAAAGATCTGATAAGGGACTGAACCTCTATAAACATAAAGCCAATAAAAATAAAAATACATTTTCATCAGCTCCATAAATTCTATATCGTAGTTCATATCAATTAACTACACCGCTCTGTTTAAACGATTTTTATCGATCTAAAATAGACTCAATTATTGTCAGTTGCCCGTGTAACAAATTGGATGCGCAGGAGTTGTGCACCAATGCGAATATCCGTGGAGAGGTCAACGCACCGGTCCCTTAAAATGTTGCTGTTGTAACATAATTGTTTAAATATTTACTGTTAGACTTAAAAAGCTTCAACATGGTTTTTGGTTTTAGTGCAACAATGGGATGATTTCCTCTATGAATAGTTATATTAATGCAAAAATCGAATTTGTATATCTAATAAAGACAAATTTATCACATTGAAAATAAATAAAAATATATGCTAACCGGCATCCCTTATAAAACTCGTTAGAATTATAACTAGGAACTAAACATTCTATAAATTAATTTATAATCGCGATGTAATTTTATTCATAATTTATGCTTATCCACAGTTTATCCTATGAATATTTAACACAGATTTATATTATTTTTAATCATATCTAAGCTACAATATAATACCGACGTTCCTTATTTGGTTATCTTATGTAATTATCTAGTTAAGTTAGTTGAGTGTTTCCAGTATACGCCGACCGACTGCAGTACCACTGCACTACTGCTGGGAATTGTTTAAATTAAGCCGGATTCATAATAACCAGCTATTTTGTCTTGGCTAAAATTCTTAGCTCACGTTAGCATAGTTTTCTAAGAAATATAGAGGAGTGATATCTAATTTTCACCGATTTCTGATATCAAATCGAATGGTGCGGATATACCTAGCAAAATATTCTATCGAGCCATGCGCCAATGAGGTATTTTATTTATTTATTCTCTAAGCATGTTACCTCATTTTCACCTCCACATACTCTATTCCTCAAGTAACTGATTCGTGTAAGCAAAAGTAATTTCCATTTGTAACTTGTCTTTCCATTTGTAATTTGGAATTAATCTCACGGTTTTTTTTTTTAATCTCGTTAACGCGATGCGTGGGGCAAATGAGTTTTTTTTCCATTTATTAATTGAATTCAAATAAATGGCTTACATTCCTATTTAGGAGATAGGCAATGTTAAAGCAATTATAGATACAATTTAAAAATGTCCATGCTTTTGTGTTTTAATGATTTTACCATGCCTTATGTGTTCTGTAAATAATGAGATTTATATCTCTTTCTTTCATGAAATTCATTAATAAGACTTTTATCTTTATGTTACTAATTAAAAGTAAATCTAGTGTAATGATCAAAGGCAACTCATCAATCTTGAATATCATGAATGGTTTTGTGATTTAGTCCGTCATTTGGATAAGGCCAAGCCTAGACGGGAACTGGCTCTAAGTGCAGCCGCCAATTCCGGGTCACACCAGTAGGTAGTTGGCAACAGAATTTTAACTTGTAGGTTACCCTAGGCGGGTACTACAGATAACCTACCAACGTGGTATTGACGTCACTACCACTTAGCTATCATCGAATTAAAAGTATCTCTTTATAATCTCATCTCCAGACTTGAATTTTGTGACATTTTAGTGGCTTCCGTAACGTCTCATTCTTTACTCGTACGTTAGCACAAAACAGCACAAAGGTCAAGACTCTGTCTGCACGCGAACACGCTAATATCTGAATTCTGGACCCAACCTAATTTTGTGAGCATTGCCTCTATGAGTCATTACCTCATTGTCATGAAAGGGAAACTGTGTGCTTAACTCATTAACATAGGTAAACGACATTTGGTAAGAACAAACGGTATTTGATGACTGGGAAGTGGTAAGTGAGGTTGAGTGGACACCAAGTATGGAATGTATGTGGGCTTAAGGATTGATGGATGATCAATCATCAAGTGTTAGGTGGTATTTAGAAGGCACAAGATAATATCTGATTCTGATGCTAGTTTATTGAGAGGCCACGTTTAATAGACCATGAATTAGTGATTCTACTGAGGGTAACTTTACTTCGTGTTTATTTGCTGAACCACTTTCATAATGAAAATACATGTTTTATTTATAAACAGGATCGCGTTGCGGGAGTCTACTGTTGCATCCAATGCACTGTTTAAAGGATTTTGATTAAAATGTATTCATTGTCAAATATCATTTTGATTTGAGCATCATTGTATATTATTTATTTGGTATTGATTCGACATTTCCAAAGTTGAATCAATATCAAAGATGTTAAACTTATTGACAAGCTCATTGAAACTTTAAGTGGTTTTTATTTCCTTTAAATTTTGAAGAAATTATCTGAGTACCTATATTGCAGATAAAATGTAACGAATGTAGATTGTAGTATAGTATAATCTATAGATACTCATTTTCTTGTGGTAATTCGACCATTTTTTTATGGACAACTATGCCACTTTTATCGAAAGATATATAAGTTTGGTGAATTAAACTGAAAAAAACAAATAAGTACGACAATTTTTTATAGATAAAAGCTCAGTAGATGTTCAAAAACACATTTTAATATTAATGCTGGTGTCATCCACAAGGAAACAAGGGGCACTTGACCTATCGGATCCTTATCGCACGCCAATCGCTTGCACAACCGATCGTGCAATAATCGCAAGGTTGTTGCAACTTCCGCCACTGTAAACAGCCTTATTGTTAATAGCCTGGTCGTTTGTTAATTGCTATTTAAATTGTACATCTGTTACTTTTAAGGAGTGCTACTGAACAAACTTCATCATAGCTGTAATAGCGTCTTATGTCTTAGACATATATAAGAATACAAATAAAAATATTTTTAACTTTAACCGAAGCTTTTCTCCTATCAAAATTGATATGAGTCTTAATAAAATTACGAAAAGCAAAAAGCAAACTTGACCTTTTACCTTTGACACTTAATACGGCTATCATATTCATCTTTGTCAGCATCTTAACATATTATTGAAACATCAATTTCCAATAAAAATTACAAACGAAATAAAACTCAATTTACTTACTTCAGTCTCTGCTTCAGTGCCTCTCCTTAACCGATGATTATAGAGAAGTAGAAAGTTTGTCCGTCGGACTGTCCATCATCAGACCGTCAATCATCGCCGTTACAGTTTCCGGTAATAAACTATCACCCACAAAGAGAATCGTTAGTGTATTATTAGCTAGAGTCACTTGCCAGTTGAAATATGTTATGGTTTTTGGTATGTTCTTTACCCAATTATGTCATAATGGTTAAAAAGATTAAGATGTTTGTACATTTATTCTTCCACTATCTCTCTTTTGCTCAGTTGAGATGCCGCATACGACATGCCATAAAAAGGACAATGGCTTCAGTATCTGCTTACTCCTTAAAGTAAGAAAGATGGATACTACGTGGATGATATTCGTATCTCCGAATGACTCATCTTCAAATGCATCTATAGCTACTGACGTTAGTGCATGAGATGAACCCGTAATATTAATAACAGTAACTGGACACATGTGTGTGGTGTAAATTGTTCCCACTGTAAACGAGCTTAGTGTGTGGAGTAGTGACGTAACTTCCGTGTTGGACGTTGACCTTAGCTTCCTTATATTCATAGATGTGTTTGATAAATTACTGAGATGAGAGTAGTAAGATTTTAGAAATATCTTTTCTTAACGATGATAGACTATCATTCTTCGATTCAAACTATGATCCTCTATTCTAATAGGATTCTCTTCATCTTCACTGATGGTGTTCTCCATAATGTATCTCCCATTAACCTCTGAATTCTATTTAATGTGATATGCAATGCAGTCTCAAGTCAGAAGCATTTTATACCCTCGTATCAAATCTAGTTTAATTTAGACTGACAATAATGAAGTCAACTATATCTGCCGGATAGACTTTAATGAAAACCATAAATTAATTCATATCTAAGAAGGAAATGGAAGCTCTTTATGATGTTTTCTTTAATTGGATTAAGAGCAATAAGATACTTTCTAAGTATGACAAGTCTAGACTACGATGATCGAGATTTCCCGTTTGACATGCTTTGCTAGATTGCATTACAGGCATCCAATATACCTAATGGTCTCAAAAGAGAAGTTAATAAATATGAAATTTTACCATATTCTAAAGAAGATATAGTACGATTAACCCAAGACTGGTCCCTGGGTCCCTGGGTATTATGTCCACCATTTAATTACGTCATGATGAAAGTAGACAACGAATTACTTGCTTTGTTGGTAATTTCTCTTTGCCAGAAATCCAAGCGATCGTTATATCATTATTTAAATGTAACGATCGTTAAAACTTTATGGGATACATTGAACTTGACTTACGCTATAAAACGGCACATAAATAATGTCGACGTAAATACAGTAAATGTCCTTTAGTATGAATTATGTAATACGTTCAGAAGTTAATAGATGTTGTGCGTTTGAAAGGCCTATAGCCATGTATGCTTTTAGAATGCGATGCGACAATAAAGTAATCGGCCTATGTATTTAGATTTCGAATGGGAAGACTTAAGATTATATGAGCTAATGGACCCAAAACAACTCAGCACGGAATATACAATAATATTAAGTAAACTGAACCACGTGAAACGAGATTGAGTAAGTTAAACATGAACAGAGCTAAACTCGATTGAAATTATGGCAGAAACTAAACTAAACTATAGAAAGAATTTTCCGATATGCAATCATAGACTGCATGAAACTATATTCTGTAAAAGAAGGGAGCAAAGCACAAGTAATATTAATTGTTGCAGATCAAACAGCGTTAGCATCAGATGCAAGAAGTTACAAAATGTAGATATTAAACTCCACAGTGTAAACTTACACTGATAATGTAAGTTCCACAATGTTTATCATAACACAATAATAGCCAAGAAGGTGAGTTTGCGAATCTTATCGCTAAGTTGAACGTCTGTGACTGTTCTACATTACGTTACCTAACTGTTCTGTTAGTGTTGACATAATAATCAGCTGGGATTATAAGGTCGGCAACCGGCCCACTTCCCTGCTATGCTATCGAACGTGTGCGCATGCGCATAGACAAATACAGCTCGTCTTATTTATGTTACGTTATTTGCCGTCTTGTTTAATTTATGATATAATTTGAATTGTGGTTATTAGTTCTTGTTTGTGTTTGGAAAATTACTGAGAGTTTGCAGTTTAATGAACATTTTTTACGAAAGATTGTAATGATTGTAGTTTTGATGATAGAGTGAGTTCTATAGCATTTTTTTAAATATATTTTCCCACTGAAAAGAACCACTATTTCCAAATAGCTATATAACAATGCGGTTAACGGTGTACATCCTTTTGAGTGAAATAAAACTAAAACCCGGTTTCCGTAATGACTAACCCACTGCACTCTATTCACAAAACGCCAAAAATCCGTTATAACACTTGTCATTTCAATAATTCTCATATCTGTAATAATCACTAAAACTGGAATTACAAAAAAACTGACTACTGTGTTTTAGAAAGCTACGTCCTGTATAGGAGCGGGGCAGTACGAGTCGTGAGGTCGTGATAGTATGATACGCAATTACTCAAGATTGAGACTACTAGCAACCGATTTGAAATGCAAAATACCTAATTAATTATCGAAAATCACCGAACTACATAATTAGAGTAATTCAAATTAGCGCAACTCTCTTAAAGTTTGCATAATATGCCATTTATGATAATGACGTTATGTATGTTACGTAAGTATGTTAACGAAAATTAACTATCTAATTAAAATAAACTCAAAATGATGGATACGTGAAAGTTTATGAGTTATTTATTATTTGTTTGTTTCTGTTATTCGACTTTGGAGGGGCTCGTACCGTCGAAAGCTGATGAATTCGTTGAATACCAAGAAGCGAATACTCAACCCTGATTCAAACTCAGTAAGTCATTCGCTCCGCCCATACATCTTCCCGCTGTCACACGCACCGTATCCCAACTAAACCTAACACTAAACCGCTACGCGTACCAATTGTACCTACCAACGTTGCGTAGCTGAAAAACCGCCGCAAACATCGGCAATAGTACAATACGATCTCCATATTCATTGTAGGTGTGTAACGGGCGCTACACACGTGACGTCATGTGGCCCACATTACCCGGTCGATGTACATGTACGCGCGCGTCATATCGAATAGCACAGACGCGGGTTAAGGACGGTTGATTGCCTGTAATTAAATAAGTCATTATTGTTTTCAGTATTAACAAGTTTCCATTGAATCAATAACTCTTCATTGAAAATTGTTACTTTCGTGACTGGAATGTATGGAAAGTGCCTAATGTTTGCGTTTAAAACTCCACATGTCTATATTCTTCTCCTAATTTCATCATACTTCTTACAATGCCAGAGAAATTCTTCACCATTATTCATCCTGCCATTCATGTAATACCTCCCAAATTTTCGAATATATTCAATAGGCCTTTTGTTTATCCGTAGTTTTCACTGCCGCTCTCAATAAGAGAACAGGTGGTTTCAGTTCAGACGTTTAATGTCTGTCTGTAAAGGTTAAAATACTTATAAAGTTAAATGGAACTTTCTCCCGTCATCGCTTGTCAGCGTGTAGGTGGTAACTTGTCAAATATATATTGGCCGTGTCTTGTCTGTGTTATTGTATTGTTTTCTTTATTAGTGAAACTGTGTCGAATTGTAGACAGATGGAAAACTAAAGTGTGGCGAACAATCGTTTTACAATGCATATCATTGGTATTGATGGTGATTTGCAGGCGGGGAATGCTGTGATTAAGTGTCAAATTGTGTGTTATGTTTAGGTGTAACCTAGACTCTACAAAATATATAGATTGCAAGTTAGAAGAGTAGATTATATATACTTAAGGGTGAAAAAATTCGACATAAACAGAGGCTGTCATCTTTTAGTTGTACGACTTGTACGTTAGTATTGATTGTGTATTCATACAAGCAATTTAATCCTGTGACGCCTCAGAAAATGTATCAGAGCATCCTTCAGACACCCTTCAATCTATACATATCTTCTTATATTTACACCTTTGTTTTCAGTTACTACAGAATATACCTAATATTTAGTTTATTTTGTCTAGGTGTCCACGTGTAGGAGTCGAAGCATACCCTGCCTGACTTTCGAAATATTTCACCGATTTTGCACAACATTACGTTAGTCATATAATCAAGTTCATACCTGTTATTTGGAATCTGTAATTCACGTAGTCTTCCGCGAATATTGAACTCAAAAATCGGAGCAATGTCCTACATTGTGACCTTTACCTTAGCTCGGTCTTTGATCATAGCCTGTGGTAATAAACAACGTTTAGCTCAACGCAGAAAGTGTTTAAAACATGAAATACTTGCAGTCATTATTTTTTTTAATTCAATTTCTTAAATTTTAATTCTTCAGTTTTTTTTTGCGTGGCGTTATACAAATTGCACTATTATGCTAGGTTTTAAAACGCTCATAAATAAACGTATTCCTCGGACACTGACGATTAAAAACTAGTTACTAACTGTTATGATATTAAGCCTATCTCGTCAGCAACTAAACCTATGAATAAATGTTTGTCAAATTACTATCTAGAAAAAAAGACATGGAAAATTCTAAAGTCATTACCACGGACAATATTATCATTACCATAATTGACTAAGCTAAGGTCGTTGCACTATTTGTGGCTTATTGTCCTGACACAAGTGACCTGATAGTTTACATTGCGCCCACGCATTCGTCAAGATTTCAAGTGTAACTGTTTATTTTTTGCGTAGTAACAAACAATCGTCAATCGGTAGCCGATGGAACTGTGCCACATGCTGTTCTAAGAGTACATTTTATTGCTTGAAGTGTAATAAACGTTGTTACGTATTATTATGTATTGAATTTACATTGTATTTCCTTAAACTCGCGCAAGTTTATCAAACGAATGAGCCATTGTTTTTTACTACAATTGTTTACCTTTTCTTGCTAAATAAAATATGCATCGCTAGGGATATCTTTTTCTGTAGCTTGGGTGGGTTTTGCAAGTATGGTAGAACAGATTATGACTGCAAGTTTGATGCTAGACTAATGAAATTAGGATCTTCAATTCTTCATGTGCTTGTGTAGAGTTAAAATAGATATGGCAATGCAAGAGAATCAGTGTTCTGTTTATGTATTTTTTTTTTTGTGTGCTGAATATACATAGAACATCTCATTCAACTCCGAATTCCGATCTAGGTAATAATTCACATTTCCGAAGCACCAAACCTGAGGCAGAGTCATAAAATATGATATATTAGAAAATTATAGTGTGCAAGTATGTAAGACCGAGAATATCTACGAGGTCGTTGTCCACTGCCTGCGCCTGCGCTGGGCCAGTCTAGACTTGATGACTTTACAACCTGCCATAGATAGATCTTGTTGTTTTTTTCATCCCAAATTGCGTAGCTGATTGGTTTCTGAAAGAAATGATTGTTATTGATTAGACGGAATTGTATAGTCAGGGTTTATTTATAACCTCCATCAAATCTTAGGAACATAATAACACCTTTAAAAATTATAGAACTTATTGCTGGTCACCACTATAACTCTACTGCATCATTTGACACTACAGATCTTAGATAATACGAAAATCAGTGTTGTTTCTATCTCATTCTGAGTTCCTTATAATTGTAGTGTAAAATCGTCCGAATTGACACAAAGTATTTTTTTCTTTACTATTTTCGATTTTTTCTATTTGTCATTTTTATTCCATTTTACCTTTGATAAATGATTTTGAAATATGTTCAGACGTACATCGTCATTACGTTTTCAATGAATTATTTGTTATTTCATCTCGATTCTCGACCGCAAACCGAATCGATACACCCGGTGGTTTCTCGACTGCACCGATATATAGCAGGTTCAGTGCCCGGAGTGCCCGATGCTAGTCATTGTCTTAAAGCTGTAGACACACTAAGTGATATATAAAGATTGGGAATTTAAATGGACGTGATCTTTTTAGTTCAGTATTTTTAATTGACATACTGATTGTTTGTTACTATACGAAACTTAGGCACGCGCCTTTTATGCTAGTTCCATTTTCCATCATTAATTGTAGAATTCGATGGGTCATGCAATTTGTTGAACTCGTTTTTATTTAGCGGATAATGGCATAAATCAATATGGAACGATTAATATTTTTATGGAATAGTACAGTGTATACTAATCCTAGTCTAGACTCGTAAACAATTCTAACGAAACTATTTACGGATTTATCCAGTTTTTATTGCATTTTTTTTTATACAACATGGTCGCGTAAGCGGTTACCGTAGCCTATGAACGCTTGCAATTTGTAATGATTTTCCTGTACGGTACAGTCGACCGCTTAAGCTCAACTTCCCAGATAAAACTATTTGAGTTTATTTCGTTTTCCTGAGATGAGTTGATGATTCCTGAGTGGTATTTAGCTTCATATAGAAGATTCGCTTTTATTTATTTGCAAAAACCCAGGTGCCTCAAATTTGTACCAAACCAATTGGTTAACCAATAGGTTAATCTAATATATCCAGCAATATGCTTATTATCAAGCTATTTATTTATTGTCTGTACTCCCACTATAAAAGATATATCACAAACAATAAAAAATCTACCTATTTAACATTTTGCAGCCCACAGCACATGCGTTGGTATTGTTTTTTTTTTCTAACCATACACTGTTTTTGTTTCAGGTAATTGAACTTATGTTTTCGCCGCAAAATCTGATATGTGGACCCGCGTCATATGTTTCCCGTGACAGGTATGAAATAGGAATATTAATAATATTATATAATTTATTGTATAAATAAGTAATATACTATACTTACATTTAAAATATTATATGTTGACTAAACACATGCAACTATTTTCCGTTATTAATTTAAAATTATAAAATTAACCACAGTTTTTCATCAGATATTTTGCCATCATCCGAATTTGCTTACTATTAAATAATGAAAGAATTTCACTTCCGTTTAATATAGAATATATTATCTAGTCAGACATCTCAATCAGGAACTATTGATAAAGCAATTAGTGACTTATGCTTAAGATAAGTTCCGCGTAAACCATGTGGTATTTTATCAGGAAGTTGTAACTTAACCCTTAATCAATTATAATGTTAACTTTACTATTACTTAAATGTTCTTTGATTATCTACTTACGTATTTTGATAGAATTTGTCGGATATATTTTCTCATTTATTACGTTTAAGTTGTGCCTTATATTGTAAACTAGCTGTTCCCCGCGGTTTCACCCGCATTCCCGGGATAAAAATAGCCTATAAGGTTCCTCAAGAATTGGGCTATCAAATGCAAATATATTTTTTCAAATCCGACTAGTAGTTCCAAAGATTAGCTCTTTTATACAAACAAACAAAAACTCTTCAGCTTTATTGTATTAGTATAGATTTAAACAAGATTATTTAAGTGTAGCATCGTTTTCAAAATAGCTCGATCTTGCCAATACTCACTGAAATACTCTATAGCAAGCTTAACCTAGTAAAATTTGCAATGTACTTTAGATATATTGACAACACCAAGTTTTGCAAAGATCTAATATAAGAATCATTATTAGCCAACTGGTGAGATTATAGTCAACCAGAACCCTATACAATGTAAAACAAAGTTAGCCTCCATCCACTCACTACTGATAAGTCTGCTCTCTCTAATGACCTGGCGATAACTTTTTTCTATTATTCTGGTACTACGACAAACCCTTAGATATGATGACTAACACACAAAATCAGACGTGTTCATGAGTTATGCTGAACGCTGTGGGTAGATAAAGTATGAAATATGATAACTGAAGTATATCAAACGGATACACACAGCCCCTTCTTATCGTGGCTTGCTTGAGTTACAACAATACCATTTTAATTGTTTCTCCAAATCCAAGGCTGGCACGCAATTCAGCAGTTCTCGATTCGTATAGCGAACGATCAATAGTCTAGATATCTGTCAGAGCACATGAGAATAGCCTCGACTAAGGTTAGCGATATATAAACTGAAATGTTCTGAAACTGACGTGTGTCTGTCTACCTTATATCAAAACTAGCTTTCGCCCCGTTCTCGGGATAAAAAGTAGCCTATATCGCTCCGGCCCATAAACTGTATCTATGTAAAAAAACATCACGATCCGTTGCTGCGTGAAAGAAGGACAAACCAACAAACACTCATTCGGAATTATAATATGTAGTAAGAATTGTGTGTCCCTCTAGTTGACTAGATATGTTAAAATACATAACATGTATGCTTTTTTTACAACCATAGCTTACAATTATACTGGACATAATTTAAAAAACAGACGGGCATAATAAAATTTACTTTCCGTCGGGCTGGTCGGCCGCGGCGGTGTGGGGTGTATAGCCTGACTTCCACATCCACGCCACAGGTAGTGGGTACAGCTCCCAACTAGAACAAACATTTGTGTGTATGAACATGTTTTATATGTATTTGAATGATATTTATATCTTTTTTTCATTTAATGTCTATATACGTATAGTATATTAAAAAAGAAGTTATGGAGTATATCAGTAATCTGGTTTCCATAGTAAAAACTGCTTAGTTTGATTTGAAAACATATATGAAAATGTCTTAGGATAACAAAGGGATATTCCTTTTGTACCAAAGGTTTCATCGAACATATTTAGGTGTTTTGTGTTCACAGTCTCTCGGGCACAATAATTTTTGACAAACATTTCATCATCATCATCATCTTAGCCACACGTCCACTGTTGGACATAGGCCTTCCCTAAGGATCTCCAATAGGACCGGTCTTGGGCGGCCTGCCTCCAGCGTTTTCTGACGACCAAACAGAAAAATAAAATTGCAATCGTAAAAGCCTGTCATGCATGTCATGACAAACAAAGACATTTGTTAACCCTATAGCTTTGTACCAAATGCTGGTCAACAGGCCGATGGGTTTTACACTAATTTTCCTGATGAACAAAATTGATTCAATTTGCTATTAATTATTGTTGTTACAATACGTTTAATCTAAGTTTACGGCTGTGAAGTTATCTGCCAGTAGTTACGCAGTAGCATTTATTCCTTACATTATGTTTAAAAGGTAGGGAAATGTTACGAAATGGGTCTTTAAAAAGTGCGTAAAAAGAACTCTTTAAGGTCGACAACACATTGGCAAAGTTCCAGGCTTCGCAAATGTCCATGAGTTGCGGTTGTTTACCATCAGGTGGACCGTCTGCACGTATGTCATTCTGTGGACTTAGTAATTAAAAGTATATGAGTGAGAAAATGGGGGTGCCTCTATTAGAAGTTATAATTATCGCAAAATGTATATATGTCACCGGAAAATAACAAGATCCGCGAGTTTATAAATTTTCTAGGAAATTTATAAACTTACCTAACCTAACCTAGTAAATTTATAAATTTGCGGTTCTTGTTATTTTCCGGTGACATATACTTAAAATAAAATATTATATGCAAAGTACAACTTCAGACTCGCAAACATAGATTGCACGTACGTATGTATTTTATTTAGTATGTATATTCAAAAGTTTAATGTGCAAAAAAATATTCGTACATTGTATTTGACATGATTTAACTATCCAAAAAGGGAACGCTGCCAGCCTGTTGGGAACCTTGCCTATCGACAGCAGCGAGGGCTTTGAGGATGTTTTCTATATATCATAGTTTGTATTTTTTACTTTAATTGTAAATATGTAAATAATGAATAAAACATTTAACTATGAATCTAATATAAGTCTAATCACAGTTCGAATTATATTTAGAAATAGTTCAGAAATGGTTGGGTTATCATTTCTGGTTATATGTATGTGTCATCCATTATTGTTATATTATACAAATATGGATGTTCTATTAAGTCCTTATCACAAATAAACCGGAGTGTTAATCTAATGGACTTCCTATAATGTTGGTTATAATAAAGTATTAATATGAATTATCTATTTATTTAATACCTATGTCTTTTACTTTGTGTATGCCTTTGTTTGGCCATAACCTCACCATGGTGAATGATGATGTGCTCACAAAGCCTAGAAGAAATTGGCTCTCAAGTGCAGCTGCCAGGACACACCGGTAGATGTTTGGCGATAGATTTTCAACTTGAGGGTGGCAGTTGTCGTGCACCTACTACAAAGTACTCTATGTCCCGTGCTATGGTTTCCTCGCGAGGATTTCCTCATTGTAGGGTTCGGACCCCCGACCTTCGTCACGGCATGGCATTATGTTAATATCGTGGCTATAATTCAGTTTCAGTTTTCAGTTTCATTCACTGATCAATAGTACCTAGTTAGAAATAAATATTGTGTCCCGGTTAGTGTTTGCCTCCACCTACGTTTGTTTTATCTATACGAATATAATAAAGAAGAGTTTGTTTGTTCTGGAACTACCAAGTGGATTAGGAAAAATCTTTTTGCATTTGATAGCCCAATTCTTGAGGAAGGTTATAGGTTTTTTACCCCAGGAATGCAGGTGAAACCGTATAAAGGATATTGGTCAAAGTTGGTTAACTTTAAGACCTTTTTATTCATATGAGACAAAAGTTTTATGGGTTTTTAAAATCTTAGGGAATCCTAGTGTGGGCGTTAGAGATACACGTATGTATTGGTTACTAGCATTCCGCCCCGTGGTTTTACCCACCATCCTCTATTTTATCCACATAGGGTTTAAATTTCGGATATTCCCTCCTTAATGCACCCCTATAGTGCATATTTACTTCAATTTTCAAACCTCGAGGTCCATCAGTTTAGGCTTTGCGTGGCCTGTCAGTCAGTCATGCAGTAAGTCAGTCCGTCACGGAACGGCATTGTTTAATCTGATTTCATTATCGATTTCTCTTTTTTTTTCTAATTGCATCCAGTGATATTTTTTTCCGTTGACCGAGGATCAAAACTTCCATAATTGAAAAGAAAAATCTTATAAAATCTTTAAACATTATAACGAGTTTCTTCTTATACAGAAATAAATTCAGTTAAAATGTTTATTCACAAAGTATTCAAACGTCGATGATCTCAAAAGAACACGTACGAATGCGTTTAAAAATATTTTAATTGGTGTTTTAGTTACTGCAAAGCAGCGAGCGCATACGTCAAGTACATAAATCACACTTTACTGTACATGTAAACTAAATAAACTGGAATAAAATCAGACAAACACACAGGTTCGCTCTCCGCAAAATCTACTTGCCGACTGATGGTAATTTTAAACCTAGTGTTAACCAAATGTCGATGTTTTGAGTCGATAAATTTCGTCACGCACGATTTAATCTTTGATTTAATATTTTTTGTCGAAAACCATTGTAACACTGGCCTTGAGCCGGCTCCTTTATCTCTAGTACATCGCCCTAGGTAGGATATTTCCTTTACAATTTTTTAGGATAGAAAAAAAAATATCTTCGAGAAATAAAATTGATGTTATTACTTTTTAAACGGTAGGTAAATGGTGTATTGTAAAAAAGAAATATTTTTTAACACTGGTTGGTGATTAAAGATTTGATCGGCGAATGTTGATTAAGCGTTAGCAATTTGTTACCATAAATTAAACTTGTTAACAGGTAGGTATACATTATACATATACTCTAACAATAGATACGTTTTGATTCGATCTGACTTATGGTAGAGCAAATATACTTAAGTGGAAATCGGATTTCATTTATGGCAAACCATATAAGTGATGGGTTGTTAACATCATTGTTTGCCGTGTGTCATATCCTATTTTTAAATAAAAATAATATACTTTAGCCTACCTTTTCTATAGTATGCTCTTCTTTGCTTGTACGTGAGATACCATGGCTGCACTGCACAAATTGTGGGTTCGATTCCCACCTAGAACAAAACATTTATGTGTATGAACATTCTGTTTGTTCCGAGTTTATGTAAATATCTATATAGTAAGTAGATAGTTACAAGTTATAGTAAAACAATTGTATGCTTTTCATAGTACAGGCCCTGCTTAGTTTAGGAACAGATAGCTGTGTGTGAAAATTATTATTCAGCGGTACCAGAGATAATCGATATTCGATGTCATAGGCTATCTGAGTCCCAAAATTCATCACGATTGGTTCTGCTGTTGAGGTGACAAGAGGCAACAAACATAAAATCTCTTTTTCGCATTTATACAATTAGTATGATTAGTGTAAGCTAACTATTATTTTCCCGACATGAAAGTTTTTATCCTGGGTTTGATCTATCATACATTCCAGACAACTAAATTCGTTCAATCATATCGTAATAAACAACGCAACGCACAACAAGCATTCATAAAAATATGATTCTTGATAATACAAGTAAGTACTTGATTGAATGCAAAAATAAATAAATAATTATGTTTAATAATTAGTTTTAATTATACTTACTTGTTTAAGTAGTTGTGGAAGTTATTTGTTTTTAAAAGATTCCTGTTTATTTTAAACGCTTCTAATTGTCTGTCTCACAAATCATCCATTCTTAATTATTGAGTGTTTGTTTTTATTTAAAAAAAGTCTTGCTTACATTGTAACGCCAAACAAAATGTATAAAAAGCTCACACCGCGCGCTCATGCAGATTAAATAATAGAACGGTTCAAAAGCAGACACACATATATACACGCAACGCGATACGGCCTGCAGTTGTAATAAGAATTAATCTGTCTATTAGAATTAAGTATAATATTAGCAAGTTTTTCATGACTTACCGATACTCGCACATCACTACAGCATCCATCTATTTTCGCACACCGCCCCGCCTGCGCTGCGTCCGCGCAGTTACCAACTTATAAATAGTGAGCGTAAAAATCACGTGTGCTGATACACTAGCCTAGTATTTCACGAGACCTCATAGCATACGCACACTCAATCCGACCGATCCCCAAATAATTATAATTGTTTGCATGCTAAGTCCTCCCTCATTCCCCAGGCAACGTCCTGAGCCGAGGTCGAGCCCCACAGGGGGCACCCTCAGGCTACCGTTGCCCAAAATTATTTAGTTTTAGTTTTTAGTTTTAAGTAGCGGTTGAGAGCCCTCAGCGCTCACCGCAAAAGTCCGCGTAACGGTGGAAGAAGGTCCCCTGGACCCACCACCTTCCTGTTCCAGTCAAAAAAAAAAAAAAACATACGCACATTGTAAGCGTGGTCCAGGAGCATAACTGTCTGGAGAGGCCGCAAACCCAGTTATTGACCTGCAATATTCCTCCATTTATCATCTAATTAATGATTTATAATATTCAACTTGGTGGTTTTCTGTACAAAAGTTCGGATTTCTGCTGGTTAATCGAGGAATTAAAGACCTGTAATAATGTTTGGGTAAAGATGCATTATCTTAACTGCGGTAGGATTGCTTTTCATAATGAAAGGCCATGCCTTTTATTATTACCAGATTACTGGTGATCCCTCTTGGATATCGAACCTAGTGTTTATGCTAGAAATTACAATGTTTACTACTGAACATAATTTATTAAAAATACTGACGCACAGGACATTCCACATAGATGTCTATTTCGTGTTCCTAAATAAAAATCGATCTGCTGCCCCTCCAAATCACTGTCCCCATCGTATATGGTGTGCAAATCCCATTAGGGAGAGCTGTATTCCACGAGCGAGGGCGTGAATGTGTCCTGTATAATTGTCCGACAGTTTCCGACTTTATTGTCTCCCCGGTCGACATGACAATATACTGGGCTACAATAAGATATAACGGGTCTTTGCTCTTTCCGAGAATGTTATCACATCTTGGCTCTTACCTCGAGCTTTTCAGAGAAAAAAAAATCAGTCTACGTTTTATTACGTGTCTGCTGAGATATTGTTTACCAAAAAGCAACTCCTTATTTTAGGAAGTTAATCTTTTACAAAAGATCTCTTTTTTTCCTGTTTATATGGCAACGACCTTTCTCGTTCCTGAGCGCACGAAAGCGCTACGTTCGCCTCGCTTTTTTCCCCTAGGAACTCGCATAGCTCCATCTCTCTTTCCAATCCGATTTCATGACTTAATAGATGCGCTTTAATCGATTTGTCTCGCCTTAACTCCCCGAGATTCCATCAGAGATGATATCGCCATCTCGCTTTGAACTCTTTAAACCTGTCCTTGTGCTGCCAGATTTAATTTGCCTTTTTTGCGGCGGGTGAAAAGTGGCATCGTCTCTATTAGACGGCCAGGTTTAGAAGCACTTTAACGTTGCACAAGATGCAGCGGAAATGAACATTGACGGGGAGAGTCTCGTTTGGAATCTGATGTGTATTACATTCGGGTGGAGTGCAATAAAGGCGCCCAACAGTTAGTGGTTTCTCATCGAGAATGTTGGTATTAGGGATGAAAGCTTTTATGTGGTTCTCATTTAATTCTGTTTTTACGATTCTACTGTAGTTTGGAGTATTTTAAACAGCTGCAGGGATAGACCATGCATTGTATCGCACATATTTCATCGTTCGTTAAAGTAATGAAACTCTGGAAACTAAGAATGGCGCCATTTAAGTTTCACTTTTTATTTGGTAGTAAATTTTATTTTATTAAGTATGTAAATGTTAATAGAAATCTTTATAGCCTAGTAAAGTGTTTAATTTCATATCTTACAGCTCTTTCGTTGTAGAAAATTTTGTAATTATACATTCAAAATGTGTATAATTGGTGAAAGGTAATGCTTATCGTATGATAAATACTGTTTCTTTATAATTAAAGGAGATTCCAGATTAATTAGTAGTACTCTGAATTCTATTTATAATTTAAATATTTTGAAGCACTATGCACAATAATTGTGTCAATACCTATAGTAAATTCGTTTAAATACTTTGTTTCGCAACTGAAAGCAAACGACGTCCTCCGTTCCTATGACATCACCTCATTCATATGTCTTTATCGCATAAAGTAGCAATAATAATACGTATTATAGCAGTCAACCTCTTCCGTAAAGCACCTTATATCCTGCGCGTACGCATGTAACATTATGTTAGCTCAAGCGCAACGTCGCGTGTCGCCTATAAGCAACGACTTAAATACTTCCGTTTAACATGATAATAAAGTGTTGTACATCCTATGGTGAAACTTTATAGAGTCAATTATGTACTAAACTTGCCGTCAACTTGCAGCAAGTTATGTCGTTATCCTTTATATTAAAATTAAAAGTAAATTTTGTCACGATAAATGTCGCAACGAAACTATTTCATTTGCGTATCTCTAGATTTGTCTGTACAATATTTGATTGATTACATTATTGTCTTTATAATCTTTTTAAGATATATTAAGTACCTACTTAATTTATTCTTATTTTCAGATGATGTCAGCCTATTCGAAATATTCTATTTTAACTCCCAAAATTCATAGCACACTCGTGTTTTCATTCATTCTATTTAAATTTTATTTAAACACGACAGCATTATCATACAACATGTTATCAACTGTAACCCGTATTACTATTGTATTGAAGATGATAGTTGTATGCGTTGAAAGAGGGCGTTCTCCTCTATAAACGTTGTGTATTTAATTCTGTCATTAGGTTTAATTATAAGAGTTGTCAACTTCTTTTATCGTAGCGGCGCACGCGACTGGGCCAATAAAGAGCGATCACGATATTATGAACAGGCCTAGTAATTGGGTTTAAACGCACGATGACCTAAATATACGCATTATTATTATCTGCGACGATAAATACGCCTGATATGAATATATCCATGTTCGGAAGCCGTTATGGTATCTATACATATGCAGTCAGGTGGTATATATGTAATAAAGTGTGCAGTGCAGAGTAAACTGATAATTTAGAATACTAATATAATTATCATTTGTGTTAACACTAGCTGTTCCCCGGGATTTCACCCGCATTCCCGGGATAAAAAGTAGCCTATAATCTTCCTCAGAATTGGGCTATCAAATGCAAAAAGATTTTTTCAAATCCGACTGGTAGTTCAAGAGATTAGCGCTCGCCTTTAAACAAACAAACAAAAAAACTCTTCTCATTTATTATATTTAAAAAAAATGGATGTAAAAAAAATTGCGCAAATATTGATACAGCAATAAGTAATTCATATTGTATAATTTCCTTAAAAACGCTATTTCAATTTAAAATTAACACTATCTCATGTACAAACAGAATTCACGTGGGTATACAAATGTAGGTGTGAAAATTATACAATTAAGTGCTAGTTTATTAATTTAACACCATATACAGTTAATTAAACAGATAAATTAGAAGTTCCTTCTATCTATTTTATTTTTTAAAGAACCACACTTATATCGTACCTTAAATTCTTAGTTTTTTTAGAAGGGAATTGGACCTACAGGTGTAACCACACATCGGTAGGTGCTTGGAAACTTGTAGATGACAGCCAGCCAGCAGGTGGCTACTACAAAGTACCCTGGCACCATGCTATGTGTCCTTCATCATGTTTTCTTTCCTACACCGAAAGTTCAAGCTCATTGTAGGATTCGAACACAAGACACTTCCTAACACTGAGATATCATCGCACATATTTTCAGAACCCTGAAATATAGAGAAAGTTAATGACCAATTAATAATATAACCATCGACCGTGCGATAAACAAGAACAGCTGATTGGGTCAATGACCTGCGATGTCATTGACATTTCACTAATGGTGTATCCGAACTTTATTTATGGTGTCGCAGAGTTTGTGGCAGCAAAATTGGTGTTATCAAATTGAAATTTATTATTAAAATAATTACTAGTGTTTGAACACAGCTATATTTTATGGAGCGTATGGTGTCTACGCGATTTTACTTTATTCAAAACAAAGGAGGTATATTACAAGTATTTTATCTCTTTGCAATAATATTATGAAATAATGATTTTAGCTTTTCAGTTCTTCATCATCGTTGACTTAAAAATCCTCATGTGAGAATTTTGGTCCAAGGATGATAATACGTTACTACTTCAGATATTTTGAGGCTATATTACTACCATGTAATAGTTACGAACCTAGATGGAAGGAGAATTTTGCCAATATGTATAGTACAATTTAGATGAGCATGCATTCAACTGCAATATAGCCCAATTACCGGGAGACAGGTCACTGGCCTCTGCTGGCCACAGGCTTGTGGTCGCACTATGTGCACATAATCTTACAAATATATTATGCTCAGATTACATTTGACAGGTTACATAAACACATAAAATCCAGGTTGTGGTATACGGTATACCCATTGTTGTGAAAATTCAAATTAAGAATTTATATTTTCAAATTCATTTCAGATTTTCTATTATTTTCAAATAGCTTGCGTTGGACAAACCTAATGTTAGGTAACTGACAAAGTTTTCTCTGCAGAAAAAAACGGTGCAAGAAACTACGAAGGTTTTTCCCAGTGGTTCCATTCTCAATATTTTTTCTAAAAACTTTCACATCCAGATATAAACTCATATTACCTTGAATTAGAATAAACTTTATATTTTCATGTAACTTACCCCAGATTAAAAATAACTTTTTAAAGAAGCCTGTTATGAATTTTAGGTAAGCTACTATTATGATGTATTCAATGAAGAAAATGCCTTGTGACTGGAAGTCAATTTAAAGGTTCAAAAGTTCACAAACCTTACTGTGATTATTCAACTTCAATGAGGCCTGTTTTCTTCGGCTCGGGTGAAACGTGGTGGCTTGTATATGTATAAGTTTTCATATATCTTTTCAAACTCAAACCACCCCCCACCTGTCCCAAACTATAAATAAATTGAATATAAATTGGTTTTGACTTTGGCCTCATATTTATTATTTATCAAGTTTTGTTTTTACGAAATGATTTTATATTGACTTATTACAAATTATAATGGCGTAACTATTTTAATATTCTTTAAAATTATATATTTTTTTAAATACTCATATTCTAACTAAACTGTCAACCCAGTCTGTGAAAAACCCTGTCTACATGTCAATTGTGGCCTAGAGATTAAGGATATTTTTATTTTCCTTATTCTATTATTTTATTGCTTCAAAACTGTATTCTATCCCATTAATTATAAAGTTGATTATCCTCAACAGGTCTAACGGCTACTGTAACAGGACACGGGTAAAGATGAGACGAATCGTTCGTTCAATTGCGAAGCGCAAAAACGTCGAAAGCTTTGTTCTCATGTTTCTTGGTAATGCTTTCTTTGTTTAAAGGGAACGTTGTTGCCCTTGATCACCTTACTTGGGTACAACCTTGCCTCCACAGTTTGTTTCAAATCTATACTAATATTATAAAGAGGTAAAGTTTGTGAGTTTGTGAGATTGTAGGGGGTAATCTCAGGAACAACTGGTTTGAATTGAAAAATTATTTTAGTGTTGGATAGCCCATTTATTGAGGAAGGCTATAGGCTACTTTTATCCCGGGAAAATATAAGATCCCTCGGGAACGCGAGTGAAACCGCGGGCGGAAGCTAGTTGGTAAATAAATATAGAATTTTGGTAATTTGCGTTGTATATCGCCACTAAAATCTTTATCGAAGAGCTAGACTCATTCTGATGTGAATTTTTTATACAGATTAACAGGATACAGGTAACTTCAGTAGCTTCGACGTTCAAATGCCCTTCTAGGAGGGCCTAAACTGAATAAATGGCTTTGACTTTGACTTTGAAAAGCAGACGATAGAGTCATCTTCATTATTGTATCAGCAACTGCGTGATAACTATTATCGAGTCCCGATAATAACGTTTAATCGATACAAATCGTTGTAAATTCGACAGCTCTACTAATTGAACAATCGAGACAACAAAGGAGGGTGTTAAACTTAAAAACAAGAACAAATTGAGAAGGCGTGTTGACCTCTCAGTATGAACGGTTGACAACTGGCTTCGATCCGTGGGCGGATTAATTCCTGCAGCTTTAAATCCACTTGATTCGATATGGGATCCAATCTGCGAGTCTCGTAATCGATGTCTGCATGTGATTTGGTTTTGATTGTGTTTGACGCTCTTACGAAGTAATCAACGTTGAATTAATCGAGTTCTTGACACAATATAATGGTCAATTAATTCTTTTGAATTAAAGTTTTCATGGCAAATTGTACTACTCCAACTCCATCCTGAAGACAATAGCGGCAAGGTACGACTCGCCCATTATTAAGGACTGTGTTCGGTTGTGTGTCGTACGCAACAAATCTGTGTGTATTGGGGCTCGCTAAATAGCTAAATTAATTAATTTATATTCATTTATTATTTTATTTTTGTTATTAACATAGTATATAAGTCATTTGTTTGTTTTTACTAATATTCTATGGATTTTTATGTGGTCCGAATTTTTTTTTATTTTTTTAAAGCTTGGTGAGGTAGGATTCTGATTATCTCTCACACACTACATACATTATCAATAGAATAATATATCGTCTTATATTTTAAGAAAACATTTTTTTTATGTCAGTTAGCTGATTAGTTGGCAGGCAGTCTACCTAATGGTAAGTGGTTACAGTCGCATTAAAAATGAGCCTGTGGAATCAGCAGGGGGATCAATAATTCTATGCCATGAAATTGTCACCTCACTCCAAAGTGGCGCTGCCCTAGTGGCAGATAAAGCCTTAATATCAAATTTGCATGTCACGCCGCATTTCTGCAGCTATCAATTCACCTACTTCTATAAACAAGACATCCTCTTCCACTCAAATGAAATGAAACTCTTTTATAAAGATCTACATCTGTAACGGTGGGGTTTAACTAATTCCCTTTGCACCACTCTGAATCAGGTTCAGACAAAGGGCTCAAAGGGATAACAGGACGTCCTTATTAATTACTAAGACAATGCACCACTTTTGTCGTAACTTAATTTAATCAATGGAACATTGTCTGATTGGTTTATAGAAGAACATAATAAAACTCAAAACAATTTCATTCGTTTTAATTATTTCCTAGTTGCGAGATGATTCAAATCATAGCATTTGATATTGCATCCTCAGACGTTGGTCATGAATATGCTTTCAGTTGATTAAAGGCTGCCTAGAGTACCGAGTCTATGCCTATTATTATTATTATTTGGATTAGGTGGCTATTTCAAGTCTTTTCAGAGCTTGTATCACTGCGACCAGATTAGATCTATTGTGATCGCCACACAGATTAAATTTCACTGCCAAGACCTGCAGCTATAATAAACTGTACTATATACTTGACAGGAAGTGATTTTACTTCATCTGGGTGTAATTGGTGTTTCCCCAGATGAGTATTACGTTTAGGCATAAGTGGATAGCACTCACACAAGAGGTGTATTGGTGTTTCATCTGCCTCAGAGCAGAATCTGCACGCCTTTGTGTTCTGAACGCTGATAGTGAACAAGTGCTTGTTCAATAAACAGTGTCCCGTTAGGGCCCTTACTAATATGCGTATGCCGTTTCTACTTAGAGATAGTATCTCCCGGGTAGACTTCTTGTTAAAGGCATTTACAAGTGCCTTTGAGTGGTTCATTCCTGGAGCCTTATTCCAGGAATCGATAGATGAGTTTACATATAAGTTCCTCATAGTTAGTTTTGCCAGGCTTTTAGGTACACCACAGATTGGCTCTGGGCCATAAGGGATCCCCTTAGCTCCGGCTTTGGCTAGTTCGTCAGCTTTTTCATTGCCAACGATTCCTGTATGTCCAGGAACCCACCGCAACACGACCCTGTTCTTTTCACCCAGGTGGTTGAGTAAGTCCATGCAATTTTTAACTAGCTTAGAGTTAATTGAATCGGAGGCCAGCGCCATAAGAGCTGCCTGACTGTCCGAGTGAATGTAGATTGTATGGTTGACGTAGTTTTTCTGCAGATTAATATCAGCACATTCTAAGATGGCGTAAACTTCTGCTTGGAAGATGGAGGCGTATTTTCCCATATTTAGCTGTTTGCCTATTTCTGGACGCTCACCATAAACTCCACAGCCTACGTCAGATCCTGATTTGGACCCGTCGGTATACCACTTGAGGCTACCTTCCAACCACGTGATCTTGTCATTGAGCCAGTCGTCACGTGTGGGAATTTCGATAACGTAATACTTACGAAAAATATTCTGAGGGACCATCGAGTCTGTGATCATGTTCAGAATAGGAGTTTCCAGTACTGAGTCCTGAAGGGAGTTTAGTGCTTGGGAAAGCCATTTCCCTCCCACTTGGGCGTGTATCCTGTGCATGGTAGTCCTCGCCACCTTCTCTACATGTAGATGCAGGGGCGTTAGATCTAATATGGCATCAAGAGCCGCTCCAGGCGAGGTTGACATGGCTCCAGTTGCCATAATGCAGGCGGTTCTCTGAATGCCGCTCAGTGAGGCAATTGTAGTTTTTTGATTGACTTTTTTACTCCAAACTACAGAGGCGTATGTTATCAACGGCCTCACAATAGTGGAGTATAGCCATAGAATCATTTGAGGTCTGAGTCCCCAACGTTGACCCGCCATCCTGCTACATATTCCTAAGGCGATTTTCGCCTTATGTATTATGTTAGCAACATGGCTGTTCCAAGTCAGTTTCTGGTCAATGATTACTCCCAGATATTTGACTTCTTTGGAAAACTGTACACTTTTGTTGTTGAGTGTCGGCATGACTAGTTTGTCAAGAGACCGTTTTTTAGTAAATGGTACCAGAACCGTCTTGTCGGCATTTACCGATAGTTCGTTTTCCTTACACCATTTACTAATAGTATTGAGTGCCCTTTGCATAAGGTACGATATAGTACTTTGGCAGAAACCACGAACAGTTATTACAAGGTCGTCAGCGTACCCCTGTATGTCTATACGAAGATCCGCCATCTTATATAAGAGTTGGTCAATGGTAAGTGTCCAAAGTAGGGGAGACAGAACACCCCCTTGTGGACAGCCTCTCACTACAGATACTTCCAAAGAAGTGCCGTGCAGAGATACAGTATTAGATCTATTGGAGAGCATGGCCTTAACCCACTGGACAGTGGTTGGGTCCACATTTTTCTTTTCTAGGCCCCCAACCAAACTGCTAATAGGGGTATTGTCGAAAGCTCCCTCAATATCTAAGAATGCACATAGGGCAATTTCTTTGTCCTCTAACGCTTTTTCTACCCTGTCAACTAAGTTGAGTAGAGCAGTTTCAGTGGACTTGCCACATTGATAAGCGTGTTGAGTACAATGGATAGGGTTCGTGGTCAGAACCACATCCCTAATATAACTATCTATAATTTTTTCCATAGCTTTAAGCATGAATGAAGTAAGGCTTATTGGTCTGAAGGACTTTGGTAAAGAATAGTCCTTTTTACCTGCCTTAGGTATAAAGAGCACTTTCACCTTGGTCCATGGTTCAGGAACCATCCCCAGGGCTAGACTGGCTCTAAATATTTTGATCAAGGAGGGGATGAGTATATCCAATCCCTTCTGAAGCAGAATAGGCTGGATACCATCCGCACCACTTGATTTATATGGTTTGAAGGAGTTTATCGCCCACCTGACCTGTCGCGGTCTGATAATTTGCGCCGCTCTGCGCCAGTCCTCGTTATGAGGCCTCTTGCAGGTACGCATATGGGCATTGGTTGTAACCATAGCCACAGCCCCAGGAAAATGAGCGGAAATTAACTCCTCCAAGCTCTCCTTCTCATTTGTAGTGAAGGAGCCATCAGTCTTCCGGAGAAGACCTATTTGTCTAGGTTTTTCTTTGGCTAGAATTCTGTGAATTCTAGCTCCTTGAGGCGTGTGTTTAACGTCCTCGCAAAACCTTTTCCAGGAAGCTCTCTTAGCCTTCCTAATTTCCTTGTTGTAATCTGTTAAGGTTTTCGTGTAGACCTCCCATTCCTTTGTCTTCTTAGCCTTATTAAATAGTCTCCTGGTTTTCTCCCTTAGTTTCCTAAGTTTTGTGTTCCACCAGGGCACTTCAGTTTTTGAAGTCTTCTCTTGTAGCGGGCAGTTCTCTTCAAAGGCATTTGTGATGCCTTCGGAGACGATGAGCGCCGCCATCTCGAGCTCTTCAGGTGTTTTGATTTTCTTCGGACAGTCCTCCAGGTTACGCCTTAGATTGACCCTGTAGTCTTTCCAGGCGGTCTTCTTGGGGTTCCGATAGGTGATCGATTCATAGGCCAGAAGGCCTTTGAATTGAAAACGAATATGCCGATGATCGGACATAGAGGTTTCGTCACTAACATGCCAATCAGAAATATGAGAGGCCAGTTTGTTTGTGGCGAAGGTAATATCCAAAACGAGTCTATGCCTAAGATAGTCATTTCAATTCTAATAACGACAGAGGTATTACACGATAGTTTTATTCAGAACTAGCTTCTGCCCCACGGTTTCATCCGCGTTCCCGAGGGATCTCGTGTTTGTGTTTAAAAACCAATAGATAAGGAGTATATTGAAATAACGATATCCTCACATTCTTTTGCCATAGCTTCTACATAATGACTTCTTTTCATTTCCTCTTTATGCATAAGGGTGTCCATTATACATTATAGAGGTGTTACGATACGCGACTAAATTAAAATCAATACATATAAAAAGAGGGTGAGACAGTTTGTTTGAATTGTGCACCCTCTGTTAAGCCCTGGTTATAAATGGACTTTTCAATAAAAATTGAGGGCCATAATACGTATGATTATACGGATAAGTAATATTATTTTATGTTGTTTTAAATGTTATATTGCTTTGAGGCAGTTTATTTCATGGCGAGGTTTTTCTTAGATTTGTGTAGTTAGTTATTGTAGGTTCTTTTCTTTTGAACATTTGCCTTAAAATTTGCTATTATTACAATTCTGGTCGTCCATACCTTAAAAAAATCTGAAACGTAACAAGCAAACACATTTTTACCACATTCGTTTAAGGGATCGCCATCTTGTGTAAGCTATACTGACAACATTTCAGACAATCCTAATTAAATACCTATATTGTGGTTAGATTCCAATAATGATTCATTAAAACCATTGGTTTTTACAAGACCCAGAAATATCCCCGGTAATATAAACGCATTTAAAATTATTTCATGTATCTCTTTATTTCGTTGTATTTCCTATACAATAATTTAAAATTAAGAACAGATTACTTTTATTGCTTTTGAAGGTCTATAATAAATCTTTAAATGTCCGTATGAGTGTGTGTTTTGTTCTCAATCTCAATAACCTTACATCAGTGAATCATTACCTTTAAACACATAAATCAATTGGCTCATATAAGGTTCAAACAAAACATTTGTACTTGTAATCTAAACATGCTACATTTTACTAATCGTAAGTCATACTACCAACAGCCAATGTTTGATCAAACATTTGTATGTTGTCCCATTCATTCTCCATAATCTAGAAAGAGAAGCATAATAGCGGGCTAATGTGAAGGAAAACAAAGGGTCGCCAAATATAGGAGCGCGCGCGCATCGACGCGAGCCCGTCCTTCACGGAATTCTGTATGCTAATCGATGATTATAATTTTTTTAGGATTTAATTATTTGAAATTGATTTGCTTTTTTTTTTTGGTATCTTTCAATCTCAAATGAATCATTTCAGTTATTAATATCATTCATATTGAAATGAAATTAATAGGTACTTTACGTTTAATAAGTTTTAATATACCTACTGTTTGATATGCTTACGTTCGACAAATCTCAGGCTGGTTAGTGGCCGTGTGTCCATCTCAAGTGCAGCTTCTAGAAACTTTACTGCATAGAGCAATCGTAAATAAATAAATGTAAATACTTTATTATTTAAAAAAACCAGTGCAAATTAAAAAATTAATGTAGTTCTAGATAAACTCGGGCGGGTGTATTGCACCCCGGTCATTAACGGTGGGGTCGAGTCGAGTCATAACGAGCATGCGAGAGGGTAGGTGGGTGTGGCTATACGAACGGTTTTAAATACATCCGTACTGCCTTTTTAACCGAGATTGGGGTGAAAAGTTATGATAAACACATGTATGTGAAGTACCTACAAGTTAACATGTAATATTATATGACGTTGTTTGACTTGGTCAGTATTTTTAGACTTGCTATCCCTTTCTTGGTAAAGCTACAGTGGCCATTTACCATCAGGTGGACCATTTTCCTGCTGGAATATATCAGTTAGAATTTGGCATCAGATATTTGATCTTCCATTTTCGAAGAATATATAGTTCCCTCTGAACTCTGAACATAGGTAAAATAGGATAAACCTAGTCTTCGATTCCCGGCCTTTGTTATAATATCTTAAAACCTAGTTTAGTTACAATAAAATGCTTAATAACATGTTCTGATATGATTTCATCATACATTTGTCACGTGTACAACTTGCACGTTACACTAGCTGTGAGGCAATCCGTTGCACTATTCTCGTGCAACTGTTATCAAACAATCGTTATTAATATTTTACGTTGTATGATTAATATTTTATATATTGAGTCATTGTTATAAGGTACGGGTGACTTATGCTTCTTATATATTGATATGTTTATTTACTCTTCGGTAATCATTAATTATGTTAATCATATATCTGTATCTTTCTTTAGCACTGGCTAGCTACCATCCTCACGTTGAAAATCTGTCGCCAAGCACCTGCCGGTGTGTTCCGGCAGCTGCATTTGGGAACCAGTTCCTTCTAAGCTTTGTGTGCTTACCACCTTCTGCCACATCATCACTTATCATGGTGAGATTGTGACCAAACAAAGGCTTATGAATAGTAAATAAAACTGATTTTCAATTTGAGTGTGTTGGGTAATCGCCCCGCCTGCTTACTGCTTTTCTAGAATTTAATTTTCACAGTAACCATAAATTATCGCTACAAAGCAAGCAAATAAATATAATACTCACTAATAAACCATCTATGTTGTACCCCCATATTAATTGAAAAGGGTGGCAGTAGGCAGTCAATAAAAAAAGTTTAAAAATATTAGGCAATAATCCGTAAGTGGTTTCCGAAATATTAATGGAGACCAGCTTGTTCCCACGGGATAGGGGACCGTTGTAACTAATGTGGTGTTCATCTATTTTGATTATGTGTAGTGTAGGTTCTTTAATTATTCACAGATGATATATCTACGTTAGTAAATCATTCAGCAAGGCAAAGAGGGCTTAGGTTTATAGGGATACTTATTGAGATTATAACTTAAGTGAATTTATGTGCTTCTCTGGGATAGATACATTTGTAGTTGTGGTCTCCCCACTCTCTTCTATTCTTTTAGTATGGTCAAAACAGGAAACACATTTCCTTATGAAGCTTTAACTTTTTGAACGCGGCGATATCTACACCTTTTTCATGTATGTGCATTTAGTTCCATACCTCTGAACGGGGTTGATTTGACAATAGAACTACAGAGCTAGATCTCGCACCGAAACGTATCGACGTGGATAGGGACTAGAGTAATTTTAGTGCTCGAGTTTCCTAGACAGAAATAAAGGAGGACAAAATGGTCCTTGATACCAATTACGACGTGACATATGTAATTAGAGAGGTATTTCAATATACTACAATAGTTACTATCGGAGATCATTTCAAATCCCTATGAGAAAAAAGTTATGGTGATATAAAAAAAACATATTTTCATAGACGATTTTTAGCAATAAAAATGAATTATTTCGTATTCTATAACTTGCACTAAGTTAAAACTTTTTCTCACAGTGATTTGAAATGAGCTCCTGATATACCTTTCTAATGACATATGTCATGTCGTTATTGGTTCTTGGACCAGCCTCCATACATTTTTGCCGGTCCTCCTTTGTCTCTCATCGATATTTAAGGTTCATGAAACTGGAAGAGTTCATGACTATTTCCTGTTTATTCTGTCACTTTTTACAAAATATAAATCAATTTTAAATTATGAGCATAGATATGAGTAACTATGACGACATGGTCCAGGTGTAGTTGGCACATGTCCAACGGCCTGCGCAAGACTTTGTCTATCCGTCTGCCCCTTTGTTTGGATCTAGCTTTGTTGAGGACGCTACCTTGTCCACATTGGACTTGCAGACGCAGTATTATGACTGTGGTATTAATAACTTGATTTTCAGGAGTTATCTTATCTGTTAGGGGAGGTTTGTGCAGCTGCAGGGGAGGGTAGATAAACTACTGATAATGTAACCTTTCGTACATTTTTTTTTTTTAATTTAACCCATAAGTTTTCTCTAAAAACGTTTTCACATTTATGTAAAGCAGAAACTTGAGCAGAGCTTTCATTACATCTGTAATATAAATTTATATATTCTACGTAGGTATAATAATATTAATTAATCTATGACGCAGTGTACATGATAAAATTGGCGTGACGTCGCAACAAAGGCGAAATGAAGCTGTAACTCGCTGAGCCAGATTCGTGTCGCGGCTGCTTTGTCATGCTAATTTGTAACCAGATCACCGGACGTTCAGTTAACTTCATCAAATACCTGTTGAGCTCGTTTCCATGATAGATGTTCGAAAAATGATGGATAAATATATTGAAGAATTACTTAATTATGTTAACAACAGAGTTGCAACTTCAGTTGGTATTACAACTTATCTATGAATTGATTCATAACTCTACGTAGTTTGGGATCACCTGACTTCCCGAGATGTTAATTGATATTAAGTTCAAATCTAGTATCTAATATGTATTTTTTTTTCAATATTTATGTGTTTAAGACCAGCATATTAAAAAATACTAGGAACTGGAAGTTATCATATTATATAAAAAAAATATTATACCATAGTAATAGTGTGTTGAAGCAGTTCTAGTTGATTATTATTAGATCTATGACTTACACTACGTCACTGCAATGACAAAGAAATACCCTCCCTTTCACTATGACTCATCCAGTATCGGAATTGTCATTTATCTCATACTTTTCTTAAATGATTCATTCTTTATTCATAACTTAATAATACATCTAATAAGAATTGGGGTTTTGTTGGATGATTTGTCAATAAACCGGAACTATTAGCAATAAGGTTGTTTCATAATCATTGGGAAACTCATAATACCTACTACATTTTAATTATAATTTTTTTTCCTAAAATTCAACAGATTCTTTCGATAAAAAAAAATATTAATAATTTTTTACATGATTATATGGTAATTCATTCAGCGGTTCAAATTTTTAAGCAAAGTAAAAAAGTATGTATATAGGTGGCAAAAATAAAGAATACAAGTTATTTATAAGTTAAAGTTACGATTTAGCGATGGCAGCCAGTTGTTATTTTTACAATACAGCATTGTAGGCGGCGGCAGACTTGATGGCGGCGCCCTAAGTCTTCAAGGCCAAGAAATAGCGTCACGCAATACCTAGACACAGTATGTTTGGAATTTGGATACAGTAGTATAACTGTAATAGAAACTTGAAATTATATTTAACAGTCTTTTTCTCATCAGTCATGCCAATATAGAATTGGCTTCTATATGTTACTCTCATTCAAATTCTCGATATCCTCTTTTTTTCTTTAATCCTCTTTTGTTCTTTTGGGTAAGCTCTGTGGCAGCTAACTTTATAAGATAATGTTTATTTATTCTGAACTGAATTGACATTCCCTATTATAGGTCCTGGGTTGTTTAATGTGAATGCAAATTAATCTGTGAAGTTTTTACTTGCTTGCTTTTATACTTAATTTACTGTTATCACTATGAACTGTGCTACTCTTGTTTTTTTTATTAGTTACCAATACATTGTCGTAGAATTTTGATTCATGGCTTTCCATTGTATTATATTTCAGAATAGAATAATATATTTTATATAAATTTACTTATTGTAAAGACACCATACTTTAACATGTAATTTAAGTATATTTATGAATATCACAAAAGATTAGATATTTTATTACTGAAGCATATAAATTGACAAGGATATCATGAATTTCTCATTACTTATAGGTAGGTAAAATCTGTTCTTATACATAGAGATAAAAAACCGGTCAAGTGCGAGCCACACTCGCGTGGGGAGGGTTCCGTTTGGCTCAGTAGTTTCAAAGCAAGCTATGCATTAAAAAAATAATATTTGATAAGAAAATTTCTTCCTTTTCTAAATTGCTCCCAAAATTTTGATTACGCTTTATATCTAGGTTAAGGTCATCTAACTCTGCCTTTTAAAGATCTTAGTCCAGTAGATTCGGGGAAAATAAGCTATGACTTACTGGCAAAAACGCCTCTCACTCGTGGAATTAAAGTTATCAATGAAACACATGACAGGCTAGATGTATTAGCAAAGGTCCTACTAAGCATAATTTTTACTCATAAATTATATTTAATTTCTTGTTTATTTGTATTTTAATATTGTATTTTTATTGTATATGTTACCGGCCAAACTAGATTTCAGGCCAAACTAGTTTGTCCTGGGCCAAACTGATTTTGAATTGAGAAAAGACATTTTAGAAGTTACATGTACAATGTTTTCACATGTGTAAGTACTAATCGTTATTTGGTGATCAATTTCTCTTCCTATTCTGAATCGATCGATCGCCATACACTTCGTTGTTTTTTTTTTAACTGCACGGAAACCCTTTTTTACTTGCATAATAATTCAAAATCAGGTCGGACCAGGACAAACTAGTTTGGCCTGAAATCGAGTTTGGCCCGTAACATATAATACATACTTAGATGTAAGGCAACACTATCGCATTAGGGTCCCACTGTAAAGATAGATGTTAAGAAGTAAATAAATAAATGACAGACAGACACGAGAGTGATCCTATGAGGGTTCAGTTTATTCATCTATTCTAATATTATTAAGTGGAATGATTTGTATATTTGTAACGAATAAACTCAAACACTACTGGACCGATTTTAAAAATTCTTTCACCATTAGAATGCTACATTATCCCTGAGTAACTAATGGGCTATATTATATCCCCGGAACACGGGTGAAACCGCGCGGAAAAGCTAGTCGGATATAAAATAAAAGTATTTTAATTATATTTTATTTTATTGGCCTGATCCGATTTACACATTCATTAAAAGTGTCGTAAAGTGATGAACTTGTCGATTAAGTAGCCCAGTATTGTAAACGAATTAACAAACTAATGTGTAAATCGGGCCTAAGAAGAATAATAAAATGTATTAAGTATCTATGCAGATTAAAAATAAAAATGTGTTAACGAAAATGCTGCTACTGGTCTTTAGCCATGTTTTTTTTCCAATCTAATTTATTATTCATTGGTTTTATTGAATTATGAACACAAATATTTTTACTTGATGTTCAACGAATTAAGGTAAAATCTGCTATTTAGTAAGATTTGTGGAAACCAGAAGCACCAAACTACCTGGATTTAACTGTCTCAGCATTCCCGACAATAACTTGAGTTATTTAGATTTATCGTTAATTTGACTTGAGATCGTAAATTGAGCAATAAATCAATGCTTAGCGCTTCAATTTATGACTGGATTTTATTTAAGCACCATTGATTAATTGCAAATTTGATTGACAGCTTAATCAAGATTTTATTGTTTGAAATGTGTAGTCGTAGAGTATATTTTATAAATTTTAATTTTTTTTTTCTTTGTTTGCAGGTAATTATTTTGGTTGGTCTAAACTGAACGATGGGTAGAAGAATTAATATCTATGTTACAACAAATGGTAAGTAGAGTCCATTCCCTATGCTGAAGATTAATTCCTTAAAAAATATAACTACATAATTCTAAAGCCAAAAACTGATTGCACAACTCTTGCGGCACTGTTGCTGTCCGCCAATTTATATTAACAAGCCAGTGGCTCCACCGTGTGGACTTCGCAATTAACTCGACTCATCTCTCTACTTTATGGCAGCAGCCTTATGACTGGAGGTTTATTAGTTGATTACCAGACGAGATACGTAGATAAAACTAATTATAACATAACGCTACATAGCGATGTCAAACCTAATTTAGAACGCTATCTATTCCTAACTAATATTATGCATCATAAATATTATTTATAACCCCATAATGTAAATTTAAAATGGTGGAAAAATTTCACCAAATATCACAGCCGCCGCCATATTTGTCTCATTTGTAATAAAAATTGAGAACGTTTAATTTTATTGCTTGTATGGAAACTCTTTTGGTAATCTCATGTATTTCACTCCTTTTCTGATTTCGCTGTGTGTGTACACTTAATTTTATAATGTCAACACTTTAATTTGTTCGGTGATAAATGCTATATTCGTTTACAGTTTACAGTTATTGCGGCGAAAGCTGATATATTTGATTTAAAATTATTCCAATTTTAAACGTGGTAAACGAGAATGGATTCGTATTTCGCGGCGACATCATCAATCGTGCATTCAATTATTAACAAACTCTTAATTATTTAATGAATCATAATAGCACTTTATTATAGCAATCAAATCAGAATCGATTGCCAAAAAAATAATTAAGAATGTCCCTCAAACGATTACTCGATTGCCGTAACAAAGAGTCAATGTTCAATTGCTTAATCTTCGAATCGTGTCACTATAATCATAACCAAGGTTAAATCTTTTCACTATGAGCCTGTATTGTTAGCAATTGAAGCCAATGTCACTGGCAAGGTCTGGATATCAAGCAATTTGTGTAGACCACAGATAAATAACAATAAAAGCAGTTGGCGACATCGCCTTTGAAATTTAAAAATGTCAACCATGATGCATACGGATTATACCTAATACCCAAATATAGATCTGGAGCAAGGTCTTTTGAGCCAGTGATTATAATAAAAAAATTGACATTTGTTAAAAACCAACCAACAAACAAACAAACTCGCTTTCGCATTTACAATATTATTTAATTAGGAAGTTAGGATTAAAAATTAATAATGTGATGAATACTTGACATGACTTAAAAAACTATGTTTATATAAACATTGCAAAAATAAATAAAGTAACCTTAATTTTATATGCATCCAATGCAATCAACGACCCTGTCGATAATTTAGGGCCAATGCCGTAACTCGATGAAAACGTGCTTATAAATTTGTGTTTCTTCATGAATTCAATTGCAACATTGAAACAGTTAATTCATTCTATAATGTATAACTGCTTTATTTTTTCGTTTAAAATTAGAAGTTTCAAACATTTTTTCTCCCTAGAACCTATAAGATTTGGCTCGCAATTCCTGGATATTTCTTAGATTCTTTTTAGCAAGAATATCAGCTACAAAACTGTACGGTTAATCTGATGTGATTGCACAATTGCAGATAAAGGCAACAATTTGCACACTAAGCATAACGTGCTACATCGCGCTATGACATTTATTGTTATTTTAATTAATTGCCGCTTTATATCAGTTGCGTAGAACCATAGATCATAATAAGTATCTGTTCGATCTGAATTATCTTCGACATATTTTTGTGCGTGTGTTAAACCAGGTTATCAAATAGTAATTAATAGTTTTATAACTAACTATGTACCTATATACTATGGAACTCTTTAAGAGAACTGTATCTGCCAACAATTTGCTGTGCAGTTTGGCAGAATCAAGTTTAATTTCAAAAGCTGTTACATGTTTGTTTAGATTAAATAAAAAAATTATTAAAAACACTGGTTTTTGTTTAATAAAAAATATATTGTTCTCAATAAGATTATAATAAAAATAAATAGAATTGATTTGTTTCATCTCCAAAAAAATACAATGTATGTGTTATAAGCCATAGTTTTAAACTCGGACTGAGAGGCTATTTTGCTTTACGTTTTGAAAGCAATTAGCTTGATGAATCGCAAATTACTTTAAATTTTTGCCGCAAATAAATTAAGATTGTCAGAATCAGGAAAAGGAATAGAGTATTTTTTATCAAACTCTGAGTACCTACCTGCTTTTATACCGCAATTTCGACTCTGTTAAACTGCTATCTGCTATAATAAGAAATTGGTAATTTAAATTCCATGATATACTATTTTTTTTTAGTTTTAATAATAAACGAGTATAGTGCAGCACTATAAAACATGAAAATATCCAAAAATTGCCAAATCAAACTTCGATGATTTATTTAGATAGAGGTTATTTAAAGCAATTTGGGGCAACGCCATTGGCTGCACGACGAATGAGTTCGGGAAAATTCTGATAGATGGCGTTAGTAGGTTCTCAACTAGATCATAGTATTTCTATTATAAAGAATTGCAATTTTACTATTAACATGCTTTATTTGCTTTATCTCTGGAGGCTGAATATTAAAAAAATCTCACGTAGTTAATTGTGACTCAGCTCAAAATTCTGTCTTGCATCGAGGCCCAAGACACGATCGTAGCGGTTACTTCCCAACATGGCTTCCGCGGCATATCACGGTAATTTCACGACAAATCTTTAAATCCATAATATCCCATATAAAGCTTATCGGTCAATCTACACTTAACCCTTTATTGACATCAGTACATTAATCTGAAGTTAAGTGAGGAGGCAATTAATTTCCTTAATAGACGATTAATCAAAGTAATCAAGCTGCCGTGGTTAAGTTATAAATCAGTTGGTTGCCTACAGTTAAGTTGAAGGTCCCGTTCGTTGGTCGTGACCCCTGGCTTCGGAGTTTCTTGCCGCGGGCGTGGACATCTGATGTTGGCATTATGTCTTGATGGGCGTTCAGCTACACAATCTTTACTGTTATGCTGTTCTTAGTATTTTTCCTTTGGTTCTCAGTTTTGTCTTTGTTTGAGAAACTTATTTTATTTTCAGAATTAGTATTGTAATTTTCACTCGTTTTTATTAGCTTTTTGACCATAATCTTAGCATGGGTGAAGAGTAGAAAGTAGTAGCACATACATTTGATGAGATTTGGACAGATTTTCAAATTCACTACCGCTGAGCTATCATCGCCTCAAAACTTAGTTTATGATAGAAAATGCACCTTAATATTATGTTACTAACTAAAGAAAAAGGAGTCTTCGATATCTTTTACGATATGCGCCACGATTTCTTCATTGGGTAATATCCAGTCCGAACGTCAGACCCAATACTTTATTGTAAGAAATAACCGCGCTTTGCACTTAGCGGGACCGTTTCTTAGCCAGCCATAATTTTTTATTAGGCAAATAGAAAATATTCTCACTTTTTCGAAGTAGCGTCGAGTGTGGGGAGAGAAGGCTATTGGCGGTTTAATAAGCTGAGTAAGTTTCCTGTGGAAATAAAGTGGAAATCCTCATCGCGATTGTAGAATCAGTCCCATGGGATAAGTAGTTTAGCTTTACAAGTCATAGAGTTAAAAAACGACATTTTGAAATATCCAACCAGAGGCTTTGTATTTTACTAAATAGAGCAAAGAAGTTTTAAAGTGACCTTCCATCGTGCCTTAGTTGAAGGTCGAGTAACCTCTCTCATGTCCTCAAGCGAGAGTCCTCTAGGCTAAACTATAGATTAATTTTTAGCGCATATTAAAAATCAAAAACAGGAAATGGTCTTTAATCGATCGATTAACAACTCTAATAATAATCACACGTCCCTTTTGACCCCACACAAAAATAAAACAAGAACACCACACTCCCTAGCGAGTGCTATTAGTTTGCATTGTTTATTCAAATTCAGTACAAGTAGTTGAACCGTGTCCCCAGAGTTCCCACGGGCCCGCGCCAGGCACTGCCTGGTTGCTCCCAGTTACACCTGGCCTGTACTACGTATTTTATTTTCGTTTCTATTCTGCAATCTTTAGATCTCATTTATTAATGAAACTATGGATGATTAAAATTCCAGTTTTGTAGTAATTGTAATATCTGTCTTGGTTTTCACAAGTTGTTTGATGCTCCTAGTTATTTTTTAATTATGTACAGGACTGTGTTCGTATACAATCTCACCATGGCGTGTGATGATGTAGCCGAAGGTGGTAAACACATAAAACTTAGTTATCAAACTGGTTCTCAAGTGTAGCGGCAAAAGATTCGAGTCCTATTAATGAACATACTTTATAGCATCCGCCTAACTGGATACTAAGACATAATACGCATAATGAAAATTTGTCTCCAAAAAGCTAAGCCCTTAAAAGCTTTCTATGCTTTGTGTGCTTAATAGGTACCTACGGCTACATCATCACTTACCATTGTGATATTATGGTCAAGTCAAACACAAACCTGGTCAACAAAGTTTGGTCTCTAATTCCCTTGCTTGTTTTACGAAAAAAAAACATAATATTACTGCGTAGTATTAAAATTAAAATGCCTACAAACGAATAGTTACTTACGAACGGAGAAATGTCAATTACCCTTATCTATGGCATGGCATTCTCCATTACTCTATCTCCCTCCCCATTTGTTTGACGTTTATCAGCGTCCTGATTGAAGGTACAGAACAGCTCCACTCTGTACGTACACGAAGGTAATTCGTTTAACTTCGCTCGTGTTTACTTTAGGGATAATTCTGTATATCATTACCCTATATCCCTTTACCCTATCGACCTAGCGATATGGTTTCTATATGTACTTGTGGGAACTGCGAAGTAGGCTGTTTAAAAATCGAATGTTAGTATTTCAGTACATATTTAAATTTTAAAAAGTTTTATTGGTAATGTTAGGAATAGATGTATCGAACCAATATTAAGAAATAGCAGGCAAAACAATTATTGTTTTAAATTGTAGAAGGCGACTATCGCCTAACATTTAAATCTAGATTCAGTACGACTTTAATCTTCAAATGTAAAGGCGAATTTAATTTGTCAAAAACGCATGCGCAAGTCGTCCCAAGAACAAATCCACTTGCACTTGGGATCAAATGATCTAATCCCAGAATACCTATTTCTTATAATTAAAAAATAATATGCTAACTCCCCAAGTGAGCTCATAAGTATGATCCTCTCAAAAACCATTCATCCCGCTGATTAATCCACGTGAACTGATTCATATAAACCGATTAACATCAAAATAACCGTATCTGGATACCTAGTCCCGCATGATAGTACCGTCACAACACAATGACAGTATGATCTGTAAACCTTGGCAGATTAATTAATTAACAATAGCACCCCTCTTATACGGGCCCATTGATTGTAAACTTGACATCGTTAACAATAACATTTTTACATGTTTCAAATATTGAGCAGCGATCAAGAGTGACCCCGTATTTATAAAATTATCTCAACATTGAAATTGGATGTGAGACTATCTTCTGCCCTGCGGTTTTACTCGCGTGCCCGATGGATCTGTTTTACCGGAATAAAAGAGTTCCCATATCACGGTGGTAAGGTACTTTGTAGTCCCCGCCTGGCTGGCTACCACCCTCAAGTTGAAAGTCTGCCTACCGGGTGTGTTCCGGCAGCTGCACTTGTGAGCCAGTTCCTTCTAGGTGTGCTTAACACCTTCGGCCGCTACTACACATATCATGGTGAGATTGTGGTCAAATATAGGCCTTTACATGGTAAGAAAAAAATGTCAAAATCCATTCAGGCAGCCAGCGTGTTGTTTGAGTTACAAAAATCTACATGAACATTTACAAACTTTCGCATTTTAATAATTTTTGTAAATGTCATAGGATGCCAAAAGTAATTTGTCAAACAATTTAAAAATATAAACTAGTTAGTATTTTTATACTTAAACTGTAGCCAGTTGAATTTACATTGTGTGCTAAATTTATACATAATAAAATAATGTTTATTTATAAAAAAAGTTCTTTTTATTCACAATTTATACAATAAAGATTAATAATTTTCTATTATAGTAATCTTATCCTAAATTGTTATGTTTTAAATAATTACAATAGTATTAAATTAATCATTAAAATATTGATATGTTTGTAACCTAATATTATTCCTTTACTTATATATTTGATTTATTAATTACGTAAATATTCATTTTAACTTTTTATTTAAAAAGCTTAGGTGTTTTAGCTTTATATCAAATATTTTTTTTAAGTAATGGAATAAATATTATATTTATATCTTACATAACTATTATAGGAATGAAAAAAAAGATAATAATTATAAAGATTCACATGTTGTGTTCAATTTGTTAATTACTGATTATAATATTTTAGGCTTCTAGGTCATTATACCTACATAATTATTAATTAATTACATTTACATTCATAGTTAAAAGAATATAAAGAATTAATGTGATTACTATGAAATAGTTATATTATCTATGGTACCAAGAAGTAACTTTGTATAGTTATTATTGAATAAACAAATACAGCAATACAATTTATACTTATTTAAAAACCTAAATTGCATGTGCAATTAATTTAAAAAGCTCAACATTTCCTTTTCTACATAAGACTTTATTACTTTAAAGATTCTCAGTTAAATAATGTCATTACATTTATATTTACAAAATGAAATAAAAAGAATTACATATGAATTACAGACCATATTTTCTAATGATCATAAAAATCCTTTAATTAAATTATTTAGTAACTATTTGAAATAATTAAAGATAAATGCAATTCGTAAAACTATTTTAAACCAACATTAAATACAGTTAATTATATGAAGTTAATTACATTTACATTTACTTAATGAAACATAAAGAATTATTGACATACAATTTGTAATAACTTATTCTTTTCCAATTAATAACTTTGATATTTATTATTAGTAATTACATGTATTTACTGATAAATAAATAATGTATTACAACATACAATGGCCATTAATCTATTTTAGAAAAAAAATATGAATTGCTATCAAATAACATAAGTGTCAGCTTATATTACCGAAGCTGCTCTTAAAAGCTATCTATCACAACACACGTAAATATCACAAGATACAAATAAATGGATACAATTAATAAAAAAAACAATCTAAACAGACACTTAACTCAAGCTTTTAAATGAAGTTGATATTTCTCTTAGCTTATCATCAAGCTCATATTACCAGGTTCCTTTGATTTAGAATTTTGACTAGACTTGGCAGCTACAAATTCTGGTCCAATCAAAAATGTATGTAACGCCATTCATAAACAAAATGCATTGAATTGAGCAATGAATCCCATAAAATCTAAACTAACATCTTAACTCTTGGAGTTGAATATATTGAGGAATTTGGTTTTGATGTTCAGCAGAGTTGTAAAAGACCTCTTCACCTTCTTCTTTGGCATGGCCTCAGGCCTCAAGAAAGGCTCTGAGTATGATTTCTGCATGGTAAGATGTGCTGGCCTATCCTCCTCTCTAGGTACTTGGTATTTGTATTCCTTTACGACCTTCTCCTCATTAGTATCATATCTGTACAGGACGGAGTAAGTTCTCTTGACTTTCTTCGGTATCCTGGTAGTAGTGGTAGTGGTCCTGTCGCTCTTACATCTCTTAACCTTATTCCTTCCGTAGTAATCTTGGTAGTTATCGGCGTCGACGTAAATAATACGTTTGCCTAGAGCCTGCTCCCTTTCCTTCTTCAAGCTCTTCCAAGATGCAATGACGGATTCACGGCGGAAGGTCTTGTTCGGGTTGTGACGGCTGATGCAGAAGCCTTGGTCATCCTGGATGTTGGATGTGTCCTTCAAAGGAGACCCTCTCGGGCTCGGACTGTAGTCTATCTCGTAGTCGTCTCTCGACACCTGGAATGACATAAATCTTAAGTTAATATGAGTCTTAATCCCCACGTCTCTCCCATAAACAACGAAAGATCGTATGGATTATAAAAACAGCATTTTCGTACGTGATGTTATGGAAGTCTGCTGAGAGCAGTTATCCCTTTCTACTTCAACGGGCTTGTGTCCCATCTCTGTCTAGTTCGTCATTCGAGCCCTTCGAGAGGTGCCCATATGTCTACCACCACCTGTTACTCAAACCACATGTGTTCGGTTACGGCATCTTGGCACTACTCTATCGTATTTTACCGTGAACTGTCTAGGAAGTTTAATATTAAGGGTTATCTTTAACAGCGATATATTAATCATTCGAAGGTCAATCGAGATATCCCGTACAAACAATCATAAAAGAAACGTCGGAAGGGCCGGCTGTTAAAAATGTAAAATTTATTGTGTTGTCCTTCAGGAAATTATTTTGTTTATTTATTTTTACATGTTTTGAAGAATTTAAAAGCTTTCGCATTAACTGCTCTCGTTGAATGACTGTTTCACAAGAGTCGAGTGAAATTTGCTCAATGTTTGTTACGTTGTAATTTAATTCAGCTCCTTTGATATTGTGCAATATTTTTATGTGGTTTTCTTGAAATTCCTCGTTATGACGGAGACGGCCGGTGGTCAAATAATGGGTCACGCAGAAATAGACGGTTTATTATTGGAGTTCATTAGAACATGGTGTAGTCGAGACGACAGAATAATGTGGAATCGCCTCTTTAAAACAATATTATTTTAAATAAATGACCAAATATACAGTTGACTAATTCTCTCTCAATATAATTCAGCCGATAAACTTCTTAAACGATTTATAAATGTCAAATTTCTTTACCACCGTTTTGGAAAGTTCTACTTAAGTCATTTACGTTAAATATTGTTCATTCAAATTGTAACAACTTTACGAAACCAAAATATATCAAAGTCCACCGCTTCTGACACGTCTAATCTGTTTGACTTCGTGTTTTGACAGCTCGTGTTGTGTAACTTTTTTTTTAATGGTTTTGTGTGAAAAAAAATAGCAGTGCATCGTGCGAATTCGGGTCGCAACAGAAAATGGGTCACTTTTAAATAGTTGTTCTATTAGTGTTAGTTAACACGGTCTAATTAAACTTGTAAATTAAGCCTCACGAATGTAGGCTACAAAATTTTATTTTTCAAATGAATAACCTTGCATTTTTTTATTTTCAGGTATTTTTTTTCGCTGTCGTACGTCTCGGAACTGTCACGAGTCAGTGGTCGGTGAGTGAGGCGTGTCCATAGAATTCTATCGCGGTGTACACTCAATCCCATTTGAAGCGCCCATGTTGTAATACTGCGTCAAAATGCGTGTATCCTATTTCTGTCTGGACATGCATAGTTCTTGTTATTTCTGAATGTTATTATAGAACTGAAGGTGATAACGCTAAAAGGTGCAGTTAAATTTGTCACGGGTTATTTTCGACAACACTTGTGTTGTGTATGTTCAATGCAACTTCTATTATTGTCTAGTCTATTACATTGGGTTTATTATCTAATGTTACGTGAACGGCGTGATTTTCAATGAAACTTAATATGTATATGACTCTATTAGATGATTTAAATATTTATAGAATATTCAATGAGGTTTATACCTCGATGTTTTATAATACTTATTATATTTTTTTATAAATTAGGTTTGGTACTCTTCAAATTATTATTTTTTAATTTTTACTTTTATTATTAGTTTTGACAAGTAAAGAATGTTAGCTTCAAATTAAATTAGAAAAAAAACATGTCTCTGGTGTCTCCACAACAAATCGAAAATTGAATTCTGTTCTCGAATTGCAAAACAACTAGTATTTGGATACCGTTAGGTCATGTGTGCAATACATTACATTCGCGCGTGGCATACATTTTTTTTTTCTTACACATTTACAGCTATACGCACACATCATCTAATTTTTTCGCGCCGTAATGTTTGGACTAGACTTTTTTGCGATCAAAAGTGGAATTTATAATACGTATGGCAACAAACTGTTATTTGAGTTGCTGTAACGGGATAAATGTTATTAAAACTAAATAACGTTCTATTTGTATTGTTTTGTTCAACACTGTTTATTTTCGACTAAAAGTTATAATAAGGATGTAATGTTGGCAACTATTTATTGCTATTTGCTATTTTGACGCTAAAATTCTCGTCAATATTCCGAGAAGTCGATGAAAATATTGATGACCTAAGTTTGAAACCTCTCTACTTGTTACATTACATTCGACAAGAGTTTGTTTTAAATATAAATTTACGTAAATCCGTATTAAAATAGGTGCATTATTTCTGTCCGTAAATAAACAATACCGCGCCCTAAATACGAGCAGAACCGCGTATGTAAACTATAGTGATCTGATTTCGATATAACACAATCAATTCTATTTTCAGTCGATTCAAGTATAGACTACTATTCTTAGAATCGCTCGGGATGAGTACTTTAGTATGCAATTTACGAAGGTTAATAACCGATGTAATCGACTTTAAGAATAGAAGATTATTCGATTCGATAATCGATTTGACAATTATACCTATCTTAATAATATTAAAATTGTGACATTGAGTGTTTGTTAGTTACCTCTTCATGCCTCAACGGCTCAATTAATCTTGATGAAATCTGACATTACAGTTAGCGTTTTCCTGAACGCGGAAAAATCGCGGGAGACAGCTAGTTAAATATACTACGTGACATACACCGTGACGTATCAATGTGACTAACTGTTAGTTGCCCACGCGCATTTTTTTTCCCACAACAATTTTTGATGAGTAATCGATTTTTTTTTCGCGCCTCAATCGTATTGCACCATAATACTGTGTCAGACATTTAAAACGATAATGACCTCAGGTTTAATGACATTAATGTTTGTATACAGTTATTATTATCTGTCAAACTCAAATAAACGTTCGAATATCCTTATTGATCGAGGCCTTAAGCGATACACATGCTATAATTTGTTCAGATATTTATCATTACATTTTAATACAAGAACGAATGAAATGAGATATGATGTGGAAATTGTTTATATCCTCGGTATTTAATCAAATTGTTTTTTTTATAACGGGGACACCATTTTTACTTTTACTAATAGAAATAAAATTAATGCGCTGTCAACTTTATTTATTATTTTCTACAACGGCAATAATGCATCGGTATCTCGTGAAAGTTGACAAATTGTAACATTTTTATAATACGTCTCTGAATTCGTGAATTATGTATTTAATTAACGTATATTTAAATGTATTTATGGGAACGGAGCCATGATATATTCGATGTATTTATCAAACGCATTCGATTTTTAAATCGTCATTTGTCATTATCAAATCTCGCGCTGGTCGCTGGCTCTCCACTTTCGAAACCATAAACCGGAATGACGGGCGACGAATGACAGCTATTAGAGATTGTTACAACAGCAACGAAAATGTCTAGGATACTGGCCGTGTCAAGTTTGGTTACTTTAATCCCAGGTGAAAGTATTTGAACGTTATTAGCGTAGACCGGTACGCGAATTCAAAACGAACAACACTAACGTCGTATTGATATAGGAGGATCGACTTCTGACAGTTATGACAGCTGTATGTTTATTTGACAGATGCTTTCTAAACATTTTTTTTGTTGAGTTGAGTGTGGAACGATTTTTTGGCAATTTATTTGTGTGAATCAAATCATGTTGACTCTGATCGTGAAATGAGTTTCAAATTACGGTTTCATTTTCAAAACAATAGTGACGTGAGAGTTTTCAATAGACAAAGCGTAATTGTCTCTTCCCTTCACGCTTCGTTTCCATTTTGATGAGCGCAGGAACTGCCCATTAGTGACAATGAAAATAATATAATATGTAGGTAATTATAATTTAGTTTGTAAAATCAAATTGGATTAGCGAGATTGTATATTTATGCAAATTAAAAACTAAGAGAAAGGCATCCTATAAGCTATGAATTTGTGAATAAATTAGATTAAGGCGGCTAGGATTTCAGTATTACTTTACAATGGAAGCACTAAAATCTACTTTAATAAACTCGTTATGATAACCTTTTAACGAGCCGTACAAAATCATATCACATGGAAGTAATCATTATCATTAATCTCAAACATTTTAATCAGTTACACGAGATCGATGTCTGACATTGATAAATTTAATATTTAACGCTCCAAGAGCCGCTAACCGTGAAACGGACCAAACGCGGCAATGTCAAGAGCTTTACCACAAAAAGAACGTAATTCCATATTCAAACACGGAGCACGCACGCGCTGCAGTTCAATGACAGCGACCATAGACAAGTCAGTTGCCTTTTAAGCGCATTAAACTGGCCATGCACTTTGCGTAATAGTTACTACCGACTGCGGTGTCAGTATTCCGTAATCCAAATACGTAGGGCCGACTTGTAGCGGCACTTTTCACACTATAAACATAAACGTCAAACGCAATACTGAGTTTAATTATTAGAGTAATTAACTCACCACACTTTCCCAACTAGCGCCCAAGATCGACTTGTCCAACATCTTCGGTGCACAAAATTCGCCTTCACAAATAAAATCCAATAGGTAACCACACAACCTTTTGATATACGGCTAAAGTTACGAAATCACTGATAGATAAATAAAAATGTTTATGGTAGATGCGCGTCGATGATCACGTTGTCAATGGAGAGTTTAGAGATTTGGCACAGTGTTCTCGTCGAGCTTTCCTGAACGACTGAAGCGTGGACGTTTCAGCTTCATATTTATAGTAGCGAGAGTAAAGAGGGCGGCTTTCAGGAAGACGCTCTCCGCCTGTATCTTCCACTTAGCACGTAGTCACCGCCTTAGTATTTTAAGGTACAAGTAATATAGTTCGGGGAAGCCCGTCTAATTCCGTACCGGTGTTTGGGGCGTTGCATTTACCTTCCTTTTTTTCTATGTCCGGAATCAAGATACGGTCAGTGAAGTTTCTTCGAACTGGTCATGGATTCCATGTATCAGGTATGGATGGTCTTTGGGTTGCAAAATATTGAGGTGGTAATAATGAAATAAAAGAATAACTATCTATCTATACTAATCTAACTATCAACTCAAAAATACAAAATATATATGTTTGTTGTGCTTTTCGAGTCCCAAGCAATCAGAGCTTGAAATACATATATATTCAGCTGGTTAGCTATTCAGAATATTAATATAATCAATTTAAATGTCAAGGCAGGCAGATATCGACGATTTCATTGTTTTACGAGTCAAAATGATGACTAAACATGAAAAAGGCCTTTCTGATATAGGCTATTGTTTAATCTTTAATTCTGACCCTGGTTTTTCCAGACACTTATCGATAATATTTTATACCAATCATCGATTACCCAACATCAAATCGATTGGATTTTACAGATTATTAGCAGCTTCGTTCGATATTCAAAATAACTTCGACACTAATAAAAGCGTATTTGAAATAACGTGCCATTTTGAATCCTTTGACCTTCCCGATATAATCCGTGATTTTGGTTTTACAGCCTTCTTTATGAGGGTATTGGTCAGTCGTTACGGAGTTGGTTTTAAGTGATGTACATTGGATGCACTCGAGCTTGAAGCCACTAGTGATGTACCGAGAACCTATCAATACATTTCTTGTCGATTATTATCTCCATTTTCATGCAAATTCCTGAAATTTACTAAGAATTCTTCTCGATTTCGTATCTTGACGTTTGCATTTTTTAAATAATATAACAATAGGATAAAAAGAACAGATTAAAGTTAAAGACGATCAAGTAGTATCGAATCAAGTATCCATGCGCGAATGTTTATACTCATACATCACTATACTGCACATTGACGTCACTGACAGCAATTTGCATCGGTTCTGAACCTTTACATGCGCAGAGATTGTAAACTTCAAGCTCTGCAAATAGTTTGTGCACAAATGGTGCTTGTAACGTTCTATTATGGCGGTTCTGTGACCGCTGGATTCTGTTTAAAGATTTTATTGTGTATAGGTATGTAACAGCAGGTATATAAGCTTTAAGAGCTTTGAGGAAACCGATTTTTGGATGCCAATTTGCAATGGGGTGGTATGATTCTGCATACTGTCTATACGGATAACTGGTTATCCACCCTATTCAAGAAGTCAATAGAGTCGCAAAAAGACAAATTTGGAAATTTTGCCTTCAGTTTTTAATAACTCTGCTGCATACACACGTGCCCTAAAATTTCCATGTTGCATCCAGTTTTCAACACGTGACAAAACTTCACGGCCTAGCCAAAAGTTAAATCCGTACAAGTTTTAAACGCATCATAAATTAACAAAGCAAACTTATCATATTTTATTGTACAAAGAGCTTTCAACCTTGTAAATGGATTTGGCTTAACACCATGCGTATTATATTAACAAAAGCCTTTATTAATGGTCCTTTGAGCCGAATTACAACGAATAAAGATACAAAGACAGTTGTCGCGTCATTTTATACTGTACCTATATGTAAATAAAGTTGATATATGCAAATTACTTGCATCATCACACCTGAATGAAAGTTATTTGTGTAGATGCACCTGTAGATACCTGTTTGTGTTAATGGCTAGAATATGTAATGACGTGAAACTATGCTGTTGTGGTTTTCATTTATTAAATGCTATTATCTTGACAATAAATTTTTCATTCTTGATGATGGAATTGGCTGTTTGTCGGAATTTGGATAAACCCGTATCCGTAACATGTCAAACAACAGAATCTCCTGTTCATTACAGGTTAACATTAAAACATTAGCTACAATTCTAACTTTTTCAAATAATCCTAGCTGAATAGGTACTTACTCCATTAAAAATTATAATGAAACCGCCCGCACCGTCAAAAGTTACTCTAATATTTATTCAAAAATCCCGACAGGTTAGACGTCTGTATAATTTGATTCGTTTCTAAATCTCATTTCTTAGAACATTTTGTAGCCTCGGCCTGGTTCTGGTAATACTGTTTATATCCACTCGAAAAGTCTACTTTCCATATAATGATCTTTCGTAATACGCGTTATCTGTATTGTTTGTAATCTCTAAAGCTCTATTAACCATATAACATACGCTGATCTTACGAAAATCCGGTTTAAACTGGAATTAGTTGATTTACACTTTAAATCTCCCCTAATCAGGTCGAGTCGAAAGAGTTATATTCATAGTTCCTACTTTATTTTCCTAGCCAGCCCCAATTTTTTGCATAAGCATCACAATTAAGTAACACAATAAAATACTACGCTGGCAACCCTAAAGACGCAATGCATGAATGATTTATCGGTTCATAAACCCGCTCTTTGTTTAACTCCATTGGAATAGATCCAATATAGGTCGTTATTGCATAATTATAATGTGTTTTTTATTAGGTTTACGTTATTTAATAAGTGCATTGTCTGAGGCAATGACTTTATTGATATAATCGCTATTTTTCAATCAGATGTAATACTGTCATTGTTTCCGTATTTTGCGTATAAACTTGTACTTCGCTGCGTAATTAAAACAATGGGTCATTTTGTAAAGTTGTGTCATCATATGAAATAAGTACTGATAGTAATTCATCCATAATATATCTTTGAGATGATTTATAAAGAAAAAAAAGAGCTAAGTAGAAGAACAGTTAGACATCTAATCGAAGTTGTTCAGACCTATGTTGAAATTCAATACACGCGATCAACTAAAACTGGGTAATGCAAATGTCATAATTCTAACTTCATGTACACTAAACATAAATACTATCATATCTGCTGCTGACATACGACATAGTGCAGCAATGTTTACAGAAAAGTTAAATCGACGTGTTGCAGATCGCGATATGTCTGTAATACGCCGTATGTATGACGTATGAGCCTATAAATAATGTATCGGCCTACTTCAGCAAACGTTCAGCCACGAAACACATGCCCAGATTTGGAGGGGGCAGATAGCCAATTGTGGTTTTCCAATAAGTTTTGACTAGATGTTAATGATCACTAAAAATTCTAGAGCGGTATTTTAAGAATTTCGGAACTAGGTTGCAGTTAGTCACTGAGTTACACCACTACGCGTTACTTCTGTTTGAAAAGCCTCTATTATAATTTTACGTGTTATGAAAGCTCGGGGGACAGGTCCCCTTTTCGTAACATGGGCGGGACCTGTGCCCATGTCAGTCTATTTTCGTTCACTGCTCTATTAACGTGTTTACGGTTAATAAACATAATTTGGTAATTTAGTAGGATGAAGATGAAAGCGATATCAAAAGAAATTATTAAATTTCTTAATTTCATGTCCCATTTCTAGTTACAGCAATTCTACGTAACCACAGTGGGGTAAATTAGCCAATGTCACTTGTCGGGTCAACGCAGCCGTGGGCATTTGTGACCCACTTGTTTACCCAGCTTTTGGACATATTCATTAATTTTAATCTTCCGGAAACTATGTTCCATTTTCCATCTATAGATCAAATTCGGTGAAGCAAGTAATCTGTCGTTTTCGTTCCGACCCAGTTTGCAACAAAGACAAATTACGTCTACTCATAAGACGTTAAACAAGTATTGTATAATTGGTCAGAGATGTGAGCCAAGCCAACACAAAAGAACACAGATGTTTGAGCAAACTTTTTATGAGAATTTCCCTTGAACTTTAGTTAATCGCACAAACATTACAGCAAACCTTCAGTTCCTTTTTGTATCCATTTTATTATCTATATGACATCAGCTTGTGCATTTTTTTTGTTTTTTTTTTGTTTCAATAATATTGCTTTTGGAATTCGTTTTACCCGCGACGGAACGGAGACCGTATATGCGTTTGGGGTGAGAGGATATTTGTGCAAATCCATGTTGCCATTTTTCTCCAAAACTACTAGTCCGATATTGATGCAGTTTTCAGTTATGGGTTCGGGTTTGATTGGTGCATAATCTTAGATAGGTGTTATGGTGATAACTCACCAGGGGGCGCTGCAGTAAACATTGTTTGTGCAAATCCATGTTGCCATTTTTTCCAAAACTACTAGTCTGATTTTTTCGGTTTAAATTACACCTAAATTAATCGAAATATAAATTTTGAATGAGTGAGTATACTAATGTTTAATATCATAGGAGAAATAAATCTGAGTAAGATTTATATCAGTATATGAAATCATCTCAAGCTATTCAGTAGTTACGAGCATAATAATAAAGGAGAGCTTTCAGAATTCCGCAGATGTTTCGAGTTGTTGAACGTGCTACGTGCTCGACTTTCAATGGACTCTACAATCCACGGCGGTGTCGAGACTAGCTGTCACGCTCTCTTCCCGCAACCGGCCAATTAACTTGGTTAATACTAACAACCCGTGTAAATGCCACCCACTATGGTTTTGTTTTTAACGCGCTTTCCTTACATTACAACCTCATTTAAATTGTCTGTGGTCGAGAAAAAAAGAAAAGTTAATAACTGGTCAGTCGCAAAATATAAGAGACTCTATTTATGAAATTGTTCTAACAAATCTCAAAAAGGAAAAGGCTATAAAATCAATTGTATATTATAAATTCGACGGTATTTCTTTTTGAATTTGGAAAAGCATCTGGTCGAGCGATCGTTTTTATAAAGATCATTGTGTTTATCAAAGTAAACTATCGTTATCATTCAATCAATTACTAGCATTGCTCCCCCATCCTGAACTAAAGTGGAAAATTCGTTGTTACTGCAATTACATTATAATATAACGAATTCCATTTTTCTTCGCGTCTTTTAAACTTACAACACGTCTTAATTTGCCCGGATTCGAATGCGTTGAGACTTAGCGGAAAACATTTATTAAGTTTTTATACATAAAATGTTTACTTTGTGCCGCTCTTAGTCACAGTTTAAACTTCGCTTTACTGTTAACTGTTTAAAGAAGATATATCTCCTCGTTTTTGGAGCACCATTTTTTATTTCGATTAAAAAAAACTGAACAAAGCTGTAAAACGTGGAACCCGTTATGAGGAGTAATAAATTCAAGATGTGCTTCGAATTGCAACGGGCAAGCAGTAATTGGCGGTCGTTTCAATTTACCAACACTACTTTCGATAAACTTTGTTCTAATTATTTTCTCGCATAAATAATCGCTTATAATTTTATGTCTGGAATCTGGAATAATTGACGTTTCAATTTCGAAAATGGAACGCGACCTCAAACGTCCTTTTTTTCATTACTTTACCATTTTAAGGAAAACCGTGGATTTCCGCAAACTATGAAGCAGATGATTTAGTATAAAATGTTAGGTATGTGATAGGTTGGCAATATTTTATGCAACTTATGTTTCCTCGCCAATAAACATTGATGAACTATGCATAAGATGTAAATGTACAATGATATATTTATTCTTATGTTTTGGGAAATTATATTTCAATTTTCCTGTTACGTTTAGTTCTACGTTATCACGCTACGTGTGATATTTCTCAGATTACACAATGCCAGTGCCAAAATATTTAGAATAATCCCCGATTAGATTTTTTTATTGTACCTTATAATTTCAGTATTTGAATTATCGTTATAATAAATTGTATATTCTTTGAGCTTGTTTACTGTTGCATCACAATTTTATTTTTCGACTCTACATATTTTTTGTTACGTTCTTGGTACACACTTACTAGAATTAAAGCTACATTTTAGTCAGAGATGCCATCGAAAATTTGTTAGCTCACAATGTGAGGAAGGATGTGGGGCCCAGCGACACGTTGTTAATGGCATACAAATTATCGGTATATCGTAACCAATATTATTCTAAACACTACTGGAAAGTATTAGAATTCTCAATTCGTTGATTTAGATTTGAAAGATTGATTGAATTAGATATACCTATGTATCTATAGTATATTATTATTTAAGGACAATAATAATAAGTTCTAACATGAAATTATTATTAGATACAACATCTCATGACGTTGATTCTATATTTAAATTTTATTTATTTATCAGTTTCATTATGTATATTAATCATTATGTATATTAATCATTATTAATGTGACCATCTGTCATGAACAGCTGACGTGTTGACTAAACCATTAGAAACGTCATCCTTATGTCCATCCCACACACAGCGCTCTACATCGGATGCATTTCCAGTTATTTTGCTTTCACGGGAGAGTTCTTTTGCTAATTAAATATAATCTGTATAAAATTATAACGTACTTGTAAATAGCGAGGTCCGTGAAGAAAATAACGTAATATCATACTAATTTTATAAAGCTGAAGAGTTTGTTTGTTTGATCGCGCTAATCTCAGGAACGATTTGAAAAATTCTTTCAGTGTTGGATAGTCCATTTATCGAGGAAGGCTATAGGCTACTTTTTATCCCGGGAAAACACAAGATCCCTTACTCGGTTAATGAACCTTTCAAATGCTGTGCAATAGAATGGTAAATAAATCTTTGTTATGGTAGTTACTTGGAATTAGGTAGGTACATCTTTCATCGATTGGAATTGTTAAGCATGCTTAAAAGTGATATTCTACGTAGAGTGTATCTCTCAATTATTCATTAAATAAGTTGACTACACTACACGATAATAGCGAATACCTAAATTCTGAAATACTGGCCACGAGTGAAAGTTCGAGAAACGCATTTTTTTAAACCAATAAACATTACAATGCTCCAATAATTTTGCTGGCAACCCTGCAAAGAACGATTCACATCAGATCAGCTGTGCCACCGTTCCTCGCGACCACCAGAGCGTGGTTGCTCTCGTTCAATCACCATTACGTGTTTTATAACCACAAACACTTCTGTAACACGCATTTCCTTGTATTCTTATTGGCTCACAAAGCAATTTGAAAAAAGAATGCGGAAATTATGATTTGCTTCTGAGTTCAAAAAGACTCACCAATATTGCAATACTGGAAATTTGAAAAAGGAATGCAAAATTAATTATATTCTGAGTTTAAAAAGGTTGATGACCACAAATGGTGGCTGCATGTACAAACAGTAAGAAGAAAAGTTGGGAAAAAAAACAAATCTATAAGCATTTTTCTGCCAAAAACAAATAAAATTAAGTCAGTGCTATTGGTATACTTCGAGTCTCTAAACGGATCGAGTTTGGTAAGAACCAAATTTGAGTTAGGTACTAAAGTTTGTTTTTATTTTTGGCTGGAAGGAAACCGCCCCGCAATATCTTATCTGTTGTGTGGTTGCTTATTGATATCAAATCTACTTTTAGAACTAAAAATTGTTTTTGTGTCGAAGTTAGAAGAACAAAAAGCATAACAACTCGTTTCAGTATTTTGTTAATTTCCATGCATGCTAATATTTGAAAACTTATTTTCATAGAAAACTTCGAGACCAATAAACAGGTTTAAGTCGTAAGGTTGTAATAAAGATGGGTTTAAAATTCCGAAATATCGTTAACATAAACTTGAACAAATTGAAAACAATTTCATTCTTTTGAGGCCATACCAAAAGCGTATGTAGATTTTTTTATAACAGCTTCCAAAAACATGCGGAGTGTCAATTCGATATCACTGTCCGACATCGTGTATTTTTCTCGGGCTTTTTTATTTGGCTATGACTTTGAGCCTTTTGAGCATGGCCTCAAATTATTGACAAGTTAATAATTCAAGTTTTTCAGCAATGCCCTTATTCCAATGTCGGATCGACCTTTTGTGACAGATGATCTCGAAATAATATTTGATTATTGTCATCCCAAATTGGAAATGCATGATCGGACCGTCGACATTTTTCGCGCGCGTTTCCTTGTTTTTTTTTTACTGATTCAAAGGATGTAAAAATAATAAACGGAACACTGGACGTTTTATCTGTCATACATGTGGTTATTATGAAACCTGAGATTTTCCCCTTATGCGGTTAAGTGCACATTGTTTATGTTTGTTTGTACGCTTTGTGTGGTGCGTGAAATAATACTTTTTTTCTTTATTTAAATTTTGTTCCCTTAAGTTCATGGTATAGTCCTCGAACTTAAATTGAAGCTAACTTTTTTTTTAATATCGGAAGGCTGTGAAACAGGCAGGCGGTCCAACTGATGCTTACCATCAGTTGGACCGCCTGCCTGTTTCACAACAGCTGCATGTGGCTACCGTTGCCTATTACATTAGTATTTACCAATACCAGGGACGTTGCCAATGTGTTGTCGACCTTTTTTTTTTCTTTTTAGGTTCATGAATTTGGTCATTGCTTTTTAAAATTAGTTAATTTTATATAATTCAAATTTCTGATGAAATGAATTTAGATTTGTTTTAATATAAATAACGCAGTTACAAAAGTCATTAAGTTAGGATCATAAAACGTTAATATTTTTAAAGAAAATAAATCAATAAATCCGAAAATCAACACAAATTTATAGTTATTTCAAGAAACGTTATTTGAGGTTAAGTCATTATTTCTCGGAAATTGTATAAAGTTGTTGGTTAAATTGAGGTTTGACACTGACATCTGGTGGGTAAATCTTTAAAGCACGTACGTTTTATTTATGTTAAGGTACAAACATTAATGTGCATTTAATGTTTTGGTCATATCTGTTTCCGCTTAACATCGGCTCGCTTCAGTCGGCTCGTATTTCGTATCATTCCCATGCAAATGTAACCACAGATTATATCCGAATACATGCATACATAATTTCTTTTAATTCCTTTTTATGACAGTTGGTATAATGTATGTAATTGAAATATTTTGATCCCTATCGTACAGTACAGAGCCAAAAATAAAAATGTTTCGACATATAAATTACTAACTTCCGCCCCGCGGTTTCACCCGTGTTGCCGAGGGATTTTGTATTTTCCCGGGATAAAATGTAATATTCTATGTGTTAATCGAAAACACACTGTATCTTTGTGCCAGATTTCATCCAAATCCATTCAGATGTTACGGAGATGAGAGGTAACAAACAATAAATATTAGCAAGCATGTCGAATTCTGTTTCAATAAATTTATTAATTCATGACATGTTTAATAGTGTATTATAGGGTGTTTGTTAAAATAGACAAATATTTACGTTTAATTAAATATTACATCCGTCTGTTTGCTAATTTGTTTGTCCTCGTTCACGGTCAACTTTAGAAGAAAATTGTATCTTAAAGATCTATTGAGCAAAGTGAAATATTAATGAGTGCCTAAGTTACTTTACGTTTTTAGAAATCTTAACTTCCTCTATATAAAATAAACACCTATTTATCGATGTTATCTGTAATCATAAAAAAATAAAAAAAAACATTTGTTGCCTTTTCTTGTTTGTTATTATTATTATACATAAGTTAACTAATTTCAAATCATACATTATTGATGAAGTTGTTAACTATCTAAGCTAATAGGGTATTACACCAATTTTTGAAAAATGTCTCAATTCGTTCCTAAGGTGCTAATAAGCCACAAAAAAAATACAAAAATTTTATTCAATCGATAAGTGCCATAAAAATTCATTTCAATTTTACATTTTCAAATGTCGGGAGTAGTTTGATGAAAACGCTGGACGTCATGTAACTCTACGGTCATGACGTTATTTGGTCTCTTGTAACTAAATAAATGCGCTGATATTGGTCTCAATTGGACTTATAAAATGTAATAAATTAAAAATGAGCTATTATCCTTTTTATTAGTGTACTGTTCCTGATTGCATGAATACTAGTGTAAAAATAATAATACTTCAGATGACACTTTTTGGTATACATACAGTACCTTATGACGTCATTATAATGGCGGATACTGTTTCGCTTATTTAGAAACAGATTAAAAAAACTGAAAACTTTGAAATGAATTTTAAAATTAATTAAGTTATTTTATGAACTAAAACTAACACTTTCCGACTGCTTATTGCCTAAGCTATCTAAATTGTACATTTTTTTTTTTTCATATGGAGTAAAATACCCTATTGTAGAGTTATTATTATGTATAATTAATTAAAATATTACGTATAAATAAAAATAAAATAAAAAATAAAAACATATTAAAATTTTGTAAATTCAGAAGAAGGATCTTAGTAAATGGCAAGACTTGCTCTAATAGATATTAATAAATTAATATACTTATGTACTGACTCAATAATTGGATATTTATTGTTTATTCTACTTCAGTTTCTCTCGTACTTACTATAGTGATTTAAATGTCAATAGATGTTAATAAATACCGTAAATAACTGTAAACAATACAATTGTTAATACATACAAACAAAGCGTATCAATCAATGCGGCACAGGCGGCACGATCAATGAAACAGTGACGCACTCACGGAGCATCGTGTTGTTTCGCATCTATACGTTCTTTAATCATTTGTAAATTTTAAATTTCGAATTCTATTTGTATGACTTTTGGTAGTATTGGATTCATATTGATATCTTCTTCTCATTCTTCAGTCCAGTGTATTTCGATTTTGTTCTCATTCATCCTTGGATTTAAACAAAAAGGGGAAAGAACTCCTGTTGTCACAGTGGGTGGAACAACAAAACGTGTATACGATAAACAAATCGATAGACACACAATTAGTCTCTCACTAAGATTGAGCTCAGATTTTACGCCCATTTTCAGTATTCAATCCAGATAGATCTTTTGACGGATTTTGGATTGGTCACCCGGCTACATTTGTTTCAAGTTGTTACATTTAACTTGTAATTTAACAGGTGTTGCTAGGTACATTATATTAATTAATAAGCATGCTTTAAAATCGAGTTTAAAAGTCGATCTGTTGAGTCACAGCCCTCCAATGACACATTGCGTAACTTAGCGTCACACGCTGCGCACGCGCACGTGTGGCTGTTATCGCTCGTAAACACACCAACCTGCTATGTATGTTTGTTTCGTTGTTGTGTATTTAAACATTATCATTGTAATTTTCATTTTACGTCATGGAGGCGGAATCGAGTGACGGTAATGTTGGTTTCTTTTAAAGATTGATTCTGGTCAAGTACGCTATATAAGTAAAATAAATTAAGGGATATTGAAAAGAATACAAGCGATATTTATTTATAATAAAGATTATCTTTCGCAAAACTTTAAGTCTCAATGATATTATCGTCATTTGGTCATGAGATGCTTATTAAGTGTTGGCTTCTTATGCCAAGGGCAAGCAAGTACTTGATTATAATGTCACTAGAAAAGAAAATAAAAGCTTCAAAGCGGAGGCTTTAAGTGAAATTTACTAGATTCATTTCATCTAAATGAAAAAATAATTTGCAGGGAAAAAGTACAGAAGCAGCCCCTGCTGAGAATTTATTATCGAACATTACTTTCAGGGAAGTAACAAATTTGCAATTCTAAAAATATTTTTTCACGCAAAGTGACCGCAAAATCGATTCAGCAGAAACGCTTTTACAAGGAAGGCTTGAAGGAGAGAACACGAATCACCGGTTCTCAAACTAGCCCATCCCCCCAACTAACGGGCATCATTCCAAAACTAAGCAATTTCCTTGTCCACACTTTCGCTACAGACGATTTTTTGAAAAGCGTGACGAGTGTCATTACGCATTACGCGCCAATGATTCGCAGAATTTGCGCGACGGCATTAATTATTCAAAATAAGAAATCGGTGCTTCTTGCTAAAATGTAAGTTTTCTTTTTTCACTAGAGGCACGGGCCCGCCTCCCGGGAGCCGTCTTAATTGCGTACCGTATCTTTACACGCATATAACGGGGCCGTAGCCCACATCTGTCGGTTGATTGCTGACATAACATTATGTTTCTACGTTTTAAATCATTTCCAACGGATTTTATGCTTTATTGTCTCTGTGCTTAGTAAAAAAAACATGATATTCGCGTGTATGTAGTGATTACGTTCGCTTCGTAACGCGTCTCTGTTTACGCAGATTACGAAGGTTATGCCACACTTGTAGACTGTTTTTCTGTTGTGGTTTTGATTTTCTTGACCCGGTTTTCTTTGTTAAAATAAACCGACTCAATAGATTAATTAGACACGCTGGAATTTTGTATTTTAAAACCGCGCAAATTGCAAAAATACCGTTGGATGTCATTAGTGTAAACGCGCCGAGGGTTAATCTATGGTTTAGCGTTTGAGCACATCATTTGTGATTATAGCGCTTGCTAAGCATGTATGAACATCATGTAGTTATTAAATAGGTTTATCCTCTCCGTTTTAAAACAAAACAGGAGTTATCGCGTTCAAATTGTAAGTTCAACATCAGCTCGACGGTCTGTTTACAACTCCACAAATCGTGTTACATTTACGAAATTTTGACTATGTCTTTTCGTTATTTCACCAAGTAAAATATCCCTAAAAAATGTCTACACCAATAGAACATTCTCTTTTACATTATCTCAGTCAGAGAACAAAGTACAGTTATTCGCCAGCTTCCCAACCCAGTTCATGCAGGTATTGTTTACCATTAACCGAGACCTTGAGGGTCAGGCATTCACCTTCGTGCCTTCGTTCCCAGGTGTAGTAATGACGGGTCAATTTGTGTTCAACCCAGATGGTGATAGGAAGATTGATAAGAGTTATGTTTGAGTGACGTGCGATTCTGACGGAGGAATACATCATGCAAAATGCTGCAATTTTATTTTACAGCTTAGTAAGATAAGATGTAATGGATAACCATGTGTATCGATAAATCTGAGAGGTAGAGCATAGCGCTATGTCAATACATAGCGCTATTGTGTTCCTGCGCGTGAGTAAGGTCGCCAGAGCTTCGGAGACGGGGGAAGTATCGGCAACGCGCGAATGATACCTCTGGTGTTGCAAGCATTCATAGGCTACGGTAACCACTTACCATCAGGCGGGCCGCATGCTTGTTTGCCGACAATGTAGTGTAAAAAGAAAAACTGTTGCCAAGCGTCCAAGTGCTTTAACATAAGAGCCAGTTGCTTTCCAGGCTTTGTAAATTTTGGCAACACATTAGGTAGTCCCCTTGGTATTGACAACGGTAGCTACTTACCATCAGGTTCTTGGTGGTGTTTTCTTGTCAGCCGTCTGACATAAAAAAAAACTTTCTAGACCTTACGTTAGACCTGAAAGAAACAGTTTCGTAACTGTTATGTTTAGAAACAGAATTGGTTCCAGTTATGCGAAAACCGATCCTAACCCGAATGAAATAACTATTATGATGTACAGTTTCCGTAACAAACAGTCCATTTGTTCACGGTTGAGTTGCGTCATTGTGAATTAGGAGAACACCTATTTCACACTTTTTGGAACCACCTGTATCTCGGTGCGTGATGATTGACAGGATCCGAATCCAAACGTACGTAAGTAATTCATTAAAAAAAACATAGTGCTTTCATGTAAGTTTAGAGTGGTGATTGTACCCCAAGTGTGTCATTGAAATCAATGTTGTTATATTTCGTCCGATATGCATTGAAAGTAAGTTTATTAAAAATTAATTCCTTATTATATGAGCCATGACTTTCTCTGCATTTATAGTTAATGTAGAAGAAAGTACAACGTGTGCGTTTGGTATATTTATTATTTCGAGTAATTCTATTTTCATATTTCCTCACATATTGTAAACAATGGACTTCAAATTCAAAAGAATAGTGTTAATAATCCTATTACAGTTCTTGGGATTTCGTGTTTGATATTTTTATAACATTCATTTTATGATAAATAAGTTATCTAGAATTATTTCGCCATGGAGTGATCTCAAAGGTGGACGTTCACACAAGAAATAGGGAATACAAGAGTTCGAAGACGAGACCGACTGTGTGAAGCATGATATAGAAAGGTGATGAATGAATGCCGATATGATAGATGGATCTAATGACGGTAAACAAGGATGTTGGCAGTTCATATCGCGTCGACTTTAATTGAATGTGCTGGTCAGGTAGATGATGTAGAGGCTCAGATGATTGGTGATGCATCTTGTCTATACTCTAAAATACAGTTTTGGAAAAAAATCTGCTCAGAAATTTTAATAGAAAAAAAATACACTTTGTGGTGTTATATATAAAATGCAAACGTGCTTTCTGTTTGTTATCTCCGTTAGTACTTACTACGAAATCGATTATGATTAAATTTGGCACATAAATAGTCTGTAGTTTAGAGAAAGAATTATGCGGGGAACTATGTGTTTCTTTGGAGCGCGAAACGATAGCTTAATCATGCAATCTTAAAGTACGGAAAATGAATTGATATATTATATATTGGTATATATGATATATTGGTATATATATACCTGTTGCTCGGACTAATGTCTAATTTTTGGAAGTACGTGGGGAAATTAAAAAATACGTATAAAATACAGTTCGTTATATTATAACATAAATCCGTTGTAAATACTTGTTGTAAATAAAATTATACATGAAATTCGTAGTATTTTGCCCTGGACATTTGGGAAAATGATTTAATGAATATAAATGATAATCTTCTCAAGAAAATCGTTCCATGCGCCTACGCATGCTGAAAGTCTCGGAGCATTTGAAAGTTCACGTAAGGGCAGGGTTTATTTTATAGAGTTCAGTGTGTCCATACGCACATTTATGAAATTAGAAGAAGAATATGTTAAAGTTTCATAAACAAAGTTTAAAATTAATGCTCCTCTTTATGCTCAAATCAGCTTCATTAAAATAAGATTTATAATTATATAATAAAATAAAATATTAAACGCTGTTAAAACGCTCAAAGTGGTGCCACACACCGCCAGGTAAATGACTGAACGAGGAAAACTGTTTGCGTGGGATTTTTTATTATTTCAATGGATTCTATCATTTTCTTGTTTTTCTCGAAATTCACTATTCTCTGTTGCAAAAATGTAATACCGTTTCTGAAAATTGCAATTTTATATTTGGATTCAATTGTAATATTTTATACGTACAGTATTAGTATCTATACTAATATTATAAAGCTGAAGAGTTTGTTTGTTTGTTTGAACGCGCTAATCTCAGGAACTACTGGTTCGATTTGAAAAAATCTTTCAGTGTTGGATAGCCCATTTATAGAGGAAGGCTATAGGCTACTTTTTATCCCGGGAAAACACAAGATCCCTCGGGAACGCGGGAGAAACCGTGGGGCGGAAGCTAGTATTTAATAATGTTATGTCCCTCGGCCGGCGTGCTCTATCAGTCACTCTCGCCCTCACTTGTAATTTATTTTCGTTTCGAAAAAAGAAGATTGCAGGAGAGCCTGATCCTGTTCTCGTGTCTCAAAATATCTCAACTTATTAGAATTTAGGCAAATACAAAGTTATCACATTTAATTAGGTTAACTAAAATCAGGTGGGTACCTACTTGTTAAAGTTTATTATTTAATAACAATTAATACACAATTTTAATGTTATTATTTTAAAATGGAAACAAATTGTATAAGATTAAACAAGATTAAAGTTCTTTCTTGCCACATCAGCTTTATATTTAGCCATCTAGTTTCTACCGTCAGTTATATAAGTAGCATATTGTTTACTTTCTATCTTTATGTTTTTATTATAACAATTTACAAAAAAGCTATCTTTTTGTTCAGTTCTAAAATACAAGTTATAAAAGTCAGGCCCAAAATTAAGATCCTAAGCTATTATAAATCATCGACTAGTTTTATTAGGAATACACTGAATTAAACTGAACTAGAACTATCTATTTAACATTTAATGTGATCGTAAAGTTTTAAACGTAGGCTTAAAAACCAATGTAAAATTGGTTGAAATGCGACATTTACGATGACACTTTATATAACATGGGAAAGTAGTTCTGACTTATTGAGAAGTCGAGAACTACCCACACTTACCCTACTAGGTTCAATGATTGACGTTACAACCCATCGCCAAATTGATTTATTCATATCACGTTTTCGTTCACGCGAACACGGAACCCGTGACGTCACGGTCGGTCGCCATGTCGCCATATATCCTGACGTTCCCGTTGCATGTTGTGACATTCGTCTGCTTTATAGCTTGCACCTTGCATCTTTATTTCGGCATCGAACACTTGACGTACGCGCTGTACAAAATTGGACTGTAAATTGTAGGGAATAAGTAAGCTTATGCGGTATTTTTGATAAATGACAATTTAACCTGCAGGCAGTTTTGTGGTACTGTATTCAGTAGAAGGCAAAGATAGAAATAACTATGTCAACGTTTCTATTTACCTAGAATATAGGCTAATTCTTAGAACGGAGCTGTCCATCAATACATTATTTACTGGCTAATTAACGGTTTGCGGAAATCTGCCAAAAGTTGACGGCAAGTGCAGCGTACGCAAATGTAGGTGTGTGTGTGTGTAAATATTGATATGTGTTACGACTTTGGTATAAACAAACGCTTTAAAAAAGTTTCATAAACTTCTTATGATGCGTATGATCTATTATTGAATAATTTGACGAGACTAGTTGTTGAATCAAAATTCTGCTTACTTTTCGTTTGCTCATGTATCCATCATCCGAGGTAATTAGCCTGGAAAGAAAGATGCGCACGAAGTAACTTATATTATTCTTACTTGCGATTGGTCATGTCTTGGTCGATATGGTTACTGACGATGACCGAAGATGTTGCATGCGTACAGTATGCAGCCTACTAAGCTTCAATAGCTCAGTATTTACGCTATCTTACGTTAAGTAAGCTAGAAGAGAACTGACTGTAAATCTTCACAAACTCAATTACATTTCATTGCCAAGTCCCGACTGCTTGCAGCTGCACAGTTTTTGTATTTATTTTGTCTGAGTAACAGACTTGCTTCCTTATGTTAAGTGTATCATTAAATAAGAAGGGCCTATCTTCTAAAATAATTTCAATACAAATACAATTTTATTGTTAACACCACATGTTATAATTTATCTTATCTTTAGGATTTAAGAGCATGTTGGACTAATATATCGTAGGGAGTCATTACAGTACTGATTATTACATGACCCAGCATAGTTTAATTACTTCTACTTTACTAGTTATCTAATGTTACTTTCCTTGAATATGTTGTAAGATGAATTAACATATATTTTAACTTTATGACACAATATGACTAAACAATTTTGTTACTATGAGTTACCCTTAGTTACTCAAACGTATAAATCATAGAGATGGTAAAAATTATGTGATGATGATTTTTGGGCACTTGCCAATGCGCCGGCGCTTCGCAGAACTCATTTTACAGATTGAGAACGATTCATTTGGTACTTCCATACAGTTTTCTAGGGAATAAGTGATTAGTACATTTAAATTTGCGTAGGGCGGTTTGTTGGCATCGTTAAGGATGATTATTTTTAATTGAGTAGTTTGCAAATAATATTGCGGTAACAATAAACATCGGATATGATACCGTTCCGTTAGTAAAACGACAGATAAAGTAACGGGAAAGTGTATGCTATAGATAGATACGGGATCCAAGTGTGGCATGACACGAAGGCTTCATATACATAATATGAAAATGGTGAAATGATTATCAGGACCGAAATTCAATAAATGAGTTTTGAGTTTGAAATAGACCAGTCACTACTCAATGATTATACTATATTTTTGGTGCCTCTAATCACAGGAACGGAGTGGAAAATAAAGAATAAATATTCGTTATCAGTATCAATAACTCCATAGCCTTCGGAGGCTATAAAGCGAGACAATGGGTTATTGAAACATTGCTCGTGCGTCAATCGGAGCAGGACGGTGCGCGTGCGATGCATTTGTTGTCGATACTCGTTGCTAGGTTACCGATTGGTTTTTATTGAATGTTACGGTTGAACTAGTTAAAGGTGCTATTGGTGATTGCTAAGCAGCTGCAAAATGTATTATGCTAATAAATTTAATTGATTGAGCATTTAAGTGTACATGATTATTCCTTTTTCTTAATTTCCATGGTTAGCGTGTTAAGTGTAGGTGGCTTCATCAATGTTAAAACTTCATAAATAAGTCTTCAACAAAATACACTTTGCTTTTAATGGTTTCTTTTTTCTTGACGTGCTTAAGTTTGTTACCTATTTCTGAAGTAAGATTTTTTCCTCTCACTTTCTCGGAATAAATTTGTTTAACCACATTTCAAATACAAGATGTTTTTGTTAGTTAGCGAATTTATTTTAAAGTCTTTGTTATTTCAAAAGTTGAGTCTCATATAGCTACAGTTAGTTTATTTTATACTTTGAAAATAAACACTGTTATATTTGTTAGCTTTGGTATAAGGAAGTATTCATAAACCTGTATTTTTATGTAGATGTGGCATCTGATACTTTGGTAATACTAGATAGTAACCACAATTCTATAGGCGTTTATGCACTTTAAGGCGTTTTATGATCGGGGAATGAAGGTTTATTTGCTTCTTAATACGGTAACTGTGAACCTATTTGTAAAGGGTGATTCATAAATTATGTAATAAGATTCTTGAGATTTTGTACCGCCCATTGCTTATCCAATTGCATCATAAAACCTACTTGCTATTTATTTTATGATGATGACAAATGGAAGTGTTCGTCATTTAATATTTTAACCAACATTAAAATGTATGTAAGTACATCTCTTACAAAATATTATAGACTATTTTTATAATTCTAGAATTCTAATGATCGGTACCAAAACTACAAAAAATAGTCGTCTTTTGTTCGATTTGACAGAGGGAAGAGTTGCCCAATGCTAATAGCGCCTGGGGCAACTAGCCCCATGGGACTAGATCAATTTGGGGCGAGTTGCCTAAACACCCGTTAGTACTTCCGATTTTAAGAGATCCATTCTTTGTGAGTATCCAAGATCTGTTTCAAGGAAGTATGTTTATTCTCTCCAGTATTATTTACTTTATCAATATAATGTACACAGAAAAACGGTGTCAGACATAATTCTTCCTCATTTGAATATGTAAATAGATCAATCACTTTATTTTAACACCAATAATGACCCCTTTAACACATCAGTGGTCGGGTCAAGCATGAAATATAAATAATGGTCCGATTCGAGATGGATTATATAAATATTATTGAAGGAAGTATTAAAAACATTATAGGTACAGTTGCGCCGCAGTTTTCACACTTCATCAAGGAATGTAATTCTGTTTACAGTATTTCAGATCTTTGTTTTATTGGTTTGTTATAAAATGGTATCACACCGAGGTTTATTTGTTTTGGTATTACGCGTAAACTAATAATCAGATGTGATGTTGATGGGTTTTGAAACATTTTGTCAGCTGTTAAATTAGTATGTAAATACCTCTTTGTTTTACATCATTATAGATAACCCATAGAGATTGTTAGAAATCCTTAAATTAATCTCCTCTAATGAGCGAATCAGTGGCCTAACAAAGGCACATTTAACTTATAAACAGTAAAATGTAATTTAAAGGGCAGATAAGTATTTATGTGCAATAAGTAATATATAATTTAATCACAGAATTTTTATTTCGACAAAAGATATGACTGATTGGAGAACCTCCTTTTTTGAAGTCGGTTAAAAACGGTTATAACCTTGATGTTCGTGTTGTGCTCTAAGTATCCACGTGTCCGGTTAAGGTCAGGGGAATAATTTTATCGCCTCAGACTCCAGTGGCGAAGCGAAGGACGCATTACCAGAAGGCTTGAGGAATATTAATCAGTTCATATCCTTCAAAGAATTTATGTATTTAGGTCTATACAAAGTAAAAATAACATGAATTTAAAGTGTGATATTTCGTAAATGATACTTTAAATCCAAGAATTGTTTTTAATGATACCCCATATGTAATATGTCAACAAAATACAGGTACCATATTTTTTTATATTTTACGTTTAATCTAGAAAGGTTTATATTACATACTAGCTGTTCCCCGAGGTTTCACTCGCATTCCCTCGACAAATAATCCGCAAGAATTGAGCTATCAAATGCAAAAAGATTTTTTCAAATCCGACTGGTAGTTACAGAGATTAGCGCTTTCAAACAAATAAAAATACTCTTCACCTTATATTAGTATAGTATAGTATAGATTTGTAAAATGAAGTATAAAGTAGAGACGGTATTAACGGTACAATAGTAGCTGTATTGAGCAAAGGTTGTATGTATCTATATCCTTTTGATGTTTGTTACTAAAGAAACACAAAAGGAAAATGTCTAACAAGAGACATATGGATGGATAAAGGAATGTTTTTAGAAGAACATTCTGCGTATTGTGTATTTTTACGTTTCGGTAAAAGTATAATGCAGCAAACGTTCGTGAATGTCTTATGTTTATATAATATGAGGTATTTCAATTACACAATGTATTTACAGTTATTTATACAATATAAATACAAAATTACAATCTATAATTATATGTATATAGATTATTTCCCCAAAGATTTCACCGCTGCCGATGGACAAGGTTCCTAGCAGGCTGGCATGACAGCGTTTCCTCTTTCGTTAGGTTATTGAACATGGAGTGTTGGTAAGATCACAGTTTTCAGTTATTTAAGTGACATAACGTGAAACTGTGATCTTCACCCATGAGGTTTACAATTAATAAATATGTTATTTTTGCTAAAACCTGCATTTTAACCTAAAATATGCAAACGAAGTCGTATAGGGCCGCGATTTTGTGAAAAATGCAACAAATAAATTTGGCGGCTATACGATGCAATATTTCAATTAAATCAAATATTCACGCTAATTTTATCACTGAAGACGTAGGCAGGCAAATATATCAGGTCATTCTGAAAATCGTATATTTCTGAAAATTTACATAGTTTCAGGTTTTATCATGCAACTTTCGACTACTAACTCTTCCCCAACAAAGTCTAACTCGATCTCAACACTAATAGATATCTCTATCTCTTTCCAGGTGATAGACTTTGGCAGCTCATGCTACGAGCACCAGCGGGTGTACACGTACATCCAGTCGAGGTTCTACAGAGCGCCTGAAGTAATGATGGGCGCGCGGTATGGCATGCCCATCGATATGTGGTCCCTGGGCTGTATATTAGCGGAGCTGCTCACAGGTGAATATTGAACTTTATTCGTTTGGTTACAAGGTTTGTTTGGGAATAAGAACGAATACAAAAAGTATTTCCAAATGGGTTTCCTCACTTGACGGGCCGGTTGGCGTAGTTGATAAGATACCCTATCTATCACGCCGCAGGTCGTGGGTTCGATTCCCACTCAGGACAGACATTTGTGTGCATGAACATGTCTCTTTCTCCTGAGTTTGAGTGTAATTATCTATAATTCTATATCCTAACTATAAGTATATATTTACAAAAGAAAAGTAGTAATCAGTTATCTGGCTTCCATAGCACATGCTCTGCTTAGTTTGGGGTAAGATGGCCGTGTGTGAGGAATAGTTTCCCAGAATATTAATTCATTTATTTATTTTATTACTTCTTTTGTACGGTCTGATCTAAACTCAACGGCAGACAGATTTTTTAAACTCTTTAATAGACCAATCTATTTGGTATGTTGTAGACATTTTCAGTTACGTAATATTTATCAAAGAAAATGTTCCAAGTGTATATGTACCTATATGTATGTAAAATGGTGACGTCACAAGGCCGTCTGACGGTCTGAGTGGAGTGATACCCTCAGTAGGGTCGGGTTACATTTAGAATTATGTGTTAATATTTCATGAATAACTCCATTTATGACGCAATAACGTGGAAAAGTTGAGTCCAATATTATTTAAAATGTAGTAGTTTTTATTCGACATAGGTAGTTGCAACTTTCACTAACTATACTAATATAATAAAGCCGAAGAGTTTGTTTGTTTATTTGAACGCCCTAATATCTGGAACTACCAGTCGGATTTCAAAAAATCTTTTTGCATTTGATAGCCCAATTCTTGTAGAAGGTTATAGGTTACTATTATCCCGGGAACACGGGTGAAACCGCGGCGAACAGCTAGTGTAATAATAAAATATGAATAATTATCAAATGTGCTTATAGTGAACTCAGGTATTGTACACGCGTTTTTAAAGCTTATTATCATTTTAATAATCTTTGTTTTTGCTCAACTATTATAGTTAGATTGTAAGTATAGTTAGTAGTAAGTTACAATCGAACCTAATAAATAATAATATAATAAATATTCTGGGACATATTCCTCACACACGGCCATCTGACCCCAAACTAAGCAGAGCTTGTGCTATGGAAGCCAGATAACTGATATACTACGATAATGTACTACTTTTCTTTTGTAAATACATACTTATATAGATAATTACACCCAGACTCAAGACAAACAGACATATTCATGCACACAAATATTTGTCTTGAGTGGGAATCGAACCCACGACCTGCGGCATGATAGATTGGATACTTATCTTATTTTTTATCGTGGGGAAATCCTCATAGGATACCCGACCGCCCCGGGAGGAGCCCGTCAAGCCTTAACCTAACCTAACAGGTATCTAAAAGTTTTTACCTCACCGTTGATCTTCGCAGACGTCGAAAAAACAACTACACATATGGTTTAATTCTGGCTAGCATTGGCTAGCCCTAGCCAGTACAGAACAGCTTAAATACCATTTTCAAATGTTACAAAACGCCTCAACTTCCTTTTGTGATTCGCCGTTTATTAAAACGTTCCTCGTGTTTTTAATGAAATCTAAATAGGTTAGGATATACAAAAAAATCCTATTATACATTAATAAATAAACGGTGCACGATATAAAATGCGCGTCCTTGTTTTTTATTTTCATTGTTTTAGAATGCTATTGTTCTGTTTAATTAAAATTATTGCCAAATATTATTATTATAAAACTAGTTTTTTTACACAATTCTGTAGAACCTTGATCGTCAATTATCCCACATTTGGTTAAATGTCATCATTTATTCATTCTCAATCATTCGCTGGTTCACTGTTAAATACAGAGCTATATTTCAGTTGTCCAAGCCAGTCCAGAAGGTCATCCCATCACCTTCACCAAAATTGACCACGAAACCCTTTTATATCTACGGTGAAATTGGCACAACTTTTTAATTTTTACCACAATCCCACCGTGGTAGTGGTAAGTGACGATGTGGCCAAAGATAGTAAGCCTACAAAACCTAGAAGGAAACTGGCTCTCAAGTACAGCTACCGGAACACACCGATAGGTGTTAGGCGACAGATTTTCAACTTGAGGGTGGTAGCCAGCCAATCGGGTATAACATACCCAGTAGGTAACCCTGCCACCGGCCTATGGTTTCCTCACGATGTTTTCCTTCACCGATAGATCAAGCTCGAACGACCTTCGCTACGGCATTCGGCGTCACTACCACTGAGCTATCATCGCCTTAAACTACATTATCCCCCTTATTCAGACCCATTCGGTGGCCATTCCGATCGGTGTGTGCGATAGCGATGTGTTAGTAGGAGAATTCATTTGCTGCGATCGTGTACCGATCGACTACCTCATTCCAAATGGAAGTCTGAAATAGAAGAGAAAATAGGAATCATACTATTCAGTAGACTACTCAATCGGTTTGTCTACCCGTTCGGTACCGCAACCGAGCAGGTTCGAATAACCCCGAATAACATTATTACTTGAACTAAACCTATATTATTTATAGATCTTTAACATAAATAACATAATATTTGCAGGCTTCCCCTTACTGCCCGGCGAGGATGAAGCAGACCAGATGGCATGCATCGTTGAACTCCTCGGCATGCCGCCGCAGAAGCTCATAGAACAGGGCAAGCGCTCCAAGAACTTCATCAGCAGCAAGGGTCTGCCGCGGTACTGTACCGCGACCACCCTCGCTGATGGTACCACGGTGCTGAGTGGAGGTGAGAGGCTTATACTTATGGAGTAGAGAAAGAGCTTTATCAGCAGTACCAATGAAGATTTAAGCGTTTGGTTAATTCTTATCGTGATGTTGTATTTGGCTTTGTAAAATAATGATACTTAGCTTAATATATTATTATGTGATAAACTCTAGGGTTGGCTACCACAATAAAGCGTTAATCTACAAATTCACAATATTCATCGTTTATTAAATGATTAAATCATAACCATGTCACATCAAAGACAAACATCAATGAATGCCGCGGCGAGATAAAAAATATGTTTAAATTTAATTTTGTTAATAATGTATTAAATAACAAAAAGTGTCTAAAAGGTTGAACAATTAACTCGTCGTTAATATTTAAATGACGATAAATAACATTATCATGACTATAATCCCAATTTATTATGTACAAAATGCTCGTCATTCGTTTTCACGCGTAGATGCTATCAACGCCAGACGCTGCAATTATTATTTAACTAAAAATATCAGAAGCGTCACAATATTTGCGTAAATTCTTCCACTGTCACGTAGTGTTTTCATTGATCGTCATCGTTCCTAAGTGCATAACTTTAGTGAATCACGAATACCTCTCTTACAACAGGCAATAAATAATCACCCACTTTAGTTGGCAAATATTTAGAGTCAGCCCTAAATTTTTTCTTCGAAAAACGTCCGTAAAAATCGGCTTAGTTCGCTGGAAAATAACGTGGCATCTTATATCAATATTGATCCTAAATTAATAGCTTTTAAAATAAAGAACCATGACCTGTTCTTCCAGTTAATGTATTTAAAACTGGTTGGTAAATATTGAGACGAATTAAACTAAATGTAAGTGTATTTGCGTTGATAATTAACTAATAGATAAATAGTAGTAATAGTAATTATAGTACTTCATCAATCATTTCTTATTTTTCGTTAATTTGAAAATGGAATCCTGTTTTCAGTTTCGCTATCGTCTTGTCAAAAATGTCATTTTGTCCCAACACTACTTATTTTACTTGATATTATTTGTTGATGACACGCTGAGTCATAGATTATTCAGCGTGTACAGACGCATATGTTTAAATATGCAGGTATATGTGAGTAAACCGTCTAAAGTTTTTGGTCAGCTGCCAAATGTGTAACGACTTAGATAATCCTATCTAGTTTGTCTCACTGGAGTTGGTGTTATTTTTCCGCGAATTTATTTTATCGCTCAATAATTAATTAATTGCAAATAGGGTATGTTTTCGGTTTGTATTACGTTTTTAGATGTCTGGCTGAGGTTACAGTTGAGTCATAGAAGATACCCAGACATAGTGACCGTAAGATTAATGACTGTGTACCTGGAAACCGGATAACTTGTTAGACGCTTTGTTATTCTTTGTTAGTCCTAAAATCAGTGAAGTGAATGATTATGTTGTCATACTGTATATAAAATAGGTGTGCTCAATGCCCCGGCAGGTAGCATTATCTACTATAGATAGCACAAGCTCTGCCTAGTTTGCTATCAGATGACCATGTGTAAAGAAATGTCACAGGTTTTTTTTAACTTATGAATGTATAACGTAGTGACGATATTATAGTCGATGGTGGTAAGCATACAAAGCCGAGAAGAGAACCGGCTCTCAAAAGTCACTGTCGAAACACATCGGTTGGTTGCTTGGTGATAGAATTTCAATCTAAGGGTAGAAGCCAGACAGAAGGATACTACAAAGTACCCCACCACCCTGCTATGGTTTCCTCACGATGTTTTCCTTTACCGAAAGCTCATTGTAGGATCGAACCCACGACCTTCGCCATCAGTAATTATCAATTAGTAGATACTTTATTGCTAAGTGAACATTGTCAGACTCCAAAAAATAAAATAAAAAAAATGTTACCTTGTTGCATTTCTTGCCGGTTCTTCTCAGGCCGACTTCCGAATCGATGGTAACTTGAGTAGCTTTGACGAAGGTTTTGACGTTCATAAGTACCCTCCTAGGGCCTAAACTTAATAATTGGATTTGATTTTAATGATTGCATAACGATTACAAAGGGTGAATGAAACGGTAACATTTTTTGTGGTAGTCTATAATATTGTATTGTTATAATTACAGGTATGTCAAGGAGAGGAAAGCCCCGAGGCCCTCCCGGATCGAAGAGTTTCGTCACGGCCCTCAAGGGCTGCCAGGACAAATTCTTTATTGATTTCATTAGACGGTGAGATATCAACTTAACTTTTATTAAAATCTAGTGTCTTTAATAAAGGCTGACTTTTCCGTAAAGGTCTTTCGAGCCTCAGCAGGAAGCCAATATGAGCTTGATTTCAAATTGCTACTTCTTTGGTAGTAAACTTACACCAAGGCAGGCAGGGATTCTCCATAGATTTCAAACTTATGAGGGTTATTAGGAACAGCTAGAGGCGAGCGTCCCAGCACTCGATGTAGCAGTCCATGGGATGGCCTAAGATTAGAAGTTGTTTAGTGTTTACACCACGAGGTGTCAGCCGCTTTCCTGGGATAAAAGTAGCCTATGTCACTCTCCGTCCCATAAACTATCTCTATACAAAAATCACGTTGATCCATTGCTACATGAAACTTCTTTCAACTCTTCTTTCTTGAAACTTTTTTCTTCTTTGTCTTCAACACTACAACTAACTGTCCCAACAGACGTTGTCCTGTCCAACTCATACACAAAATTTCATCCAAATCGGTCCAGCCGTTTATCCTATCTCTCAAGTTGGACCAGACTGCTCACGGTGTGCCAATTTAATTTAAAATCGGTTAAGTAGTTAAGGAATCCATCGCGGACAAACATCGTGACAGGAGATTTATATATATTAAGATATTAGTATGATTGATTCCGGAGGTCGATGATGGAGAGTCTGTTTCTTATATTTCAATAATGCTGGGGCTACATTAGCGGGCTTCGGCGAATATTCGTGTTAATACGATGAGTGTGGCCGGGTAGATCGTTGCAACGCGTAGTATTCGGGCGAAGACGATGCACTATCGGGGCACTGTCTGTAAACTGGCGCGCATCAATGAGATTTGTCGCGACAATATTCGCTTGGGTGACTACACCTACGTCACTTCAGTGTCGTCCAGACTTGAACAGCCTACGTCTCGGCCGCACAGCACAACACAATCCGGCACGATGAATCTTCGCCCGCCTAATGTAGACAAGAACATCGCGTATGCTCGTACACGATGTTTATAGCGCGCCAACGCGACACGAATCTTCGCCCGCTAATGTAGCCCCAGCATAAAACTTCTGCTACACATCTTCTCATGTAGGTAATAAAAAATATTATTTTTGTATTTCCTGACTTTGTTTTTTTACCCAAATAACATTGATTGATGAAACGTTTCATGTATTATTGAAAGTGCAACGAATGTTAAGATGTTAGGAGGTCAGACAACTTTCACATTTTATACGGATAAAGGTCAAACGTATGTCCGTTATTATTAAAAACCCCGATTGTTTGATTAAATGTGTTTTTCTTGGAATTTAACAATTATATCTAAAAAAAAAGATTCCGACGAATTGTAAACCATCTTTTTTGAAGTTCGGTTAAAAAAATAAAGATGCTAGCTACTGCCAGGTAATTCATATCCATACTGGCGGGACACAATAAGGAAGGTCATTCAGATCACGTCCGGGTGCAATATTGCTTAATGGAATTAATTTCTTGAATTTCCAGCAGAATTGTATAACACAATTCATCAAATCCAGATGAATTGAATCGTACCTATTAATAAAATTGTATTCCTATTATACCAAAAATATTGAAATTGTATAGAATCTATAGATTACAATATTTCTCCAATTACCTTTTTAGACCCGCTTAATAAAAAAATTTTCATATCGTATCCTGTCGATCATCACATTGTCATGAATGGGTCGGTGGCGTAAATAGAAGTTCTGGATTTTATTCTCAAAGCTTCCGTGTAGATATTTACTAGTCTATCTTTTCAGGAATAATGGACGTGATGTAATGATATTTATGATGAATAATGAATGTTACCCAGGTGCCTAGAGTGGGACCCAGACAAGCGGCTGTCCCCGGCGGCGGCGCTGCGGCACGCGTGGCTGCGCCGGCGCCTGCCGCGGCCGCCGCACGACGACGAGCCGCCGCCGCTGCCGCCCACGCACGTTAGTATCGCGCACCACGCCAAGCGCCAAGCCTCCACCAAGTGCACTGATAAATAGGTTTGTTTTTGTTCGCTTTGTTCTTTTGTTTGGGTGGGTTTTTACGCTTGTGGTGGTTTTGGTATAGGATTAATGTAAGCAATACAAAATATTGAAAACCTATCCTCTATTCCAAGTTAGTTACTTATACTGAGTTAAACTATAGGTTTATTCTGATTTATCAACGTTCTATAAGGAATTTTAGATTTTAAATAGCTTTTCACGCGGTTTCACCCGAGGGATCTTGAGTTTTCCCGGGATAAAAAGTAGCCTATAGCCTTCCTCGATAAATGTGCTATCCAACACTGAAATAATTTTCAAATCGAACCAGTAGTTCCTGTGATTAGCGCGTTCAAACAAACTCTTCAGCTTTATAATATTAGTATAGATGAGGCGCCGTAGACATTTTTTTTATAATATCAAAAGTTAGAAATAACCGAACTTAAAAATAAATCGATAGACAAATAAATATAAACTTTCTATAAAGTTTTCTTATTCATATTAATTTAGTTTTTTGAAGAGATTTGACAGTTGACACACTTAGGGATAAATGGTGAATATTTCATTATACATGGATCCGTAAAATTAAGGAGATTTTCTGAATTAAGATAAGCAGAAGTTCATATTGTTACACACCACAAGCATATTATCAAATTATGTTGCAATTATAATTAAGTTTGTTTTGTTTTTAATAATACCAATTTCACCGGGATGAATGTGAGTACTACATGGATGTACGTTTGTGTCAATGTAAACTTTACTAATAAGCACATTGAGTTTATTATGAAATAATATGTTTAATTCACTAAGTTTTGCTAAGCATATTTCACGACAGCTAAATTACATAAATAGTTTTTGAGTTAATTCTATATAAAATGCTTTATTTGCATGACAAACCATTTCTTATCTAGCTTTTTCTTATTATGCAGTGCAGTTAATGATTCACCCGCTTAATCTTTTTATTTTGTATAGGCCTGGGTTTGATCATTACAATGATAAGTGATAATGTAGCCAAAGGTGGTAAGCACTCTAAGCCTAAATCGTTGATATTTTAAAATATATTACTTATATGTGACCACTTTTAAAAGTACCTACCTAATAATAAGTTTTTTTTCTAAAGCTCTTTTTAAAATCCTTTGCCGTTAATAATGGGAAATATTAATAAATAAATGCTTTAATTTAAGTTGTCATTGGCCATAGAATTAGTATTGCATGTTGCAAACAAAGGAATGCAATAAATGCGCATTAGATTAATTGATATCAATGTCGTCCTAGTTTATGTTCAATACTATTATATAAAATAATGTAGGTACTTACCTATTCTACTTTAATCTTTATTGTTAACTACCTTTCGCCCCACGGTTTCACCCGCGTTCCCGGGATAAAAAGTAGCTTATATCTACACTGAAGGTCCATTCCAAATATTGGTAAAATAATTTTTGGAATCGGATGTTTCTGAGATTACCTCCTACATCCAAACATATAAATGTTACCTCTTTATAATATTAGTGTAGATTGTATGCACCAATGCTTTAATGTTGTGAAAACTAATTGATATTCGCACTTGCTTATATGTACTTTTAATTCTCGGGACAACATGTAAATAATTTCCTTAGGTAATGTTACTTATATAATATATATATATATATTTAAATTAACTAGTATTACTCATTAAATACGATCTCTGCATTATCTCGGCACGAAAGATATAGAAGGTCAGCACCTGGACCTAATATCTTTAGAGTTTTGGACAAACACAGGCATCTGAACCCAAATTGAGTTTAGAACACCCCTTCTTGTAGAAACGCAACCCAGGGCGAATCGTGTTTATTTTTTAAACTACCGATTGCACTAAGTTAAAGTAAATTCCATTGGCATTATACGTACATGATGATTATTTTGTCCTGTTAGCATATTTCTAAAGGATTGAGTGTTCACGAACGGGGTTCTAAATGATATAGATGGCATGTTTCTAATAGCAGGTGTTTATTGTGTGTGCGTGACAGACGAGCGGCGGGGCGAGCGGAGTGAGCGGAGTGAGCGGAGTGAGCGGAGTGAGCGGGGCGGGCGCGGGCAGCGGCGGGGCGCGCGGCGGCTCGCTGCGGACGCCGCTCGCGCGCACCCCGGTCACCTTCAACGCCTCGCAAGTCGCCAGTTAGTACCATACCATACCACTCACTTCAGCCATGTATTTCTTAGGGAGCCCTAACTAGTCATATATATTCCCTCAGCTTCTTCTATTTCTTATAGTCTGAAAAGTGAAACGAGATTTGTAAAATAAAAAATATCTCTAAATACTGAGGCGTAGACCTCACTGTACATAGTGTGGTTCACATGCAGATGTCCGTCGTCGAAGTGTGTATACTCCTATATCAGCATATTTGGTGTTGTTTCAGAAGCGAAGCTACAGGCAGCACTGTCGGAGGAGAGCGGGGCCGGGGCGGGCGCGGGGTGCGGGTCGCGGTACTGGCCGGCTGCCAAGCTGCCCCACCTGCCCGCGCCCTCCTAGCGCCCGCCCTCCGCGCGCCGCCTTGCCAAGGTGACTGTCACTGTCACTGTCACTGTCACACCCACTGTTCTCTTTACTTATTCTCTTACTAGACTCGACAGGCGTTATTCTGTCCGAAGGATATGTCCAGATTTCAATGGACCGCCCGTTGCGCATCAAATAATTTTGTGTAAAAGCAACATAACATACTTTCAAAGAAAATAAAAAACGTAATATTTAAATAACGTACTTCCGATAGTATTTCTAGAGTATCAATAGTTGATACAAATACATATCGAAATATCGATAGTTTTACCCAATCAATAGTCAAATATTATATGATTCCATGAACAGTTTACAAAAAGTGATGAACAAAACTATCGATAGGTCATAGATAGTAACGATACTAGTGATACTACTGACGCGATACTATCAATAGTATCAAGTTAGATACTATCGATAATGACTAAAAGAATCGATAGTACAAATAGGTAATTTAATATCGTGATTTCAAAAAACAACTATCGATAGTTGTGCACCACTAGTTGACATGAGACTTATCGGGCCAACAATGATTTTAAAATCCGATGAACAAACAAATAATTGTGAACTAAGTAAAGAAGTAAGAAAGGTGGTTCGCACTCCCAAGGCTATAAAATATATCTACCGATTTAGATGTGGTAGCTGCTGCACATTATTGTTTCTCACCATGTCTTCTCCAGAAATATGTTTTTTTTTCTAGACCTTTACCGGTCCTTAAGGACTGTTTAATGTGTTAACAGTGTTGTTTATTGATCAGGTGTCATCACTGGAGGCACCTCGGCGCTGCGTGGGCGGCGGCGGGGGCGGCGGGGGCGGCGCGGCTCGGCTGGAGCTGGAGCGGCGCAGCCTGGACCTGGAGCGCGAGCTGGCCGGCCGCGCCTCCATCGCCTCGCTCGACGCCGCCGACCACCGCGTCTGATGCCGCCACATGTGCTCCCGCGCGTCGACACGGCACTAGCGCCGTCTGTGCCTCGCTCTACCCCGCTCTACCCGACCTGAGAGACCTCGAGTGCGGCAGTGTTGTGTCGTCAGTTGCGTGCCTGTTGTTGCCCGATTGTCAGCCGAGTTGGACGCCGATTCGCGACTTTTGTTAATAGAAAGATACTTTAGCATATTTACATAATTTAATATGGGATTGACATAAGAAGTCACAGGACGACTCCTCCAAGTGTTCATCTAAAGTGATTTTTCTATCGATAAAAACTAATCGACATCCACCTTGCCTAATTGGTCAGTCCGCTTTACACCCAAGGGACTTGTCGCAGAGTCGATACGTTCAACATGGCGTGATGATATCGGGGTAACTAGCGCCCTCCGCTGCCCGCGGGGCGTTTGTGCCGTCGGTGTTATGACGTCATTATGAGTGTTCTATGTTGTGTTTGTAATTGATTAATTGAAAACTAAATCAATTCACATTACGGCTGTTGGTTTAATTATGTTCCGCTTTCTCTTCAGTAATTACAATTAATTATTATATGTTTTTAGTGCAGCACGATCGAACTGATAGCTGTTAATGTGAATCAATAATTTATCAGTAGTATTGTGACGTTAAGATTGTTCAATTTGAAACTATATTGAAATTATAATATCGCCCATGTTATTATCATATATAATTTTACTGTTACCCCAGTCTTATAAACCAATGTATATAACTATCAAAATCTGTTAAACTACACGAATTGACGTCAGAAAACTAACGATACAATTAATCAATTATTAAACAGAACTTTCAGTGGGTAGCGCTTAGTGGCGTAGTGAGTGCGTTTCCTCCGCCCCTGTCTCCATACTGTTTGGTTTCGTGAAGTGATTAATTGCTCCATAAAGGCGTTATTTTCAACACGTCATATGGAGCAATCATTCCCTATCGAATGATTCTCTTAAATGGACACAAATTATTTAGTACTGAACCATATACTCCCTTCCGTGTCCTTTCAACAGAATCATAGAGTGTAACGAGCACAATCATTTTTCATGTTCCTATGTAGTATATTGTGTTAATTTGTGTTGGAATCTTGTCGTTTATTTAGCGAGAATAGTTTTTATTTGAGACAGGTGCGGAATAGTCTCGTTTGGCGGCGAGCGTCAGAATCGATTTAGTGCATAGAGGCAAAATTGATCTCAATAAATAAAATAAAAGACTATGAAATAAGTTATACGGACATCTAGTGGAATTGTGCGAGTAACCTAACGTGTTTTACTGTTTTCTATGTATTATACATGTAACGTAAAAGTGGGGATGTTCGGATGTGTCGGTGTTAGTGCCTACTAAGTCTGGTTTAGAGTTAGGGAACCTCGACCATATAAATGATTAGAAAACTCTTTGATCATTTTACCGAAAACGACTTGTGAGCTTACGAGAGTAGAATTTTTTTCGCTCGCACATGCTTCTTTTCTGTAGTGAACGAGTTCGGAATTCGTAGAATCTTGCAGCGTATTTACACAAGATTTTAACTGAATTTTTTGATACGTCATGCCAAAATAAACGCTCGACTCGGAACGCTTTTGGTCCGATGTTGGCGTATCGAGCATTCGAGCGACATTTTTTTTAAAGATAAAAAACGCTGAAAAATTCCCTCTCGAAGCCCTAGATTAAGCGAACTCATGTGTGTGACTAAAATAACGTAACAATTTTCTACAGAATTAAATATTTTTTTCGTTTAATTATAATTTAATCATTCGATTTAAGTTTAATTCTCGTGTAATTAGTTTAATATCTCTCAAGTGATATAGTGACGCTGTATTTGTAACAAAATGGTGACCTTATAATCGGAATTCTTAAAGGATTTAAGGGTAGTTAGAGTTACAAGGCCTTTTAAGCTAGTTTAAGGAGCTAAGCTATGCGATTTTTTTGGTGGGTATAGCATAGTGGATGTTGTGATGCATTGGTTTATGATTTACAAGTACATACATACATGTTGATTTGTACAGTGCTTATATATTACTCACACTTCGATGGACATATAAAATCTGTATTATTCGCCATACGTTTGTATATTTGTTAAATAGCGCATATAAAAAAAAAACATAATTCAGTCAGCATTTTTTTATACTTAACAATTAAAACAACATATTTGTCATTATTTTTGTCAAACATATCAAAGTTACAAAATACGTTTAGACATTGATCCGTTGATATTGACTTTCTGTAATAATCGTGCAATTTATATAATTTGGATATGCGAAACTTTCGACGAACCATAATATAATAATGTCGCAGTGCAATACGTTTTGACATACAAAATAACATTTTATAATTTGTCTTCCTATATATTTTGTAACATTTTACAAAAGGCCTATGTTGTATATTAAATTAGCATTTCTTTTATTTCTCGACTAGGTTATAGATAATTTTTTGTTCTTTATGAAATACAAAAATGTATTAAGTTTTTTTTAATGAAATTAATTTTTGTGCCTATTTGCCACATACCGTCGGGTAAGTTCACATGTTCAGAGCTAACCTGTAATTAGACATTAATTCCGGAACTCACTTGCCTGATTTTTACTTGAATGAATCCATTAATGTTGTTGCTAGTCTTTTTGATTAGACTATATAAATTAAAAGTATATTACACTGGCACGCTTAAACTAGGGTTGCCAACCAAAATTTCAAATGACTAGGATTTGAAAAACCAGGACAATTCGTTTTAAAAACAGGACGCAGTAACAGAGTAACAATAATTTCAATTAATATGTAGGAAAATTCAAGTAATAATATATATATATATATAATATTTATATGAGTTGAAAACGAGTTGAAAAATGTTAAACAAACACTTTAGTTTGTAATAAATTATTTGACCTGAGGTTAGTATCTACTCAATACTCTCTAATATTATAATCATATTTATTTTCTTTCGATTTGTTTCTTTTGACCAATGTGAATTTATGAGAGAAAAGACTCGACATTAGCGTTATGTGCCGAAATTCTAAATACATATTCTGCCACTTTCCGTAGTTATGCATACTGCACTCACTTTTTAATGCAGTTTTTAAATACTTGACCTTTTTTATTAGGGCGCTTTAAAAACTGTCCTGAGTTTCTACTAAAAACTATTCAGGACGCCCCAGGACACCCCAAAGAGCAGGACGTGTCTTGGGAAAACAGGACTGTTGGCAACCCTAACTTAGACCAACGTATAATTATTATTATTATTATTATCCAATTACTAGCTGTTCGCCTTGGTTTCCCCCGCGTTCCCAGGATACAAAGTGTCCTGTTTCTCAGTGTGATTCAAGCTAACCCTCTGCCAAAATTCAGCAATATCAGTATGGCTATGAAAAAATATTTTTTACACCATATTATGTTGTTATTCATAGTCTCTGGATTTTCTCAATATTGAGTTTAAGTACAATACTAATAAATACTTTCTCGTACATCGTTCAAAGCAATGTTGACAATACACTCAAATAACTGACAATAAAATAGTAGTAAATAAATAACTTTTGTTGTATGAATTGTTGGTTTTAGTATACAATTTATTTATTTTTTGTTCTGCAAAATGGATAATTCAGGTCAATGTCTACATAGAAATTACGTGATCAAAATAATGGTGCATATGAACATAATTAATTAGTAATTTGAAGATATCTAGTATGTATATTATGTTAGGGTGCAAAGTTTTTAACATGTTTACTTACCCAGAACGTAATTTTATTATTTGACGGTATCTCACTATACTCAAAATAACATTTTTTTTTATTTTCGATAATTGTATTAAGTCGACTGCCTTTCGTTTATTACCTATGCTCAATAATAGTTTAATGTCTTAGTAGTCTGGATTTCTCGATTAGTATTGACAAATTACGATGACATTAGTTTATTTTTAATCATGAGTGCACACGTATTGCAATTCCGGATTTAGGCAAATCCGGGTAATACCCGATTTTTTATCGATCAAAAAGGTGAAGTAAATTCACATTAAAAATTAAGCGGAATTACCGTCACCTAAGTATCTTTAAAATCTAGTACTTCAACTGATATTTTCATTTTCTATATCATCTTTAGAACTTTTATTCCTCATCAAAGAAATATGTCATCGTTATAATTATTCCGGACATAAGTCACCGTGCGTGTGCACTCGGGTTAATCCGAATAGCGGTTTAAGGTATTTAGTCAATTATTATATAGTTTTTTTATTTTACAAAAACGACGGCTGACATGAGTCAATTCAGTTCAGCCTTGAATTTCAAATTTGTGATAGCTTATGTATCATACTTCATTTGTAACGTATGTTTCACCTCGTTGACTTTTCGCATAAGCTATCGACTTGGCAATGATCAGTATTAAATCATTTTCATCCCTTCAAGTGTTCGACAACTGCCAAGTACATTTTTAGATAAATTATAAGGTATAATTTGCTATATAATTATGTATAGCAACAATTCTAGTTACTATAATTAATTATAGCTTTCGTTGGATCGCTGCATTTCTGTTTATACTTAGTTATTTTTTTGTGAAATAATTGTGTTCTCATTTTGTATGTAAAGCTGGTGTTTCGCCATTTGAAACTCGTAGCAACAATGTGAATACTATACAATTTAAATAAATGAATTATATAAATAAATAATATTGTTTTTTTGTATTATTTTTCTGATCTAAGATGCTTGAGAATGAATTCCCTACAATACCTACCACGTACAGTACTACGAACCTACAATGAATAGGGTATTTTACTCCATATGAGAAAAAATCTAAAAATTTACAATTTAGATAGCTTAGGCAATAAGCAGTCGGAAAATGATAGTTTTAGTTCATAAAATAACTTCATTAATTTTAAATTCATTTCAAAGTTTTCAGTTTTTTAACCTGTTTCTAAACAAGCGAAACAGTAGCCGCCATTATAATGACGTCATACGGTGCTGTATGTGAACTAAAAAGTGTCAACTGAAGTATTATTAATATTATTTTTACACTAGTATTCATGCATTCAGGAACAGTACACTAATAATAAGGATAATAGCTCATTTTTATTTTATTAAATTTTATAAAGCCAATTGAGACCAATATCAGCGCATTTATTTACGTACAAGAGACCAAATAACGTCATGACCGTAGAGTTACATAACGTCCACCGTTTTCATCAAACTACTCCCGACATTTGAAAATGCATTTTTATGGCACTTATCGATTGAATAAAAATTGTGTGTTATTTTTGGTGGCTTATTAGCACCTTAGGAACGAATTGAGACATTTTTCAAAAATGGGTGTATTGTAGAACTATATAGAGAGAATCTAAATACTATAATCAGTATACACAACATAAAAATTGAAGAATTAATTTTTTAGAGAGTTGCTTTTTAAATAATTAGGCCAAATCGATAAAGATCTCTATTTTGATTATTTGAGACCTACCATTGCCTGCCAGGCGATATTAGGTATTCAATAGAATTTTAAAAAAATGCCGTTCATTCAGCCTCATCGGATTTTCGAGGTCTTTGTTAGCATCTAGGTCAAATGATTTAATTCACGTTCGCGCGACTTTATTTATATATTTCTTTTTAAGAAACCGGTACCTACACTTGGTAAAAAAATATACAGACACGCTGTTTCTTTACTTTATTATATGTATAGATGTAGGTAGGGTATAGAAAGAAATACACCGATATCAGTATCCAGTTAGTACATAAAGCCGTAGAGTTCGTAAGCTAGCAAACATGCGTTTTTTTGATTCGGTTCTATGTAAAGAAAATGAAATAATTTTAGTTCGGAAAAAAATATATAATAGTTGACGTTGACAATATTTATTATTCTAAGTTTCAGCGGTCTAAAACACGTTTGAAAAAATCGCAAAAATTCTGTGGTATGAATTCTACTGAACTGCCAGTTATCCGGCTAATAAATTTTCACAATGGCTTACCTACGTTTCCGTCCGACTGTTTCGTCACTTTGTTATGATGCAAATGCTTTACATTTTATCTGTAGAGGCAATGCAACGATTCAGTATCTACGACCGACATTCTCTCGACAGGTGCACGCTTGACGCTTAATACGCGACAGTTCCGCGCCGTCCGCTGTCCTGTCATTGTTACTTCGTGCGCTAATTTCGGGCTCGCGCCATCGCATTGCGCGCGTTTTTTTTTAAGTTTTATAGTTTGTGTTTGTGGTATTTGTTTAAAAAGTGAATGGAGTGATATTCAAGGAAAGAACTAAGGAATAAGGTAAGTTATAACTTCAATATTATGTGAACAAAATATAAAGCATAAGATTTTTAAAAAGGTACTTACCTATAAACATTTTTTGTGTGATAAGTTATCTTTCAATTTTTTTTCTATAAAATATAAAAACCAAAAATACACTTGCTATCAAAAAGTGCTTCGGGCGAGCGTCAGGGAGGGGGGGGGGGATTCCGCGCCTGGGTGCACACATTAGGAATCCATTAATGGTAGTGTAGAGACGTATTTGGCTTACATTACCAAATGAGTATTCATCAATAAATCATTAGAAAATATGTAAGTAATCACCATAGGTACTTAACCAATTTTAACAATAATCTCGAATTTGAACTGTGCCGTATAAGTTGCGCTAAGTATTTGCTCAAAATATTAACAGTGTATTCAATCCATTAGACCTATGGTGTGCATTTTCACGTAGGTGCCTATTGTCGTTATAGTTATTGTATTTATCATTTATATTTCCGTGGAATTCCATGGAGTGCGTCTTCTTTATTAAATCAGGGGCACCAATAAGATAATTTCACGAAACTTTTCATACAAAAATCTACGTAGATAAGGCTCTTGTTTGAAGATCGATGTTATTTGACTGGTTTGCTCATTTCTATAGTAATAAATTACGTAAATATAAAAACCACGTAGGTACTAAGCTTAAAGATTTTTTTTTAAACAATTGATTTTTTTTAGATGTTTCAATAAGCAATTTATAAACGTTGTAAGCCTGTGTAACTACACTGCTTTAATGCCTTGAACCACTTTTATAGTGTTTGCGTGTTATAAAGATAATTAAGCAAATATAACATTTATTATTCAGACTTCACTGTGCTTTTTATATTGTTTAAATAAAATGATATGAAATAAGTTATTCATTCAAATAGACCTTCACAGACACATATGAATAGAATAGTCAGACTCTAACGCACGGTTCGGAAGGTTGCTTTTACTGAGAAGAACCGGCAAGAAACTCAGCAATTACTCTTTTCAAAACAAACTTAGATTTATTACATAAAATGAATCCTGCAAGAGCGAGCGCTACACCCAAGCATTGTCGTCATTAAAATATTCATTAATATTATAGTACCTAAGTATGACTTCTGTACAAAAATGGACTTAATACGTTCCTTAAATGTATGTAAAGGCAAATTTAAAAGTGCAGTAGGGATCTTATTATAGAAGCGTGTACTCAGTCCCGTGTTGTGACAATAGAGTTTAAAAGAAAACTAATGAATATTTGTAAAAGTCGTAATGGCTCCAGTGCTAAAGCCTGCTTACGATCATGCGAGGCGAGGGTATAAAAAATGTAGTTTAGCAGTAATTGAAAAATGAAGCAGTAAAAGTACCTAAAGTACGTGAAATCGAATTATTATTGGTACCTAGGTACATATTGGTCCCCTAAATTATGGGTATGCTAAGTTAATATCAGTTTTGTTTCAAGAAGCCTTATTATATGTACGTATAGATTTATAGATGACTCAACTAATACACACAACCTTTATGAAACAAGGTTATTGAACTTAAACCTGAAATTTTTCAATGACAAACTTAATATTAGTACGGTAAAGTGTGATCAACTTTTGTATTTATTTGTTTGTATATTATAAATTCAATCTTGTATATTGTTTGAGTGTGCCTTTGAGACTGGCATGATCATGTCTGATCAAACCCTCTACAAATCTAATACCTTTAAACGAGCAATTATTGTATATATATATACCTATATATATATATATAATCTGAATCTCGGAATCAGTTCCAACGATTTTCATGAAATTTAGTATGCAGGGGGTTTCGGGGGCGATAAATCGATTTAGCTAGGTTTCATTTTTAGAAAACGACATCCAGGTAGGTACTATACATTAATAAAGATAAAAAATATAGTTAAATGTAGAACATATCTATGGTTATTTAAATATGGTAGGTACTTCTTCATACACATCTGTAAATGAAAATTTTACAACACTCAAAAATGTATTCAATACTCAAAAATGTGAACATGTTTTCCTTACTTTATTAGTGCTGATATCATTGTAATAATCTTTGTAATTAATGTTTCATTATATTGCAACAGAACACGTTGCATAGGTACGTTCACAAATCTCAGATAGTGAAATTATTATGAAAATAACAATAGCTATAATTTTTTCTTTACCCTCCATTGTTTATGATTTGAATTCCTTTCATTGCAGCGTCGCGGATGATATCAATTGTTTTCTTGTAGTTATGATATTGTTTTTGTTTGTTCGGTTGTATGAATACTTACAGTTTATACTCGAAAGGGCAGGGCTGAAGACAGGCACGGAATTTTCATATACATATATAGCGAAATCATACGCGTTATAAATTAATCGTTATTATGTAGATCAATCAATTAATAGAAATTCAGGTAGAATATAAGTCTGTGTCAGTAGGTAGTTCATCAATTATACCATTTATACCCTATCTACAATGTATGCAGTCCATCGCTTTTTACAGTCTTCTTTTTCCAGCTACCTTCTGCGGTCGGCTCAACCGGCTAGAGGGGACTCCCATATTTCACTGACGTTTTTCGGTCAGCAATTTTTTCCCGACTGCTCAATGCTGAGACTTTATCCTTCAGATAGATTTTCCCTGTTTCGTGTTCTATTTCTCAAAAACGTTAACGTCTTATTTCTATCGAACAAATATTTTTTTTCATGGGATAAGCCTTTTTTTTTACCACAATCTCACTGTGTTAAGTGATGATGTGGCATAACGCCTTGAAGGTAAATGGCTCTCGAGTTCATCTGCCAAAACACTACGTTAGGTGAGAGGTAGAGCATAACGATATGTCGCTCTAAGAGCAGCTCGACTGCGGAAGTACCTCCACCTTACAGAATACCGCAGCCAAATAACTTATAGTTGTGTTCCTGCGCGTGAGTAAGGTCGCCAGAGCTCATCGGGGAGGGGGGAAGTGTCGGCAACGCGCGAGGTACCTCTGCTCTGGTATTGTAATTGTTCATAGGCTACGGTAACCGCTTACCATTAGACGGGCCGTAATGCTTGTTTGCCGACAATGTGGTATAAAAAATAGGTGCTTGGGGAGAGATGCCAGGCGGGTACCTACTATAAAGTACTCTATCACTAAGGTATGGTTTCCTCACGATGTTTTTTCTCACCGAATACTAAAGCTCCGGCATTCGACGTCAAGACCGCTGAGCTATCATCGCATTATGTAGGTACTTATAAATGTAAGTTTGCGCTCCTTTAAACACGATAATTTACTGTCTATCTATCTATCTAAATAAAAATCAATTGCCACATTTATTCAATGAAACAGAACGGCTCGAGCGATTTCCCTGATTTTTCATTTATTGTGTTCGTAATTGTCAGTACAAAGTTTGTATGAAAGATATAGAAAATCCACCAGAATAGTTGCAAATTTAGATGGTATTTTTGTATGAAAATCTCAATGAAAATAATGGGACGTTCAGTTCGACAGTTCTGCTGAACAGTATGATACTTAAAAAAGAAAAAAAAAATGAAATTTTTCGTTTTACCAGTTTATTGAGGAATATTATATATTGGCTACTTTTTATCCCGAGAACGCAGGTGCAACCGCTGAGGACACCTAGTATTTAATAGTAACATTGTCTACGTTTGTAATTTACGTTGTTTTGTCACACGCATTTATCTTTAGATAATGGTAGTGACAACAAAAAAGCAACAACCTTCTATGAATACCTACATAATACCTATGTTTAAATCGACATTTATTATCAATGTATAAAATACAAACTATGATATATAGAAAACATCCTCAAAGCCCTCGCTGCTGTCGATAGGCAAGGTTCCCAACAGGCTGGCAGCGTTCCCTTTTTGGATGGCCAAGCTTATGCGCTGGCGGAAAAAGCTCCCAGCCCGTCGGTCTCCCGAAGCCTCGATAAGCTTGGATGATAAAATCCGAGCAAATCGACGACATTTATTTATATTACAAGTTATGATTATTTATATTATGACTCAGAGCAATGTTCGTACCTGCATGGAAGATATGATTTTCATAAATCTCTAGAGTACTTAAATTAATATTGAAAAACAAGATGACGTCCGTCTGAATGAAAAACATAATTATATTCATCACAGAGAAACAGGCCAGAATTTGTACAATGATTTTAGATAGGTACAATGATGTTCGTTGCCTAAGGAATATCTTGTTTGACCACAATCTCTCTTGCTAAGTGATGATGTGGCCGAAGGTGGTAAGCATGCACCAGATAGGTGTTTGACGAAGATGGAAGCCAGCCAGGCGGGTACTACAAAGTACCACCATGCTAAGGTTTCCTGGTGATGTTCTAGGATTCGAACCCACAACCTTCGTCACGACGAGCTATGATCACCTTGATATAATATTTATTGTGGCTATAGTAGTTAGGTACACCGGATATGATTTCCTATATATATATGGATGTTGATAACATTTTCAGGTTAAGGATAATGAGGATATCATGTTAATTAGTTTTATTAAAAAAAAACCATAATATTCGCCTTTGTTTTTTGAATTAGTAACATTTATTTTTCAATCGAATATGATATTTGTAACAAATATCGCTATGATTCTTTAGGGTTCTGTATGTATATTAATTTTATAACAACAAAAAGCCCAAACAAAGCAGCGAAATAAGTAGGTAGGAGATCTAAACAACGAGTAGAAAATTATATTAAAGTACCTAATCGTTTTCTCTGGTCTGATGTACAAAGCGAAAGTAAATTTTAGTTCAATAGGTTACCAACGTATAATGATAAAAATACGACCATAGATAACAAAAAAATACATAGTACGTACAGTGCCACAAAATTATCTGACGGTGGCCAGGGGAGCCATCGAAAATAATCCTTACATTTGACGTTTTAAAACTGTTATTTCAAATGAGTGTCATTCGTTCCAGTTTTGGCCACCGTCAGATAATATTGTGGCACTTACAAGTAAGTAGATATAGGCTATCTATACACAGACCCATTTCAATGGACAAAATTTAATAATAAGTATGTATATATGAATAGGTACCTTTAAAAATAATTATTTTTAAAGCGAATAATACTCTGCCAGAAACATTTCTGAAGAACGCATGTTAGAATGATATACTTATAAAAAAAAAATAACACAGCAACCAATTCTCATGAATAATACATATTTCAATTGAAGTTTAAAAGGAACATGTAATAAAGTTGTGGGTAGATTTTAACTAATCTAGACGAGTAGGTGTCGTTAGATTACAACTGAGATGGCAAATCACAGAGCAAAAATATTAAAATCGAAATTTATTCATAAATGGGGCGTCTGAAGGCGTCAGCTGAAAATCAGCGCTGCTGACTAAATGGTAGTCAGTAGCATTATGCTGAGCTGATGTCCTGTTTGGAGGCACAATCACTTTTATTGTTATGTGTTGTACTATTGTTTAATTTCACTTTGTGTCTGTCAAATAAATGGTTTTTCTTTCTTTAAGAACAATATAGTAGAAAGAATGTGGTAACCAGAGTCCACCAGTTTATGAAAACCTCAATCAAAACTATTAACCTGTTTGTTATTTTATATGCCTTTGATAGGTACTTTTAGGGCGAATTATTTCAATGAATTGGTTAAATTAACTTTACATTAGTTCGTTAAATTTTAACAAGTCCGTTAATCAAAATACGTTTCATCACATAAAGCAGTACGAAGGAGAGGAAAGAACTGACAATTCGTGAATCAACGCGGTAATATGATAGCGATGTTTAACGCCATTTAACTTAGTCAAAGATACAAGGATACAACCCACCCTTAATCAAAGGTTGATATTGAACCATTGAATCATTGCAAATCAGGCTGAAACAGACTGAAACTAGGGTAAGTCGATATAATGCAGCTTCTAGAATACATCGAGAACTTGGTGACAGATTTCCACATTGAGGCCATGATGGTACAGTCAAGTAGTTACTACAAATACCTACATGATTTGTATCACACATACAAAAACATTTTATCAAAGACCTGCCTATTATTTGTCAGTTTCCGTTTGATTAGGATTCTGATTGACAGGCGATAAGAATGAAATGGGAGGTTACCAATCTGTTATTTCTTATAATATGTCATGCTAATATAGAGTTGTCGTATAGCAAAACTTCTGGCCGAAGCCGAAGAAAGTAGTATTTTTGGCCGAAGGTGGCCCAAGTCTAAGCCGAAGGTTCGGTCGGACACTAGTCTGGGTGAAAATATCTAAAATATGTACTTACCTAATTAAAAATGTAGTAAGTACGTGTAGTATAGATATGGAATAGATAATCTGGTCTCCATAGTCCCAGAAAAGTCACAAGTTCTGCTTAGTTTGGGATCGAATGGCCGTGTGTGAGGAATATCATAAGATATTTATACGCGCTCGATAGATATCGTTTACAAGCCTAGTAGTTATAGTCGGTAATAAAGTATTTGTTTAAAAAAAATCACACGAGTAGTTTTGTTTGGATCGCCAACTTATGTAACTGTACGTAACTTTGTGTCTACCACAGGAGGTCGGAGACCACACTTTCTCCAATGTTTACATTACGACATCAATTGGAGTAGGTATATTCTTGTGTATATTTTTTTAAATTGATTACAAGGTTACCCCTAGATGACCTATACCTATATGTTTACGTTCTAATTATGTACGAAGATATTATGGTTGTTTTAAATTACCTATTTTTGATACAAAATGTGCACTTAGTGCCTACTGTTTTTAATCAGTTTTATCACAAAATAACATGACATAAAAGTTATGGAGATCGATTCTACTGGTGATACTGAACAACCCTTTATAATCGATACTGCATGCTAGGTATATTTTATTAGGTACTGGGAGAAATTAAAGTGTCGACCATTCATTGCTTTCCTACGTCAGATTATGAATACAGATGCAAAATTAAATAGGTAATGTATTTGCATGTATGTTTTAATTTTAAATAACGAGCAAAACTAATATTTAAACATGAAGTCGTAAAATTGTAGAACAAAACTATTTCATTGTGTAACGTTATTGTTTCGGAAAATGTTTGCACGTGCCACTATAGAATGTATCATCAATAGGTAGGTAGGTATTTAGTTTTTCCAAAACTTGTCAAATCGTTTGATTGAGTCTCGAAAAAAATTACTTTTGTTAGAGCAAAAATGATTTACTTCCATTGTTATCTTCTATTGTCTTTACGCGTTCAGTCCGTTTCAACCACGGAATAATTAACCTATTCCGTGGTTTCAACCGTAAAATCGGTATCTTTTCAAATACATCAAGTCAAGATCTTCACGAATTATATTAAAGTTTTCATTAATGTTGATACGTTGGATAATGTTGCATTTTAATAATAACTAGCTTTTCGCCAGCGGTTTCACTCGCGGTCACTCAGGACAAACATTTGTGTGCATGAACATGTCTATTTGTCCTGTGTCTGCGTGTTCTGTCATATCTGTTATCTATCTGTTATATCAGTTATCTGGCTTCTATAGTACAAGCTCTGCTTAGTTTGGGGTCAGATGGCCGTGTGTGAGGATTAATGTTTAAGTATATTTATTTATTTATTATATATTTTCTTCCTTTAACCTGATTTAGATTAAACAAAGCTTATTCGAAGCACCAAGTCAAGCCGCATTAACTTGTGGAAATTCCATGAAAATCCTTAAAAAATCTCTTTGCATTCCTATTGTTATATTCCTACATACCCATACTCCATTTTTGGTAAAAAAAAAATATGTAGGTAGGTTTAGACACGCTGGTTCTACAGATTTATTATATGTACAGGATATAATATGATAATAAAAGATTTCATGATATTCGAAATAGCACTAGCTGTATTACATCCTATTATACCGTAGAGCTAGAGACAATGAATATAATGACTTCCAAAACGGCCTAGCCATTAAACTTGACACGTTTTGTTTCTCTATAGCCCCTGTAATCCATCGCGACTAATATTAGATAAAACGGTCGGATCCGGTGCTGACAAAATTCAATATAAACTTTTATGTAGATCGTTTTAGGATTTATTTATCTGAGTAGCCTTTATTAAAATACATTTTATCTACATATAGAAAATTTCCACGAGACCTTGGTACTACTGTGGATCGGCAAGGTTCCCAGCAGACTGGCAGCAGCTTTTCCTCTTCTTTGAATGGCCAAGCTAATGCGATGGCGGATTTTATTTTATGTTTTAAGTGTAGTAACAAGAGTCGTATTTAACTACAATCTCATCATGGTAAATGACGTAGCTGAAGGAGACAAAAACAAAGACTAGAAGACAATTTGCTCTCAACTCTCAAGAGACTGCGAGAGCATACCGTCAGGTGCGCAGAATAAAAGTATAACAAACATTTTTGATTTTATTACACAAATTAATGTTAATTTATTGACAAAAATAAACAGTTTATTTATTCACAAACATGTTTGCTATTTTTCCCACATTCTTTTTAGACATAAAATCTCTTTACTGAAAAAAAAATAATGTAAAAAAAAAAACACTAGTGCGGTAATGTAACGTAAAAAGCGCGCGTGTTGAATAAGCTGCATTATAGACCTAAAAGCCGTGCAATAGGAGCCACTTTATTAATGTTTTGAAAAATAAATTAGAAGTGCCTATTTCATTTTGCCCCATCACCACATCACGTGATCAAACAAACGATATGTTTAGAAAAACCCTAACGATATGGTAAGCTAAGATAATAATATGACGAATGAAAACCTACCAACTACACAGATAACAGTTTATCATCAGTTGTAGAATTAGATTAGATACCTACCTAAATAATAGAAGAGTGATGATAGTAAGATCTTGATCATATCCCGTCAGTAACAGTATAGTTTATCTTGGAGAAAGCCGGCCTGATAAAAAGTTGTAGGCTTAGTTGTAGGTACCTAATTCGCAGTATTGTTCACTTTTTCATTTCTTATTTCTATGAAGTAAACGGAGCGTATAATATTCTTTTCATATTTTAATAATGTTATTGCTGTAAGAATATAAGCTGTTAAGCTTAAGGTTAAGTATCTTAAGTTTAAATATTGGATTGTTGCAAACTGTATAGGTATTATTATGCATTTAAAATCACATATTCAATAGATCCATTGAATACGAAATACAAGAAACAGAAAAAACTTACACGACACTCAAAAATAATTTGCAATTCATTCATATTCTAATTAGGTTTCAAGAATTCACATAAAATAAAATATAAGTAGGTACATAGAGTCCGCGCCACCACTGAAGTTCGATAGGTCCACCTCTATTCTAGAAGAAATAAGATCCATTTTCATTAATTCCATCGGACTTCAGTGGTGGCGCGGACTCTACTTTATTTTTGCACTACAGATTATACAGGAAAACGAAGTATTTAGCTAATGCTAAGTGTTCTTTAAGAAAAAAAGACGAATCAACTAGCCTATTGGTTTCATTTTTTATTTTATTTTGGTGGTTTGTAATGATGTTGATGTTTATGAGGCTTATTTAGGAAGGTAAATAAAAAAAAAGATAAGTGAGAAGACATAATCATAGTGAGATCCACAAATTAAATTAGTAATTTTTCATAAACAATATTGTGAATAATGACTAGCCCATTGAGATTTCTCAATTCTTATTTATCTCTGAGTGCGTTCGAAATGGAGTACTTACCTCTTACCAACAATCTAAAAGATCCTGCGGCTCTCAATATAATTAAATTCAAATGATAAATACACTAAAAAACATTCGCCTAGTTGATAAACTGGTTTTTGTGTGTATCACTTTTATATAAATAAATATTCTCGTATATTCTCTCTAGTTGTTATGTTTTATATATCTATGGTATATTTCCTCACACATACATACCTTTCATTTTTAATTAGGTACACCCAGACTCAAGTCCAATCAAATGAGAGGAGTTCGATGCAAGATAAATTTTCCTAATTTGATCATCACAGTCGACAGAACTTCACCTGACATTTAGAATAATATTGTAATGTAACAAAGGAAAATATAAAATGACAGTTTACATCTTTGTTTACATAATGGGGGCCAACTCAAACAGTTTGAGAGCCACTTTGGCTCGCGTCACTTGGTCTGACTCCATTTCTATTTAATCACTTATACTGATAACATCAAATAGGTGAGTAGGTTCTGAAAATAGTTGCTTTCATTTACTAACCTAATAAGATATCAGATTACTTATCTATGAAAGTACTTTCGTTATTTCGTGTCGTCATTATATTCAATTGCTCTTTGTTTTCTTTAGATCCTAAGTGTTGTTTGTAAGTTTAATAAGCGTATAATCGCTCAGTGGTTGTCGAATGCCGTATTCAAAGTCAAAGGCTCGAAATCTACAATTAGCTTTCAGTGAAGGAAAACATCGTAGCGAAACCATTAGTATGGTGCTATACTTTGTAGTAAGTATCCTACGGACATTTCAATAAATGCACCAGTGTATAGTTTTATAACGTTTTTAAATCACATTGTAAGTCACAAAAACAGTCTCATAGGAGCTTAAATTGACTTAGATAATAAATTAAAACGTAAGAAATAGGTAAAAATTCAAAATGGGGACCAATAGCAATGCGGGCGTTTTTCCATGACACGTGGATGGACCAGGCATAGTAACAGTAACTTAACCTAGACAATATATTCGCAATAAATCACCTAGCGCCAAAAGTGACGAGCCGAAGGGGGGCCCAAGGTCCCGCCTGACGTCCCCCTATCTACCTGTCTGGGTTTTGGTCACGACCGGGTTATAACTATTATGTTTTAGCTGTTTTATAACTACTTATTAGTTTAGTGGTCCTTTGTAGCACGTTCATATAATTTAGTATTATAATTTGCGTAGAGATCCATTTCAATAGGAATGTCATTCTGAAATCACTTGCATTTTCAGCTAAAACCTATAAGCTCACAAGTACAACTGCCGGAACACACCTGTATAGGTGTTTGGCGACAGATTTTCAACTTGAGGGTAGTAGGTAGCCAGCCAGGCGGGTACTACAAAGTAGGCACCGTGCTATAGTTTCTTCACCATGTTTTCTTTCAACAAAACTTCAAGCTCTTTATGGGATTCGAGCCCACGGACTTCGTCTCGACATCCAACGTCACTACCACTGAGCTATCATCACCTTAAAACATCTTAATCTCAACCGAGAGAAGGCATGGGAAGCAGATAGCCTTAATTACTAACGTATTCCGTGTTCAGGTGACCCCCTGCTCCCATTACTTCATTACGGCATCGTATTTGAATAAACACTGCATTCATTTTTCCCGAATCGTTCCGGTCGCGATTTCAGTTAATGATGCTGCTTTATCCTTCAACCTTCAACGGACAGGGGCTTGACCAGGCTCAATAGATCATACGTAACTATTGGAAAAGAATACGTTTTAACAATTTTGTGTGTTTCCTCACAATACTTTATGGCACAAAGATTCTCATTTTATCTATTATGAACAAGTGCGTCGTGATTGACACAACAAAAACTAAAATGAAACAAATATATTTAGTAAGTATTTCAAAAAAATGTTTCTTGTTTGAGAAAAGACGTACAAAAGGAAAAAAAATTAAAATATTCTACATAAATAACATAGTTAATATATAGTATATCAAAGTAAGTTATTACCTAGTTTAAGTGTTTCTTGTGTTTTATTATGACGTCAATAATAAAAATCTAAAACAAAATTCTATTAAATTGTGTATAACTAAAGCAAAAGGCTATAAAAATCTACGCCTCTTAAATTCAACGTGCTGCGTCCCGCTCCCTACTATAGCGACCTCTAATAGAAAACCCGCGTAAACGGAACGGGCGTATGCGACAAAATGGTTTTTATTGTTTAATTTAAAAACTACAAATATATTTCATAAAACCTAAGTACAATTTATAGTATCAGTTTCAATTAATATATGTAGAAATTATGGAACCTCAAATCGATCCTCAATGCCGGTAAAGTTGGAATCTCTTATTTTAAAGAGGTATTTTTAATTAATTATTTTGTGTTATAAAAGTTAACCAATCGTGTTATGCAACGTACAAAATAAAGTCAAAGACATGATGAATTCTTACAATAAATTTTAGTTCGTTCGCTTCAGTCATTGTTGAGAAAAATCGGAATCCTTGCAACCAAAATCTTCAAGGCGTCGCACCATATTGAATATTCAACGGATTTCTCTTACGTTCTAATTTATTATATAACTTACGTAATTTTATGATTCACGCATGTGGAGTTAGGAAATGTATTATTGTATGCATACTAATTATGTTTTTATAACTATTTTAAAATAATACATTTGTTCCATATCAACAAATAATAGACATTTGTAAATAAGGAACGAATCTATTGGACTAGCTAGCGTTTTGCCATAGGTAGGTACACGCCTCTGGTGCAAATCAAAAACCGGCTAAGTGCGAGTTGGACTCGTTCATCCATCACGGGAAATGCACAATTTGATTTATTTACCTTATTTGAGTTTGGTGCCAATTAAGCTAGACCTCTAAATTTTATGAGCGCCCATACAACTCAGAGGTCTTTAATTGGTGTAACTATGTATGTATGGGGACACCCTTTAATTTTCATCTTTTTTAATTTTTTGGAATTTTCCCTTTATTTGTGCTGGAAAACCTTGCTTTTTGCCATTTTTTTTATATTTGATTGAATGAAAGGTAAATTGCGGTTTACGATTTATGACGTATTAAAAAAAAACTACTTACTAAATGTCGTTCAAACCAATTTTCGGTGGAAGTTTGCGTGGTAATGTACATCATATATTTTTCTTAGTTTTATCATTCTCTTATTTTAGAAGTTACAGGGGGGGCACACATTTTACCACTTTGGAAGTCTCGCGCAAACTATTCAGTTTAGAAAAAAATATATTAGAAACCTCAATATCTTTTTTGAAGACCTATCCCATAGATACCCCACACGTATGGGTATGATTTTTGAGTTTCAGTTCTAAGTATGGGGATCCCCCAATATTTATTGTTTTTTTTCTATTTTTGTGTGAAAATTTTAATGCGGTTCAAAGAATACATCTACTTACCAAGTTTCAACAGTATAGCTCTTATAGTTTCGGAAAAAAGTGGCTGTGACATACGGACGGACAGACAGACAGACAGACAGACATGACGAATCTATAAGGGTTCCGTTTTTTGCCATTTGGCTACGGAACCCTAAAAATTACGTCTCATAATCAAAGCAAAATTTAAACGTTAGAAATAAATTTAAAATTAGGGTCCATCCACCTTATATTGGTACCTACTTGTTTTCACTTTATATATTGTTATACATCATATAACATATTGTTGTAGGTAAGTATGTAACATAAATACACCTAATTTATTAGGTTTTCATAATACCTATCATATTATATTTCTATGTAATAGTAGGTACTGTAATTATTTACTTTAGTATTACTTGAATGATTTATATAGGTACATTTATGTCCAATCAAATTTTTTCTTATTCTTATTTACGACTTTTTGTGTTCATGGTGACGAATAAATAGGTAGTTAGGTTCGACCACAATCTGAGTTCCCACCGATTTTCCGGAATGATCCAACAAAATCTTTTTTTAAGTGTTTAAATTAGTTAACAGGAATAAAAAATGCACTGTAATTTCTTACTTATGTATATATATATATATACCCAATGTTGACTTTCCTTATTGAAGAACTACCAAACTAAACTCGGTTTTAGCTCGGATCTGGTGGTAAGCTAAGGGATTTCCACAAATACCTGCCACAACGGGTTTGGCAAACGGTGACCGATGGCGTGTGGCAGACATACAAATGTAATGTCATCCCGATATTACTATGTGTCTACTTTGACGCAACCATTCGTTATGAAATTTGACACGCAGCAGGTAACCTATGGAGAGAAACAGGCTACTTTTATATCCCGGGAACGCGAGTAAAACCGCGAGGGGCAGCTAATAGCAAATTCCTAACCCTTACTGTTCGATTTCCATCGTTGAATCAAAATATATAGGCACAGATATCTTTGCATATAATTTATTCTTAGTGTTATAGCGTAGTCACAGCATGTTGGGTTTAATTCTTGTATTGCTACACCGAAACCGTTACAAGGGCGCTACGAACCTGTTGACATTGGCAAAGTATAAAAATAGGTATCCTTATATAACTTTAACGTTGTATACTAGCTTTCGCCCCCGCGGCTTCACCCGCGTTCCCAGAATACATAACTATATCCTGGGTCATGCCCTAAAGGTCCATTCTAAATATTGGTGAAAATATTTTAGAAATCGGTTGTTTGGCAGATTATCTACCTCCTGCATCCAAACTTTACCTCTTAATAATATTAGTGTAGACAAATTAAAGGTATGGGTAAGAATTGAAAATTACTCTATATTATTATCTAGCTGTCCCCCGCGGTTTCACTCGCGTATCGGTTTAAAAAATAGATGTTGGCCGACTGTCAGACCTACCCGATATGCACACAAAATTTCATCAGTCGCTCGAGTCGTTTCGGAGGAGTATCTATGGTAACTAACATTGTGACACGAGAATTTTATATATTAGATTAATTTGTATTCAGATTAAAATACCGAATGATTTGCGTGCCATCTTGTTCTGTCAATTGTATTATAAATGACTACATCTTCATCTAATAAGACACACAGACAGATTTAAGCAGTGAGTAATCATCACAGTTAAAGGATAGAAATCACGTCGAGTCCCGCCGCTTTCGTATACGAGCGAAAACATAAAAATGTCTATATCCGAATGTTCTGTCTGTCTGTCTGTTACCTTTACATGCTTAAACTGCTGAACCGATTTGGATGTTTGGTAAGGAGATAGTATGAATATCTATCTCGCCTTTGAACTAATACGCACGCACTAAACCTATATCTCAATTCGCCTACTTCGCTCATGAACTAATACGATATGGGTCTAAATATCAATATGCCGATCTCTTGTTAGGTCTAGGCATAACGCGAAATTGGCAGACTCCGTTTTAGGTACTCAGCGACTAAAGGAACAAAACCAGGTTTATTAGTTATATAAAAATGATAAATTCACGTTGCAAAATCACAGTTAGGTAAACTTGAACAAAAATATACTTACATCGTTTTTTTTTGTTCATAATATAATGTACTTATGTTATTTAAAAAAAATATGATATTTTTTTAAGAAATCCAAAACAAACAAAGGAATTAAATGAAACAGATATTAGTTTAGATCTCTTATCTTTATTATTTAAATATCTTCACATAGAGTCAATGGAATATTATCTGATGGGGCAAGATGTTAAAAGCCTTTTTTAGTGGACTGTATTCTTAGGTGTGCCTCCTCACGTCTCCGTTTCCTCCCATGTAAAAATGCGGCGGTGAGATGTTATACCCAAACAAGTAACTTTATGAGTTATAATATAACCAATAGCCACTCACCTGATTTCAGCTCCTTGGCAATCTCCAAGTCGCACAGGAAGGGTGCTTTGAATCAAATTAAAATAAAGCGGCGCGGTGATAAAATTATTTAGAATCAACTCCAACAAATGTATTGACAATAGACTGACATTAATTTTTTAATAATAAGAAAAAAGAAAGAGGCCAAATGTGATGCGGTCGCGACTCGAAGACGCTGTTTTGCTTCAATCGTAGCGAGGGTTCTCGGCTATAAAATAAAACCTAAAAATACTTGTTTAGGCTCGAACATTCCCCCCGCCTAGAAGGACAAAGATCTCCCTGGTCTTCTAACGAACAAAGAGCGCGAGAATGCACAAAAAAGATAAAACTCAAAAATATTACGCGATACGAAACTTAATAATTGATCTTGACATTGAAAATCATAAGAAATTAAAATAGTTAGATAGTTAAGTAAAATAGTTAGCAGTTATACGACGAATGAATTTACTGAAGTGGTAAAGGAGCAACCTTGACCACAGGTCTTTGATAAATACCTGAATTCGTGCGTACAGAAACAATGCGGACTATACCGTCTTTTCCGGGAAAAACATCTTCGATTACACCTAACGGCCATTTCAAAGGGGGGACATTATCATTATGTACCAAAACTATTGTACCCTTTGTAATCGGTGCGGTTGGAGTATTCCATTTTTGACGGTTTTGGAGTGTATGAAGATATTCTGTTCTCCATCGTTTCCAAAACGATTGGATAATTTTATCTAATAAATATTTACGCTTGACTAAATTGAGAGGTAGCGTTGAAACGTCCGCGTTATGCAACGAATTTAATGGACCAAGGGTCAAAAAATGCGAAGGTGTCAAAGCCGTTGGTTCAGATGGATCTGAATTAAGAAGCGTCAACGGGCGCGAATTTAACAAAGCTTCTATCTGGGTAAGCAGCGTGAGCATTTCCTCGTAAGTTAACAGTTGTTCGCCAATAACGCGTTTTAAATGAAGTTTAATACTGCGGATGTTCGATTCCCAAGATCCACCAAAGTGTGGGGCGCTTGGCGGATTAAATTTCCAGTTAACACCTTGATTTCGCGTTTCAACAGAAAAAGCGGTTTTAAAATCTTTTGAATTAACAAGACCAGTCAATTCATCAAAATAAGTCTTAGCTCCTATAAAATTTGTTCCTTGGTCAGAGTATAACGTAGAACAAGTGCCTCTACGAGACACGAATCTCTTAAATGCGTTAATAAAAGCGGATGTACTTAAATCGACTGCAAGCTCGATGTGTGTGCAGCGAGTTACAAGACAAATAAATAAACAAATGTAAGATTTCTGTTGTCGAGCACCTCTATAGCGGCTGATAAGAATAGGTATAGGACCAGCGTAGTCCACCCCGGTATGTAAAAACGGTTTGGCTTCTATTACACGACACGTTGGCAAATCAGCCATTAAAGGAGAATCAATTTTTGGATTGACTCTGAAACAGCGATTACAAAGTCGAAAACGCTTACGAACGATTTTACGGCATGAAATTATCCAATACCTCTGGCGCAACAGAGACATTAGTAAATTAGGCCCAGGATGTAAGTATTTATTGTGATAGGCGTCAATAATTAAATTTACCACGTGATCATTATTAGGCAACAAAATAGGATGCTTAGCGGAAAATTCAAGATCAGATTTATTTAAGCGACCACCGACTCGTAATAAACCATTATTTAAAAATGGACAAAGTGGGCGTAATTGTTTTGATGGCAATTTATTTTTGGAAATATCACTAATTTCGTTATCAAAATGAACAAATTGAACATCGGATAAAACGGTTTCTTCAGCCACCTTTAGATCTACAACCGAAATGCTAAAGGCGCGCGGTAGTTTTTTTAAAAATCTTAATATGTAAACTACAGTTCGGAGGAGCTTGCTCCACGAAGAAAAACGGGATGCTAACTCACAAAAAAATGGTTTTTCACGGTCAGCCACTAATAAAGTTAGGACTTTAGCTTTAACCTCAGGTAATATAGTTTCATCTTTAAAAACAAAATTATTGAGAGGCCATTCAGAAAGTGGTTGATGAGTCCAAGAAGGACCATGCAGCCACAACGAATGGTCAAGCAGTTGACTAGGCGTGAGCCCTCGCGACAAACAATCACACGGATTTTCTTTACCGGCGACATGGAAAAAATGCGATGCGGGTAAATAATCATTTATTTGAGCAATACGGTTGCTGACGAAAACATTGAAGCGGTGCGGTGAAGAATGAATCCAATGTAAAGTAACGCTGGAATCCGTAAATGCAAATATTTTTGAAACTTTACATTTGTCTGATATATTATCAGATACGTATCTTAAAAGTTTAGCAAGTAATAAAGATGCGCAGAGTTCTAAACGAGCCAAAGTAAGTACCTTGACTGGAGCCACTTTGGACTTTGCACAAACAATATTGACAATATTGTTAGGAAAGTCAGGATGTATCACGCATAAATAAACCACAGCTCCATAGGCAGATGTACTTGCATCAGCAAAACCTAACAGAACCAATTCGCAATCTGTGGAATTGATACCGAGGTGACGCGGAATTTTAAGTTTTTCCAGAAGTGGAAGTTCAGATTTAAAACTCAACCACCGCGTACAAACGTCAGCGGGTGGCTGTTCATCCCAATCCAGCTTCATTAGCCAAAGGGCTTTAATCATTAATTTCGCGTACAAAATTATAGGTGCTGCGATGCCTACCAAATCCCAAAGTTTGGCGATTGTTGACAGGATAGTTCGTTTAGTTATAATATTATGCGGGTCTGATTTAACGGTAATAGAAAACTGATCATCTAGTGGGCACCAACGTAAACCCAAAATTTTCAATTCGTCATTATCAGAAATATCAACAGAAGCGGACAGCCGATGTTGCTCTGGCAACTGTTCAAGTAGTTTTTGCGAGTTACTTGAGAATTTGACTAATTCTAAGTCTGCTTTAAGAAACAAGTTAATTAAATCGCGAGAAATATTAATAGCGGTGTTTTCATCCATAACGGAAGTTCCTAAATCGTCCATGTACAGATTGCGGGAAATAATAGCGGAAGCATCAGGACAGGCATAGCCTTCATCCTCGATAAGTTTTTTAATTGTGCGCATGGCGAGATATGGACTACATTTAAGGCCAAAACAAACGCGGTTGAATTCGTAAATTAGCGGTTTAGGTTCATTTGAAAAGCGGTATAAAATTCGAAGATAGCGGTGAAAGTCAGGTGAAACTAATATTCGTAAATACATCTGACGGATGTCTGCGGTGATTGCGATGGGAAATAAGCGGAAATGGAAAATTATTGTGAGAAGATCAGATTGTAAATTAGGTCCTGAATATAAACAATCATTTAACGATATATTTGTTGAAGTAGCGGCACTAGCGTCCAGTACGAGGCGAACCTTAGTCGTAAGTTTGTCATCGCGGATAACTGGATGATGCGGCATAATGTAAAAAGATGAATTATTTTGCGATTCAGAAACTAAGGTAATATATTCCTTATCTAAATAGTCGCGAATGATTTCATCATATTGTTTATGAAGTGAATTATTTTGTGTGAATCGTCTTTCCAGTGAGTTGTATCTACGCGTCGCAGTAGTTTGAGAGTCACCTAAATCTTTTGGATCACGGCAAAATGGTAAAGGAACAACGTAGCGGCCACGATTATCCCGTGTCGTATTTTGTAGATATATTTCCTCACACTTCTTATCATCAGCGGATAGATGCTTGCGCATGGGAACTTCTTCGATATCCCAAAACTTTGAAAGAAGATTGTCAACATTTTCAGTGGTAACAAGGAAGTTTTTTACCGACGGCAGTTTAGGGTTAGACGTAAAGGCGGAACCAGAAACAATATATCCAAAAACGGTGTCAATAGCGTCAGGAAGACCAGATGGTCCAATAATGCGGTTAGTCTTTAAAATACGTTTCACAAAATCTTCAGCGCCTAGTAATAGATCGATTCTACCAGGTAAATACCAATGTTGGTCACTGAGGGGTGCATTTTGCAAATAATCAAGATACGCGGTGTCTATCTGATTTTCAGGAAGATTACCTGATATTTTATCAATAACTAGCGCTTGCAACTCGAATGAGAAATGTTCATCAGAGTTTGAAAATAACGTTAAATTCGAAACACCTTTAATAGGCTGCGTATTTTCCCCGATACCTTGAACTAACGTATTTTTATTATCAGGCAATATTTTTATACCTAATGTACGTAAACAACGCGACGTAACGAAATGTTTCTGTGACCCCATATCAACTAATATTCTAATATTACGGCGATTACCGAAAGAATCTAAAACTGATGCAATAGCGGTTCCGAGCAACACGGTTTTAAGCGAATCTTGTTTACTTGTAGCAGAGCCCGTAAACAATGGCGCGGTGGCGGCGATATTATTGCTATTACGCTGACCACTAGCGCGCGGTGGCGAAGTAGCGGCGGGTTGCGAAGCGGTGCTGGCAGCCGCGGCGGCGTGGTGCGGTGCGAGCGCGAAGTTGCGCGGTGCGGCGGGCTGCGACGGCGTCAGCGGTGCGGCGGGCTGCGACGGCGTCAGCGGCGCGGCGAACGCGGATGAATTTACTTGACCATAACCATAGTTATGATTTTGTTTATTAAAATATGAACCTTGATTCGATGTACTTGATCGTGAGTCTGTGGAAAAGCGACATAGCTGGCTATGATGCGGCCTATTACAGAACCTACAACTTGACATAGATTTACATGACACAAGAGTATGGCGGACACTTAGACAATTGACACAACCATTACATCTTTTAATGATATTATATTTCTCAATAGGTGATAAACTTGAAAATGAGTCGCATTGGTATAAATTTGAATGTTTGTTACTATTGCAATAACTACAAACAGGATTACTATTGTTTACTAAGAATGTCTGCGGCGGGCGATTCGAGATGACCGCTTCACTCCGGTGTACATGTCCCAAGCGAGCAAAAGAAACAGGTGACGCGGGCATCGTTCGTTGTAAAATCTTCGTTTGATCACGAATAAACAATACAAAATCATTATATTGTGGAAAAGAATTTTTCTTACTTAAAGACATTTCAAATGCACGGGAAGTCTCTGAATCTAATTTGCGTAATCCGATATGTACAAATATAAAATCGGCTAAATCTTCTATTTTTAGTTGACGTAGTGCGGAAATCGAAGTTGAAAACTGATCGATGAATTGTTCTAAGCTAGAAGGCGATGCCTTGCTTGGTAAAGATTTCAAATTCAGTATAGTTTCTAAGTACGAAATAGCGATAGCACGCGTGTCTTCATATTTAGTTATCAAAGTGTCATATAATACTTTATAATTATCAGGGGTAGGCGCAATGCCTATACAAATACTTTGAGCTTTGCCTTTCAATTTTGAAATAAGATACTGAATGCGTTCTGCATCTGTTATGGTGGTGTTATAATGCACGATTGTTCGAAATGATTCGATGAATAATGGAAACTTTTGAATATCCCCATGAAATTCAGGAATTTCTATACGAGGTAGCTTTAGTGTAGTCGAAGTATTAGCAACGTTATCGGTGCTACGAGAATCTTTAATACTATGAGCAGTTTTTATAGCGTAGTACATATCATCAAAAGCCCATAAGGTTTCATAAGTAGGAACATAGGTCTCGTCATGTTTCAAGCTCTTAGAATTAACTTGGTCAATTAGATGAACAAATTCTGTGCGTAAATTATTTATATTTTCTGCTTGCAATTCAAACAAAGGATTCTTCTCGCCTTTATTTTTCGGTATTGATTGGTAAATGTTTTGAATACGTGCAAAATAAGAATCGCGTTTGCTTAATAAAAGTGTTATTTCAGACGTCATTTTTCTAAAATGGAAAACTCCAGAACCCAACAATACAAAGTAACACAAATTGCGAAATTGAAAATTCAAGCGGTTATATACGAAATTATAAAAGGGAAAAAAAACTGCAAAACGTGCGGTTCGACGGACCAAAATGATGGGGCAAGATGTTAAAAGCCTTTTTTAGTGGACTGTATTCTTAGGTGTGCCTCCTCACGTCTCCGTTTCCTCCCATGTAAAAATGCGGCGGTGAGATGTTATACCCAAACAAGTAACTTTATGAGTTATAATATAACCAATAGCCACTCACCTGATTTCAGCTCCTTGGCAATCTCCAAGTCGCACAGGAAGGGTGCTTTGAATCAAATTAAAATAAAGCGGCGCGGTGATAAAATTATTTAGAATCAACTCCAACAAATGTATTGACAATAGACTGACATTAATTTTTTAATAATAAGAAAAAAGAAAGAGGCCAAATGTGATGCGGTCGCGACTCGAAGACGCTGTTTTGCTTCAATCGTAGCGAGGGTTCTCGGCTATAAAATAAAACCTAAAAATACTTGTTTAGGCTCGAACATTATCTCAAGTATATTATATTTATTCTGCTATATAAATCCTTTGATACGCTATCTGTATGAATAATAAAGTATGATTTTTACGCAAAAACTATAAAAGGTGTTAGTGAAAATAAGAGACTACGTTATATGTAAAGTCAGCAACAATCAAATTTTCTAAATATCTGTTACACAACTATCAATGATATAGAAAGATATCAACTATTTCTGTTGCTGACCGTACTAACGGTAAGTATATCATCACAATACCTACATTATATTCATTCCAAAATAAATATTAACATAAAATATACGTTTTGGATAGGTACCTACTGGACTTTTCAAATAGACTTAAAATAACGCCAAAGGCCTGTTTCACAGTATAGACACAGATGTACAGAGTATAATAGGTACCTAACGGATAAACCGCCATATTTATTTGGTTGCTAATTGAGACCCAGCGAGTGAAATAGGCCCTGAATTTAATCACTTATCATTTATTTTTAATTATTTAGGTAAACAATTAAAATATATATAAAAAAAAACATTTATTTCTCCAAAGGCGCGTAATTGAGTAATTTCTCGATGAGATCGACGTGGCCTAACAGCATCCGCCTGCAGCAGTACCTTTTCAGGCCAAGGGCGTCGAGGGCATCACTAGAACCAATCAAAATATAACAATAAGTATTTCTGGGTATAATTGAATATGAAAAAGGGCCTCGGGAGAAGTCAAGACTACCAAAAGTATGACGTGTTGTTAAAGTTGGTCTATTCTTTACTCGAGTGGAACGCAACCTTAATTAGATGTCAGATATGATGACATATTTAATTAATAAATGTTAAAATAATTGTAGAAAAAAATAAGCGTAGTGCAGTATCAATACATATAAAAAGTAAAGTCCCGTTTCACTCACTCACTGACCGACTCAACAACGCCCATACCCAAAACTCTTGGACCTAGAAAGCTGAAATATTGTAGAGGCTCGCTTTATGATAGACAAGAGAAGGGCCTATACAAGGAATAAGGCTCTAAAGGGATAAAAATAGGGATTGCGAGTATTTTATAAAACATACTATTTCTAAATATTCAATGCAACTGGAATAATTTTTAATATATTAACCAAGACAGCATTTTATATTTCACCGATTACGATGTGGTAGGATTGTAAAACGAGATACAAAGATCCGGTTTCCGAAGATATATTTTGGTTGATATCTTGAATAAATTATGGCAATTGCGTGCGAATAAGAACAGAGACTCCATGATTAAAGTCAATGTGACGTTTTTAAAATGATTGTAGATAATTATAGTTTTTTATGGAGACACGGTTCAGACGACAAACGGTGCTTTGTACCTTATTAGAGGACTCTTTGGCTTACGACAAATAAGGACAAATTAGAGTAGATGAACCGATTGAGTATTCTAATGAATAGGATGGCAACTATTTTCTCATTTCAGGGGGCGTATTATGAACTCTTATTTCTAGGCAGTTTACGCCGTGAATTGAACTGCCTGGCAAATTCGTATTATCAACACAATTTCCAGCCAGTCAGCGGTCACGTGACACTTCAAACCGACTTCAGGCAGACTTCCATTTGCAAAGAGGCTGTCGATCGGTACACGATCGCGGCTTAATTCTGCGACTAATACAGCATCAGCCAAAATTTAACGAAATAAAATCGTCCTTTCTGATCGGAATGGCAACCGAATGGGTCTGAATAAGGGAGAATAAACGAATAATGTGGAGGTAGGTACCTAAGTCGGTTCTAACCTCGTACGTCTCCGTAAGTATAAAAACAAATTTTAATTCTACTATTACATCTTCCGAAATAAGTATTATTTTTTTAATTGGGTGCAGTGGCGGTAGAGTTTTAAGAGTTTCGGTGATGGGAAACTTGAGCATTGAGTGTGAATGCGTGAGAGAGCATTCACACAAAGCCCGCTGGACTATAAACTCCTAGTTGCTAGGGGATCATGCCCCATAATAGAGACGTACATATATGAGCAGTTATAAATGCAATTGGGATCCAGAAAAGAGCTGTAGGTACTTAGCAGCACACTACACGGGTAATGTACCTCAATAAATCCCTGCAAAAGTATGAGTCACGGTACAAAACCTGTGTTTATAGCCGCAACATAACATGAAGTAGTCATTAAAATGAAGCAACTTGCAGTAAAAGGAGGGTCGACTCATTTAAGTGATTACCGGTTGAAGGATATGCAAATTTTAGCTTCTAGTTAGTTAAATGCATGTCATTTGAGTTTCGAAGTACTAATTATTAAGAAACATGATAGAAGTTTATTAGTTGGTAGAATGTTGTGCGTATTTGAGGTTCATGATTAATCAAAGGGCCGAATGGTAGAAGTGTACATTGTGCGCCGACCAAAAATAATTAAAAATATTTAGCTTAGAATTTACATTTCAAAAAGTTGTTTTACACAAAAACTAAAACAACTTAACAAAATAAGTATCAAAGCATGTATCGGTTTTTACCTGATACAAAACAGGTTTTGCTAATTATTAATAAAATATATATAATATTAATACGTGGAGCAAAAACTTCGGTATACCTTTTTACGAAAATTACGCGGACGGAGGAGTATGAAATTTGGCACAATTAAAGTTTATATGGAGAAGGAGTGCAGAAAGCTAATATTTACATATAATATGCATTAGATATAAATTAATTTTGCGTTTGATACACACACGTGACCACTGTGACCACTGACAGTGCTTTGTCGATAACGCTGCAATGACAGACTTAAAGAAAAGATTTCGTATATGAGTGAAGTGATTTTCTTTACATTCTTAATCTATATTACCTATATTATAAAGCTGAAGAGTTTGTTTGTTTGAACGCGCTAATCTCAGGAACTACTGGTTCGATTTGAAAAATTGTTTCTGTGTTAGTTAGCCCATTTATCGAGGAAGGCTATAGGCTACTTTTTATCTCGGGAAACACAAGATCCCTCGGGAACGCAGGTGAAACCGCAAGGCGGAAGCTAGTATAGTATATAGGTACTCTTTTGTTTAATTATGGTCGAATTTTGACCACGGGCGACCACTAGTTTTAATAAAATGACTAATAAGATTGGTGAGGTCGAAAATAAAATAATATACTTTTACTGGATCTGTAATATGTGTTAGCTATCATCAAAAGAAGAATATTGTTTTCTGTATTTAATCTACTTTTTGAATACATAATTCAAGTCATGGTGACAGTGAAAAAATTAAATGTTTTTTAAGGGGAGCAATACTAGGTCAATCTGAACCCTATAACAATCTAAGACCAACCAGATCATATATTATTATATTCATGTTATGGTACCTCTGTCTAAATTGAAATATATATCCATACTAAAGTTATACATTAACTTAATTAAAATTTCTAGTTTTTTTAGGCTTAAAGGCTTGTATTTGACCACAATCTTACTATGGTAATGATGTGTGGTGATGATATAGTGATGATGTGGCCGAAGGTCGTAAGCGCACAAAGCCTAGAAGGAACTTGGGGCTCTCAAGTGCAGCTGCCGGAACACACCAATGGGTGTTTTGGCGGCAGATTTTCAACTTGAGGGTGGAAGTCAGCCAGGCGGGTACTACAAAGGAACCTACCACCGTGCTATGGTTTCCTCACGATGTTTTCCTTCACCAAAAGTTCAAACTCATTGTAGGATTCGAACCCACGACCTTCGCCGCGGCGTTCGACGTGTCTACCACTGAGCTATCATCGCTTATAATAACTGGCTGCATTAGGCATGCCCAAGAAGTAAAATTCAAAAATATAAAAAAAGTCTATTCACTGAGCGTGTGTAATAAGACTCGTATTAAGAAGGAACACGTGCTAAAGTAGTGGTCATACAATCTCTTACGTTATTTCTATTATATTGTTACTAGCTGTCCCCCGCGGTTTCACCCGCGTTCCCGAGAAAAATCAATAGCCTATGTCCATCTCCATAACATAGGCTATCTGCGTACCAAATTTAATCGCGATCGGTTCTGCGGTTTAGGCGTGAAAAGGTAACAAACAAACAAACTCACATTCGCATTCATAATATTAGTTAGGATTAGGATGACTATAAATATTCCCACAAATTTAATTAAAATAAATTAATAAATTATTTTCAATGATAACACCAGCTCTCTGCAAAGACCTTGCAATCTTCAATCGTCACTCCCGACCTCCACTTCTAATTTTCACAAAGCAGTTTCCTTTACTGGGTGATAACGGAGTTTTCCTTAACACCAGTTGTAATGTTTTCAAACAACACCGAGATAAGCGAATGTGTTTTATAAATGTTTCGTGACTAAATATTCTCTGCTCTAGGGGATCACGTGTCGGTGTAATGACTTCCGTCATGGATGCAATTGTCGATAATATGGCTGTAGAATGAATTATGTGTAATGTTTATACTGAGTATTATTCTCCTACAGCATAGCAAACAAACACATGACCCCCTACTTCTTCAAAAACGCAGGAGGTATAGAGTATGTGACAGAACATCTCTATTTAAAACTAAATTTAGCCAACGATTCGCAAACTTTATTTGACCCTTTATCTACAATAAATTAAACAAAGCTATAAATATATACCTGCTATCAAAAAAACAATGCAAGAAAAAAGTGTGTGGATACCTAAAAACATTAAACTATGAGGAGACTGAACTTCTATTACAAATAACACAGTGAGCATTAATTAAGACACAACTTGATAGACATAATATAATAAGCAAATCACACAGACAGCACGCATGTATTCCAAAGGTTTGACACCCAAATAAGAAACCCACGCTTTCACAAACATCACCACCCACGTACACTCTCATCCTACACAAAGACAGGACATTCATACACTCATACACTTTATAAATTAAGAACTATTCAAACTATTGTATAATGTCAGCATTGACTTTAATGGCTACAATAACTCATAATATTCGAAGAGATTGGCGCTGATAGCCGAATTACAGGCTCTGCCTAGTTCGGATACATATGCTTAACTCATTTGTACTTAGAAAAATATAGCCAACACTACGCTTAGTTCTTTTCTAAAATAAACATTATTATTTTTATTTTTTTTCGTTTGAAGGTTACTTCGTCTCGGTTTTTAAGTAAACCGGTGTAATGATAGTCACGGGCCTAAGCCAAGTGATTATCATGAATTGTTGGTGGAACTACTGTTTTTTTTTTTTTATTGAGACCAACAGCTTTTATGTAAATACAACAAAAAGAAACCTTAAAACAAAAAACGACCGCCAATGTGTTGATGGAATGTGACTTGTGTCTGAACAAATTTATGTACTATTCTACAAGTGTTTAAAATAGCTGCTTTTTGTAGTGTAATGAATGTATTGCGAGGGAGTTGTAAACTCTCTATAGACTGGTGCAACTGCTTAGGAATAATGCCTGTGGTGGACAAAACAATAGGAATAATTGCTACATTTTGGAGATTCCATAAACGAATAATTTCTTTCAGTTCCACATATAGCAAGCGAGAGCGCGATAGACGTGGCGACGCGCGGGGTTCACTCTGCGTTGTGGATGTGCGCCGGCCAACATCGCCAAACAAAAAAATACATTTATTATATTATTTAGCCAAATTTTTTTTTAGGGTTTTGTTTCATCGCTAAGTAACTTTAATAGGTACCTAAATCCTACTAATATTATAAATATATGAATGTTTGTGACTCAATCACACATAAGTGGCTGAATACATTTGAATGAAATTTGGCACAGATAGATCATACCCTGGAATAACATATACATATAGGGTACATTTTATCCTGGCAAACCATAAGATTCCACAGGAATTCGGGTGAAACCGTGGGGCAGAATCTGTTAGGATATATTTTATGAGAACACAAATGGCTTGTGTTTGCCTACAATTTTACCATGGTATCTGATGATGTGGCCGAAGGTGGTACCCAAAACCTAGAAGGAACTGGCTCTCACATTCAGCTGCCGGAACACAACAGTACTTCATACTATTCTAGTTCATACTACCTTATCACATCATTTACGGTTTTAATTGTATGGGTTTTTCTAATGAAATAATGATGTCAATTGATTTGAATGAAACTTGGCACATAGATAGATCATATCTTAGATGAATATAGATATATATGTATAGGATACTGTTTGTCACGGAAAAAACATTACATTCTCTAGAACGCTGGTAAAACTATGGGGCTGAAGCTATATCACCCTATGTCAACTAGCCTATAAAACTGAATCATTTACTGAACATGTCCAATCGCGAACATTATTAAGGGACCTATTTAAAACTATAAAAGTGCCTCACTTCAACTCTATAATTAAACTGTTTCTGGAGTGTATTTATGATAAAAAATATTTGCATGTGAATAGTAAAAGTTGATTATAGTAAGTAATTCAAATATAATATACCCTTCAGTATATTCAGCTTGCAATAGTCCAAGATATGCTTCCCATTTGTTACCAATAACCTTCCCACATGTGAAACAGCGCACCGGTATAATCATTTTGATTTAAGTTCTAAAACAAAAGGTTTACAACTTCATATAGCAATTTACAGGTAAATCACTAAATAGAACAGACAACAGATACATAAAATAAGATATCTACTAAATAAAAGATCACATATTGAATAACAGATATAACCAGAACAAAAAGTGCAATTTAGGGTAATAGGATAAATATAAGATGGTAGGAATGTATCTAGATGCTGTTGGTAAGAAATTAACCAAATACTTTTAAAATAACATAGTATTTGTCAATTTCAAAATAAAAGAAAAACATTTCACTTCTAGGTTATGTTGTACAACTTTACAAATAAAAACATGCGGTCTAACATATGATATAAATTATCTTTATTCAAGCAACAATACGTACACTTTACTTATATCGTTCGTTTGTGGCAGTTCTTTAAACCCTCAAGTAATTATTTCAAGAGAATTCTGGCGAAACAAAACTACTAACAAAACAATAACAATTTACGAACGAACGAACGAGATTCGAGATGGGATGGGAGAATGAATGAATGACTATGCCATGCCATAATGCCATCATGACACATGACTAAGGATGTTCGTTAATAATATATGAATATTTATGAATAGCTAACAAGCCTTGCTACAAATATAACATAGTAATATTTTAAAAAGTCAATCGACTCAAAACTTGCCTTGGGGTGTAGTGTAAGGCAAGGTGAAACAATGAATGTGGAACCTAGACTTTGGTTAATTTTCCATTAACATAATTTATTCTAGATTAGGCTTAGCTTTACATTCTCGTTCTATTATATTTTAGTATAGAAGTTATTATTTTTAATTTCAATTTTGTTTCAGGTTTTGTGAAGTTCTATAAATCACAAAATATACCTCAACATGACACTGAGCATAGAGCAACACATCAATATTGATGACAGTCAAATGGTGAGTGATATGTAAAGCATTCATCACAACACCGCAATTCAAAATACACGCTTTGGGGGAAGTTAATTATGTTGATCGTCTTGAATTATATGAGTCTTTTAAGCTGCGGCTGTGTATATCGCAATCGAGTATTATTTTTATCTACCTATTTTTTCTTTATGATCATAGAGGAATGAATGATTGAAACGAATGTTTATTTCTATATGTCAAATTGACAGTGACAGATCGCACTCATGCAAAGATTACTTTTTTACTCGTCTTTGTCTGTACTTACTGTATAAAATAAAAATATCCATTGTTACTTCCAGTTGTTTCAATGCTTTATAAATTAAGTTCACACTGATTTCGTGGCCGTGAGTGATACTTCAATATGACTGTCCGAAAAAAAATCTTCAACACAACGGAAATAGGAAACGGAGAAATATATTTTCGAGTTTCGTGATCTGAACCATATGTAACCTTTGGCTTTGTGGCTTATCCAATACAGTAAACTGTAAAATCAAAGTTTCTTTTCAAAATTGTTTAATTAAGAATAAATTTTGTAATACAAATTACCTTGAACCATTTGTTTTAAAACAATGTTTCGATAACTAATATAATACAACACTTTCTATCTCAACTTCATCATTACTTATGATAGAACAATGACTTGCTTATGATGAGACACAATAAAATCACAAAATATACAACTAGGTCAGAGAGTAGTCTTAGGGGCGTACCTTTTAAAAAATACAGTCAAGAAGTGATATTAAATTAAGTTTAAAAACTAAATCATGGAGTGGGAGGATGACGTCCAACCTCTCATCAGGTATGAAGGAGAAGGCAGTAGAGATACATATTTAGAACTTACTGCACAGTACATAAATACAGATCCCGAGTTTGATCAGGTAATTTATACAATTTTATAACTTTATGTCCTATGGTTGATAAGCAGTTAGATGCTTCTCCTGATAATAAGTGGTCACTGCCTCTTATACAATACTAGTAAGATTGTCAATCTGTTGCCAACCTAGAACACATCTTTACTCTCTTTCTTTGACGAAACTCAAATCTTAATGTTGGGAATCGTGTTAATATAATAATAATGCGAAAGTAATTCTATTGCAATGAAATTTGGTACGCAGATAGCCTATGGCAGGGGTCACCTAATAGTAGACCGCCGACCTCTATTGTGTGAACTAAAATAGTTATTTTATTTAATCCGCGCACATCCAAACATTATTAGTAACATTATAGTAGGGTTTGTAAGAAAGGATCTAAGCTTGGTCGCCAGTCATCATCTACCAACCAGACTGCAATAAACTTTTATATTTTTTTAACAGACCCCTAATAAACCTAATTGGTGACCCCTGGCCTATGGTATGGAGACATAGGCTACTTTTTTCTTGGAAAATAGGCTAAAATGGGCTAGTGACAAATATGGGTCTTCATGATAATAGCCTTTTTATATCCTCAAAGATGAAATCCTACCAATATTATTAATTCAAAAGTTTGTGTAGGTAAATTATAATAATATATAGCTGGATAAACAGATTGTAATTATGATTAAATTTAGTACAGTAGATAGATCAAACCATGAATTATCAAACAAAACATAAGAACCCTTTGAGAACATGGGTAACACCACATGATAGTAGCTAGTCTCTCTTTAAACCATATTAAATATAATAATTTGTATATTATGAATTCAATATACAACATAAATAGTTTATATAATAGGCATTTAATTTCCATGAAACTAATCACTTATACTGTAACAAACATACCTAACAACTGTTTATCTTAATTTGCAAGCATTTGTTCATCGCTAACCAACAGCTAATGAATAAACCTCACATATTCTCTTATCAGTCAGTTTATATTTTATTATCCATTTATGCAATAAAATATTTATATCATAATAATTTATTTTTTTTGTAATTATGCTATGATTGCCTTATAGATTGATAAAAGAGTTCATTTTTAAATGTAGAATCCTACTATTTCTGTGTGAAATAAAAAAAAAATGTATTTTAAAATCTGAATAAAGAACCTTGATGCAGTTTGCATTGTAAAAAGGTTCAAAACATAAAATGTGTCAGTATAAAACAGTACAGATGCATATTCTTGGTAATTTTCTTCTATGATTCATCAGTAAATGTATATTTTATGTCAAGGTGCATTACATGCACTTCAATACTGCAACTGGCAAATAAAATTACATTTTTATCTCCATTTGGGATTGTAACATGTAGATTATTTTATTTTGTTACAAAACAAAATGATTCACTATAACTGATACCATTAAGTTTCTGTTTGTCTAGATATGAAAGGCAGGAAATGTAAAATTTCAAGTAGTTCAACTGTAATGAAAAAGAAAACAGTAATGACCAGCATTTGTAAGCATACAGCCTATCTATGTACTCGAAAACCACTATATATCTCATGTAGCTAAAACTCCTTTACTTTTTTAACACCCCCTTTCAGGTTATATTATTATGTTAATAACTATTCTTTGTTTGGCTTTGGACTGACGGACGATGTGACCAGACCATTACCTTCATTAGTTCTGCAAATAAAATACTTGTAAAATTTTCAGGTAGTTTATGGCTACAAGAAATGCCGTTGGCGGACAGTATTGGTGTACATATCATCAGTACTGACATGTGGCATTCCGTTTCTGCTGTTCCACTGGTGTCCTACCTGGTTCCTATATGCTACACATGTCAGGTGTTGCTTCCAGGATGCTGACCAAGTTATTGTTGTTGTAAGTGATGTATCTGTTTTATTTTTTGTTTCTATTAGTAATTCAGAAGTTTTTCAATAGAAAATATAGTGGACCATAAGTATTGATGGTATTTTTATTTTGTATTACAGGAAACATATCAAAAGAAATGCAAAAGTTTTTACATACACAAAATATCAAATAAGAATATTGCAGACATAAGGTACTTAAACTAATAATTATTCAACTTTTAAACTTCTTCCTGGTACATCCAATATCAGTAAAGAAAAACAACAATTGTAGAATTCAAGTTAACAATTTAAATTAATTTTTCAGCGGGTTATCAAACAAAGGTTTCCAAGATGAAAATGGCGGGGAGAAGGATCTCGTAGACAGTGCTGACGCGTTCCATACTCCTATACACTTAGATGATGGCAGCACTTTGAGTGAGGACATAAAAACTATTGTTGTTGCCGTTTTCTAATTGAACCTTTCAAATAAAGAAGCCCTGAAGTGGACTAAAATTATACATTTGTCTTGTTACCAATAAACAGACTATAAGAGATTGAATATCTATAAAATTCTGCTTCTAGACGTACAGAACTTCCGCTTCTTCCGGCACAAGAAGCAGACTATGATATGGGACACTTCACGAGCCATGTGGTCAAGACTTGCCAGTATCGAGTGTGGCGCCACCTGTGCGCAGTTACAGGCTATGGGGGCTAGAGCGCCATCTAGTGAAAAGAGAATCCGAATGTAAGAGTGTTATAAATGCTATAGTTGGCATATCATGTCGTAATGTCTCATCGCATGTGGATAAAATTTCATTTGTAGTTAAATCATCAAACGCGCGAAACGGAGATTGAAAGTTTGGTACTAAGAAATATACTAAGAAACTTTTATCGTTCTCCCATTCTCAGGTTAAACATTTATGGCCTCAACGAGATCAAGGTCCCGGTTCAATCCATCATGACGCTGATTGTCCTGGAGGTGTTCAACCCCTTCTACGTATTCCAACTGTTCACAATAGCCGTGTGGCTGGCGGAGCCTTACTACTACTATTGTATAGCGGTCGTTCTCATGTCTACGTTCGGTGTTGCCACTTCTGTTATACAGACTAAAAAGGTAGGTATTATATGATTTTATTTTCTTTGGAGTCACAATTTTTGGAAAACAGACCATAATGTTTTTGTTCCCTGACTGATAAATAATACAGTATTTATATGAAATACAGCAAATTATGTGGAGTTGAAATCAACTCGTAAATTCGTCAGAATATTCTAGAATAGTGTAATGAATTGTTAACGCTAGCCGAGCCGTGCTTTGTATTTTAAAAGTTATATTAAGAAAAACAAATCGAAGTGAAAAATAAGACATATAATGGGCATCTAACAATATCGTTGATGTCTAATGTGAAAACCGTCGCACCAAAAATACTACCCTGCGGAACCCCAAAATTAATAAGAAGGTTCCTACTAGAGTATTAACCTACTTTATGCTAATAACTTCGAAATCAATTCAGAGTCACTTTCTTTATTATAAGGTACATTTTCTAGAAAAGTAGGTCAACTCCGATTCGAGATCTTTGGCTGATTTAAAAAACACAAGAACATTTTTCTCACACGAAACTTGATTGTCAAAAAGTAGCGTAGCGTGTGAGTGAGCACCTCATTGAAAACCAAATTCTAATTCTTCAATTATAAAATCAGTATCATTAAAAATAGGAGTCCCCCATGATAATAATTAAATGAAATAGAGTGGTGGTTAAAACTTACCAGGGTCTTATTCAGGTTAGGGGCGAAAGTGCCAACTTTCCGCTCTCAAAATTCAAATATTTGTTCTTCCGATCAATCTACAGTGTAAATTAGTCTTGCGGCTGAGATGATGATGATCTCAATATCCCATTGCGCAGAACCAACAGAACCTCCGTGCGACCGTAGAAGCGCACGACTTGGTGGAGGTGTGGGGCGGGCAGGCGGCGCAAGTGGACAGCAGGCACATGTGTCCGGGGGACGTGGTGGTGCTGCCGGCGCGCGGCTGCACGCTGCACGCCGACCTCGTGCTGCTCACTGGCGCCGCCGTGCTCAACGAGAGCATGCTCACCGGTACGTTAGCTCGACCAGGGATGTGTGGGGCGGGCAGGCGGCGCAAGTGGACAGCAGGCACATGTGTCCGGGGGACGTGGTGGTGCTGCCGGCGCGCGGCTGCACGCTGCACGCCGACCTCGTGCTGCTCACTGGCGCCGCCGTGCTCAACGAGAGCATGCTCACCGGTACGTTAGCTCGACCAGGGATGTGTGGGGCGGGCAGGCGGCGCAAGTGGACAGCAGGCACATGTGTCCGGGGGACGTGGTGGTGCTGCCGGCGCGCGGCTGCACGCTGCACGCCGACCTCGTGCTGCTCACTGGCGCCGCCGTGCTCAACGAGAGCATGCTCACCGGTACGTTAGCTCGACCAGGGATGGATTTGGGTGTTAAAGATTGGGCAAACGAAGTCTGAAAAAATCACATGCTTTGCTCGAATCACACGAATGCAGTGTGAATGCTCATTTTATGTGATTATGATATAGTGATTGTTGCATAAATAATTATTAATTGAAGCCTGTCAAAAGTGGCCACAGAAATAATATGTAGATGTGCCATGATTTCTTAGCTTGATTTACTTAACTTGTTTGATGACGTTCTTCGGCAACATAGCTTACGTCAACCATCATGGTGAAATTGTGTTCATAAAAAAAAATATATGGCTACTGATTTTTATTTTTTTATTGTAACAGGTGAGTCTGTCCCTGTAACAAAGACGGCTCTCCAGCGCGTGGACAAACCGTTCGACATGAAGGAGCACGCGTCCAACATACTGTTCTGCGGCACTAAGGTCATACAGACGCGCTACTACAACAACGAGCCGGTCAAGTGAGTGTAGATATTAAAATACATAAGTGAACAATAAAGTCTTTTGTCGACATAATTTAGATGAAATTACGCGCCAAAATGTATCGAGGTTAAACGCTAGCTTAGCAAAACGTGAATCAAAAATATCCAGTAAAAATATCAAAATTGAATATATTTTATCCAAATAGGCCTTCAGGTCTCTTATAAATAGCCTAACTTTAATACCTGCTTAGAAATTTAATTTGTGTAACTAATGTACCTAATTTGTAAAAAGACGTTAAAGTTAACCAATCTAAAAAAAGTGTCGCCGCTGATTCTTTCTCCTCTCCCTCAGAGCTCTAGTTCTTCGCACCGGTTACAACACGAGCAAGGGTCAGTTGGTCCGCAGTATTCTGTACCCAGTACCGGCTGACTTCAAGTTCGACCGGGACTCATATAAGTTCATTATTATTCTGGCCTTCCTGGCTCTGTTGGGACTCGGTTATACCATTGCTTTGAAGGTAAGGAGAAAGTTTATGTATATACATATGCATTAAACTAAATTAGTGTTATATTTTGCATCATCACCCGAGAGCCTCCCCGCGCTACTCCTTAGCATCCAAGGCACTAAACAACTCTTGCTGGCGGACTATAAAAAGATTTTCATAAGTTTTTTATGGATAGGGATGTCGGAGTTATTATTTGTTAGTGTATTTCACAGAAGATACGTGGAAGATGAACCTTGTTAAGTTTTTTCAATATCAATAAATATATATCAATTATTAAATATGTGACATTATTTGAATTATTTGGCCTCACACACTGACAATCTAAAAATGTCAGTACATCCTCTATATCTCATCCAACACATATTTAGTAATAAGTGTCTACATCTTTCTGTTCGGTGGCCACTGTGACAAATCTTGTAGTAAAAAAAGAAGGGTCTGTTCGGCGATCGGCGAGGCAACACGCCTGCGGAGTTCCGGCTTTGCGCGTTCGTCGAGTCGATGACAGTGGGTCTACTACGTCCCGATGATGCTTTACAAATTATTATTTTTTTGTATAATCTTATAAGTGTCTACATTCATTTCAAGGCCGCTCGCTTGCTCAAACCCGGCGACATAGCCATAAAAGCCTTGGACATCATCACAATAGTGATCCCCCCGGCGCTACCGGCCGCCATGACAGTGGGACGACTGTATGCAGTGTCGAGACTGAAGCGAGCTCGCATCGCGTGTCTCAACACCCGCGCTGTTAATGTTAGCGGCTCATTGGACTGTATATGTTTTGATAAGGTATTTATTCTTATTATAACTACATAGTAGATATATCTAGGTGTTATATTTTTATAACAAAGATTGGATGGTAGGACCAAATCGGTCATGACATCTGTCCACCCTTTATTATAACTTGCTTTTACTAAGGTGCTCCGTATACGGATTGGTAATTTTATGGAATATAGCTTTTCTGCGCGGTTTCACCCGCATTCCCGAGGGGTCTTGTGTTTTCTCGGGATAAAAAGTAGCCTATACCCTTCCTCGATAAATGGGCTATCCAACACTGAAAGAATTTTAAAAATGGAATCAGTAGTTCCTGAGATTAAATCAGACAAAGATTAGATCGAACAAACTAACAAACAAACTCTTCAGCTTTATAATATTAGTATAGATTATCTCGAAAAACTAAACTTTTAGGGCTATTTTTAATTGTTTCATTAATACTAACTATTTTTACAATATGACTAACGCTGAAAGTGCAAATAAAATTATCAGCTGTTCCATACGTTTTGGTTAAGGTATTGAACTTTTGTATACTGTTTTTTTGCGTTTTCGGGATTAAGGAGTACTTTCAACCCTGAAAGTTTAGCTAGCTAATTAATAATGACCCTTTAGAATAAAAGTTGTTCAGTTGAATGAGTTGTGTGGCTACATTTCGGCTTAATTATCAAATATTATTTAATGATTACTCTATGTGTTAATGTAGATGCGTGCTCGCTTGTAATTAGACCCCGGACCGACGAAACTACACTAATTAATTTATACCAAAATGAACACTACACTTATAGATATTAGGGTCAATAATAAGATTGAGACAGATGATATCTTACAACAAAATTTAAACAAGATGTATTATGATATGATTTACTGTGTCGTCTTCATTACTTAATGAAATAAAGATTTAGTATGGATAATATTGTCATTTATCTCTCCAGACGGGCACTCTAACCGAGGATGGGCTGGACATGTGGGGCGTGGTCCCAGTGAGTGCGGCTACTTCCCCCCCGCGGCTGGGACGGGCCCAGCGCGACCCGCGGCTACTCAACGACTTGCACGATCTCAAGATCGGCATGGCCGTCTGCCACAGCCTCACGCTACTTGACGCTGAGCTGGCGGGAGATCCACTCGACTTGAAGGTGACTATGGTGTCACATAAATTGACCAAATAGAACTAATAAACTTTAAAACTTAATTTCCAAAAGAGTTCATCAGTCACATTCCTTTTAAATTTATGGTGAATAAAACCATTTACCAAAGACTTAAAGTTCATTTTGGGTGAAAGTGTAAGTTATGTGAAATGACCATTTGGAATCAAAGTGAACTTTAGGTTCAATAACTTACGGCATATATTTCGAATTGGTAAATTTTCTACATTATCAGATGTTCGAATCAACTGGATGGACGTTAGAAGAGCCAGATGTACCTGAATCGTCTAATTACGAGATATTAACGCCGACAGTTGTGAAGCCCAAGAAAACGGCTAACATCAACGTGGATGATGTTCATGTAAGTATTGTAACTCTTATGCCCATTTTCACTATACAGATAACATTCGCCACTCTAAGGAGACTCCTAACATATACTAAAACTAAAGATTGTTGGTTTAAAATCAGTAGGATTAAAGCAGTTAATTTACCGTAGACGAGGTCCACCTGTCGGCTCCTTATTTCTTTACCTATCTGGTCCTATTTCCTTACCTTGGCGCACTAGTACAAAATTATGGGAACATCGGCCGAGGCGTGAAAAATAATTTAAACGCAACAAGTAACCGGAACTGAACATGTGTGAGAAAGGAGTAATGCTAAAATGACGGCTGATAGAATGAAATGGCAGAGATAAACATGAGTGGGATAGGACAGGAAGATGATAATGATGACGAATTTGAAGAATTTCTAAGAGTCAAGTGATTGTGGTGTAGATGCCGTTGGAGGTGGGCATAGTGCAGCAGCACCAGTTCGTGTCGTCGCTGCAGCGCGCCTCGGTGGTGGCGCGGCTGCTGGGCGAGGACGTGCTGCGGGTCTACTGCAAGGGGGCGCCCGAGATGATACGGACGCTCTGCAACACTCACACTGGTGAGTGAGTGAATGTGGTGTAGATGCCGTTGGAGGTGGGCATAGTGCAGCAGCACCAGTTCGTGTCGTCGCTGCAGCGCGCCTCGGTGGTGGCGCGGCTGCTGGGCGAGGACGTGCTGCGGGTCTACTGCAAGGGGGCGCCCGAGATGATACGGACGCTCTGCAACACTCACACTGGTGAGTGAGTGAATGTGGTGTAGATGCCGTTGGAGGTGGGCATAGTGCAGCAGCACCAGTTCGTGTCGTCGCTGCAGCGCGCCTCGGTGGTGGCGCGGCTGCTGGGTGAGGACGTGCTGCGGGTCTACTGCAAGGGGGCGCCCGAGATGATACGGACGCTCTGCAACACTCACACTGGTGAGTGAGTGAATGTGGTGTAGATGCCGTTGGAGGTGGGCATAGTGCAGCAGCACCAGTTCGTGTCGTCGCTGCAGCGCGCCTCGGTGGTGGCGCGGCTGCTGGGCGAGGACGTGCTGCGGGTCTACTGCAAGGGGGCGCCCGAGATGATACGGACGCTCTGCAACACTCACACTGGTGAGTGAGTGAATGTGGTGTAGATGCCGTTGGAGGTGGGCATAGTGCAGCAGCACCAGTTCGTGTCGTCGCTGCAGCGCGCCTCGGTGGTGGCGCGGCTGCTGGGCGAGGACGTGCTGCGGGTCTACTGCAAGGGGGCGCCCGAGATGATACGGACGCTCTGCAACACTCACACTGGTGAGTGAGTGAATGTGGTGTAGATGCCGTTGGAGGTGGGCATAGTGCAGCAGCACCAGTTCGTGTCGTCGCTGCAGCGCGCCTCGGTGGTGGCGCGGCTGCTGGGCGAGGACGTGCTGCGGGTCTACTGCAAGGGGGCGCCCGAGATGATACGGACGCTCTGCAACACTCACACTGGTGAGTGAGTGAATGTGGTGTAGATGCCGTTGGAGGTGGGCATAGTGCAGCAGCACCAGTTCGTGTCGTCGCTGCAGCGCGCCTCGGTGGTGGCGCGGCTGCTGGGCGAGGACGTGCTGCGGGTCTACTGCAAGGGGGCGCCCGAGATGATACGGACGCTCTGCAACACTCACACTGGTGAGTGAGTGAATGTGGTGTAGATGCCGTTGGAGGTGGGCATAGTGCAGCAGCACCAGTTCGTGTCGTCGCTGCAGCGCGCCTCGGTGGTGGCGCGGCTGCTGGGCGAGGACGTGCTGCGGGTCTACTGCAAGGGGGCGCCCGAGATGATACGGACGCTCTGCAACACTCACACTGGTGAGTGAGTGAATGTGGTGTAGATGCCGTTGGAGGTGGGCATAGTGCAGCAGCACCAGTTCGTGTCGTCGCTGCAGCGCGCCTCGGTGGTGGCGCGGCTGCTGGGCGAGGACGTGCTGCGGGTCTACTGCAAGGGGGCGCCCGAGATGATACGGACGCTCTGCAACACTCACACTGGTGAGTGAGTGAATGTGGTGTAGATGCCGTTGGAGGTGGGCATAGTGCAGCAGCACCAGTTTGTGTCGTCGCTGCAGCGCGCGCCTTGAACTCGAACGGTGGCTCGACTGCTGCAGTAGATAATATAATTGAAGTTCGGGTGTTGTGTGTAGAGTTAAAAAAATGTAAAATTTTTAGTTTCTTGAAGTTCTCAACTGAACTTTTATAAAAAAAGTCTATCTTCTCCTACAGTACCTGACAACTTGAACGAAGTTCTAAGCCATTATGCAGAGAAAGGCTACAGAGTGATAGCGTTGTCGACACGAGTCATTGAAGCCACCTTCAAGCAGCTGCAGAGGATGACCAGGGATGAGGTAATTTTGAAATTTTATAATGATACATGTTAAACCCACCATAGTTTCAACTATTCGATTTAAAGAACAAAATATTGGTACTGTTGGAATTGAGTGCCATAATTTGGCATTTTATTTGTAGGTTGAACGTGATTTAGAATTCCTCGGTTTGGTCATCATGGAGAACCGTCTGAAAGGAGCTACCACCGGCATCATCAGGGAATTGAAGGAAGCGAACATACACGTGGTTATGATTACTGGTAATAATCACACATTACAAAAAAAACTACTATCATGAATATAATGTCTTCAATAATTCGGAAGAAAAATATTTGTTTTTTTTTTAACGTTATAAGTTTTTATTTATTTCATTTCTTGATTTGTCTTCTAAATAATGAATAATAAATGTGTTCTATTGTAATTAAATATCAAGGACGTCAAACTATCATATAATTTTAGCAATATGGCCAACATACTATTTTGACGATAGTTCAGGATCGAGATGTTATTACAGAATTACTTAAATATTATTAACATGTACATTCATACAGGCGACAACATCCACACGGCGGTGAGCGTGGCTAAGGAGTGCGGCATCCTGCGTAGTGGAGAGAGAGTGGTGCAGCTGCATGTTGACACTGCGGGGAACACTCCCCTCGTCTACTGCGAGAGTACCCTGCATGGGGTGAGTGCTATATTAAAGCCTGGTACATTTATTCTTGCAAAAGAATATTTTATCGGCTACACAAAAGCATCTTCCATAACTTGATGATTGATGGTCGATGATGCTTGTCCAGGCGCCAGTAGGCCGTCGCACGCCGCTGCAGCGGTCCTGGCGCAGCGTGGACAGCGGGCGCGGCTCGTGGCGGGACTCCTCGTCGGGCTCCGGCTCCGGCTCGGGCTCGGGCTCCGGCACGCTGGACCTAGAGGCCCCGGCCGGGGAGCCAAGGTACAAGATCGTCATGACCGGGGACACTTGGCGGGTGAGTGGCGAGTGCTAGATAGGACTGCAAGACTAATTTTGTATTGTATTTGACACTTTGTGTAGTGACAAGGTATCCAATAAAATTAACAAATAACTTTTGTTAATTTTATCTACTTACTATACTTCAATCTCAACAAATCAATCATTCCAAAATAAAAATAATGGTGTAAGAGGACAATCGAGGTTGTGTAATTTGGTTCACTGTAATGTGTTGATCACAGATTGATCAAAGATGTAGCAGATAGCTGAACTAAGCTGTAGACTTAAAACGCGATAACCAGCACAGATAAGTTGGGTTAAAGACACATACTTTAAGCTAACCTCTTAAGCTCATTTGTTGTATGTTGTATTAGAGAGTAATGAGAATGCAGCGCAATCGCAAGAAGCTGACAGAATATAGGAAAGGATCAAGTTTCTTTCATTCAAAGTTTATTTAATCGCCACCTGCTCGTATAGATGGCGGCTTGATTTATTTGATTCAAAAGATTCAAATACTCTACTATTTGCCGTGGATATAATAATATACGGTTCAGAATTGATAGCTTGTGTACGTGACAGTTTTGTTGTTGTGCAGTTACCTGCGTAGGGTGGACAGATAATAAATCTTCCCCCTAAATTGGGAACATATTATGGACGCTTATACTATATAAAAAAAATACTTTTGGGTCACCGATTTAAGGCCCATGGGTTCACTGAACAAAAATCTGTAGTCGGACAGAAAAATAAAATATGATACTAATAATATAAATTCATTATTGATGGCTGATCCTTGGGTTTACAAAACGTCTTCCCTCAAAATTGTATAGCTACGGTTTCTTACTTATCTGCGACCCGAATGTTGTGCAGGTATTGCGGGAGCACTACCCGCACATGGTGGGGGCAGTCGCGGAGCGGGGCGCGGTGTTCGCGAGGATGTCGTCGGATCAGAAGCAGCAGCTGATAGTGGAGTACCAAGCACTGGGGTACTATGTTGGTCAGTATACAAAAAAAAAAAATTATGTCAAAAATTTTATTATAATTTTATATTGTTGTTTTTAAAACCCAAAAGTGTCCAAATAGGTTTAAAAAAACCTTAAAATCATATAATTATTAAAGCATAATTAACTTGCAGGTATGTGCGGTGACGGAGCAAACGACTGTGGAGCCCTACGAGCAGCCCATATTGGAATTTCACTCTCAGAGCTAGAAAGCAGTGTAGCAGCACCCTTCACCTCACAGAACCCTGACATCGTGTGCGTCTCCAGAGTACTACGCGAGGGAAGAGCCGCCTTATCAACCAGTTTCGGCGTCTTTAAATTCATGATTGCTTATTCCCTTACAGAGTTTTTCTCAGTCGCCTTTTTGTACTACTTCGACTCGAATTTGACCGATTTCCAATTCCTATACATTGATGTCGCTCTTATTGTTAATTTCGCCTTTTTCTTTGGTATGACAGAAGCGTATACGGGACAGTTATGTAAAATCCCACCCCTCACTTCTTTACTTGGTCTCATACCGCTATTTTCACTTGTAGGACAACTTGTACTGATTGGGGTGACCCAATATCTATGTTACTACGCTTTGACGCTTTTCCCGTGGTACGTGCGGCATACATATGAAGGCGACGAAGCTAACGAATGTTGGGAGAATTATGCGATCTTTGCAGTCTCCATGTTCCAATATATTATTCTGGCCCTAGTTTTCAGTCATGGCTCGCCGTATAGAAGATCGGTAATAACAAATAAACAACTAATCATTAGTGTATTAATAATGACTGGATTATGTATTTACATAGCCACGTCTCCTGCCGATTGGATAGCCAAATTTCTACAATTAATGATGCCTAAGGACGTCCTAATGGCCTATATAGTTTTAGCCCTGGCGTCACTTAATTTCGTCGTTGCTTTATTCTTCGAAAGAGTTGTAATTGAGTATCTCATGGAAGGGAAGCAGATGATTCCAAAGTTCCTGAAGGAGAAACGCGTTCGGAAAACACCTCATCTCATGATCAAACGACAATTGACCGAAATGGATTATTTAGATTGTGATAGTGGCATAAAATATGATAAGGAAGGCATATCGGATTATAATTCCGAAAAAGGTAGCTGAGATGACGTATGTTTTTTTGTTTAATTGACAATTACTTTAGACCCTATAGGTCACATTTAGTGTTATGAAATAACCTTAATTATTTATGAAATGCATTTTTATTATGCTTTTTACTTTTTAATGATTTTTACACTTTTTAGTATATATTATGGAATATACATGTATAGTTGTTTATGACTTGAATAAGTTACTGAATTTTGCAGTTAATGTATAAAGCCATATTCTTATGATTATAAAATGCCAAAAGCATTTGTTTAAAGGTATCGTATTTGTTTTGTTTTCATTTTTCCAGTATTATTTTATAAACTTTTTTCTTTAAATATTACATACTTACCTTATTTATTAAACTTTATGTGGGCCATAAATATGAATGGCGACTTAAAATTTTCACCATCATCAGTGTAATGCATTATAGTAAAAATTCACTTGGTGGCCTTTTAAGTGATTATTCACACTACGATTTTGAACTTTATTCACTTATAAGTATTAAGATTTGTATTTAGATATGTCGATATCACTAATTAGTATCTGTGTACGTAATACAATAAAGTAATTATAATTCTTAAATTTGTATTCTATATTTTAAATAGAATATAGCTATAGCAATCGTTATAACGGTACTACTACTAATATACTAGATATTGAATTGATATCTATATTCTGACCCGTTATATCGGGTACATATATCGAGATGGCAACTTTTCAAAGCCTATGCTAGAGTTGTCATGCTGAAAATGAAAAGGTTTTACTATGGGACCAACTTTTCTTACATTTTTATCGAGCTTAGTATGAAACGTTTAGAATTATTTACGTGATTTCAGAGTTGGTTTCATAGTTAATGTTGCTGAATGAACCTAGCATACGTTTTGAAAAGTGCCTTAGTATTCGTTTTAGGTAACATTCCAATCAAATTGCAATGTTTTGGGTGCTGTGTTATACCAAATAGTATGTTTTAGGCTGATTTGAATTAATTGATATATCTTTAGTGTTTAAAATTTAATGTGTTTAAAAGACCTCGAGGATGGTTCAGTTTTTGATATTACCTAACGTTACTAACTTGTTCACGTCGAGCGTAAATACAGCAATTAGAAACTTATGTCACATAAATCGTGGCACGTCATTGGTCGTATTTCCGTTGTGTTTACGTAACATGCGTAAACAACCCTATTGTGTTAATAACGTTTGACCATGTTATAAATTTATAAAAAGAGGCCTTCAGCTGAACGAATAGAGACAACGTCTTGTCATATCGAGCTTATTTTTGGAACTACAGGCACTGAGTTATATAATAGTTTTCTAAATTAAGTACATGATTGCGCAAAAATGTGATGAAAAAGTTACCGTTTATTAATCTTTTTTGAGTAATTTATTATAAATATTTACAATCAATGTATAAAATACAAACTATGATATATATAAAACATCCTCAAAGCCCTCGCTGCTGTCGATAGGCATAATTATATTCTTAATTATATGGACACTTTTATAGCCATCGTATTGGCTTTATTAGGTTATTTAATTATTGTATCTTATGAATGGATAATTTATGGATAAGACAGGAAATGAAATTAATATATTATGATATTACAGAGTGAGAATGATTTATTTATCGCCCTTAAAATATATATATATATATTAATTATAATCTAAAACTAAGATTAAATATATTTGATATTACCTACAAGAAATTGTTTTCTTTGTTTATTAGTAGTAAGTCAGAGTCGGTCACTAATTCGTCGAAAATTGTCACCCGATATTTGTTGCTTATTTTGCGGGCCCCGAATTTATAAGATAGTAAATTTTAGTGCTCTCAGAAAAAGGAGTGCTGTCTGTAGCTGGGGGCTATCGTGTGGGAATTTTCCGCTAGAGGCGCTAGTGTAGCGTGAGGTCTTCGGAATGTCAAACTTCACTGTTTCTGGGTGGGCTACGCGGGTTTATTTCTAATTAGAATACTGGCAAATATGAGTTGCGGGTCAATTAATGGCAGTGATTTGAGACAGTTTTTTCTTTCGGAAACTTTAACCTACTTTTTTCTTCAAACGAAACGTACGAACTACGTAAAACGGTGTAAAACTGAGGCATCCTCGATATTTTTAAGGTATTAAATATGATTTAAATGGAAACATGGTTTTCATGTCCGTAATAACAAACTTTTATAGGACCTTACTCGACAGTGGCGCCAACTGGTGAGCACAAAAACGATAGCCCCCGTTCACGTGGAATGTTTATAACTACATGAGTAACTATGCGTGCAATACAGTCGGCATTTATAAAAAAAAGATCGGATAGGATAAGTCTTTTAAGATAAAAAGCAGGTTTTTATTTCAGGGGTAATTATTATTAGGAGCTGGCAGCCCTGTCTGCACAGATGATTACGCGGACTTTGCAAAGTGACGTTGCGGTTTCGTTTTATTTTCATGAAATCGGTGTATTTTGAGTTTTATTGAATGATATTGATGGCGTTTTGTCCAATAAAGATCAATTCAAGTGCACGAGCGAAGTGAAAATAAATGAATGCGTGTATTGTGACTTTTCATGTTGTCACAAATAGTCTAAATAATTTTTTTAGTAAAACAGCCACCAATTTAGTAAAACCCGACGGACTTGACTTGACTATATGTATACTAGATTTGGCTTTGGCCTTTGTTATATTTGGATATCAGACATAATTTATTGACTTGAAACTGAGAAGAAAATATCATGATTAGGCTGTATGGGCTACAACCCTTTGCCTTCCCGAAATAAGGGAAAATATATAGGGTGTGTTCTGATATACACTGGGAGCACTGCTCAGTGCTCTTAGTGGGCAGAAATACGTTCCGTTATGGACTGACAGTATACTGCCGCAGTTTTCTAGAGAAACATAATAACGTCATAAACGCCACCATTTTTGTACTGTGTGTGAGCATTGGCACTGGCGTTTTTGAGGTAAGGTGCTCTCAGTGCTTTGATCACGTGATCAACAGCAGAGTATTATGTCCAGAATGTCAGTAGGATATAGGATGACAGACAGTATACTGGGTTGTGTTCCGTTTTAAACAGTACACAGTATAGCTAACTATAAAGGAACGGCTTCTCAGTATAAATGAAAATGAAAATGAAAATATTTTTTATTCAAATAGGCCTTCACAAACACTTATGAATAGTCTGACTCTAATGCTCGGTTCGGAAGGTTGCTTTTACTGAGAAGAGCCGGCAAGAAACTCAGCAATTACTCTTTTCAAAACCAACTCAGATTTATTACATTAAATTATTTATCTAGTCTCACTGACAATATATGTGTGTTATAACAAAAAAGAAAAGAAACAAAATGATGAGTGACATAGTTAATAAATAGATAGCAAATTTAAGCAGACCAGCCCCCACAAGCAGCACCTGTTCACAAGTATGACGCATGTGGCAGCCATCGCCCTCCTCGCACATATTGTAGGGAAGTGAGCGACCCGCCACACGACGCCGCCGCAAGCAAAGGCCTCAAAGTGAGCATGACTACCATAAGCTTGCTAAAAAGAAAAACAATTTCACGGAATATGAATAAGAACACACAATATGTTATCACTGTTACCATTCACATGTTTATAGGGCAAAAAAAAAAAAGTAAGTGTATCATAATAACAATATTAAAAAATTATGATAATATATTACACAAAAATTTATATACATACACAAAAGTAGCAAATCTACCAAGCATTATCGTCTTTTAAATAATCATTCACAGTATAGTAAGATTTTTCAATTAAAACAGCTTTAATACGGTCCTTAAATCTTTGTGATACTTTGAATATACTAAATTGACGTCACACCTTGCAGTGCTAGCAGTGTATATCAAAACATACCCATAGTATTTTTTTTTTTTTTTTTTTGACTGGAACAGGAAGGTGGTGGGTCCAGGGGACCTTCTTCCACCGTTACGCGGACTTTTGCGGTGAGAGCTGAGGGCTCTCAACCGCTACTTAAAACCAAACTAAAACTAAATAAATTTAGGGCAACGGTAGCCTGAGGGTGCCCCCTGTGGGGCTCGACCTCGGCTCAGGACGTTGCCTGGGGAATGAGGGAGGACTTAGCATGCAAATATATTATTTGGGGATCGGTCGGATTGCTAATATGCAGCTCGGGCCGCTTAATCGGGACGAGACTGGGAAGGACGTCGCGACGGTCCTCGCGGCGAGGACGAAATCTAGGTTGACGATTTCGCATCTGTAATTGTTTGCGGGCTTCTTCGGCCTCGATCTGCGCTAGGGTAATGGCATCGTCTGGCTCGCTGAGGGCGTGCCTAGGCCTACGGATGCGGGAAATAAGGGACGGGGTGTATGTGATAGTGTTGACTATCAAGGGATTCGCGTGGTGCGCTGCGGTATCAAAATATCGACGCGAGGCGCGTTTTATAAATTGTTTGATTGTAGGGAGACCTAAGTCAAGGTGGATACCCATAGTAGTCTGTCTCATCAACTTATACCCTGTCCGTTCGTTTATTTTCTTTTTGACGTTTAAAATGACAAAGAAAAATGAACTTTATTTATTTGTGATAAGGTTTATCTCATAAATCAATGGTTAGTTGTATGATGAGACTAATGAACCTTATATTACAACAATAAGGTTTATTTTCATTTGGCATTCATAAACGTCAAAAAGAAAATAAACGAATGGACAGGGTATAATTCGTCTGTGGTGGTCTAACTATCTGTCTCTGCCTGTCACACTATCTGTTGTTATGTTTGTGTTGCAAGTGTTGCAACTGCTAGCAGCTGTTTACTGTTATTTGTTTTGTTTGTGTAGGCACAGAGCAGATAAACAGGTGTAGGTACAAACTTTTTAACATTTTAAATTGAAAACGAGCATGATACAATTACAAAATAAAAGTACGTGCAAGCAAACGTAGAAACTTGCGAATAAAGTGGAGTGTTTGAGTTATACATACAGTTTATAATGAAGAAAAGTACCCTTAGAACTTAGAATAACTAATTTTGACTCTTATTGTCTAAGGTAAACAAATGAATGTAAAAGGTGAAAATTAAACATACATTTGAAATAACTTCTGAACATTGAAGTACCAAATCATGGAGTCAGAAGCTGATGAACTGCCCTTATTTCATTGTGAAGAAGAAGGCAGTAGGGATACAAACCTAAAACCTACTGTACAGTACTTAAGGATTAGCCCTGAGTTCGAACAGGTAATTTATTGAATTTTTTTTTACTGTCAGAAAATTGCATGCAATTGTAAACAACTATACAAAGTTTCAACTCAATTGTATGAGCAATGCATAAATAAACACATAGAAGACAAACAAATATACAAACATTAATTTTTATTTATAAAATATTAGCCATTGCCTTGTTTAGGAAAACTTAATGTGTAAAATCCCAAAAAAAAATGTACAGAGAATATTTCTATCCTCTCCGTCACATTTCTAGGTCTTACGGTGTAGAAATGTTCTCCTGAAATACATAACCCTCCTTTCTAGATGTGTAAATAGGCTTATCAGCAGTAAACATACAGTTGTTAGACACTAATGTCAATAGCACAAAAAAAAATTGACAAGCTGAAGAGTAAATGGTACCAAACTATTTTCTCTTTGCCTATTATATATGTATAGACTACCTTTTCCCCTCAGTTTCACCTGCATTCCCAGGATAAAAAATAGCCTGTAACCTTTCTTGAGAATTGGGCTATCAAATGCAAAAATAATTTTTCAAATCTGACTAGTAGTTCCAAATATTAGCATGTTCAAACAAACAAACAAAAAATACGATCAATATAATAATATAAATCAATTTGTATTAGTACCTACATAATGACAACTTTAATATAAAAGGTGAGTCAGTCTAGCTACTGTTCTTTCCATAAGGGAGTTTCCTGTAGGAATTTATCTTGTACTGATTTTGTAATATTGAACTCTATTTCCAACTATTACAACTCAATTTTGCTGGTGTTGAGGGTATTAAGTCATAGGTAGAAATAATCTCAGCTCTCAAGGCTTTGTGTGCTTCACACTGTTGGCCACATCATCTATAAGGTACTTACCAAAATGAGATTGTGGTCAAATATACAATTTTACCCCTATATTGTATAGTTGGGTAAGTAGTAATATTGTTGTACATACTACATTACACATTTATATATAAGTTAATCACCATTCAGTAAAAGCATGCAGGAAAGGGACTTAAAATCAGTTTTTTGGTACACAGCTGGTAAAATCATTTATCTATTTATAAATTTGTACACTTTGCAAAATTTTTACACTTACATAATTATGAACAAAAAAACAACATAGACTATTTTGGAAATAAATTTAATTCTTCACAATTCTGCAGTGGGCAGACACATCTTCATCACACATATTTCATTACATTTTCAGGTAGTATACGGTTATAAGAAAAGCCATCGGCGGACAGTACTGATGTACATATTATCAGCTCTGACATGTGGGATACCATTCCTGCTGTTCCACTGGTGTTCTACCTGGTTCCTATATGTTACACATATAAGGTGCTGCTTCCAGGATGCTGACCAAGTTATTGTTGTTGTAAGTGAAGTTTGAATCATTTCATCATACCCCTCACTCCCCTCAACCCCCACCCCCAACACTTCTCACCCCCCAACGCCCCCCCTACCCTCCATTAGTATGCTTTTAACTTGAGAATCACTGCACGGACGGATAGCCTATAAGCTACCTAACATTGAGCTCTTAATAGGGTATTTGCCTGTATTCAAAATAAATTATCCAACACTAACCAATGTATAAAACATCTAAAAAAAGGGGGGTAACCAGGATTATTTTATTAAATTTATCCTTATTATGATTTTTAATGGCCAATCTAACCATAAAGAGTATGCTATATAATTATGACGTCACATGCTTGTATTTCATACAAAAGTCCATATAAACCTATCGTTTTGACATTTCATAAAAAGTTGCTGATTTGAATGTCAGTCAAATACCCTATAAAGGTGGTTATGGTGAGAAAAAATCCATGCAGGCGTACTGATTTAAATGCAACTGTAAACTTCCAACATTAAATGGATTTTGTTACTCGATCAAGCCGTTATGGTGGAATAGATTTGATTTGATTGTTTGGTACATAAATAGACTAGTGGAGATATAGATAAGAACTTTTTATTTGTATTTCAGGAAACATATCGAAAGAAATGCAAATGTTTCTACATATATAATATAGCAGATATAAGGTAAGTAAATTAATTCAATTCAATTAATTTAATCCAGATATAAATATCCGAAATAACTGTTTCTGTTGTTTTTTTATAACATTTGATTACTAATGTTATTAGTGCATATTCGTTCACTGACGGCTAAACATGACTAGATTATAAACTATCGAAAATGTATGCGTTATATCTTAATTCTTATTGTACAAACACAATCTTTCGTCAGTTTACAAATTTCCTAGATTTGTTAATAACTAACTATCAATTATATTATGTAAAAAAATACTTCAGGTTATCAAATGAGGATTTACAAGTTGGTTCTGGTGAAAGGCAAGAATTTGGAGACAGTGCTGATGCATTACATACTCCTATACACTTGGAAAATGGAAACACTTTAAGTGAGTACTAGCCATGGAATTAATATGTAATACGTACAATGGTACCAACAAATATTATTTACAGCCTAAAGGATAATGCTACATAAGTAGACTGACTTTAGGATCCTACTTTATGTCCGTCCGTCAGTCCGCACGTCGCCGGTTTATTCCCCATCAATTAATCTGTTTTAGACAATCAGAATTTTCGCTTCTTCCGTCACAAATATGAGACGTTCATATGGGATACGTCGCGGGCCACGTGGTCAAGTCTTGCGGGTATCGAATGTGGCGCCACCTGTGCTCAGTTGCAGGCTATGGGGGACAGAGCGCCTTCTACTGAGGAGAGAAGAAGAATGTGAGTGATTGTTCCTCTTTCACGCCTTAATTGCTTTTACATCGCATTGGAGAGTTGTGCGACCACAATCTTAACGTGTTTGTAGCACTTGCTACTAAATATTATAGCGTAGGTAGGTGATGACGTCACAGGGGTCACAAACCTCGCGAAATAACAATCGTACGATAAAACTAATGTTAGATTCGGATAATACGTACCTACTACAGTTACCTAAATTTAAACATTAGATAAAACAATGTACTTATTTGTTATTAAGCCAGAATCTTCATCTAAAATATTGGTGAATAGTTAAAACTGTTTTGAACTCAAGCTCGTTTTGTACTGAACCAAATTTCATGTTATTGGTATCTTTAGAATCGCAAAAATTCGCTCTTTCATTTGATAGTAGTTTTATAGCTCAAAGCTGAAATTAATTTTCAGTTTTTCAAATGTCACACAGTTTAAATCTACCGTCGCAATCCGACATGATTTTAGAGGAGTGACCTCGGAATACCTTTATCGATTTATTATTAAAATCATTATTACTCAGTAATTCAGAGATTACTTTAGAAAAACATTAATTACACACAATATGTTTAGAGGAGTTCACAAGGTATTTTTCAGACCATAAAGCATAAATGTCCAAATATGTTTTATAGATTTTTATCGTATCGATCTAAAATCGACTTTTTGCAATGTTGGTCATCCCCTAATGCACCCACCAGCGTCTCGCCGACTCTCGGCAGTCGAGAAGCTGTTACCGCGCTGAACGCACGCTTCTCGTCTCAATTTTTTTACCGCGCTACCCGCGTTTTATACCGCCGGATGTAGCCCTCACCATTTCGAAGGCCTAGGGCTCCCGCGTGTTGAGTGTCAACCTACGCACATGTAACTGTGCTATTTTTTTAGTGTATGCTAATCGCATAGCGACACGAACAATGTGAACTTTTATTATAAATATCCAAGTGTTCAACATGTAATTGTGTTAAACTTTAAACAAGGGACTTTATGCCCCACTTATGGTGATTACCCGCGTAACGTCGGTATCCCTACTGCTTTCAACGTGATACGGCCCGTAGCCGTCGCCGCTTATGCCGATATAGGTTCCAGCCGGATGCGCCGCCGGGCTTTGCCCGCGGCGTGACGCCAAGGATGGTTCCGTAGGACCCGGCTGGATGCTCACAACGACGATCGTCGCATCAGCGCCAGAGTGGCGCGTCATCAAGATGGCGTCCCGTCGTTGACAGACGCGCACCCATCCAGAGGTTATGATCCCTTCATCTAGAACTTTCGACGGTACCGTGAGTCAACTTTCTTTTATTAATTGGCCGGTCCCTTTAGAGTCAGTGTAGCTCGTAAGACTTCGATTGTCTCACTGCGACCGTAACCGCCATGTCGCGATACTATTGGATATATTTCATGTCACGAATATTATCTTGTATTTGCTGTGAGTAAACCCCACAATCCCAACAGCGCACAAGAGGTCCTTGCACTCCAATGGTTCAGGCCCTCCGCGAGCTGTCTTGGCAAAACCACCTCATTATCATCATCTTTATCGTATTGTCATCACCAAACCCATTTTTATACACCTTTTTCTTTTTTATACGTGACATGTTACGTGGCAAGTAATGTGTCTCAAATTTTTTCAACTCGAGTGTTTTAAACATTTTTCTAAAGAAATAACTTGGTACTGTGAACCAATCAATTGAAGTAATTTGTTTTTTTTTTGGTAAATCGGTTGGCTCGCGAATGGGACGCGCGTCTCAAAACTACCTACAAAAAAATAGAATTCCAGGATTAATTACTTAAGTGAATACTAAGGTGGCGTCCATAATTTACGTGAGGTGTTTCGGCAAATATCACGCAATTTTTTTTCTGATTGAAACAAAGAAAAATATACTATTTTGGTCCATTTAACCCAGATTGTACATGCTTAAGATTTAATCTTAAGCGTTATCGTAATACAATTAAAATCATTCACTAATTCGTTCAAAAGAAAATAATTTCATTCATACTTCGACGTTATACATCTACTGACTGTCAAACCACCATACTGAAAATCATATGAACATGTTGGTTCCCATAGTCTCTCTTGAGACCGCGCATGATTCTCCATGGACTGAATTAGAGTAGATATTCTTTTTTGAATCACAGTAGTTACGATTTAAGTATTCTATTGTTAAATTTTTATTACACTTATAATTTAAACTCAGCAATATTGATTACAAGTCTTAACTAGTCGTAAATAAAAGCACGAAGCATTTTTTTTTCTTTTTACAATAACAATCCAACGCGTTTACGTAAGAAACCCACATTTTGAAAAATCTCACGTGAGATTGGGGGTTGGGGGAGGGGGTTGAATAAAATCTCACGACATCTCACCAGGGGGAGGGGGAGGGACAGAAAATTTAAAAAAACACCTCAGGTAATTTATGGACGCCCCCTAACGCAAAAAATATTTTTTAAGTACGGATTTTTAAGAACAGTCCATGTTTTTTAAATCACTTCGGAAGAACTCTGCTTCTCTTCATCCAATATATTTCGGCCGCAATTTCCGCATGTGCTAGTGGCTCCTCTAGTGGTAAAACATTAGCAAGTTTTTTTCTAATGCCCTGCAGGTAAAACCGTGCAGCGACAAAAGAAAGACGCAATAATTCGCCAAAACGTTCCTCTTACTCCTAGGTTAAACATCTACGGGTTCAATGAGATCAAACTGCCGGTCCAGTCCCTCGTGAGCCTGATGCTTCAGGAGGTGTGCAACCCATGCTATGCGATACAATCGTTCACAATAGCCGTGTGGCTGGCAGATGGCTACTACTACTACTGTGTCGCTGTCATATTTATGACTACGTTTGGTGTTGCAACTTCTGTTATACAGACTAAGATGGTATGAATTTCGACTCATGAGTATATTTTAAAAGAAATGTTGTTTACTTTAAGGCGCGTTTAAGAAAAAGAGGTTTGATGTTGTTTGCATCTGAAATTCTTCAAAGGGCGCATTTTTTGTTTTTATTGTAGAGTAAAAGATTAAATATTTTTGACGCAAGGTTTTCGTAAATTTTATAATAAATTAAGGGAACAGAGGTTACTGGCAGGGCCGGATTCAAGATTTCGGATTGGTGTGTAAATTGGCGAACTAACTGTATCTATGACTTGAATTTATCAGTTTTCAATCGCATCTCGCTAATAAATTTTCCTATGCACACACCATATTGTTATATATCATGTATACCTACTTTGCTTTGAGTTCCACCTAAAGTCATGATATTATCTCGTTATATGTGGCCATATTGTATGTGCATAGAACCAAAAGAACCTCCGCGTGACCGTAGAAGCGTACGACTCGGTGGAGGTGTGGGGCGGGCAGGCGGCGCAAGTGGACAGCAGGCACATGTGTCCGGGGGACGTGGTGGTGCTGCCGGCGCGCGGCTGCACGCTGCACGCCGACCTCGTGCTGCTCACTGGCGCCGCCGTGCTCAACGAGAGCATGCTCACCGGTACGTTAGCTCGACCAGGGATGTGTGGGGCGGGCAGGCGGCGCAAGTGGACAGCAGGCACATGTGTCCGGGGGACGTGGTGGTGCTGCCGGCGCGCGGCTGCACGCTGCACGCCGACCTCGTGCTGCTCACTGGCGCCGCCGTGCTCAACGAGAGCATGCTCACCGGTACGTTAGCTCGACCAGGGATGTGTGGGGCGGGCAGGCGGCGCAAGTGGACAGCAGGCACATGTGTCCGGGGGACGTGGTGGTGCTGCCGGCGCGCGGCTGCACGCTGCACGCCGACCTCGTGCTGCTCACTGGCGCCGCCGTGCTCAACGAGAGCATGCTCACCGGTACGTTAGCTCGACCAGGGATGTGTGGGGCGGGCAGGCGGCGCAAGTGGACAGCAGGCACATGTGTCCGGGGGACGTGGTGGTGCTGCCGGCGCGCGGCTGCACGCTGCACGCCGACCTCGTGCAGCTCACTGGCGCCGCCGTGCTCAACGAGAGCATGCTCACCGGTATATTAGCTCGATCAGGAATGGATTTGCGTGTGAAAATTTGGGCATACGAAACCCGAAAAAAATCACATGCTTTGCTACAAATGACGTGTGAATGCACATTAATTTAAATGATTATGATATAGTGATTGTTGCATAAATAATTATTAATTGAAGGCTGCCAAAAGTGGCCAAAGAAATAAAATGTGGATGTGCCATTATTTCTTAGCTTGATTTACTTAACTTTTGTTTGATGACGATCTTCGGCAACATAGCTTAGGTCAGTCATCATAGTGATATTGTGTCCGTAAAAAAACTAATTTCAATACGGCTACCGATTTTTTTTAGTTTTTCATTGTAACAGGTGAATCTGTCCCAATAATAAAGACAGCTCTCCAGCGCGTGGACAAACCGTTCAACATGAAGGAGCACGCGTCCAATATACTGTTCTGCGGCACAAAGGTCATACAGACGCGCTACTACAACAACGAGCCGGTTAAGTGAGTAATTAAAAGTAATAAGTAAGTTGAGATGACAATCCTATCTCGAGAAAATTAATCGTTCATGCCGATTTTCTCTTCCCACCCTTCAGAGCTCTAGTCCTTCGCACTGGCTACAACACAAGCAAGGGTCAGATGGTTCGCAATATCCTGTACCCGGTGCCAGGTGACTTGAAACTCGACTGGGACTCATACAAGTTCATCATGATACTCGCATCCTGTGCCATAATGGGACTCTTTTATACCATGACTTTGAAGGTAAGCATCAGACATATAATTTAATTTCAACCTCAAATTTTCTGCTCCAAGACAAATGCCTCCCAGCTCTCCTATTCTTCGCCTCTAAGTTCGGGCCTTTTAAGATCACTTGCATACACTATGAACAAAACTGGACCTAAAATTGATACTTGCGAAATTTATTTATTTATTTAAACACTAATTTTTACAGCGTAACAGTATTAAATAAATCAAACCGCTACAAAAACATTGCATTCATCTTTCTAACATTCTTTTCCATTCAGTCATCAATCGTACCATCCCTGTCACAAACAAGTCACAGTGTGGTGCAGCCTCAAGCAGGGAGTTGATAAGGTCCATAGCGCGCGGCACGGGCGAGTGTTGGCGGTGGAGTGTACGCGGCACGCTCACCGCCAACAGTCGGTGCCTGCGAGCCCGCACGTATTTGTCCGGCACAAACAATGCCAGCGCCTTGTTCAATAGATCCATGCAATCGACCTTATGTCTAAGTATGCCCACAAAAAATCTCTAACTGCCCCTGGAGAAATAGTGTAGGGTACAAATATGGGTAATGATGGTATACTTTCTTGTATAGGTTTCGGAGGTACTTCTTTTGGACTTGTTCTAACATAAGTATATTTATTTTCATGTGCTCTCCAGACCTCTGCGTTAGTCTCTAAAATACTTCTAACTAACGCCGCGTATAGAGCCCGAGTAGCATTGACTGACAGTGATGTCGCGTTACGCAGCACAAACCCTAGACGCTGATAAGCTTAAACTGTTGTTAATTGTGCATGCTTACGGAACGTGAGTTGTAAATCAAAATGTACCCCTAAGTCTCGAACCCCAGTGACGCGCGCGACTGGTGCACCAGCTATATTATATTGGTAGCGTAATGGACTTGCTGACCGTGTAAAACTCATCATCTCACACTTACTCGCGTTAAATAGTATTTTTTTTCTCAAACTCCAATTAAAGACTGCATCTAAATCGTTTTGTAGCACCCTGCAATCTTCAGATGTTTTAACTATTTTTATCAGCTTAACATCATCAGCGAATATTAGCACCAGCGACTCCTGAACTATATTTGGCAGATCATTTATCAGAAGAACAAATAAAAATGGTCCAAGATTCGTGCCCTGACTTATACCAGTTTTAACTAAAGAACCTGAAGACTTCAGCTTGCTAATACCTAATTTACTAAAATAGAACAATATCATGAAACAAGACTAATAGCCGCTCCACGAATTCCATAGTGATGAAGATTTAAAATGAGAATGTGATGATACACATGATCACATACACATATATGTGATGATGTGGCTAAACGTGGTAAGTACATAAAGTCTACAAGGAACTAGCTCTCAAGTGCAGCTGCTGTAACACCATTAGGTGCTTGGCGACAGATTTTCTACTTGAGGATGGCAGCCAGCCAAGCGGGTACTACAAAGTACCCTACCATCGTGGACCTAACAAGCTTCACTTACTTTTAGGCCTACCGAGAACCCTCACCTGGCAACGTAGCATTAAATGCGCTGGACATCATTACTATCGCCATCCCGCCAGCTTTACCGGCCGCCATGACAGTGGGACGACTATACGCAGTGTCGAGACTGAAGCGAGCCAGCATCGATTGTCTTAACAATCGAGCTGTTAATGTTAGCGGCTCATTGGACTGTATATGTTTCGATAAGGTACTTATTAGTATATATTATTATAATTAAATGAGTACTTAAATAACTAACAATGTATCGTAGATTATTAATAAATTGCCACATATGGTACGAGTATTGTATTGTTGTATCGGTAGTTTTTAACCGACTTCATAATAAAATAAGGACTAATATAAGTAAGACTAAACTAGCGGCACGAATAATGGCACCTATGACAAGATATTGTCTGTCCTTATTTGCCTATGTGTCTCTTTTTGGCGCTATATAAATGGGGATATTCATATTACTACATGAAGACGAGTTCTGGAGTGGTGACCACGGACCGGCAAGCGCAGCGTAGGACGACCACCTACAAGGTGGACAGACGACCTTGCAAAGGTCGTCGGAAAACGCTAGATGCAGGCCGCCCAAGACCGGTCCTATTGGAGTTCCTTAGGAGAGGCCTATGCCCAGCAGTAGACGTCTTGTGGCTTAGATGATGATGATATAACTACATACAGTCATAACTTTCAACGCGTGGTTATACATCTCCATTCTCCACATTAGTTCCACAGAGGGCTCTTTCGCATGGCAGAATTTAAAACTTATAGCTTAGCTCTCTCTCCAGACAGGCACTCTAACCGAGGATGGGCTGAACATGTGGGGGGTGGTCCCAGTGAGTGCGGCTACTTCCCCCCCGCGGCTGGGACGGGCCCAGCGCGACCCGCGGCTACTCAACGACCTGCACGATCTCAAGATCGGCATGGCCGTCTGCCACAGCCTCACGCTACTTGACGCCGAGCTGGCGGGAGATCCACTCGACTTGAAGGTAAAGTTAACTGTGAGATGTTAGGTTGTGTCCCAATTTTAACACTGTAAATGGAAGTTCAAATGCCCTATTTGGCAATACATTTTCTGTAGCTATTGATTTTTCACTGAAGATGTTCGAGTCAACCGGGTGGACATTAGAAGAGCCTGATATGTCAGGATCATGCAATTACCAAACAGTTGTGAAATCCAAGAAGTCTGCCAATATGGAGGTAGATGATGTTCATGTAAGTACCTATTGAATCACTTCGAAATTTAATAATGATAATATCTTTATTAAATTGAATACCTACTAACGTACTACGTTATGTTTGTGGTACAAAATGTGTTAGTGTTTGAAGGAAGGCACACCTTTAAGGGAAGCTCTGTCTCCCACACTTGGAATAATCCTTTGATTGTGGGGTTACAGGTTATTTCTAATTAACTCAAGGTCCTGGAAGTCAAAAGCAAAATACCAATAACAGTTCATAAGTTAGTGTGGTCTGGCGTATGTAGATGCCGTTGGAGGTGGGCATAGTGCAGCAGCACCAGTTCGTGTCGTCGCTGCAGCGCGCCTCGGTGGTGGCGCGGCTGCTGGGCGAGGACGTGCTGCGGGTCTACTGCAAGGGGGCGCCCGAGATGATACGGACGCTCTGCAACACTCACACTGGTGAGTGAGTGAATGTGGTGTAGATGCCGTTGGAGGTGAGCATAGTGCAGCAGCACCAGTTCGTGTCGTCGCTGCAGCGCGCCTCGGTGGTGGCGCGGCTGCTGGGCGAGGACGTGCTGCGGGTCTACTGCAAGGGGGCGCCCGAGATGATACGGACGCTCTGCAACACTCACACTGGTGAGTGAGTGAATGTGGTGTAGATGCCGTTGGAGGTGAGCATAGTGCAGCAGCACCAGTTCGTGTCGTCGCTGCAGCGCGCCTCGGTGGTGGCGCGGCTGCTGGGCGAGGACGTGCTGCGGGTCTACTGCAAGGGGGCGCCCGAGATGATACGGACGCTCTGCAACACTCACACTGGTGAGTGAGTGAATGTGGTGTAGATGCCGTTGGAGGTGAGCATAGTGCAGCAGCACCAGTTCGTGTCGTCGCTGCAGCGCGCCTCGGTGGTGGCGCGGCTGCTGGGCGAGGACGTGCTGCGGGTCTACTGCAAGGGGGCGCCCGAGATGATACGGACGCTCTGCAACACTCACACTGGTGAGTGAGTGAATGTGGTGTAGATGCCGTTGGAGGTGGGCATAGTGCAGCAGCACCAGTTCGTGTCGTCGCTGCAGCGCGCCTCGGTGGTGGCGCGGCTGCTGGGCGAGGACGTGCTGCGGGTCTACTGCAAGGGGGCGCCCGAGATGATACGGACGCTCTGCAACACTCACACTGGTGAGTGAGTGAATGTGGTGTAGATGCCGTTGGGAGGTGGGCATAGTGCAGCAGCACCAGTTCGTGTCGTCGCTGCAGCGCGCCTCGGTGGTGGCGCGGCTGCTGGGCGAGGACGTGCTGCGGGTCTACTGCAAGGGGGCGCCCGAGATGATACGGACGCTCTGCAACACTCATACTGGTGAGTGAGTGAATGTGGTGTAGATGCCGTTGGAGGTGGGCATAGTGCAGCAGCACCAGTTCGTGTCGTCGCTGCAGCGCGCCTCGGTGGTGGCGCGGCTGCTGGGCGAGGACGTGCTGCGGGTCTACTGCAAGGGGGCGCCCGAGATGATACGGACGCTCTGCAACACTCACACTGGTGAGTGAGTGAATGTGGTGTAGATGCCGTTGGAGGTGGGCATAGTGCAGCAGCACCAGTTCGTGTCGTCGCTGCAGCGCGCCTCGGTGGTGGCGCGGCTGCTGGGCGAGGACGTGCTGCGGGTCTACTGCAAGGGGGCGCCCGAGATGATACGGACGCTCTGCAACACTCACACTGGTGAGTGAGTGAATGTGGTGTAGATGCCGTTGGAGGTGGGCATAGTGCAGCAGCACCAGTTCGTGTCGTCGCTGCAGCGCGCCTCGGTGGTGGCGCGGCTGCTGGGCGAGGACGTGCTGCGGGTCTACTGCAAGGGGGCGCCCGAGATGATACGGACGCTCTGCAACACTCACACTGGTGAGTGAGTGAATGTGGTGTAGATGCCGTTGGAGGTGGGCATAGTGCAGCAGCACCAGTTCGTGTCGTCGCTGCAGCGCGCCTCGGTGGTGGCGCGGCTGCTGGGCGAGGACGTGCTGCGGGTCTACTGCAAGGGGGCGCCCGAGATGATAAGGACGTGAATTTTAGCCATAACGTATGAACAATGTCTAAGTCATCTTATTTAAGGCCTGATTTTTATTTGCCATAGTTCCTGAAAACCTGAACGAGGTACTGAGCTCTTATGCAGAGAAGGGCTACAGAGTGATAGCGTTGTCGACGCGAGTTATTGAAGCTACCTTCATGCAGCTGCAGAGGATGACCAGGGACGAGGTAACAATAATACTATTCCAAACTATGGAAAACTATTTTTGTAAGACAGCCTCATTACTGTGTAACTCAATCCGTGTGCTTAGTCCGTGTGGATTAAATGCCTTATGTCAAAGGCCTAAAGTCTCCTTTGGCTCATGTCTTTATTATGAGGAATATAATTCGCGCATCTTACTTACACGCATACAAAGAAAATGCCTTTATTGGTCTGTAAATTTGGAGTTATGACGGTATCTTTCACCGCAAATGGCAAGGATTTGTTAGCTAATCAATGTCAGTGGATAACATATTTTGATATTTTAAGATTGTATTATAAAACTTCAGTCCAAGCTTTTGTGAAGTTTTGAGTACAGATTAAAAGATTCTAATTTGAAATCTAGCCCCAAGATATGATTATTTTCAATTAATATAATCTGTTTCGAGGCTTGCAATAATATTGGCCCTTTTTCTTTATAGATTGAATGTGATCTAGAGTTTCTCGGTTTGGTGATAATGGAAAACCGTATGAATGTAGCGGCCACCGGAGTCATAAAGGAACTGATAGAGGCCAATATACACGTCGCTATGATCACTGGTATAAAATTCCTTATTTCTTCCAGACTAATTTCTTACTAGTTAGGGTTCCGTACCTCCAAAGGTAAAAAAGAACCTTTATAAGATAACGCTCTTGTCCGTCTGTCCGTGTCACCACCGATCTTCTCAGGAACGGGTGGACCTAGCATGTTGAAATTTATACCAGATACTGAGGTCTATAGTCCCTATTAGGTGTATAAAATCAAGGTCCTGAGTCAACATGATAAAAAGATATGGGCAAATTTTAAAGGTCTTAGCAGCACAAATAAAGCAAAATTTCCAAAAATAAAAATGTTGAAAATTAAAGGGTGTCCCCATACATACATAGTTGACGCCAATTTAGATAGTCCTCTGAGTTGTATGGGCGCTCATACAATTTAGAGGACTAGCTTAATTGTACGGAACCCTCGGTGCGCGAGTCCGACTCGCACTTGGCCGGTTTTTTTTTATATGACATCACTTATGATGTGTTAGTGCACAATTTATGTATTTAGCATGTGTCTTTAGGCTCTTAGTATTGTTTCAATATCCCATCACACTAGTTTCAGCGGCTGTAATTTGAAGTGGTTAATAAGCCCTTTTCCCCGTGACTGTACTCTTTTTTTTAAAATAGTTAATGTTTTTTTAAATAGCAGATGTTTATTATTTCCAAAAATATGAATAGTCTCTAAAGAACGTTTCCTATAACATCAACGGTTACCTGCCTATTTCTGATGTATAGGCGACAACATCCACACGGCGGTGAGCGTGGCTAAGGAGTGCGGCATCCTGCGTAGTGGAGAGAGAGTGGTGCAGCTGCATGTTGACACAGCGGGGAACACTCCCCTCGTCTACTGCGAGAGTACCCTGCATGGGGTGAGTGCTATATTGTATAACGTGTATAGGCGACAACATCGCACGGAGGCGAGGTATACGTCTTTGTATGTTTACTTGATCCGCATGTTAACTTACATTTTTGTTATTCTAGTATTTCTATTGACGTCAACTATGCCATCACTTTAAGCTATCCTATGATCAATCCAATGTTAAAATAATATTTTTTGTATATTCGCCCGTAAACGCACAAACTTTAGTTTTTATAATATTAGTGGGATTTCAATATCCTAGGTACCAATAGGTCGCCGAACACCTCTTCAACGTTCGTTGCGAAGTGTGGATAGCGGGCACGGTTCGTTGCGAGACACCGACCCAGGTTTAGGATCTGAGACCAACTCAGATCCCAGCTCCGGATCCAACTCAGTACCCGGCTCCGGATCCAACTCAGTTCCCGGCTCCGCATCCAACTCAGCTCCCGGCTCCGGATCCAACTCAGTTCCCGGCTCCGGATCCAACTCAGTTCCCGGCTTCGGATCCAACTCAGTTCCCGGCTTCGGATCCAACTCAGTTTCCGGCTCCGGATTCAACTCAGATCCTGGCTCCCGATCGAACTCCAGCCATGGTTCTAGCTCTGGTACCATTCTGGACTTCACGTCACGCCCTGGCTCGCTCGACGTAGAGGCGCCGGAAGAAGAGCCCCTATACAAGATTGTCATGACCGGGGATACTTGGCGGGTGAGTCTTGTGAGATAATGGAATAGTTAAATAACATTTTTATGAAATATTTTTTTATCAATGAATAAACAAATCAGATAATAAATTAAGGAAATATTACTGTTGTTATTAACACGCTTTTTATGGAGCGATCAGCTCGTGACGTCAAAGTCTATGTCGCCATAGTAATTCGTATGCGGTGAGCTCGAATCTCGAAAAAAATATTACAGGTAGATCTTCCCTCAAAATTGAATAGCTGCTGACCGCAGTTGTCTTCCTTATCTGCGACCCGAATGTTGTGCAGGTATTGCGGGAGCACTACCCGCACATGGTGGGGGCAGTCGCGGAGCGGGGCGCGGTGTTCGCGAGGATGTCGTCGGATCAGAAGCAGCAGCTGATAGTGGAGTACCAAGCACTGGGGTACTATGTTGGTCAGTATACAAACTCTGTACTATATGAACACTAGAGGATCAGTATAAAAATAATTAAAACATGATATCTACGTACGTATTACAAACGTGATGACGCGTATAGATTAAGGGTACAAGAGCGGACGAAGGGTTCGGTTGCTCTCTTCACACTCTGTACGCCAGTTAAGATTCATAAATTCATTGACATAAAAATACCTTTAGCTGAAGTATTTTTTTATATTCTATCGATTTTATTTAATAGTTTAATAAATGTAATTTTTAAAACGTTTAATTAACCTATAAACTTGAATACAGGTATGTGCGGTGACGGCGCAAACGACTGCTCTGCCCTACGAGCAGCTCACACTGGATTCTCCCTCTCAAAACTAGAGAGCAGTGTAGCTGCACCCTTCACCTCACAAAACTCTGACATCGAATGCGTTTCCAGAATACTACATGAAGGTAGAGCCGCTTTAACAACCAGTTTCGGCATCTTCAAATTCATGTTCGCATATGCCCTTACCAAGTTTTTTTCAGTCACCTTTTTGTATTACTTCGACTCAAACTTAACCGATATTCAATTTCTTTACATCGATGTAGGTTTAATTATCAATTTTGCTTTCTTTTTTGGTAACACAAAAGCTTATACGGGACAGTTATGTAAAATCCCACCCCTCACTTCTTTACTTGGTCTCATACCGTTGTCTTCACTTGTAGGACAAATGGTGCTGATAGGAGTGACCCAATATTTATGTTACTACACCTTAACGTTGTTCCCATGGTATGTTCGAAATAGCAGCAAAGCGCATGAATGTTGGGAAAATTATGCGATATATGCGGTTTCAATGTTCCAATATATTATTCTAGCTTTAGTCTTCAACCACGGCTCACCATATAGACGATCTGTCTTGATGAACAAGCCGTTTATGATTATTGTATTATTAATGTTTGTTATGTGTATTCACATAGCCATATGGCCGGAGGATTATTTGGCTGAATTCCTGAAGTTAAAAATTCCCAAAGATGCTTTAATGTCTTACTTAGTTGTAGTTCTCGCTTTTCTCAACTTTATCGTTGCTTTATTATTCGAACGAGTAATAATTGAGCATCTTATGGAAGGAAAGCAGATGATTCCGAAGTTTTTAAAAGAGAAACGGGTTAGGAAAACACCTCACCTCATGCTCAAACGACAATTGAGCAAAATGGATTATTTAGATTGTAATATTGCTATGAAATACGATAAAGAAAATGGTACATCGGATCTTAATTCCGAAAGAGGTGGCTGATATGAAGTCATTTTTAATCGCTCTCAAAATTGCTTTTGATTACATTTAGGGCGGGTAGTTAAGTTGACCAATAATTAAATTAACAATTTGTTAGACTAGATCAACATTTGTTGTTTATTCGTTTATCAATGTAAATAATCAGTTATTAAAATTTCAAACATTTATCTCATTTATTGCAAGTATCAAAGTCGAGAGAAAGATAGTAAGATCGGTCGGTGCAGAGTAGTAGTGGTTTTTTGGAATAAATAGTTTCTGGATAACCAATACCATGTTATAGGTAATGTGTACAATAACTGTATATTGTAACTATGTACGTTTTGCAACACCCACTTCTACTGTCAAAGCTCTTCCTATAATAACTGAGGTATAGTGACCTTAACTACCAATCAAACAACCCGCTCTAAGTGTTTAAATAAATATTATGAAATAGTAATAAGTTACCTACCTTTCAATTTAATTTAAATTTCCTTCCAAATCCGCCTAAACAAAATGTCTATCGATGGTATTCAATCAATACATTATTCTCAATTATTGCTCATTTGAAGTCACAATATTTTATATTAATCGATTTTAAGCCACATATAATTTATTCATATGAGATTGACTTATTTATTCATAAAGTATAGTAGTTAAGCACAAATGTGATAAAAACAGATCTGAATTATATTTAACAAGTGCCTTACTTCAAGCAGTGATGACATTTCATGACATAAATTATGATATATGATATTATGAAAGATGCATGTTACTATATAATTGATTTAAACAGTTTTTAAACTGTATCTTATGAATAGTGTTAAGGAATGCATTTAATATATTATATCATATATTTTTTAATAGTTTAATATATTTACTTCTTTAATATTTTTCCCAAATATTACAAAGTTCTTCATTAATCAAAAACTCGCTGTCCCCAGCGGCTTTGCCAGCGTTTCCGGGATAAAAAGTGGGGTTAAATCTCATCATGATTGATCGTGCCGTTGCGTTGAGGAACAACAAATTAGCAACTATTTAACAAATTAATTAATTTAGTATATTTGTTGTATAATATATGTATCCTAGTCCAGTATAAATACTGTTGGGATTGCATTTAGTTGTCCAAAGAAAAACTACATTATTTTCGCAATAATTTTATTACTTACTAAAAAGCAATAAATACATTGAACATAGACTCTATCAATAAATTAACAAAACTTGTTAAACTTTACATACAATCTTCATATTTGGCATCACAGTACATCTAGAATTTAGTGTAGGTGTGGAGAGATTCAATCAGGAACATCCAACAAGATTATGTACTTTATAAGTTTGAAGAGAGAGACCGAAAATCGGGTAAATATATTTTTATTTATCTCTTTCACACACCTACAATATAGATCGAAGACATAATGTTTTTTATAAGATAGATAAAATTTTAAATGACAACTTATACACAAATCTATATAAAAATGCAATTACAATCAGAATATAGGTAATATAATCATATAAAACATTCACAATAAAGTATCTCAAACATGACGCAATATCTAAAATAAATATTAATTATTTTTATTATGAAATCTTACTAATGATTGGTGCAAGGATACTAGGTTGAAATTATGGTGTTATTATAATATTGTATGTATTAATCGATTTAATATTCTCTTTGTATATACCATCCACCCCTGATTCATAAATCGATATTAATCGAATAGTAAGATCGCAATGATTCGATATTATCCCTGTTACCTACTCGATTCAAGGACGCGGTGGGAGTGATTACATTGTACTTATTATTAACTTTTTAGACACAAAATAATGTGATCTGCCACCATTACGAAAAGCACCTCTAAATATTTTTACCAGATACCTATTAGAGATTTATAGAAGTTTCACTAGGTACCAAAAGGGGGAAATAGCAAAATTCTCTGTTTTACATCAAAAGCGGTATTATTGGTTTTTTTTTTATATAAGGGTTTTCACATGTTTCTGGATGAACTACCTACATAATAGTTTTAACAGTGAAATTACCTGTTTAGTCAAGTTGTTTTTCAGATGATTTACTCTAATTTTTAGAACAATTTGAAAGTTTTAATTACCCATGTCCTCTATGGTAACTTAGCTTACACCATCTTATGGTCATTCTAGAAGCGAAAATCAAATAGAACACATTGTTATTTTGGACAACATTGATTGTGTAAGAGGACACTATATCAAAATGGACCTATTTCCATAGCACTGTCCTTATTCTTTACTTTGCAATAATATTTAATTAACGTCACTTTATAGACCTTTCATTACAGCTTACTTTCTGAGTAAGTGGATGCCTTAGAGTATCGGGTACATAACCAACCCTGGTGAACAGATGAACATACTTTATTTTTCTAACGATTACTTCCTAATTGTAGTCTCAGTAAATTGCCACATTTCAATTGACATAATCGTTTTAAATTGTCTGACAGTTGTTTTAAAATAACTTGCTAATACGACTATAAAGTAACAAATAGACGCCAAACCTTATTCCAATATGCACTAACATTTTAATCTACACTTATTTGATAATGTAGATTTGAAGCGATGCATGGAGACCGTCGATGATTAGTTTCATGGATTGCGACGTAATTTGGCGAAAAAGCTGTAATACAAAGTAATATTATACATTCAATATAGTGCGGACAAGAAGAGGTCTGATATCACCCGCTCTTAGTAAAACGAATCAAGCATCGCGGTCATAAGTAAAACAGCTAAAATTCAAATAAATTAAAATAATTTAGAAAATTGTTGATGGCGAAATACACTCAACATATGGCCATAATAAAATTAAATTGCCTTATAGTGTAATAAAATAATGTTTAGCAACTCAAAGAAAATGTGGCAAAGAAAAACTTACCCATAGTGAAGTGATACATTCAATGTGCTTGTGCAAGACCATGGTCAATGGATATATGAGGACCTAGGATGGCAGGCATTTTGTGAATCTCTGTGACTTGTATGTAGTAGGTACAGTGCTTCAACGTGCTTTGTGAATATGTTCAACAAATGTGACAATAAAAATATATTTTATATAACAAAATATCCACAATATTAAAAAAAAATTAAACATTCTTGGAATCATGAGTTGATAAAATAAATGAAGGGATTGACGCTAAAGGGCACAAAAAATTAAAAATACTATTTATATTATATTTGTCAACAATTAAATTGTTTTAATCATCAAACATGTACATAATAGTGCTTGTGACAATACAGATAAAAAAAAAAATAAACTAGCAGATCTATTTAAGTAGACGAAGCTACTACAAATTAACATAATTGCTCGAACGTATATAATAATATCTATGTATATTGGCAATCATAGATATGATGCGATGAATATGATAAATTCTACTCAAAGAGGCGTGTTGTAACATGCTTTTGTAGTGTCTGTATATTTGTTTTAAAACTGTACAAAGAAGTGTAAACTATTATAAAGAAAACACATTTAAAATAGAATAAATTATGCAACACAAAAACACTGATCTATTGTATTAAAAATCTTTACTTAATATTTTAAATATAAAATGCAAATAATTCTTAATTAAACGTGCAACAAAAGTTTTGTCGTATTATAAAATATGGATCCGATTCGATATTCGATTGATTTGAAATAATATCAATTTACAGGCAAGATTATAGACACTTAATAACTTTATATAAAATTATAATCTTATATAAATTGTAAAACATTAAATAAATCGTTAAAACACGCTTATATTAAATTATTTTTGTAAATTAACATCGAATAGAGTTGATTTCTTTGAAATCGATACGTGTTAGTCAAAGTATTTAAAATAAAATTTGACACGTACGTAAAAATAATTGTACTCTATGGTACACGACACGACAGGAGTCGTGGGATCGTTATAATAATCTCTTTTATATATAGATCGAATCATTGACTGAAACATTAAATGTGAAACGTCCCATATACAGTGAATCTACTATAAAACATAACGGTTGTTTCAACTGAATTTTAACAACAATTTTATGTATAAAAATCGTATTACCATCGAAATAAAAAGGAGATCAAAATTGTTTCGAATTATAACATGATTGTATGTTATCTTTTGTAAATGTGTTGAAACAACCGTATTGTTCAGAAACGTAACAATAATAAATAGTAAAACTAAACAACTATATCATACATCGTTTCAGCGTTCGTAGTTCGTTCGCCAGTAATTATTTCTTCCTCTTTAACTTCGGTATTCTGTAATGCGGTGCGAGTGGAGTTAGAGCAGGCATATGTGGGGGCTTATAATACATTCAAAACTGTGAAACTTTTCTTATGTATACTCAAAAATTAAGGGAAACTGAGTTCTATAATCTTTATCGTCAGCTAAATAAGAAAATATGGAACCTTTCCAATTAGGACTGCCTTTTAAGTATACCCTATTAAAATACAAATTGTCGAATTGCACTTCGTAAAATAGTCAGCTATAAAGCTTATTTATACAGCTAAAGCCTTTGGAGAATGTTTTAAAGGACTGCCTGTTTTTTTTCTTCTAATTTGTAAGTAAGCAAATAGTGTTCTTAACATGAAAATGTATCGTTTTAAAATTTCTGTAAGTCGTTTCACAGTATAACGAAATGCAGTTATTAACAATTCTTGTCATGTTGAAATGGCATTGTGAGTTAGTCTGGTGCTATCGTTACGTGCCTTTATTTACACCTGAACACTTGTGATGGTATGTCATGAAATTTGAGTAAAAATGGATTTAAATGGATTTAAATAGATTTAAACTTACCCGGAACTTTTCTTGTGTGGCGACGACTGTGATTTTTCAGACTCCAATAATTTTGTGCTTGAATCCTTCATAAATCCTGAAACGAAATTTTATTTTTACCATCAACATAATATATAAACAGTAAATGGTATTTATTTTGTGAGGGTCAGAAGTAGTTAAGCATATGCCATTGCTTTTGTATTTTTAACAAGTCTGCTAATATATAAAAAATGGGGCAGAATAAAACAATGTTTAATATATAACTGTAACGTACCTTTCCCTGAAGATCCAAACACAGAATTGCCCAAATCATTGAGACTGCTCGTAAATTTGTCAGCCTCATTGGCTACTGAATCGACCACAACCTTTTCTGCCACCCTTGCACCTTCCTTCACATCATCAGCCGTCTCCCCGAGCCTCGCCCCCGCTTCCTCAAGCCTTTGCTTCGCAGACCCTTTTACATCTTCAAGCTTATTATCAGCAGACATTTGGAACCCTTCGAATGATCCTTTTACATCGCAAAACAACTCTTTCGAACCAGCCTCTGTATTACCGAAGAATTCCCGAGCGGAATCGTCAAGGCTATCGAAAGTATTGCCTGCGGAACTCTGAAAGCTATGTAGTGTATCCTGTGCCGAATTTCCAACACTATGCAAGTCGTCCTTCATATCCGCGTATGTGTCCCGCGTCGAGCTTTGTAAGTCTTCCCAGGTGTTTGTAGCATCGTTCACTTTGTCCTTGGCTGAACTTTCGACCCTATCGAAAGTACTCAAGGTCGAATCTTGTACGTGATCGAAAGCCTGCTTTGACGACCTCTGTAGGTCATTTACTTTATCACTTGCTGAATCTTGTATACTCTCTAAACCGTTTTTACCAGATTGTTTTATATCTTCAAATCTGTTGCCAATGTTTGATTGAAGTTCTGCCTTTTTATCTGCGGCGGCGTTTAATGTGTCCTCTGCAGATTTTTTTATTTGTTCTGTCGTGAGTTCAGCTTCATGCCTTATTCTGTCTAATTCGCTTTCTACTTCATTTTTTTTGTCATGTACTGCCTGTCCTAGCTCATCTTTTTTATTTTGGATCGCGCTGCCTACTGCCTCAGTTTTATCTTGTAGTACTTTTGAGGCTTCACTTGTTGTGTCGTGCACGGCATCTTTGATTTCGCATGTTTTATTGTGGATAGCATCCTTGGCTTCAGACATTTTATTTGTAATGGCACCTGTTACTTCATTAGTTTTGTCCTGAATTGCGTGTTTCGCTTCACTTGTTTTCTCTTGTACAGTATTTTTAACTTCACTTGCTTTATCATGAACAGCATCTTTGACTTCACTAGCTTTCTGATGAATGGAATCTTTTACTTCTGATGTGGTATCGTGAATGGCATCTTGAACATCATTTGATGTATCATGAACAGCAATTTTGATATCACATACTTTATCATGAACGGAATCTTTTACAGCATTTGCAGTTTCGCTAACAGCTGCCTTAGCTTCATTCGTTCTATCTACTATGGCATCTTTAATTTCACTCTTCTTATTTACAACGGAATCTTTGCTTTCATTCACCGTATCCCTAAATTCACTAGCTTTATCCTGTATAGCTGATATTACTGCATCTGACTTTTCCTCAATTGCTTTTTTAGCTTCTTCTGTCTTATCATGAACAGAATGTTCAATTTCATTCTTTTTGTAGAGGGCTGCTTTTTGAACTTTATCTTTTTTATTTTGTACACTCGTAACTACATTATCAGCACTCGTAGCAACATTGTTTTCAATCTCATTATTTTTAGCTGACGCTTGTTCTAATAAGTCATTGGCTGAATCTTTAGTCTCTGTAATTTTACCTTTAACTTCATCTTCCAACTTCTCTTTCTCGCCAAAGATATTATGTACAAGTCCTGTGAAAAAGTTTTTACCTTCCTTAGCCTTCTTTTTCGCTTCTTTTTTAGCCTTTTTCGATTTTGATTTAGTACTTCCTATTGATTCACTTAGATCACTGAGCTCTTCACTTGTCGCTTCCTTTACATTATCGACTGTTTCCTTAGCACCTGCCTTTACATCTTGAGCCTTATGGCTTAAATTATCGTGTACATTGTGAATTGATTCTACCACTACATTAGCACCGTCTTTTGCTTTATCTTTGATTTCTGATCCTATTACATGAGCTTTATGTTTCAGATCATCTGCCTTGCTATCAACTTCGCTTTCAAAGTGCACTAACTTCTCATGTCCCCTGCTCCTTAGTTCTTCAGCCTTTTCCATGGCAGCAAAGTCAAAATCATGCGCTTTGTTTTTCAAACCATCTCTAAGATTACCTGCCGACTCTGCAATGTTGTCTAAAGTATCATTTGCCGATGTCTTAACGTTCTGAATTCCAGAGGCCACATCGGATTCTATTTCCGAAGCTTTATTATCAATACTACCTTGAACTTTATCAGTTGAGTCTGTAACTTCTTCCCATTTACCGCTTGCAGCATTCTTTAATACTTGTAAATCCGATTTGAAATCATTTTCTTCATCCTTAACGTCAATTATAGGTTTCTCATATTTTTCAAAAACCTCTTCAATCATTACGCTAGATTTCTGTTTAATATCATCTTTCCCTTTCTCTAATTTATTCAGACCATCCGCTAAGTCGTTTTCTGTTTTATCTGCTACCTCTTGAAGAGTTTCGTGTGTAGTAAAATTGACTTGTTCAATCCTGTCGAGTAAGTTAGAGGTTTCATCGTGTCTATGTTTAATTCCCTTAGCATATTTACCTTCGCAACATCCAACATAGAACTGGAATGGATCCGTAAACTTCTTACAAGAAGGAGTATCTACAGGTTGCATATTCGCATACATATCATAGACTTCCTCAGTTTTATCTTCGATGTTAGGCTTCTCGTCTTCGTCTACGATTAGTTTTGTTGCGTATACTTTATTACTGAGGTCATCGTCATCTTTCGGTGGTTTTTGATTCAAGTCTTTGAACATATCCTCGACTTTGCCTAGTAAATCTTCGTTTATTAGTCTAGGGGCGGGTTTTGGTGGGGATTTATCTTTAGTCTCTCTTGGTTTGGGTTGAGGTGTAGGTGATGATTCTTTTTCTTTATCCTCGACATCTTCATCTTTTTCATCATCCTTTTCTTCATTTTCTTCTTTCTCCTCACTGTGTCCGAATACGTTTTTAACTTTGTCTGCGAGACCTCCGAAAAAGCCTGTTTCGGGTTTCTTTTTGCCTTTTTCAAGAGTGTTCTGTGGCGTTTTATCTTCATCAGAATCGAATGTTGCTTTAACTTTATTTGAATCGACATGCAGTGTACCACCGTTTACTAAAAAATAAGAAAATTGAATGTGATTATGTATTCTAAATTGTAGTTATGTATTATTATTTTTTTACTTTACAGCACTAATCTATCATCAGATAAATTACCTTGAGGTTTAGGATCCTTGTCTTTATCTTCAGTTTCTTTTGTTGGGTATTTCACATCACCATTAGTAATGATCTTATCCTGGAGAAAACAAAATAGATCAGAAATCTATACTAATATAATAAAGGAATAGAGTTTTTTTTTTGTTTGTTTTTTAAAGGCGCTAATCTCTGGAACTACCAGTCGGATTTTAAAAAATATTTTTCAATTGAAGTCTAATTCTTGAGGAAGGTTACTTTTCATAGGCTACATTTTATCCCGGGAATGCGGGTGAAACCGCGGGGAACAGCTATATAACAAAATAAAATAAATACAAATTGGTAGAATGAGGGATGAGGCATGAGGGATTTTTATTTTGAGCACGCAGGTGAAACTGCGGGGGACAGCTAGTATTTATTATAATTGTGTATGTATACACGAGTGAAGGATCTATAGTAATAAAAACTTACATGTTCATAGCTTGTTCTGTCGTGATGGTAAGGCAAGGATCCTGGTCCGAGACTGTTGTTGTGGTCACCCCAGTGGAAGCTTAACTCGTCCTTCAATGCGTCGAAACCTTTTGAAACAAGAAAATTTCTTAGTAATTACTCATTTAACAACCAGTTTAGTGTGTTCTAAAGATATATTCTTACCAGACTGGTCCAGGTTAAGATAGTCGACCTGACTCTTGCCTGCCCTCGGTGCGATTCTATCTGGGAGTTCTACATCTAAGACGCACGCGGGCGTCTGGGACTGCTCGCCCTTCGGTACCTAAACAATAATAATAAATTGATCAATAAAACCAACCGATAACTTTGTCACTATTCAGATGGAAATATTCAACTATATTTTATTCAATCAGTCGTATCGGTGTTGCTAACAGGTACGAATTTAAAGAGACCAATAGTCTATCTACTTTGCCGATTTGCCGCCAGTAATTTCAATAGTTGTCAGTGAGACTACAATTTAAATGTTATGTAATGAATTTAAACATGTTTTGAATTAGTCATTGCTTAATTTATTTGCCAAACTATTCACAGCGAATGCAACCTTCCAAACCGGTATTAAAGTCTACTATTTATAAGTGCCTGCGAAAGTCTAATTGAATAAAATATTGATTATATGAAAGTAGAAGAGAAATTCGTAAATCTAAATATGCCAAGGTTGGAGTGACCAAAACGTGTGCAAGGTGAGTAAACAATAACATGCACATGTAATAGGATGTAAATCGTACCTTGGGTTCATTCATGAAGTACACTCTGCCTGTCGGACTTTCCTCGTGATGTTTCACTCGTACAGTGAATTCCACTCTATTGTCTTTGAAGGCCTGAAACAAACATATTGTTCTAATAATGTTTGATGTTCATTCCTATCGTTGAAAATAAATTTCTTTTGAACAAAAAGAATATAATTACAATATGTATGAGAAAAATAATTTACAAAACAAGATAAGTCTAAATTTAGTACAATTCCAGATTGACAACCGTAAACTAATGTAGTTGGCTACTAGCCAATGTAATCACACAATTGAAAATAAATATTGTATTATTAAGAATTCTTGGTACACAAAAATATTCCACATTAACAAAAAATTATCAAAAATTAAAATATACTCAAATATTAATGTAGGTACTCACTTCAAAATTAAACATAGGCTGGCTACCAGACTTGGTGACAGGTACCAGGTTGCCGGAGAACTCCAGGTACACCTCCTTGCTGTCCAAGAAGCGAACTGACGTCGAGTGAGCAACCTCTGTGTAGTGCTCCTGGTGGTGACATAATTGTTTATAGTGATGTTTGAACTGAGATATCGGATATGGAAGGTAAGATTCGGATATATTCAACTAGATACAATCTCGATATGGGATAACATGAATACTATGAAATAAACAGTATAACGTAACAGATTGTACTGTGAATTTACTTAACAATAACGAGCATAAATTTAAATATCCGAAACATTAAGATACGGATTTCGGATAAACTATATAACATCACTATAATGTCAAGAGATGCATTATACATGGTGATGCAATACTTGCACATTATAGTCGTAATGAATTAGCGTACTAAAAAAGCGTGCATGACAGTAAAGTGCACGATTTATAATCTATTTATATTTGCTTATGATTTCAGAGCGTGTTTACATCATCGATCAGGTCGATATTTTGAGATACGATGACGCAGATGCAATCAGAAAAGCTTATAGGCCAGGGTTGAAAATAAATATAGCTTACATTATAATTCGAGAACTGATATACAAAAAAAACTTCAGAGGTGTCAAGGGACAAAAGGGACAAGGGATGGAAGGAAGTTCGAAGCCTGATTTTTTTTTTCCTATCGTAATATTCTTTATTTTTTTGTCAGGATTCATTATTGTTATTATTTTTTATTATTATTTATTATGTACAAAAACCCTGTATACACTCAACAAAAATAATCGTCGCGACACCACACTGTTCAATACGAAATAGAAAGACAAAACGAAAATAACTGGCTTGCTTTCTATGAGAGAGAGAGAGAGAGAGAGAGAGAGAGAGAGAGACAGACAGAGAAACACGCGCACGCCGCACGGCTTACAACTATAGCAAAAAGTGTCGTTACAACTTTTGGTCTTAATTTTTTCCGTCTAGCCCCCTTTCGCAACGCGCGATAAGGAACTTAGTTCCAAAAATGCTCATATTTGAGGTATGGTTAAGGCTATATTTATAAACATAAATATATTTTATTATTATTAACAGACTTATTATGAAATGGCTATTATCTTTGCGTATAAGTTTGACGACAAAAGATTGACAATAATCATGCATTGTATGTTGTATTATATATTGAATTTTAGTCTAAAATCATATGACATGACCATTATTTCACCGCGAAATCTTTAACTAACTAAATTAAAATTTACGTCTATCTACAGTAAGTTGATAATCGAGTGATTACAATGTGGGACCCGCAAGCTGTGAAACGGTATAAAATAAGGTGTCACGTACCTGTTGCAGCAACGTCTCATAAGCGTATCTATCGGTGATGTACATAATGAGGAGTCTGCCCTCGAGCGCGTCCAACCGTTTGCCCAGTATCACGATCCTAACCTCGAACGGTACCAACAACATGTCCCTATAACACAAAGTGAACGTTACGTCACATTTATAAAGTTGAAATTAATGTGTACATTTATAAAATCAATAAATAAATGTGGTTTCCAAATGGAGGATATTATAAGTGTTCTTACCTGTATAACTCTGTGGCCATTTTGGTGGCATCACTGACGTTTTGACAGTTCATTAGCCAGAACCTAAGAAAGAAAAATTCTTTAGTAAATTACTATATTTATTGCATTAATTTATCATTATATAATATGGACACGATTATATGGTCCTTGATGCCGGAATAAAGCCAATAATATATGGAAGAGAAATCTAAATAGGGAACCTTACTGCCATTTTTTCCCATTAGAGGCGCCAGTGTTATAAAGTAAAAAAATACATTTATTTTGGTGGCGCCATCTACAATTACCTTTGAGTAATAACCTTATTGGGGAAGCTGGAATTGGTAGTTGACTATTTAATTTTATTTATTTAAAAAAATCAGCTTGAGTGTGGCAGGCAATCAATTGGGTACTACTGAATACCCTTCCACTGAGCTCAGGTTTTCTCTCACAATATTTTCCTTCACCGAAAGCTTTACGAACAGCCGATTCATAATTCAAAAGAGTCTTAATATGTCATGAATATGTTACATGTGTTACCTGGCCGACACAGTAGTGGTGAAGGAAGCACAATCATCAGTGATGGTCAGGGGTGTGGAACCAGTCACGTCCTCCCATACGGCGCGGGCCTGACCGCCCATGATGGAACACAGGAGACGAAGGTTTGACGTCGACGGCTTCTCGTGGGTACCCTGTAGTTTAAAATGGAGTTAGTAACACTGGCAATGATGAAATACCACTTTAGTTTCTATATTATTATTATCGGTGTTTATAAAAGTGAAATATACACTATATAATATTACGATTAGAAAAATCGGTTCGAAACGAGGGCGCCACTTGTAAATTTCAGGGTCAGCCAATACTAAAATCAGTACAAAACTGTCAGTCACTCGGTTCGCCGTAATATGATTAACTCATTATTATTCGGTAAGACATTCAAGATTAATCGGTACCAGTCGGGAGATCACATAAAGTATGTATGTACCTGGGCAACGGGCAGCGGCACGGTGAGGGTGATGGTGCGGTGGAACTTGCGTCGTCGCGGCTCGACGGTGATGACGGGCGAGACGGCGGCGTGGCGGGGCAGCACGCGGCACGCCAGCGCGGCGGCGGCGCCGTGCGCCTGCAGGCCCACGCGGATGCGCTTGGTGAGCGCCTGCGCCGGGAACAGCGCCTGCACCTGCGGGATGTGCGCGCTGGACACCGTGCCGCCCTCGGGCCCGATGATGTGCACCTCCTGCCGCACGCGCGACACCACCGCCAGGTAGTGCGGGAAGTCGCACGTCACGATGCGCGTCACGCGCTCGCCGCCCTCGCCGAGGGACTCGCCCGTCGGCCCGTGCTCTTGACGCTCGCGTTGTAGGGCCTCCTGTTACACACAAATAATACAATGTCGCCGATAGAGGAATACTCGGAACATACCTCTCGATGACCACTGACCCCGATGATTGGAGTCGGTCGTAAACATAAGAAAAAATCTCGAGATAAATAAACGATCGAATGTAGTTTAATAGACCACAAATGGTTGCCGAAAAAAGTGCCTCGATCTGGAGACAGATTAAACAGAGAGCAAACTAAATATCGTAAAGATAACTATGGTGTCACAGATGCCTCTTAAGGCATCCTTAAATACCGTAAAAATAATTTGGCCCTAAATATTTTTAAAGACTTATCGGAATGATAATCCTAGAACATCCTTACATAATATAAACTAAATAATAATTTTTTCATCGGTATATGTAGATTTAATGCTTTATTTACCTGTATCATAGGGTTGTCATTATTGTGGAGGTAGTGATCCTGCCATGTCTCGCCAGTATCTGAGCGTAGTACGACGATCTCGCGCTCACGACACGATGACGTGAATATTGGCACTTCGATTATAACGGGCCTGTAAATGTTAATTATGATAAATATTATTAGGAATAGCAAAATGATTAATATATGAAAGATTTTTCTATCGATGAGAAAATTAAGGTCTAACGTTTATTATTAAAGAAGGAAAATTAAATTCAATATCGAATAGAAATAACAGTTCTATCATTCTTCTAGAGTATCATAGCAAAATATTGTCGAAAATTATTAATGAAATACTCACGCCAAGAACTTAGCACCCTGGGGCTGCAGTTCTAGTAGTCTTGAAGCTAAGGCTTCACCCTCCATAAGCGGTGGGGGAGCCGCGGCAGGAGCTCGCCTTGTCGCCGCTCTGTTATGGCAAAAAAATCACATTTATCCACCTCCCCTGATAAAAAAATACGTGTGGCACTCGGGGACTGCCGCGGCAAAGCTATTGCATAGCATTTATTATCAACTTATGCAATTATAATTATTTATTTATTTTTTATTTAGGCAGGTTTTTTTTTTCATTTCTTTTTTTTTTCTTTGTTATTAATAGATACCTATACACCTATATACCTTATCACAAACAGCATACACACACATACATATACGTTAAGCGTTCGCAGTTCGTGGGAGGTGTTAGGTTTTTTCGTTACGAAAAAAATCTCTTGATTCAGTCGCCGCGCTCAAACCCCGAAGCAATACAATAGCTTAACAAACCCCGAAGCCCGCGATAAAATCTATACATTAGCTTATAAAATATCTGCCCCGTTACGACGCAAAAGAAGGAAAAACAAACGAAACCAATTAACTACATTCAGAAGCGGACTAGCTGTCTTTGCCGCCCTAGGCCTTGATTGAACCTCCTACTCAGCTTTATTATTGGCCGCCCCTAATGTCTGCACGCCTAGGTCCGGTCCAGTCAACCTTATAGAAAACCCTTTGGTCATTCCTAACTAATAGGATTGCGAAGACGAATCGGTTTATCTCTAAAAATCTCACTCATCTCTCAACACCACAATTATTATTCTACGTCACTACTTGTTCTAAAATAGCCGAGATTTGGGAGTGTGATTCATATAACTATTCCGCTAACAAGCGAGAACTATGTTAGACGTTTGTTTCTTTGTTTCACAGTATTAATATTCTACGATTTATTGTACTAGGCCCTGGTTGTTTTTCTTTATAAGTCAGATGCCACATCAGATTTTAATGAGGTTACTATGGCCAAACTATAGATACACTTTATGTATTTTTTTTTATTGATGTTTTGAATTTTGTATAGCATTCTATTATTTGTCAAAATTGATAATTGTTCCTCACATTTTCACTTAAAATTGACAGTATTTACACAGCACGGCACAAAACAAACAGATTATTTATAAATACATACATAATACATAAATCAGTTAATTTTCAGACACTAGTTGTGCGTGCGCGCATCAGACGATGAAGAATGCAGAGACATTATCATTTTTAGCCATTTATCATTACTATCATTAAAAAGCTACTTAGCGGGCTATGGAAAGGGCTTTAATTGGAGTTCTCTTTTTAATGATATGAAACTTAATGAGGACATCCGGCGTCATAGCTGAGAAAATTTTAAAGTTAAGTGGTAGTGGGCAGGTCTTAATTAAATATTAATGACAAGGATATATTGAAGACTAGAAAATAAATACATCTATATATCTGTTATCTAGCACACAAAAGAAAGCACAAATAAAAATAGACAAAACTTTTGTCTATACATAATCTAAATATTACTAATATAATCTAGACATTTCGCCCAACCTTAAAATTTTACTTGTATATGTACCAAATATCATCGTATTTCATGGTAACTTTTCCACTAATACAATTCAGAGTATTTTCCTATATTTTCACTCCGATCTTTTAACAGAATGAAATCATGAAATAAGTACCTTTGTATCCTATTTCTATATTTTTTTCCTTCAATTTCGCTCAATCATCCAAGGTAACATAATAATATTACTGCCTACAAAGAGCTATGCTTCGTCATTCACAAAAACAAATGTTACCTATACTGTATAGGCTATACATAAACATGGCCATTAATGGATGACAACATCATTTTAAGCAAAAGAGCTATATTAGATGTGACAGCATAACTTTGCTTCTTTTAGTAAAAGGAATGTCAAATTTCAACCTTACTGCGATACAAATAAGAGTTAAATCTGACCGGCATGTGACTCGTGTGGGAGCTGCGCAGGCGGCGGGCGGCACGATGACTCGGACGCCGCCGCGCCGCTTTGCCTTCATGGCACCACCTCGCGCGTCCACCACGAATGATACCAGAAACCTGAAAATTAAAATGCTTGTTAATTGTATTGGTAGGTATGAAACAAATTGGCGGTTTAATGGATGGCTTCGTTATTACAAGTATAAAATTGACCACTACTGAACATGGATTGCCATTTCAAAGTAATCCGCACCTAGCGGTCCTAAAAAAAAAATCTGGGCTTTTTAAATTTTGGTTATAAATTGACTAATAATAACTGATGCATAATCCGAATTCCGTCGGTCGATCTTTCCGAATGACGCCTTCAGATCGGTGGTGGCAAAAAGAAACTTTTTCTATTACTTACTCCTTTATTCTGTACTTTCTCTGTCGATCCTTGAAATTTTAAATCTTGATCCTTAGGATTGAGGACTAGTTGATTCTTAACGGTTTCTATACTATCATTGATGATGATGTTAAACTTAGACTTTAGTTCATCCATCTAGGCCATAATTATGGTTTGAACATACATTAAAGATGGAATCGGCGAGGCTACAAAGTAAGGAATCTCACGTGTTACATTGGGGCTCAATTGTTGCGCTTTCGACATCGATATAGCATTAGTTAGACATATGGTGGACTCACCCGATATCAACCGGTTGTCGCTCAATAGTGGCGACTTTTCTGTCATTGTTACTGGGCCACAAGTGTCCATCAGTGACGCTGTCCTCGAGCGGCTTGGCTCGGTGCAGCGTGCCCGCCTCGCTGTTCATGTAGCGGTACTGTTGCTGCTGCTGGATTGGACACTCTACTTCACCTGTCAAACGACGAGGCAGTAAGCTTAAGTTGCTGGCAAAATAGTGTTAGCTGGGAAATTATGAGGATTTTTCTTTACCATTTAATTTTCAATAATAAGAATGCCTATATTACCGCATGATCTTTAACCCGTACAATAGTTGCTTAGATATCTTTTTAAAAGTATCTAAGCTATCTATACTTTTGAATAATTCAAGAAAGCTAGATATGTTATATATATACTTATCACAGGAATCGCGTACCCTAACGATTGAAATACCCATTCTTAGTATATATAAATACTAGATATCATTAGTAAAAATATTGCTATAAGCTATATGGTAGGCGCAAAAGTGTAGTAGTTGGATGTTTTAAAATAAATATTTATTATAATTATTTCATTATAACTGCAAATGTCCAGTTTTTCCTTTCCTCTCATAGCTTGTTCCAATCACTTTGGATTCGGCAATTACCACCACACGGAAGCAATTGTATTTAACCCAATACTTTCGATTACAATTAACTCGGTATTTTCAAACAATTACAACGGATGGACAGACAGAGAATAGAGCAATAATTTGCTATTTGAACAAACATTCGTTCACAATAGAAACATCTGTTTAACGTTTTTTCGCACAATCTAAATTCCTGCAGCGTTGGCGGATAATTGCAGCGAGCCAGCCGGCGCGGCGTCTCGTATTTATATGAACTTGGTCTTGAATTGTCTGAAGCAGGGGCTTTCAAACTATTAGACTTGATAAAATATTCAGAATGACATACAGCTTTATCTTGAAAGCTACATATTGAAATACGACAAGAGGCTGTAACGGAATCTTTTAGATAACAAAAGCTGTTTGTCAATTTGTCAAGTTTATCAAGATAATATAATAGTTTAAACTTTTCCAATACGAAATTGTCATAAATGTACCTACTTATTGCTGTAATTAGCCAAAGTGGAATATATGTTTAACTATACCTGAAAAAATATGTAAAATGATTCCCAAAATGTTTGAGAACTACTATGCTATAATAATAAATTAAACAAGAGCTATTACATACCTCCCTCGTCTTCCGAGTCGCTCATGAACGTATCCTGCATGAGCTCAGGAGCCGCCACGCGATATTTGCCTTCCAAGCCACCTGTAACAATGTCAATAAGGCATACATTAATAAAGCAAATAACGAGGAGGCTTCTAGGTCATGACACATTAGGGTTGGCCAATGTAGCAGAAGATATAAATTCGGATATTTTTTTCAAGTAATGGTACTATTGTAGGTTTTTCGAATAAAAAGTTATTCAGCAATTGAAATGCTTGTGCATCGCGAATTGATTTACTTAATTATTCACGGTGCAAACAAAAAAGAAACATTACTTATAATTATATCAAAACAAGAACTCAGTATTGTGAGATAGTGATTATAGATTAATTTCTAAAGGAATCATTATTTATCCAAGTTAATTGAGCGGTAAAATGTCAGAATAGAATAAATTGTAGGTGCTCTGGCAACACTAATGAAGTAACTTAGTAACAAACACCTTTTAATATATTTACACACCATAACAAATTGAAACACTGTTGCACAAAACCAACGTTATTAGCCAAACAATGACCACAATAATGTTAACTTATTACTTTAAGTGCAACTATATTTAGCCCCATCGATAGTTTGTTCTATGAAACACGTGTATCATATATCTTTTACGTGGCAAATATACTATGTATTAGTTTAACTTTCCATAGAAAGTGTCGATTGTCAGAGCGCGGAAGTGTAATGAACATTACAATATAGATTTGGCGACGGCAACCAACTAACTCTACCATGCATACAAAATTATTTGTGGTAACAAATAAACACGTGTGAAAGGGATAGAGCGATAATATTTGTTTATTATTTTGTTATAGCTGTCCCACCTTTTTAGGGTTCCTTGTCGGAAGTGTTCAAACGGAAAGCTATTGTTAACGCTACGCACGGACGCGGGTTTTGTCTGCGGGTCGGTCTACAACATAGCTACAGCTAGATTGATAGATATCAATCTGACTGTGACTGTGCTTTTCGGATACTGGGTGTGGTCTTACATAACACTTTTGGTTACAAAATAACCTAGTCTAAAATGAAAAAATATTCAGATGGTTTTGCTTCATGAATTAAACTGACATGGTAATTCTGGAAAGCAGCCGCGTAGAAGACAAAACTAAGTTTCCTTAAATAATAAGGGTTATATTTGTGCTAGTGTCACCTATAGTTACCTCAACATATATAAAAAAGTTTTCATTATTTAAGGTACGGAACTCTAGAGTGAAAGTATCTTACTCATACTGGACGATTTGTATAATTATTTGGGTGACATGCGACTCGCGCGCCGATGCATCGGTTTGCATTTTGTTAGGTGAGGTACAGTTAAAGGTCACTGACAGCTAAAATAAGTATCGTTTATACTTTTCAAATTAGCATACAGCACACATAACTGTTTATAAAATTTCTCAATCCATGTTAAAAAAATAATTACAGAATAATGAAATAAATAGTTTGACGATGTAAGTAAATACATATTTGTTTATATAAAAATAGGTTTTACGCACGCGTATGGAAATAAAAATGTATTCTACTCATCACGAAGGACAATATACTTAGTAATTTAGGAATCGTTTCCATAATCAAATCAACTACGGAAACAAAATTAGGATTTCAACATGATTTTAGTCGAGCGTTACATAAACATTGACTGATAGAGTTCAAGGTTCCTTGGTCCAAAAGGAGTGATATCAATTTATCAAACGAACACGAAATTTCAGCCGCCTTTTTGTGCAAATAAAACTGTATTTTTGCACAGGACGTGGCAATAAATCATAGGTCAGAGACCATTAATGGCATGTACCTATAAATAAATGAACCCTTGACATGGTTTCCATTCTCAATGCGTAGCGTGATAGTGTCACAGTCATCAAGAGCAAATTAGATTAGTTATGCATGCATACTGTAGGTATATTATGTAGGTATTTAAATACTGGTAATTGATTTCATACTCATGTGTGTTATTTCCCATGATTATAGAATTTTTTTGAACTTGATTGATAAAAAAAATTACGTAGGATTATAGTAATAAGGAAATAATATGTAATAATACTCGCAAACAAGCTTCCAAATTAATAAAATAGCAGTAGGTTTACTCAAACATAAATATTTTCGTTTGTATTTTGTCTCTTGACCACAATTTAAGCTGTTTTTTTTTTCAAATAAAACATTAATTTATTTCCTTCCTTATCTACCTAGTTAATGGTGTCCCGTCACAAAATATCGGTCGAACCATAAACTAAGAGAATTCATCGCTACCGAAATAATCCAACATACCTAGTTATATGATCAAAACATTCATAATTTACATCCCATTCACGAAATAATATTAGGTAACTGTCAATTTGACACACGCGACGCGTCGAGTGATGTCACCGAGTCGTCGTATGCGCATGGCAGGCCGCGTGGGCGCTCACAAGGGCCAACTAATTGACTCCATACTTGGTATCACCTGACATATGACTTCACATCTTGTTATCGGATTAGATGACGAAATTATTGCCCTTTGCTTGGCAAATGATTGCTCATTGATTATAAGAATCAAAGGGTCAGTTGACTTGTCCAAATTCTGGAATTCTGTAAGTATGTGGGTGGTGAATAATTAATGAGGTAGAAGTTTGTTTGATTTTTCTGTGGAAATCTTGATTCTGCCCTTTGAATTTAATGGAACTTAGAAAATAAAAATATATTCTATTGGCTCAGGATTGGGAAATTTACGACATCACATCAATCGTTATATCGTGACCGAGTATGAACATCCAAGCAAAGAAAACTTTCTGAATTAAAGAACTTATTTTGGGATATTATCTGCGTAAATTTTCTATACGAGGGCCTGAATTAAAATCAGTAAATCAAGAAGGGAAATTCCTTAGCAAGAATAAAAGCTTTCAGAAGAGTAGATGAAGGGTATTTAATTTAATTGATTATTATAATACTTTCATTTTTAGAATTCTGAATCATACGCACTTGGCTTGTGATGTGACAGAAGTACTTTTCATATCATCTGTGTATAAGTATATATGACATTATAAATTCTACAACAATACTTTGGCCAAGTAACTTGGCAATGGTTGTCACATTGAAATTATCAAGAAACCTATGGTCATTTTAATCAGCACGCTTGTCGTTGCTTGGGAAATTTCAGAATGTATAATGTTTTCATAGAACTTTCATGTAGGTTTATCCAGGCAGAGATAGTGTCAAGAGTAGGTACCTATTTTAGTTAAGACACAGATAAATAAATTATATTTAGATAAAATTTTCATGCATTTTTAACTATCGGGTTTTATGAAAGTTTTTTTACTCATTAATAAAATCCGGGAGTTTTCAATCTTGACGTAGTATTCCCATTATTTATAGATTCTAAAACTAATATTAATTTTATAAATGCAAAAGTTTGATGAGATGTTTGTTACTGAATCACGCCATAACGATCGAACAGATTTGGATGAAATTAGATACATAAATAGATCATACCCAGGCATAAAAGGCGATTTTTAAGGCGATGATAGCTCAGTGGTAGTGACGTCCGACGCCGCGGCGAAGGTCGTGGGTTCGAATCCTACAATGAGCTTGAGCTTTCGGTGAAGGAAAACATCGTGAGGAAACCATAGCAACCCGCCTGGCTGGCTACCACCCTCAAGTTGAAAATCTGTCGCCAAACACCTATTGGTGTGTTTCTGCAGCTGCACTTGAGAGCCAGATCCTTCTAGGCTTTGTGTGCTTACCACCTTCGGCCACATCATCACCTACCATAGTGAGATTGTGGTCAAACACAAGCCTATACAAAGTAAAAAAAATAAAAAATAAAATCTACTTTTTACTCCATAAACAGATACGTCAGGATGGTAGAACTATAAATTCTTAAGACTGAAAGGCAACATTAATCTTTTCTAGTACCTTTGCAATAAAGTTGGAAGAAAGGTGATACCTACCTATTACTTAACAACACAGGCATAGATACCAACCTATGTATAAGAATGCAATAAATAAAGTGCAGCTAAAGTCATAAAAATATGTAAGTACTACAAAATTATCCAAGCTCTACTAAGGAAAGTTACAATCAATACAATAAATTAATCGATTTTTTACGTCCAGTACTGCATTAACTCCATACGACGTAATTACATCTAAGTGCCTGCGTATCACGATTATTTTTACTCATGAATCACAAATCATGACTTAAAAATCATTTTGTGCGTTGTTAAGGTCGAAAACTCGGAAGACGAAAAACTTGGCAAAGATTGGATGCAGTCTGGCGGAAAGTGCGAATGACTCCGATGTAAATACTATGGAGCTATTTATAAAAATGTCATCATCAAACGCAATGATCAGTCGTTGAGAAAATGACTGTGCAGTCATCACCGATGACGAGATTGTGCTTTTCGTCGTAGGAATGGCAATAACGGGTATAATGAAGATTAGTTATAGTTTTAATGATTGTCTATATGCAGATAGTGTAATTTGTACAACAATGACATGAAATAACAAGCGCGAGAATAATGTAGGTCTTATTCTTTAAAGAACTGTTACGGAATCCGAGGAATGGTTGTTTGTTTTTTACACATAAGTACTAACTTATTATGTAATCTATTTTGTAAAAAACCAAGACATTGACGATGAGTTAGTGTTACGGACGGAAGTTTATCGATAAGGAAATCCAAAGAACGACAGTAAACAGACCTCCTGTACAATCCAAACAAAACCTATGCAACAAACATAAACAACCGAAAGGTCGCACTAAAAGAAATCGTCCAACTAATAAGGGTAAGTAGCTACGTGGGTAGACACATAAAGCCACTTTATTTACCCGAGGAGCGGCGGCTGACATCACCAGTGATTCAAAGGTCGGCTAATGCAACTGTTTGTTGAGATGCTTTACCTGTATAGCATGAAAATAGACTGGATAGAGCTGGGTGACGATCACTATGTTTAGTTTGAATCTTTATCATGATCAAGTATCAAAGGAATACATTCAAGGATTACTGATGCCCTCAAGATTAAATGAGTAAAAGGTTCGTAGACTCGATTGTGTATCTAAAATCGTATGTAGAGCATGGATGCAATTTTGTTATTAAGGAAGTGATGGCAGGGTCTTTTTACTTCCTCAATGACCATATATTGTTTTGGTTTTGGTTAGCATTGATTATTAGTATATTTACGAAATGTTTACTACCGAATCTTCATTAGTCTTAAATAAGCAATGTAATAGACACTGATAAAATTTCTAAAACAATACTAACAGTTGGACGCAAAAGCAAAAACTACTTGTGCATAGTAACAATTTCTAGTGCAGGTAAATATAACTTTAATGAAGCATAGCGCGCGGTAATTAAGAGCTATTTAGGTTAGGAAACATTAATTAAATGTTCTCATGCCGTACTGTGGAGTGGGAGCAGTCAACTCGGGTCAAACAAAATACGAGTACCAACACCTACAGAATGTCACGCTACCAATATTTGTGATAACGACGATTATGTGTGCAGTACATTGTTTACATCATAAAACGTTCCGTGACAGATGATGGACATGTGTATTAACTCTTGTTATAACAAATTATTCCATTGTGACGATAGATCCTATCTTCATTTGTCCGAAAACATTTAACGTTACGCCAAGCTGGCCCTAGTCAGTACGTATTTACATGAAGGCCAAGTTTAAACTATTAAAAACCATTGATTATAAAGCATTTGGCAAGAGAATAGAGACAATGAAAGTAGAAACGTGAGTGATTAATGATGAGAATTGGGATATACTAAATGTAGATAGCAGGGGGAATCTGGCCCGGTATCAAATAGAAATTAAAATTTTGCTAATCCAAGTATACGGAGCGACGATTAAAAATATTTGTAGATGTTGTACTACTTAGAGGTTTCCTATAAAATATTTTGTTACCTATTTTAAGAATTTCTTCTATTGCGATATTTGAATACGTAACAAAAACGGTCAGTTTTAAAGCAAGGCAAGGTTTTTATAGAATTTGCCAGTAGGGCAAAACTGATTAGAATTCTTTTGAAGCTGTATCATACTATAGGTATTCAGAGATTTATAAACTAATAAGATTAACGATCTATCGATGATTATTATATGCCCTTGAAGGTAGGTACCTACCTAGTACCTACAACTTACAAACATATCTGCGTCTTATTTGATTATAAATGTACACATGGTATGATCTCATCTCAGTTACACAACCATGCAAATTAACGTTAAACTCTACATCCTGATTTTAATTTTACGAGATTTCTGAATGTTTTTGCCAGTGATTCATTACATTATATATTTTTTGTTTATGGATAACTCGGGCACTTCACCAGACAGGTCCACGGTCAGTCATCTGTGTCCAAATGCGGTAACGATGATGTAAACCAAAACATTCGGGCAACCTTGAGTGGTGGAGCAGATTAGCGGCCTCTTTTTTATGAACAGTAAACTGAGTTTAGAACACGCTGTATTCTGCATAACCAAACTAATAAAACGTTAAAATGTGTTTTGATGTCTGTTCCAAAATCATATTGCTATGACTGGATCGTAAAAGAACTGGCATAAAGATATCTTAATCTAGGATTAGCTGCAACTGTTATTAAAATGACATTGCCCATAAAAATAAATTCCTCTATTTTAGTCATATTTTGAATTCTTTAAGGGCATATTTTGGATCCAAGCCGAGCCAATGACTATTTAGTAATATCGTTTGTCTACGAACATGGGATATAAGCTCTTAATCGAATCTTCTATACCAGCTACCCTTTTTGTCACTTGATATCAAGTAATTCAAGTCATGTTGTAAGGGAAACTAGTCCTGTCAAGCTTGTTACTTACTCTTGGTAACAAATTATAGTTCAATTAGACACAGCATAGTAGTTTTTGCTCTTTCACTACTTGTTGATGTCAATTGAAATAAAGTGTCGAGGATTTTTTTACTGTGAATAGGCTTGTGTTTGTCCACAATTTCACCATGGTAAGTAATGATGTGGCTGAAGGTAGTAAGCAGAAAAAGCCTCGAAGGGATCTCAAGTGCAGCTCCCGAAAAGGCCTACCATCGTGCTTTGGTATCCTCACGATGTTTTTCTTCACAAAGGATTAAATTCCAAGACCTTCTCCATGGCATTCGACGTCACTACCACTGTGCTATCATATCCTTCGCTATCATAGCGGATCGGGAATAATCAAAAGTTGAATTTGTAACACTATTTTAATTGGCTACGTTATTCTTTTGTGATTGAAAACATGACGAGTGGTGAAAAAGATATATCCATCATTAAAAAGCCGAAACAGCTGCACTAGTGTGCCAGTTCCTTTATGCATCTTACCATCTTCGGCCACATCAACCCTGACTATAGTGACCACAATGGTCAAACAAAAGCCTATACAAAGTAAAAAAATATATAGGTAATTATGAGTCATCAATCATCACCCAAAAGTTAAATACAATCTAAGCTAGTAAAGTTCATTCAAAAAAACGTCCTCGCATTCATGTTTAATTAAATAGTGGTAAGTAATATGAAGTAAGCCCTTAAAGCCAATGTTTCAAATGACACCATGTCTCTGAATGTAGCTCGCGGCTCTCGCGGGGAAACTTACGAAATCCCTGCTATTCGGGACGTAAACATTGGTATGTAGGTCGTAATGACGCTAATCCCGTCTGCTTTGCCGATCATAATCAAATGTTAATCAAACAAGACGATGGAAATTTAGTTTTGGGTTCTTTGGCTAGAATATTCATTTCAGATGAGCTGGAGATTGACCATGTTCACACTAAGTGATAATATGGAGGATTAAAGCCCGGTGACAACAAGTACAACGAAACGAAAGAAGCTTCCAACACTATACGTACACACGTATTAGTAGTCATGCAAATTCTTCTCATTTGATTTTCGCCCTCTTAGGGTCTTAAATAGAATAAATGGTGACTGAAAACTAGATGCCAGGAGATTCACGCTAAGTTCAAGAAGTTCTAGAGGAGAAATTTCTTGAAACAAAAATATTACCAAATATCTGAATTATATGTAAAAACGTTATAAGTATAGTAAGTCAAAATGAGTGTTTTTCTTGTATTTTTTTTGTTTAGTATGTTTAAATATGTTTTGTCCAATTGCTACAGATAAATCAGCAACTATTTAAGATTACGCCAGCATTATTATTCGAATAAAAATTGTATTGAATGTATTGATGCGTCTAAAAGTTACGCTGAAATCGACATTATAATTTACAAAAAAAACCTGATGAAAAATACTCATTGCGAACGAAATATTTATTATAATATACCTAAGCGAAATGGTCTTGGAAGCATTTTTTATTTCAATTTAGTGAAACGCTTTTACGCTTCACCATTAAAACTATGACATACCTACTACTTTATTATTGTAATGTTAAAACATAAAGATAAAATCATCCAATTGAGTAAGTAGTCACAATGAAAACGTAGGTCATATAAAATATTGTCAGTGCTATTGAAAAGTCAATGTCAAACATTTACAAATGATTTAAATGAAGGCAGGAAATCATGTGAGATTAAATAATTGTTACCCTACACAATAATGTTACCATACCTAGATTTAAATCTTTACCATAACTGATTTAAATCACTGATTAAAATGCAGCTACGGATGGCTTTTAATTCTTTTTTTATAGTTTTTATACGCGATAGTCGCTTTACTTCATTGAGATAGATATATGAATTTTACCTATATTATTAAATATTATAAATTCTTGCGATAATTACCTAATTATATGCAATCAAATAGCAATTAAATAACGATTAAACTAGTTATAAAATATGTCCGATAAGGAACTTACTAGCTACTTTTCATTGCTTTTTGATTTTAAAATTAATTGTACTAGGAATTGCTACTCTCTCATCATAATAATTTGTTTTTCTATACGATTATAATGATCACCTGTTATATTAAAATAATTCCAGATAATGTTTATTAGTTTTCTAGTTTTCACTTTTCAGATTTAGAGTAATTATTTGTGTGTATACTGCAAAAGGAAACGATTACAAACATCACAATTTAAATACAACAGCCTGCAGTTAATTGCTAATTTGCAATTTGTTTTCCGTTTACAAAATTTCACGCGCCAATTTTAACATGCACCAATCAAAAATAAAAAAAATATGAGCAATACCATCGTCAACAGGCTTGATGCACTGAAAGCACGACACAAGCTTTTTCTTTTTCACTTTTCCATTATCGTTTTTAGGTTTCCCATTAGCTATGTCTTTTTTCTTCACATCAGTTTTTGTTTTATTTTTTTGTTGTTTCACAACACCCATTTTTCATAACAAAATGCGCGGGTTTTCCGATTATGTTTAAACTTTTTCTTTTAAAATTTTCGCGGGTCGACGGGAGGCGCGCGTTCGGCAGATGTGCGTTCGGAAACTAGTGCGGGGACTAGCAACGCTAACTGCATTCGCGTGCGAGCAAGGAAATACTGGCAGCCAACAATGAAGCTTCCTAATGAACGGCACTCGCCAGTCGACAGTCGCCACTCAGCAGTACGACTCTACGACTATGAGGTGCGGCGCGTGAGCTCACTGGTCCGCCAAATCGGGATGCCCGATTGGGAATCAAGGCTAATACGAGGATTAATATTCCGTTTATTATAATTATTATTGTGGCTACTTCCTAAATATGATGTTAATGTCTCCGATTTATTATTTTCGGGAGGTCCTCCGACTCCTCCGGCGTGCAACCGTGTACAGTTATGGTGGAATAATATTCGGGGATACGCGGTGTGGGATAGTAATACAGCCGTCCATTTTGATAACTGAAGTGTTATGGTTCAAAAGAATCTATATCCGGGACGGTAATCAATAGTTTTGTAAGCTTAACCTATATTTATAGAACGAGCAGCAACCATAACATCAAGGGCGATTGGCCGGCTACTGATAACTACAAAAGTCAAGGAGATTCGTGACTTTGTTATATTAATCTTACAACTATTACTGTTAGCGACTCATTCCGATGATTTTATGAGGAAGTAATGCCTTTTTAATTTACACCTATAGAATACGTTCAAGTTCAGATAAATCATAACTGACAAGATATGGAGTCAACATTATGTTAATAAATCATGAATATTTCAGTCAATATTTGTTTTGTTAAAATTCAGTCGTGTTCAACGAGGACATTCGTGTTTTCGTGTTTATGTTAATTTGAAAGGCCGCGTGGCTTTAAGATAACCGATTTAAGTATTCCCAATATAGGTCAATGAAAATAGGGTTCATAGGTGCCTAATGCTCACGAAGGTACACCCACCTATTTGATAAAACACCATTCAAACATGCCCAAGGTTGTTGTTTATTAACTTTGATTTTCGGTCTCAAATCAATAGCATAATCAATAGTCACGAACATAGATGTAGGGCCTAGCGTAAAAATTTTAGGTCTGTGGTCACAAATCAAAAAATTGAATTCCTTTGTTACATTCTTGAATTTGTGTTGTGCAAAAGAAATATATTCTTTAATTAGAATCGAAAGGTACAATAGGTTCATTGATAATGTGGCATAGGTAAACAGGTTACGGGGTTGAAGTGGAGGATCGCAGGAAATCAGGCGGGATGATGGACGGTGGACTGAGGCAGTATCAGAATGGTGGCGGAAAGACGGGAATTAATTGCCCGGTAGACCACCGACCGGATGAACAGATGATTTAGTGGAGAAGGCGGATAAGCTCTGGTTGAGATAAGACTGCTGATCAGAAAGAGTGGCATGAAGGAGGCTTTTACTAAGCGTGAGGGTAGTACAAATCCAAGTGTAACCTCCAATTCGTTCACCAAAACCGAAATACGAAATATTATAAAATTCTAATTTATACCTAATTTACATTCTCAAATTCTATAACGATAAACAATGTAATCAATTCAAGGTTTTATAACATGTTGCCGTGAATCCACCTCTCAGCACTCAACATAATATATGCGTAGTACATACGTTTAAAAGCATATTAGTCACGGTCGATTTAAGTCGGTTATGAATTACAACCGCTCGGCTTCCGCGATCCTTTTCAATGTCAATGGCTCTACATGCGAATGTGATTTATGTCACTGGAGACCTAGGTACACTATCTACTTAGCATATAAGCATATTGCATATTCACTTAGTAAGAAATTAGGAGAAGGCCAAAGAAAGTATGTTGTAATGAGCATATGAGATGTGGTGAGGTGAGAATTAAACTGATCAGAAAATTACTGGGTTCGACTCTAAATAAGAAAGCAAGGAAGTTGAAGTACCTACAGGAGATGGAACTTGATGATTTAGATGTAAAAATAACCGATGACCTTTTTCAATACCATGTATAATCTGAGGGCGCATACAATTTTGCGCGAGGTGGTGTAGTGCATTACAATGGTCACTCTGTGTGCAAGTGTGCATGGGGTAGTAAGCAGGGGCTATAAACACTAATCGTTTCCTTGTGAGAGCCCGGTGTTTTACTGATTGGGCGATTTTTGCATGGTGTTTTTAAATATTCATCTAAAATAACTGAATAACATATTACTACAACTAATTATTGATTAACGTTAAGTTTGTTATTTATAAATGTCTTCAAATAACCACATGTAATAAAAATATTGAAGTGAACCAATTTAGTGGTTTTATAGGAACGTTTTTACATTACAAATCCTTTCAACGTCCTACAAATAAACAAGCGTTCACAGTTTTATAAGTAGGTAGTAATTGAAGGGCTTTGGTATTGGTTCGAGTATGAGTCAGTTTTACGAAAAAGTTCCAGAGTTTGTTTCTAGATGGTGCTGATTGCAGGAGAGATTTTTTAAATTTTTCATTAAAATTACGACCGAATATTTTTATTTTATTATTTTCGGAATACTTATGACCTATACCATCATCCCTCAAAAGGACCGTACTTCATTTATTAGGACCTTATATATTAGTTCTTATATCAGCGAAATCCACTGTTGTTGGACAAAACTATAACGGGTAAGGACAATGTAATGCTACAGAGAAAATGTAATTTTTTGAGTCAAAGCTTTTCAGCGTAGGCCCTAGGGGGCACTTATGAGAACGAACCGGCGAGAAACTCAGCAAGTATTTTTTTTTTTAATGTTAAATGGGCTTACGTTTGGTCATCGACTGACCCCAGGAGGAGTCAAGACGGGGCCGAGGATGTAGCACGCTTGCTTGATTTTTAATATTTTTATGACAATCTGACTATGTTAGTTATGTGTTTTCATTCCAATGTTCAACAATATAAATGAGGATTAAAATATAAAAAAAGAATTCAAGTCTATGCAAAATGGAATTGGAAGTGAATTATTATTAAATTTTATTTATTTACAACAAGTATTTACAATCAATGTATAAAATACAAAGTATGATATATAGAAAACATCCTCAAAGCCCTATTATAATAAGTAAAACTTGTTAAGTACATAACTATGGACAAATTGCATAAAGCACGAGGAAAATTTATAATTATTTATAATTCTAATAGCTGCATGATCCAAAAGGAAAACACTAGTTTAATAAATAAACCTTTTTCAATATTAATAAAGTCAACATTAGTGATATGCGTATGATTGCAAAACAATCTAATTGAACGTGCGACTGAGGCGCCACCTATTGACAAACAATAGTACGATAATTTCTGACAAATATTTATATCGCCTTTTTAAGAATAGATCGGTTATAAACATAAAATCTTTTGATTTATTATCTTTGGTTCCTTTACATTATAATGTATTGTTTTCAGTAACCTATTAATCCCAGTTTCCTTCACTAGATGGCGGTCTAGCGAGGCACAATAATATAAGGCATTATGCCTACAAACAAAAATAGTTCCCTTGAAAGGTTCGGTAGTTTTTATGGATATGAATTAATTACATACGTTATTTCCTAATAATTTAACAGTTAATGTTCTAACAATAAATTCGAGGTTTTAGCAAAAAAAATGTTGTTGTTTCACAGTTGGCACAGCACTTCTTTGCTTTTTCCTCACTTGGGGTCGGCTTTTCCTATTGGAGATCCTTAGGGGAGGTCTATGTCCAACAGTGGACGTCTTGCGGCTGAGATGATGATGATGATATAATTAATATTGAACTCTCAAGATTAGCCTCAGTCAGTGAATAATCTTGAGAGGTATTGAATAAGAAACTTAAAACTTTAAAAATAATAATAAGTATTAACTTTTAACAAAAATTAAAACCGACTGCAAAATCGGTTTGCAATAAATAGTATACCTAAAATAACGATGTTGAGGATCTCTAATCTGACTGTGTAAATATACTGTTTTGATGTCAGGGAAATGTTTTGTGAAAAGTATTTTTTTTCCTGCGTGTTTGTAATTAGTTACATTGTCCCTCCTGTTATTACTAAAACTAATAGATAGAGTATGAAGATATAGATAAAACACTCATTCATAGTGATATTGAAATGTCGTCATTAGCTCATTCACTGGCTCTTACTAGATCATTGGCAATTGTTTTTACTGGCGCCATATAACAGATGCCAAGGCGCTCAATTAGCGGGTCATGAGCTCGATAAAGGGCCAGACCATTGAGTACGAGAGTCAATTCATAGTTTGGTAATGCATTACATAATAGAGATCTACATTTTTTTTAGTCTTATTAAATTTACAAAGTGAGGTCGGACTTGTCGTTAAAATAATGCAATAAATAAAAATACCGGATTAGGAAATCCTAACCTTTATTACGTAAAAAGGTTGTCACAGTTGAGTATACCGTGTTGTGTTTACGTAAACGTGGTATATTAGTGGTACGCGGTGGGATTGGTAACAATGTGATGGCGCTTGTTGGCCCTTGTCCAGCTTTCTGGCAGAGCGAGTAAACGCGTGCGCTTCAATATTCAATAATGATCGAAACTGTTTCATACAGCAACGTACCAATTTTTACAATCTTTGCTAAGAGTTCTATACGTCTATAGATTTCCACAGTCTTGAGAGAACGCAGCTCTTTGTGCATAATATGTACAACATCTCTCGATTAGATAGGCCAACCGGCTCGCCTGACATAAACCCAATCGAGCACGCATGTGCGGGCTGTTTATACTTGACAGTCACCTCCAAAGACCCTATCAGATATCAGGCATCCAAAAATGGAACAGGCTACCGCAAGAATTACTGGATTCCCAGGAGAATTTTCTCATGTGTTCAAGCTACGGGAGGAGTTATTTTGTATTAGTTTAGTAACTAAGGACATTTAAAATCGAATTAATTGATTTTGTTTTTATAACTCATCGTTTTCCTTTTAATTATTCATCATGGAAATTTACTGACTTCATTTTTCATCTAAAATCTTATTTTATTTTATTTATTTATTTTATTTATTTATTATGGTTTGCTAGCAACTATACATTAAAACAAGAGAATATTTCTTACACTAAACTAAGAAAGAACAAAGAATTAGTATGAATTTATTACGAAAGCATTAACAACTGTGTACTTTTAGACAAAGAATACACGCCAAGAGGTTTGTTGTCGATGTTTAGTGTTTTGGAATTACTATCTTAGTTTTTCCAACTGATCATAGATTATTTTTTATTTGTGTAGGTTTCAACAATTTATACAGTTCGTTTCGATTTACTGTCCACAAACTCACAATGGAGACCCGACCACGAATGCTGCGCGACACACGTGCCCTCTACGTAGTGAGCGATCAAAGATCTTTAATCTATTTTTATTTGCAGAGACATTGACATCTTTATCTCTTGACTTTCAATTTCTATTTTGATGATATAATGTCAACAGATTATATATGTGGCACAAGTTGTACGGCCCTTACATTGGGAATCATTAGCATTCATTAGTGAGGACAACTGCTAGAGCTTGGTCAATTTTACTTAATTTAACTTTTCAAACAAAATTAAACATAATGCTTAGTTGAGCGGGAGTGCATTGTGCAATTTTACATATCCGGCTCATTCGCTACTACTCTCTCTATATAGCAGAATGGCCACACGTCTTAGTTAATTTGAATAATTCTTCTATTTTATATATTTTTATGAGTAATCCATACTTCGTCATTTAGTTAACATATTTTCCAGATGCATATTTAAATCGATATTGGATCAAGGTCAATATTCATAACTTCATGCACCTACTTCAATAATGTAGGGTTGTCAAAAAAAACTACGCATAAACAACAAATTTCATAAAGCCCTAGCAAAAAGTGTCATTAGTAGCCATTATTCCTATATCCGAACAGATGATTAGACAACATCAGTAAAAAAAAAACAGTACCTACAATTATTATGATTACGGGGCAATTTAGTTGCCTTCGTTTCACACTCTAATAAATAAACCTACCGGTTTAATGTTAATTTTTAAATGTGGTTTATATTTCTGCCGAGTATTTTTGTATAATGTATTGTTCACCATCTACTCGGGAATCATCGGCCAGAGTAGACTAGAGTTAATCACATTTAGCTCTTGCTTATTTAATGTTATTATTTAGATTTTTGTATTAGTTTTTATATATTTTTCATTTTAATTTAAACAAACTGTAATAGTAGTTGTTAGCGTCTTCAACGAATGCTGTGTATACCTTTAATAGGCATAAATATAAGGACATAACCATGTATCTTGTTTGTAAAATGTTTTTATATGTATGCTGTTGGTGTACCTCTTAAATAAATAAATAAATATTGACATCTTATCGAACAGAAAAGTGTATTTTAGACATAATTGCTAAACATAACACTGACCGTGTAATGGATCTCTTTGTATCATCAATGAGTCATTTTAGTTAGTTCTATAACCTTTATCAAACATCTAGAAAACTAACCATGTTGTTAACATAACTTACTTCTATTCTAATATATAATAATATGTACTTATATCTATACTAATATTATAAAGCTGAAGAGTTTGAGAGGAACTACTGGTTCTATTTGAATAGTGTTGGATAGCCCATTTATCGAGGAAGGCTATAGGCTTCTTTTTATCCCGGGAAAACACAAGATCCCTCGGCACCGCGAGTGAAACCGCGGGGCGGAAGCTAGTAATAATATTATAAAGCTTAAGAGTTTGTTTGTTTGTTTGGTTGAACGCGCTAATCTCAGGAACTACGGTTTCGAATTGAAAAAATATTTTAGTGTTGGATAGCCTATTTATCGAGGAAGGCTACTTTTTATCCCGGGAAAACATAAGATCCCTCGAGAACGCGGGTGAAACCGCGGGGCGGAAGCTAGTATATTATAATTTTAACTAATCACCTCGCGACTAAAACCGGACCCTTTTTGCGTTTGTACCTACATACAGTAAGTACGTTATGATGTTTTTAACCTAGAATAAACCTATGTGCTTTCAGCTTTCTAGGTCCAAGGGTTAGGGCGTTGATGAGTCCGTCAGTGAGTGAGTGAGTCAGGACTTTTATTTTTATATGTATCGATACATTTTTAGTTATCTCACGGTTTCTCACTAATATTTTCTTGAGATTTCATCACATTCACGAGCTGTATACGTTGCCAAGTTTCATTCAAATCTGTTCTGTCATTACAGAGCGTGATTGAGTAATAAAATATACTTATAAACTTTCGCAAATATCATAGTAATATTTGTAAAGTAATACCTTTAATTGAAAACACAAGTAATTCTTAAGGCTTGCTCTATCTACGCTACGGAGATTATAGTCTTGTGATAAGGCTTCCTTATCCGTCCGTGTAAACAAACTATAATAGTTAAAACAAAGAACTGTAAAATCTTATAAATATACTGCAAATAAAGGATTCCCGTTCGTTTAGTTAACTCTTTATTCATAACAGCGCTGAAATAGGCCTTCCAGCCTTTGAAAGGGCATTCTCGTCAGGTAGGTCATATTCGATGGTGCGAGAGACAAACGGTTTATAAATATACAGATTACACATTGTTGAAAGTTTTTTTTTTTACACTTTATAGGCTTGTGTTTGATCGCAATCTCACATTGATGATGTGGTCGAAAGTGGTAAGCACAAGCCTAGAAAGACCTGGCTCTAAAGTGTAGCTGACAAAACACAGCGACAGATTTACAACTTGACGGTGGTAGTCAACCAGGCCTACAATTGTACCTACTATGGTTTCCTGAAGATGTTTTCCTTCACCGCCCATTGTAGAATTAATACCCACGATCTTCGTCATTGTATTCGACGTCACTACCATTGAGCTATTGTCGCCTTTAATTATATCATAAAAAAAAAAATGTCACGCATTATTATTATGCAGTATTACAATCAAACTCTTATGTGTGTTTCTTATTTCATTAATTAGAGTAAAAGTTAATCCTATACAGGGTGATTTTGTTATCACTGGCAATACTTGCAGGGGTGGAAGTACTTATCAATGTGAACAACTTTTATTATAGGGCTAACTCTGATATCGCGTAAAATAATACGGTTGCTTCATACATTTTGGTCGAGTAGGTATTGAACTTTTGTATGGAACAGCTGATAATTTTTTCATGATTTCACAGTTAGTCCCATTATAAAAGTTGTTCATTTTGATGAGTACATCCACCCTTGCAAGTATTGCCAGTGATAACAAAATCACCCAGTATATGCTAAAGTTTGTATTTATGTTTGTTACTCATCACGCCCCAAGAAATGAATAGATTTAAATCAATTGTGGCTCAAAGATAGATCCTGGAATAAAACAAATGATTTAATTTATAATAACTATACTTAGAGCGAATATTCAAGCCGATAAACATAAGGTTATTTTTATAACCTCCATTTAATTCTAATAATACTATATGATACAGTCACAATCTACAACATAGAGGCATGAGAACAGGTTCCTGTCTCATACGAGATAACTCATATACACGCAGAGAGCTGGAGGTCAAAATGGCCTCGGATATTACATCACCCGATAGCTATTAACCATAGCCGTCAAATTATACAACAAGCTGTAGAGGCCAATCAACTTTTTAGGGGTCCCTACAGAGTTTAAATCAACCTTTTCTACGTTGTTTTTTTAATTTTGTACCGCGGTTATTTCTACGTATAGGGGGGTAGTTCTCAGGGTAAGGGACAGATATTTTTTCAAGATATAATATCTACGTGCTATATCTCATCCAAATCCGTTCAACCATTAAGTGACAAATAACATACACACAACTTCCACATGTATGACATTTAATATCTAATATCCTTAATTATAAGCGATGTAGGTTTTTTTTTTATCTTTTTATTTTTAGGGATTGTTGTCCACACGGACATGTCAATCCCATTGTATCATGAAATTATTTTCTCAGAAATGTACAAATAAATAATATACTTAGGTATTTTTAAAAGAGAAGAAGAGAATCACTGGTGAAGGAGTGTTACCAAAGTACATTTTTTTTGCTAGTTTCGATTTTAATCCGAAATAAGCGAGGTATTGTTAAAATTTCCCTGTTAAATATAACAATACTTTCAGAATAGATTTTTGGTGACGAGTTTTCCTTGTTCCTTCTTTAAATATCCTTCTTATAAAATTAAAAGCTGGTGTAGCTGTTAATTTAGACAATTTATGAAGGTAATATCACTTGTTTTCGTTTAAAATATTACATTTTCCCCTTCAAAGATAATTGCATATGAGAAAGGTCAGTAACTTTATTTTTTAAATAAACATGACGCGACTTAGCCGAATGTCAGATTTAGAATAGTATAGAATTTTAAAAATAATATTTATTCCCACCGGTCGTTTACATATCACACTGTATCTGCATGATGCAGGGTTGCTTGGATAATTGGGAGTAATTTTCCTGAGATTTGATACCTGGTTAATATTATGCAAGACACTTATTTTAATGGGTTTCCAGGATTAAGCACGCATCTTGTTAGATTAAACATCGTCTACATTACTAAACATTAATAGTTATCTACTTCAACTATAAGATCAATGTCCACCGACATCCATGTTTCGACTCAGAAACTAGAAGAAATAATCAAAGCCATGGCAACTGCAGCCATACTTTTGCTGCAAAATAAGGAGTAACGATCATCAGATAATGGAATATCAAGGACGCTTTAACCCAATTTCACACCCATTGATTGGAAAACACGAGTGTCGCTAAAATAGCCTTGAGATGAGTAAAATTAAAATTCCTACCAGTTTAATAATAAATTTTGGCGATTCGCCACCATTTTTATAGTATAGTAGTAAATCATAATTACACAAAAAATAATAATTATAGGATTATAGGATTCCACACACACATAATAATTGTAGTAACAAACGTACCAGAATAAACAGCAGGAAGTATTCCGTATTTAGCGTGTCACTAATACACTTTCAGTTTCTTGTAAGAACGCACTGTTTAGAGCACTGAGGCAGTACTCGTACCATCAAACAAAGGAAACATTCAGTTCGATTCACAGTTACATCATCAAATATTCGCGGAAATTAACAACCCATACAGAAACACTATGGGAGTATGATTAGCATAAACGCACAAATTGTAGCGCATGAGTTTTGTCAATTTTTCGACGTGTGCGCGGAGCCGGAGAGACTATCTATATTTGAATTGGATTAAGTTGATTGGTTAATTGAATTGTGTAGTGTTGTGCGTCGTGATAAGCGTAGAGAGGTCGCGACGCGACTGCCCGCCCGCTTGTATCATTGACGCCGGCTCAGCTCACGTGCGTTTGCATGCAAAAAAACTTTTACACAGAGCTGTGACTCTCATAGAGCACTAATTCTTAATTCACCATGACCTAATGCAAGTAAAATTCTCCTTCTGTAAGATGTTACAATTTATTACGAGTATAACTGGTTGCCTGAGAAGTAATTCAAATTTATGTAAAGCTATCCTCAGTAGTAAAAAACTTTATAATAGCAGGAACATGAGCTGTTCGAGATATTGTTGATGCTGGAATACCTGATATTCAAATTCGAAGGTGAAGTACGACAATATGAGCAGGATTCCTTTCTTATTGGACTGGACTGCAAATTGACAGTACATATCAGACAACAAAACCTTAGTAGGTACCTGTTCTGTTTCACAAGTATCTATGAGACTATTATAAACATATATGGAATAGGCATGTTATTTACAGAGTCGATAGCAGACTGTAATTTTCCTCAATACTATAAATATGGATGTACCTACAAGTAAATATTTGTTAAATCAATTGAAAAAATGGATAAGTGCTTACAATAATGTTACTAGTGTGCGCGATATTTTGTGATGATACCTGAGAAGGTACATAGTTATTAGTAGTTTTTGCATAATTACTAGCTGTCCCCCGCGGTTTCACCCGCCTAGCGGTATAAAAAATAGCCTACTACCTATTCTCAGACCTAACGAATATACATATAAAATTTCATAACAATTGGTCAAGCCATTTCAGAGGAGTTTGCAGACAAACACTGTGACACGAGAATTGTATATATTAGATAGACTAGCTGTCCCCCGCGGTTTCACCCGCGCGTAGCGGTAGAAAAAATAAATAGCCTACGACCTATTCTCAGACCTACCGAATATGCACAAAAATGTTCATAAGAATCGGTCAAGCTATTTCGGAGGAGTTTGCAGACAAACACTGTGACACGAGAATTTATAGAAAAAGCCCATTCTTTCCCTTTTATTACATCACAAGTGCTACTTTCGCAGTCATTGTAACTGTTTGATCCTATGATACACTACAGACGAAATGACAAAATTACGTCTCATAGGAGCTTTAAATTGACGTAATAAATTAAAACAATATCCACCACCTTAAATATAACTCTTGCCGAAGTTATTTTTGATCTCAAAACTACATAAAGTCACGCAGGACAAAACGAAGCGTCTACAGACTTCCAAACTCTATAGCGCCGAAAGAAAAGAAAATAGTAACAAAATTACAGGTTCGCGGTGTTCGCAAACGAAATGCCAGTGACGTGATGGACACAACTATTTTTCAATAAACTATTATACATTAGGACACGTGTTTTGTTATTTTTAAATATTTCCGAATAGTATCATTGATTATTCGTGGAAACAAATTATACAAACAATTTGAAATGTCAATTGATAATGTTATTCAAATTAATTATTCTCATTAATTCTCAATCACTTTTGAGTCAGCAATTAAACTTCCATAGAAGTGAGACAATGATTATTATTTGAGAAGTGGGTCGATGTAATAATAAACGTCATCAATGATGTCATATGAAGACTACCTTCCTTGGAACTTTTATCACTTCACTGCCAAATCGTATGTCACTTCAATAAACTCATAGAAGTGATTTCTGAGTACGGAGTCAGGCTGTCTCTGTCTGACAAATTGTAGCGAATTATATAAATTGATTTATAAATAAAACATTAATTTATTTTGCAGTCATTGTGTAAGTTAGATTGAAGTCAGGTATCTTTTACTTCGTGCAGTAAATTAATCATACCCATGACCTTGATAAGAAAACATAAATAAGTAAATACTATACCTACATGAAATCATCAAAATATGCAATGTATTCATAGTAATAAAAGTTGATATTCTAACATCAGAATCCGGCCCAGAATAATTTTAGAATGAAAGCTTAAAAATAAGAATCCGCCATGATGATTACCTCAGCGTGTTTTCATCTCACCTCACTTTACGAATCCTGGACAACAATGGCACAGCGCCAAAAACCAACCGACTCGGACGTAGGCGTCTCGGAACTATTCTATCAATTTACTTTGGTTGGAGAAATATTTCATTAATGAATGTTTGAAGGAAGATATGAAAATCTCAGCTTTCAGTAAATATGAAAAATATAGAATGGAATTTACTGAATTGGTCATCTAACAAAAACTTTCACGTGAGTGATTACAAAATTTTAAAATTGGAATCCGATGTCGATATGTCATAACTTTGATTCAATACTGTTCCTTCCAAGTCACCAAGACAATTACATAGAAATTTCAATATATAAACCGTTAGCGTGTGAGAAATCTCATTATAAACAGAATAAGGTGTGACATGTCAAAATGTTATGAGACGGACTTCCTGCTCTATGGTTTAAACCTAATGTGTAGAGTACAGAAATGCCTCAGAGTTATTTTAAACTATAGATATTGACTTTAGAAGTTTAGTTTCATTGCATATCCCAGATAAAAATATGCATTTAAAATGACAACAAACCTAAATATGTATGTGTGACACAGTGACTTGTCACCCATTGTGCATTGATTAGATAACGACAATTGAATCCCAGATGCGCATGGGCATGCGCGGCGCATATGCTGGATAGTTGAATCAAATAACTATAGAATGATTTTGTATATCTCGTTGTTTAGTAAACAAGTAGGTATGGTAAGTGAAGTTCAAAGCAAGGTATTTATTTTAAATAAGGCCAAGCCATTTACTGGTGTGCCATATAATTGCTATAGATATAACAATTTAGAATACCCATAATTATAAATTACAAGTCAATAATATTAGTTGTGCGCTCAATAATAATTTGGACGAAAGTTTTCAGTATCATATGCTTTTTTAATTATTTTTAATTATGTTTATTTATTTTTTGTTTATAGTTAGAATAAATATTGATTAATATTAACTGGTACAATGTTACATAGTAATAAACATGATTAATTGGCAAATCGAAAGCAATTTCACATATCATTACATAGGTACGATTTTAAAAGGTGGTTGGTTCCCATTTTGAATTTTGGCGTATTTTTTGAGATTTAATTTATTACACCAATTTCAAGCGCCTATGGGACCTAATTTTATAATTCGCGCAAGAGGCGTATAGCATTGGATTATTGTATGTATCTACTAATTATGCTTTGAATAAGGAACCAATGTATAGTTCTATTACGTCTATGATCTGTAAAATATGCAGGCTATGTATGACAGCTTCAATAGCTAATCCTCACTAATATACATACAAAGCGAAGTGAAAGGGTGTCCGATCGTGTGCTTTACAGATTCTGTCTATCCAAATTATATTTAAAATATGTCCTGGAATATCTCAAAATTCACAATATTCATAATCACCCTACACAAAATAAAGAACATGGAACCATAACACAGTGCTCGTTGTATGTATGTTCTGTACATCAATCAAGCTTATTATGTGCAATAAAAGATTGAACACGTATGCATTATGTATATGTTACCTATTGTCGGGGACTGCATTATTGTCAACGAATATATATCGATTTGCTTACAATAGTCGTTGAAAATAATATTGATTGAATTCTGTAGCTATTGATAAAATCGGTTGTTGATGCAAGCACGATCGGTGTGTTCCAACAGCTGCACTTGAGAGCTAATTCCTTCTAGAAATTGTGTGCAGACACAAGCTTATTAGTAAAAAATAAAGTGACTTATGAGTCATCATTTTACAATACAAGTGTACGATTTTGTTGTTTGTTTCGTTTTTTGTTGACCGTGTTAGTCACCTCAACCACCGATTTAATCAAATTCGAAGTACCTGCTTTGACAATATGTACTTTATAACCGCAAATATTTATATGAACATAAATCAATAATATATTCAATATAAGCGATCATTTATCATTATCGCCGATTCAGAATTAATCGCGCTTTATGTTCTTTATAACTCAAGAACGAATGGACCGATTTTTATGATCTTTGATTTGTTGAATTTGTCTCCGCCCCGAATAGCAGAATAACTATTTCTAACTATTTAAACATCGGATTTTTTATAATAGTAATAATAATATAATATATTTATTTATTCGGATAACATGGATCCATGGGTTAGTAACATGTCTTAATACTAGGGTTAGTACCTACTACAAATATTAAATAAAATAATTCTAATTATAATCTATTATAGCCTCACATATACCGGGAACGCGGGAAACAGCTAGTACATAATATTAGATTGAAAAACTGTAATGTTTTATCAATAAAATCGTACAACGGAAATGACATGGAATGATAAGCAAGGTTTTTCTATGTATTTAGAAATCTGTAAGAAGTATTTCATTAAAATAGTAGTTTTTCCCCGCGGTTTTCTAATCCTATGTCCATCTCCTGCGTCCAAGCTAGCCCTCGGTCAATGTTGAGTGAAACCGCAAGAAGTTTAGCAGTCTCATTTTCACCATTATAATATTTGTACGAATTTGCTACTGTAGTCAGCTCATAGTTCTAATTCCTAAACAACTTAAAATGCACGCAAGAAGTATTGTTTTGAGTCTCGGTGTCGCTTTAAATTCGAAACGCTGACAGCCCTAGCTTTACCAGACTTCACAATGAAATTCTTCAAGGGAATTCGTAACGTGAAACTAATTAGGAATAAATTCCTTAACGATTAGCACTCTCCGTTTCAATTTGAACTTTCAACAAAACGTCATAAAGTTTGTAATAGTATCAAACTATTCTTTTAATAAGAATGACATCACCAACCTTGCGCAAAAGCATTTTGTTAATTATAATATAGATGACGTAATTTTTGTAAAAACTGGTTTAATGCTTAGGTGTAGGTTTTGTAGGCAGCCCAATCCAAAATAAGCATAATAAAGATGTGGTTTTATTTGTTTGTTTGTCCGAAGAGTTTCTTACAAAGGATTTGCATTCCACGAGGAGTGGTCAATTAACCATTTTAGATTTCTACGCTGGCCATGCTCGTGCACATTTGCACCTTAAAACGTATGAAAATAGTAGACTTGCATTATTGAATACAACACTCACTAGGTACAGCTCGATCACACCATGAGATTTCATCTGATATATATATTTTTTTTATACTGCTTAGGTGGCAAACAAGCTTACGGCCCACCTGATGGTAAGCGGTTACCGTAGCCTATAGACGCTCATAACACCACCAGAAAAGAAAATCCTATATTATATTTTCCCTGCCAGGGGTATCACTCACGCGTTGCCAACCCCGAGACATAAAGTTGTTAAGTCTCCTGTGCCTGTAATTTCTCCGGCTCCCATACCCTCCTAACCGAAACACAGTAATACAAGTGCATTACTATTTCACGGCGGAATTAGATATGGTGGTAGTACTTCCCCGGGCAAACTCTACACTAAGAGTTCTACTACCTTCTAAATTCTTCTAATTGTCGTAAGAGGGCGTCCATAAGTAACGTAAAGCATATTTGGTTGCATGTTGCATCCCCCCCTCCCTCTGCTGTGACGTGTGATGATGATTTCGTCACACGTAATTAGCGTTACCTGCTTTATAGACGTCCTCCAACCAAAGTAGAAACAAATATTTTTTTATTGATCGAGCACTCGAACTCATCGATGTAGTCGAACGTTTTCGAAGACGCAGCTATAAATTATCCATGGAGTAAATTTCCAGTCACTATAAGGTAATCTTTGTTAAGGTAAGCCACGAAGTAGCCGCGACAAAAGCGGACCTTTGATCTAAATAAGTGCGCAAACGCATCGCGCAAGCGTTACTAAAATTAACGATATCCGTCAAAGCGTGCATAAATCGAAATCTGGACGAACGCCAACTAGGTACCCACGTTCTAAACTGCATGAACATGCATTGCCGTCAAATATTTAATTAAGGAGCATTCATTATGTGAGAGTAGTGGGGAAAATACCCACCAAAGATCATGTGAGTGCAAGTTCATATACAACCTCAGTGTAAACGTAATAAATAATAATAAATGTCATTTTCGAAAACAGAATCCAAGCTTTTTTTATAGATAAGGTAACATTTTATCAGAAATATCAATGTGATAGACACATTCTCATACATACACACATGTATCAGGGTGCACTTGATATTTTCCTTATCATAGGTACCTATATTTACTTTCACTGTTGTTTATTTTCTAATTCTGTCTCACAACATTATGCATTATGTGAAAACCTGTAATTAATCTTACCTATCATAGTTTCTATTTTGTAATTCACGTTGTAACGCCAACAATTAATAAAAATAAATAAAAAAATACCGAGAATTAAAAAAAGGTAAATATATATATGGGAAGGTCATCTTATGAAATCTCTAACGACTCCATTGACTCTGTCTTTTTTATACCACTTAGGTGACAAACAGCATACGGCCCGCCTGATGGTAAGCGGTTACCGTAGCGTATTGACGCTTGCAACACCAGGGGAATCACTCTCTCTTGAAGAACCCCATGTACTCTTTTGGGAAAACCACGACAGGAAGCTCGTTCCCCAACCGGAGTGTCCGCGGTAGGAAGCTCCTATGAAACCGCACCGTGCGACACCAATTTGGTTCCAATGTGTGAGGATGAGCTCCCCGTCGATGCTCTCACAACCTCAGACCAGCACTATTATCAGTTTTATCACTATATCAGTATCTTCAGCTGTGCAAATACATAAATAGCTGATGATTCAAAACCATAGGTATATACCTATGCGCATTCTCTCACAAAGTTGGCACGTGAATCAATTTAGCCCGTAAATAATAATTCAATCAATAGGTTGATTTGTAAGTCGGCTCAGGTATCAGATTACTCATGTTTCGCAAGCGGCATTCATAATAATACATCAAAATTCAAAACAAATGGTCATTACTAGAGAATATGTACTACAAGTAGTTGGTAATATGTACAATATTATAGAGGCAATATTTACTAAGTTCATGTTGTTATGTGGGTTCCTACAGAATTTTAAATAACACGAGGCTGTAATTGGCTCGCGAAAAATACATTATTTAGGCGCGGCCTGCCATAAATGAGCAACCTTAGGTAGGTTTAACGAAACGTCTTCAGCAACACTTCAGAGCCATATTATGGTGAACCATGGTGAACTTTAATATAATATATTACATTCTGCAACACAAATTTATACAAGATATTTAAAAATGACTGACTCACCAGTGTCACCCACAGCTTGGCTCAGCGTATTCTCAGTGACGGGGCGGAGAGCCTCAACAGCGCTGATGTAGCCGAGCCGGTCTGCGATGGCGCATGCTGTTTGGCCGTTCTGTTATAAGCAAATAAATATCTTAATAGAAAAATATCTAGGTATATTTGGATAGCTTAAGTGACAAAAGCATTAACTAAATTTAATTTAATCCCGAAACCGGGATGCCAAATAAAGGAAAGAGAACACAAAATTCATTTATCTTAGCATTAATAGTAGCTCTAGTATTTTTTTTTTTTAGTATTAAACGATTTAGATAATACTCACAGCTGACAATGCATTCGGATCGGAGTTGTTCTTCAAGAGTAACTGAATAATGAGCGTGTGACCTTGTTGAGCTGCCTGGTGCAGCGGGGTGAACCTGGAGGAGAAGGAATAATAAAGATTTTTTTATATCTATCTATACTAACATAATAAAGCTGTAGAGTTTATTGTTTGTATGTTTAAAGGTGCTAATCTCTGGAACTACCACTCAGATATAAAAAATAATTTTGCATTTTATAGCCCAATTCTCGAGGAAGGTAATAGGCTACTTTTATCGCGGGAATGCGGGTGAAACCGCGGGGGGACAGCTAGTGTAATGTATAAGTCATCATTACCATAGTACTAACCATATTTAAAATTATTTTATTCTAGCTTCCGCCCCGCGGTTTCACCGGCGTTCCCGAGGGATCCTGTGTTTTCCCGGAATAAAAAGTAGCCTCTACCCTTCCTCGATGAATGGGTTATCCAGAATTTTTCAAATCGAACCAGTAGTTCCCGAGATTAGCCCGTTCAACCAATCAAACTCTTCAGCTTTATAATATTAGTATAGATATAGTATTAGTGGGGCTCAGTTTAGGCACGGAGCCGTCTCGTACAGAGAGCACATATATACATACCCATGGGCGGCTCGGGCGGCGACGTCGGCCCCGGCGTCGAGGAGCGCGCGCGCGGCGGCGTGGTGGCCGTGGTGCGCGGCCGCGTGCAGCGGCGTGTACCCGTCCCGCGTGCGCGCCGAGCACGCGCCGCCCGCGCCCACCAGCGCCTTCAGCACGCCCGTGCGCCCCTCCGCCGCCGCCAGGTGCACCGGGGTCAGACCTGCGCCCGGTCGACTATGAGTGCGGTCGGTGTGCGAGATACCCTATCTATCGCGCCATTCCCGCCGCAGGTCGTGGGTTCGATTGCCACTCGGGACTAACATTTGAGTGCATGAACATGTCTGTTTGTCCTGTGTCTGGGTGTAGTAGGTATTTACAAAAAAAAAAAGAAGTATAAATGTAATATATATAAGTTATCTGGCTTCCATAGTACAAACTCTGCTTAGTTTGGGGTCAGATGGCCGTGTGGGAGGAATAATGTCCCAGAATATTTATTTATTACTTGTCGTTGTAGGTGACAATACAAATCTCTTAGTTCCTTTTTTCGCCGCAATATGGCGGACACTCAAAATTAAAAGGTTTTATTGGTTATTCGATCATTCAATATCGGAAACATACTATTTTAACGACGTTATTCGATATTCAGAGATCACAAAAATATTTTCATATAACAAATTAAATTAATCCGGAAGCTGGGACCGCGGTTCCAGTTTATTGCGGTCCTAGTCGCCGGAAGCCTCTAATAAGTACTAGCCGTTATTAGCGGGAATGTTGACATCGGCTCCTCTTTCAATGAGCATTTCGACGCAGTCTTCGTGTCCTTCCTGTGCTGCCATGTGTAGAGGTGTGAAGCCGGCTTTAGATTTAACACTAGGATCGGCATCTGTAGGAGAAAATTATATTTTTATTAATTATTTTATTTTAAATAAACGAGAATTTTCTGATCTTTTATTTTTTACTTAATTATTGGACTAAGAACGACATGATATTTATTAGCACCATTTATGGATATGCGGGGCCAATTTATTTTATCCACTAGCAGTTTCTTTTGCCGCGTTTCAATCAACATAAATTAAATAAATATGGGACCAACATAGACAAGGAATTTTAATTTCATCTCGCGCGCCGAATAAGGTCCGCGATTTACATATTCTATTCGATACATTTTTTTTAGTCATTATTTTAGTAGTTTTAAGGAAGTCTTACAAAAATAGGGCTCCCTGAATTAGCTTACTTGTTCGTGTTAAAAGGGAAACAAGAAATTGGTAGAATTGTAAGTGCCTTATCAGAAATAATAAAATAGGAGTCAATTAATTAACTTATAACAATAATAATAAAATAGCAAACAATTTACCGTGTTCGAGTAGAGCGAATGCGATATCGGGATGGTTGTGTCGACAAGCGATGTGCAGCGCCGAGTGGCCATTCTTCGCCAGCGAGTGTGGTGACGCTCCTACAATTGAGAATGTCTAGCTTACTGCATCTAGCATTGTCTAGTTATTGTATATAATGTAGGAAAAGTGCAAGTAAAAAGTGAAATTTTTGGTGTGTTAAAGAGTAATTCCAAAAGTTGAAGTGCTCTCTAAATTTTATAGTTAAAAATGTCACCTTATGGACACCAGATAGAACAAAAAATACTTTGCTTTAAAGTATTATACATTTGCAAAAAAAAATTTCAAATACTTAGGGCCAGTACCACAGGTACACCAATAAGATCCGGATAACTTATCTGACAGATATCTACCACATTTCCTATATAGAACTAATCGGCAACCTGTGATACTAGCCTTTATAATAATATAATTCCTAGCTTAAAAAAACTTTAGTTTAAAAAACCAAACAAACCTTTGTCAAGTAAGAGCAACGCGATATCCGGATGTCCGTAATAAGTAGCCATATGCAGCGGCGTGATGTGACTCTTGCCGGGCGCGTCCGGCTGCGCGCCCCTAGCTAGCAACAGCCGCGCGACGCCGATGTCGCCGTACTTGGCCGCCAGGTGGAGCGGCGTGAACCCTTTACGGGTTTCTGCTTCGATCGGGGCGCTGTGGTCGAGGAGGATTGCTGCCACTTCTTCTTTGCCTGGTCATATTTAAAACTATGTTAGTTATCGTTTATGATTCACATGGCCTTTTGTACTACTGAGTTCTGAAAATACAGTCGTACCTTCCTTGGCGGCGATGTGCAGCGGCGTGTACCGGTCCTTGGTGGTGGCGGCGACGTCGGCCCCGTGCTGCAGCAGCAGCGCCGCGATGTCGCCGTGCCCGAGCCGGCCTGCCACGTGCAGCGGGGTCTGCTCCTCGCGAGCTCGCGCGTCCACCTTACATTATACAACATAACATATACGAATCTGTATATATGAAATAAGTCTTGACTGACAGATTCATTGAGTGAAAGTGGTTTGCCGAGCCTAGACTTCTCATAGAACCTTACAATTTTCAGGATATATTTCTATTGTAACCTGAGCAGCACCCGCACCAGGTCGGTCTGGTGCGCGCGCGCGGCCAGGTGCAGCGGCGTCACGTTACCTTGGCGTTGTTCCTGAGCAGCACCCGCACCAGGTCGGTCTGGTGCGCGCGCGCGGCCAGGTGCAGCGGCGTCACGTTACCTTGGCGTTGTTCCTGAGCAGCACCCGCACCAGGTCGGTCTGGTGCGCGCGCGCGGCCAGGTGCAGCGGCGTCACGTTACCTTGGCGTTGTTCCTGAGCAGCACCCGCACCAGGTCGGTCTGGTGCGCGCGCGCGGCCAGGTGCAGCGGCGTCTCGTTACCTTGGCGTTGTTCCTGAGCAGCACCCGCACCAGGTCGGTCTGGTGCGCGCGCGCGGCCAGGTGCAGCGGCGTCTCGTTACCTTGGCGTTGTTCCTGAGCAGCACCCGCACCAGGTCGGTCTGGTGCGCGCGCGCGGCCAGGTGCAGCGGCGTCTCGTTACCTTGGCGTTGTTCCTGAGCAGCACCCGCACCAGGTCGGTCTGGTGCGCGCGCGCGGCCAGGTGCAGCGGCGTCTCGTTACCTTGGCGTTGTTCCTGAGCAGCACCCGCACCAGGTCGGTCTGGTGCGCGCGCGCGGCCAGGTGCAGCGGCGTCTCGTTACCTTGGCGTTGTTCCTGAGCAGCACCCGCACCAGGTCGGTCTGGTGCGCGCGCGCGGCCAGGTGCAGCGGCGTCTCGTTACCTTGGCGTTGTTCCTGAGCAGCACCCGCACCAGGTCGGTCTGGTGCGCGCGCGCGGCCAGGTGCAGCGGCGTCTCGTTACCTTGGCGTTGTTCCTGAGCAGCACCCGCACCAGGTCGGTCTGGTGCGCGCGCGCGGCCAGGTGCAGCGGCGTCTCGTTACCTTGGCGTTGTTCCTGAGCAGCACCCGCACCAGGTCGGTCTGGTGCGCGCGCGCGGCCAGGTGCAGCGGCGTCTCGTTACCTTGGCGTTGTTCCTGAGCAGCACCCGCACCAGGTCGGTCTGGTGCGCGCGCGCGGCCAGGTGCAGCGGCGTCTCGTTACCTTGGCGTTGTTCCTGAGCAGCACCCGCACCAGGTCGGTCTGGTGCGCGCGCGCGGCCAGGTGCAGCGGCGTCTCGTTACCTTGGCGTTGTTCCTGAGCAGCACCCGCACCAGGTCGGTCTGGTGCGCGCGCGCGGCCAGGTGCAGCGGCGTCTCGTTACCTTGGCGTTGTTCCTGAGCAGCACCCGCACCAGGTCGGTCTGGTGCGCGCGCGCGGCCAGGTGCAGCGGCGTCTCGTTACCTTGGCGTTGTTCCTGAGCAGCACCCGCACCAGGTCGGTCTGGTGCGCGCGCGCGGCCAGGTGCAGCGGCGTCTCGTTACCTTGGCGTTGTTCCTGAGCAGCACCCGCACCAGGTCGGTCTGGTGCGCGCGCGCGGCCAGGTGCAGCGGCGTCTCGTTACCTTGGCGTTGTTCCTGAGCAGCACCCGCACCAGGTCGGTCTGGTGCGCGCGCGCGGCCAGGTGCAGCGGCGTCTCGTTACCTTGGCGTTGTTCCTGAGCAGCACCCGCACCAGGTCGGTCTGGTGCGCGCGCGCGGCCAGGTGCAGCGGCGTCTCGTTACCTTGGCGTTGTTCCTGAGCAGCACCCGCACCAGGTCGGTCTGGTGCGCGCGCGCGGCCAGGTGCAGCGGCGTCTCGTTACCTTGGCGTTGTTCCTGAGCAGCACCCGCACCAGGTCGGTCTGGTGCGCGCGCGCGGCCAGGTGCAGCGGCGTCTCGTTACCTTGGCGTTGTTCCTGAGCAGCACCCGCACCAGGTCGGTCTGGTGCGCGCGCGCGGCCAGGTGCAGCGGCGTCTCGTTACCTTGGCGTTGTTCCTGAGCAGCACCCGCACCAGGTCGGTCTGGTGCGCGCGCGCGGCCAGGTGCAGCGGCGTCTCGTTACCTTGGCGTTGTTCCTGAGCAGCACCCGCACCAGGTCGGTCTGGTGCGCGCGCGCGGCCAGGTGCAGCGGCGTCTCGTTACCTTGGCGTTGTTCCTGAGCAGCACCCGCACCAGGTCGGTCTGGTGCGCGCGCGCGGCCAGGTGCAGCGGCGTCTCCCCGCGCGCCGTGCCCGCGTCGGCCGCCGCGCCCGCCGCCACCAACACCAGCGCTATGTTCATGCACCCCATGAATGACGCCACGTGCAGCGGCGTCAGACCAGACTCTGTCGTCGCCGACTTGCCTACCAGGGAAACATATGTTATAGAATAAACAAACCGAACTAAATATAAATATCATATCGGCTTTGTGTGCTTCCCACCTCAGGCCACATCATCATTTACCATGGTGTGATTTTGGTCAAACACAAATTTCATTTCAAATTCTAATTATTTATCGTAATCAGTAACGTATTTTATACAGAATGAACGAAGCAGATGCATTTTAAACATGCTGTCCTATTAATTGCAAACCTTTTGGGATAACTATAAAGCATTGATTTAAAAAAATCTTCCATATACAATACTTGTTCTGACTACTTACTCGCTCCATATTTGAGCAGCAACTCGACTACTTTGAGCCTGTTCTTCTTGCACGCGATATGTAATGGCGTAAATCCATTGAGGGCTCGCGCGTTCGCGTCCGCATTTCGGTCTAGAAGAAGTTTTGCTACCTGCAAATTAAAAAAACAGAATATGTCAATGATGCAGGTGAATTATGTGAACCTTATTTCTTATTAATAGAGTTGGAATATGTTTTCTACACTTGCCAGTACAATCTGGACCAGTCTTGCATCCACTATCTACGAACTGTGCCTTAAGTATTCGCTCATGTTTATTATATTCAATTCTCAGAAAATAGATATAAGGTGTATTTCACCTTGACATGCCCACAGTGTGCGGCGACATGTAACGCAGTGAGGTAGTCGACGGTGACGTCATCGATGGGCGCGCCCTCTGTGAGCAGAACTTTGGCCGTCTCTACGTGTTCGCCTTGTACGGACATGTGGAGAGGTGTCAGACCGTTCTGAAATAAGGCATCATCATGATTACTAATAAGTAACTCGAAATAAGAATATAAGCAAAAAAAGAGTATTTTATAAATAGTTCCTCCTGGATGTCATAAATATGACTAATAGACATTTGTGTGTATGAACATGTCTGTTTGGTGTAATTATGGTAATGTAAAAAAGTAGTATTAAGTAGTACATCAGTTATCTGGTTTCCATAGAACAAGCTCTGCTTAGTTTGGGATCAGATGGCCGTGGGTGAGGAATGTCCCAGGATATTTATTATTATTATTATCACCAGATGAACCAAAAGAACATCTGTTGACTGTAGCTCAGCCGTTACATATTTACCTTGGTTTTACTAGTGATAGGTGCGCCATGCTGCAACAACCTCGATACGACATTGCTGTGTCCGGAGCGCGCCGCGCAATGCAATGGAGTGAGTCCATCGCGGGTCACTGCTGCTATGTTTGCACCTATATACATCAAAGTTGGTTTTAAATAGTAGTAGTTTTTTCTACACTCGTGTACAGGGCGCCGGACCCACCAGGAGGGATGGCATAAAAATATCATTATATAAGCAACCGCTGTTTCAATCGGCTGCCTCGCGACGGATTCCCCCCCCCCCCTCCTATTTCAAAGTTGGCTCAGTTCGGGTTGCACAGGGCGGTTCAACAACACTTCGGGAGCTCAATTACCGCGAGGCATTCGGTTGCCTCTTGGACACTGCAACTACACGTCATTGCCTTGAATATAACTCTAAAGCTGGAAGAAGACGTCTTCGGCATGATGTCAAAGTTTGTACTGATCTGTTTTCAAGTAAAATATGTAACTATGAGTTCGACAGCTCTTCATGTCTGTGATTTCGAAATGACAAGTATATAAGTATAGAGAGGATACTATTACTAGGTGACCGTGAGTGAGCCCACCGTTGTCGTGCAGCAGGTCGACCATGGCGAGCTGCCCCCACTTGCTGGCGACGTGCAGCGGCGTGATGTTGTGCTTGGCGGCGCGCGCGCAGTCCGCGCCCGCGGCCACCAGCGCCTTGGCCACGCCCACGTTGCCGTAGTGCGCCGCGATGTGCAGCGGGGTGAACCCCGACTTGGAGCACGCGTCCGGGTTGTGCTCGTTCTACAACACGACCACGAACACTTTTAATTAACGCACATTAGTGGAAGCCTAATTTAGAAACTGGTAACTAAGAGCAGCAATTTTAGCTACCTTGTCCTACGCCTTAGTCCACATTAACCTTTTTGATCCGACAGGGCGATTGTATGATGCTGTCAGTATCAAAACCAAAGTCCATTTTAAAGTAGATTGACAACTCGGCAATTGCTATCTCTCTTTACTCGCAGGTGCGGAAAAGAGATAGTAATCACCCTACGGTCCAATCGCTTTCGACCTAAAATGTTTATACCTATAGGTGGTTTCGTCTGCAAAAACTGAAAACGGGTTTCATCCAAGATTCCTTTTTTATTACAAATTTCGGTCTAAAATCCGTGATTATAATACAAACCTCTAAAAGCAAAGTGGCAGCTTTAACGTCATTTTTCTTGGCGGCTATGTGTAGGGCGGGCAGCCGCACTTTGCCTCTGGTGTCGGACTCGAGCAGTTCTGCGACCACTCTATCGTGGCCTTGCTGCATCGCCACTGCCAGGGGAGTGAAGCCGTCCTGGAACGAACAGGGTAAATTAACTAAAACGAATCACTAGGTTTGTACTATAAAGCACGCTATTATTCCTAAGGGAATCTAAAAAAAAACCGGGGAGAAAAATAACTAGTTTCAGACGTTTTGCTCATACACCTGTATCAGATACAGTATGAGAGTATCCTATACCTCGGTGGCAAGTGTCTGACTGGCCCCAGCGGCGAGCAGCATCTTGACGCAGCCCGCGTGGTTCTCCTGCGCTGCCATGTACAGCGGCGTGAACCCGGCCGCGGACTGCGCGTCCGCCTTCGCGCCGGCCGACAGCAGCGCGCGGGCCACCGACTCCTGCCCCGCTAGACATGCTATGTGGAGGGCTGTGTTGCCTGCGGGGGAAAATACCTTTGATTTATACTACCTACTCGCTATACACGGTTACATTTTGATCGTTTTAATCCCGTGGATGGGTGGTTTATCTTATAAAGTACTATTCATCAACACCTTAAACTGCATTATATCTCTTAAAATAAAGAAAATAGCAAGTGATAATGTAATATTCGTAAAGTGCATGATTCCAGTAGTAGCGCCTTACCTACCCTACCTACCTACCTCATTACCTACACAGTAGAAATTGTATTACCTACGAACCGATGTCCATGCTAAACAAATTAAATGACTCCAAATTTTCCTTCATACCTTTACGGGCTTAGGACAGTCATAAATACTTTGTGCCTAGGTTCTGGGAACTGATAAAGAATAACGTAAAAGCGGTAGGTAATAGTAAAAATAAGTCCCTACAGGGCTGCTAGTATTTATGGCTTTTGAAAATGTGGAATTAGCATTATTTACAACGATTTGAAAAGAAAAAAGTAAGTACTAAAGCAAATAATTACATACCTAATTAATCACCTGATTTATTTATCACTTAGGTAGGGCTACACAACACAGTACACTTCACAATACCGTAATAACTGTTCAAAGTGCAAACCATTCCGTTCAATAAAAACTGAAAGTTTTATTGATGCGTCTCTGTCACATTTCAAAATGTCGAAAGCACGTCGATGACAAAAAAAAAACAATGCAATGCACCGGCACCGATGACGTTTTAGAGAAAACTGATTTGTTTTAGCGATGGTCCCTCACTCATGAGTTACCTCGTTTGAGGCCCTCGTGATAGCAAATTGAAAGAGTCCCTCAAATTTTAAATATGAACCGCCTCACTCGCTTTTCGCTCCTCGTTCTCACTCGATCGCGAGTCGGTAGCGGTGGCGAGGTTGCGAGTGTGAACGAACCGACTGAATACGCTAATATTATTATTTCCGTGATAATTATTCGGTTAGATTATGAGCTTTAGTGAATTAACATTTAAGGTTTGTAATCAACTGTCATAGTTTTGGCGATCAAACATCACGAGCGAAAGAAAATGAGGCGTGTGAGAGAGATGTCAATAATTTCGCGGTGAGCCGCGCCTGACCTTGCGAATGAGGGGTCCCTCACGAGTACATCGCGAAGTAAAATGAAGTACTCCCTCATTCTCATTTAAAATTGGCGAGTTACCCATTACTAATTTGTTTGTTTACTTACTTACATGTGCCGGTCACTGACCTCAGCGCGCGGGGGACGCGGGGCGCACGCTTTTCGAACGGCCAATCAAATTGGATTTGGGGTGTCACTGTTCTATCATTAGCTAATTTGCATGAGTGGACTGCGCTCGCGTCATTGGTGAAATGGGTCATAGTGTCGGTCTCTTTGAATGTTATGTTGACACATTGACCCGTAGGTACCTACTAATGGTATGCATCGCTTTTTTCACTAAAGCGAGAATTGATTCGAGTTTTAATGAAAAAATTATTTTATTTTTGAATATTACAAATCGCTAGTGTTTCATGCACCGGATCACCCCTCGACGGGATTCAAACGACCAAAATGTAACCCTGTATTTATGTTTTTATCCTATATCATGTGAAAGGCTATTGACAAATTACCTTTTTTAGTAGCTGAATCAACAGTTGCGCCTCGTTTCAGTAGATCTTCGACTACTGATATGTGTCCATCTTTAGCTGCCAAATGTAGAGCATTCAAGCCATTCTGTAAAAAGTGAAAACCATTTCTATATTTAACATGATATGGTATAAAATCGTAGTATGCAAATCTCGATGGAAATTGAATTAATCTGGAGCTCGAGTTTCACGCAGAGTTTCAATCTTGTACATGCAAATATAACAAATTCTACATCCGTAGTTTTCTATCCAATGGGATTTTGCTCTGACTACCAATAATTTTATTAAAATCACGAGGAATTTGTACCTACTCAAGATATACGGATAATACTCGTAAAATAAATATATACCGTTGATGGAAAACAACTATCAATAGGATCTGAAAATTAAAAAGGAATTTCAATTGCAGGTTTTAATAATCAGTATATTTAAATGATATGGACCCATGAAAATAAAGTTTACATTTATTGCTGAACATTGTTCATCTCAAGTGTTAGTTAGTTTTTGAGTACATGTATTTAAAGGCGGACCGCTTTTTCACTTCATTAGATATTCATAGTTTTTTCGCATAAAATTTCACGTTTAGCCATATTTAAGTGCTATGCTAAATACATTTCTAACTTTAGACAAGAGAGTTACATTGTTAATATCATTGCATTCACTTTCTAATAGCTCCCATGAGATAAGCCCTGTTATTTCCCACGACTGTTTTTAGTCTATCGCTAAATCCTAACGTTAGGCATTATAAATTTTTAACAAGATACTTCCGGTGGGGTTCTGGGATATAGTTGGTGTCTGTATCCCGAAATTATTTACATACTAGCTTCCGCCCCGCGATTTCACCCACGTTCCCGAGGGATCTTGTTTTCCCGGGATAATAATAATTCAAAAATGTAATATTAGTAGGATGTTTTGTTCGAATAAAGCATACGATCAGCATCGAGTATAAGGCGATGTTAGTTCGTCGAATGCCATAACGAAGACCGTGTGTGGTCCTACAATGAACCTTGAACTTCGTTAAAGGAACACATCACGATGACACCATAGCAGCACGGTGGTAGGCGATTATTACACTACAAAGTACACGCCTGCCAACATCTGTTGCTAAGCACCACCGATACGTTTGGGCAGTTACACTTGAGAGCTAGTCCCCTTCTAGGCTAAGAGCGCTTTCTACTTATTTTCTTCCACATGATCACGGTGAGATTGTGGTCAAACTCAAGACTATCCATTATTACAGAAATCTGTAACCCACTATGACCAAATATGTAAATGCAAAACATTGGAGCGAGAGGTATTGTACCGAAACTGGTGATAAGACCGTTGTTGAGCAGTGAACGTTTCTGATGATGAATTACGTCGGCCACTTGTTTCAACATAAGTTTATATAGTAAAGCTTAAAATTAAGCATCCATAAACATCTCATAGCATTTAGATAAGTTTCGTATCTTATTTTCTGCACACTGTGTGAGCACCCTAACATTCTCCACGATAGAAAAATGCAAATAACTACAATCAATTGCACACAATTGAAATACAAATTGGAATATTATGCATAGTTCTGCAAGTATTTATTCAGCTATTCTCCACACGTTCATTCTTTTTTAATCATTACTATTATGCGGTAACTAGAATCACGAATCTGTGAATACTTAAAAATTACAAACGATATTTATTTTTTGTTTTTAATTACGATAGTTTAGGCTTTAATTTTGATGAAAAAAATCGGTTTTGCGCCGAGATTAATTAAGTTTTGCTGTACATAGAAAGTTGAACTATATTTAATGATTATGTTTTTACTTTAGCGCATTTTTATAGTGGAGGTCCATTTCATTCCTCGGCCCTCGGCTCACCGACCGAGTATTACCACAGTTTAGTAAATTAATCTGTATCTAGCCTTACCCTGATTAGTCTAGAAGTTAACTAGCCGAGTATGATGGTTTCATGCAAGTAACCAAAAATAGCATAATAAATAAATATTCTCGGACATTATTCCTCACACACGGCCACATGACCCCAAACTAAGCAGAGCTTGTGCTATAGAAGCCAGATAACTGATACACTACATATACTACTTTTATTTTGTAAATACATACATATATATATACAAAAGATTATGATTATATAGATAATTACATCCAGACACAGGACAAACAGACATGTTCATGCACACAAATATTTGTCCTGAGTGGGAATCGAACCCACGTCCTGCGGCGTGATAGATAGGGTATCTTACCAACCACGCCAACCGGCCCGTCATAGAAAGAAACTAATATACAATAGCAAATAAAAATAATACAAGTAATAAGCAATACAATAATAATTTCTATAACAAAGTACCCCAAGAAATTCAAGAACTATCTGTGTATAGATTTAAAAAGTTAATTAAACAAAAGTTATGTAAGAAAGGGTACTATAAAGTTTCTGATTTTGTGGAAGACAAGAATGCATTTAAACGAAATGTTCGCTCAACAAGCTATTTCATAATAACTCTAAAAACATTGTAATAAGTAATTAATTTATATTACTTAAAAAAAAACTATAAAATATCCCTTGCTGAGTTTCTTGCCGGAGTCTTCTCAGTCCAAGTGTATTCCGAACCGGTGGTAGAATCATTTTCTTCAATCATTGTAACGTTCATAAGTGCCTTATTAGGGCCTAAACTGAATAAATGAGTTTTGATTTGTTTTGATTTAAGTAACCTAAAAGGTATTTAACTGAGTGACTAAATTCCAGTTCTAATTACACTTTCAATAACATGTTACATCAGCGTTTTGAAATTACAATATTGCCATATTTCTCAGAACTTATTGCGACAGATGTGGGCCTTTTGTGCGCATTACTTATTCGTAATATAAAAGTTTAACCTTTTTGCCATGTTACATAAGTTATAGCAAAGATTGGACGCTTTTTGGAGGTTTTTTCAAAGTGGGATAATCTTTATTGATCTATTAGGCCTGGCGTCCACTAAGATTATAATCGACATCTTTCGATTTACGATAAAACTGCGTTTCAGGAGAGACAAAGCGCGCCGAGACGAATCACATTAACGCAGGTGGTGATGTGTTTAGTTTCCATTCGGCACGATTCTTCTGTTGTAGTGCACGCCAACATTTATATTACTATTGCATTTTTATACCCGATGCGATTGTAAAAATATTTTTGAAGAGAAACTCGGGAGGAATATATTCGTTATCATGTTGTAATGTAGTAATGGAAAAATCCAAATCATTTTTGTTGCACGCAAAAAAACTATAATATATTATTATTATGAAACAATTATATATTATTTTTTTACTTTGTATAGGCTTGTGTTTGACCAATCTCACAATGGTAAGTGATGATGTGGCCGAAGGTGGTAAGCACACAAAGCCTAGAAGGAACTGGCTCTCAAGTGCAGCTATTATTATATTAGGCTCATGGACGTCCCGTGACGAACCCCCACCTCTAATAAATGCACCTGATTTGCCCCATCCCCTGGATTTGCCCATGTAGGCAGGAAAAACATTATAAATAGTGTCATTGCTATTAAGTAAAATGATCCTTATTACTGACCAGCGAAGCGAGACGCGTGCGCTGAAGGTCGACTACATTTTTAACCTGAACAATATCTATATCATTGTAAATAGTTTTAATAATTGACAATGTAAGTACCTACGCACAATTATAATAGAAATAGCCATAGACTTGATGGGACTACCCATGACTTGACCACATGGTCGCAAGATATAGTATAAAATTTATGTTTGACCTATAATTATTTGCGGTACCGTAAAGAATCTCATCTCGATCTATTCCAAAGTAGAAATTTTATTAATTTCTTTCCGTGATACCTAATAATAACATTAACTTAAATATCTCTCGAACACATAACATTTGGTTTATAATTTAGCCAAACTCTATGTAAAATGTTGCTCACGCTTAGACAGATATTCAGTATACCTAATGTATTTACATTTAACTCAAAGTCAAAGTCATCCTAATTTCCATTGACTCATTTTCCTTTCTCATGACAATTGAAGCGAACGAAAAAATAATAACTTGATGATGCAGCATAATAATTTACATTTCATTATAACTTGTTTATACGACTGCAGAAAAAAGACAATTCAATTCTTGGTTATTGTGTCTAGGTCTGAATTAAAAAAGTATTTTTTATCTATTCTACCCGACATTTTGTAATACATAGTTTCATATGCCACAAGCTTTAGGAGTAGGAATTTAATTAAATTCTACAAGAAAATACGTGGGTAAATTATATGGTAGAATTTACAGGCTTTAGCAGACATTGAACATTATTTTCATTATTAAATAGCTGAGTTTCTTGTCGGTTCTAAAAATAATCAACCTTTTAAATTAATTTTAATACAATAAATAACAGATTTTTTACGCTATTTAAGACAAAACATGTTCATGATAGATGATCGAATACCCTGTGACTTTAGATAACGAGCCGCTAACATACATTAACAATGCTTGACCGCAACTTCAAATTGAAGGATTAAAGCCCTAACTCTCGTTAGTGAAAGTATCTGACGAATCGATTCAGCACTTTCTGAAATTACCATATCTCGCATGTCTGCAGTAATCACCTTTACAACGCCTATCATGGCATATTTATAGCTTCCAGAAGCTATTACTGTCGATTCTTCTAATAGGTAGATTTTGGAATGGCACAATAACTTTCATCTCGCCATAACAGCGTGATGATGACTTCAGATATCATAGATGCAGGGTCTTAATTAATTTGACATTGAATGATAATTTTAAACCCTCGCGGTTCAAATATTTTAGGGTTAGCAACGCCCGAGTCATAGATACCCCTGGTATCAATAGGTTACGGTAACCGCTTACCATCAGACGAGCATACGGCCCGCCTGAGTATTGCCCTGCTTGTTTGCCACCTTAGTGGTTTAAAAAAAATGTACGTGGGAGAGACTGTTCCCTATTGATGTGTTTCGTGGCAATTTCTGCCATTTATGTCTTTAAATAGTCTTGTGCCGAAGGCAAAGGAATCAGGTTGAATAATCGCGTGTATTAGAGTCCATAAAGTCTCTAATTGCTTAATAGAGATACAAAGCAATTAGATACTTTGCGGCATGATCATCATCATCATCATTTTACCATCCTACATCAATTCATTGATGGGTATACATAGTTAACTTCTCTCCCGCGCCACACCTTCCAGCCTGTGCCAGCATCATCCATAGTTTGCCAACCTATGCAGAAATTCTTCATTGCCAAGTCCCGTTCCGGCTCAATCACCTAGATTTATTAAAGGAATTTACGGAAGGTCTTTCTATCTTTCATGGCCACCTTGACAGTAAGCCAGCGCTTCTTCGAGCACATAACTTGCATACGTATGTGATAAAAACAATTCGTTTAAAAACATATCCAGTTTTGTTACGGCGCGTATACCTATAGCAATTAGGTCGAATAATTTCCGCTCTATGGGATTTCGTTTTCATTTTTATGTTTCGTTGTAAAAATACCGTTGGTACACGTATTACAAATTTTGATGTTACAGTTAATATTTAAAAACACAAACAAACACATGAACTTTTATTCGTAGGATCTACTAAAAATGTGACATTATACCATCGCTTTGGCATTCATAAATTTGTAATTTGCAAATTGATTGCTTTTACTTTACTAGAAAACCTATAAGCTGAATCTAACGTATTTTCAATTGCTTTCTCTTCTAATAGGATATTCATTAAATACCAATCACGCAATATGTATTGAATACTAGCTTTACCATGCGGTTTCACCCGCGTTCCCGAGGGATCTTGTGTTTTCCCGGGATAAAAAGTTAAGTTAAATAGTCCATTTATCGAGGAAGGCTATAGGCTTCCTCGATAAATGGACTATCAAACACTGAAAGTTTTTTTCAAATCGAACCAGTAGTGCCTGAGATTAGTTAGCGCGTACAAACAAACAAACTCTTCAGCTTTATAATATTAGTATAGATAAATCATTAACTAATTCAAAACTCCTAAGTGATCCATTATAATTAATAAATAGTACATATTTCTATTCCATAACACGACACTTGCAACATTCTGCATTTTGCTAACCTAGCACATAACATAAACTATAACATGACCCTGATCGCTATATAAAACCTAGATAAATGTGACGCCATAGTTAGGTCTCTTTTCATCAATGTCCCTGTCCGCACCTGTCAGGATGTCATCTATACACATGTGTACTATCTGATGACAATATATTATATTGAGCTATATGAATAGGCGTCTGACATACATTGCGGATTTTATCACTAGGTACCATTTAGTTATGGTTGCGTATTAATTTTGATTGCAGCGTGAGAAATTTATGGGATATTTTATATGTACATCGATCGATGTTCATTATATCACTAGTATGGCTATTCTTCTTCATAATGTGCACTGGACTATTAAAAAAATCTTAATCATCTTTCACCATTTAGGCTTTTAGAGTATGCATTGAGCTTAATTTTAACTTTCTAAGACGATTGTAGCTCTCCTACAATGAGTTTGAGCTTTCAATGAAGGAAAATATCTTAAGGAGACTAGCACGGTGATAGGGTACTTTGTAGTACCCGCCTAGCTGACTACGCACCCACCCTCAAGTTGGAGTCAAACACCTAACGATGTGTTCCGGAAGCTGGACTCGTGAGTCAGTTCCATCTAAGCTTTGTGTGATTTCCACTTTCGACCACATCATCACTTACCATGGTGAGAATATGGTCAAACAAGTACTATTTCATGTAAAAAAAATTACACACAAATGTATGCAAAATTGAATTTGAAAATGTTAAAATTTCACGTCATTGCATTCGGTGAGAATGTAATTCTAGCGAATGATGGCGCCTCTACCAACGAACATGACATGCGTACGCGCATAAGTTGCCGTTCAATTTGCGCAGTTACCGTTGCATTAATCAACACCCAAGAGATTACGGTGCGGAATGTAATGGTAACACAGTTTCGAACCCACTGGGGACTTGACACAGAACTACATTATTGCATTGCAGAGTCTATAACGAATGTCCTCTACGAGTACTGCTTTTCACTACATAATTGCTGTTCAGAATGGAAAGATAATCATGCAGCAAAAGTGGTGCCAAGTTGGTTAGAAAGTTGTTTCAGTTTTCGTGATTGGCCCGTATCCAGAAAGTGGTTATATCGCAAATTTAATCTCGTGGTACCTACACAAAACGATTCAGATAGGACAATTACAAATCCTTCAATTGACACGTCCGGAATCATCACGTCACTGAAACCAGCTGCAGTGGAAGTGCAATGTCACGAATGAGTGCATGTAAAGAGGACATCCGCGGTAATCTGCGACCATGATGGAGGGAATGTGCTCCGGGAAATTTGCATACGATGTTTTTTTTAGTGATAACGAGGCTGCAGTCTATTTGTGCATGGCCTAATATTCTAAAGGTTATACAGGTTTTTAAGGGCAGGATCGAGGAATGACTGAATTGATAATTTTGTGCGATACTAATACATACCGAGCCTGCCTTTTTTGTACTGATTTTACCTATACAATAAACTACGAGGGACTAATGTGTATTGCAATTGCAAAGGAACAGTTCGAGTTTTAGGGAAGACTTTGAAAATCTATTCATCGTAGGGTTAGTCTATTCTATAAAGTAACTCCCAAGTCTACAGTTACTTTGGTTTGGTTATTGGTTACTCGTTATTTGGTTTATAAATTAAGGGTAATAACTTATGGGTTGCTCACCGAGTTACATGTGTTTATATCCTTAACTGCGCCTGAATCAAGGAGGTCGACGACTGTGTCTAGCTGCCCTGCGCGTGCTGCTCGCAGGAATGCTGTGTTTGGGTCTATCTGCAAGAAAAAACTGAGGTTTAATCCAGGATAATAATCAAGCATATGATTTGAAATTCAATTTGTAAAATTATTTTGTAAGTGCATGGAATAAAAGGCTTTTTTATTTTATTTAATCCAGGATCCAAATATGGAATATCTAAACAAGTATTCTTATGATTAATTAGGATTTGCGATTTTTTCTCTTAAATTACATTTAAAATCCATGTCATCCAAAACATTATTCATTTTAATCCTAACCCTACATTTATGATGAAATTAATCAATGTTGCACGTATTGGCAAAAACACCGTGGATTTGACGACCGTCTCGTGCCCTGAGATTTCACGGCCCGATCACCGGCCCGATAGCTAATGTAATGGTAAATGGAAAATTCTTATTTGCTGCTCCAATTGCTTTATGCGAAGGGCCTAGCTTTACTTTGAGCTGTTATTCTGGGTACCTGCTTTGCTGCACATTGAAAATCAAATGTAATATTTCTTGTAAGGAATAAAAAGGAACCAAAACCATTTGAGTAATCACTAGAAAAGCGTTATCCATTAATTTAAAAGGGATTCCAGAGTATTGCGTACTACAATAGTGACAAAATTACTTATATTATAGTTGAGAAGATAGTTTGACAAGTACAAAAACTGGACTTGTCAGATTATTCAGATAATTCAAAATGGCATATGTTTAACTAAGATCTAGTAAAATGTAACGGCAAAAAATAAAAAAAATGAATCACCGAAATGTTTGTACGCGCATAACTTCCGAACGACTGCACCACATTGGATAAATCTTTTTTATTGTGTTTGTAATTGTCAGGAGAAGGTTTGTATAATATAAAAAAATATACCGGGAACGCGGCTGAAACCGCGGGGAACAGCTAATATTTAATACTTATAGTAAATGATTACCAAAATTCAATCCCCATTTTAACGTGAAATTAGAACCAAAAATTTTACAACTTGCGATTCTACTTAAAGCAACTAACTCCAAATTATCCCCATTTTAGCGTGAAATTAGAACCAAAAAATTTACAACTTGCGATTCTACTTAAAGCAACCAACTCCAAATTATGATTATTTAATCCAAAAAAGGGTTTCGCACTACAGTTCTATTTAGGATAGAACTGTAGTGCGAAACCCTTTAGTGTTCGGGTCGTTTCTGAATAGGTAGAGATTTTAGAAGTTACATGTACAATGTTTTCACATATGTAAGTAATCGTAATTTGGTGATCAATTTACTAAATTTGGTTTCATAGTACAAATTTTAGGTAATAGAGATTATGGTCACAACGTTCTTTTTGGTGGTCATTATATTTATCCCTATTCAAAACTTCCAAACACACGTAGTTTTCAGTAACAACAGTCTGATATAGGATGGTAGTTTATTGCATTCAATAAATGCCATATTACGTTTTATTGGTTCTGTGGCCGTAACTAATTGAAAACTCACAGAATAGGGTATTTTACTCTATATGAGAAAAAATCTAAAAATGTACAATTTAGACAGCTTTAGCTGCTAATAGGCAGTCGGAAAATGTTAGTTTTAGTTCATAAAATAACTTAATTAATTTTTAAATTAATTTCAAAGTTTTCAGTTTTTTAATCTGTTTCTAAACAAGCGAATCAGTAGCCGCCATTATAATGACGTCATACGGTACTGTATGTTAACTAAAAAGTGTAAACTGAAGTATTATTATTATTATTTTTACAATAGTACCTATTCATGCATTCAGGAACAGCATTTTTAATTTATAAAATTTTATAAGTCCAATTGAGACCAATATCAGCGCATTTATTTACTTACAAGAGACCAAATAACGTCATGACCGTAGAGTAACATGGCGTCCAGCGTTTTCATCAAACTACGCGCGAAAATTGAAAATGTAAAATTTAAATGCATTTTTATGGCACTTATCGATTGAAAAAACATTTTTGTGTTTTTTTTGGTGGCTTCTTAGCACCTTACGAACGAATTGAGACACTTTTCAAAAATGGGTGTAATACCTTATTGCCTACCATTCACGCCATAACAACACAATCATTCGTAAAACGGGAGCAATGTACTAATTGTATTGAAACAGTGGAAGGATGGTTAGAAACCAATTATCTTAAAAGCAACGCCGCGATGAAAACTCTGCAAAGTAATAAGCAATAATGGTCGATATAAAGCCTGCTTTCAGTGGAACTTTCCAGAAGTATTAACAAAAAATAAATTAACCGCTATTGTCATTGCAGATGTACGTTAAATGGAGAAGGTAGAGATAATAAAGTTTACAATCAGTTCAAAGATAACACTGAGATAATTAATTAATAACATGTCTTAATGGGTACTAAAATCACAATTAGGGTTTGAATTTTCGTTGTACATTTCGTATTTTATAATTAATTAACTATCCGCCCCGCGGTTTCACCTTATTTTGCCCCTAGGGGTTGAATTTTGAAAATCCTTCGTTAGTAGATAAGTTATACGCACGTTATAAAAGCAAAATTGCTGTTTGCTAAATTTCAAGTTTCTAGACCCTGCGGTTTGGGCTGTGCGTTGATATGTCAGACAGTCAGTCAATTTCTCCTTTGTAAAGTTTGGTTGACGTCGTTACACATTTTTAAGCTTTTAGTTTAATTTAATGATGTTAATTTAAGAATACAATGATGAATATTTTACTGCTTCGCTTCTTAGAAAGTGATGGTAGACCCCAAAATGTATTAGCACAGGGGAGGATGACAGATACAACCGTTATTATCATATTCAACCTTAAACTGCCAGACAAACAATAAACTGAGGATCAGAATGATGAAAAGGAGACTGCACTAAGTTTTTGCTATACATACAAATTCATGCCATGAAAAAGGCAGCAATGTTGATGATGATTATAACAATACATAGCAGGCATCCAAACGGGATGTTTACACTTTGTATATTAAAAATAATGCATTCGCACAAAAAGGTTTTAATTCACAATTTAAATGAATCCAAACACGTTTTAAGAGGAACTCGTTTGAAATAATAATTATCAATATGTATTTTTTATTTTTTACTCAGGCGAATTATTCTGTATGTAAAACACAGCCGCAAGCAATAATGAGATCCTCAGGTTTTGGGTTGAAAATTATAGTTCCAACAATGATAGAAATGACAATGGCGACGAATAGGATTAATTATATTTCACGTACGGTTTTTGTGATAGATACTTGGATGAATATTCGAGTTGAATAATTATTAAACTTCATCGTTCTCATATAATACAACTATTAATCTTTACTTATATATGAAAATGTTTTTTAAAATAGTGACTGCGATGCGATGACTATGTTTTTTTTTATTAAAGTACCTAGAAATAGATTTCAGTTAACATTTCTTTCGGTTAAAGAATATTCGACGTATACCATTTTGTTTTGGTGAAACGTGACTTGAGCCAAATATCGCAGATAATAATGTAGCGAGCTTCCGTAAGCTTGTCAATCGATCCGATAGAGATAAGTTAGTTCGTGACCGTAACTGAGCGCTCTCCGATCAATTGCATTCAATGTTACTTTTACAAACTGATATCTTTAGTTAGGGATTTCAAGTTTTTCAGATCTTAAGTTTGTATAGACAGAGAAAAATATAAAGTTATTTAATGCCATCTATAACTTTTTATTGGCCATCAAATTCTGCGAACTAGTTCTTATGATAGTCTCTAAGTTAATTCTTTCAGACTCCAAAGCTCACGAGAATTTCTTGTAACGAAACACAAAGTTTTGACTCAAAATGCTGAAAAATCTTCAGCAATTCAGCTTTGCTCGGAAATAAGATAAAAATGCACTATTTAGCCACAAACACATTCAGAAATAACATAATATCACAAAACCAACCACTAAAGTAATGGAGTAGACGCGTCGTTCGAGCGGCAGAATGCGAGCGCCACACCACACCGCCATGGCGGCACTGGCTGCGCCAGCGCAGTCGTCACGCACCAACAATCCCAGGTGACAAGCAATAAACAACAATGCTCGACGTGTACCGCGACTAGGACGATAGAGAATTGGGGCTGTATTCTGTCTGGGACATGGGGCACACAATTTCCTATCACTACTTGCAAGTGAAAGCTAGAAGAAAATGTTATATAATAATGTTTGTTCAGGAGTCTTTAAACGCCGTTGTTTAGTAAATAAGTACCTACATGACAGTCAAACAATTCTTGTTAAATTAAAGATGTCACGCATAGAGATTCCTAGCGCAATCGCAGTTTTTTTAGACATACAATTTTTTCAATACATGTTGCCTACATGTCTACACTACTTAAATTAGTTATTTTTAGGTTCTCTTAAAGTGCAACGTTAAATCGCCAAAACATCAAACGTCAAAGTACTTCCTGTAACAGACAATAAATTAAAGAATCTCGAAAACCTTTCAATAAATGACAGGACTCACTTTAAAAGGCATCAACTCATTAAATTGGTACGTGAGAATAAAGTTATTATAAAAAATGCAATTCATAATGTGATTTTACTTCATAACTAGCAAAAACAGTCAAGGTTGCCACACACACAACATCTGCGACTGATCTATATCAGGGGTGTAATTATTACGGATATCGTTCAGCGCCATGGTCCGTAGCAAGCAATGGAGTAATTGGAGACAAGGGACTTGCTTCAACGGGAAGTGTTAACGGGGAATTGAGACGGATCGAATGACTTTCAGATGACTGTTACTCTTGTAGATGGTTACTTCGTTAATGACGTATTAAACTACTTATAATGTATGTTACTGTGTTCTCCAATGGCTAATCAACGTGACACAGGTGCGATTTAAGGGCGAGTTGAGAGATAAGGGCTACATATTGAAAAGGTTTTTTTTTTTTAATAAAAGTAAAGCCTACAATTTATGAGAGTCTTTGGATTTTTTTAGCAAATGATGATTGTCAAAATAAGAAATAATTTTAAATTCTTCATGTCGCAATAGAAAACAATAAAGTTTTCGATTATTCTACCGCAATCATTTCTATAGAAATGATGCACCAAAATTTTGACGAGGTACACGAAAAAACGTGTAATTTAATAGAATTACATGTATCTATCATTACAGAAAATGGTGAATGCCGTTAGAAAGCAATGTAATAAGAGACACGGGTCGACGATGTTTTGAATTGTATTACAGCCCACTATAGGAAATCGGGGTTCTGATTGTTAGATTGTGTTGTTATAAATTGCATTTACGAATGAGGGGAATATGTCTAAGAACGATGCATCCTAGATAGACACATTGAAATAGATATATTGAATACATTGCATCAAATAGGAGCAGATAGTATTTTTTATTTTATTCCAATCTCTATTTACTAATCTGATGGTAAGTGGCCACGGGCGACATTATCAATACTATTGGTATTGGCAATGAGTTGCCGACCTTTACAAAACCTAGATGGCAATTGGCTGCCAAATGGAACTGCAGGAGGCCGGTAGTCATCGGTAGGTGCTTGATGACAGATTTTGACCTTGAGGGTAAAAGCCAGCCAGGTGGGTACCACAAAGTATTCTTCCACCGCGGCACCGAGCAAATTTATTTTACATACAAGGTCTAAACTTAATGTTAATAATATTAAAGTATCACAAAGCTTCTCATCCGTATGACAGCAAATTAAACTTCTCGACATAACTTATAATTTCCCACAAACCCATAATTACTCTGAAATGACAATTTCCCGTAAGAAAACGAGGTATCAATGGCACAATTACTTGGAGTAAAAATGTGCACGTAAAAAAGAAAATACAGCAAATGGCCTGCATTCACAATGAACCGTTGGTTGAGAGAAAAACTTTCAATTGGAATGAAATACAATTATAGCCCTTATTTTAAAGCAAGGCAGTGTTCCGCAGATTGTTAGCTTATTTTTTGTAGGTACTTGAGTACAAGTGCTTTGTCATCATTCGTTATATATTTTACAATTGGATCACGGTATGGTTTGCTTGCTTGGCGGTCGTGTTTCTTGATTTGTTTTGGTTAGGTATGTAGAAGCAAGAACTTTGACGAACTGCATTTTTTTTGGTCTTGTTAAAGCAATCAGTTTATGCCAGCAAGGTGTATGTTGAAAGATGATGGGTAATTTAGTTTAATTCAATTGAAAGCTAAAATAAATCGGTACATTATCAACGTACTATGTAACGCATATCTGCATGCACGGCACGTACTGCATTATCAGGTTATTGGAAAACGAAAGGGAAATGAAGCATGCCTATCGAGATGCTGATAGCAGTATCAATACGCTGACCTGTTACAGTTTGATATGTGATTTTTGCTTCCATTTTCATAATGATTCTGCTTACAATTAGCTACGATGCTTACTGCTCTGTTTTCAAGAACTGTGGTTTTAATTCTATGACTGCTTCACTATAAAGCTTTAACAGCAATATCATAAATGCGTAGGTATATCAGTTTACTTTAGAGTGATATATGTTTCTCTACGTCAAATCCCAATAATACGTCATCTCAGGATTTTAATATAAAGTTTATTCACTTTCACATCACATCTGCTATATTGTTTTCCTTTCAATATTATTAACAAAACATGTTCTAGCTACAGAGATGTGAAAAAATTGTTTAGTAAAAGCATTTAATACAAAATGCAAATGCATTGTAACTTTATTATTTCAAATAGAAATACAAACAAAATAGTTTTTAATAAAAGTATTTAAATACAAAATGCAAAATACGTATTTTCAAAATAGGTTTTCCAAATAAAATACCTTGTTACTTATTTAACTGATTTTAATACTAGTATTTGTTCAAAGATTTCATCATTCATGTTCAAAATACAGTTTTATTGACGCCATTTACCTAACATTTGCTTGTCGCGCAATGTTGGCATTATTATTCTTGTTGACGTTCATAAATAAAGTAAATAAGAAAAATGAATTAAAAAATGTAACAAAACTATTTTGTATTTTACAAATACTATATATTTATATAGTGTATTTCAAATAAAATACAAAATACATTTTGTAAAAAAGTATTTCAAATGTAAAATTATAATAGGTATTTTGCATTTTGTATTTGCATTTCAAATAATTCACATCTCTGTCTAGCTAGTAGTGACAATATAAATATACTTCCATATAGTACATCTTCAATGAATCAAAGTTGTCAACATAAGACGTATTATGGACAGAAGACACTGATGAATGGCTAGCTACTGCCAGGTCAGCGATAGGTTTAAGTGGTAATCCGTTAACTGCTTAAGAGCTTTGTTTAAATCCTTTGTCAAATATTAGCGTTTACTTGCGTTGTTTTACGTTATGTTTTGCGTTATTTATTATGTTCGGTCTTAACATTTTTTATTTAAGGTAGAATAGTTTGGCATTGGTTCGCTATCATGACCAGCATATGCCTATTCAATTTACTTGATTAAAATCATAAATGGTAATGTGGTATCATGTCGTCGTCGTACTGATCTAAACAAATAACTAGCTTTGAGTTCATGAGCTTTGAGCTTCTATCTTGTTTTATAAATGCTTTTGGTTCCATTAAGATAACATTTCATTAGGTAAGTACGAGTAGCTAAAAAGTTTTTGTCTTGTGCTCTGCGCCTTTCATTGAACTGAGCTTGTCTACTCGTCTAGTTTTAAAGCACTAAAGAAGCTCCGTTAACTTTATACCGTACTCTAATAAGGTTTTTTTCGAACATATTCTCATTTTAAACAACTCTTTTAGCAATTGCGTTTGTATTGTTATTGGCCAACTCAAATAGAAAACATCACAATGTTTATTCGTCCATGAACTTGTCTCCAAATTGCAATTTTAATGTAATTCCTCTCAATCGAATATATAAAATAGTAGTTACAGAGCCGAGGTGACGCTTCACGTATTGATTTTAATAGCCAAAGCTTTGTTTGATGAAATTTGCTCGGATAATTTAAGGGTGAATCTGTCAACGATCCAAGTTACTGATACTAACGGTAGGTATGTTGCTAAAATGTTGAAATATTTTTGTATAGTTGGACCATAATGGTATCAAATGATTCTTCAGACTTGAGTTTGACAGCACGATAGTGCGAGATAGTGGTAAAAAAAAGCTATCTATAATAAAAAAGGTATTCAATTTATATAATTTTCTTTGAAATTGACCACACTAGCACATTTAAAGCAACGTGATATTGCCTGGCCTATCGCTTATTTGTGCGATATAAAAAAGTTCTGATTGTCTTTGGTGTGTGAGCTACCTAATTATTACAAATAGGTACAATGACTATGTTTGGGTCACAACAATAGAGACAGACTATATTAAAATGTACTGTTTATGTAAAAGTATCAAGCTGGTAGTAGGTACTCAGTATATTTCTAGATAGCGTCGTGCAAATAATTAGGTGACAAACTGATACGCCCACACATCCAATCTGTGATTCTTACGAATAGATTGTGCACGAACATAGTTCAGGGAAGCTATCTAACAATTGGATAAATACTCCTAAGCGACAATTGAGCAGTTGACCTATTATTAAATGTGTCATTCTCACATGAAACTACGACGTTTCCTGAATGAGACATCACAAATGCATATATTCTGACAAAACATTGTTAACCTGATTCTCTAATCTGCCGAAGTAACTAGCCAAGAAAGTCAGCCGATATATGGCAGTATAAAAGTTGTCAGAAGCTGAAGCTACTGACGCCATGACGGAACTCTCTTTACGCGCTAATTGAAATAAGATTTTTAACCATGAGCCGGTAAATATTTTTGCTTCTGAAGATGATATCCAAAACCAGGTGAAAACTAGACTTTATGTTATAGGAAAACATCGATAGACTTTTAGTGTTCACAGTTTTAAATTCAAAATCACATTAATGTGTGGTGAACCTCAAAGCGATTTCTAGAACGCTGCAATGCAATCTGACCCTTTTCTGCCTCCTATCTGATTTTGAATCATTTTGCTATAATTATAAAGGTGATCATCGTTTGAAGGTAATGCGAGGATACGGACCGCTAGTCGAACTCACCTTGGTAACTGCAGCATCGCATTACGTCCCATGAGTATCGATTGCCACCTGTATGTATCCGGTAACGACAACCAACACTCATAACATAATACAAGTGCGATTGCGTTATATTGATTTGTATTACGAACTACCATTTAAGAAATAAGGTCATTAACATTTGAAATTAAAATTTCAAATCAAATGGTTAGAGATAAAAGTTAGTTTCCAGCACATTTTCTTCACTTATTTATTACTTATGATTTCGTTTCGTTCATAAAACTGAGCAATTTATTGTACACAAACGCCTATGCACTGAAAATTATAATTACCATTCATGTCGATTGCTACTAGCGTTTCCGTAGGCGTTATGAAATAAAATTAAGACTATAGAGACATAAAGTGACGTATTGTGAGTATTTGATACCATATTCAACGAAAAAGCCCTTATTCATAATGATAACCACCCATTCAAAGCATATTATAAATAAAAAATATGAATATCTTTGCATATTTTATGATTTCACAGCATAAAATCAGACTCTTAATATTATTAATACTGATTAAGGGCACTGGAATTAGGTTAGGTACATCTAATCGGTTTCAATGTGAAAGTTTTATGAATTGCAATGGCGTCGTTTTCGCCATCTTCAGGCAGGTTGCACTGACATTCACGACAGGATCGTAAATAATTAATCCATGCATTAATGCTGTTAGAAAGGATAGTTACTATTTTTTCTCAGGTGACATGTCTCAAGCATGCATATATTGATTCTTAAACAGTTTACGAAGTAATATATTGATCAGTATGTGGCATTGAGCAAGGTTAAAATTATTAGCTGCCATTTTACGTTCCACTTTTGCCAAGCCACATAAACCACAGAGGCACATATACCACTATACCACAATAATAATTACAGAAAATGTTGTAGACAACGTGACTACCTACATCAAATAGGCTTTTTTGCATTCAAGTTGTTTACAAAAGAATGGCCGTTATTTATAGACCATTAAGCATCGATGTTTTACAGCGACCGAATAAAATGCGACATAAAATCTCATACTAATTATGTTTAAAAAAGGAATCAAATTCAAATGAAGAAACATTCTTTATTTAACCAATCATTGGTAAACCACAAGAACAAGTTCAATCGAGAAGCAATTCAAGAGCGATTTTATCAAAGATCAACGATAGTACAAGTGTGATAATCTCACAAGCGGGTTCACAAGTAATCCAACGATATTATAGCCCGGCTTGGTGAAAAGCCGAGTAATTGGGTCAGGTCATGCACAACTCTCTGGGATTTATTGCTTCTAGCTCCGTACATTTGGAATTATAGGCTTTCTTTTTGTAATTCCTCATGGGAATTAAGATGGCAGACTCCTACGATGTTGAAATTAGAAATCTATGATTAGATGAGAAACTATACAATCACAGCAGATTTGAGGGCGATTTTTTAAATTACAGTAAAAATTGAACCCTTTGAATCTTCATATTTTTGAGTCCAAAATTTTCTTATAACTTATTTCCAAAGCAGTAAATATTACCGATCCAAACCAAACTACAAGAGTTAGTAACCAATAACCACACACAAGTTTATGAACACATGAATGAATATATAAATAGAAGCCCTTTAAAAGGTAAGCAACCCACACGTGCACTAATAACCAATAACCTTTTCCTTGTTGACCAATACATACGAATTTAGAATAACTACCAAAATAACTTAATAGAAAATACATCACACGAGGATTGCGTTGTGTAAGACTTGAGTTGAGATTTGAGCTCATTTATTATCAAGGATTAGTAAGATATAGTGAGGATGATCTTTGTTTATTTTAGCAGACTCGGGTGCAAGTTAAAATATTTCAAGTGGACGTAAAAGATCTTTATATCTAAAAGCTTTTCAGAAACCAATGTTTGTAAAGCATACAGTCGAATAAATAACAAAGTCCATATCAAAGATTAGGATAGATTAGATTAGAGAGATTAGATTAGACATACCTGATATTCTATGAGTACTTATAATGTTGATAAATAACGAAACATTTCTTAAAGATATTTTTTATATGATGATTTTTTACTCGAAACAATTTAAAGTTCCTAATAATTAGCATGAGTCCAATAATAATAATAATTAAAACGTAATCGGGTGAAATATTCTTGGTTCACAGTTATTTTAATACAAACTTGCTATTCAGCAACTATTTTTAATATACCGATAGGCGTAAGTCCCACGTTGGGTGCCAAATCTATTACCGAGAAGAGCTTCCACTGCAGAGCTTTAAGCTTATTAAATTACTAAGGATTCAAATAAGCCAGATTGTCGTTTACATTTGAATAAGCAGAATGAATTATGAATTTATTTACGTAAGAAAATAATTACTTAATAGATGACTGGATATCGTTTTTCGGTTTTCTTTATGAATGCATGAATGTTTTAATTCGGCCTAAGTAGGTACTATGTGCGTAGTATAAATATTTTATAGTATACTAGCTTCCGCCTCGCGGTTTCACCCACGTTCCCGAGGGATCTTATGTTTTCCCGGGATAAAAAAGCCTATAGCCTTCCTCGATAAATGGACTATCCAAAACTAAAAGAATTTTTCAATTCGAAAAAGTATTTTCTGAGATTAGCGCGATCAAACAAACAAACAAACTCTTCAGCTTTATTATAAGTATAGATATATTATTCTAAAAAATATGGAATTGAGCTTGTTTACTTGATACGTTTCAACCAAATCTATTCTGATGAAAATTCGCAGAGGCTCCTGCTTGGAGTTGGTTATAGGATACTGAATTTTTTGATAAAGCGTGTGAAACAATGAGGCAAGGTATTTATCAATCAGTACACGCTTTTCATTTGCTCCATAACAAATATGACTTATCATAAAACCCAATATTGCTTACATTTTAGTAAATTCAAATTTTTTCAACATTATGTCAGAACAGCTCGGGTGCAGACGTATAAATGAGATGTTAGTTTGCTTAGTTATATATCGAATCGTTCCTTCTTATGAGGTAGAAAAATGAACTTTTTTAAATTCTTTTTTTTTAATAGGGGTTTTGTCACACAGTGACTATTTCTCCCCGTAAGTCTCAACATCTAAATAGAACCTCCTTATCCAGTATACACATGAAGAACTCACAACACATTAGTGTACAGTTTAATCTGCATTTTAGCCTCAATATGTACTTATGTAAGTATTTTAGACTTCATCACACTTGTTAACATCACTATCATATAAGTACATATCTGTTTCTATCCACGCGGCATTAGTCACGATTCATGATGGAACTCGGACAATTACATAACCTTTTCAAGGCTAATTATTGTTTACTACATTCGTAACAGCGATTGCATTTACGACCTTGGCAATGACACATTGTTTCTTTGATTGACGCGCTAACAATTACGATCGATTGCGTTACTATACTGTAGTTGCTTATATATTGTAGTACTTACGTTTAGCTACAGTAGATCATTTCAATCAAGTCTCTGTCCTTAACTTATAAAGTGTCGCACTAATTTTATCTTCAATCGAGAAACTTAGTTTTAAGGCTTAGCTCTTCTGATTTTTTCAATTATAAAATGTTTTTTATTATATAAATAGTTGAGTATTGAACTATACTTCAGTTTAATAAATGTTTAGCACTTCAATAAGTGCTGAACATTTATTATTTTAAGTGTGATGCAATCATCACATCACATAAACATAAAGAAGAAAACCATTTATAAAGTAAGCACTATCATTGAAAGCGATCGCTTTTTTATTAAATCCTTAAAACCATTCTGCATGGTAACAAAGAGACAGTAAACCGGTTTGAGCTTATTAAAATCTCAACTTAAAAGCTTTGAGTGAATGTCTTTGTTAAATCTTGAGTGCGATGACAAAAATATAATCCTATTATGTATTTTCCTAACTCTATAATTTGGCTAATATATTTATGGTATGCATACCAATGACACATTCCTTTGAAGAATGTAGGTAGACCGTAGTCAGGCAGCACGCACGACTCAGGTCAGTGATCGCAGAAATACTGGATAAATATCAAATGCCAAACACTTATTAAACCACTATATAATAAAATATAATCATCTGAATTAAAATACGTAAAACAGATTTTAATATTATTTCTCCAGGGTTGCGGTAAATTTGGAGTAGACCGGACAGAGATTACGGGATAAAGATAAATTCGATGAAAGGAGAGTTCGCCCGTCCGAGAGGATTTGAAAAAGGTTTGCAACCCTTAACCCGCACGACATTTAATTACTAGGAACCCAAGGCAATTCAAGAGATGAATTTGAAACAGTTACACCTAATTAATATAACAATTTCGAAAATCTAACATTATGAGAATCAAACATTTTACGTAACTGATAGATATATATTATACATATTACTTGAATAAAGACTACAAAATAAGTAAGTAATAAATCGCTAGCCGTTGTTTTTTTATTTCCAAAAGCAGAATATTTTGAAGTACTTTAATATTGAAAATCGTTCCGGTACTTTTCTAAAATCTGGTAAAATGGTCGCTACGAACAATGCAAAGGGAAAAATAAGACAATAGCTGATTGCCTACGTCCGCAACTCGCAGTGACGACCTACTTGAAACTAAGTAGGGAATGGCAAGTTACATAATGCTTGAACTCATGAAGTTTCATGTCGGTGCTATTAGAACTCCGGCAAAACTAGGACAAGGAATTGTGGTCATTTCAGCTGGAGACCATCGTAAATATATATATTATATATAGGAAAAAAACCAAACAAACGAACTCTGAACATTACGACGTGTCCCACTTTTTGCGTGTTAAGAATGAACCAACAATACAGCTACGAGAAGCGGAATCTTTTGAATTACTTTGAATTAAATAATATTTGTTAAAAAAAAAAAAGAGGACTACTCAGATCTAGGCGTTATATGCTGCCGCTGTGGGTGGCAAATATCTCATAACATAACATCTGTATCTGTCAAACATAAGCATTAAAAAAACTATGATAATTCGACGTTATTCCCCGAAATATAGATCTGAATCTTTAATCGAGTAAACATTCAACCACAAATCATAAGTTGTAACTACTGAACGTTTTCCAGAGAGCCATTCGTCAGCTGTTGTTTGCTAAGGAAAAACAATTTTTCCCACATATATCTTCGTAACGTCAAGGCCCCTAAGAATTGTTCTCGTTTGTGCTTTCATTTTGTTTGTATTAAATCTCTCAGTTGCTGCAAAAAAGCACTTACCTTCAAGGAGACTTAGAAAATTAAATTGGAAGAATAACTTGCTAAGATACAAATTCGACAGCAAAAAGTATTTCCTTCAAGCCTAAAACATTTTTGGTTCGAGGTAGCTTTACGTAAACGTAAAGTAACTAGATTATCAGGTAATAGACATTTTTTTTAACAGTCAATATTTTATATTACAGTTATAAAAAGACAAGACAGATTTTATTTTTTAACATTAATAATTTAATGTTTGCGACATAATAATCCAAAACACGAGGGTGCAAAATACCTAAGATTTTTTTTATCAAGGTACACAAATGGTCAGTTTATATCATCAAAGAACTCAGTAGAGACAGAGACAAGTGCCAAAAATAATACTGGTAAAAACTGATAAATCTAACCACCAAATGTGTTTCTATGATGCCTTTGAAGAAGTAGATAGTAAAAGATTCAAACAATCTTTCATCACTATCTCTCGAAAAGCTAATTTATTATATTTAGTCTTAAATGTAACAGTTACCTACTATAGAATTTATCGAGTTACTCGATAATCTCATTACGTTCCTCGCACTTGGAACTCAAAATAATTAATTCCTTAAATTAATTGTCCCAACTCGCAACTGGTTCAGAAATCTCTATAAAAAAAACTATAAAAGGACTACGTTTGGAATCCTTTCTCTTTTTTGTCGAAGCTAACAGTCATTCCGGCTCACTTTGAACAATGTGTGGGTTCATTTTAATTGCACCTTAGAATAATAAGCGATTTAGAGGTACGAGTATATTGGATAATTTCACTGCACTAATATAAATATAATAAAATTTTGGTGCAATCGAAAAATGTTTAACGACTACGATTTTGATCTACAAGTTGTTAGCGGAAATAAAACTAAAAATGGTGCTTGTTCTCATATTTGACCAGATCAGCTTATAGCAATAGAAAAAACAAAACAGTTCTGGTTTTTTTTATATTATCACAAATACATCATCAGCAGTTCACAGACTTTTAAAGATTCGCTTCATCACCTAACCTACAAAGAACCGTGTGCTAGTAGGACAAGCGCATCGTGTGGCGGACGCTTGGCGGACGTATCGTCCGTCCTGGCCCACCCGGAACCGGTTCCCTGGCACATTTCTCTACAACCCCCCTCCACCCTCAGACCCGTCCTCCCATGCTGAACGTTACTTGAAAGCCTTTGACGTGCTATTATAGTTATTGATGGTACTATGTGTGTTTTGTCTCATTAAAACGAAGCTTTATGCTTTATCTAAACTCTTTTGAAGAATAGAAGAAAAGACGCGTACATGAGATTGAATGCATTCCTGTTACTATTTCTCTCCTAGCATAGAATTACTTGGATTTGGTTTTTTGGGATGAATTAAAGGATGCGATAAGTATCGGTACTACAGGGAACAAATAAGCAAAGGTGAGATGGAAGGTTATTCCTCGCATCGTCGTTACTTTGTCAAGTATCTATGACATGACATATAAAGCAGACTCCCCATAAGGAAATTAATAAGGACAAGGAAAGAAACATTATGATGAGGCTTTGAACAGTTCATTACGTAGTCTATAAACTTCAAAGCAATCTCAACCACAAAGTCACGCTGGTGACATCACACACCACTCCCCTCTGATTTATAATGAGTGTGTACGACTGTCTGACGTCATCCTGTACTTTATTTTGGCGCAGTATGCATTATGACGTCACCCAAAGCAATAAACCTTTACAGGATCGTCGCAGCTTACCGAAAAGCTCTTTTTAAAAACATTACAAATCGTATTCTTATTTGATATCTCAGATTGTCATATAAAAGCCATTAGTTTAATTAAGATAAGACGCTTACCATACTTTACCCATGTTGTAGATAGGTAGGATCACTCACACTTGTCAACACAAATACCACAGACCCCGAACAAGATAATACATTTCGTATTAGTTTTGAAGCTATTGAGCTGCGTAGAAGATCCTGTTTTTAAATTGTAACTGTAAAGATGTGTTATTCTCTTCACCATAGAAGAAACAGGAAGTAATTGAAGAACTAACATCCGATGTAGGCCCACGAACACTAAGTACAAATAGCGTGAAATAGATCTGCAATATAAACGACGGCAAGATTTCAAATTACATAGTGGTTAGAGTCTAGAATTACATTATTATTCGTGACGATTAGTCCGTACTTGGCTGAGTCACTGCCATACTTGGTACAGGACCAGTCTGCCCACGCCCCAGGCTGTCAGTAGACGAAGCGAAGATGGTTATTTGTTTTATACCTGTTATGCTTCAAATCCATATTGAAACCAAACATGTTTAAAAAACAAAATGACGGCAATCGTATGCTAATTGTTTGTACGTTTATTGGTCCTCATTAGGTTGCATAAGATAAGATTTTTATGAAAAAGGGACAGCAGTATCTGTAACAGAGTGTAGGTACAATATTATTTTATTACACCGATTTGGTTCCAATGCATCCTTTTACAATAAAACTGAACCGTTAGGAAAGGAGAAACTCACGTGTGTAGTTACGTACTAAAAACATAATTCCTGTATCCAACTTGCTAGTAGATACACTCGCAGTCAGATAAAAAGCTTTGACCTACATTAAATCTAGGACGAAAAATCTTGAAACTAAACGGTCCATTTCTATTAAATAGTGTTGTTCTAGAAACACTGCAACTTATCTAGAAATCTGATCACGATTCTTATTTGTAGACAAGGATATTGCACGTTTAACGACTAGAAAAATATGTTCCGGGTAAATCCAAATGATCATTGTTTCATTGTATAGGAAAGGTAGGTCCTATACCTATATAAGATGGAGGGACAGATTATGATAGTCTTGCGTCGACTGTTAGAAATCTGCATGGATGAGTTAATTTTATTCACTCATTTTTCCTTCTACAATAAATTTTCTTCCTTTCATAGAAATTCTATCATGGCAAGAACATAAAATTTCATAGTTTTGGTTACAATGAAAAAGTTAGCAGACGACGTTAACAGCTCAATAAAGTTGCTTATGACGGACGTCCCAATCCAACTTTATTGTGACAATCATCCTAGTTAACGTTTTAAACCGCCTTTCAATCATCAGGATGATGCCATAAAACATGATGAGAAATAACATGCCTGTGACGAAGGGACACACGCTCGAATGGCCCTTAAAATGAAAAGGGCTCGCGACATGCCGCCGCGCCGCGGACATCCAACATAATGGATCCCATTTGGAATCAAATTAACTGGGAAGAGTGTGAACCCATAAAACCGAATAGGTTCGTGTCTGTTGTTAATTCAGACTAATACGTTACGGTCGTGTTCTGACGTGCAAGTAATAACTCAAAGAAAAATTCAAATATTAAGCCCGCTTTGTAGTTTTCATGTTCGATTTAGAAATAATGATGCCACGTTGGTATTTTTTTAAAATTTTATCATGTATTAATTATATTAGTATTAATTCATCACATTTTATTAAAGCCGGCATGCGTTTGATGACTGTATGTGTGGTAGAGTTGAATCCGGTTGATAGTATTTGTAAGTATAATTATTATTATAATTGTGATATACTTACGTCCACATAATAATCTGTTACCAAGAACCTACAGGTGTGTTGCGGCACTTGCGGCAGTTGCACTTGAGAGCCAGTTGCCTTCTAGGCTTCCTTACGTCGTCAGCACATTGGTAAACCCCCTGGTATTCCTAATATCTATAGGCGACAGTAGTCACTTATTGTTAGATGATCCCGTCTGCCTTCTTTTCAGCTTTCTGACATAAGTCATATGCAATTCAGCAAGAAAACTTAGACGAATAGGAAGGAATGGTAAATTAACGTAGAAACGGAACAATACATAAATAAACTAAACGATTTCATAGGACGTGCTTCAAGCAACGTACATATACAATTCGATTATGAAGACATTATTCATGATTCAATAGCGAACAAAGTAATATTTGCGTTTGCGACGAGGATATAAAGATGAAAAACCAATATTGATTTAGGAAGCAAAAAGTTGTGAATAAAAGTATTGTTTGCATCATAATATCATAGCTCTTATCGTCATTGACGTGTGACATCACGGCTGTATAAAAACTTCGAACGAAGAAGCTACCTTAAACGCAAGGTTAATAAGTACAAAATAAAAAACTGTAGGTACTGTTGGTTTTAATAAGCATCATGTAATAACGAGCCCCTTTGATGTCAGACTTATTTGGTACAGCGTATTGGGATATTTGAAAGTTCCCTTATGATGGACTTGTAGTTTACGTCACTATTCTTCACACTCTCCTCTACGTGTATTGTCAATTGCGGATGCAGAGAATGGACAGCCTGGAAATGAAGACTATTTTGACTTCTGTTCCGTATGCAACGTACCTTTCACAATCCAGTGTTTTATGAAACGCAAGACTTTCCTTACATTTATTGTCCATATTTATTTCAAGTCTCTTTCAAATCAGGCTTTGTGGGAGCATACAATAGTGCACGTCTCGAATGACGTCACGCATCGCCTTTCAAATGGGCAGGGTGAATGTTCCATCAATATTGATATCACGATTACTGTCCTATAAATAAGCATTCTGTAACTGTTAATTGTAATAGAATGAAAGCGACAAAGCCTTGACCTATTCCCGTCATATTTTCAAATATTAACATGAGTCACGCAAACTTTAATTAACTTTACCGTATGTGAAGCGGACAGTTAATTTCAATTAGATTATTACACCAATTTTAATTATGGAATGACAAGCATTTCCCTTTATATTATAAACAATGCACATCAACTTTGTGTACTATAAAGAGAGATAACACTGGAGTTAACATTAATGAAGCCTTAACTCTTAACGACACTCGATTGATCAAGTAAACTACCGACATGTTGTTAAACGGGTCACAGACCACAGTAAAATTAACTACGTGCTTTGACAATTAAAGAAGTCGGTACCTGCTTTTGAAGATTACACAAATAAAGTCGATTGAAAATCACAAATCTTCTGATAAATTTTAGCATTCACTCTCATTACATTAGAAATAGGTATAGGTATTTCGTCAATTAAGTCACATATTCAGACGTACATACATTAAATGACCTCAATAATAATTAGGGTCAACAGGCATTATCGATGATGGCAGCAAGAATGGTGACGTTTAATCTGTCTCAATGAAAGACAAATTGCACACTATGACATTATTACAAGGGCGGGACAGTTTTGACAGAGCTTTTATTTGGCGATTGGGATTTATGTTGTTGATGAAAGGTGAGCATCAAGAATCAGTAAGCACATCAGTTCTGGAAACTGACACAAGGCTATTTAGAAAGTTGCATTATTCAGTCCATCAGCCTTCAACGTCAAAGTCAGTGTGATAGATGATGCACGTCGTTTGACTGATAGCTTTCGATGGGCATCATAATTTCAAGCACACAGTGGTCAAATACTTAAAAATAAATTAACACTTTCACTCGACCTTAATTAATTTTATGGTGAATATTATTGCCTACAACATTGCGTTCCCTTTTCATTAGTGACATGTGTCAAAACAGTACTGTTACGTAGGACACCTGACAAAAACAATGAATGTATGGCACATTAGGGTTGAAAAGGAAACGTCATGTCATGAGTATTACGGACTCGCAACAACACTAGCACCTAACTGTACCTCATACCTTGCCATATTATTTTCAATACAGGTTTTAATGGACCATGGAGGATCGGTTCTTAAGGAGGTATAATGTTGCAATAACGCATCGAGTAAGGTGCGAGCTCACTGAATAATGTATAACTTTAACAATCCAATGAATAGGTGTTTTTAGCGGGGTTCATTACACTCTGCGTGCTATTTTTGCAATATGAGTATGAATTTGAAATTCTGAACAGGAATTCGAAATTAGCACCTGATAAATCATTTCAGAAAAAGCATTAATTTGTAGCTCCCAGATAATACTCTAATTTCGGAGTTATCTAATTTACTAAAGAAGCTTTCTCTAGAGACTTAAATATCGAAAAGTATATTTCTTAACAATTTGTACGTGTTGAATAATGCGAAGGTGGTTGCGCCGGCCGCTGTCGATATGGTGCCCAATGAAGTGAGTCACGCTGTATTATTATCTATCCAAGTGACAGCGAAAGTGTTCGGACCAAAGCGAAAGTGCTTACCCATTTTTCTGTACATGTTTGTGGTTCGTAAAGCTGTGTAGCATGTCCGTCAATTTTGAAAAGGTCGAATTTCACTGACTCTTGCATCTTTTATTTTACCGTGCATTATTACTACTGCATCATTATTTTATGTCATTATGGCTTGGTAAGTATCTTGCTCGCCACCTACGGTTCTGAGGATGTGTAAGGGAACAGAACAACTGCAGAATCTAAATTTGGTGTTTTCCTTACTGTAATTTCGGTCAAGGAAAATATCTTGAGGAAACTTGTACAGGTTTTTCCGAAATGAAAAGCTTTTAATTCTTAGTCGTTTTAAGTCCACCAATCTGTAATCTGTACTGACTGAGCCCGCGAGGACGACGTCACCTGGCCGTTTATAAGAGCTTATGTAGTATTTATCACTAGCTAATTCTAGCTATTACAGGTAAATTATGATCATAAGTTATATATTCAAGTTTATAATTGCAAATTACCATGTAGTTTGCACGCATGTCACGATTTTGCCGAGCATGAAACTCTGTCTCTGACAGAATTCTGTGAAAACAGATTAATATATTCTGAATTTTAACAAGCCTCGTATTTTAGTTTGCTCACTGCATTAACTGTACCATCGTAGTTAATAGTTTAAGCACGTTGGAGCTTATATGATTCTGCTGTTCCATTTAGTCTTTACTTTAAAGCACATAAAAAAAAGTCAAAGAGACAAGACGATGCGATAGTTAAAACTGGATTCATTGCAAGACTTGTTATCCTGTCACTTCAAGTTGAAATTCTAAATGATCTTATCCAATCGATTAAGATTCTAGCGAAGTAAACAATCGCTATCTGCGGTAAGACAATAAAAGAGAAAGCACTTATAAATGGTCAGCTTGAAAGTGCAAACCAGGGTTCGCAATAACAATCTATCATGTTTATCTGATGTGAAGGCACTGAGTTCTCCCCAGGTAATACTTATCTCTCGATAAGTGTTACTAGAGAGTTCAGATCGCTCTGAGTTATAATTAGCCCTGATTTGCGACTATGCATAAAATTTAAATTTTAATGATGAAAATAACTTTATAACTACCTATCAGAACATGGTTTATTGGTTAAAGAACTCTTGGAAGTACTTCATCATAGAGGTGTAGGTACTTCTAGTTTGCTTGTCTTCTGATTAACTCTATTTAAGGAAAATAATGCTCAAGGTAATAATGACAATCTGCTGTTTGACGTCATTCTTCATTTATCCATGTCACAGGCGCTGGCGTCATCGTCATACGGACAACATGTTTTAAGGACTCATCTGGTATAGAGGAAATAAAACAAGATGTCGGTCAAAAGAAGCAAAGCGGACATTATCTTATCTTTGGTGAAAGTAATTCAAGATTTAAACGTTCTGACAGTATCGTACAGAGCGGCGTCATACATAATGACAATCATGGCTAAAGAAAAGATTTACCAATAAACCGCGTAATTTCAAACCTAGATCTAACACAAAAGCTTAAACTAAAATTTCGGAGTGGCATACCTACTCCGAAATTCTAATCAAAGTACCAATGGCTAATTTTATCACACTAGGCGGTCAATTCTGCAAGTTCGACTAGCGGTATTAAAGGGAATAACGATGTGAATGATAATCTCTCATTCATATGCACAGATGAAGTGATTCATGAATTGCAGTTTGCATACGAATGCAACCACCCGCGATCGATGTGCAAATGTCCTTAGGGCATGAAGATGTCGTGACATGAATAAAAAAAACCCAGCTTAGGAGGTATGTATTGTATCAAATAAATTTATTACGCATCATGCTTTTTAATATTCGTAAAGATCATGCCAGATTCAATAAAGTAACATACTTTATCATTTACTCAATTGATTAACATTAATTAACATGCAAACTTTCATTTGCAAAATAGTTTATAGAAAATAAATTATTCAATTGATATCCGTCGAGAACCTTTACATACCAGATTAGAGCTTCGATTTGTCCGCGCAAATTAAATTTCTTTCAATGCAAACACCTTTTAACCAAAATAAATGACAAGAAAAAGAGATCTTTTACAAGAAGGCTTCGCAGTTTTGTCACCAACATTAAAATTGGTCCAACTTAAAAGAAATAACGAAACAATATCGAAGCTCACTTATAAAATTTAACGACCCACCATTTCAAAAGACCGCAAAGCGGCCTGCGTGCACGCATCAACCTACATTCGCGGGTACTTATCACGTATGCGCTCTCAAACATCGCCATAAAAGACATCACGCCGCGCGCATGTCTTGGCTGGCATGGCACAACGCAAATGGTCAATAATGCTTATTAGTTAATTGAGTATGGCGGGACACACGTAAGCCACCTGTGGTTTGGTGGTTTTTGTAACACTCAAACTTATTTTTTTATTTTTCTTACGTTGATATTTTTTATTTGAAAGTAACAAAGCAACTGTGAAACATACTTGAAATCCCTCGTGAACAGAATTATCATTTACATACAACTATTACGTTACACGTTTCTTGCCTTTTAATTTTCACGTGCCAAAAATTGCACCTTATAACTGAGTTACATAACATTTTAAAATAAATAAAATTACTATTTCCAAAAACTCTACATCAATCTACTCGAATATTATCTTTTAAATCATCACGATTGATTGATTTTCTTCATTATACCAGACAGGCTTCAAATAAATCTGATCAAATTTAAAATCTACACTTACCTTGCAAAAAATATTCCATAAAACAAACGGTGTGAAATGTTGAGCCGTCAAAACTCTTTCGCTCATTCACCATAAATACCATAGCAGCAGACATAACAATACGATGGAATACATACATACAAAGGGTACCAATATACTATATTACAATGCAGGTGTCGCTGGCATGAACAAATATACTGTTGACCTAAAATTAACAATAATATTAGAGCCATTGCATCTTCTGACATGTATTTTAGTTCATCAGACAGAACGTCCTTGGTATTACGACATATAAATGCAAATAAATTAATACAAAGGAGGTCATGTTATAAACTTGTTACCAGCGAGCGTTACATTGGCTTTCGATGGTGAACTTAACTCTGTTTAAATGTTTTTAACAATTTATCTATCAATTTTAACAGTAGGATAAATAATGTCTTGAAAGTAATGGTCTATTTTGATAATTTGAAACCAATTTCACTGAAACTCAAATAAAACAAGATAATACGTGAGCTCGGTTCATTGAATTATTCTTCATTATAAAAAACCGGCCAAGTGCGAGTCGGACTCGCGCACCGAGGGTTCCGTACAAACTTCGTCCATTGTTCGTCTATCAAGGGAAATGCACAATTTTATTTATTTACCTTATTTGAGGTTGGTGCCAATTAAGCTAGACCTCTAAATTGTATGAGCGCCCATACAACTCAGAGGTCTTTATTAATTGGCGTAACTATGTATGTATGGGGACAGCCTTTAATTTTTCCTTTATTTGTGCTACCTTGCTTTTTGCCAATTTTTTAATACATATATTTGAGTTGATGGAATGAAAGGTAAATTGCGGTTTACGATTTATGACGTATTAAAAAAAAACTACTAATTAGATCTCGTTCAAACCAATTTTCGGTGGAAGTTTGCATGGTAATGTACATCATATATTTTTTTTAATTTTATCATTCTCTTATTTTAGAAGTTACAGGGGGGGGGGGGACACACACATTTTACCACTTTGGATGTGTCTCTCGCGCAAACTATTCAGTTTAGAAAAAAATGATGCTAGAAACCTCAATATCATTTTTAAAGACCTATCCATAGACTTCCCACACTTATGGGTTGGATGAAAAAAAAAAATGAGTTTCAGTTCTAAGTATGGGGAACCCCCTAAATTTATTGTTTTTTTTCTATTTTTGTGTGAAAATCTTAATGCGGTTCACAGAATACATCTACTTACCAAGTTTCAACAGTATAGCTCTTATAGTTTCGGAAAAAAGTGCCTGTGACTGACGGACAGACAGACAGACAGACATGACGAATCTATAAGGGTTCCGTTTTTTGCCATTTGGCTACGGAACCCTAATAAAAAGTTCTTTGTTGTTTCAGTCGGTAGCCTGTAGCGATTAATCTTTCTTTTGTTAACAAACAACCCATTCACTTACTTACTAAATTAAACTTGCTTGTGACTTGAGAACCCGAGCATTATCTTTTATGGTGCAGATTAATTACCTAGTACGTACCTACTTAAGTAACTACATATTCCCTGCGTTTCGAAGGAGACTAAATTTTCTATGAAAAAAGTACGCTGATGAATTACAAAACTTGAAACATCTCTTAACAACTTTGTATTTATTACATTACTAGTTGGAATACAACGAAATATAGCCATTCAGTGATTCTAAAAATAGCTGTTAAATATTAAATAAGGAAAATATAAAACTTTACATACTAGGATAGCAAAAGAAGCATAGAGATTATAAATACCCAGTTATTTCATACAAGAAACTGATCTTTAGAAACTGTGATAAACACAAGGGATTCCCCCGATGTTTTTCTCACCGCGATTACCTATTTCAATCACATCACACTTTACATTCAACCACTTTAAAATACCTCACATATCAGGAAAGGGAACTACAACAGTAAGTTATCTAATAACATGTTGTCAAATGTACATATAACGTTAGCTGATGACGGGTTAGCCACATGGTCCCCACAGCACGAATATTTTCAACTTGACGTGTGGGAAACAAAAATAGGAAGAGCTGTTACGCAACTCCATGTGTCTTCTTGTATCAGTAATATAGTAGGTAATTACTTTATTCCTGTTTGTAAAATACAACATTGAATATTAAATTCCCGGAAACAATTATGAAATTAGGCAAAGTAGAATATAAAATTCAGACCATAGTTTTTCAATGGTTTACGTTCCTTTTCGGCAAGAAAAAGGTTTTATGTTAAAAATTCACATCGTTATATCATATTATTTCAAATTCGTACCTGTTATATGATTAATTGGTGTAATTTTTCCCAGCGTCAAAGGGGAATGAATATGATATTCGAACTTCAATTGCATATTCACGAGATGATTCATATTTAAAAACTCATTTTATCTTCCAGTATTCATTAAAACATGTTGCCATGGATATGTTTTGTTTTATTTTGTCTGATTTTGACTCTATGAGGGTGGCGCTACAGATTTAAAGATTTAAAATTCAACATTTTTCAAAGGACGGAGTTTAGAGTCAGCTGCTTATTGAAAATATAGTAGAGTGTTTAAATTTTTAAAACAATCCAGTCTGAAACTAAACCGATCGATCAATGCCGTCCGATGAGAAACAGCATCCAAAGCAAACAACGTAATATAATTTAATAGGTTTGTTCGAGAATTCAGACAAAGGAAAAGTCCTACGTCCAAGGTCGGATTACAAGATGGGACGTGTATTGATTGTGCCTTTGAAATTATAGCCACATGATCTTACACAAAGCAATTTATTGCCTTTTATAACGTTAGATTCAACTCTCTGACTATAAATATAATATGTGGGTATTCCCAAGTTTCTAGATGATTGAAATTTATGATAACTAAGTAGGTATCGGACCGTTGTAGGCAAAAGCTACGCTATAGGGATACAGAATGTGCAGAACATACTTTATTAGTATATGGACAAAATCTCTATGTAAAATGTTCCGACCTTTGCAACCTTAGCTGCAAGCCGTAGGACTCCATTAAATTAGTCCTATTCAAAGTCACATCAACGACCATCGACTCGAGAGCAGCTAGCTGGCATCATCGCTAGTTGAAGCCAAGATACGAAAAACTAGGTTAAAAGTAGCTTTTCTATCTCTATAACTATACCTACGTCACGTATAAGTAGAGATGATATCGCATACGCTATTGATAGAGTGAATATCTGTGGTAAGAATGGAGCAATAAACGGAAAATTCCCACGATCGGCGGTTGTAGAAAAACTAGCGTTTAAGTTTGGTTTATTGTGTCTGCGGTTAACATCAACACTACTCAAGATATCATCAACGTAAAATACACACTAAGTATTTCTATCTTTTGTGCGCTCATCTAATTCTTGTACGAAACATTTATCCCAGTCTTTACTACCACGATCCTCTCAATAAAGCAACATATTATAATAAAAAAGACTCGACGCACAAACCAGCCTAGCGGTGAGGTGTCTAATACAATGTAGTTGATGCGGATTCAAGACTTGAAGATGAAGTAGAGCTAGAAAGTCCGGATAATGCTTTACACATGTGGTTCTAATGTCATTGAGAATTTTTGGCAGATGCAGCATTTAATGTTATAAAGAACGGAAAGTGTTTATCTTACTGATATAGTGAGCTAAGTAAGATCCTGTTAGCTACTTACTAAACGACTAAGAATAAGCAAGCTTTCTATAGTTTCGTATTCATACAAAACTATTTAAATATGTAGATAAATACTAATAATAAAGAGAAAACATAACAGTTCCATTATAAGCACTAGTCAGGTAAGTCGAGACTTTCGAGGATTACTTTGTTAGACTGTTAAGTGAGTCTGGAAAACTAGGTTAATAAATCATCTTAGGACATTTTGATTATCATGAATAACAAATCTGCACGAATCTCGACAAAATTCTCACGTTTCATCGAATCGCCCCACTTTTATATAAGAATGCCATTTGACCCAGTAAATCCCATGACAAATGATCACCCAATAATGGTGTGCATTAGACTGTGACAACATAAATTCAATATTCGATTCTTTTACATGGAACAATGTCAAATCCATGCAGTTGTCGCAGCTGTCACGCACCAATAGGCGACGTACTATGTGAAATTTGTAAATGCAATCATGTTGCATACCTTAAGAATGATAATTAGTAGTCTATCGTCTAATAACCGGTAATCACGAAAGAAACAGAGTGATTAAAAGTAAGTAGGTAATAAAACATAATAAGGGGATATCGAATATAATTTATTTCGTTCTCCCTTTCAAATTAAAGATTAACCTTACGAAATGGAAACAGCAATGGCTTTTTAATTTGTACAAATGTAACCTTTACACATGAGAAACTGGCACCGCCTTTGCCATTACGTTACGGTGACCGCGGCACAACCAGTTATGTTAAAAAGTTTACATCATCCGCTCGAAATACATAATATTGATGAACATTATGTTAAAAAGTTTATATCATCAGCTCGAAATACAAAACATTGATGAACACAATCAATAAAATAATTACCACGCCCCAAATGTGACACTCGCAAATATAATTCGACTTATTTCAGAGACATTTGCCGAAAAGCCTAAATAATACAAATTATGTGGGCGACCTTGTTGGTATCATAATTTATTCAAATCTGCATTGCTGTGAGACACACAAAAAGTAAAGTGCTTAAACGTTTAACAATATAAACGATTCGAGCTAGTTTTAGCTTATGATCTTTTAATTGAGTTATGACGTACATGATAATCTATGATTAGTTAAGCCCAAAAATATTACAGTTCACCCATCAGGTACAAGAATGTATAAGTTCCGATTTCTGAACGAGTATTGCATCACTAGTTTATTTGCGGACTTGACCGAAATGCTGATGGCTGGTTGAGCTGCGCGGACGCCGGTCATGATATCATTTAATACAATTGCAGAATTTATTGTATTCCTACAACTTAGGTTATTGAAATAATGCCAGTATATTAAAAAAAATATCTATGAAGAAATTATTTAATGTTAACCAACACACACCATGATATTATAAAGTAAGTTGAGAATGAAATCTTAATATAACTTAATCCAATTTCTTAACTGATTCCGATAGGTTAATGAAGTTCAATCAATGAAAACGCATCACATGGCAACACCATAATATCCGCTCCTTAATTAAACTTCAACAACATTGACGCTGTTATGGCGCCAGCAACAGCAGTCACCTCATGTATGTATAAATTAGCTAAGAGCTACATTCAATTAATAACTATGAGAGTTATTAGAGGGCAAAATCACAGGATAAAACAATCGTGCATTGCACTCAGACCGGGTAACAGGATGGAATAATTTTTCTTATGATCGAGCACATGTTGGGGTCGATTTATTGTCCTCCCACATCGGTGCTTTTCGTTAATTTCCGGCCAAATCTAGAGCAATTTATTGTCGCATAACCAACGAGTTACCCTCTTATGCGTTCCAACGAGTGCATTGTTCGCTGGTCGGAACTGTGAGCTGACGCAGAGAATTTTATTAAATCAAAATGCATTCTGCTCTGTTGTTATGCAAATTGAATTGAACATTACAATTCGGTTTGGGATTAAAAAAAGAGGGAATAATAGTGTATAAATATAACTGTATAGCGTAGACGTGTCTTAACAAGGAGCTGTGTTATTAATCATGTTTAATTTTTAGCTTTGAGTCGCATTTTAAATGCTTAAACACATGCAATGTCACGAACTCTAACTACAATACCGAGGTTAACTTTTATTTATAAAACGAAAGCTGACGCCCGCGATTTCACCCGTCGCGTCTTCGAAATTAAAATTAGTCCGTCTATATCCTATTCCACGACCTAAAGCAACTTTAATTAAAGTAAATTTCACTTTCATTTATAAGTAATATTAGTAGGAATTAGGATTGACGGGCCGGTTGGCGTGGTTGGTAAGATACCCTATCTATCACGCCGCAGGTCGTGGGTTCGATTCCCACTCAGGACAAACATTTGTGTGCATGAACATGTCTGTTTGTCATGAGTCTGGGTGTAATTATCTATATATACGTATGTATTTACAAAAGAAAAGTAGTATATGTAGTATATCAGTTATCTGGCTTCCATAGTACAAGCTCTGCTTAGTTTGGGGTCAGATGGCCGTGTCTGAGGAATAATGTCCCAGAATATTTATTTATTTATTCATCGATTTCACTTACATAAACGCTCTTTTGTATTAAATCTCTTAATATTTTAATATGTTAAAACATGCGAATACTGACACACCGAATTATTTAAATTTTCATCACAAAGCCACTATTCATGGATCATTTATCTCCATAAAAAGGGAATAAACAGCCGCAAAAACATTAAGAACAATGTCTATTCAACAAAAATAAGGTCAACCTCAATGTCGCATTTGATTCAAAATATGTAGATGATATAATAAATAGGAACGACGCAGTTGCTTGTCATATCATAGTATGATTTAAGTACGAACGAATCAATGCATTAGTTTACATCGTTAAAATGTTATAAAGTCCACGTGTACTAATTAAAAAGAACTATATAGGCCACAAATCATAATTTGCACACGCAAAGGGTGTGTGTGTCGGCGAATTTACAAAGGCAATTATGTCATTTGGTTAATGAGATAGTCGCGGAATCACTAACGTAGCCACAATTTTATGTGTGGGTTATAAAAATATGCATTAGTGAAACAATTTGTTTCAAACAGCATTGCTATTGCATCAAATTTAATCAACAAACAATAACAACGGTTCTATTTAGAAGACGTCCTAATGGGGAGAAATAAAGATCTATAAGGTATACACAACGGTACAAGTCATATTAGCGAAGGCCGGAAGGCATTACGCGACCGGTGCCACTGGCAGACGTTATAATGCACTTTGTAGATGCTCCTATTCACTGCAACATTACATTTACACCACGACAGAAGACATACGGAGCTTTGAAGCTTGAAATAACAGACTTTGTGTAAAATATAATTTAGAATTTCTCTAATACTTCGCGTATTTATCATTCTTTGGGAGTGGTTTTTACTTGAGAACTCAGATGATGCAGAGGTTTCTTGGCAGATCTGCCTAGAGTAGCGTAAATAGAAAAATAAGTGATGTGGTTCTGCTCTGAGTGTGGACGCAGATGCATAATATACTAGTTTAAATTATAAGGTCACGGAAATAATATTTGGCATCGTAATGAGTAGAATCTGGTAAACATAGAAAGTGACGAAGCATAACAGCAATATTTCTATTTTAAACATTGATTCATTGTAAAAAATTAATTATGAGAAATTGGCCTGCATACTGCGACATGACTTGATTAATAATAGATGAAAATAACGATGTTGTTATAAAAAATAGTTTTTCTGGCAACAAACGAAATCTTAACACGAAGTAGCTACAAGCTAGTTAATCTAAGTTCGAATAATTTTAAATAAAGACTCGTAGCTTTGGGGCCTGCTGGAGCTATGGACCATTGTTTTGTTTCCACTTGGCTACCCAACTGCTGACGTCACGCACCGCCACCTTCCGATGGAACAAGTGGACTGACCGCACTAGAGCTCCAGATACCGAGAAAATGGAAATTTTACGCGGAGGTATTAAAATCCCTTTCCACTGCGGCACTGAATAGACAGACAATAGTTACACTGCGGTTGCATAAGCATTAATTCGGAAAAAAAATATGGTATATTGTGGCTTTGCAGTATGTAACATTATTGAATGACTAAACGTTTTACAAAGCTAAGGCTGTGTACAAACAGTCACGGTCAAACCGACCTGACGCCCTCATTTGGCATTGCACGCACACACGACTAACATCTGTCTTATAAAGGACGTTTTCGGTCTAAAATTACATTTGGCTAGACTAAAATATTAGGCTGAAGCATGTTTATTCTTGAGCTTAAATTGTTCTGTAAATTGTTCTGTATCGACCCGCATACAAATAGTTAGTTCAGATTTCAATCCGTCAAAATGTATTCCTATCGCTAACAAGACGTCCACTTGTCTCCAAAGGCTTCAATAACTGCGAGTGTTGAGTTACACAAAGATGTAGATGAACCACTATCGAGATCTGATACAAACTAAGTGGTATCTTCTGAAAAGGATTCTACTAAACATATCGCGAAAATATAATTCATTCTGCTGTACTACATTTATTGAACTATTAGCTTGCTTTATCATGAATCTCGACTATAATCTATTATAGGTCACTAGAGAAGAAACTATTTTCCTCATGTGTAAAAATGTAAACAAACTGGTCGTAAAAAAAGCTAAATTATACAGACGCTCCTTCAGACGAAGATCACAGCGGAATTTAGTCCAAATGTGAAATCTTTGTCAGGAAATGAGTGTTCATGGTTTTTGTCGCAGTAAACCAAATAGGTACCACATAATTCAATGGTTTTCGAAGAAGCGTGATGTGATGACCAAATTTCAACATACGACTATTATGGTCACGCACGTTTTAACATCGTGGCACACGCACTTTAAGGGATAAACCATTTTTTTTTCATCAAGCGAACACGAATCATTTCACCTAAAATCATGTTAGGTAGAACAGGTGATTAACATCAACTTGTAGCCGGCCAAAACGTGCATGTTTAGATAACTCGACTGAAATAAACTCCACTTGTTGTGCAGGCGTACCGTACCCCTATCTGTAAGCGATCGATTTATTCCGTCGTACTTCATTGAGCCTTGTGGAATTTTCTGTCTCTTCTATTATGCAAAAAGAAAATGGTACATTATTAAATTGGTAATATTGTTAAGGCTTTCATTTATTTACTGTTTCTTGCATGGAGTGGTCCATGGTATAATGTACTACATATTCTGTATGCATAATATATATGTTTCACGTTTCCACTTGGTAATGTAATAAAAATCTTAATCTGTTATGAGATACTTACATCCGTGGATCTAGCTCCCACAGTCTCACACACTTCTGGTCCTAGTTACGGCTAATCTAAAGTAGACATAATAAGAATAGTTTTAGACTTTAGAAAGGTTAAAAACTATCGTTGACATTTCCTAAATGTCACATGATAATCTAGACTATTCTAGACCACTACAGCTTTTTGCTTTCTTAAAGTTCTATAAATAAAGCTATAGCTGGACCGGAGCAATAGCAAAACATTAGAACAAAGAGTACTTTCACTCAGGGCAAAAACAATCATAGATGACTGCGTACATCTATAATAAAAAAATCAATGTTCGTCTTTCTGTTTGATTGTTGCGTATGCGCTCCTATACCTTGAGCACTCGCGCGCGATGGTATCTGACAAAAAGAAAACAAAAATAAAAGAGGCATTGCAACGCCGGGGATTAACTAGTTGTAAATAAGCTAAAAGATTCAAACAAAAGGCTTCAGTAAGCAGACGCCCCGTTAGTACCTTGGTTGTTATTATAAATAAACCACTATATTATTATACAATACAGTACCTCACGGGAAAGCAGTTTAAGCGAACAAAAGCTGATTGTTGAACATTCTTTTAGTAAGCTTAATTTACGTTCTAAATAATCATAATGAAAAATAAATCCCCAAACAATTCCAGTACAAATAAATTGCCTCATTGTTTTAGTTTACCAAAAGAAGTTTTTCCATTGTAATATAATATTAGGATAATTGAAAAGCTGGACGTAAGCGGCATATTGCCTCAAGTCAACCTGTCAACAATGGATTCACTATCAATCAGAATGTTGGTACATTCTGGTTACGATTCCTATGAATCAATTGATATGCATAGCTACCATCCAACTATACTATTACTTACGCATTGTAAATTGATGTAGCAATCTACGTCCATTCAATAATAAAATCGTTGTAAGCGTGCGTATTGACAGGAGAGGACACGTTATTGCCATGCTATTATTTTATACTTTTACGTTGAAAGATAAAAATTAAAATAAAATGGAAATATATATTTTTTTATTAATACCTACCGATTTTAGTAAATAATTTGCGACAGGGTGGAACCTGAATATTACCGATTCTTCTGATTAAGTATACTCCTAAAAAGTTATGATGAAAATAAATATTTCAAAAAATATGATTTATTTACTTATACATCAACCCTATTGCATGTTCCAATTAAAATCACCACGCTTTTTATTAAAAATCTGTATTGCCAAACGTCGTCGTGCCGGTAGACGCATTGCAGGAGGGTATCGTGTGCTCAGTATGTGCTCACTCGCTTCACTCACGCTACAATTTAAGTACCTTGTCGCTACGTAAAACACGTAGTACGTACGTATGGGGTTGGTGGGTCGTTGAAGACACAACTTGTTAGTAAAAAAACTTGATGATAATACAAGTAAGGGTTATAAATGTTAATCCATAAAACGTTCCACTTGTAACTTAACCTACGTTTTCCGAGAACGCTTTTAAGGTTTCTGATCACGTCGTCAAGTTACGGGAAGGGAACTTTAATTTCCTTTCAGTATTTGAAACATGCATGCTTCCCATGCAAAATGCTTTATATTTAATTTCAGGAAATGTTAAGAATTTTGATATGTTCACACAGAACAATCCAATCGACCCTTTGTTCTTCGGATTCATTACGTCATAGCTCTCTGCTTGTTTTGCTGAAACAATATTTCTGAAGCCATTCTTGCGAGACCTCCCCTTCCGCATACGAAATGTAATGAAATATGTTATTGTCATTCAAATACCACAGACCTATATTACAGGTCGTATCCATTGGAGATGAAATGGTATGAAAGTTCGATTTTTCCCTTGAGAGATGACGTCATGTTGAGTGGAGAACCCTCTCAAGGTCACGCAAACGTTCTTTACAATAACAAAATTAATTAATTAGTCTGGGAATTTCTGGTGAGACGGTAAATCAATAATCTTCGCATTTCACATATTTTGGTGACTGGCAGAAAATAGTTAGTATATAATATCGATAATCCGTAATTTACGGATTATTTACCAGTCGGATGAAGAGATCCATTATGGCTGGAATAACGATATTTTCCATAGAATAAACCGCAAGGTAGGTCGACCACGCCCTCTGTACCCATAGTAGTAGGACCTACCTGCCATGTCGTTACGTTATCAGCGACCTTGACCTTGGATGCGGGAGTACCTACTAACTTTTGTCATTAGCACAAGGATAATGACGAAACCAAGAAGGGTTCGTTTCAACCACATGGAATCCTACGCTTGATTATCTCTGTAGTAGCTTCATGAATTTCTCGAATTATTTAGAGGTAACCTACTTTCCTTGTGCATAATATGCTCTCTTCATTAACTGCGAAAAAGCAACGTCACAACGTTGTTCAGAAATTCACAGCTGCAATAACTGGGATTCACGTTTTCACGTAGATATGAAATATTCATAAAATTTAAAATCAAATTGGAGCCTGTTCAAATTTTGCATACCGTAATAAATCACACTTACGCCCCAGTTTATCAGATGTGGCCAGAGGATGCCCAAATAAAATGCGGCAGGATGGGGACAAGGCCGTAGGTGCACTGTCTACACTCTACCTATGTCGAACTAATGTGCGATGTTAATCTCAACAGACTGAATGGCGAATTAAAGCGATGGGATGGTTCTCCTATTGCGTCATTGTAAAATTGTATAACAAATAATGCAGCAGATGTTCCAAATAAAAAATACCATGGCTGTAATACCATGTGGTGTTTACTTCTCTATTTTGCAAATGGAATTTTAATTGCGGATTCACTACAGAAGCATGCATCAAATCTATGTAAGAATCAAAAGTAATGCATAATAAAGGAACTATTAATATTATATGTAGGTAGGTATAATTGTGTATATGATGGCAAGGTCTGCTATTAACACTGGCAATGCTTGAGTGATGTCATGGTAGAGTTTCATATTATATTACTTTTTGTATTTTTTATGTCAGAAGGCCACCATTAAGTAATAAGTCCTACAAGGCAACTAACTCTTAAGTTCTTACTTACTACTGGCTTATTGATTACTTTTAGAACTTTCTCTAAAATAAATTAAGATAACAATTTAGTACCCTAGAGTCTAGAAATTGAATCATAATTATGAACAGTTGTGTTGTGTTATGCAGATGGAAAACAACATCCTCCTTTTAAACTGTACACTATAGTAACTTGCATGTATATAGGTACCTAGCCCAATATATTTAGCTATTTGAATAGGCAGTGGGTGACTGACAAGTACACCACCATTATGAGTCCAGAGTTTTTAATTGGGTCACTAGACTGGGTCAATTAAACTGGCCTTATTACCACTTGCCAAAGAATAATGTTAGCTTTTAAGTGTCAAAGAGATATTGATAACTATAGTAAATTTAATTAAGATTCTTCTTCTCTACCTTTAGATACCTTTAGATAATAATAATCAAATTTGGAAAGCATGGGTTTGACCATGTAGTGTAGGTAGATGGGGTTTTATAAAAAATGGGGCAAAATAAATGTTTGCGAGTAGGTAATTTTTAAGAATATTTAAAAGCATAAATTTTTTTTTTGTTAAAAAAGGAGCTCCTGTAGAGTGGAATTTCAAAAGTACTAGGTACATTTAAGTAGCTATTGTTAAGTAGACACAGAGTTAGTACATACAAACTCTTTAATTTTTGTACTAATAAAGAAAGGTATGTGCAGTTTCAATTAATTATTTCCTGTATCCTAAATATGCTTAATAAAGTCAAGAACTAGCATTCTTATATGTTATCTTATATTTATTTAATTTCTCTACCTCATAAAATATGAGATAAATGTTTCTTATAATAATTATTCAAGGCCAAACAAGTGGCTACAGATAGGTAGATAGATAAAAGCATCTTAGCAATGACATGAACATGTGACGGACATGTCAATCAATGATTGCAAAAAATACTAATATTGTAGAGCAGCGAGTACAATATTAAATTTTAAAGAAGATGAAGAAGCTAATGGCATAAAAGTTGCAGAAATCTATACCAGAAACATAACACCAATAGTTAGAGTATATTTGGAAATGAGTAAATGACCGGTGACATCATATTGTATTAAAACTCAGCATAAACCTAAGAAAACGCCGCATACGCCCAATATATATAGGTCATATCCCTGTTTAGTTTAGTGGCCGGTCTATCCAGAAAGAATATCCCAGTTCTACACATGACGCAGAAATGCGCGAATTTTTGTCTCGCAACGAGAAAAAGAACAGATAATTTTACAGCAATAACACAAAAAATTGTCAACAAAAAAATCTGTAGTAGCTACCTTTAAGGTTTATCCGGCTTAAAGGACTATCAAAGTGTCAGGATAAGGAAAACTGCTGAAAAAAACATAAAAATAGTAAGATGAATCGGTACCTGTTTACTTTTGTTGTCGATACCGTTTGCCTTGCCGTCCGGTACATTGCCGTTGTTTTCCTCACTTTTTTCACATTTCACACCCTCCAACGCCATATTCAAACGGTTATTTTATTCACTTTCATGCGAGTAAAGTAACAATTCCCCTAATTTCACTGTACATGAAATAATTTCTCACAAATTCAATACGAGCGCACACTCCCATAGACAAGGGCCCGACCGACACAACCCACAACGCGTCACAGTACTCGACGCATTGAGCGCGAATGAAAAGAAAAATGAAACAGACTGGTTCGTCGCAAGAGGGAGAGAGCGAGCTAATCAAGAATCCAGGGAATCGCTACCTCTTTGTAGCCCCGGGAAGAAAACAAACAAAAATGTAACGAACGGCTACACCAAAATATTTTTTAGTCTTTCGTGTTTAAAACTTTACGATCTTTCGGATCTTACAAATCATAGTCATAAAAAATGCGCTCAAGATATCTCATTCATATTCACGTACCTATGTATAACATTTAATCGCCGTAATATTTCGTACTATTATACTTTTAATGCAGGTTACTTATTAGTAGTAATTAACTAGGTACATGTGACGCGTGAAGGGTTAATATTAAATTATCTTCTCACAAATGTGGAGAATTACAAACTTTCCCGCTCTTTCTAAATTGACATTACGTTATCAAAACCAAACGTCAGTCAAGCGTTTGAAGTAGTGTAGGTAAGAAAGCATAGACAAAAAAATATGCATATACTCTCTATAACTCTATTTTAAATATTCTATTTACATAGTAAATACCTACCATAAAACGATCAAATGTGAGAAACCCCAACTGTTAAATAAAAATAAAACTTATTAACTCACAAATACCAAAAATTCAAAGGATAAGTAATACTAATAATTAATTGTAACAGCTGGGGAATTATAAGTATTGTTAATGACCCAAGACAGGAAATAAATTCAGTACGCCATAGCGCCATCTGACGTTATACGTCATAATCATAATAGGTGCTGCAATAAACTTTCATAGATGGCGTTTTTAAAAGTTATTGTTATAAATTATTCATGTGCATTGTGAGACGATTATGATAATACTAGTTGTCCCCCGCAGATTCACCCGCGTTCCCGAGAAAAAAACCATGATCCAAAAGTGTCTATCTACATACCATGGGCCATCTGCGTACAAAAAATCATTACGATCGGTTATTAATTAATTCATATAGTTTCATTGAGTATGATATAGCAATTTTAATTTATAAATCGATGTTACGTGCAAGAAACTGAAAATTTATAATATTGAGGATTTGGTGGTTACCTCATTTTATCCAAAATAGTAGGACGAATTTACATACGGTTTCTTGAATAATACATATAATGTGTCAGTTCAAGTTCAACGCAGGCAGGCATTTTGGCCCTTTATGGATAGCCTAAATCAAAGAGTATAGTAAATACTCTTTGATTTAGGCTACCAGGAGGCATTGCAGTAGACATGTATCTCTAAATCGGCTGGACTGATGTGTGGTATCTTGCATTACATAAGTGTCAGTAAAGCAGGTTCTTATTTATTTTTTAGCGTTAAAATACACTCAATGCAACGTTGTTATTTCACATCCACACAAACGCTGTCGCAGCTATATTGTAACGACAATATTAATTAGTATATGATACTATTTGTGCTGTTTTCCAAAGCCACGGGCAGAAGCCAGTGCAAACTATAATTGTCAAAAAATAAAACCAACTAAAAAGTATAAAACAGCGAATCCATCGCCGCGTCGTCGTAGGTAGTCGCAACGTGTAGGGCCACAAAATTGGCGCAAATGAGACTGGCGCCACTTCCATACTGCGGAGGAAACTGGAAGCCATTTTTTATTAAAAATAAATATTATGTACAGTACATTATTCCTCACACACGGCCATCTGACCCCAAACTAAGCAGAGCTTGTACTATGCAAGCCAGATAACTGATTAACTACATATACTGCTTTTCTTTTGTAAATACATACATATATAGATAATTACACCCAGACACAGGACAAACAGACATGTTCATGCACACAAATGTTTGTCCTGAGTGGGAATCGAACCCACGACCTGCGGCGTGATAGATAGGGTATCTTACCAACCACGCCAACCGGCTCGTCATCCATCAAACATCGTAGACAGACATGCGCCAATCTACTTAGTAAAACTCTACACGGACTGACTGGCAAACAATGCACAGCTTGAAGCATTGGATCTAAAAAATAAAATTGTACTGAGTAAGTCCCAGGGGACCACGTGTGTACGAAAAAAGGTAATAATATATTACTAAATAGTTACTGCAGGTAAAAGGACAATGACAAAACGTTAAGACGTGCTATTATTGAAGTGAAACTTCTTTATCGACGTATGGGAGAAATTTTTGTAGGAAATCGTCACGTTTTTCGGTTACGCGCCATGTTGCTTTTATTATGTTTTCCCGTATTTTGGAAGGCAAAGGGTTCTAGCCATTTATCTTATTTATCTTCTTAGTTTTGAATTAATGTCTGACATCTTAAAATATAAAGGTATGAAGTTAGCTAGCGAAAAACATTGGTTGCCATGGCAACCAATGTTTTTTAGTAAGCTATACTTCCGTCAGAATTTTAATCAGGGACTTTTCAGAAGTTTCACTTCTACCGTGTGTGACTTGCACACACACACACTTTTTTTCTCTATCAACCTACCTAGGATAGGCTTATATTTGACCACAATCTCGGCCTTGGTAAGTAATTATATTTGCTGGCTTTCAAGCGTAGCTGTTGGAATACACCGTTAAATGTGTAACAACATTTATCAACCACACAAGCGAAATCATGCTCCACAATCATATCGTATGGCACGAACACGATACGACTTCAATCTCGTGTCGTGCAGTATAGATAAGCCTTGAAGGTCCAACGGCATCGTACAGAGTTCATGTCCCTTCGGACACGTGATGGTCACTGATAACGCACTTTATCTGGGAAGCACCAATATGTACTTTCAGAGTAATATTTTCAGTAAATTATATTTGTTTATAGTTTATATTTATTATCAGTGCCGTCTAAAGTCATGCAGGGGGCTTTGAGCAAAAACATCAGAATGTGTTTTTGTTTAGTGACATTTTTCGTGCTGGTGCCCCACGTGCTCATATGGAAAACACGAAACTGTCCTGAAATTAGGGTCAGTTTAAATCCTGAATAAAAACAATTGCTATCTTTGTGATAAAATCGAGGGAGGGAGAGTAAGGGAGATCATAATTCAGTATCAATTAAATTTCAGTACTAAGTACTATTTCTCACAAAATACTATTATTTCTCGTCTAAGAAATCCTTATGATATTAAAAGCCACCTAAGACATATTTAGGTAGCTATACTCCTTTATTTGTGTCGATTTCAATTATGGATTTTAAATGGCTATTGAAGTTTGTTCCTCATTAAACTTAAATGTTATGTTATTTTAATAATAATTTCCTCAAATTATTATCAGCACTAATGAACTGTATCCCTATCGGTACTGTAAAGGTATTAGTACTCAGTCGACTCGATGCGTGTGTACCATTTAGTATTGCACTTGGTGTCCATTTGATTAACGTGTTTCATTGTCATAATAAAATCATTGTTGAAAATGTTTATAACTTTTTAATTCATAATTATAGTACTTTAAGTGTTTGAAGCTTCACCTTCAATTCAACTTGCTTAAATAGCATTTATGATATATGATTTTAATTTAATAATATTGTTTGTGAATTAAAGTGTTACAATTAATCAAATAAAATGATTAAACGTAAGTATATTTCAAATATTAATATATCTTGTGTTATAAATTATTATTAGGACGTTTATGTTATTTATTTGGCAATAATTAAAAGGAAAATGGGATGTCATAAAACCATATTTGACACTAAATATACTATTAAGCAGGTACTTCGTAGTGTGGGATACTATAAACTGTTTCCTAATGAACCTAAACATTTATTTTATATTTAGTTATTAGAATGACTATCAGTGTATAGATAGGAAAAAGCTTATTTGAATTAAAGTAGGTACCTAGTGTGGAATATCTGTATAAACGGATACAAAATTTTAAAAAAATAGCAAGAGGTCAAGGATTCCAATTTGATTTTAGTTTTTTTTTATTTATAGATACCATTTCGTAATGTAGGTAACCGACAAGTACCTTATAAGTTGGAACAATTCTGATATAATGTTAGAGATCATCATAACAAAAGAAAAGTAGAGTTAAAAGATTCTGACTGTCCAAAAAACAGCAGTACAAGATCCATTTATAGATAGCAACACAGCAGGGAAATTGTATCCATGTATATTTTGAGCCCGAGTTAAACATCTTAGAATAAATTAACTCTAGGACTACAATGTAAAACCACATTTAAAGCAAATATATTCCCCGCGTTCGCTTGAAAAAAAGGAGATCGCTTTCCATACTATATGCTCTGCATACCTTATATCCTGATTGGTTCAGCGGTTTAGGCTTGAAAAGGTAACAGACTGAGTTACTTTGGTTTCGCATAATATTATAGTATGGATTCTGTTATTTTTTTTTAAACTATAGGTACTCTTCTCTACTCTACTGAATTCTATTATATTCTTAGTATCTTGCATCAGTATTATTAGATGTAATTTTTGGTTAAATAAATAAATATTTGTCCATCAAATCATTGCACTAGGTGTTGTTTGTTTGTATTTTTATGATAGTCAGTATTATCTTTGTAAATCGATACGATCGTTAGAACTTGGTGTATATGCAAGTCAAATTAGTTCAAGGTCTATTCGTTAAGAGATACTGCGGTCATTTATGTCCCTACTTCAGTAAAGGTATAATTATTATTTTATAGTTTACTGTAAGGATATAAAATAAGCAGTTGTTTTTTAATTCTCTATGTTTAATTAAATATTTGGGATCAAGCAAGAGGGGTAGCTGGAAGCAACGGAGTATGAGAGCCGTAGATTGGGCTCAGTGGCGTATTTTGGGAGAGACCTATGTCCAACAGTGGACTGATGTAGGTTGATGATGATGATGAAGAGCATCATCAGATCTTAAAGAACAAGTCCTGATTAATTTATTGACGAAAGATTAACGCAAAGGCTACACTGGTGGTAATAGAATCATGAAATTTGAAGAGTATGTAATAGGTTATTTTCTAACATAGAGTCGCATTACGATAGAATTTTACGAATTTCGAGTGGGTAAAAACGGGGATATAAAAATCAACCCAAACTCATACTTATTTATACAGTTTAGGCCATAATAAGTAAGTGTATGTACGTTTATATGGATACCTATAATGTTTTACATAAATCTATGCATTGGAAATATATATGCTTGAAAAACATCCTTTACCGAGGGGGCAAACTTTTCACATATAACGTATTTACCAGTCTATTGTTTTGTGATATATCAATGCATCACGTCAATATATATCGGTTCATTCCATTACCACTTATTGCATTGCACAGCAAACAGTCTACAAGGTTGAATCCATGGAGGCAATTGCGTCAAGTGATCGACTATCTTTATTAATATAATGTCATCAGACAGACGTGAAGCTTCAATTGGTAGCAATAGTACCTAAGGAATGCAAGGCATACTATGTTATTTCTTATGTACCTATATTTTTTAAAGTTCCAAAGTCAAACAAGGAACCCTTTACCCCTTATTACGTGTGATCCAAGTCAAGTAAAACTCAGTCCTTTCACTCACAACTAAAAGGTATTTATTTACACGTAAAGTTTTAAGCTTATATTGCAACTAGCTTCCGCCCCGCGGTTTCACCCGCGTTCCCGAGGGATCTTATGTTTTTCCGGGATAAAAAGTAGCCTATAGCCTTCCTCGATAAATGGGCTATCTAACACTGAAAGAATTTTTCAAATCGAACCAGTAGTTCCTGAAATTAGCGCGTTCAAACAAACAATCAATGTTTGGGAGAAAAATATGTTTTTTATTTTCCATGTGGAAATCGTTGAATAGGCGTTTAATAAAGCGCAAAAGTACCTATACATTTTACAATAATTCCGTGTCCGGTAGCGACACGGAATCACACTACACATTACAAAATACTACTTAAAAAAATATGTTTTAGAGAGTCACATCGGTACTACTGAGATAAAAATCGCGCATTTAATGGCCCTAAGGTCAATTCAAATTACAAGGATCAAAATAAAGTTTTTTTTTGTTTTTATATCGTAAATTCTGCAAATAAATGGATTACCAGGATTACTAATATGATCGCATCGATCGTGGTTATTAACTGTGGGCATATCTATTTGATATGAGATAACACGTAACCCCGAGAGACGCAGTAATCATTTAAGTATGTCTCAATTATTCTTTATTTAGTTGTCATTCGAACGTCGCCGCTGGTACGCGCTTATTGTTCACTATAAGTAATATCGTAAGTTATTTACTTGTTTATTTTTAGTTCATGTTCACGTTATAAAGAACCGAATATCAAGTATCATTTGTTTTCGTCTTAAACACCTATAATTATCATATTACCATATGATCGTTTTATGCATTCAAAATTCATCGCTAAAGATCATCCATTCTATGTTTGCGGCTGTAGATTTTGGGGTAACCTATATATATGTAAAAAAAAAAACGATATTGTGCGAATATTATAACATCTAGTATCTAGAATAAGCATGCATGACATTAGTTAACCCACTCTATCCTTTGTCTCAATAAATCCATCCATACTAATATTATAAATGCCAAAGTAACTTTTTCTATCTGTTACCCTTTCACGCCTAAACCTGAATGCGAACAGCGATGTTTAATACATAGATAGCTTATGGTATGGAGAGGCTAGATTTTTCTCGGAAACGCGGGTGAATCCACGGACAACTAGTAATGAATAAATGCTACTCTGCCACCATTGGCACACAACTTCACAGCGGTCAATTTTAATGGACGAATTGTAATTGACGAGAATGTCATCTCACTTCATCTTAGTTAATTAATATTTCCTATTCTACCAGAGATTAGAGAGGCATCCATCATTATAATTATTATCATATTAAAATTACTTTTAGATAGGGCGTAAAGTCGACTAGGCCAACACCTACTTTAAAAAAAACATTTTAATATTACTTCGTTGTGGCATCTCTCCGGCATAATCATTTGAGCTGTCACTGCTGAGACCTGTCAATATCTAACAGGCTCTTGAAAGTGGGCTTACGAAGCATATGGCACCCTTGATATGATTCTAGTTTTGTTCGTCAAATATTGAAACTAAGTAGTGGTAACAATTTTCATTTTTATTTTTTACTTTTGAATTAGCTAATGGACACTGAGCATTGGTAGACGTCAATACTAAAAATATACGGACATAATTATTACATTTTGAACTCTTGAGTCTGGAAATTAAGCTTATTATTTATACTTACTATAATATATAAACTAGCTAATTGTCTGTTAATTATATCTTCTATAATATAAAAATGAATCGCAAAATGTGTTGGTAAGCTCATAACTCAACAACGCCTGGACCAATTTGGCCAATTTTTTTTTTAATGTTCGTTATTGTCTGGAGAAGGTTTGTATGAAAAAAAAATACACCGGGAACGTGGGTGAAACCGCGGGGAACAGCTAGTTTACTATACATATAAATGAATTACTTTCATTTTAATTTTTTATTAAACCGTTATTTTCTATTCGCAGTATCGTTAAGTGAAGCCATGAAGATCGGATTCATCGGAGGTGGCAGGCTGGCCTTCGCTCTGGCCAATGGATTTATTTCAGCAGGTGAATATTTTACCTCCATAACTTCAGTCTCAATATAGTACAGTAGTCGTCAGTATGATCCCTAGTCCAGCCCTGGTCCGTAAGAGTCGGTATACAATTTAAACCGTATTACTAAGATGTTAAACATCAAAGTTGAAGGTCCCGTGACTCTAATCAATCTTGGGAAATGGGTGCGTATGACTGCGAAACCACGCACCGTGAAAACCGTATCTTATTTGGCTTAGGAAGATTTATTTTTCCACGTAGCCGATTAGCCGAGGTATTCGTAGCAGCTTCTTGTAGCAAAGTCTCGTAGAACAATGCACAAAAGTAAACTGAAACTTAAATTGTGTAATTAAAGTAAAAAATACAAATATATATCATAGTTTGTATTTTTTACTTTAATTGTAAATATGTAAATAAAATAAATAAATATACAATTAATTAATTGTGTAATGGACCTTATATTTTATACAAGCCTCTGACCTCCGCGGTTTCACCTGCGTTCCCGGGATAAAAAATAGCCTAATCCTCAATAAACGGAACGGGCTTTCTAACGCAAAGATCGCGAAATTTAATTACCTCCTTTATCCAAACATAAACTTCTATTTATAGCCATTTTATAATTTTATAGCCAGTTTTGTATTCAACCAACACCAAGTATTCGATGTATTTTGTTATTAACTGATCTTCTATATATTAACTAATTTACATAAATTTTCCAGGTTTGGCAAAACCAGATGAGATCACTGCCAGTTGTCACCCATCAGACACGGGCAGCGCTGAAGCATTCAAGGTAAAATAAACCGCAAAAATATCCCTCGATAATTAATAAACATAGTTATTACAAATAATGTTGTTACCTACATAATATTTGCATGAAACGAGTCATAATTCTGTAACAGGAGTTGATTTCAGTCATTCCATTGACCTATTTTATATGTGAATAAATAAAAAACCTAGGTTTCTAATATTGTGAATTGTGTCAAAATATGACTCAATCCTTCACTCACAAATTATATGAAACATATTTAAAACAATAGATTTTATAACCGCGACGGGTGTGTGAGTTCTGACGAAGTAAGTAGGAAACTTTGTGAATCAAACGATGAATGCAATTTAAGTCACTGTTTAATTACACAGAAACACATAAAATAAAAGATAAAAGTACAACACAGTTTTACAAGTATCTACTTGGTAACGCTCGCGTACGACCAGAGCGTCTATATGTCGGTTCATTAGCGACTTGAACTCTTGCGGCAACTTGATCAGAGTCATATTGAAAAGCGCGCGGAATCAGATTGGGACGCTCTGCGCATGCGCGATTTGACGGTAAGGTTGGTACAGTGAGAGAGGTGTTGCCGTTGTCATTTATAACAAGGGGCGACCGCGCTATACACTCCCCCTCCAACACACCCAAACGACCCGGTGGTGGGTTGGCATCTAAAGAACGCGGCTTACCACGTGGTCGTCCGCGACGAAGGCGTGGTTGTACTGGTTCGGAGATATCATCTTGACTAGTGTAAGTGGTTAAATCTGACCGGTGAAACTTACCTATGATCTGATTAGAAACTAAATCAGCAACTTCAAAGGTCGTAGGACTTACAACCTTAGTAACGCGATACGGGCCGTCCCGTCTTGGCATGAATTTACGAGTTCTACCTTTACGAGCATTACTTAATAAGTGAGTTGTAAGTAACACTGAGTCTCCAACATCAAAAGTGGGTACATGACGACGTTTCTGATCAGCAACCTGCTTTCTGTTATCTTGCTGCTGTTCGGCTCTCTCCCTAATTAACTCCCAATTGGTAATAAATCTGCGTAGGTAAGGCGTGATTTGAGGAAGAAAGTTTTCTTTTTCTAATATAGCTCTCAAATCTCGCTGAGCATCAAATGGAATTCTCATCTCTCGAGCAAACATCATATGAGCAGGACTACATCCGGTAGTAGCACAAGTGGCGCTGTTCATTGAAAACCGTATCTCGGCTAAGAACTGCGGCCAGGATCTATGCTCATTCTTGACTAATATGGCGAGCTGCGTCTTGAGATCGCGATTTTTGCGCTCGGCTGGGTTCGCTTCTGGATGGTATAAAGGTATGAGATTCTGTTTAATCCCCAGGACGAACATGCATTGCTGCATCGTAGCCGAAATAAACTGTACGCCATTATCAGATATGACGCGACGAGGAAAACCATATCGGAGGAAATATTCATTAATAAGAAGTGAAGCACAGGTCTCAGCATTAGCCTCAGCTAGTGCATACAACTCCACCCATCTAGTGGCAGTATCCTCCACTAGTAACACCCACTTTTCGCCGTGTTTACCCTCAGGTAACGGTCCAAAGAGGTCGATAGCGAGTACTTCTCCACGCTGGTTAAGTACTGGAGTTTGTAAGAGACCAGCTGGTTTTAGATTGCTTATTTTATACCTTTGGCAATCTTCACAGTTTTTAAGGTACTCCATAACATACTTCCTCATCCCCGTAAAATAATATTTAGATTTAATTCTATCAAGAGTACGCTCTACTCCCATGTGACCAGCTATAGGCGTGTTGTGATACTCATGCACTACCTTCTCTCGCAATGAGACTGGTATCACGAGTTGAGGCTCATCGGAATCGGATTCAGGACTTAGCCTGTAAAGCACGCCTAAGTCCATGACATACCCTCTCTCTACCCACTGATTATTATTGGCATTATAATCTTCAAGATCATTAATAATCTTAGCTACTTCTGGATCTTGTAGTTGTTCTTTACGAATCTCAGAAGGGCCAGCTCTGGGAAAATCAATTGTAACCGCACATACTTCACAGTCCTCAGTGTCATTACACTGTGGGCGGCTCAGAGCATCTGCCAATACATTCGCCTTTCCTGGCGTATAATCATAGTGGATATCATATGATTGTAATTTCAACGCCCAGCGTATCAGTCGACCACTTGGTGATTTGTGTGTAAGCAACCACCGTAATGGTTGGTGATCACTTTTCACATATACTGGGTGTCCGTCGAGATATCCCCTGAACTTTTCCACTGCCCACACAACAGCCAAAGCCTCTCGTTCTGTTGTGGAATAGTTTCGTTCAGCAGATGTAAGTAACCGGCTAGCGTACTCAATAGGTCTCTCTTCGTTACCTTCACCTTGCATGAGTACGGCTCCTAGAGCATAATTGCTAGCGTCCGTTCGTAATACAAAAGGCTTGGTGTAATCTGCCTGTACAAGAATGGGAGTCGAAGTGAGCTTTTGCTTAAGGCAATCAAATGCAGCTTGTTGCTCATCAGTCCAGCACCAACTCACATTCTTACGAGTAAGCTTAGATAAGGGTTGCACTACATTAGAAAAGTTTGGTACAAACTTTCTAAACCACGAACAGGTTTGCATAAACGATTTGAGATGTTTTACGTTTTTGGGCTCTTTCATAGATAAGACAGCTTCTATCTTTGCGGGATCTGGTTTAATTCCCTCGGACGTGATGACGTGTCCGAGGTACTTGACCTCATTTCGTGCAAAATAACATTTAGCACGATTAGCTCGAAGGCCAAATAGGCGTAAGCGGTCAAAGACCTTCTGAAGGTCCTCTAGATGTCCAGAAAAACTGTCTGAAATGATCAAAAGATCATCTAAATACGCTAATAGCACTACATCCTGCAGAGCGGCGCCTGAGCGTAATCGATCGATTAATCTCTGGAACGTGGATGGCGCATTTTTGAGTCCAAAGGGCATTCGCGTAAAACGATAAGTCCCGAATGGTGAAATAAACGCGGTTTTATCGCGATCTTCGGGTACGACACTGACTTGCCAATAACTAGATCTGAGGTCTATAGTAGTCATATAACAGTGCTGCTTAGTGGATTGCAATAACTCATCAATAAGTGGAAGTGGGTATGTGTCAGTTTTTGTGATGGAGTTCAACCGGCGATAGTCTACACAAAAGCGTACACCATTATCCTTCTTAGGGACTAATATCGCAGGAGAAGTCCACGCTGATTCACACTCCTCTATGATACCTTCCTCAAGCATGGAATCCAATTCAGCCTTCATTAACGCTTTCTTAGCAGGTGTGAGACGGTACGGCGGGACAGATATGGGCGGATGATCGCCCGTATCAATATGGTGTTCCGCGAATGGCGTTGGTACTCCCCCTAGCTGAAAGATATCTTCATTACACTGAAGAAGAGACGCGAGACGATCACGTTCGGAGGGGTTGAGCACCACTGCTTCGTCTTCACGTAGAATAGCAGCTGAACAACACGAGACCTCGTTGCGTGGAGATTCTAATTCTAAAGGATAATTAAAACTATCACCTGAAAATTTCCACAACAATGCTGCGAAGTCAATAACAATACCAGCGGCAGTAAGAAAATCAATACCCAAAAGAGAATCATTATCAGTAGCATCAGGTAAGATAACAAAGTCTAATTTAACGGTCTTACCTTGCTTCAAGGTTACTTGTAAACTGGTAGTCAGAATACGGCGAGTCTGCGTAGAACCATCTGCAAGTCGAACGAGCATGCTAGTCTCTTCGAATGGTTGACCACGATGCTGAAGTAACCTGTAGAGTGAGCTACCTGCGATACTACGTTTTGCAGCAGTATCGATAAGTGCTTGACACATAAAATCTAAAATTTTAATTTTTAAAATTGGTCTTTCAACGTTTGAATTACCAGAAATGACCGTAGACAACGACGATAAATCTAAAATATCATCGTCATTAATAGTAGATGTCATTGGCACTAAATTCCTATTTTTATCCTGAAAATTTATGGTCATCCTACTTTGAAGTCCTGATTCCGTAATTTATCGGAAAATCGCATGGTCACCCTACTTTGTGACCGGGGTTGCACTTTGTCAACGCGACTACGATTAGGATCATTTCCTAGAAATTTATTTGGAATGGAAGGATTATTATTATTATTATTAATAATGAAATGTTTGGAACTATTAAAATTATTAGAACTACTATGATTAGTCTCCGATCCAATACAATCACGCTTAGAAATGAAATTAGAACTTACCAATTTATCCGGTGTTAGAGAAGCTGGCTGGAGAGGGGTCACTGACCTTTGTTGTTGTTGTATACATTTCTTTACGAAATTGATCGCAGCGAAATCCGCACTACATTTTGGGCAATTTGTACGCACAACACCTCTCTCACCGCACCCGTAACATGCAATTTCATTGCCTTGTTTACTAGGTGTAGACATTCTCATGCTTAATCTACGACATGCATTTTTATTATGACCGTATGATTTGCAATACGCACAGAACTGATTGGATTTTGATTTCACTTCACTTTTACTACTTTTTAATTGCCTGAAGGGCGTTTGAGCTGTATTATCACTAGCTACAAATACATCACTTTGACACTGAGGTGTCGAAGACGGCGGCGGCGGCGGCGGCGCTGGCCTACTCGGCGGCGCTGGCTTGCTCGGCGCCTGCAGGGGCGCTGGCGTGGCCGGCGGCGCTCGTGAAATTCGTCGCTGAGTACCATCAGCGGTGCTGGAGCTCACGACGACTGCATCATGAGATGCCTCGTTCAAGGAATCTTCTATAAGACGAGCGGTGCGGATGAGTTCCGCGAAGTTCGTAACTTCGTCTCGCCTTAGACGTTTTCTTATACGTCTATCCAACTGACCGTAGACCATATCAATTTGAACTTTCTCAGTAAGGTCATTTGGCGGTAATTTTGAAAGAAGAGCTCGAGCCTTAGAGACGAATATATCAGTTTTCTCTTCTCGTTGTTTACATTGAAATAGCTCTTGATATATTCGATACGGGGGGCGATGATCACCGTAGGCACTTTGCAGATATTGAAGTGCCTCCTGCCAAGAATTGATTTCCAATTTCACCCCCAGCCACCAGGTGGCTGCGTTATGAGTTAGCAACATGGATAATCCTCGTAGGGAATTAGCTTCGGAAACATTTGTGCATTCCCGGAAGCTTTCCACGGCGTCGATGAACGCGTCCACGGATTCGAACGCATCACCGGAGAATCGAGCACTGCAGCGTGCGAAGTTCCCTGATGATGATGACGACGCTTCGGACCCCGCGGCCGTCGCTGGACGCGGCGTAGATGCTACCTTTTCAAGTAGCCTCTCAAAGGCATCGGTCTGCGACCGCTGCAAAGTCGCCATCATGGCGGTGATGTGGTCCGTGGTAAACGAAACCGGCGCCTCGGCACCGGATGGTTCATCGAAATGGTCGTCATCGGACGACGGACGTTCTCTTCGCGTACGCGGCATGATGTAATAACTTTATCACGTTTGCAAAAAGTTCACAAAAGTTTTTCAAACTTCGCCCTATACTTGGGACGCCATTTATAACCGCGACGGGTGTGTGAGTTCTGACGAAGTAAGTAGGAAACTTTGTGAATCAAACGATGAATGCAATTTAAGTCACTGTTTAATTACACAGAAACACATAAAATAAAAGATAAAAGTACAACACAGTTTTACAAGTATCTACTTGGTAACGCTCGCGTACGACCAGAGCGTCTATATGTCGGTTCATTAGCGACTTGAACTCTTGCGGCAACTTGATCAGAGTCATATTGAAAAGCGCGCGGAATCAGATTGGGACGCTCTGCGCATGCGCGATTTGACGGTAAGGTTGGTACAGTGAGAGAGGTGTTGCCGTTGTCATTTATAACAAGGGGCGACCGCGCTATAATTTGTTATTAATACGCACCAATAATAAAAACCTATTTAGGTAACTATATACTTTAAAATGAGGATACATACTAAAGTACTTAATTGGAAGTTTTGTTTATAATATGTATACCGACCAGAAAAATAAAATACCTCTCCATATTGCGGAATTTCACGGAACTAATACGTGAATTTACTATGATCTGTCAAAATATTTTCAAGTGGCACCCTCTCTCGCAGGTTTTTTATTTTTCTGGTCAGGCTTTGGTTACTTGAAGAAGGTTCGCTACATTATAATGAATACCATCTGTACTTGCCTTCACGCAGACAGTACAGTACTTGCGACATATTGATATTTTTTATTTACAATATTTGATTTGTAATTAAATTATGAAATTAATGAATTAAAGATTAACAACAATGAAAAAATATAGAATTAAACTAAAAACTACCTTAATTTTGCAACTTGATAATTTTGCGAATTCTTTGGTCTGTATTAGACATTTTACGGCGAGGATATTTTACAACGTGCGCATTTTACGTCCGAGACAAAGATTTAAATATATTTTGATACTTACCTTAATATTTTTAAGACATTCCTCTAACCCTTAGGCTAGATTTTTTGAGCCCTAGGTCAAGGTGTAATTTTTAGACCCATGGGTAACGATTTGGAAAGCGTAGCCCTGTCCTGAGAGAAGATATTTTATTCAGGGAACTTTCACCATGTTTCTGAAGACTATTCTGTTTAGATCGTCATCCAAATAACATCACAATACGTACCATACAATAACTAACTAAACTACACACCTACATACATTGTTTGACAAAAACAGGAAGGCGGTCAATAAATAAATGACTATTTCAAATTATTTACGTAAAATAACGTTCCTGAGTCAGACCTAAAGTTATTAGTAAGTGCTTACATAATTGTTATTTTCCTTAGCAACATGTTATACGTCATATCACGATCAGCTTATGCAAATATCGTACTCTAAAAATATTTAAGATCTTGAGTATAACCTCGTCATATTGCCTTGACTTTGCAACTATATTCCACAATAGTTGTGATAAGAAATTACGTCTTACTGTATCTATTTATGTCAGAAAACAAGCATTATGTTTTACAATCGGAACATTTTCTAGTATTAATTAAACAGTAGAAACAAACAAAGTGGCGCAGCATGTTGGGAACCTCGCCCATATCGGTAGCAAGGAAATCTACTATCCTAAACTATTATTATAAATGCGTAAGTGAGTTTGTTTGTTACCTTTTCACGCTTAAACTGCTGAACCGATCGCGATGTAATTTGGTATGCAGATAGCCTATGGTATGGAGAAGAACATTGGCTACTTTTTATCCCGGGAAAACACAAGATCCCTTGGGAACGCGGGTAAAACCGCGGGGCAAAAGCTAGTAATATTATAAATGTGAAAGTTTGGATGGATGGATGTTTGTTACTCATTCACGCAAAAACTACAGATCGGATTTGGATGAAATTTTACAGAGAGATAGATTTTAGTCTGAAATAACACATAGGGTACTTTTTATCCCAGGAAAACATAAGGTCCCACGGGAACGCGGGAGAAACCGCGGGGCGGAAGCTAGTTTTCTATATATTATACTTAGTTTGTATTTTTATTGTAAATAGGTACTTGTTGTAAATTATCTACATATTTCCTATTACATCGTAATCTCTTCATCTCGTAAAAGTTCTGATAGTAATAATTTCACTAGCTAGTGAAATTATGATTATAAAACAGGTTAACTGAACTATAACACGCATTCTTTGATACATTTTCTTTGAGCATAGTCTACTACTCTTGTTATCTTAGCGTTAAACGTTTAACGCAACCTTGTTGGGAGTCGCATAAGAAGTTTTGCTTCAAAAATACATTAGCTATCGTTATGTAGAGCGATCTACGATCTAGGTACCTACGGTCAATTGCGCAAAAACGTTATTTCCTATAATCTATAATTGAGTAATACAAAAATTTTACACCTTTATTTTACTAACATACATAATAGCACCCTGTTGCGTATTATTGTATCGATAACTTGGATATTAGCCGATGATTGAACGCAGTTTTGGACCTCCATTTCTATTATTTCGTAGACATCCCATAATTTCGTCAAATAAAAATTAATAAATGAGATCACATATTTTTTGTTCTTTGCAGGGTCTAGGAGCCACAGCACTGTTCGAAAACAAATCAGTAGTGGAGAGATCTGAAGTAGTCATAGTGTCAGTGAAACCAGACGTTGTGGTGCCAGCACTTAAGGAGTTAAGAGACCTCCCAGCTTCGAAGAACAAGCTCTTCATATCCGTGGCCATGGGAGTTACTATTGCAACTGTGGAGAAGGTAATTAAACTATTTACAGTTTGACACTATTTACAACTGATCCGAATTACTATAAACTTTTTTATTAGAATAATGTAACGACAAAACATTCTCACCCACCAGCACAAATCCAATCGCGGCGTAAATTTGATGTAATTACCTACGGCTTTGCAACGTAATTCTTAAGCTATAATTTTCTAATTCAAGCCATGCAAAAATAAATCTAACAATAAAAAGTACCTTGTTAAAAGTTATTTCACTAAACTTGTCAAAATTATGGCACTGTTGCTTCCAATTTGAAAATCTTCCTTATGTCCAGGTACTACCATCAGAAGCCCGAGTAATCCGCGTAATGCCGAACACGCCAGCGCTCGTCAAGGAAGGAGCTGCAGCATTGAGTCGAGGTTCAAGAGCAACTGCTGACGATGCCAAGCTCACGGCCGACTTGTTCCGAGCAGTTGGTACGTGTGATGAGATCCCTGAGTACCAGATGGATGCGGTCACTGCTCTTAGTGGAAGTGGACCAGCTTATGTAAGTTTTACTTCTAGTCGTTTAAGAGAAACAGTTATTGGTTTTCTTAAAGGTAATGATTCAGTAGTGAGTGAAGCATGACTTGACAAACGTAATATCTAGAACATAGTCCGTCCGACAGTAGGCTGGTATTTAACTCGCGCTGAGTTATTGACTTATTATATTTACGTTATAACGACAAGACAGGGCAATCTAGTTACATATAAGTAAATGAACATACCTTCACACTCAGAATCTATATAGATATCTTCAAAGCAAATTTACTCAACCTTCAGGTCTATATGCTAATCGAATCTCTAGCCGACGGTGGCGTGCGATGTGGATTACCTCGTGATTTAGCCCTTCGTCTGGCAGCACAGACGACCCTCGGATCAGCCGCCATGCTGCGCACTGGCGCACACCCTGCTTCATTGAAGGATAATGTCACAAGTCCTGCTGGCTCAACGGCTGAGGGGACGTATCATTTGGAACAGCATGGTAAGGAAGCAATAGTAGTAGATCCGTGTTGCAATGGTGTCGATGTCGAATCGATATTATTAATTACTATGGGGCAATTCTATACTCTACATTATAAAGTCCATGACTTGATATGCTCGTGTGGGTTTCAGTTATTCTTAAAATTTTGGTAGACGTTAGATCTTAATCCCATCGTGGTATATAGTAGTAAATATAATAATAGTAAGTTACTTACTATTATTATTAAAACTGGCGGACTTTTGACTAGAAGCTATACTGTTAAGTTCAGTTTTACGAAGTACCTTACCCTAACACCGTGATATGGTATCTTCACTATTTTTTCTCCCATTGAATGCTCGATTAATTATTGAACTAATGGACGGAGGACGAGGTTCGTGAGGAAGACGAATTGTTTTGTATACTAAAATAACAATAATACATAATAATGTTATCTTCTTTCAGGTTTCCGGTCGGCAATCATAGGAGCAGTTATGGCTGCCGCAGACAGATGTAAAGTGGTCAATGAACAATTGAATAAGTAAATGAAATTGTGTGACAGCGATTATATGTGTAATAACAGCCAGAATTTTTTTTAAAACTTACATAGGTAGCTGTGTTGATGATGACGATGATGAATAAACAGAATATTTTTGTATAACTTAATGAAAATCTATAAATAAAATATAAAATGTTTTTGTATTTCACGTATTTCATTTCAATTTCACCCACTTTTTTTTTTTGCAAACTGAAGTGTTGAGTTTAAATATAATTTACGAAAGTATCAGCGCCATCTAGCATCGTAAAAAGTAATTAAAATGGTTTAACTAAGTTTTATATTACAACGCCATCTCTTGACTATTTTTAACTCTTTAATTTTTTAACACTGCCATCTATCGTTTAAACAAGAAACTTTTTATCATATCAATTTTAGGTCTTCCATAATACCACAAATAAAATATCATAGACCAAAGATAATCCAAAAACAAAACGTCAAAAAATGTCTTTGTAGTCTGTGCTCTATATTGAAAAACGGGTTTTTTGTCTTCCGTTCTCAACGGTTCAACTTGTGAATAAAATAAAATGAAACGTCATACATAAATCGAGTGGATTGAAATGAATTAAAATTGCATCCAGGCTGAACGTGAATCTGCGATTGTCCGCGACCTTGTCTCGTCTCAACCGATTGTGTTGTAATGTGTGTTGTTACGCCCGGTGCTTCGCTTCTGTTTACATATTAGCTATTGACAGTGTAGTGTATTGAAATCTAATCGGTCGGCCGCGCTCGTCGCTCGCTTATTAGAAACAGAAATAGAATGCAAATATCTTATAGTAGCGTGAAGGCTCCGCGGGTTCGTTGCGAAGAGAGTTGACCTTATGTTTGAGTAAAGAAATCGACCCACGCCGACTAATAAAGAAACTCCTACGCGGCTCAATTGATACCAACTGCGTCGTCTAAAACACTATAATGAACGAAATTAAACAAGATACTAACACTCTCGACTTGATATTTACTGGTGTGCATCGATCTTTGTAAGTTAAAGTGTTTATTTGTCTATATAAGTGCTATTGTGTTGGAAACTGAAGGTGCCCTAAGGTGTCACATTATAAGCTGTCCAAATATTTGTTGTATTCGGTCAACAATCAAGGCTACGTTCGTGAAAACCAGCTACAACACTCAATACAAACTGGTAAGTTTTTATTAAATAAATATCTCATTAGCTCATTTACTTTCAGAATGTTAATGTGAGTCATACATAACTTAGTAATGAATTTCTTAGCAGATAAATTTGACTTCAAAAGTTTTGAATTATTATCAAAAAGTCCCATTAGTTCTGTTGATATTCTCACTAGAATCTCTCTAGGCATAGTAGGGGAAGGCTTACATTTAATCTCTTTAAGTTAACTCGCGATTCCTGGAATTCTATTTTTTTTGTAGGTAGTTTTGGAATGTGCGGAATTTGCGAGCCAACCGATTAAGTTATGAATAAGTAAACTATTGGAAAATTTAAACAGTTTTACTAATCTATCTAGAAAATGTTGAAGAAAGTATTTTATTGATTGATTTTTTAAGTTAAGCATGTATCGCACAAGCCAATCCAGTTTATAATCTTAGAATCATTATTATATTTGATGGTAAACTATTATTTTACTTATTAAAGTGAGTAATTCAAAGAATAATGACTGTTTTAAATTTTATCTAACATAAATAATATTTCTTATTACTTAGGTATATTACCACATTCTGTTCTCCGAAGACCGATCTAACATGTTAACTGTCCCCATTATAATTTTTTGATCTCCCCATAAATATGTCCAGAGCAGTTTTTGTAATTTTCTGCCTGATGATGCTCTGTTGCCAAGTCTTGATAATTAGAACAACTTAAATTACAAGTCCAGGAAGTCGTTGCTCATAGAAAGAGTCAAGGGTGCGTGTACCGTTTACAGTACATAGACTTAACGGGCCCATGTAACATGTACCAAAATCGGTACACTGAACAGCTAATGTGTTAAAATTTCTATATTCTGTTAATAAATTAATAAATTGACTTCTGTAACAGGCCAATGAGCAGCTTACAGTCAAGCCAACTTAAATGAAATGGTATTGATCAACTTTATTTCAACATTTTTTTTTTACTTTTAGCCCTTTTTTGTAATTGTAAAACACATAACTTAATATTTTGTAATTGATAAATTGATGTTGTTCATTTATTATAATTTTGCATATCAATAAATAAAATCTTAAGTAATTTACTTAAGAACCACAATACTTACTGTATTGTGGTTCAAAATTTTCTTTAAAATTTTTCAATAAATGTATTAACTTCTCAATGCAATGGAGTTAAATTACTTGCCTTTATTACATATTTAATTATAAATCAGATGTATTTATATGCAGGAAATTATTTTTTATTTGAGTGAAAGAAATTGTTATTTAAGAAAAAAGAAAGAGTTTAAAATAGTTTATTTAATCAATGCATCAAGCAGGATTATTATTACACAACATATATGTAGGAAACCTAACCACTTTCTAACTTGTGATCATTTTAGGAAAGTCAACTTAGAAGTTACTTGGTAACTAGATATATGCCCCACTATTATGTTGGTTGGTACTTGTTTTTAATATGTTATTGGTTTTCAAAATTGACTTTATATTTTACCTAACATTACTTATGTTCCTAAATTTGTTTGTTTTTCAATATATTACACATTTAATCATGTAAAGTAACTGATCTAGATTTTAAATAGGATTTTTGAAATGTATACTTGCACTTGGAAATGTCAATTAAATGATTGATTATATACTTGTCCCTTTCTAAAACTATTCAATAAACAAAGATAGAAGATACTTCAAGCATTCATTCAAATCTTGTAGACATGTTTTGATATTTATAAGTAGCAGTAACTGACACACAAAAATGTATTTTGAATTACATATTTCCATTTTCACAGGTGCCATTTTAAAGGTTCTACAATTATACTATCTAAGTACTTATATCTAACAAAGATGGTATGAAGAGGAACCTACAAACACACTGCAGTAGGAAGATATGCTGAAGCGGTGTTGAAATTAAATCATTCAAAATCAAGAAATCATCCAATCTTTTGTGTTACAAAGCAAGAATGGATGAGAGCGATGTCATCATATCATCCACCGAGATAATAAAAGGTAAGCTTTAATGCACAATTCATGAAAGCAGATTGTGCGGTATCTGGATTCCCTTCAATAAAAAACTTATCTTCAAATGGACTGTATACTATATTTATTTCACTTTGTATCTTGATCACTTATTTAATAATACTTTATCTTTTACAAACTCGTGAACACTGGCCGACTAGATACAAAATTACTACTTTTCAACGTGAATTCTACTTGACTGTATTTATCTGAATTAATGAGTAAAAAGTCCAAAAATACTTAAATATCGACGTGTTACCTTATCGAGAGCCATACATAATTTTCCGATTCTGACTTTACTATGGATTAGATTTGGACTATGAATTTACATCATTTCACATTATTTATCTATGATCTACTATCTGTACCAAAGTGATTTTATCCTTAAACATTGCCTGCAACTAGGTCTTTCCAATGAATCTACGTTGTCGATACCAGCTTAATCTACCTTAAAGCTATAAAATATTTTGTACACAAAATAGTCAAAACGACATAAAGTTTTCATCGGAAAACCCTATTTCTCCGATATCCCTATTCTATCGGGTTAGATGTATATACACATACATAATACAAACAATTAGCTCAAATAAAAACATATTCTTACGTACTGTCAATTGTAGGAAATAACCCAAATACACAGAAAATAAACATATCATAAACCAAGTTAAAAGGAGAAAGTCGTCTTGTTTCCCTTTCACACTATCGTCTAATCTGTGATTGGTTAATGCCAAAATCGGTCATGACAGCCTCTAAGTGAGACCGATATATGATGTACTATATAAAGAATAGAACAATAGAAGGAGAAAGCGATATCATATTTCTATTTTATATATTTTGAGCTAAGTTCGACTAATTTCATCATCCATCCGCAACATTCTCCCCTCGGCGCAGATCTTCGCAGCCTTCCTTACTAATTGGGAGGATGATGAGACGCCTAACTGGCCGTCAAGAAATTTCCCCTCACGTCTACACATCTGTGCTTTGTACTACACCGTCATGTGTACACACGTTCTATTAGACCCCGTGGCCATACATTGCGAAGTAATAATCCATCCGCAATTACCACGATATCACCCACCTCCGCATTCCGCAAAGATCTTTGGGCGTCGCCACGTGGTGCCAACGCAGGCAGGTACTCTTTAAAGTATTCTCCAACGTTTTTTCTTCCGTTGCCCTATGGTTACCCACATGGGGCTGAAACAATCTATCCGGCAGTGTGAGAATGGTCTGGTGTACGTTCGTAGACGGAGCTGTGGCAGATTGCCTTTAATAGGTATTGCTAGATTAGCTCTCCGTATCTTACACCAAGTACACTGCTGTAGAATAGCTCTTACTGCTGGACGTAATCGAAGCACCCAGTATTTCTGTCGTAGGTTGTTGACCATCTGTTTCCTACCTACGTGGTTATGATTCTTATGTTCGTGTTGAATCATCAACCGTGTTAACGGGTGTGCTTCGTCCAGTATTGTTGGATCCTTCATGCAGTCTGGAACCATAGCCACGTTGATTTGACTGCTCACTTGCTTGGCGCGTTCATCCTTTGCGTCAGGCTTTCTGTTCAAGGAGACCCCTACTGCATCAATATTGAAATTCTCCTTGACGAGTTCATTCAGTTCGTCATTTCGGTTATTCGTTACTGAGCTTTTCTCGATCTCTTGAGCTGTTTGTACTTGTAACACTGTTTCGTTTTCATTTGTTACAACGCTTCTGGGTATGGATCCGTGTATAACCCATCCCAATCGTGTGAGTGACGCAGCTGGTTGATTTGCTTTTCCAGTCAACAATTTTCGTGTCACTATGAGCTTCCAGTTATCGGCTCCGATAAGTAAATGTGGTCTGGCGTATTCATAACATACGTCCTCTGATCGGAGCTTACATAGATGTTTTTGTTCTAATATTTCTGAACTTATCACCTGACTATCAAATGGTAAATTCTTCACTGTCCGTGCTTTAATCATATGAAAGTCAGTTTGGCCTTTTCCACGTAACTCGATGTTTACAATCTGACTATCCAAAACACTCTGACTCGATGTGACTGCGTGGATATGTAACGCTCTGGTCGGGCCTTTCGCTCCGACCATCCCGGCAATTCCTTCATCGATCAGTGTTATAGTCGATGCCTCGTCGAATAACGCGTACGTATTTAGTTCCTGGCCGTTCTGTGTCTTAATTATAATAGGACACACTTTCAATAGCACTTGGTTATCAGTGGTTACATGTGCCGAAGCCGTATTTACGAAATGCTCGTTCTGAGTCGGTTCGCTTAGTGGCTCGTTATCCCTCTGCACATGTAACAGCGCGTGATGTGTATCACGGCACTCGTCTACTCCGCATTTCTTTGCTTTACATACGGATCGTCTGTGTTTATTATTCATACACTGGAAACAGACGTGTGCTTCCTTCGCCCATTCCCATCGTTCTGAAATGGGCATAGCCGTAAGCTTAGCGCATTTTGTTGTATCGTGTTCGGCTCCGCAACAGTAACATTCGTTCTTTTTTGGTAATGTTTCTGTTGAAGCATATACGGGAGCTTTGCGGTTACGATCTAATGCTCGATGTCGAGGTTCCTGTTTTGGGCCAGTACGTATTGGTTCCAACGTATCCTTGGACGTGTATGCATGTTTTATGGCGTGCTTCGCTTCCCGCATAAAGAATCGTGACAATGTAACAATTTCCGGTTCTAATTGAGATCCAGATTCCTCTGCGTAGTTGCACCAATTCGATTTGAGGTGTGGACTCAGTTTATCTACTACTTGCTGCGCAAGCATGGGATTCTGTAGATATCCTTTTTTATCGACACAGCTTATCATTGTCACAATGTTCTGCAACTTGATCGCGAACCTGTTTAGTTCTTCAGATGTTCCACCTGGTCGCGGCAACTTCTTCAGCTCTTCAAACGCATGATTGATGATCATCTCTGGGCAACCAAAACATTGTTCTAATGTTTCCATGATTATCGTTGAATCGGTCGCTGTATACATTTTTTTTCTGATTCTCACGGTTTGCACCTGAGCCAACCGTCATTAGTCCGATTTCATCCTTCAGATAGTAAACCAGCTGCCAAATTTAATTGAATAATAAAAAAAAAGACTTTATAAATTAAAATCAAATAAATATATTTTTTTAAAAAGACTAATTCGTTCTCAATTATAACAGATACATATGTATGTAATGTATGTGCCTATTTATATAATAATAATAATTTTCAATATTTAATATCAATTATAAATTATAATATATAACTATTTTATAATACAGAACATTCATCAGACTATGGAACTCTAAAAACGATAATAATTTAAATGATCCGTCAAAAACAGTTGGTAATGTCTTCACCCGCGCAACCGTTCGATATCATCAATATTTCCAGGAACATTTCATGGAATTTCCAGTGGATACTTATTATGCCGAGAAAATATAGATCAATCTGGAACGAAGGAAAATCCTCGGGCGTAAACTAGTGAATATTTTTTTAAAATCTATTATATACCTACTATGTCAAATGCTTACTTGGATAGCCCATTTATTGAGGAAGTGTATAGGCTACTTTTTATCGCGGGAAAACATGAGATCCTTCGGGAACGCGGGTGAAACCGCGGGGCGGAAGCTAGTTTTGTAATATGAAACAATGTTTATGAAATCATCTCATAATAATGATAGCCAAGTAAAATAGCATAAGAATTACTGGCCCTTGAGGATTATCTTACATAACACTTAAACATAAATGCATGTGGGTGTCGCAACAAATGACCAGAACCAGAATGACATCAATGAACCGTGTTTATTTACTTATTACTTGGTATCTACATGTTAGATACATGTCTCACCATTGGCGAGTAAGCGATCACTGTTATTTAGCTCAAATAACTGAAATATGTGAAAATTAAACATAGACTTTGTCAATAATATGCAACTGTAGCCGGGATGCTATCAATATTAACCAAAAATGCTAATGGCTGATAATAATTATGAGGGCGGACATTTTTCTAGAGAAATATCTTGGCACTGTATCGGACTTAAACGGAATTAAATGACTTTGACTTACAAAGCCATTGAGGCTTTGACTTTGATTTTGAACTTTGCTATATTGGAAATATAAAGTCTTAATGAAATGCACTGTGTAAACGAAAAAACTATTTTTTTAAGACTGAAAACTGCGCGCGCATTCATCGTTCAATCAGTAAATGTCGGGCCCTCGCAAGGAAATAATCAAAATGCAGTGTCGATTGTAGTGCACTATGCCATTTTAGCGACCATGCATTACAACTCGCTCTAAATGAAATGCACCCTCTTATGTAGCGTATAGGCGAAAACTAAATAGACCTTAAGAAAAGCCTAACCGAAGGTCATACCATATTTTAGTCTTTATTACGTAAAAAAAAGTAGTAGTAGTTCCTTCGATCAACAATAAGCAACAGTAAAATTATCTCAAGCCCCTTTTTTTTTTTACGTCCAACTAGCGAGTCAATTATCGACGCAACTCGTACGCCGTCGGACGTATGCCTATAATAAGGTACATAATATAATAATGATTGGCTCCGAGCTGTCTGACCTTCACACTTTACTCATGTTTGATCCACTCTGAATTATGACACCACACCTTTTGTGTTTTGTATCACTTTTGACGATTTCGCTCTACTTAGCACGGTTAGAAAAGAGTGGGAGACTTGAATGTCAAGGTTCTTCTATGGGTTGCTATGAAATTATTACGTTTTTAAACGCCCCAAATACCACTTTGAATCTACAATATCTTTCTTTTCAATAGGATTCGATGTGGGTAGGCTTGTGTTTGAGTTAAGATTATTCTTTATATCTCAAAATATCATAATATATCCCTCAGGCAAGTTATCATCAAAATACGTCACCCTTGTTGATAGAACTTTAAATAAAGTTCGATAAATTATGACCGTGTTGTATTTACGGACAACGATACCATTGGATACAGATAGTTACATTTGTATAGGTCAAATTATCTTAATCAAATAAAGAGTTGTTAGAATTATTTGTCAAATGCTCTATTTCCAGTACATAGTCGGTCGACAGTACATAAGATAAGCTAAATGTAACTCGTACAAAACCTTTGTACTAGTTGAATTTCGTATATTTTTTGGACCTATTTAGAGTGAGCTGGAAAATTTCTGACATTTGATTCTTACCGTATACCGTTTGGCAACTACCACATTATTCGAGTTTCTTTCCGATGTGAACGACTAAATTGAGCTTGCCAAAACTATTTCAACAATATTATGTTTTGATATTGTCAGGGAAATATGACATAAAACCTTGGACGGACATTTCCCTAGGGTCGCGTGTGTCGCGTCCACGGCCACTGTATAACATTCTAATTACATAACAAATACTGAAAGAAAACTAAGTCATTTGGGCGTTTGTAAATATTAACGTCCATGTTCCGAATAGGAAATTTGATCATTGATTTATCATATAAAGAGATAATGGTTGCAGGTTTGATTGATAGCTGAACTGAATATATTCTGTATCTGTATCCATTGATTGATTGTTTATGTTGAAAAGTTGAAGGCTGACTTCCGAACCACTGGTAGCTTCATAGCTGCTACCACTTCAGAATTTAACTTTTTAAATATGAATGCTAAATCAAATTATGATAAACGAGTACCAATATTTCTTTCAACATGAATGCTAGGAAGCATGAATTGTTTTAGAATCTAATTCTCTGCTGAAAACAAGACAATTTATAATAAAATGAGGTAAAGCAAATTATATGAAAATATTCCTTCAGATATTCGGCAGAAGTCTCTCACAATGGCGTACTTCGTCTTGACTTCCCGAAGTGTTATCTCTGTTTATAATATGGCTTCAAGTATTTCGCTGCTCTACTTTAACAGGAACAGCTTGAAACATTAAGATTATATAAATTATTACGCTTTAAATCCATTTTTTAAAATAGTTAGTCTTAAATTTTTGCTCCGCTTAACACCAAAGAAAATAGTTGTCAAGGTGGATGATCCTCATTTTGAATTTTTAACGGATTATCTCGCGTATTTGACAAAAATAATTAGGAAACCTATTTATATGTTTATAACGTTTTGAATGTAAAATTAATACACACTTAAATCTATTGCCATACGCAACAGGCGCAAATCACAAAATAACATCGCATAGACGCTTAAAGTTGACGTAATAAATTAAAACGCATGAAATATTCGTTAAATTTTAAGATTAAATTTACATTTTCTGCGCATCCCTTACGTTCTGCCAGTCGGCAATGAAAGTGTATTGTGATTGTGTTAATCTATACTTATAAAGATGCTTTAGTATATAATATGGGAGAAGATGACTGTCTATCTATATACCAGGCTACTCAGAAAGTTTTGAGATAAAAGTTTTTATGTATGTGACACTGGCCAGTTATAATTTATTTAGAAAACACGATTATTTATAAGTAAAAATACAAACATTCCAATTACAAAACATCCCTCCACTTTTTTTAAGAGCTAATTTGAACTATCGTGTCTCATTGAAAAATAGATCTGCGTCAGGAACACTTTCGCGCGATGATTTTTATGATTTCAAATGTCGTCTTAAACCGGACGAGTTTTGACTCTACTCAACCATTCCGAGGATCCACGTACTAAATCAAATTTGTATTGCATGTACAGTTTACTATACGAATGTAGACCGCGAAGTGAGATAATATTTTGTGTTGATGTGTCATATATCTACTGTTATTTAGTTATTTTATCAATTTAATATAAACTGTGCAGGAGCTTTAACTGTGCCGCAATTTATCTGATAAGCTTAATCTAGTTATTAGCAATTAACAGAATACTTCGTATCGTACCTATCGACACGCATACTTCCATCAGTAATTTTAACTGCCTGTCAGGTATTAAGAATCTGGAATACGTATGAATATTTTATTGTTAGTAACTCAGTAGCTTGACCATTTTACACTTTGGTGCTACCATAATTTCAAATATACTAATACTAATGTGCATCTAAATAGGAAGTATTTTCAAGTAATTACTGCAACTCTGTCTGTCCTACTATTTGCACAAGTGAAACTAGCTTCTCCTTTGTTTTCAACTTGCGTCCTCTAATAAACTTTACAATTGTAAATGACAATTATGACAGCAGTAATAACGATGATTTACTCAAGTGTCGTAGAGTTGCGGACATCTCGTAACGTGCACGTTTACGGCTGGCTTTATTGCGCTAGACACTTGGGGGGATTCAACGGAACGCAATATAATTTTGTGTACCGTCTAGTAATAATTAGTTATGCATGTCCTAGAAATTTCCTTGTCTAGAATTCTCTGTAAATAGGGTTTCCGCTGAATATCGAGTCACTTCAGATAAATATTATCTGTACCTTCAAACTTAGCGTTTACACGTAGATTTTACGATGTTTTCCTGCTGTAGAGCCAATGGTAATATTCGTAAATCTATCTACAGACGGTACGGTGGGGCGGATGTAATAATTCAGTTGAATAATGGTCAGGACTGCAAAATAAAATTGCACTATTAATATTTCCATTAACACTATGACTTTCGTCGCTTCATCATCTATGATTTATTTTTATTTATTTTTATTTATTTATTTATAAACTCCTTAAACTATCATTACAGGTGGGTACCTAATGCGATAGAAGGGCCTTATATTTATCTTATGATCATAATTTTAATAAACCAGTAACAATAACAAAAACAGAAACTGCGTAACCTACATACATCTCACAAAATATACCATACGCATTATACAACACACAACAATAAATCAACAATATAGGTAATATAACATACAAACTATACTAACTAATCTATATTATAACATAAAAAGTATAATAGAAGTTTTGCGAATTCACTCAAATGACATGTGAATATATCCGTATTGGTATGAAGCTCATTAATAGTACGAATTGCGCGGGTCAGTGGTGTTTTGGCAAGAAGGCTGGTCCTGGCAGTCGGCACGGCCAGCAGCGGCGGGCGCCGCCGCTTCCACACGTAACGGTCTGGCACACATAGACTCAGGCGCTGCAGCACTCCTGGGTTATGATCAAGGCCACGCAGCAATCTAACTAAATACGTGACAAGTGTAAAATCCCGTCTTACTCTCAATTGAATGTACCCGACCATCCCCAGAACAAATAGGGTAGGGTACATCAACGGGTAAAACGGATATACCCCATATAGCTTTTTGTACAGGTGTCGCGTAAACTTGTTCTGTACACGCTCCAACATTATCGAGTACTTAGCCTCATGCGGAGCCCATATGACAGCACTATGTTCCAGATGACTCCTGACTAGTGCGTCATACAGGACCCTGACTGATGCAATATTGGTGAAGTGTGTCGTCTGTCTCAGTACGAATCCCAAATTTCTGAACGCTCTTTTACAAACTTTAGCTATATGAGCGCGAAAGGACAATTCAGGAGTTATAGTAACCCCCAAATCCCGTACCTGTGTGACTCGTTGCATAGGCGCTGCATCTACCACGTACTCGTGGATTAAAGGAGCACGTGCGCGCGTAAAACTCATCACCGAGCACTTTGATCCGTTAAAGTAAAGTTTGTTTTTATAACTCCACTCCACTATTCTATTTATGTCTTCCTGCAAGCGTTCACAGTCCGATTCCCTTTTGACCTCGAGTAGCAATTTAAGGTCATCTGCAAATAATAAACATGAGCCATGTCTGACGACCTCCGGTAAATCGTTTACCATTATTATGAATTCGAGGGGCCCCAAATTGCTACCCTGACTTACCCCGGACCAGGTGTAATATGGGTCAGATTCACATCCCTTATAGTCCACGTACTGCCGTCTATTTTGCATGTAACTGGCGAAAAACTGCAATAGATGTGGTGTACAGCCGACTTCCGCGAGCTTTTTTAGTAAGATGTCATTGTCGACTGTGTCGAACGCTTTTTTAAAATCAAAATAAGCAGTGTCAACCTGTACACCAGCATCTACCGCCGGTACCACTTGCGCCATAAAGTTGAGCAGATTGGTGGCAGTGCTGCGCGCCGGCCGGAACCCGTGCTGCGCATCCGATAACTGTCCGCTTACCTGCTCCTGCATGCAGCGGTGGATAGCGGACTCAAACACCTTAGCCGGCGTCGACAGCACGGCCACCGGTCTATATCCACCGATGTCTGATCCCGCCTTACCTTTCGGTACTGGAATGACTCGTGTGGTCTTCCATAGGGTTGGGAATGTTGACGAATGAAGACTAATATTAAAAATATAAAGAAGAGGTTCAGCTAGTACCCTACTGCAGTCCCTAAAAATAAATGCTGGTATCCCATCCGGGCCTGCTGAACGCTTCGGTTTCAGACGCTCGAGTGCACCTCTGACGTCTTTAAGACTCAGCGAGTCAATTTGAACCCTGGCACTGCTCCCCGCTCCCGCTGCCGCCGCCGCTTGTGCGTTTAAACGCGGCTGTCGACTGCTGTACACAGATTCAAAAAACATCGCGAATTGTTTAGCACATTCGTCGTCTGATAGATGCTTACCATCCTTTATAATAGTTTGACAGCTTGCCGCACTTCTTTTCGATCGTATGTATTGCCAGAATGACTTCGGATCTTTGGCAAACTGACACTGTATTTTATTTTGATGTTGTTTGTATGCCGTTTCTATCGATTTTTTAATATGGGCCCTATATTGGGAAAATTCGTAATAATCATTAGTATTACTAGTTGTTTTATACCTTCTGTGAAGTTTAGCTTTAGTTCTTAAACCCTTTATTATTTCGCTCGTGTACCATTCCGGATAAACGTACCGCGATTTTACACTAGGTATTTTCCTGGGAACACATTCATCCAAAATATTATTAAAAATACCGTAAAATAAAACCAAAATTGATTCCAAATCGCTCATCTCATACATACTGCTCCAGTCAACAGAAACTAACTTAGAATAAAGCAATTGGTAATCTGCCTTATAAAAGTTCCATTGTGGTCTGATATTACGTGGACATGTAACGGGCGTGCGCGAGTCGTCGGTGACGGCGGGGGAGGCAGCGGAGGCGATGGCAACGGGGGCGGACACAGGTACGCTCACTGCGAGCGGCGGGTGATGCGCGTCGACGGGCACAAGCGGCTCGTCCGCCGCTACTACCCACACCTCTCCGCTAAAACCTGAACTTAATACCAAATCTAGCTGTCGATTTAAGCAATTAGGTACATTATTACTTTGAGTAAATTCGCAAAAGGTCAACAAATATTCATAGTAATTACTCACATTTAAAGGACACGAATGTAAATTAAAATCACCTATCACAACAATTTCCTTATATCTAGTGCAAAGTTTTTCTATTATGCTAAACAAAGTCATGTAGTCATTCTCCGAACTACCAGGCGGAATATAAACCACCGAGCACAAAAACAAAAATCTATTATTTAAGTGTACCGTTGCACAAACCATTTCAAAAACACAGGTGTCTATCGAGACGTCTGTGTCATGCACTTGCCGTAGATCAAACCGATGTGTGGCCACTAAACACGCACCTCCCTGTTTTCGACCATCCGCTCGATCACAGCGCAGTATTTGATATCCCGGTGGAACCATTTCAGGATCTTCTATGGAATCATTGCAACCAGTTTCCGTTATTGCATATAAATCAAAATTTAATACTTCAATACTATTTCTGAATTCATCCAACTTTGTACGGAGACCTCGTACGTTTTGATAAAATATATCAATTCTGTTCGTTAGGCGTTTTTTTGGTCGAGTTTCGAAACCAAATCCACTCATTAAATTCTGCATTCATGGGCCAAAATTCTGCTTGGTTCAATTTATCAAAACTGTGTTCAGGCACTCCAATAATAAACGATGAATAATCTCGCTCTGTCTTATGTTTGATCTTATCTACTTTAATTAGAACACTTGGGCTACACACCTTTTTCACGTGATCGGTTATAGCTTCAAGAGTGGTTTCTGGATGCAATCTCCAAACATGCAGGTGTTTTTTCCGTTCCGTCGCTTGTATTGCCATCAACTCCGTATTTTTTCCTACTCTCACTTCTCTATATTGCCGGCCAACTTTTTTATTTCGAATAGTCTTCCAGTCAGAATCGTTCATCTCCACTTCTTCATTAGTTGGTTCATTAGCTACCAGTGAGCTAGTAATACACGTAGTCTTTAACGGTAATACTCCCGGGGACTTCGTGGCCCCACTTTTATTTACCTTTTGCGTTCTAATATTGGCCTGAGGCAAATTCTTGGAAACGTTCGTAGTGGAAGTGCTCTGTTGACTTACGACTTCGGCAAAAGTATACGTAGAAGGAGAATTGTTGGGTATCACAGTATCTATATCACGCGTTTGCCTATCCTGGGTCAGCTTAGCATCAAGATCAGTAAACGTTCTATTTTTCTTGTCTTTGAATTATCGCTTGATTTATCATCTTCTTTCAGTAATATTGAATATTAAAGTTGCTTCAAACGTCGAAATATTTGCCCAAGCATGTATGTAAAGTACTACGATAAATAAAAGTATGCCCCGATTTCTCGGCATGCTAATGCTGTGGAAAAGTAATGAGATTATGACAACCATCGACTGATGTCCTTGGCTTTATGAAGTTTTATTTCGGCTTTCGAAGGCTATGGCCGTGACTAAATATTCATTGCCCATTAATCTTTCAATGCCATTGATAAATCAATTAACCCAGTACCTTAGACTTACGACTAACGTAATTTATCAAGTTTTAAGTTAGTGCTAACTTCATATTGTTATAAACCTGGTGTTAGCGTAGAAAGCAGAAATCGATTCTAAAGACTAAACCACTTATTTCCTATTCAAGAAAGCTAAAAGTTTATAATTCAAGTGGGTTTGGTGGGGAAAGTGCCCTTAAACCTAGACTCAGACTGAAATAGCTGTAATTTCCTATTGGAGCTGAACACATACAATGAAGGTGCGGCGCAAGTGTCAGGCTGACCTTGGCGTTACGTAAGCGTATGCAAACGAAGTGTGGTCTAAGGGAGAGCGTGAGCGAGTTTTTTATCCAGTTCAATTAGTATCTGAAAAAAGCAATTGCGCCAATTTATCATATAAACTACGAAATGTGCTGTACAGAAACTTCACAAGCATTTGAGTGGAAAGTATTCTTCGTTTAGATAAATAAACTAAAATTTGAATTTATATTAACTAATACGTTTGCGGTGTAATGAAAAAAGAGTTCTCCAAGGCACAATTTCAGGTCACTTTTTGTACCTTATTTATAAATCTGATACTAGCATTTATTTAAATAAAGATTCTAGATGCAAGCTATTTTAAACTGATGTCTCTGTAAGTTAATAATAGAGACCGTATTGCAAATCCGTTGCACGTAACGGCTCAGAACTGAAGGGGCAATTATATACACTGCAATGTCTTATGCCGTAGTAAAACGATGCTTTAACTATCCTAGCCATTTATATTAAGCTCTGCTCTTTTAAAAACTTGATTGCATGTTGGCTGAAAGTGTTAATTATTGATGTTTACCAGTTATTAGTGATCATTTGTGAAGTTTGTTGTAATGCTTTAGATTCATATCTAACCTGCGTTTGTCACGCGAACCGTTGTGTTGGTTAACCGTTCGAAATCTTCATGATAATCCTTCCTTATATAGAAATGCGAATGTTTGGTTAGATGATTGTTTGTCGATACTCATTCAGAACAAAACTATCCGACAGGTAAAATTGGAAAAAAGATTTTCATTGAAATGGGCAAACCTTGAATTAAGAATTAAAATAATATATGGATAAGTATAGATTAAAATAATCAACTCGGAGATTAAATTAAAGCAGTTTTAAGAATAATCTTACATCAACTAAAAGGGCTATAAAGCAGATGCCCTTGGCCTTGGGCCTTATTCTTTAAACCCACGTGGAGGATGGAGTCATCACTTAAGGTCATTAACTTGTGACAATATCGACATATGGTAGATTAATATTATTTTGGACATGAGACCGGGAACTTATTTTTATTCTGCATCTAGAATTAATGATGACGTGGAAACGTGGATATAGATACTCGAATTACCTGATATTTCCAACAATTAATAGTTGATGGTGAATAAAATAGATATAGTGGTAAATAACTAGTGAATAAGAGTAGGTAATGGTTTGAGATAAAGGATAGGATTGATGGGATTTCACATAATATAGCATTTTCATTAATTTTGGGTATCATTACCTACCTATCCAAAAGTTGTACAGTAAATTAAAATTGCAAAAACTTTCTATATGAATTTTAATGAAATCGAAACTCGCAATCAAGAAGGACTGGATTACCATATTTATGAGTCTTATTGTATAAACTAGTTTTTAAAGTTTATAGTAAAAATAATGTAATATTACATTGAAAATTATTAAAAGAAAAATGGTTTGGTACGAGCGGCAGGCTGGCAGTAAAGCAGTGAATAGTCGATTGCTACTTAGCATGCAACTCTTAGTACGTGCACCCTTGTCGCAACTTATTCACTATTTTATGATAACCGTGTTTAATACATTCCAAAAGGGGGTTATTAATCTAATATTTAATGGGCTTGTTTTAATGGATTCGAATAGTCTTTCCATAGTTGTGACTTGTGAAAATTGTTGTACCATGGATTTATTTCATGCTATTTTGAATGTGTCATGAATTTTGACGGTGATGTGTCATGTGAGGTTGTATATTTTAGATCCAGACAAAATATGTTTATTTTCAAGATTTTGTACCTTTATTATGTTTTTGAACTCTTATTTGAATAAAAAGTCTGTCCAACTGTCGAGATGTCGTGTATGCAAGTCATAGAATGATACAAATGTATCGTTATTTTAAGATACAACCATAAAGTCAATTATTTTTTAATATTAATAAAAAATTGGAGTTTAGTAAATCGTTATCGTTTTTCCACTCCAGAATTTATGTTCCCTGATAATCGTAGGCCTCCGCCATGAAATTTGTTAATAAAACCTCATGATGAAATTAAAATTGGGTATTGTATCTACAATTTTATTGAATAAAGCCATTTTAGTCGCCTTATCTCATCCAGCCCACCTGCTCACTCCCACTGCCTACATCACACATAAAATATTTCGAAACATAAAAAACAAATAATTTTATTGCGAATATGTATAATATAAACAATTCTACTTCCTATTACTTTTATTTATAACATCAGTAGGAAGTACCTACTAATATTATAAATGCGTAAGTTTGTGTGTTTGTTATCAATCAGCTCCGTAACAACTACTTAGGTACTCATTACTAAGGTAATTAGTAAATCTTGAGTAGACGATATACATAGATAACTGGATTCACATTTCACAAGGATGATGGGGTCTAAAAAAACGATTTGAGCAATGTTCCCGAATGAAATGAATTTCTCAAATTCACAGTAGGTAGATACACCAAATGAATTGCCCTTTTTCGGAATCTTGATAACTTTTCGCCAGGTGAAAACTTCAATTGCTAACACGGCAGTGAAGAACGCCTTGATAGGGTTCGTTGACGTAACTTTTACAGGATTGAAATGATTATACAACCCTTAAAATGGCAAGAATGTGTTAAAAAAATGGGTTAAAAAAAATATTCTTTCAATACTGCAATTTCATAGGAAATGGATAAAACCTTTAAACAAACGCCCTTTTCTCTATTAGACTTGTAAGCACTGATAACAAGATAATCGGTGAACGCTTGTAAACAATACGATTGATAATAGTTCGTTTAGTCATCACAAACGTCAGTGCAATCGATTTTAATTCGATATTGTAATTGATAGTCGCATTATCGGTGTTGAAAAGAAAGGTTATGAGTCATAAACATTATTGTAGTTATTTCTTATGTCAAGTAACATTTGATTCAAAATTTGCAAGACTTAGCGGCCCGTGGACTCGCCCACGTCGAAAGAGCAAAATCTTCTCCGGTCTCCCAGTGATTTCTCCGCAATTTTTTTTATTAAAATTGCTTCGGTAAATCAGTCGTGAAGGTGTAATAAACACCAACAGCCTAACTATAATTTTTTTATCGTGGACAAGAGCTGTAAGCAACGTTAAATGAGAGATTTCGATTGCACGCTCCATTTACGTTGAATTGTTTAGAATCGATGTGAAGTGCTCAGTCGTAGACTAAATGCGTATTAGGCGATTATTTCAGCGGGCTGAAACTAGCAATTGTTTCTTTAGTTATTCATTGAAAGAAAAATTGATATTTGGTATGTATATTCGTTTCTAATTCGGTGTAGGTATTTTAGTCTAAAAATTTATCTTTCAACAGCAAGTCGGATTAAGGATTGCCTTATAAAGGTTGCCGACACATTGATAATCCACTGGTAGTGCTTATATAGGCGATAGTGGCCTCTTACCATCAGGTGGACCGTCGGCCTACTTAATTATCCTTGGAATTCCTCTTATTATGCCACCCAGTTGTTGAGTCTTTCTAAATCCAGTCATCCATCTAGCTAGAGTCCAGATTCTAATGTAGACCCTGATCCACCTGTATCTAGTGACTCCCAGCTCTAACCAGGTCAGTCTAACTGGTGTGGGTTTCGCTTGCCACTTGCTGGTACATGATCACCAATCGAGAGAAAGACTTTCTCTTCCCCATCACTTAGCGCAATATGTACGCTACTTCCATTCGGTCCTTCTATCCGTCATATCATTCACTCCTTGCTTACTCATATCATCTTCACATAATTCAACCATCACTTTTTCGGTCTTCCTCTTCCCGTATTCACAACTCGGTCAATGGCATGTCATTCATTCTTCCTCTTAACAAGACAAGACAAACGGTTCCCTCTGAACTTTTTAGTCACTGGCGCTACTTACATACTTTTTCGTATGTACTCATTTCTAATTTTATCCAATCTTGCCATTCCACACATCCATCATAATATTATGTAGCAAGCAATAGTCTTTAATCCTTCCCCTTCTAATAGATCTTACAGATTTTCCACTTTAGCTTCAGTGGTAATAAAAATATTATACTTAATTACAGACAGGCTGTACTTCGCAACTCTAAAAACTGGCTACAAACCGAAACCGACTCGTAACAGCAAATACTTCCACATAGAAGATGACATCGTGTACGAGAACTTCTACTTCGACTTTGGACCTTATCACCTGTGCCATTTGTATCAGTTTTGCAACAAACTCAACCAGGAGCTTGATAGGAATCCGAAGAAGAAGATCGTTTTCTACACGAGCAATAATGAAACTCTTCGACTCAATGCCGCCTATCTTATTGGGAGTTATCAGGTTGGTTTCTAATTTATATTCTACAAAGTAATGTCTAGTTAGATAGAAATGACCTCCTTAATATAGCCAATATTTTCTCAATCTGTGGTCGAAACTGTGGAACCAGGTAAAAAGAACAATTAACTTTCTATACATATTTGTAAATAAATAATATTCCTATAATTATGAGTATTTATAGCATTAGTAACAAAATCTTTTAGGCCGATTTTATTCAACTAGATTTTTCAAAATCAAAGGTATGTGAGAAATGCGCCCACGCGACGTATCTCCGCACATTTCCCTGGTCGATCACGTGGCTTTATTGTATAATGGATGCGTGGGAATCCATTGTTCGCTGCGTAATCCCCAATTAGGCGAGGCTTAGATTTCCAACATGGCCTTAATTGTTTATTTATGTCTATATACCTCTATGTTTAATGGGTTTTTGCTGTGGATTCGCTTGGGAAATTGTCTAGAACTAGACATCTTTTTGTTAGTGACTTTTTAAGTTGATTCAAAAGAAAATCTAAATGAAGGGACTTAAGTTGAATAAAAGATTTGTAGATTAAAATAATGGGAAGCAAATGGTTTTTTTAATAAACGAAATCAAAGGTACTAGTAGAGGGTTGCATTGTACTACTTTAACAGAGAAATTAACCATTATTTGTCAAAATATATGAGAGTTAGATACTGCAACCCAATTTTAGTAAAATACAGAATATTAAGTATGGACGTGTATCTTAGCATCAATAGCAAGTAGCTTATAGTATTCGTGCTACTAGGTCATATGATCCACATACGGCGATTATCATTACCTTAATTTGGTTGGAGAATAGACGAGAATAGCAAAAACATTTATAGATAGAAATAGGACGAAATAAGTCACAGATTTAGGCCTGCAAAATATCAGTTTTTTTTATAGCATCACGCAGCTTCTATATTTTGTTAGTCAATGTCAAGTTATAATATACAATTCTAGTCACATTAAATGACTTTTACATAGTCAAGTCAAGTCCGTACAAGTCAGTAAGGTTTTAGTAAAATGGTGACCGTTCTATCAAAACTTGTCACGGACTTCTTGGGACAACCTGAAAAATAATCATACACGAATTCATTTCATTTCACTTGGATTGATCTTCATTGTACAAAAGGAAACATCACTTTGCAAGTATCCGCTGCAATGTCCGAATATCAGTTTACAACAGAATGGAAACTACCCTGACCTTAAACTGTTGTACCGTGGCGCATGCGAGCACTAAAGGAATACATTAATTATAGCATGCATTTAAAAAGCGAGTTTTTACTACTTACATTAAAACTACAGCCTTGCAGTAGGTACTTCTAATAACAAAATTATATTTTTGACACGAACAGGACAACTGTAGTTGTCGATCAATGTCCGAAGGTGACAGTCGCTAGGTGTGTTAAAAGACCATATTTATTAATTATTATGTAACTATAGATAGAACGATGTCACTTATAATATAATTTAAACGTTGACATCTTGATATACATTATAACTATCCATAATATGGAATGATAAAGTATAAGATAAACAGGTATTTCGTAAATGTGTGTCTACAAAACCTACATACTATTTTAGACAATTGGATAATTTTTGTGTACAGGTGTTATGTAAAGGAGCTTTTCAGCTACTTGTGTTGTTGACTGTATCTTGTTTCTGGCAACAAATAATTTCATTTCAACGTCATTTGAACGTCACTATGTGAAACTGTCTTTGTTGGTTTGTCGCAGCAACCGATCAACGTGATTTTTTGCATAGAGATAGTTTATGGACCGGAGAATGACTTACTACTTTTTATCTCGGGAACGCGGGTGAATCCGCGGGATGAAAATCATGTTATATATCACAGATACATTGACTATATTGAGCATTCGGTGAAGGAAAATATCGTGAGGAAACCATAGCACGGTGGTAGGGTGCTTTGTAGTACCCGCCTGGCTGGCTACCACCCTCAAATTAAAAATCTGTTGCCAAGCACCTATTGGTGTGTTCCGGCAGCTACACTTGAGAGCCAGTTCCTTCTAAGCTTTGTATGCTTACCATCTTCGGTCACATCATCACTTACCATAGTGAGATTGTGGTCAAACACAAGCCTAAACAAAGTTTTTTTTTTTTCACATTCCAGATAATATACCTGAACGCTAGCCCAGCAGCGGTGTTCAAGCAGCTAACAGACGGTTCCGAGTGGTCGCTGCTGACGTTCAGGGACGCGTCAGGCGGGCCGCCTCTTTTTGACATATCCCTGCTGGACGTCCTGAATGGCATCAAGGTGGCCCACGACGCTAGGTTCTTCGATTTCAAGGACTTTGATGAGGACCAGTATTTGTTTTATGAGGTTAGTGTAGCGTCGGTAGCTGCCAATCTGCACTGATGTTGGTCTATGACCCCTTCATACTAATGGGTGTAGTAATATTAATGGAAAGGCAGGTATTAAATTGTATCAACTAACATCAACTTTAACCCCAACAGAAAGTAGAAAATGGCGACCTAAACTGGATCGTCCCCGGTAAAATGCTGGCGTTTTCCGGCCCCCACCACCGGTCGCGGCTCGACCGTGGCTACCCCCTCCACAGCCCCGAGCACTACCACCAGTACTTCCGCACGCACAACGTGACGACAGTCGTACGACTCAACAAGAAGTCGTACGACGCGAGGCAGTTCACGGCGCACGGGTTCGAGCACAGAGAGTTGTTCTTTGTCGACGGTTCGGTCCCCTCCGACCTCATCGTCAACAGGTTCATAAGGATCTCGGAAGCCGCCAAGGGTGCTGTCGCTGTGCATTGTAAAGGTTAGTGAGATATCATTTGGTCGTTGGATATTATGAAGAAATGTTGTAAATATTAGAGTGAATTGTTTCAAATTAAGTTACGGGTTCATTTCATTTATACTGAATCGAACACAATGAGTTATGGATACCGTAGATTTGATCAAGTATTTATGTGAATATTATGGATGTAGTATGACGCTATCGCCGTATCTCATTCTTTCCCACAATCTACAAATGAGATGCACGCACATATCTGCCAATAGAGAACCTTACTGCCAATTTCTGCCGCTCGAGGCGCTACTGTACTATGGCGTAAACAAATACCGCGATCGGTTACAATGACAAGACGAAACTAATGTCATAAATCGTGACCTGCCATTGGACACATTACCGTTGTTTAAGGTGGCGCCACCTACATTAATTAAGTTGTATGATAAGTCCGGTAGAGGCGCTTACGTTCGTTCGTTAGTTTGATTGTTAGTTTGTTTGTTTGCTTGCATGCGTGCAGCGGGCCTGGGCCGCACGGGCACCCTGATCGCGTGCTACATGATGAAGCACCTCGGGTTCAGCGCGCGCGCGGCCGTCGGCTGGCTGCGGGTCTGTCGGCCCGGCTCCGTCATCGGCCACCAGCAGTGGTTCCTGGAGAAGTGGGTGCCGTCTACTTGCACTACTTGCACTACTTGCACCGGGGGTTACGTACCCCACCATACTTGCTGACGAGTATTCGTCGATATTAACTTCGTCGACGAGTTTAACTCGAAAATTTTGAAAATTATCGTCAATATACGATGAAAATTCTGGAGACCGTCATCATAATTTATCTTATCATTCATTCTAAACTATGGTGGATATTGTTTAAAAAATCCTAACCAAACCTATCCTAAGCTATTCGCGTCCAAACTTAATTGGCAAAGTAAATTATGTCTACCATACCATTAGTCTTGTATAATGTGTCTTTTTTTTATCATACTATATTGCGAATTGTGTGTACTAAATACACCTCTAAAAATTCTAGCATCCAGCCTCGAATGCACGCAGAAGGCGAGGCGCACCGGCGCCGTTACAACATCACTTCGTTCCCCGTCTTCAGTCGCGGTATATACAGCGACCTGCCTCCCGAGCCGTCCATCAAACCGATCGACGTCAAGCCAGTGTCGCTGCAGACCATACTGCATGCTAATAAGAACTCTAAGGTGAGCTTTTAAATCGCTTTTTAATTTAGTTCTCTCATTTTGTCTCTGGTCGAATATATATCCTTTTTGCGACAGAAACGTTACGCACAAAACGTTGCACTGATTCGACCTTGAAATGTTTGTCAAAAAACTTTCAATATAAAAACTACAGCAAGAATTCCATTTAAGTACCCAAAAATGTAACGATTATCTACATAATTTTATTTTTAAAAGAAATTTAACTACATACAAATTCTTTTAGCTGGACAATGCAAACGTCCTAAATGCGAATGAGACAGACTCAGAGAACAACGTGACAACAGTCATCGGCAAATACAAGACCACACCCACTCCAATGCTGCCAACCAAAACAGTATTCACCCCCAAAATGAACTACATGCTACCTACGAACAACATCAGAAACGCTAATAACACCAATTTGAAGCAACAACCCAGGATTAGCAACTCCACTCTCAAGTCTCACTACGCATCCAAAACATCTACCTTCCCGCCAACAAGAAGTGCCAACTCCCAAGCCAATAAGTTGGCAATTGGCGCCAAACCTTTCACAGGTAAGAACAGCTTCCATGGCCAACGTGCCAATCTAGCTCGGCCAGCATTAGGATATACCCACGGTGCCAGTCCACTCAAAACTTTTACAAGAAAAACTGTAACCGTAAGCAAGATATCTTCAAACGATACACCAGTTGTTAATACGCTTAGCAATGTAACTTCAACCTTATCGGCTTTGACTGAGAACTGCCATTTGAACGGCAAGAATCGCCTCCCATCCGAGCCGAATCTCAAAGTCACGCAATCAAAACCGACAGCTGCAAACATGAATTCGCGTAAGAAATTAATCGTTAGATCGAATTCGAACTCTCGTAAAAAGCTCCCGAAGAGTAATCTTCCTAAAAGTGCTTTGGAGTCGACTCAGGATCTGTCTTCCAGTGATACAAATATCACAAACATTTCTGCCGACTCGCTGGAAACCCCATTTAGATTTAGGCGGAAAAGAGATAAATCTAACAGTCCAGAGCCGATGGATTGTTTGTCTAACTCTGTGATCACGGCTGACGTCACCCCGGATAACTTTGAAGAAACTAATAATTCCCAAGGTAATAAATTGTATAAAATAAAAGCGTTGCGAAAGAAATGCCCCGCGTTCGGTGTAAGTCTCATTAAGAAGGATGGAGTGCAGACTCGATCGAGTAGTTGCGCTAGTAGTTCAACTGTCAAGAAGAAATGATGCTCGTGAATCTGTGGCGGACGGTCGAAGTTTTATGTTTGAACTAGAGATTCCATAGGTATAATAATGTGCACGGCATATGATGTTGTATTTACGTTGATCGATTTGTTTAGACGCATTTCATGACTGAAAATATATTAAATTCATATCAAATATTACAGCGTTAAAAGACACCCGTCTAAATATTTCGATCGGCGATTTTGATGTATAGAATTGTCAGTGTATAAATGCTTTTTGTCGCGAACCCCCGGGAAAATGAGCCTATAATATTTATAATCTCATAGCGTTACAGTATACACGGTAGAATTAATGTTAGATACAGGATTATTAGTGAGCTGTATAATATTATATGTTTGTATTGTTTTGTTAATATTCTTGACATTATATATAATAATAATATATATAATTTTATGAAATGCCCCCAACTAATTATTACCATGCTTTTATAATTATTATTTTATTTATAACATAAGGCAATCAGTTGATCAATATATATATATGTGTAAAGAGAAATATTTTTGTAGTAAGTATATAAAATTTTATCAAATTAAGTGATTATGAAAAATGCCATTTTCTTTTAGCTTCTATTGAGCTTTCTGTTATTTAGCTTATTAATTACTTTTTCGTTGTGCTAGTTACGTTTGTATATTGCGTAATATAATAATTGTGAGAATTTATTCGAAAGTAGGTGCGGTGCATAACTGTATTTTTTTTTTGCATATAGCTTGATGTACACTGAGATGAACATGTTTTTCTATAAGTTCGTTACGGTGTGATTTTCTTAAATGATTATGATTTATTTTTTACTTGTGTTTGTAATTTCAGTGCAATTTTTAAAATATTTTATAGGTAAGTCTAATAGATTTTGCTTTATTTCTGAGTGTACATTAAGCATTATATAATTGATTTATTAATACATATTTATAAATAAGTCGGTACTTGTATAGTCACAAATATTGTGTAACATGTTTTGTGATTAAATTATATAAATAAATAGTTGATTTAAATTAGTTTTAGATGTAAAGTGTCTATGTTGTTAGTTCTCGAATCTATTGATGAATTCGTCACAAACTAATATGTACAGTCACGGTGAAAAGTCTTTATCGCTTTTTACATAGCCTGTATCATGTATGTGTAATAGAGTTTTCTTTATAATCTTACATTACAATAATGCGGTTTACAAATTATTTTAGTCATCTTGACGGATTATTATCATTTGCTATTTCCGACTAGTATTTTTGCCATGACTGTACTTAACAAACTAAGCCTAACTATAAATATTCCCGTTGAAATGTACGCAACTGTACGAATTTAGTGTCATATCAGATTTGTACGCAATTTCTTCAAAAAAAAACATGACGATACATCTCATGTTTTGTAATATCGGCTGTTGAGTGTTTAGTAAAGACGGTTGTCTATGCGCCATTTTTAATAGTAAAAAAAAAAGTAATTATCGTTTTCGAATACTGTACTTACAATATTTATCTAATTGATATGGAATTGCTAGCTTAAAAATACCTTTATTTACATTTAGTAAAAAAAACACTTGTTTTTCGTTTTTATTTAGATCATTTCTAAATCTATCTTATTGGTAGATACTGATAAATGTAATTTGTATAATATAAAGTTCCTATATAGATTATTTTAGAACTACAAACAAATTTAACTGCGACGGTCTCTAGGATCGTAGTGCGGTGCGATAGTAGTTTGGTATATTGAAAACGTAAGAAAACACTGATAAAATTGGGATGTTGACTTCAAATCAGCTACTTTTTATGAAATGTCAAAACGATAGGTTTATATCGTAGATAGAGGAATACATGCTTGTGACGTCATAATTATATAGCATCAAAAACTTTACTTTTTAAGGTTAGATTGGTCATTAAAAAATCATAAAAAGGATAAATTTAATAAAATAATCGTGATTTCCCCCTTTTTTTTTTAGATGTTTTATACATTGGTTAGTGTTTGATAATTTATTTTGAATACAGGCAAGGCAACTACCCTATTGCGCAGTACAATTTTACGCAATATAGTGCTAATATTGTCATTTTGCTAAAGTCCTTACTAATTATTTTATGACGAAGAAAGAATCGCGAGGAAGTAGGGTTTTTGTTTGATTTACCCGCCTGGCTAGCTAGATACCCTCAAGTTTAAAAGCACTAAAGACCTACTGGTGTCCCCGCAAGTTAAAACTTAATATCAAAGTCCCTTAAACTTATCTCCTTTAATTTAATCATCAGTTACCATATTGAGATTGTGGTCAAATGCTAACCTGTTAAAAAAACCATAGTGTATCAAGAAATCGTCCTAGTTAAAAGCAAACCAATTGTAAGTACAGTATAATTATAGTGACTTTGTATACGCTTCAGGGTGCGGCAGCTGAAAGAGTGTCTCATTTTATATATTATTATATATCTATGTATTAATTTATAGATATTATGTAGTTGTTGAAACGATGATGCGATGCGGATTGTTTGATTTGATAATGCAGTCTATTATTTTAAACATTCTTAATATTTTTCATTATTTGAAGCTCTTTGTTTATGCATAACACAAAAATAAACCGTAATGATCTACAATAAGGTTCTTCTGTATTAATAAAGCGATGCCCCTTTATTACATTTTCAAACAAATCTAGTAAAATCCAAAAAGGTTTTAAATACGCCAATTCGTCACTTTCAAACGCCATATAACAAAAAGAGAAGATTACAATGATCTTACGTAATAAGAATTAGGTTTATTTTTCTGTGGCATTCTTAACATAAAATCTATCTATATTACTATACTAATATTATAAAGCTGAAGAGTTTGTTTGTTTGTTTGGTTGAACGCGCTATTCTCAGGAACTACTGGTTCGAATTGAAAAATTATTTCACTGTTAGATAGCCCAATTATCGAGGATGGCTATAGGCTACTTTTTATCCCGGTAAAATATAAGATCCCTCGGGAAAGCGGGTGAAACCTGGGGGGCGGAAGCTAGTACTGGATAGAATATAAATAATGAAATATGAATATAATAATATACATATCTAAAATGCCTCGTAAACAGGTTATATAAATTGCATCAAGCTAGCTGGAGATCTTATCGGCTATTTATGATATTTAATTATTTCTCCAGCTATATTTTATTATTTTCGTGCATACTTCTATTCCAGCAAGTCAACATATGACGAATTGGCGATTATACAATAGGGATGAAGACTAGGTAAAAAAAGTAATTCTAATTAGTCTGTCAGTTAAGAGTATCAAAAAATATTAGACACGTATTTTTTCTTTTATCAAATCAATAAAAATTACAAAGTTATGTTGCACCAAAGCTCAGGAGTGGAGGCTTATGACGTCACTTGTATGTACAGTTTTTAGATGCAAGTGACGTCACGCGAAATTTCAACGCACTGTTATGTCGTCATTTTTGTATTCGGAACTAAAGAAAAAATACGTGTCCAATATTTTTTGGTAATTTTACTGACGGACTAAATAGTTTTTTTTCCCATCCTTCCCTATTACATCCCTATATTTTCATCCCTATTACAGCTATAAATAAATAAAAAATTGACCGTTTATGAGCCTCTTACGGACCTATTTCAAAATTGCCGGATAGCCTCTTAGGGTCTCTCCTCATACATTGGCGCGGCACCCGATCATTCGAAAAAAAACGAAGTTTTTCTAAAGTATCCAAACTACCATATTTATTTGATGGCTTAACACTATTATCAAGGCCATTTATTTATTTTAGGCACTTATAAACGTCGAAGCTACTGAAGTTACCACCGGTTCGGAAGTTCTCTTATTTACACAAATTAAATTAAAACAAGTATATCCTAAAAATAACTATGAAACTAATACTAACCTAACCTAACCTAACCTAACCGACTTCTTTTCTGTCCAACAAATTAGCATTTACGGAATGATTATATGGACTGATAGACTGCATTTTCAGAATTCAATTAAATTTGTTTTTTATTTACATTTAAGTGCCTTTATTCTTCATTTATATTTATAAATTGTTATAAATGTATATATTTTTATTTCTGTTTAATATTCTGTGCAATCGGCAGCCAATTATGAAGTACTAAACTCATCGAGAATTAAAGAGTCATTTTACAGCCATGAAAATAGAGAAGAGAAATAAAAGCGATACTTTTTAAGGCTTTTTGAATCTCGAGTAGTTTAATACAAAACTAGAATACCACTTTATGTATTTGATAATGTACTTACATAGATTCTGCGTCATTTATGTCCGTGGTAGGTCTTAAAGTGTTATTTTCCACTTGATTCTTCCTCTTTTTTAATTTCCTTTAAAAATGGTAAAGTTTCTAAAACAATTTTGTTTTTAAAATATATTTTTATATTATATATTTACGGTTTATGTTGGTACGTCGGAGAGGTGAACGAAGGGACCAGAGCGTTGTAGTTATACAAGTTCGTACATTGTTTTGAATCTGTTGTCTAGATGTAGTTTTTAAATTTATAATTGAATAATAATTATGTTGTGATTTGGAGATCTAATCAGTTACTAATGTATGCACTATTAACGTTTAGGTATACTTTATGTATATAAACGAGGTTGCACCACATTGTGGTGTGAAACGCTTGTGCTTAATAAAATTAAAAAGATATATTCCAATTTAATTTATTTTTTTATTTACAAGATTCATGTTTTTAAACAGAGTCAAATCAGTATGGCGTGGATACTGATAAAAAGATGAAGGCTGGTGAACGAAAAAAACCAATGATATGTGTTCATTAAAAATGGAGGTTTCCATTTTGATATTACCACATAATTGTCCTTGGAAGTACATTTTTGAAAGCCTTTTATAGTTAACAACATTTTTTTATATTTGTACAATGGCGCTTCGAACAGTAAATTTAAACCTCCACTGCCATTCACTTGTCCACCTAGAAGTCATACTCTGACACAATAACAACGAGCCTAGCGACCGCGCTGCCGGCGAACTGTCCGCGCTGGTACAGCGACATGGTGAGCTCCAGTTCTGCCACTTGAGGCCCGCTCAGCGAGCACGTCAGGGATATCACGCAGATGTTGCCCGATGGTCGCATACTGTGGACGATGGGTTAGTGTCATGTGACGACAGTATATTACCCAGACTAAATTTGTTGATCACTTGAATGTAATATCATCAAAGACTACAGTTGTTAGTGATTTAACAGTCGTATCCCTATGGATTATCACATCAAACGGCCACTTGCAGCCTAAATTTAGTTGGAGATTGTCCTCTTCAGCACACTTCAAGGAAAGGAAAGACGTCTTGTTTGATTTAGCATCCCTAAATGGAAGTACAGCTATCACTCTGCCATTAATCAGACTTGACTATTGTTATTCTCAAATTTCATTGGGCAATTCCCTATAATCTGCCTCAGAATCTTTATTAATAAACATGAATCTTCCCATACCGTCACCTACTTGGATCAAATATAACAGAAGAATACTCACTCAAAACACCTGAAGTCTGCCGGCCTCACCCCGAAAGAGGCTTTCACGTTGATCATTCTCATCTCGAAGCTCACTATCGACTCCTGCCACGAGGGGCCGTGCATTGTGAACAGGTCCACCTGTCATGTAGCGTGAAAAAGAAATGAGGCGAGTCACATTACAGGAAGAAAGCTCTACTAAATTTTGGATCACATGGCCATGGAATAGTCCCAGGATGTTGTTATAAGTATCAAACATTGTTCCTCTGCTAAAACTTGAGGTTTGAAGGATTTATGTTTTTTTTTTTTGGTGCATGTGCAAGGTCCATTGAAGCTATGCCCATTGGAGCGCAAACCCGATATTTTTACGCATAGACCGAACAAGAGATGGATGAATTTTGTGGATGCGGATGGTCGAAATTTCTTATGTAACGTAGGGAGTACTTAATAAATTATTTTTCTAAAATCAATCCCCAAAGGGATAAAATAGGAGATCGCGGGTGAAACCACGTGGTATACAGCTAGAGTATAAATAGAAAACGCGTAGGTAATAATGCGCTGACTTCAAATTAAATTGGGAAAAGTGCAGTAGCGCATCCTGCAAGGCAAAGGCCTTTCCAGATTATTCGAATAATGTAAATTATATCTCACGCTTCCTTCTGGTAGGTAGATGTTAGCGACGAAGGTGATAAAGTTGTAGCTGTAGGTGCTCGGCTGCTGCAGGCACGACCAGTCACCGAACGGGCATGATCGCCGGATACGGCTGCACCTACTGTCGATAAATTCTATAATATTAATGAGTTCAACAATCTCCACTGATCTATGATGTAGAAGATCTTGCACCTATGCTTACTACCTATAAATTTGATGAATTATGGTAGGTACTCACTGTTTAGACTCCAGTTTATACCCAGACGGACACTGTATCTGGTGGCAGTGGTAGCTTCCCCGTGTATTCTGGCAGACCTCGCCAGGGTCCGCTACTCGGGCGCATGTTGCTTCTCCTGTCTCACACTCATCGATGTCTGCGGAGGGTTGAATTATATTTATGTAAGTAGATACTATATTATATTCTGCACAGCCAGCCATACCTTATGCTATCGATTCAAGGGTAGGGCCACCTATATTGTTTACGCTAGTGCTTTATCATAAGGCAAAGAAACGTCTGTTTGTTACTGGATAAAGACAAATATATTTGTATTAGGTCTTTAGCTATCAAATTACCATTGAAATTCAGATTGAGTATTTAAGATGTGATGAATGATGATGAATGATTTATTACCTATACAGCTCCTAGAGTCCTCTGATAGCTTGTACCCGCTGGGGCACGTGCAGCGGTAGGAGCCGGGCAAGTTGACGCACGTGCCGCCGCAGATCTTGCCGCGGAGACGCACTGCTGACCACTCCTCGCACTCGTTCACGTCTATACATGTCCTGAGGAAGGTTGCTGATGTTAGCTACGTGTTAAGATAATGATTAAGTGGCAATCTGGGTTATTCCAGGGTACGATCTATGTGTGTGCAAAATTTTATCACGATCGGTTGTGCTATTGAGGGGTCAAGTGATAAAATACAAACAAATTCACTTTCGGATTCATAATATTAGTAGAATAGGTTACAAAATAAAAAAATAAACACCATTCTCAGGTTGCATACGGTGATGGCTACTTGTTCACCGTACGACCGGTAAATTCATAATTTCGTTAGATATTTTTTCCCTTAGCTAATTATTAGTCACTTCAGTAGGTACTATTGTTACCTATTATCACGATCGAGTCGGTAGCCCCTCTTGCAGTAGCAGCGGTAGCCTCCCCAGGCGTTGGCGCAGCCCTGGTGGCAGAGCCCCGGGGCCTCGCTGCACTCGTCGACGTCGGCGCACACCTTGTCGTTGGTCGGCGCGTTGCGGAACCCCTCGCCGCACACGCACCGGTACGAACCGACTGTGTTCACGCATTCCGCATTATACGAACACGGCTGAAAGATTCGACGAATATTACTAGGTAGGTACTTAGTCACATCAATCACTTTAAAATATTGTTCTATATAAAATATTAAACCAAATTGCTGGTTTTATAGCGACTAATATTCGAATTCATCACCCTCGACTGATCCATAATCATAAATGGGAGCAATGAAACGACGTCCATATAAATGGATAGCTATGATAGCCTATCATTGATAGGTAGGAATGATGATGAAAGCGCACTTTCTTACAATCAGAGTTGAATGCATTGCTCCATATCTAAATTCTTACACGTGGGAAAACAAATAGGCTAACCTAAGTTGCAATATAGGCTTTCGAAAAGCAATATTTACGAAATCCCTCTCTAGTTGTAAGGAGAGGCTCGGGCCAGTAGACTTGAGCTCTTTACATGAATAGTAACCAGTTTAAAAGAGAACTTTAGAGAACAACAGAGTGACTCACACTGCCATGCATGCACTCATCAATATCGTCGCAGCCGTTCTGTCCGACGAGCTTGTGTCCAGTCGGACACTGGCATGAGTACCCGCCGTAGAAGTTCTCGCACTTCTGTTGAGGCCCGCACTCGGACACGTTGCGCTCGCATTCGTCGATATCTATGAAAAGATTCACTTCTCATAAATTTTGCTGATTAAACTACGGATGTGATTTACCGAGTCATTTCGTGAATCGTTATGCTTACCATAACATCTCTTATCAGGCGTCAGCTTGTATCCCCATGGACAGGAAGTGACGACGGCGCCAGTGTCAGGTAGTCGTGTATATGTAGGTCTCGGGGACCAAGAACCTCGCTGGCCGTACTGGGCCCCCACTGTGATAACGTTGCCGCCACCACCAGTGTTGGTGCCCACGTTGGCGCCAGTGTTAGGCGTTGGCGGACGAGTTGGCTGTGTAGGGCCTGGATTAAAGGTGGAATGCGTACCTAAGTAACATCGACTACATCAGTCCCAGTCATATCAGGATAATTTTGATCCCTCGTTAAGGGTTACCATGCATATGTGCAGCCCGAATGCGACTGAATGACAATGGCCAATTTCCACTGAAACTGGAGCTGCTAAAAGAACCGAGGAGGAATATGATATGTCTTCCTTCCACTTTGTTGGTCAATAGGCTAAACCAATATTGATCGAAATTAGGCTAAAGCTATAATGACTCACTAGGCGAGGTGCCTTCAGCAGGTCTGGTGCGGGCCGCGCGACACGTGCGCCCGCACTCGCAGCGGAACCCGCCCTCGATGTTCACACAGTCTTCCAGCGGGGAGCAAGTCGCTGTGTTTATTGAGCACTCATCGATATCTGAAAAATCGGTAACTTAATAGTAAAATTGACAAAAAGCACAAAAATACTCGAAGATGATGTGGCCTAAAGTGGTAAGCACACAAAGCTAAACTACGCACACAAACAAACTCGAAGATAAATAATAAGAAAAAACACTTGAAGTCAATTGTCTTACCGACGCATTTGCCGAGGTCATCATCATAAGCGTAGCCCAGTTCACAAATCGGAGGGTATACCCTATTGCCGCGAGGTCTTGATGGTGTATACGGCCATTCTGGAGTGGAAACTGGAAAAATAAAGTTACATGATTCCATAGGAATAATGCAAGGAAACTAAACATAGACGCCGTTTTATATGCTCATAATATGCTGATACTTAGTAGGAAATTTCGGAAAATCGAATGGCGTACATTATGATGTGATTAAAAGCGTGTTTCGTAAAGGGTGCCTTTGAAGTACAAATAGTGCTTGTAATCGAAAGTGACCATTCACTAAACCCTTAAAACAGGACATATTACCAGCATATGGTTTCTCAGTGGTGGTACTGGTAGTGGTAGTGGTCGATGTTGTAGAAGTGGTGGTGGAGCTGGTGGTGGAGCTTGTGGTGGAACTGGTGGTGGCCACCGCGCACCAACCGGAGTCGTCTCGTTGGAAGCCGGTCATGCACTCGCAAGTGTAGTCGCCGTTCCTATTGATGCATACCTCCATGCTGCTACAGATGTGGCGCCCGGTTTGGCATTCGTCAATATCTGTGTATACAAGGATCAAATGGAATTAATAAATAAATTAAAATTATAGTGCTAAAATGCATATGGAAGAATGCAGAAGGAGACTTTCTGAATACCCATTTTTAGATCAAACTTTTACATGCAAGTAGGTATAACCTACTAATTGTTATGTAGGTTCCCGAAGTACACCCTATCTGTGCGAACGAGATGGCAATACATTGGTGCGCGAATGATAGAGACATGTATAGACGGGCCATTGACCGAAATTCCGGTTGCTAAGGTATATGTCGGCAGTAGAACAAAGAAACTTTTAATAGCAATGTTATTATAAGTCATTTCTAAAACTTCCTAATTCAACTTACCAACACATTGTCCAAACTCGTTCTTCTCGAAACCGTTCAAGCAATGCAGGTTTTCATCATCATAGGGTGATCCTCTTTCTATGTCGTTATCAGTATTTGGATCTTTTGGAGTAGATGTAGTCTCGACTACTGGTACTTCCGTTCTTCTTGGCGTCGTTTCTGGTCTGTAATCATTCAGATTAGACATGTAAATCTTTTGTTAGGAAAACTCGGCATTTTAACACATCCCAATGTCGTAAGGGGCGATGTGGCCGAAGGAGAACGTGAACTGACTCACCAACCTAAGGAATAGTCTAACAGTATTATTATCTGGTTTTGGCTCCAGTTGTGGTAGTTTTAAATGTTTTAATATAATTATTAAGTAACAAGTATTATGGATATATTATCGGTCCAAGTGAACAAGCGAGATTTTCTGCCATGAATTAGTACCGTAAAATGGGTCTTTAGTCGTTTCGAACCACTAAGCTCTCCATTCGGAACGTGGACCGAAAGGTCTAAAGCATGTCACAAATAGTAATCAAGATTATACTTCAGCATACCTTCGAGGAGTAGTAGTAGGTCGTGGATTATATTGTGGTCTGGTTGGTCTAGTAGGTGTTGGTTCTGTTATTGATGCTTCAGGTGTTCTCGGACCGTATAGGCTACTAGGATATTCCTCCGGTCTTCTTGGATTATCCTCTATATCCGGTGCTTCGGGTTGTCTCGGTGGTTCTTCGGGCCTTCTCGGATTATCTTCTGGTCCCGTAGGATTTTCCTCAGGTCTTCTTGGGTAGTTTTCTGGTCTTCTTGGAGTATATTCAGGTCTTCTTGGTGCAATTGTTGTTGTACTAGTAGTGTAAAGTCTAGATCTGTCTGGGTAAGGGTATCTCGGTCGTGGTGTAGGTGTTGTTGTGGTAGTGCTCGTGGTAGGAGGGGATGTTGACCTTCTGGTAGTGGTACTTGTTGAGGTAGTAGGTACAGGATCTAGTCTGCGTTTGTCATTATCGGGTGTCGTGACTTCTTCTCTGTAAAAAAATATTTGAATGAAGGAAAGTAATTAGGTTAAATTATTATAGACTAGATTCCGCCCCGCGGTTTCACCCGCGTTCCCCAGGGATCTTATGTTTTCCTGGGATAAAAAGTAGCCTATGTTTTTCTCCATACTATAGGCTACCTGCGTACCAAAATTCATCGCGATCGGTTCAGCGGTTTAAGCGTGAAAAGGTAACACAAACAAACAAACTCACTTTCGCTTTTATAATATTAGTTAGGATTGTGGAAAATCTATTTCATTTTTCTAGAAGCATAGTATAGCATATTGGTATACGAGGCCGTTCAAATGACTTCCAAAATCAGGAGTAACTGATTAGGTACTTACTCAGAATCATAGTACTCGTACTCGTAGACTGGTGGAGCGGCCGTGGTTGAGGTTGAGGTTGTGGTAGAAGTAGTGATGACGCGGCGGGTACAGGTGAAGGAACCAAGCACATTGAGACAATGCAGTCCGGGAGAACAGTTGTCTAGCTTTAGGGCACATTCATCTACATCTGTAGAAGAAAGTGGATTTCACACGTGACAGAATGGTATCCATGATGGGAAGAAAGAAGGAAAACAAATAATGAGTTAAAAGAAATATAGTCTCCCAAAGGAGATGAAAAGACATGGACCAATTTCTTAAACTCTACCCGTATTACAGATTACTCTATATTATTTCCAAAAATAACTTACCAACACAGGATCCTGAAGAGGAATCCAGCTCGAATCCATTTTTACAGCGGCACTCGTGCGCACCAAAAGTGTTAATGCAGTTCTGGAATTGATCGCACAGATGAGTGCCTTCGCGGCATTCGTCTATATCTGGAAATAATTATGGAATTTTCATTGTAGGGATATGATGTATAAATTATAATATATTTTTCAATACACTTGCTCGTAAATTGACCCTTATTACATCGCTTTTAGGGCCATAAACCGAGCTCTAACACACGCGTGCGTAATAATTATCCCTACAAGTTAAATTATTAGTACCTTACTACAAGTTATGTGCACTTTATGCGAGTATTTTCAATTTCACCGGGTAATACAGTTTTTTTTAGTAACAACAAAGAGATTTTATGCCGCTGAAAATCCATATGCATTTTTGGAATAAATAAATGTGTACGTCTTTAATTAAGTCAAACAAACATGTATTTAATAAAATTATTCATAATTTACAATAATTTGTTATAAAATATTTAAATATTTGCATTTTATCACTTAAAGTAGGTTTTTGAAGTAGGCTGTATGTTCATTAACCATCCATTTGGCGCGTGAAAAACAAACTTGTGCGCCATTTGAAAAACGTCGTATGAAACTCGTGAGCACGCCCTCGCCTGCGGCTCGGACTGCAACTCACAGCCTCGTGCGTAATGAGCAACTTGTATCGTAATATACTATTATAACTTCAGAAAGATATGATGTAGATCTGAAAAGCAGTTCTCAGTTGCGTCTGTCAAGAGATATCAGGCAGGATACTTTATCTAAGGGCAGTATATAGTGCCGTCACTAAAAACACGCATTATTTTATAGGTTGGATTACGTCATATGAATAATTTTCTATTAGTTACGAGTATTTACCTTCGCATATTGATACACCAACTCTTAATCTGGTTCCTTCCTGACATTTCTTTGTGGCAAGTCTGTAAATAATTAACACATTACTGGTGTACTCATCGTTATAATCAACCGCAGTAAGTATATCCACTTCTGAAATAGTCCTTGCTTCTATATCGCATTATTACTTATCTGGTGAGATTGTGGTCAAACTATAGTAAATATAAATATAAAAATACTGTGGTGGGAGGCTGTATCACAGTTTTTTTAACTTGACTTTGACTTTTATATGGACTCCAACTGATACTGTGGTGGCTGTACCGCTTTTTTTAAAGTTTGAATGTGGTTTAAGTTTGAATGTGGTCGAAGGTGATTAAAACACAAAGCCTAAAGCTAGAGGGAACTGGGTCTCAAGTGCAGCTGGCGGGATATACAGGTAGGTGTTAGGCGACAGATTTTCTACTAGAAGTGGTAACTACGACCTTTGCCGCGGGCGTCCAACATCACTACTACTAAGCAATTAATCGCCTTGAAAGATGACGCTACTAGAAATGGTAAATGTTTGAGTTACAAACATATTTTCACATTTATTAAATTTATTCATGTATTTACAACAATAATTACAAACAAAAATAACAAACTTAAATTATTAAATTAGTAGGATTTTCAAGTCAATTATTCGAAGGTTATCTTATAGTAGCCCCACTCAGTAATCAAAATATTCTACCATCATGCTATGATATTTTTTTTATTTTTATTCGAAGACCAAGGTAGAAGATTAAGACTTACTTGGGCAAAGTGCTGATTTTGGATTTGCAGTTGTATGCTCCGGGCAGGTTGACGCAGACCTCTGAGCGCTTACACACTTCTGAACTCTCCTCGCATTCATCAATATCTGAACGGAAAAAATCTTACAATAAAATTATAAAAAAATTGAGGTTGTAGAATGAAGTTTAATTTATACTCAGGCACTTTTGAAAAGTGATATTTTCAAACAAACAACGGGTTCTAATCAACAAGTTTACCTTCACAGATGCCAGTAGCAGAGTTAACCTTAAAACCGGGTGAGCATCGCTTGGAGACGTGGTCCTGGCAGAAGAAGCTGCCTTGCGTGTTGATGCAGTACTGCGAGAGCCGCTGGCAGTCGTCCAGATGTTCGTTGCATTCATCGATATCTGATGTATGGGATAATTATTTAAATTATATTTTTGTTGAATTTTACATGAAAATTGTGATAACATCACGTTTGTTGATGTAGGTAGCTACATATATGTGTAGGAAAGAGGGTAGAAGACATAATTAATAAAAATGCAGGTATAACGATATAGATGTAATTGAATCCACAAGACAGGTTTAATTTTATCAATTAAGGACGGTGACGGTGAATCCTTTTTTACAATTTAATCAGCGACAGTATAATCTAAGATAAGATAAGTCATCAACTATAAATTGCACTGAGGCTAATTTGTAATTGAGAATAATAATTTAATTCGTTTGCACAAATTAATTATCCAAAGTGTCAAGGATAAGCCAGTAGCGGAGTACAACGAGTGCACCGTGCCACGCCAGAGCCAAGACTGCCTTATCGACGATCGCTCCGACCCTTTTATACAGGTAGGAAAACAAGTCGAGTAGTGGGGAGAGTGGGGAGATGGATGACGCGTTCGGTGGCGTGGTCGGTGCACGTGCTGCTTGTGAAATTCTTGCTATGCTCGTACGACAACTCAGGCGCCGTCATATGTTTGTTTACCCACAGAAATGGAAAAGTCATATTTATTTATTGATAAAATAATTCTGTGAATTTGTTTAATTACCCACCAATAGAATAGTAAATGTAGTAGAAAAAACCATTCATAAAAGTACTTACTTTTAAGTATACTTTAATAAATTTATTTTACCCATGCACTCATCATCAGGTCCAGCCCTAAATCCAGGCGGGCAGATGTCATTCTTAGGTGCAGCTGTTGTAGTTGCAGAGGCTTCTGTGGCAGCCCCTGGTACAGCCTCTTCGAATGGCTTGCCAGCCTTACCGGCACATTTGTACCCGCCTATCGTGTTCTCGCAGATATATTTTGGACATGGTGGTCGTGGCAGCTGGCATTCGTTTATGTCTGGGAAGTTAAAATCAACTCAGTTAAACCCATTTAAATAACACATTTGCTCGTAAAGGGTCTCTTATTTCACCAATTTCAATATCGTAATTTATCTCATTACGTACTTGTGCGTTATTGTAATGTAAAACGCACGGTTTATCAACATGCTCCGTCTAAAACGAAAGGTACTTTTTTAAATCTTAGCAAAGAGTTTTTATGTCAGAAAAGTGGTCAACATTTTATGAATAAAATTAACTTTGGGAGATAAAATATAATAAATAAACATTTAATTCTTTAATTTAATTAATTTTGACCATAAATTACAACCATTTATCTGAAACAAAACACAAAAATATTAATTTACTTAATTAGTAATACTGGCTGTTTTTGTGCCTTTGCCTTAAAAAAAAAATCGCTAATTTGTGAACAAGTAAAATTATTCCGCGCGCGTTTTCTTTTCGCTGTGTTGTTTTTATTTGAAAATGTCGTCAAGTAATGATGAATTAAAGATTTATTCGTTTAAGAAAGTCCCGAGTTTTATTTATTTCCTCGCATATATGTTATAAAACGTCGTATGACATACGTGCGCTTTGATAGTTACAGCCTCTGCTTTCTTTTAGCAATATCGCCTCGGCTGTAATTTTCAACTTACCGCACTTATATCATTATGTACTATTACGCTACAGGGTAAAGACATGCCCCTTTATTACGTCGATGGTTTAAATGTCGATGTTCTTTTTTTCTTTACTTTGTTTAATTTGTATTTGACCACAATCTCACTATGGTAAGTGATGATGTGGCCAGGCGCGGTAACAGCCTGAAATTTTGGAGGGGGTCACTAATAATATAACAAAAAGCAAAACCTACTTCAAAATGGGTTTGCACTAAAAAGTATAAAACAAATCGTTATTTTACAGACAAGGGACAGATTTTTCAATTTGACGTGGGGGGGGGGTCATGACTCCTGTGACCCACCCATTCGGACCGCGCCTGGATGTGGCCGAAGCGAAGGCGGTAAGCACACAAAGTCTAGAAAAAACTGGTCTCAAGTGCAGCTGCCGGAACACACAAATAGGTGTTTAGCGACAGATTTTCAACTTGAGGGTGGTAGTCTGTCAGGTACTATAATATACCCTACCACGGCTACCAAGTGCTATGGTTTCCTCACGATACTTTTCCTTGACCGAAAGTTCAAGCTCATTGTACCTTCGCCGCAGCATCCGACGTCACTACCACTGAGCTATCATCGCCTTAAAAAGGTTTAAAGCTAGTCTAGTCATTTAACAAAAAGAGACGGGGCAATAAAACCTGAGTTTTACAAGACTTTAAACCATCTCACATAACGAGACCGATGTAGTTTTAATTTCAACCTCTGCCCTATCTTAGTTCCTCCTGCCAATAAATTCCTTGATTGTCTTCCGAAATATTATCCAGTTTCCATAGGTACCATAAATTTACCCTAGTGTTTCAGCATCATGATTTCAACATACCTACTTAGTGCTTTTTTATCAGGAAATGAGGAACCCTTATAGTTCCAACTTATCCGTCAGTCCTACTTACCATCACAAACTTGGTTCTGCACATTGCGCTTGAATCCCGGTGGACAGCTGAGTCCCACTTCTCGTTTTTTAATGGACACGCACTTATATGCACCGTCAGTATTGTGACAAACTGTATCTTCTTCCACGCAGAGATCGTTTAATGATTCTGCGCATTCGTTTATATCTACAATAAGTAAATTGATTCTTAATTGCCACATATTAATAAATAAATAACCCTGAGACATAAACGGCCATATGATCCCGGATTATGTAGAGTTTCTATGCATATAATACATTATAATACTTGTAAATAAATATATACTTATAGATATTTACACCTAGAATCAGAGCAAACAGGCATGTTCATGCTCACAAATATTTATCCTGGATAACAATTGAACCAAGCATAATAAATGTATGATAGTTAAATAAATAAATATCCTGGGACATTCCTCACACACGCCCACCTGATCCCAAACTAAGCAGAACTGTACTATGGATAACTCATATACTACATTTCTAAATAGATAATAACATCCAAAGCCAGGACAAACAGACATGTTCATGCATACAAATGTCTGGATGGGAATCGAACCCACGACCTGTGGTGTGAATAACAGGCAGATAACAATACCTTTACATGATTTCATATCATCCTGAAGCCTGTACCCCTTGTTACATGCACACTTGACCAGGCCATCTTTGTCATTACAAACGTGCTCACAAGAATTTTTCTCACACTTCTTCTTTAGTTCCACTTTCTTTTCCGTCGTGCTTTCTGTTTTAATTTCCGCTGTGCTTGGAATTTTCTTTTCTGTCGTGGTATCCATTTTCTTTTCCGTTGTGGTTTCAATTTTCTTTTCCGTTGTCGTCTCTATCTTCTTCTCCGTTGTTGTAATGATTTTCTTTTCCGTAGTCGTTTCGGATTGTTCTGCTACTTCCTGAAATTATCAATTATCAACTTAATAATCTTTTTGTTAAAATACCTTCTGGTGTATTATGGCAACTCTATCTGAGCTAGTTTTCTTCTGGGCTTTGTGTGCTTAGCTTCTTTGGCCACATCTTCACTTACCATGGTGAGATCGTGGCAAGTCTATTCCCAGAAAGTTACAAAGAATCTTTATTTATACTAATATTATAAAGCTGAAGAGTTTGTTTGTTTGTTTGACCGCGCTAATCTCAGGAGCTACTGGTTCGATTTGAAAAATTCTTTCAGTGTTAGATAGCCCATTTATTGAGAAAGGCTATAGACTTTTTATCCCGAGAAAACACAAGATCCCTCGGGAACGCGGTGAAACCGCGGGGCGGAAGCAAGTCCTAAATAAAATTAAGAGTACCTACCTTCTAACTATAGTTATTTCTAGTAATGAAGTGCCAAACTGATTAACATTTGAAGGCGTCACAACTCAAACTATTCGCTAAGTGTCAACCGTTTACGAATTCCCATAACTTACATCATGGTAACTGATAATTTAAACGCAGGTGATATGAATGCTAAGCTCCGAACTTACCAGACAACACTGGTAAAAGGCGGTTTCCTTCAAAGCAATGGATGCGCTGAACACCTCACCCGGAGGCTGACACGCCGCTTTACCCTGAGATTCACCAGTCCATCGGCCGAAAGAGCACTCATCACAACATAACTGGAAAATTATACGCCCAGAGTTAACAGTATGAGAAGTTGATAAACTATTAAGGCAGTTAATGAAATGATGAGATATACTTATAGTAAAATTGTTACTGGAATTTGAAAACCTAGGTGAAAACATAGCGATCAAATAAGTGATTTCGTGAGGCGTGATGAGTTAAAATGCCTGACAAGAAGTCACATAAAAAGTAGTAAGTGGTGATGGAATACTGACTACCCCGATGGAATTAACACTTAAATATATGTATGATATAATTAGATTCAAATTGGATAGTGAGAGCATTTACAAGGAAACCTTTCGGGGAGGACCCCGTTGAATCACATTCCTGGAGCCTGACTGCCACCTTACACTTTTAAATTTTCATTTTTTATCATTTTTTCAGTTAAGTACTATTTATTTCATTGTAAAATTAGATTCTCTGTACGTAGCACTTCTTTAATGTAACTTAAAACAGCTAAAATAAAATAAAATCACCAATGTGTGTTGAAATATTCTAACGGGCGAAAGCTCGCTGCGATGCCGTTCGCTACGTGCGTTTTGCCATAGCGATACATTGCGTATGAAGTAGGTAATAAAACAAATCAGGTTTATTGGATACGGACCCATAGCTTTACTGAAATAATTTCATGTACCGGTCATCTTAGTATGATATACTGAATTCACCCCATTAGTCTGCGGAGGGCTGTGCCGTACACCCTGTATATGATGTGCTTTCTATTATTTGATAAATAACTATTTAAAAATAATACACATATAAAATTGTCTCACTCTTGCAATTTCGGAACCGACTGCGCTGCATTGTTTTGCGGCTGCCAATTTTGTTCCAACTGAGCAGGCTTCCTTCTCCCTGAAATAATTAATACAAATTGTTGTTGATAGAGGAAGATATTCTATCCTATGAAATTTATTAGTAGCTTAAGTCTTTTGTTTATACAACCCACAAGGCGATGATAGTTCAGTCACAGCGTAAAAAACATGCAGTGGTCGCGTTTGAAGTCACGCGAAATGCCGCTTTGTATAAGCTTTCGTCATTGCTGCATTGTGTCCCAAGCAAGTGTATGGTAGCTTGGGCTCGCTACCGCCCCTCTTTCACCCCGCAAGCCCCGCACGATTGCTCCTACAATGAGCTCGAATTTTCGGAGAAGTAAAACATCGTGAGGATAGCACGGTGGAAGGGTACTTTTTAGTAATCGCCTGGCTATCTACCACCCTCAAGTTGTCGCCAAGCACTACGGTGCATTGCAGCAGCTGCACATGATTCTTTGTAGGCTTTATGTGCTTACCACCTTCGGCCACATCATCACTGGCCACGATGAGATTGTGATCAAACAGGTCTATACTTAGTACCAAAAAACGGTATAGGAAAACAGGCAATTTTTAGACCAACTTACTTCATCTGCTGCTCACAGCAACTCTTCAATGCTGTGACACACGTGGCCACCTTTTCAGGCTCCATGTCATCAGGGGGGCCAACTCCTGAACATGACGTTGCTGTTACAGCGAAGACCTGGCCATGGGAGCAGCATTGTTCTGTAACTTCTATTGCTTCGTTTGATGTTAGGGCTGGGGAAGTGAAAAATGGTCCAGTATTGCCAAGAATTGCCTAATCCTTAGGATAAATGTTGGACTGTGAAACACAGGGATGCGTACAACGAATTTTTTATGATGCATATTTCCATAATACGACTTTTGTAACCAAAACAATAAAAAAAAACACTATCGTTTTCTAGTCGTTCTGACTCGGCTTTTGTGCAAGGCATGGCGGTATATATTAGGGAAGTCCGACAGTGGTCCGAATGTGGATCGTGAATACCATGCTATCACCATAAAGCTCTTAGGCCTAATCTAAAGCTGGTTATTCATTGTAAGAAAATACATAGGAGCTGATCGTCTACAGAGATTTCTACTTAATGCAATGATAATTCATTCAAAATGAGATATATTAAACATACATAACATTATGTTTATAGTTGGGAGCCTACCTATACTAAAAAGTAAAAACGCAATCAATTTGTGTTATCTTTGACATGTTAAAGGCTAAAAATAGTGTTAGATATATAGTAGGTGTTGAAATGTTAAATTATCCAATCTGCTGGAATAAACGTGAACAAGTAGAGAGGCGGACTTTTATTAACGTTTTAGATTCGCATCTACAACGAAACAGGCGATGATAGCTCAGTGGTAGTGACGTCGGACGCCGCGGCGAAGGTCGTGGGTTCGAATCCTACAATGAGCTTAAGCTTTCGGTGAAGGAAAACATCGTGAGGAAACCATAGCAGGTAGGGTACTTTGTAGTACCCGCCTGGCTGGCTACCACCCTCAATTTGAAAATCTGTCGCCAAACACCTATTGGTGTGTTCCGGCAGCTGCACTTGAGAGCCAGATCCTTCTAGGCTTTGTGTGCTTACCACCTTCGGCCACATCATCATCTATACAAAGTAAAAAAAAAAAAAAAACATTATTATTTGACAACTAGCTTCCACTCCGGTACTACCCGCGTTTCCGGGGTAAGTTCAGAATATTACTTTTCAAAGTCAAAGTCAAAGCCATTTATTCAGTTTAGGCCTTATGAAGGTCGAATTTACTGAAGCTACCACCGATTCGGAAATCACCCTTCAACTGAGAAGAACCGCCAAGAAACTCAGCAAGGTTACATTTTTTATATATATTTTTTTTATAATCTGACTCTTTGATCTGATCTTTTTTGATATAATAAAGTATTCCGGGATAACCTATCTCTGTGCCATAACAGCGTGATTAAGTGACAAGTTCCTCGCAAACTTTTACAATAATTTATTGTATAATATAGTGGATAGTCCGCATCTCTATGTGTTCACGCTTATTACAGTAGATGGGGCATTTTTTTAAATTTATGTCAGAGGGCTGACATTAGCAGGCAGGCGGTCCACCTGGTAAATGTCTACCGTCGTCTAAGGTCATTAGCAATACCAGTGGGGTTGCCAATATGTTGCCAAGACAACTGGCTCTCAAGTGCAACTGCCGGAACACTAATAGGTGCATGGTGCATGGCTATGGGAGTGTCTGTAAATGTTATCTCTACTTGTTCCCACATAATAGGGATGATAAAACGATAGGTTTATATGGAGTTTGTATTAAATACATAGTTATGACGTCATAATTATAAAGCATAAAAAGTTTTACTTTTTATGGTTAGATTGGTTATTAATTTTTATATATCTCTTAATTTTTATATATATTTTTTCAATATCTCTTGATTTGCTTATTTTATACCAAAAAACCAGTGTTCAAAGAGCAAAACAGACACAATCGAGGACCTACTTTAAATACCAAGTAGTTTATTGAAATAGTCAACAGAGTTTAGTAATTACTAATTACAGGCAAGTAGCATGTTGTACAGATCGCGATGGCAAACTGTCAAATAAACTTATCCGGTGGTGGCCATAATATCATGTGTGTATATCCTTAGCATTTCTAGTGTAAGGCTATAGTCATAATGCTAGCGATGCCGCGGCTTTTTCTGTCGTATAATTAAAAATACAAAATACAAAGATAGAACGTGATTTGTAGGTCTCCCCGAGATCACCTTATGGCGTTCTGGAACTTTAATTTAGTAATGACATTTTTAAGCTATTATATAGCTTTTATCGCGGGCTTTGAGCGCGGCGACCGAATCAAGAAATTCCGTAATGAAAATAAAACCTAAGACGAAATCGGACGAATACGTAAGCAGCTGTTTGTGAGAAGGTATATAGGTGTATAGGTATCGATTAATATCAAAGAAAAAACTTGAATTAATATCAAAGGAAAAAAAAAAGAAAAAAAAAACCGTGACGAAAATAAAACCTAAGACGAGCTGCTCTAAAATCGGACGAATACGTAAGCAGCTGTTTGTGAGAAAGTATATAGGTATCTATTAATATAAAAAAAAACTGCATAAATAAATAATTATAATTGCATAAGTTGATAAAAAATGGTATGCAATAGCTTTACCGCGGCAGTCCCCGAGTGCCACACGTATTTTTTTTAAGCAATACCCAATTCTTCAATATATACGAGGTAAAGAGAGCTCTTATTTTTGAAGACCCAAGTGAATTAAGCAGGTCATCCTCCTTATGATATAAACGCTTCAAATGATGATTTGTGATTGATTGAATGATCTCTCCTACCTACTTCCCAACATCCTCAACGATAACTAAGGTAGGGAAGTGGGAACGCAGCCTTGAATGACACTGACATTGAAACCCACATGAAATTGACTCGCTCCCGCTTTCGCTTGTAAACCCGCTATCATCTTGACCGCTGGTTTACAAGCTGTTTATAATTCGCAAGTAGAGTCGATAATCTCGGTGACCTCTGCCATAGTTGACATGACAGAGATGCAGGCCGACTTTGCTGATATCTCAACGGATGTTATATGATTATTACCTACCATTACTACTGATTGAAGTTGATACTGTTAAATTGTAATTCGAAATTCGAACAGATTTAAATAGTACATTACGTGCCAAGGCCGAAGGCGAGGGTGACAAAAGCGTGGGTTGAAATGTTCTGCTATCCTCCCGTGGCGCGTATACTATTTTTCATCATACCAGGAACGAAAGTTTAATGACATTGTATATAAGAAAAACGAATGTAGTTCAAATGATTCATTGACGGGGTCTTATTGCCGCGTGTATTATAATATGGGTTTGAAATAACAACTGCACGGTTACCATGGTAATGAGTTATTTCAAATAGGTAACGGGAAGAAAATTAAAATAAAAAAAGACTAAATTTTAAACTGTCACTAATTGTGAGCAGAGAGAGAAATATGCATCTTTCTTCCCGCAAACAAAAGAAGAAATTCAAACTTTCGGCCTCGGAATGATGAATAAAAATATTAACCGTAACCGTAACTTAGGAAACGAACAAACGTTTTACTACAAAGCAGCGGAAAGAATCATCTAAATACTAAATAGATTAGGTACATGGAATCCTTAAAATATAATATTTTGGTGTTACACGTAAGTTTGACAGAAACGAATTTAACAATAATTGAATGAGCTTACATACAATAAATGAAATGGTAGAGCGCGCTAATTAAGTGGACATGTTCAAATTTTCTACCCAGTTAACCGCAAACACAGCACAAATATAGTAAAAGCTACCTACCTAGGTAGGTTGCCTACATACCTACCTACCAACCTTTCATACATCCAATAACGCTTGCAAAAATATAAGCATCAGCACATAATTCCGTTCTTCATAAAGATTCAAGGCAAAGGCAACACAAATCCTTACTTATTTCATTTTGCACGGAATACGCTCATCCAAGCGGCGGCTTAATTAACTTTTGAATAATTTCAGTTGTAACCCACTATAATATGCCTGTGAAATATTGTTGTGCTACGGGAAAATGAAGAATAAAAACTTTTTCACGCGAGTTTTTATAAAACTCTCTCACTTATTTATTTGAATATTTTTTGACCACAAATTATTTCTTTCATATATTTGAGATAAAGAGAAGATTCTTTCTCCCCTAGTGTGATTGAACCCACACGAGTTCGAATTTTAGATTACCGTTTGATAGAATTTTAAAACCAATTGCCATATACAAAATGTCATCAAAATCACCTGAGACGTTTTTGAGAAAATTGCATAAAATATTAGAAACTAATGATTGAGGTCCAAAAGTGGTGGTAGGTACCAAAAAAAAACCTACACGTTAAAAAAGAGCCAAAGAGAAGTAAACGAGAGAAAATAGAAGAAACAATTTACGGACATAAATATAAATATTTTTTTCAGTTTGTAAAAATTAAAAATAAATATCCTAGGTAATTTTTCACATGGGTGAATATTTATTTTTTTGGCCATGGCCATCCATTTGATGCCAAAGTAAACAGAACTTTTACTACGGAAACCAGATAACTGATATACTATACTACTCCTATACTACTTTTTTTTGTAAATATATATATATAATATATACTTGCCTACTTACTTATACAGAATGTTTTTTTAGTCCTTGGCAATACTTGCTGGGGTGGAGGTACTCAAACTTTTACTATGGGACCGAAATCGCGTAAAATAAAACAGTTCCTTTATACATTTTGGTCGAGTAGGTATTGAACTTTTGTATGGAACAGCTGATATTTTTTTCGTGATTTCACAGTTAGTCATATAGTAAAAGTTGTTCATATTGATGAGTACTTCTACCCCTGCAAGTTTTTCAACGACTAAAAAATCACCCAGTATAGATAAGAAAAAAAAAAGTACTAAGTCTCGCAATTATCCACAACTAATTATTTCGCAAGCTTTTTCTCCCTCTATTTTACTCGCCCACAAAAATAGCAAGATTTCAAATAGGGATGTTTCCTAATCTCTCCGTTAGATTAGTTAATTGTATTGTACCTACCCAATTAACTTTCCAACAATCTATCACATAGTTGACGTGTTAAATGTCAGATTAGACACATGATACGCCAAAACAGCTACTATGGGTTCAAATGACCGGGTTATCCGCCCGTGACGTCACCAGGTCAAGTCGCTTTTAGCAACTTGTTTTTATGTCAGTGATAAACAGATGAAGGTACTTTGATTTCATAATTCAATGTATTTTTTTTTAAATTAATATCTTTGCAGGAATACACATAAATTGATCATTGGTCAAGAATTATACTAAATAAGCCTCATTTTTCCTTTTACCAAACTTGCAAATGCCACCTAAAATGATCAGCATGGTAAGCTCAAAACTGTCTCTTAAGTGCAGCTGCCCAAGCCTACATAATGACAACCCATTTTTTAAAAGTATTATACCAATTTGTACTAAATTCGAATCTTTACATGCTGTGTCTACGTGACGAAGAGTAATTTGTCTCAGTTTTTTAAGTACTAAATAAATAAAAAAAAGATTCGAATGAATTCTGTGCAACGAACATTTCAAACAACAAGCATTATAAATAATTAAGCTTGAGCTCTACACAATTTTGCATTTGAAGTATTTTAATAGTTGCATACAAGTACTACTACATTAAAAAAATCTGAACCTCAACTACCCTAGTTACCTACTAATACTTACTTAATGATAATTTTAATTACACGAGGAATAAAAAAAAACAATTAAATAAATAACTCAGTGGCTAAATGATTTAAAAACGTCGAAATTTAACCATTGGAGTAAACAAAGGGTAACGGCCTTTGAAATTCTATTTACATTGACTATTTGTACAAATGTAGAAAATAATCCGAAAGAAAAATAAAATTATTACTTACCATTCACGTAACTCACGTAAACCACGCACAACACTATATGTATCACATAAAAAATCTTCATTTTTAAATTTAGAATAAAATCTTTTTTAAAACACTAGCACTAAAATCACTAAAATGGATTTGGATACATTATTTTTTCATTATTATTAACATTATTAAAAACTTTTTGTGAGTTCGATGATACAGCGCTCACGCACGCGTAGTCTAAGCACTGTCTTACTAAATAGTGAATAGTGATACGCGGGTCAGACAGTGATAACGTTTCTGCGCATGCCAGTTGTTTATTGCCAAGAGGACCAGTAGGTACATGCAACGCATGTGGGATAACACAGATGTTACGTTTATCGTTATAATATCTTAATAATTATATAAAACCCAATGCTTTACACGATTAGACTGGGGTAAGGGTGGCATATGGGGTAAGGTAGAGTGCTGCATATTGGGAAACTTATCAATGTATGTACCCGTACCATAACAATAAATAACAAAAGAAGTAGACCCTATATTTCATCTATGCTAGTATCTTTAAGTACATAATAATCTATTCTTAGCGTTAGTAATTTACAAACTTACCGTTTTACTGATGATGTCGTCTCTTGTCTACTGACTAATGTGATTGTGGTACCTTTTAAAGTCAGGTTACAACTTGCAATACGGAAATGAGCTCACTTGGCCCTGTATGAGCAAATTTACCTGCTCAGCATTATAATTAATGAAGCTATCAACATCTACATAATGTCAGTAGACATGCTCGAATATGAGGGTCTTCGCCGAAAAACGATACACGATAGACCGATCATCGTTTTCAAATATGAATCAATGGAATAGGGTATTTGCCTATATTCAAAATAAATTATCCAACACTAACCAATGTATAAAACATTTAAGAAAAGGGGAAACCACGATTATTTTATTAAATTTGTCCTTATTATGATTTTTAATGACCAATCTAACCATAAAGAGTATATGCTATATAATTATGACGTCACATGCTTGTATTTCATACAAAACTCTTTATAAGATATATAGAGTTGAGTGATTTATAAGATAAGCTCAGTGATAGCCGACATCTGTCCAATATTAGAACGAAGTTCGTGGGTTCGAATCTTACAATGAGCTTGAGCTTTTGGTGATGAAAATCAGCGAGAGAAAATAGTAGCACGGTGTTAGGGTACTTTGTAGTAGGTACTCGTCAGGCTGGCCTCAGAAAAGCAAAGAATATATTAGTTTAGATGTTTGTGACTCACGCAAAAACGACTGAACGAATTTGGATGAAACTTGGGACGGAGACAGATCATATCATGAAATAAAAGGATACTATTTATATAAAATATAAGATCCCAAAGGAACGCCGGTCAAACCGCAGGGCCGGAAGAAACATAATACAAAAAACAAAGTGCCTAACATACCTCTATGGCTCTATATAACACCGGTGTAAAGTACGGAACCACGGATTGGCTCCACGTGCTAAGTAACCTGCTTTAATTAATATTAAGAGGGAGCACTGCTCACATTATTACTGCACGAGTAGAAAAATGTTTTTTTTTTTTATTAAATTTGCCCACAGATGACGATTTCGAAGATGGGAATGAAGCCAGAATGCCTAAGTATTCGCTCCCAAACGCATTTATTAAAAGATATTTAAAAAAAGTCATTTACTGATCAGAGGTTGCAAGTTCCATTCGAACCGTTTTCTTTTCGAATAAAAAGCTACATAGAATTAATTCCAATTTGTAAATATTTGTTGTAAATAAATAAGTCTATTCTAATCTAATCATTCCAATTTTATAAATTTCCTAATCGAAACAATTTGGCATTCTAAATTTAACTTGGTACCAAAATTTATTTTAACCCTAGATTGCCAATCCAATTTGGCTTTTCGCCACCTTATCAGAAGAAAACCTGTTCATACTGCCCCACTACTACGTTTTTTTACATCGTACGGCTAAAACCTGCCACTAGACGCCGCGCATTATTATTATACTTTGTTTTTTTTTTAAATTGGCGCGTTTAAATTTCTTTTCTTGAACTTGTCTAAAATATTGTTTATTTTACTTGAAGAACTGGCGCAGACATTCGCCGCTCCGCATCCTTTTTCAGCACAACACCCTTATTCCGCTTCATTAAATTTATTCCAATCTTCAAGTGATAATCGTATTCAGAAGACATAAAGAAACAAACACTTGTTCATACCGGCTATACATACAGGGTGATTCTTGGGTGATACTTCCACCCCTGCAAGTATTGCCAGTGACTAAAAAACCACCCAGTATATACGTAATTAATTCTAAGCGGTATTAGTGTATTTACATTTAAATCTATGTAATTTAAGTAATGTGAGACGGATCCATGTTGTTTTTATCTTTCATTAGCTTGTGCCCCGCGGCTTCGCCCGAGTTCCCGAGAGATCTTTTGTTTTCCCGGGATAAAAAGTACCCTCTATGTTTTTCTAAGATCTAGACTATCTACGAGACAAGTTTCATCCATATCCATTCAGCCGTTTATGCGTGATTGAGTCACAAATATCCAAACATACAAACTTACACTTTTATAATATTAGTAAGATTATTTTTTGAAACATGTTTCTCTGAGCAAGCAACTGAGCGTTGAGTAGATTTAATACCATAATAACCCTCCATTTTGGTTTCACCGCAGTCGGGTAAAAATACACTATTTTCGTAACACTTTGGTGTTCTATCCCGGCCCAACATCACTAGCCTTTATAAACAAGTAATGGGAACACAATTAGAACGACTGTACATGGTTTACTATCGTGAAATTGGGCACGGCCACTGGGTCAAGTGCACGTGATAATGGGTCCCGAGTTCACAGTTACTCAACTCTCAAAATATTCCTCATATTATCGACTCGGCATGTTATGGTCGAAAGCTATCTATGAAATTCTTGAATTGCTCATTATTGGGTAAAACATAGCGTAGAAACCTGTATGAGAATTAGGTAAGTACTTAAGTATTTTTTTAAGGCTTTGGAATCTCGTCGAACTGGTGTATGTTGGATTTTGACTTTGCCAAGGGGTCTCAAGGGAGACCTGTTGGATACCTAGTTATCCCAGCAATGTGGCCTGGATTATGATGATGATGATAAGTCCTAATTAATTATTATAGAATATTTTTATAAAAGAACATAAATACTTACCTTTTTATTTTCAAAAAAGTGACAAGGAAACGGTCGATGGCCACGGCCACCGTCGCCTAAGGACATTAGCAATATCAGGGAGAACGCCAATGTGTCAGAGCCTTGAAGGCATCTGACTCCGAAGTGCAACTGCCGCAACTTACCGGTAGGTGCTAGGATTTTCAGCATGTGGGTGGTATCTAGCCAAGCGGGTACTATACATACAGGGTGATTTTATAGTCACTGGCAATACTTGCAGGGGTGGAAGTACTCATCAATATGAACAACTTTTATTATAAGACTAACTGTGAAATCACGAAAAAATAATCAGCTCTTCCATACAAATGTTCATTACCTACTCGATCAAAATGTATGAAGCAACCGTTTTATTTTACGCGATACCAGAGTTGGTCCCATAATAAATGTTAATACCCTAGCACCGCACCGTGCAAATGGTTTTCTCACTTTGATTTCCATCACCAAAACATTCGAATCCACGACCTTCTTCACGGAATTCTACATCAAAGTCGCTTGGTTCTTATGAGCTTGACTCAGCTCAGCTCATCGCTTGAAATATAATAACTAAACAACATAATAATTTTATTTACAATACCGCTGCCGATGGTCGTGTTTCCCAGCAGTCTGCTAGTAGCGTTTCTTGTTTGAATGGAAAAGCTAATGCGTTGGTGTATAAAACTCTTCGCCTGCTGGTCTCCCGATGGCTCGATGAATTTTGATAACATTCAAAAATAAATTTAAAGTAAAGTTTCACACACAATTCGCCTATAGATACTATCTATCCTGCCACAACTTCTCGATCCTAAATCTATAAAGACTCTACCTAATACATTTGTTATATAATAATTACAACACATGCATGATCAATAATGCTTCCCAGAAAAAAGTGAAATGAATTCTGTGAGAACATTGCCTTGAGGAAGATGATTATGTTTATGTAAGCTTGAATGAGTGTGCGTTCTAGCAATAGGTGGCAATAGTGTTCTGGGAAACCGAAGATAACATTGACGGAGATTATTGCATAGTTGTTTTGAGAGGTCTATCGGCCATTCGTATTTTAAACAGTTGAAAGACACTTTCAAATGAAGATGAGAAAAATAATGATTTATACAATACAGCGACTGAGTTATAGGGACAACTATCACGACTTCAGTCTTCTAGTTCATGAGCTAGATTAGACCAAATATCTTACCATTATAAAACTCCACTCCCGAAGCAAAGTGTACATGGTCCACTAGGCCATTTGTTTTGGTTTACCTACTTTACAACTCTTACTTTATTCTACTATAATATTATAAATGCGAAAGTATTAGGATATTTTGTATTCACGCCGATACGGCCGAATGGGATTTAATAAAACTTAACACATAGATAGAATATGGAATAACATATAAGATACTTTTTATAATAATAATAATAATAATAATAATGCCGCAGGGCAGCTTGTGGCGAGCTGTTGGTGAGTAGCGACACCACGGACCCGAGACCTCCCGGGGGCGGCACCTATGCCCCCACCTACGGCTTGCCTTCACTGGCCGGCTGTAGTGGAGCGCGAGAGCTATATGCTCGAAAGGGTGGAAGTGCTCAATCTGCGTAATAACGGGGAAACCCGCTCACGAGCCTTCTCGCGATGGTGAAACCGGTGCACACCTCTCTACACCCTTAGCTGCTGACACCAATGTTGCTCCCTCTGTCACCTTGGTTTTGGTGACTTTTTTTGGGGGCCCATTCAGTTGGTGGCGAGTCACCGTCTGCCAGAATTATCAAATATATATGTATAACGAACATCATCAAAGATTGAGACATTTGATTTGGCAGGCGTTCCGTTGTCTCAATAAATAGTCCAACAACCAGTCCAGCAAGTTCCCCCCCATAGACCCAGTATAGTTCCCTGTTTTCTGTAATAGTCCTTACACTTAGCGGGTGCTGTCTTTACCTGTATCTCTTCAATAGTGCAGACAGAGATAGTATCGCTAGGTGTACACATCCCAACACATTAACATATCTTAAAGGGGCCTCTACGTGTTGGATCTGTATCCCCACGCACGCCTTTAAAAAAGACCGGTCCTCGCACCGTGATGTCAGAAAGATACATTATAATAATAATAATTTCTTTATTTCACCCAAAAAACCATATGTACTTTTTATGCGGAGAAACCATTAGATACCCCGATAACGATTTCCTCGCGTTATTGTACATTAGTTGATACACTCATCTTGTAAATTTTTAAATATACAATTCCCTTACGAATGAACAGCCCATTAGATAATACTCTATATGCCTATTACTAGCTATGAAAAAAAATAATTATAAAACCAATGTGGGCCCCGAGAAGTGGTATGCTAGCGCTTGCGGTCGTAGAGACAGACTTTATGGGTGTTTTTATGTTATTTGCGCTCTTTTCAGTGGCCATTTAGAAATGTTAATGCTTAGGAAATGTCGTCGTACTAAAAATATGCTCGGAAAAATAAGGAAAAACTGTAGCTGTTATGTTAAATGGAATGTAGATTTTACTTTGTGGTGTGTTGTTTGATCGAAGTGAATCTCTTCAAGGATGGAAGGAGATGTTTTGTATATGATGTGTCTCCGTATCGAGAAGATTTAAGGATACAGAGACTTTACCGAATTATTATTTTTTGTTTATGACTCTATTGTGTTGAAACAAAATAAGTGAAAACCGTAAAAGTAGGTAGTAAGTAGAACAAAACTTTATGAAATAAAAACTAATATTAGAAAAAAAAATTATAAAAAAATATCAGTTGAAATTAGAAACCTTGATTTAATTGATTATTTTTTTTAAATCATCACGTAATTTATCGACCAGCTTCCTATCACTATGAAACTATTACTACTTAACTATTTACGTCGGAGACTATTATCCGGACCTCAATTATCCGGATTTTCGAATATCCGAATGACTTACGGCAGCAATTAGTCCGGTTAATCGAGTTTCCACTGTATAAACATTTTCCAAAGCTATCTTGGAAAAGGAATTAAACCAATATTTTTTAGGTACCTAATTATATTTATTCATAGTAATACATCTACTTCCTAACATTCCTATTTATTTTGCCGTAGATCTCGGGGAAGGCTTCTTGGCAATGAGGCAGGGAGTCCCTCACCTTGTCGTACAGAGAGTGGTCGAACATCCTTCGGAACTCCTCACAAGTTGTGTATGTGTCTGCGTATAGCATCTGGAAACCCTCGTGTTTTATCACGAAGTCTTCGAGGCGACGGGTTGAGGATACCTGAAAGAAACATTACTAGCTGAGCCCGGAAAAGGAGATATCTTTTCCTCACCGACTTGCTTCCACTATTACAATATTAGTAAAACTTTTATTGGTAAGAGATTGAGATTGTAACGACTTTGTACCGACATCTATCAACCAAAAAGGTATTTTCACTTCAGTAGCTCAAACATGTAGGTTTTGCTGCCTGAAATCAGTGAACAAAATGCGATTTTGCTCACTGAGTGAGACCAAGTAACTTTTAATTTTTTTTTTCAGAAAGCCGCGAATTCCTTATTCAGCCTTGGGCTTATCATACAATTCGAAACATTCACACTCTATCTCTTTCCCGCCATTAGAAAGAGAGAGAGACAAAGACCAGCCCTTTCGGAGTTCCGATTTTGATTTCGACCTCAAAGACAAACACGTTCGGAATTCCGTACCAACTAAAGAAAATTTTGCAAAAAGATAATTATGTCTTTTAATGTACTTTATTGATTTTTTAACTTATTGTTGTATTTAAACGAAAATAAGTATTTACTGCAAATACAACTGATATTTAACTTGTAAATATTTATTATCTCCTAAAGTGTTCTCGCTGCTGAAGTGAAAAGTTATGTGTGTTACACGAGAGCAAAGTTTTTTGCATCTCGTGCCTTTGAATCCCTCGCCACACTCAGGATTCAACTTTAGAATCACTCGCAAATACTACTACACTACCCGTGGATAGATGGCACCACAAGATTTTACATCGCTCTATTAAAGTTTCTTGAGCACTCGTCATATATGTATACGAGTTTCCAATATACAGCTGGACCGCGGTCCCCAGGTATGATGACCTAGCCTGGCGGAATAACTACCCTTTTGAATGGAGGTGTCTACCACTAGCTCCTCCATAGGTTCTTTTGTTGCTTTTAGCAGATCGTAAACATTATGTTACCCGATTATATTATATTATGATGCGGTCCTGGCATCTGTTCTGCCTGCCACACCGACATCAACTTAGGAAAATATTTTTTATTATGTATAAATATATACTCATTCATTTTATATACATAACTCGTTTGTATTTTTTTATCGGCGGTAGGTACTTGTTTAGTCATTTGTCCTGTATTTGACCACAATATCCCCCTGGTAAGTTATGATGAAGCCAAAGATGTTAAAATCACTACACTTAGAAGGGAACAGCCCAGCGCTTTCTAATTGAGGATGATAGCCAGCCAGGCGGGTACTATAAGCCTCTGAGGATTTTGTAAATGATTTTTACTAATCCGTGTGGTATGATTGTTTGCAAAAATGTACACTACCCAAAAGAAAATGAAGAGCATATAATTACCGTCTCAAATCCATTAGCTTTGGGAACTCCATAAACTCCAATATCGACAAACATCTGCCAGTCCCCAGACTTCACCTTCAGTAGTCCAGGGTTATTGTATACTTTGAAGGGACACAACCAAATAGGGTACACCTGTAAACAGAAACGATAAGGCATTATATACCAGTTCTAAGGGCCTACTATCTCGTCTCCGATTATTAAATAGTTCTACCCATTTATGTGCTATGTTGAGTTGCATGTGATTTAGTTTCCTAATGATATGTTTTGTGGATTCGAACCCAAACCTTCATCACATCATGCGACGTCGCTACCACTGAGCTATAATTGCCAAAGGCCGGCCGCAATAACTGGAATCATTCGCTGAATTCACTGAAAGAATTCATAATCAAATGCAAAACGTTCAGAATTACATATAATTAGATTCTACTCCACACATATAAAACAAAAAATAGAGCATGAATTCAAGATTATATTATTAAATTCCTGTTGTTTACGCCAGCCTTAATATGTGTTTATATGGTGCACCTGAAATAATATTAATGCTACAGTTAGACAAATACATCGAATGGATCCGCGTGGTTGGGTATTAGGCCTGTCTCAAACAGATGGTGTGCAACTGGCATACACCTGACGCGATACTCGTATATATGTCAGCAGCTTGTTGCCAAAATGTAGGAATACAATGCAATATATTATACAGGTGTAAACAAAGCTGTAGTCATTATTACTCATTAATATATACAGCTATTGGACCCAGTTATAGATTCTGATCATGTAGTATGTAAAGGAAATTAAATATAATTTATTAAGTACTGGCGATTCAGTTCTTACTTATTTTTAAAATAAAATGAAGATTATTTCAGTTACCTATAATATACTTTCCCTCCATTTGGCACAGACGTTAGACGTTTTATCTTTTGTAAAATAACTATGACACTATGAAAATAGCTAAAATATACTAATCTAGCTGTATCTACATCTGTAAGTTGTTTACTTTTCCTAACTGCATAAGCTGCCGAGCTGAGCTTCGCCGCAACAGATGATATTTGGGAACCCCATTGAAGTTTTGAGTCCAAAGTAATCCCTAGGAATACTGTTGACTCAACAAGATTGAGGGCTTCATTATTTAACATTAAATTACAGTCAACTTTTTTTACATTAGGTAATGCAAATTTAATGCATTTAGTTTTCTTTGCATTTATAACTAAATAATTCACTGTAAACCAATTTAATACCTTTGTTAATGCACCGTTTACATCGTCATAATTGGATTTCAGTCTAACAACACCAACAATCAGTGAGGTATCATCAGCAAACAGTACAATTCCACAGGTATTTTTAACATAAAACGGAAGGTCATTAATATATATTAAGAATAGAAATCGACTCAGAATAGAGCCCTGCGGTACACCCATACGCACAGGAGAACCAGACGATTTAACCCTATTTACATCGACACTTTGAAGTCTCTGCCCAAGGCATGATTGCATAAGATCAAGTGCCACGCCTTTTACCCCATAATAATTTAGTTTACGTAAAAGTGTTCCATGATCAATGCAATCGAAAGCCTTGGATAGGTCACAGAACACACCAATGGCATTCTGCGACCTCTCCCAAGCATTAAAGATATTTTATAATATCACTCATCCCCATTTTAAAGCACCAAACTCCTCACCTTAATCTCCTTATGGAACACATCAATGGACTGCTCCAGGTCTTCCACCGGCACCAACATATCCTGAATAACGTGGGCTCGTTCGTACAGCTTGGCCACGGCTTCTGGCTGCGTCAGCTTCAGTAAGGCTACCTCTGGAGGCATCAACCAGCCCAGCAGGTAGCGAAATATCACGTTGTTACCGAATGGGACTATATCCTGGAAAATTATCAAATTTTCTAACTTTGAAACTGGCTGCCACCCTCATTTTGAAAATCTATTGCCCAACATCCAATACTACATTCTAATAGTTGCACTTGAGAGCCAGCCTTATAGGCTTTTGCATCACATAGGTAGTCCCCCAAGTAATGGTAATTGCTCAAACGACGGTGGGCATATACCACCAGAAGGAGCTTCTGCCTGCATGTCAGCCATCTGCTCTAAGTAATTCAGCCTAACTTTATGTCTCTCTTATATTCAGCGTTAAGTAAAGTTGTGGCCGAAGACATTATTACCCCTAGAACACACCGGCAGGTGTTTGGCTCCAGCTTTACAACTTGATCTAGTAGCCAGTCAAGTGGGCAATAACATCACCGCGCTATTCCTATTTTAATTCGTAAAAAGTTCATTGACTGATCGTTATACAGTATGGATATTTCGAGGTGGCATATTATCTAAACCTACGCTAGGTTCATAATTCTGAACAAATTTTACTATGGGACCACCTCTTAAATCGCGAAATATCCACTTAGTAGAGTTGTCGACCATGATGTCAATCAATACCACAGCGTTGAGTCATTGTGAATGGATGCAGTTTAAGAAAATTGACTTACCAAGTAATCACACTAATATAACATAATCTACCTACCTGTAGCTCCCAGAACAAGCTTCTCGTGTGTCTATGGTAATAGTCTCTCAATGGAATGTACTCCACGACAGCTTTGTTCTTCTTTAGATGCCTCTCCACTTGTTTGTAGAACCACTCTGAGTGCCAATTACCAATTGGGTTCAGCTAGAATCAAAGACAAATAATAAATATCCTGGGACATTCTTCAAAACATAAAAAATTATGGAGAGCCTATGCTCACACAAATGTTTATCATGCAGGTCGTGGATTGGATTCCCCAATCCACGACCTGTGGCGTGGCAGTCAGACCAACGGGCCGATATAGTTCTGTGGGCCCGTCCAAGTGTTATTACTTACACACGTTACAAGTATTTGGTCTGTGACAGAAGAAGAGAACAACATGGACAAAATGTTAATTGTAATAAATACGGATGATCCTTGGCAAATCACCAGTATGCTAAACAGACCAGATCTAAATGTCTCCTCCCTGATAGAAACTAAGTACCAACATACAATCGATAAATAAAAAGAGAAGAGATTCAGATTCAGAAGAGAAATTTATCCTCTAGTAGGTTGTGGTGCCCTAATCAAAATGAACCATTATTAATATACGGATCCTATCTTTTTCGTTACAAAATGCGATTCAAAAAATGCTGAGCGGTCAACCTCGTTTGCCGGAAATGCGGCAACTTGTATTTTTTATTAATATTGTCAGTTTTTTCAGATATTTTTATTTTTCTTTTGTTCTCTTATTCTTTATTTGTAATTCCAAATTATGTCTTTATAAGTTCTTTCTTTGTATGTGCAATGTTTTTTCTATCTTTCTTTCTTTCAAGTACTATCTTGAGTTTTGCGGTTCATAAAACATTTGCTCGCAAACTACTTTTTCCGTTACAGGATGTTAAACCTTTTATAAAATTTCATTATGAATTGAGATTGGAGCTTTAACTAAAATCTCTTGCAACCTCACCTTCCCATCCCGACCAACTTCGTCCACCATATCACCGGTCATCACCACTCCTGAATTCTTGGTGTACAACAGCGCTTCTATAAATTGGTGCGGCTTGTCTTTCAGAGACTCTTGGCTGAATCGCTTTGCTAAATCCGAGAGGCTGGTGTATGGGTGGTACTTGATTCGAACGTATCTGAAGATATAAAGCAAATAAAAAAGATTAATAAATCATAAAATTACGTGCCAGTTCGTTGTCGTGGTTTTTAATTTCTAAAAGAAGCCGTAACAAAATATCCACCCAATATGTATATTAAAAAAAATATATATATAGTATAGGTACATCAGTTATTCAATCAATAAATACAAAATAAATACTAATCACCTCTTTAAACAATGTAAATTGTTTGTTAAGTAAGTGATCGTCACCCTATGCAAGATATCATACACACACACACACACACACACAAACACACACACACACAAACACACAAAACACACAAACACACACACACGCATAATAGGCATGCATTACCATCATATTTCATATTTATATCTTTAGATTTAATTTAAAATTAATATTATCTACATAGTTACAAAATGCAATTCACGAACAATTACTAGAATACAGGCTTGTCCTAGATTAGGTAGTAGTTTGTACTAAATAGTGATGATAACAATGTAAGTTGTATATACTTATCATAATGCTTGTGACTATATTGTTTTTTTTTTATTTTAGGATAAACAAATAAATTATTATTATTACAGTTCAAGCTCTGCTTAGTTTGGGATCAGATGACTGTGTGTGAAGAATATCCTATGTGAATCTGTTTTAGTTTATATCTTGGACTTAGAGGAATTTTTGACGGCATAAAGACCAGATGCAGGCAGTCTAGGCTAGAATTAAATCCGAAGAATTATCGAGGCTTCACGACGCACCAGCTCAAGGTCATGAGGATACGTGTTCTAATCACTGGCTCGCAACTCTGAGCTTTAACAACTTACGGATTCATCACCAGCTCTCCGTTGAATGAAAGTATATTGAAGAAACCTACATGCCAGAGCAAGCAAATTCAAAGACATGTGAATGAAGTCCACCCGAGTGGACTACGGCCTTAAAACCTTCGTTATAAGAAGGCTCATGTCTCTGCAGTTGAGCATATTATGAGGCCAATGATGACGATGATGAAAATAATGATCAAATGTAGGTCATTAATTTTGAGGCGATTGTAACTTGTTAGTAAAATATTTACTTCTTAGCTGGAACCACTTTGATGACGACAGAGGTCAAAAAACCAAGTGTGCCGTACGACCAAGGAATTGCGTAGAATATATCTGCATTTTCATCCTGAAATATAAACTAGGTATTAGATTTATTGCCTCGTCACTACTCATTAGGGACACCGCCATCAACTTGCCGGAAATGCGTTCCTAAAAACTAACTTTCGCCCGCAGTTTGCCCTCAGTTTGCACTGCATTCCCGAAAGATCTGTGCTTTATTGGGATAAAAAGTATTCATTACATTTTTCCACAGTATGATTTACCTATGTGCCTGACATTAATCGTGACGAGATCCATACATTTATTTGTTCAAAAAAAAATTTTAGAGAATTCAATGTCTTTTAAATTTTGAGACTACTTCAGCAGCATTATTGTTATTTTATAAGTCACACATAATTAAAATATAGATGGTATGACGTCGATCTATCGTTATAAGTGCATTTAAGCACTATAACACAATCAAAAACGATTTAAATAATTATACAAAGATAATTTTACCTTACTGCAAGTAACAACAGAACCGTCAGCCAGCACCAGCTCGTACTGGAGACATATGTGCTGGAAGAGACCGTGCTCGTGAGATGAAGTCTCTATTCCAGTGCCCATCACCAGGCCTCCAACAGTGAGTTGATCCAACTCAGGGACCACGGCCAGGGCCAACCCCAAGGGTTCAAGAGTCCGGGAAACCTGACCCATTGTTACTAGGGGCTCGCAGCGGACGGTCTGGAAAAAAAAAATTGATACTGAAAGTTCATTTTCACATGTTCACCTGCTTTTCTACAACTTGCTTTTTATTTTTGTTTCACTAACGGTTACCGCATATTTCTTTCGAGTTACAACACTATAATACATAACCAAAAATCTTTCCAGAAGGATCTCATATGTAACTGTGTTAACCACATCAAAATCTGTGCAGTAGTTCTCGAGTTATTTACCTATACAAAGTTTTAAAAAATCGGCTAATTGCATGTCGGACCACCTACAGTGTGTAGGATTGCATGTACAAAGAAGCAAGTTATAGTTTACAGAGGTAATTTTATCGGCAGGAAAATGTATTTCATCGAATATTTAAAATCGGCAAAATGTATTTTATTGAAAAATAAAAAAATATAGAGGACACAAAAATACGTTGACAGAAGATTTAATTCCTTTTACTTAATTTGTGGCAGATGAACTCTATAATATATTATGTAATAAGCTATCAAGAAAATAGGTCCCCTTTTCTTAAGTAGGTATGTTGGTACATACTTACTATAAGGGGTAAGTGTTATTTGATAAACATAGACTAAGTACAATACTTATGCTAAAACCATAAATGTATTTTCGTCGGATAAAACCTTACTAAAACCATAGTAACGAAGAAGAAAACTCTTCTCCACTTTTGAAAATATGATTTAATATTAATTCCATGACATTTTCAACAGCCTAGTTACAACACCAATTTCGTTTTGACATTATCTTTTTACAAATAATCTAAATTATAAAACATATCATAGCAAATTTTACAATTTGAAATAATGGATGAAGTCAGTTACGACGAAGCTAAAGAAGACTATCGGCCGAAGCCTAATGAATTCGATACATTTCTACCCTGGGCATGCCAACAGCTTCAGGTCAATGCGAGTATTATTGTAGTGAATATGGCTCTACGTATGTATAACTTTCAAATATTGTACAGTTCATGGAATGCTTAATTATTTCACTATGGTAATTGATGATGTGGCCGCAGGTGGTAAGCATACCAAGTCTAGAAGTAACTGTCTCTCAAGGGCAACTGCCAGATGACACCGATAGGTGTTTGGCGACAGATTTTCAACTTGAGGGTGGTAGCCAGCCAGGCGGGTACTACAAAGTACCCTGCCACCGTTCTATGGTTTCCACACGATGTTTTCCTTCACCGAAAGCTCAAGCTCATTGTAGGATTCGAATCTACGACCTTCGTCGTGGCATCCGACGTCACTACCACTGATCTATCATCGCCATACCTTACGTTTGTCTTTTTCAAGTACGTATGTGACCACTGCATGGGCACGGGTCTTCCATAGGAACCCATTATAAAGGACATTATAGTCCATGTCATAGAGCCCTGTACAGTTAGACTAACTTCACAAATTGTGAATTTTATAAACTTTTGGGAAGTTAATAAATTGTAGGTTTCGTCACCGACGTTTTCCTTCACCCAATAACCAGTGGTTAAGCCGTTGGTAAGATCAGAAGAGGTAAGATTGAAACTCATATATGTGGGCCTCTGATCATCATAATTTAGTAATATTTTTAATAACTTTGTTACAGCCGATTACGTGAGCGCTGGCCAAACGGATCGAATTAAATCAAAAGGTAAAAGTAAAGCAAATATTCAGAATATAACTGATAACGGATCGAAATCAATCCACGAAACGAGTGAATCGGATATGCAAATGAATGAATTAGAACACGATATAACTGTCAAAATCCTCGCATATTATGACAGCAACAAGAATTTAATAGAAATAAAGTTCGAGAAGAACAAGCGAGTGCCCAGAGACATCATGAAGATAATCGGTCTCACTTTGCCGTTTCATAGTCAATTACATGCAGTAACAATAAATAAGGGCTTAGATAAGTTTGTAATCCATGAATTACAAAAGTTGTTGCTTGTTTCTAATATAACAGACGTTTGTCTAGATAATACATATTTTGCAGAGGCTTGCTATGATATTCTGTTACAATCACAGACTAAATTGAGACACCTGTCATTAGCGCGATGTGGATTAAATGATAAAGTCTGCCAGAAAATAGCTTCGAAACTCGTGTATCCTCAGCCGGCGTCTCATTTTTTATCAGTACTAAACCTATCATCGAATAAAATCACAGACTTGGGTGCCAAATATTTAGGGGATGCTTTAAAGTCTAATAGAAAACTTACTTACTTAAACTTAGCAGGTAATACGATCGGTGATGATGGTGCTAGAAGTATATTAAATACTTTGCAAGAGTTCCCATTGACATACGAAGAAATACTGTTAGCTAGATCTAGAAAAGTAGATTATTTGAAAAATCGTAATGAATTGATAGACCAGCTGACAAAGAAATTGAAGACGGATAATTTCGATAAAAGATTAGGAAGGAAGTCAATAAAACCAATAAAACCCGTTTCTGTTGCACCAACGAAGAAAGTTGGAAAGAGTTTAGAAAAGGATTCCTCATTTAAAAATATTCAAGACTGTATATTGAATATGGATACAGTTGGTTTAGAGAAAGTACAGGTTATGGCTGATAACATATTGGGAGAATTTGACGATCCATTCGATTCTAAAAATATTGAATTACGGGATAGTATAGTATATTGTAATGGGAACAATACGTTATGCTACATAAATATGGCGTATAATAGCCTAAGCTATTTATCTGTGAAGTTGTTATTGAATGTTTTGGTAGAACAGAAGCGCATGGACCGAAAGCCAAAGGGTTTGCTTAATGTGGTGATCGAGGGGAACTGCATACCGAAACCTTGTTTAGAATTGATATTGATTGACCAAATTATAGACGACGGATTGACACTTGATCCGAAAATGATGGGAAAGAAAAAACCTCTTATAAAAAGTGCTAAGTAAAAAGAGTTGAAAAAAGTTACCTACATGCGTCTGTATAGTACCTTTTTTACAAAATAAATAGATAGGTGCCATTTTAGTTAAGTTGATTAACACCTGGTCTAAGCAGATTATTTAGTATGTATAACGCATATTCTATCTCCCTTACTCTTTCTTAAATCTCTTCTTAAAACAATGGTGACGTAAATAATTTCACATTACTTGAAGGTGGTTCATAAATACCTGACCATTTAAACACTATGATGAGTAAAGCAGTACCTACCAAACCTTGGTTGTTTAAAACTTTTAATATAGATATTTTTATTTACTGATGTTTAGATGGTAATTAGACTTGATTTTAGGTTTACTTAAATATACTTAACAGTAGTACCTATTGTAGTTTTAGAGATAATATTAATAAATACGATTAAAGATTGTTATAGTTCATTTGTCTCTAGTTTATGCCCCGCGCTGAAATTCGATCTAATGTTTTCCTAGGTTAAAAAGTATCCCGTTATTCATAAGCAAAGTCTAAACCATTAATTGAGCTTAGGCCCCAGGAGGGCAGTTATGAATGTCGAAGCTACATGAAATCCATTCAGTCGTTACGGAGCAAAATGGTAATATAAACTTTCGTTATATTATAGTAGGATTATGAAAGCTGAAGACCGGTCCTATTGGAGATCCTTAAGTGAGGCCTATGTCCAACAGTAGACAGCTATGCGACTGAGGTTATATATTATATGACCACCGTCGCATAACCAGTATATTTATTTAAAACAAGCTTTCTGCCCCGCTGTTTGACCCGCGATCGCTTATTTTAAACCCTTAGTGTTATTTTTACAAAAAAATCGGCCTTAATTATTGTCTACACCATAAAGGGTGTAAAATTTCAACTTCCAAGGTCCAAGATTTTGGGCTGGGCGACGTGCTTCAGTCAGTGACAGGACTTTTCTTTTATATTTTGATATGTGACAATTTCGACTTAATACATTTAGTTCTACTGGCCGAATTCTACTGATGGAACTAAAAGGAAACATTTTCGCGGTTTTGTACCGGATTCGAGTTCTATCGTTTAATTTATTTATTCAAAAATATCTTACTGATTTTGATGTGCATGACATGGTCATATTTTTATTATAGACAAGCAGGAAGGCAAAATTTCAACCGATGAAACGTAAAGTATATAAAGCAGAAAACTACAGAAAGCAGAATTGTAAATTATGAAAATATCGCTTTCGTTCAAATTTATCACGATACCTTTCATCTTCCGTATGCTATCTAAATATTCCTGATCTTCTTCAACCTACCATATTATCGGTATCCACTTCGAGAACGTCCACGAGGTCCACGCGGATGTTGGTAAACGTCTTCTTGTAGATACTCTGTCGGAAGGACATGGTCTGCCAGGTAGGACGGGCCGTGCAGAGGCGTGTGCTTCGGTCGCCGGACAGCCATTTTTTAACCTGTTGATACATAGAGGTTGCTTGATTAAAGAATTTACAAATGTTGTAAAGCTTTACGCAGCGTTTCGCGCAGAATACTCCCTTCCTTTAGAGTCATATGAGGCCCAAAAGGTGGTTTTGATGAAACCAGCACAATATTTTAGTATGTTGTTAAGCATGTTATTCGGAGTAAAAACCCTTCGGGAGACAGTTTCTAGCGTGGTTAAGTAACCAGTTATGACGTCATCAAAATGGCCGCTGCCGCGTTTAGAATATTGCGTATACAACAGAAAGTATGTCACATGTAAGCTTGTGTGGGGTGTCATAAAAAGCAAAATTAAATGCGCTATAATATTGTTTTCACATATGACCTTGTAAATACCATAGTTTGCGAGAAATTTTAAATTTTATTTAAATTTCCCAAAAAAACTTCCGTTTTTAGGGTTCCGTACCCAAAGGGTAAAAACGGGACCCTATTACTAAGACTTCGCTGTCTGTCCGTCTGGCGTCCGTCTGTCCTCGGTGCGCGAGTCCGACTCGCACTTGGCCGGTTTTTTGTTTTCATCAACTTTACTAGTAACTTTACAGTACCAACATTGTACTTATCAAGATATGAATGCTACATTAATAAAATTTAAAACGCCATGAAAATATTACTTTACTAAAAATTTGCAAGCAATTTAGCATGTTATCTTTACTTAAACATCATTTGCTATACAAATTGTATTGAAACAGCCATCCGACTCTTGGTGGTGACATCTGATATGGAACAAAAGTAGTGAAAAATTATATAAAACGCTTTTTATCATACCCCACACAGGCTATATTATATATTCTAAACGCCGCAGCGGCCATTTTGATGACGTCATAACTGGTGACTTAACCACGTTAGAAACTGTCTCCCGATGGTTTTTTAGTCAGAAAAACATGCTTAACAACATGCTAAAATATGGTGCTGGTTTCATCAAAGGCACCTTTTTTTTTTATACCACTATGGTGGCAAACAAGCGTGCGGCCCGCCTGATGGTAAGCGGTTACAGTAGCTTATTGACGCTTGCAACACCAGGGGCATCACACGCGCGTTGCCGAATCTCTTCACACCTTTCTTGAAGAACCCCATGCTGTAATCCCTTAGGAAAACACGGCGGGGAGCTCGTTCCACAACTTAAGCGTCCGTGGTGGAAAGCTCCTTTGAAACCGCACTGTACGAGACCAGTTTGGCTCCAATGTGTGAGGATGAACTCCCCATCGATGGCGAGAAGTGCGATGGTAAAATGTAGCCGTGGGCATCAAGTCGAACAATTCCTCAGACTCAAGGGCTCTAAACCGCTTGTGAGTTGGGGATCGTCGACAATTTTTCCGCTAAGGGAAGGGACTAGAATATCTACATAGGTATGCATTTCCTTCCTTTCCCCCGATTTCGATGAAATAGCCTATTCGAAGCGCCAACCCAAGTCGCATTAACCTGTGGAAAGTAAATAGAAATCCGTTCAGTGGCTCCGAAGATTAGCGCGTTCAAACAGACAAGAAAATAAAAAAAACGCTGGTTCTACATATTTATTTTATGTATAGATTTTTAAGGCAATGATAGCTCAGTGGTAGTGACGTTGAATGCCAAACAACTATTGGTGTGTTCCGGCAGCTGGAGTTGAGAGCCAGTTCCTTCTAGGCTTTGTGTGCTTACTACCATCAGCCACATCATCACTTCCCATAGTGAGATTGTGGTCAAACATAAGCCTATACAAAGTAAAAAAAAAAGATATTTTACGGATCCACACTCTTCACAGAATACCTATTATTACCTACTATGCACGTACTCATTTGTTAAGTCTTGGTGTCTCTTTATCGGATATAATAAAGATTACAGTACTAAACTGATTCCTGCTATATTGCCCGCCACATTGCTTTACTGATTTTATCTACTTTTAATATGACCAATTGTGACAGTTCGTTTCACATGAAAATTAGCGCCAACTTCAAGGTAAACCACTGGATTATACTAAGTCATACTACGTCTCGCGTAGTGTGTATAATTAACGAACCGGTTGGTGTAGAGTGTAGGGGTCTGATAGGTCTGAAACCTGACCTATGCTATAATCCATGCAGCAAGTCTAGGTTTTGATAATTCACACAGAACGACGTTAACGTTATTTATTTTTTTGTTCAGTTAGCGGTTTCCTATTATCTATGAGTTTGTCAGCCGTTTGTTCAACCAACATTATATCACAAACATTCACAACGCAAACTATTTAAACCTATCACTTCTACATTTGGACATGTACAGTTTTGGTCAGAGTTTGACACAAATGTCAACATGATCAGTGATTTATGGCCGAAAATGGGAACCGCTCTATTGTGCAGCTGGAACACATGGTGACAGATTTACAACTTGATGGTAGCAATCGCGAATCCACCGTTGTGGGCACGGTGGGCATGCCCACAATCCTAATTGGGGTCGATAGGCTGAAGCTATATCCAATGCCTTAAAAAAAACAATGAACATGGTTCATTGTTTTTTTTAAGGATTCGGAATGCGTCGTACATTTTGTAAAAATCTCCTTTGTAGAAATGCAATGTATCGATCGTGAGCGAGTCTGTACTTCGACTCGCCGATTTTCAGGTAGCCCTGACCATTAACTTATTTTAGAGCTGGATCCGCGCCTGGGTGGTAGTCAGACTATGGTTTCCTCACGATCTTTCCTTCAACGAAATTCAAAGCTCATTGTAGGGTTAGAACCCGCGACCTCGTCACACCTACTAGATATACTACTGAGTTAAACCAGTTGGTATCTACTATACATTTCACAAAACAATTTGTGATATCCTACTATGCTATCCTATCCTACTAATTCCTGCTTTCCTAACTAATATTATAAATGCGAAAATGAGTTTGTTTGTTTGTTTGTTACCTTTTGATGCCTAAACCGCTGAACCGATCGCGATGAAATTTAGTATGCAGATAGCCTATGGTATGAAGAAGAACATTGGCTACTTTTTATCCCGGGAAAACACAAGAGCCCTCGGGAACGCGGGTGAAACCGCGGGGCGGAACCTAAAATACTATATAAGTAGGTACTTATATATTGATATTAAGAAAAGGAAATGTAGTAGGTATATTAATATTATCCTAAACTGTTTGGTTTCCATACTACAAACTATTAATTTGGGAACAGATGGCCGTGTGTGAAGAATGTTCAAGGATGTTTTAACCTTACAATAATCACCTGTGTTTGGACATCCCTAACTTTCTTGTCGTGCATCTTGGGGGCGCTGTTCATTTTGAACACCACGTAGTTCCTGATGGTGGACCACACCTTCCACAGCACGGAGAGAGGCAGCAGCACGATGATCACCAGCACCCATCGGAACTCCACTAGGATGTACTCCGCCCATGTCTCCGTTTTTACTTTCATCTTATTCTGAAAATTTCGGCCTGCAGTTTGTATTTAGGGACCTAAAATGAGTTAATATTGTGTTTTGTGAAATCGCTTTGACATCATGATAATTAACCCATTATCTAACTACATAATACATATTTAAAACAAAGTCGTGTTAGTTAGACCATTTATAACTCAAGAACGGTTGGATTTGTTAACAAATCAAAGATCATAAAAATCCAATTGGTTTTGTCTCGGCCCCAAATAGCAGTTTAACTAGATATAAAAACACCGTTTTTTTTTAATACACGGAGAACAGGTAGTAAATATGAAAATGTTTGTCTATTTCTCTATTTGTTTGTAACGTACTATGCGTTTTTTCATTCATCCGATGCGATGACACTTTGGGAGATGTACGGTACGCACCCCTTCGGTGGTTTCTGAGATACCTTGGTAAAAGACGATCTGTCTTAGTATTAATTCGAAATTCGGCGTGAAAATAATTTAATTCTGAAATCTATTAAAACATCAAAGATTGACGTCCGTCATCAAATTATCCTTTGGGTTTTAGGATCCGTTTGGGTACATATTCCGAATGACTCCTATTTTCCATTTTCATACTTAAGTTCGGAATGGCAGTCGATCGGTGCACATCGGAATAGCAACTAGTCTGAATCAATATTTTAGCTGCAAGACGTCCACTGCTGGACATAGGCCCTAATAATCTCCAATAGGACCGGTCTTGGGCGGCCTGCATCCAGCGTTTTCCAACGATCTTTACAAGGTCAAACTAGTCTGAATACTAACTGAAAATAACGTGATTATTCAATTTCGTGCATTCTTCTCTAAAATGTACTTGGAGCTTGACATCTATTTAAGATAGATTGTGTTTGGTCACATTTGAAATTCCACTCTATAATTTTTTTATGTAAAAATATGCCCAAGTCCCAAGAAGAAAAAGACTTATCGATTATACGACAGACAGTTATCTGGAATATAAGCGCCTTTGTCTTGAATGTCATGAATAAGCTATTCGTCTTTTGACGTAGGTAGACAAGTACGTACCTATTCAAATGGTTTAAAACGCAGTTGAGACTATGTGGAAGGAAGATACGAAGGTAGGTACCAGTTCCCGCTTAAATTAGGTGCATTTTAATGTATTGGTATATCATTCGCTTTACAGTCTGAGTACATCTTGCTCTCTCTGTCACAAGAATGTTCCGTATTGTTTCTCGTTTTGCTTTAATCTAAGATGACAAACTTGCCCTTTGAGGTGTAAATAAGTAAATACGTAGATATCTGGCTAATATTATTTTAAGTTACATATTTTGTTAACAAGGTTTAGGCACTTTCGGATAATCTCGATGCATGCACAACGTAAACAGTTCTTTGATACTTATACTGGTGACTTTTTAGTCACTGGCAATACTTGCAGGGGTGGAACTACTCATCAATAAAAAACTTTTATTATGAGACATACGGTTAAATCATGAAAAAATTATCAGCTGTTCCATACAAAATTTCAATACCTACTCGACCAAAATACCTATATGAAGCAACCGTTTTATTTTACGCGATATCAGAGTTTATCCCATAGTTATAATATAATATAAAAGTTGATCATATTGATGAGTATTTCCACCCCTGCAAGTATTGCCAGTGACTAAAAAATCACCTGTATAGGGTTACAAACTGTTGTTTCTTTCACATTGAAGTAACAAAATAGACTTTTATGTTCTACGAAGTCTACTGTAATTATAGTTTTAAAAATAGATAAATTACACTTCTTATTATCATATACTACTTACTACTTATATAATGTTTTAGATACTTACAAAGTAACATTTAATTTGGTTGATAAGGTATCAAACATTCGAACGGTCTATTCACGCGGAATTACATTAAGTAATCTTTACACAGCTACTTGCCCCGGATACACACGTGTACTAAAACTATTGTGGTGGAATTAAGGTGTAATCCTACTTATGTAATTATTTTTTTAAATTGTAACGCTCAGTTAAGAACCTTCATTATTTTGTAGAGGGTATATTTTTAACCTATGATTATATCTTTTAAGATATCTATACTAATATTATAAAGCTGAAGAGTTTATTTGTTTGAACGCGCTAATCTCAGGAACTGCTGGTTCGATTTGAAAAATTCTTTCAGTGTTGGATAGCCCATTTATCGAGGAAGGCTATGGGTAAGGTAGGTATGTAAAATGTTGGTAAATTTACCTATTGTTAAAGAGGTTTTTTTTAAATATCTAGGTTTGGTCTTAAACAGTTTTTGTATATCAGAAAAGTGTATAACGTTTCGTAAATGGTGTAAAAAGTTTCGTAAACGAACCTTTATCCGTGTAAACAACAATAATTTTTGTTAGTGTCGAGTTGCGTGTCAATTATCAGTGCTTATCTACTTATTGGTATTATCTATATATTTTACTAGTTTCCGCCTCGTAGATTTTCAAACGTTTTCGAGGATCTAATCTTTTCTAGGGATAAAATGTATAAATTTTAATTCTAGAGTATGATTTTTATTATACTACATAGGTGGCAAACAAGCTTACGGCCCACCTGATAGTAAGCGGTTACCGTAGCCTATACACGCTCAAAACACCACTGGCAAAGAAAATACAATATTATATTTGCCCTGCTAGGGGTACCACTCACGCGTTGCCAACCTGAATCTATCTCTCTGCCGGATTTTATCCAAATCGGTTCAACAATTATAGGTACAGGTATGTTAATAGTTAGAGATGTTCAACTAGAGATCATCAGCCAATTGCAACTGCTATCATCGTATCAAATAGCTAATTAAAACTCAACTAAATGGTGTTAGATGTTGACTTACTTACCTAACTAAATTTAATTTCTATTAATTTTTAATATATAAAAGTTATATAAATATAACTTAACTTATAATCATTTAACTATATTTTGTTTTTATTGTAAACTAGCTTCCGCCCCGCGGATTCACTCGCGTTCCCGAGGGATCTTGTGTTTTTCCAGGATAAAAAGTAGCCTATAGCCTTTCTCGATAAATGGGCTATCCAACACTGAAAGATTTTTTCAAATCGAACCAGTAGTTCCTGAGATTAGCGCGTTCAAACAAACAAACTCTTCAGCTTTATAATATTAAAGTATAGAAGTATAGATATGTCTGTGTTATGTCCTTATCTACTGTTTTATGGTTGATTTGATCCTATACCTAATTGAAGAAACACTAGGTGTAAACGTAACTGATTAGTAGTAATTCTGGGAATATTCTGGGACATTATTCCTCACACACGGCCATCTGACCCCAAACTAAGCAGAGCTTGTACTATGGAAGCCAGATAACTGATATAATACATATACTACTTTTCTTTTGTAAATACATACATATATAGATAATTACACCCAGACACAGGACAAACAGACATGTTCATGCACACAAATGTTTGTCCTGAGTGGGAATCGAACCCACGACCTGCGGCGTGATAGATAGGGTATCTTACCAACCACGCCAACCAGCCCGTCATGAATGCAAAGTTTATTATTTGTTGGATAACCATTATCATCATCATCATCTCAGCCGCAAGACGTCCACTAATGGACATAAGCCTCCCCTAAGGATCTCCAATATTAAATCCCCTCAATTCTCAGAACTTTAAAATAATATTTGTAATCAAATAGGTTAGAGAAATAACTGATTTGAACATTTGTCTTAATGGATATTGAACCGAAGGACAAGTTGACAATCAATCGTAAAGAAAATATTGTTACTACAGTAGCCCCAGCATTTTTGCTAACATAACCGATTGAATAAAAATACTAGTTTTATTGCATTTTCAATTAATTTTATGCATCATACGCACTTTGTATCATATAGAAATATAAATAAATTCTTCCAAGTTAATTGAACATTATATCTTAAACGAGTGTTTCAGATTCATAGTTCACTTACATTTACTGCGTCAAAATGGTTTTATTATTATAATGTTAACTTGCAGGGGGGCAGAACTGAATAATAATAAACAACTTTCACTTATTTCACTCCTTTTATGTCAATGAACACATCGTCCATCTGTAGACACAGTTAATTACCTAATAACATATAGAATTCGCTATTCGGTTATTGAGTTTTCTAAAACTTTTATCAGGTTACTTGGTTTTATTTATAATGTGATTTTCTGAAAAACACTGAACATAATTGACAATCCAAAGGGTCCAATGTTTAAAAATGTTAGTGCCCTGGACACTATCGGAAATACAAGGCATCCTATTAATGCCTAAGGCCTAACAAACCATTAATGAGGGTAATTATTAGGTACTTGGTCTTTATCTATGGTTTCTATAGAAAGAGTTCAACGACACAGGCATAGGATATTAAACCCGATGTTAGATACGTAAAGAACCGGTTTTAAAATATTGTATTTACGTACCTTAGTTATCCGTTGGTATGCGCCTGCGTCTAATACGCCTTCGCTACTTCATAGCTGCCGGTGAACTGGCCTTCGAACCTAATCAAAATCATGCTACAGATTACCTACGTATGATATACAGACAAATACATTCTATTATACACCGTATCGATGTTGAAATAAAGAAGAATAATAATAAATGATTAATGTATTTTACCGGAATTGAAATTAATTACTCATACGTCATTTGAAGTTTTATTGTTAGGTGCCGTAAGATTCAATTTTGTGTGCTTTCTTTATTTTATTGTTGATATTGGTAACAATATCTTGCCATCTATCTGGGAATTGATTTATTCATTAGAGACGGTGCAGTTCCTACGCCACGAGACCCTCTAACTAGAAGGTCCAACCGTTCGTTGTGGAAATCAATGGGGGAGACCTAGGTACGATCCTAAATTTAATGTCTTTTTACTAATGTTAAAACAATCACAGTTCGTCGTAAAACATTAACTATAGTAGGTACAAATACATTAACAAAGATTGTTTTGTCCAGACCATTAAGAGAGATAAAGGTCAGAACAAAAACGTAATGAGAAGACTAATTCGATGCTGTAATTATTTTTAAATGATTTTTGTATTTTACGACTTGAGTGAAGTCATAATTATTAATTTTAAAATTACTTAGACAAAATTCGAAAAAAAAACATCTATCTAATCCTGTACCAAACAAGTCCAAATGGCACTGGCGATAGGTATATTCATATTTGCTTTGTCTCTGCCTGGACTTATGTATAATTCAATGAATTGGGATCAGGTACCACACAGGGATCCGCCGGTGGACTTGAATACCCAAACACAGATACCTACTTCCAAGGGCGGAGACAGATTTCTTTTATGTTTCTTGCTAAAGATGTCCAGCACTTCATTAGCGTTTAATTTTTGTCGCAATGTCATGATGGATATGCATTAAAGTCAGTCCATTCAAACGCTCTTCTGTCATCCTGCTGCAAAACAACTCTGATAATTTGATTTGCCTAAAAGTACCTATGTACTGTGAAGGAAACTCCACAACCGTCTAGGGGGGGGCACGTGCTCCTGTGCCCCCCTCCCCAAATCTGCCCTTGCCTACTTCTCAAACAGCATTTTTAATCAGATGTACGTACGGTACTCTATGTATTTTTTAGGTAAGTATATAGATATTTTATTTCTCAAAAGATTATTAAGTATATACATTTCACACAACATGAGAAATAAAAAATAAAAACTTACATAGTTAATAAATATAACAACGTTCAATTTGAGTAAAAATATACATTACATAAATTTAATAATAATAAGTATTATAGGTAATTATAGGTTGTACCTAGGTACTACAATATTAATTAAAAAAAAATACAGTTTATATAAGAACAAGGTAGGCAAGTGCAATAGAAACATAAACTAGACAGCATGGAGTCGTTTAAGAAATTATAAAGAAAAAACAAAAGAAGACTAAACCTCTTTTGAACGTGTCTGATTTCACGACTATTTTTTTCTCGGGATTCGAAAATTCTCGACCGAAATTTCAGTTAGGAATAGGAACTAAAAAAAATATTGTCTTATTAACTAAAAACAATAATTTTCAATAACAGAGCTCAAATCTCTTCACTTATTTCCTACATAATGATAGGTTATTTATTACCTAATCAACCTAATCATAAAAAGTGTGTTAAAATAGCTGTCAAACATATGCAGTTTTCTAAACATAACATAGGCTAATCTAAACTAATAAATATTAAAATGGTTAGATTTTTTGTGTTACAAACATACAAAAAATCTTTGTACGTTTTTTTGTAATGGATTAAATCAAAAACTACTTAACCGATTTAAAAAATTCTTTCACCTATAGAAAGCTATATTATCAGCGAGTTACATAGGCTACAATTTATTTTCAAAAAGATTAGAGATCCCTACGAAAATTTATAAAAATTACAAGATATAAAAATATAAAAGTAAGAAAAATGCTACATACTTAAGTTTTAAATGATGTAAATACTTTGATGGGCCAAATAAATAAAATAAAATAAACTTCCATCATCTCCAGACTTTGGCGATATCACATCTCATTTGTCAGTTTTGGCGGAAGATGTAATAAATGTTATAACATCATTTCAGAGTGGTTCCGCTGGAGGCCTCGATGCTCTCACACCTCAACACTTAAAAGACCTCATTTCGGTGGGTTGTGGAAACGCAGGCGAGGGTCTCCTCGGGGCCATTACGTCTCTTATGAACACAATGCTGGCAGGAAATGTTCACGAATCCATCACTGACATTTTATATGGCGCAAAGATTTGCGCCCTGGTCAAAAAAGATGGAGATATCAGACCGATTGCAGTTGAAACTACATACCGTCGACTCGCAGCTAAAATGTGTTGTAAAAAAAAAGAGTGAACTATTACGTGACTACTTTCAACCCATTCAGTTAGGTTTCGGCTCACGTGGCGGCTGTGAGGCGGCGGTACACTCACTCAGAACTTTCCTTACCTGCAACGCTGAGGAAGTGGTGCTGAAGGTGGACGTAAAAAATGCTTTTAATTCTGTAGATAGGGGCGCTTTGTTGACTCAAATAAGGGAAAAAATACCGGATGTATACAACTTTCTTTGGCAATGTTATAGTAAAAATTCAAAATTAATTTACCAAAATGATTTATTGTCATCTGAAGTAGGTTGTCAACAAGGTGATCCCTTGGGGCCGGCTATTTTCGGTCTCGCTATTCATCCCATCATCAAACGTTTGGAATCAAAATTTAACGTATGGTATTTGGATGACGGTACCCTAGGCGGCGAAGCTTATTCTGTTTTAAATGACCTTAAAAGTATTATTCATGATTTTAAAAAATAGGACTTGAATTAAACCTGTCAAAGTGCGAATTATACATACCCGATTGCAATACATCAAAAAATGAAATTATAGATATTTTCGCGGCAACTGCATCATTTCTATTTTTAACACTCCTTTGGATGATCGCGCTTGGCGCCAGGCTTCACTTCCTATCAGAATGGGAGGTCTGGGTGTCCGCAAAATTACTAGTGTATCAATTCCGGCTTTTTTTATCATCTATTTATGGCACGCAAGATTTGATCCAAAAAAATATCTAAAGCTTAACCAAATTCCAAATTACAGGTTTTAACCAGTGCGAAGCGACATGGAAATTAGCCTGCTCCGATACCAGCGTGCCCAGGGTCCTATCCTCTCAGAGACGGTGGGACGAGCCGCTTTGCCTACTGGATCGGAATAACCTTCTTGAAACGTCCAGTAGTCCGTCAGAGCGTGCTCGTATCCTTGCTGTCTGAGAGTGGGAATTGGTACTTTGGTTGCACGTAATTCCCTCCAAAAACATAGGTACACTTTTAGACAACAATACTTTTCGGGTGGCTATCTCCCTTCGCTTAGGGGCTCCCTGTCAGGTCGCACATCGATGTCAGTGTGGTGACACAGCAGACCGCTTGGGACACCATGCCCTTACGTGTGTCTCCAGTGCAGGACGTGTGCCCCGTCATAATTCCATCAACGATATCATCCGTCGGACTTTGACCAGCGTCAGTGTGGCCGCCACACTCGAGCCCCGTGGCCTCATGAGAGATGATGGTAAGAGGCCCGACGGAATGACTCTCATGCCCTGGAAGTTGGAACGACCCTTGGTTTGGGATGCCACCTGCGTTGATACCTTGGCGCCGTCTCATCTTCAAGGCACATCAGAGAGAGCCGGCTCCGCAGCAACATCAGCGGAGTGCCTCAAGCGGCGCAAATATGCACATCTCGACAGAGGGTACATGTTTGAGCCGTTTGGGGTAGAAACTCTCGGCCCGTGGGGGCCAGGGGCACACAGTATATATAAGGACTTGGCGGAGCGGTTAAAGGAACACACGCGTGACCAGAACGCTGGCTTTTATTTCGGTCAACGGATAAGCTTAGCTATCCAACGTGGAAATGCAGCCAGCATTCTTTCAAATTAACAATTGAATAATAGTTTTCAATTTTAATTATACAGAATGTTACAAAACTACCCGTAAATCCGAAAGGAGGTTAAATGGGGCCTTATAATGAGTTCTTTCACAATATTTAAGAACCGTAGTAACGCTGTATAACATACCCCAAAAAAATAAAATATTATTGTCACTGATGTGCAAACCCTATTTCAGTAAAATTAAAGAGTAAACTACGCAGAATGTACCTACATTGGTATCTAATTCGCGGAACGACAAAAATAATAATCGTAAATTGACAACATTTTTTTTTTTCCAACTTGACATTTTTTGAATCCAGTATTTGAGTATGACATCCTTGTATTGAGGTAGCAAACATTTATGAATGAAAAATAGAAAAACTATTAAAGTAGACAATTAATATGTAGGTAAAATAGGTACGTAGCCCTTTCTGTTAAATAATCTGGTTCCCTGACATGACAGTTTACTAGGGTTTAAAAAAAAATAAAGAAATAATAAAAAAAAAAAGTAAAATTTTTGGCTTTGATAATTAATATACTTATTTTTTACGAGGTATTTTGTAACACGTTGTATAAGGTCCTAATAAATGAAGTACGGTCCTTTTGAGGGATGATGGTATAGGTCATAAGTATTCCGAAAATGATAAAATAAAAATATTCGGTCGTAATTTATTGAAAAAAAAAAAAACCTGATATTGTAGGTACTTCATCACTACTAAGCATTAATTAAAACCATTAACAGCATAATCAGGTGTAAAATTTATTATTATAAAATAAAAAAAAGCATTTTAAAATACATTACTTTTATTTTATTTATTTGCCATCCAACGTGGCAATGCCGCCAGCATTCTGGGTACACGCTGCCTTCTGATAGCGACTTTTTTAATTTAGACTATTTTATGTAACAAAGTGATTATTGTATTTATAGTTTTAGTATTAAAAAGATTAACTACTAACCTACAATTTCAGGTTTTTTTTTTTAATATTTTTATATTGATATATTTTTATCATTTTCGGAATACTTATGACGTATAGCAGCAGTAGGTATAGATACACGAGTTGTCATTAAAATGGCTTTGCAGGTAAACGCTATCTAAGTATATGGCAGGGGGCGTTTTTCTGTTCCCAAAAGATTTGCTTTTCCGGGATAAAAAGTATCCTTTGTTTTTACAGGTTATGAACTAGGTACTTACCTATATACTTATGTGCCAAATTTAATCCAAAGCCGCAAATATAGCCGCTCCTTTGAGGTAGTGGTGCTGACATCAATAGAATTTTTATTCTGCAGAAGAGGGCTGTTCGCGCAATTTACAATTTACGTCCTAGAGATTCGCTTAAAGATAAATTCAAATCTATAAATATTATGACAGTGCCGTCACAATACATTTATGAAAACTTAATCTATGTTCGGAAAAATATAAAAAAATTCTAAAAACAGTGACACAGTGAGCTTGAACACTAGAAATAAGCATAAACTTGCTGTACATGTAACGCGGCTCAGCAAAGTGAGGGACTCATTCAGGGGCAATGTATACATTTCTATTACAAAGTACCCAAAGAAATTCAAGAACTATCTGTGTATGGATTTAAAAAGTTAATTAAACAAAAGTTATGTAAGAAAGGGTATATAAAGTTTCTGATTTTGTGGAAGACAAGAATGCATTTAAATGAAATGTTCGCTCAACAAGCTATTTCATAATAACTTTATAAACATTGTAATTAGTAATTAAGTAATATTAAAAAAAAAACTATAAAAATATCCCTTGCTGAGTTTCTTGCCGGAGTCTTCTCAGTCCAAGTGTATTCCGAACCGGTGGTAGAATCATTTTCATTGTATTGTAACGTTCATAAGTGTCTTATTAGGGCCTAAACTGAATAAATGAGTTTTGATTTGATTTGATTTAATAAACTTTCGAATTTTTTATACTATCTTGCGCTGTTGTTTTAGCCGTGATTCCGCGGTGGGATGAAAGTACTATCTATGCTTATATGGACAATTTCATGAAAATCTGTTTAACTACGGAGATGAGTGGTAACAAAATTCTGGGACATTATTCCTCACACACGGCCATCTGACCCCTAACTAAGCAGAGCTTGTACTATGGAAGCCAGATAACTGATATACTACATATACTACTTTTCTTTTGTAAATACATACATATATAGATAATTACACCCAGACTCAGGACAAACAGACATGTTCATGCACACAAATGTTTGTCCTGAGTTAGAATCGAACCCATCCACCTGCGGCGTGATAGATAGGGTATCTTACCAACCACGCCAACCGGCCCGTCAAAATCGTTCGTATAATTATACCTAACTAGCTGCCGCCTGCCCCCCGTGGATATACCCGCGATCCCGATTTTTATCTCCAAGCCATACCAATATTGGTTTGTGTCGTTGAGGCGTCAAGAGGTAACAAACAAACTCATTTTTGCATTTATATATAAGGTCCTAATAAATGAAGTACGGTCCTTTTGAGGGATGATAGTATAGGTCATAAGTATTCCGAAAATGATAAAATAAAAATATTCAGTCGTAATTTATTGAAAAAAAATAATCCTGAAATTGTACTTCATCACTACTAAGCATTAATTAAAACCATTTAAGTACAGCATTAGCAGCAAAGATTATACTATATGGAAAGACAATCAAGACAACGCAATCTAGTCTTCTTTGGGCTGGAGGAACACGAAAAATCCTACTCAAATTTAGAAAATATTATAGTAGACTTTGTACATAAATACTTCCCAATACAAATAGACCATAGAGACTTACAAGCAATCAGAAGAATAGGAAAGAAGACTGAAAAGCCACGTCCGATAGTTATTACGTTCACAACACTTGGAAAGAAGATCGAGATCCTAAAAGGCAAAGGAGCTCTAAAAGAAACACCGTATTACATAAAAGAAGACTATCCCCAATCAGTCCTACAAAAAAGAAGAGAGTTGCAGGAACAAGTAAAAGCTGAAAGAGAGAAGGGTAATACAGCCATAATTAAATACGACAAGCTTATTCTACTAAATAATTCATCCAAAGAACCGAAAAACAATAAAAGAAACCTATCAAAATCTCCAGAGAATAACACAAACATCCATGCCGAGAAGTTAACTCAAGCGAACAAAAAGAACAAAACCTTGGCCGCCCACACAGTACAAAGGTCTTCAAGCTTTTCTGAAGGCGTAGTAAAACCGAGCATACTAAACTATCTAACAAACAAAAATAATAATAACAAAACAAACTCACAAGCCAATACCACAAATACATAGCAACGATCCGGCCAGCCTCTCCCAGAAAACAACAAACAAACTGAAAAAGCTACATCAACACATAACAAACATCTTCCAAGCCGGCTGGTCCCCGTGGAAGAGTACGACCACAACCCTCCAGGGAAACCACAAAAACAAAAAACCACTAAACTGGACAAAGACTCTAAAAATTGTATAAAAATTGGAACTTATAATGTCAGGTCTCTGTCATCAATACATCGATTCTTAGAACTCAATAATGCACTGAAAGATATAAACTGCGACATATTAGGACTCTCAGAAACAAGAAAAATGGGTTGCCATATAGAAGAATACTTAGACTGTGTTTTATGCTATATAGGAGAAACAAAGGGATTGTACGGTGTCGGATTTCTAATAAAAAAGGCATGGAAAAATAATATAACTAACTTTACTGGCATTTCGGAGCGAGTAGCGTTATTACAAATGAAATTTGGCAGACTAAATATTTCTATAATCCAGGCATACGCACCCACGGAAAGATCAGACGATACAGAAATACAAAAATTCTACAATGATCTGAAAAAAGCTCACACACTAGCCGATGAGAAAATCATAATATTAGGAGACTTCAATGCAAAAATAGGGCAACCCAAAAAAGAAGAAAAACTCGTCATGGGACAGTATGGGCTAGGCCAAAGAAACGAAAGAGGCGAACGACTGCTAGAATACGCATTGGAAAATAGACTAGCAATAATCAACACTTATTTCAAAAAAAGACCCAGCAGAAGATGGACTTGGAAGATACCAGACGAAAGTGTTAAAAACGAAATCGACTACATCATGACAAATGTCCCAAATATAGTCCAAAATTATGAAGTTCTCAGTAACGTAAAGTTCCGAACAGACCATAGACTACTTAGAGCAACAGTCCTATTGAGCCAATCGAAAAAAAGTAGAAAAGACTTTAAACCACCACCAAAAATTCCGAAAACTGAAGAGGAAACAATACACTACATAGACAACCTCAAATTGAACATCGAAAACAAACTAATAGATACCAGAAACGTACAATCTTACTATGATGCGCTAGAAGTAACTATAACAAAAAGTTTGACTAGCCAAAACAATCCTAAAAAAGAAAAACGACACAAAATATTTGGCGAAGAAACAATAGCCTTAATTAACAAACGCAGTGAACTAACTATAAGAAAGAATAAAGATGCTAACACAAAGAAAGAACTAAGCAAATTATATAAGGAAACTAGCAAAGCGATCAAAAGAGACTATAGTAAGCACAGACAAAGGATAATAACAGAAAATCTAAACAAATTCAGAAGTACTAAGAAAGCATTTAAAGAATTAAACCTAAGAAAAACTTGGATACAAAAATTAGAAGGCCAGCATAAAGAAACTAAAACAAGACAAGAAATCATACAGCAGGCAACTACTTTCTACCAAGAACTATACAAAAACAAAGATAAAACCATCGAGGAAATCAATGAATCACACTATTGTTATAACACGGAAACAATTAGACCAATAGAAGAAAAAGATATATACGCCCAGCTGAAACAACTGAAATCAGATAAAAGTCCTGGTCCCGATGGAATAACCAACGAAGCTTTGAAAATAGGTGCACCAGTTTTACTTAGACCTCTCACAGAATTATTCAATCTCATACTAGAAGCTGAAAGCGTACCTATCCAATGGTGTACGTCAGACATCATACTACTATATAAAAAAGGAAACCCTCTCGATATCAACAACTATAGACCGATTAGTCTACTGGCAAACATATACAAAATCTTCTCATCCATAATTCTTAAACGCATAACACAAGAGATTGAAAATGCACAACCAGTAGAACAAGCTGGCTTTCGCTCTGGGTTCAGCACACTAGACCATATACAGGCACTGGAACAAGTCATAGAAAAATACGAAGAGCTTAATAAGCCACTCTATCTAGGCTTTATCGACTACAGCAAAGCATTTGACAGCATAAGCCACAACTCTATATGGAAATCACTAAAAAATTTAAACATAAATTCGAAATATATAAATATCATAAAATACATATACAACAACAGCATAAGTAATGTCATGCTAGAATCTAGAGGTCAGGCAATTAATATCGAAAGAGGAGTCAGACAGGGGGACCCTCTGTCACCTAAATTATTTATTGCGGTTTTAGAAGATATATTTCGAAACACAGACTGGAAAACCAGAGGCATTAAAATAAACAACAACTATCTAAGCCATCTCAGATTCGCGGACGACATAGTTGTGCTGTCTGAAACAGCAAATGAATTACAAGAAATGCTCCGCTCTCTTGCTCAAGCAAGCTCAAAAGTAGGATTAGAGATGAATGCTTCAAAAACCAAAATCATGACAAACAGAATAGAACGGCCCATCAAGGTAAAAGAAAAATCTATAGAATATGTCCACAGTTACATCTACCTAGGCAAACAAATATCATTTTTAAAAACGCAGAATGAAAATGAGATCGAAAGAAGAGCAAACATAGCCTGGAAGAAATTTTGGTCACTCAAAGAAATTCTTAAAGGAGACTACTCGATAAACCTCAAGAAAACGGTATTAGACACCTGTATACTGCCTTGTCTACTGTATGGCTGCCAAACTTGGATATACACGACAAAAGCAAAACAAAGGATCATAACAACACAAAGAGCTATGGAGAGAAGTATCCTAAACATAAGAAAAATACAAAAAGTCAGGACCAAAGTAATCAGACAGAAAACAATGATAACAGATGCCCTCACACAAGCTCTAAAATTGAAATGGCAGTGGATAGCTCATTTATCGAGGAAGGCTATAGGCCTAATATATTTTTATCCCGAGAAAACAAGATCCCTCGGGAACGCGGGTGAAACCGCGGGGTGGAAGCTAGTAGAAGATAAAGCAATGCTATTAGCAGGCTTAAAAGACATTTCACGTTCGAAGTCGAACATGCCGTGATGATTAAATAACCGGCCAACGTCCGATAAAATAAAATGTCCTTATCATTTTTATTAATCTTTCCAATATCAAAGATAATTTTATCTAATATAATAAATCTGATTTAATGGTATGTAGACCTTCATTTTAGTTTCAACTTACATAATGTATTCGTATTATATACCTTCCTATATTGTTTTGTTTAGGTACCTACACCGACTTCATTTTATAGAAATCTTTGTTACTATATTTATCATCAATCAAAAAGTTGTCTATCTATCTAACTAGATTAGGTACATACTCGTAAGTAGGTAAGTTTTCTGTAAGTATATAAAAGTAACTATAACCTTGTATAATTAAATAATTCAAATTTATTTGAATATAGGTACTTAGTAACACACGCTTTGATTAAAAAAAACAACAAGATATATAATTTTAAATAACAAGAATATAAATAACAAAAAACATGATGTATGACCACAACCACTAAATAAACTACATAAACACTAAATAAAAATCACAGCTTGGACTTCGATGAACCCTCATGTTTCACTGGAATCATTGTATCTTGTTTGAAAACAGGTTTTTTTGGCGCACTGATAATTAGCTTTCCATCTGAAGACAGCTTAGACTTAACACTCTCCAAACGACACCCGTCTGGTAACGGATACCTTCTTATAAACTGCCTAGCGATATAAACATAGTCATCTTTCTTTTCCTCGTGTTTTGCCTCCACTATTATGAATCCATCACTTGTCTTCACTGATATTTCTTCCGGCGTATAGTCTTTAACGTTCAAGCAAATCTCGTACTTATCACCCTCACAATTCACACTGTTTTCCTGCCTCCAAGGGAAGTTTTCCAACCAATCAATTGATCGAAGAACTAATTCATCGCCGAAAATCGGTGGTGTGTAAACTGTGGGCAATTGCAACATGATGTCGCGTTAAAAATCTAGAATAATCATGAATAATAATAGCTATGCTCTTCGCACTCGCGTTGGTACCTACTAACTGCAGTGATTGAAAAATAAAACTGTATGTACCTATGTTTTTTAATAACGTCTAGATAGAGATAGCATTCGAAGCAATTGGGTTATCTCACGAATCTATTCTGTCTCTGTCACTTAGCAATGTATGTCACTTTCAATTTTGAAATAGGGTACATAATTGACGTAACGCTAACGACACGAATACGATACATATTTCAACGACGACATCTAATCTTAGAGCATAAAGCCACATCTAATAGGTCAATCGTATTTTTAGACATATAGGCAGTTCCTTCCTATACTTGTAGATTAATTTATTGATGAAATAATATAAATTTCAATTATCATTACCGATGGATTAGTATTTATGACCACGTCTCGTGGGCGTTCCGTACAATCAGAACCAGCCCTATTTATCATTCTTGGCGCCCCAACTATATTACATTAACTCACATTATAATCGAACCCGTGATATCATGTATGTAGATTAGATACACCTTTATGTACAAAGTAAATTAAATTAAAATGTTTTTTTTTTAGGATTTCTGCGTCTTGTAATTGCCCTCAATACTTACAAAACATAATTCCACCACCAAACCAATTCGCGTTCTTTTTCAAAATCGGCTCGAAGGACCATCTATGGCAGCTTGACATGGCAGGCAGAATTATAGGCCACATACATCCATACAATTGGCAATTTTACTTACAATTATATTGATATCTTGAACTACGTACCAGTTAATTAAGTCTCGGCACACATCATCCATTGTTGGATGTGCACTAACGTGCAGGGTTGGCTCAAACCTTCTATCATGAAGATAAACTTTTGAATTTGATTGTCGATTTTAAAACTTACGGATGATGCGACCATCATTCTGTGAAATCGATAATATTCAAAGTAAACAAGGTGAGAACGAGAAAGTGAAAACTTTATGAGAAATGTGTGAGTAAGATAAATAGTACCTACCTATTATCCCCACCAACTTCATATTGACCAATAGGTGACAGCCAACGTATTATGTATGATAGCCATTGTAATGTAGACTTGATGACCTCTTAATATGTAAATCACACTAGAAAAATAAACCTAGGACTTCTAGTTTTATGAAATAGATGTTAAAAATCTCAAGCTGTTAGGTAGAATTAAAATAACTGACTAATAATAAGTAATAATAAGTATTTTAAGCATTGCCTACATTACATAACGAACGCGGAGTAAAATGATATAGGTAGTTCTTATCTGTCAAACTGATATTATTCTAATTTTAGTAGCCCAAAGCTAGAGGTTAAATAAGTTTGCTATAACTTAATTTGTAATTATGTCCAAAGTAGCTGTGGTAACGGGAGCCAATAAAGGCCTAGGTTGGGCAATTGTTAAAGGATTGTGTGAAAAATACGATGGAAAAGTCTACCTAACCGCCAGAGATGTAAAAAGGGGGCAAGAAGCGTGTGATAAGCTGAATAAGTTAAGACTTAACCCTGTGTTTTATCAAATGGACGTCACAAATCACGAAAGTATAACAAGATTCGTTAATCATATTCGTGATGAGGGTGAAGAAGTGGATATATTGGTAAATAACGCCGGATTGCTGTTTTTGAAAGACGCTACGGAACCAAAATTGTATCAAGCAGAACAAACTATGAAAGTAAACTTCTTTTCATTGGTCGATATTACTGAAGCTCTCCTACCATTGGTCAGAAATGGCGGGAGAATCGTCAACATTTCAAGTTCGTCAGGACACTTATCTCGCATACAATCAGTTGTTTTGAGACAGGTGTTAAGTTCTGATTTAACTTTAGAAGAATTAAAGGTTCTGATGAATACTTACATAGAATCTGTGAAGCGAGACGCAGAGGTGACGGGTGGTTGGGGTCAATCACCTTATGTAGTTTCAAAAGTTGCAGTCAACGCTTACACATTTATGTTGCACCGAAGGTTAACATCTCGAAGTATGTATTTACTGTTTCAATTAACTTTTTATTTATTAATGATTTCAATTACTTACCAATATTATGATCGACAATATTTTAGTAAAATATTATTATTCGAGTTTTATATTAACTTTAAAAAGAAAACGGAATACGATTTGAAAATTGTAGCTTTTTTTTAATTGAATTTGACGGACCGGTTGGCGTGGTTGGTAAGATACGTTATCTATCACGCCGCAGGTCGTGGGTTCGATTCCTACTCAGGACAAACATTTGTGTGCATGAACATGTCTGTTTGTTCTGTGTCTGGGTGTAATTATCTATATATGTATGTATTTACAAAAGAAAAGTAGTATATGTATTATATCAGTTATCTGGCTTCCATAGTACAAGCTCTGCTTAGTTTGGTGTCAGATGGCCGTGTGTGAGGAATAATGTCCCAAATATTTATTTATTATTATTATTTTCCAGTAGGGCAATCATTGATATCACTTCTTAATCATATTCTATCCATAGATTTAATTAACTTTATATATTTCCCTTTAGATATAAAAGTAAACTGCGTGCACCCCGGCTACGTAATGTCGGACATGACCAAAGGCGTCGGTTCGGTGACGCCGGAGCAGGCCGCGGCCCACCCGCTACGACTCGCGCTGGAGCCCGAGGGCGGAGGCCTGTACGTGTGGCACAGCGGGGCCACGGTGCCCTGGGATGGACCTGACCCTAGAGGGTACATTGACGCATTGAAAATATAGTTGCGATTATTATTTTTTAAACCAGTGCTGATGCATTTAACTTCTATGAAATAATGCTGATGATGATTTAAATTAGATGTTGTTTATTATGAAATAATAATGAAGTTATGTAATGCTTCATTTAAATTAGATTATAATAGGCTAAATGAAATTTTAATTTTGAATTCTACAATTTCTGTCTACTTCAATGTGTGCCAATAAATGTAGTAAAATAAATAATTTCAATATGCAATACTCATGAGGTATGTGTCCCATACAGTTCGACATTAAATTAAATAAACACGTAATGCTAATTCATAGTAAATATTATTTTTAATAGTCATAATTTAAAATTTTGAATTTTCAAAAATACATAAATGCAAAAACCCTGAATTACTATTTTAAGTCAAACGTAAAAATACTTGAGAAAAGCGACAACGTCGAGCTCCTGTGACTACCTACCCATAGACCTATGGAAGATTAGCAACATACCTACTATTCTTTTTAACTTCTTGTATTTATCCTTCATTAATAAATTTCGGTAGCATTAACCTGCGCCACGACTAACATTTTGCAATGCACAAATTGTTCTCAATGATACAAAGAGTAATGTTTAATTTTCAAGCAAATTTTCACGATAAATTATTATTGGATATATCCAAACTCTTACACAGGTTATTTTTTTTAGTCACTGGCAATACTTGCAGGGGTGGAAGTACTCATCAATGTGAACAACTTTTATAATGGGGCTAACTCTGATATCGCGTAAAATAAAACGGTTGCTTCATACATTTTGGTGGAATAGGTATTGAACTTTTGTATGGAACAGCTGATAATTTTTTCATGGTTTCACAGCTAGTCCCATAATAATAGTTGTTTATTTGGAGGAGTACTTCCACCCCTGCAAGTATTGCCAGCGACTAAAAAATCACCCAGTATATGGCAAATCTAGGAGATCCTAGAAATGCCATATTTTATTGAAAATATATATTTTAAATTAAAGTCGAACTGTCTGGGACACGTATATAATATACTTAACTTGTGTATTCATATTAAGTTTTAGAAAACTTTTAAATTGTAAGATGAAGGTTTGTCATTAAAAGAATGTAATAATAATTCTTGGTTTAATTTAAATTATCCTTTCATACTTAATGGCTCAATAAGGTACAAATGGAACAGCGAGTTATTGGCATCTCATTTTAATATACAAAATATAATCTTTCATAACAGGGATATGATTCTAGTAAATATATAAGATGTAACGAACGAATATACATATTATCATGCGAAGTGAAACGAAATAAAGAACAAAAGAAAGTTTGAAGAAATATGATAAGTCGAATACCCGGGGAGAGACAGCGAGCGAACCGAACGAAACCGAATATAAAAAATTATAATAAAGTAAATAAATCAAACTTTTTTTAAATAAAACAAATAGGTTAATTTATTTTACAAATTCCTTTGTTATCATATTTCTCTCGTTTAAAATATGCTCTTCTTAATACAAAGATTTATCGATCACATCACCAACGGAAAGAGACAATAGTATTACTGAAATAGAAAATATAATATCCGCTGTCATAGTCGAATTGCACTGTCGTTTACTTGGCGTCGATGCACTCGGCGGGGTGCTGCGACGGCTTGGCGGGGGCGAAGCCCGGGGGCAGGGGGATGCCGGCGTAGGCGGGCGAGCCCCAGCCGAGCTTGTGCCCCGCCCACTGCTGCGCCGCCACGTGCTGGGGCTTCACGCCGTTGGGCTGCATCTGCAGCTGGTTGAACCTCGCGAACAGCTCCTGCTGCTGCTGGCTGAGCGAGCCGGCGGGGACGGCGGCGGGGGCGGGGGCGGGCGCGGGGGCGGCGGCGGGGACGGGGGCAGGGGTGGCCGCCACCGTCACTGGCTGCGGGCCTTTGCCGAAATTCACTGACGTCGATACGATCGCCGGGTCCATTTGTGTCCAATCTGCGGAACAGAACGAGCCGCTCTTTGAGTGATCGCAACTTTTTATAATTCTATAATCGTCGTAACCACTCGTTCGTTAGTAGAATCAGTCGTATCCAGAATTGTACATTTTAAGAATTGATCGTTCGTAGTCTTTGTAGCCATTCGCAGAAACTATCAACTAAATATATATTTAAAAGCCACCAAAGAGTGCGCACTACCAAAGAGTACGCAATGCTATTAATTGGTACTGTATCTTATTGGCTAACAAAAATGGTCCCTGTGACGTGTGGAGGTGGCAGACACACTCGGTTTGCTGAGGCATTGTATTTCAAATTTATTGCAATTAATAGGTTTTGGGCACGTTTAAACCTTTTTTAAACAATTTTAAATACAAATTGTTAACTTTGCATGAACACACAGCATGTAAATGTTGGTTATCCATGAAATTTGATATCGGAACTTTGTTTAGGTGAGAGGTATTAGCCATGATATTGTTTTGTTTAAAAATTATCAAGGCTGAAAGTCAAACAGTCGTATTCCGTAAGAGTGCGCACCCAAAGAGTACGCTTACCTTGTATGAAGAAAAATTAATAGCCGCTTGAAAAAAAAAAGAGAGAAAATAAAAAGATAAAATAAATACTGGAACACCAAATATGCCTACATTGATGGCTTAAAAATTTTACGGATGGAAGTATGTAGAACCGCCAGGCGAATATTTGCAGCAAATGCGAAGCTTGGTGACATGATGCGTGCACTGACTACGTAGAGTTTGGAGTGAACACTCTTGTATGATCATTGCCAAACTGAAGATGCTCATGCTCACACTCGACTCTCGTGCTCTTAGCTTGTATGAAGGTTCATGCTCGCGCACTCTTTGCTACAGGGTACCCTAAGAGTACGCACGAGACCTACAGACGACCTAAGTCCTACATTTATTTTATTATTTAATAATCTATCATAGTAGTAATTGATAAATTTTAAGAATTCATGAATTATTCCTAAAAAATCAGAGGTGACTATAGTAATTTTTTTGAACCTAATTTTCCACCTATTCGGAAATCAGCCTTCAACTGAGAAGTACCAGCAACCAACTCAGCAAAATAACATTTTTATGATCTGTTATTTTTTTTTGATAATATTTTTTCAATTAATGTTTTCCAAACTGCGTTATTATCACTATTATGATGTCAAATAAAGTTTTTATATTTATGTACTTTAGTCTAGTATAGATATATGTTGTTTGTCATTACAGTGTGTACCTTGATGGTGTGTCTGGTGATTGTGGTGGTGCAGGGGCGCGGCGAGGCCGAACGCGTTCATGTGGCTGAAGCCGGGCGGGGCCAGCCGCGACCGACGCACGCGGTCCATACTGTCACTGAACATTTATAATCATTTTAATAACGTCTTTAATCCTGATGTTTTAGAAAATATATACATTATTTAATGGGACTTGCGTACCGGAAAAACTAAAACTGGGAAACTTAGCACTAGGAATTTTTCAGAAAAACTTTTTTTTGAAAAACACAGGCTACTTTTTATTCCGGGAAGGCGGGTAAAACCATGGGACAGCTAGCCATACCCGCTAGAGACGGTGTTCTGCATCATCTCATTCTCCATGAGCTCGGCGAAGGCCTTCTGCGTTTCCTTGAAGGGGTCGAAGTCGAGATCGTCGTCGCCGTCGCCGGCCGCGCGGCTGCCGGGGCTCTCCACGCTGCGCGCCATGTTGCTCATCCTGGAAGTTTCGACTACATTGGCACTGCATACCATCACGGCCTTTCCGACTATATGACCTTTGTATCATCATGTTTACCTAATTTGGCTATTTAAATAATAAAAAAAACCGGCCAAGTGCGTGTCGGGCCACGCGCAATGTAGGATTCCGTAATTGCCCATCACAATAATGTGGACTAAGAAGAGTGTTATATTTTGTTTCTTATGAAACAAACTTATGTTTTAAAACCCTAATAATTTTCAATGGAATTTGTACGATTTTTAGGGTCCCGTACCCAAAGGGTAAAAACGGGACCCTATTACTAAGACTTCGCTCGTCTGTCCGTCTGTCTGTCTCCAGGCTGTATGTCAAGAACCGCGATAGCTAGACAGTTGAAATTTTCACAAATTATGTATTTCTCTTGCCACTATAACAATAAATACTAAAAACAAAATAAAATAAATATTTAAGGGGGGCTCCCATACATACATAGTTACGCCAATTAATAAAGACCTCTGAGTTGTATGGGCGCTCATACAATTTATGACATACGCTAGCTTAATTGGCACTAACCTCAAATAAGGTAAATAAATAAAATTGTGCATTTCCCGTGATGGACGAACGATGGAAGTTTGTACGGAACCCTCGGTGCGCGAGTCCAACTCGCACTTGGCCGGTTTTTTTTTTCTTTTCCAAGTACATTTTATAAGTTGATTTTTTAAGTTGTTAGCTGTGATAAAATATAAAAAATTGCACATTAAAGTTTAATATTTCACAAACGGATCCCTGAATCGAAAAATTATTGCAAACAAAACAAACCTATAATATATTTTGTCGGCGTGATTAATATGTACATAATATATACATGCCAAATTACAGCTTTCTAGTACTAGAGTACTCCGAGTCGCTGGGCTAAGCTGCGGACAGACAGGCGAAACTAAGGGTTCCTTGTTGACTACGGAATTAGGGTTCCGTAAAAAAGACAAACGCGATTCAAAGTGATCACGAGGAGTTAAGTAAGCAAATGTTATTAAATCCAGTATTATCTTTTTAATTTTTGAATGGATATATGGTATTGCTTGCTACCTCTGTTTGTGCTCCATCTCGAGCCTCTCGGCGCTGAGCATGTTGTGCGGGAAGTGCAGCGGCTCCGGGAACCGGTCCGCGCGCGACACCTGCAGCCGCATCTGCTGCGCCTTGTGGAAGTCCGTGAAGAACTTGTCCATGTTCTCTGCCAGATACCTGCCTTCGTTCTGCAGGTACATGACGTTAAGTCACTCTACGGTTGTTACGAATATTAAGAGATTCTCCGCAGTGGAGTATTTATAAAATAAACCATTTTTTTATGGACATGGGATAGTACTCTTGTATTTATTCACATGCTTGATATTTTCATCCAAATATAAGCCTTCTTTTTAAAATTTTAATATAGAAGCTAAAAAAATAATATAAATTTACCGTATTTTGTGGGTTATCAAATCCATTAACAAGGCCCGCTTGCTGCATTTGTTGCTGTTTGGGTTGCAGCATTTGTTGCAGCATCTGTGGAGTGTGTAACACGAACCCGCCACGCATAGAACCGCCTAGCGAACTCGAAGACATAGAGTTTGCCATAGAGCTGCCGCCCATTGAGTTGTCTACGCGCATACCAAACGGTGGAAGCATATTTGGATTTTGATGAAAATTAGCACCTGAAAAAATTAATAAATAATATGAACCTAGAGGCATATAGAAGCTGTTAACATTGACGATTTTAAGTTCAAACCACGTCTTCACAAAAAAACATTTTTTTACTTTAAATAGGCTTGTCTTTATCCAAATTTCACTATGGTTAGTGATGATGTGGCCGAAGGCGGTAAGCACACAAAGCCTAGAAGGAACTGGCTCTCAAGTGCAGCTCCCAGAACACACAGGTAGGTGTTTGGTGACAGATTTTCAACTTTAAGATGGTAGCCAGCTAGGGGGACTATCAAGTACCCTAACCATCGTGTTATGGTTTCTTCACGATGTTTTCTTTCACTGAAACCTCATTGTAGGATTGGAACCCACATCCTTCGCTGCGGCATTTGAAGTCACTTCCACTGAGCTTTTATCTCCAAACGATAACGATGGCTACATCCTCTAGTTACAAATAAAAATCTTACCTAATAATTCACTAGCCGAATCGAGGCCTATACTACCCGTGGGCATATAATGTTTCGGTTCTACCATAACGTTGTGTTGCCTCGCCAATAACTCATTTTGTCTCATCAGCATTTCGCTTCGGCTGCGTTCTCTTAGCAACAGTTCTTTCTGACCTTGGCTAATTTGACTAATCTGTCTATCGTTGCCTAAATAACTCATATTATCTCTGTCTAAAAGTCCGTAACCGTTTACCAATGGGTTCTTCATATGTAAGGGGTTATTATCAACTAGGCCGGCGAGCATTTCTCTGTGATTGTGCAACATCATTACTTCATTATTTGCATCGTTTAATAGATTATGCGTATTATCATCCTCTAACAGACTGTGGTCACTGTTGTCTAACAAATCGTGGTTTTCCAACAAGCTGTGTCTATCTGATTCTAATTCGTCCAATTCGTTAGATAGATAACTCTGTTGTTGCGTGTCGTGACTGTGGTCGAACACCGAGGCGGCGTGTGTTTGCGTGTTATTGTATACAGCCTTTGTTTCTACTTCCATTTCATTATTATCATTATTAATACTATTGCTAGATTTCTGTTTGGATTTGTCTGATTTGCTTTTCTTATTCGTTTGGCCGTTTGTGCTGTTTGTATCTTTGTTGCTTCTATTCGTTTTGGTGTCTGTATGTGTGTCTTTGTTTTTCGTTTGAGCCTGTTGTACCTGTAGTTGTGTGGGACTGGAAGATTCTGATGTGCCGTTTTCTTGTGACTTAACTGTAACATAAACAATGTTTAATTCGACACAATAATGATGATTCATAATATATTCATAGTGATTAATCTTAAGGAGAGCATATTTTTAAAATTTGAAAATTATGCAGATAATAGCTGAAGATAATTAATTGAATTATTGAGAGTATTGAATGATGTTTCAATTGCTAAAACCTACAAAAACAATAAAACCCAAGAACCTAACAAGTTAAAAAAATGCATTTTCATACAAAAAGTGAACTAATATTATTATTTATCAGTATTAACAAAAATCAATGTTTATAAAATATATTGGGGATCAATTTTACTGGTAAGACATCAACAAATAAATTTCTGTACTATAGTACTCGTATAAATTGAATCACTATACTATGTAAATGCATACCCGTAAAGTGTTGTGGCTTAGGACTGGATTGTTTTCTGGCGGGACTATCTGACGGTGGTGAGGAGCCGAGGCTGGGCCAGGCTTCCTTGCCGCCACCGTTGCCGATGCTGGTGCTTGTGCTGGTGCTGGTCCCCGAGCCGGTGCTGCCGGTGCTGCCGGTGCTGACCGCGCCGCCACTGCTGCTACTCACGCTGCTGCCCGCGCTGCCGTTCGATGATTCTTTTTTAGATCTGTAATTAATTAATGTAGTTTAAACGCAACAACTAATAATTCAATCTGTAGGTTTCACTTTATTAATAACACGGATATTACAGAAGTTTGAAATTACATTGGATTGAGATGTATGTAGTATTTTATGGTTCCGTAACTGAAAAAACGATTAAAAAAATTAAAATTATCCAGAGATTTTTTCCCGTGGAATACGATTCAAAATGAGGAGCTGAATGCACCCACCCTGTCAGTTTGCGGAGGGCTGTCCCTTATACCCTGTATGCTTATAACAAAAAAAAGTTTTTTTTTTTCAATTGTCTGTCTGTTTATTCCGGCTAATCTCCGAAACGGCTGGACCGATTTTGACGGGACTTTATTTGGCAGATAGCTGATGTTATAAGGAGTAACTTAGGCTACATTTTATACCGGGTACTCGGGTGAAACCGCGGGGAACACCTAGTATTCCAATAAGAATTATTATCGACCGTTCTCTCTTTAATCGTGAATGCGGGACAGAGATAGTAATCCTCGAAATCTTATTCGGGCTGAAAATGACGATGATGGAGTTCTACAGTGGTTCTTTATTACAGCAATGGTACTCACTTAGATGAATTGACTACGTTTATATGTGACGATGTGACCACTGTTGTCGGTATAAAGTTCGATTGATTACCTGAAACATAACAAATATAATTAAATATATATTTATAAGTGTTGAATAATATATTATAAAGGATAATGAAATACTTACCATCTTTTGAACTGCTCTTTTCTGCATTCGTACTAGGATTACCTGCGAATTTGAAGTATAGCAATTCATTAATTAATTTTGAAGAAAATTAACTATTATACATAAACCATAAACAAGAGATATAAACTCCATTTTGGATCGAGTAATGGCCGTCACACACTCGCACCCACGTCATGCATGAACACTTAAACTCTATGACAACTTTCATGGAGTTTAAGTGTTTAATATAACCAGTCATCCTGAAGATGGGGTCAATAAATTTTCGAACCGTTCATTCATAAGATCGAAAATAAAATCTTTTTTTAGCAATTTCCGAGTGTCTTAGTAAAAGTTAGACATGTTGACAACTTAACCCTTACAAAGATAAGCGAAACATTATGGAGACAATAGATAAAAGAAAATCATATATTTATCTTATAAAAGACAACAAGAGTCCAGCACTTTTACGTCAGAAGCCCAACGAATATGCAGGGGGTACATTAATACCAGAGGGATTGTCAATGCATTGTAGGCCTTTGTTAAGCCTAAAATGCAACAGACTCAAGTGGAATAGGGTATTTGACTGACATTCAAATCAGCAACTTTTTATGAAATGTCAAAGCGATAGGTTTATATGGAGTTTTGTATGAAATACAAGCATGTGACGTCATAATTATATAGCATACTCTTTATGGTTAGATTGGTCATTAAAATCATAATAAGGATAAATTTAATAAAATAATCGTGGTTTCCCGTTTTTTAGATGTTTTATACATTGGTTAGTGTTGGATAATTTATTTTGAATACAGGCAAATACCCTATTGCCAGAATACTGTATGTGCTTTACTCTGATTTTCATCTTGAGAGTGGTAGCCAGTGACTACCATTGAGTGAGCTGTAGAGAGTGAGGGTGTAGAGTGTAGAGTGTAGAGCAGGGGTCACCAATTAGGTTTATTAGGGGTCCACTTAAAAAATATAATAGATTATAGCGGTCCGATTGGTAGATGATGACTGGCGACCAAGCTTAGATCCTTTCCTACAAATCCTACTACTAATATATCAAATTATTGTATGTTTGGATGTGCGCGGATTAAATAAAATAACCATGTGTAGGTACATTTTTGTTTGTCAAATTTCGGTCCGCACATTACATTACACAGTGTAGGTGTAGAGTGTATCGCTCACCGTTATATTGTTTGTCGTCGGGCTTGTCCCGGTGCAGCAGCAGCAGCTGCGTGTGCAGCTTGCGCTCGTACACCTGGTGCAGCCCCGCGTGCATCTCCTCCTTCGTGAACGACGCGTGCGGGTCACCTGACACGATACATCACGATAAAGACACATACACATACACCGTACACATACACATACAATAGTCAATATAATGGTCATTCATCCATCTCAAACTAAGCAGACCTTGTACTATGGAAAACAGCGGAAGCTCAAACTCATTGTAGGATTCGAACTCACGGCCTTCGTTGCGACATTCGACGTCACTTCCACTGAGATATCGCCTTCGTGGTGTAGAATAGGGTTCGATTGCACATGCCTTAGTTAGAGGCTTACTGCCGTACTCGGAGACGTCAATTAGAATTTAATATCTGATTAAAATATGTCCATCTTTGTTTATTTAAGAGCTATAAAAAGAGACAGGTAGAGAATCATTCAACTTAATTGACGTCTCTGAGTGCGGCAGTTAGAGTATAATCCTTTTCGACGTCACACAATATTATTAAATTTTTTGTCTTAATTTTAATTGTTTGTCTTGCCTATGTGTTTATTTTTTTGTGTATGTTGAATAAATGTTTTTCTTTCTTTCTTTCCTTAAATAAAATTGAGAGTGGACCTGTAGCGTGGCAGCGAAGGTATCTAATATGATGTAGTGAGTGTGGTATTCACCTAGCTCGTGCAGATACATGCAGTCTGGCTTTGGGCAGGGCTGGTTCTTCATGAAGTTGGCACAGTACTTGGTGGTGCCGAGCGAGCCCTTGAGCACGCGTCCATCCAGCGTCACGTTGTTCACGCCCTGGATCGCGCGCAGGGCGTCCGCTGACGTCACGTACGTCACGTACGCTGACGCCGATGGACCCTGGCATACAACAAACAAACATAACGTTCATACTCATCCGTATATCCTACGTCACTACCTACAGAGAAACAGTATATTCATTAGCTCAGAAAGTAATGGAACACCAATGGAATACAGGTCTTGCTGCTTTACATTTAGAATTGAAATACAACAAGACTAATAACATTTTTGCACTGTATGTCATCGTATCATAAAGAACTATGTTTTCAGTATGTAAAAATGTATGAGGATATCGAGTTTCTTAGATCTTGTTATGTAATACAGGCCTAATATGCATACCAAATAATTCCCTTACTAAAGCTAAAAAAATCATTCAATAAAATAAATATCTAGTTTACATACAAATGAAATGATTTCTCACCTGTGACCCTGCATACGTGGTACTTTGGTTTATAACTACTTTGTGAATTTTGCCATATTTGCCAAAGTACTCCTGTCGTTTGAGAATCTGAAAATAAAAATCTTTCTAAATTCAAATTTTAATAAATGTACTAGCCCTATCTCTCGTTGTAAGGGGATCCTCATCATCCTTCGTAGCAATGAATTGGAGACGCATGAGCTATTGACGGTGATAAATATAAAAATTATATGTGTGTTTTTGTATTTGCGAGTGTGTGTATGAGCGAGTGTGTGTATGAGCGAGTGTGTGTATGAGCGAGTGTGTGTATGAGCGAGTGTGTGTATGAGCGAGTGTGTGTATGAGCGAGTGTGTGTATGTGCGAGTGTGTGTATGTGCGAGTGTGTGTGTGCGTGTGTGTTTGTATGTGTGTGCGTGTGTGTGTGTGTGCGAGTGTTTGTGTGTGTGTACGAGTGTGTGTGTGTCTGTATAATGACCTCGGGGTCGGCGAGGCGCACGGGCAGGCCGACGACGAACACGAGGTTGTTCTGCACGACGCGCACGTTGGCGAGCGCGCGCCGAGACTCCAGCGTCTTGTTCCGTCGCTTCTGCTCGCGGGCCTTCTTCTCCGTCTTTATCGCTGCCACCTACACCACACAACACAATACAATACTTATTAATAATACTTCATTTACACCCTCAAGAATCGTTCACATTTATAGGCACCATACGTGTCACCACGACCGCACCAACACGTGTCAATATATCGCAAACACAAAACATATTCGCCGAGAAGGCTGGCTGCTGCCGGGCCGGTGTCTGTTAGGTCAGTCTATAACGTCTGCGCGGTTAATATTATCTTACACGTTACTTGCGCGTGCGCACTATAATTTGTCTTTGTCTTTCATTTCATTGTTTTCTAGTATAGTTAAGAAAGTTTGCCGGTGCCCCTTTTCAAAATAGTGATGTTGCATGAAGTGATTGATTTAATAATGTCGTGATAGTTTGTTTTATATTACCATAAATGTTGCTAAGCCTAGCTAAAAATCTCTCTCAACGTCTTCAAATGTTCAATGACTTTCTCCACTCCACCATAAATTCCACATGGATATATTTACCTGTTCTTGACTGAGCGGAGTGAAGTCTGCCGGGTTCTCCGGGTAGGCCTTCCGGCACGCGGGGCATAGCCCGTTCTCGCCTTCCCGTATACGATTCCAGCAAAACCGGCAAATCTACAATGTGGACACGACTTTTTATACATCTTTAGAGTTACAATATTTACTAAAGTTTGGAATACACAATCATATTTATTTATGACATTAGATTTTTTACTATAGCCTATACTATAGCTTGTGTTTGACCACATTCTCACTATGAATAGTAAGTATAGTGAGTGATGATGTGACCTAAGGTGGTAAGCACACAAAGCCTAGAATGAACTGACTCTCAACTTATACCTAAAATACTTGGGACTTACTTGGTATCCACATGTGCACGGGTAGAAGTGGAGATCGTCCACCTCCAAGGGTTCCATACACAGTGGACATTCCACCTGCAACAGAGATCCATTTCAGTTGGGTATTTCACAAAAATGCGTGTATTTTATCTGCCTACTTACTATACTGTTGGACACGAACCTGTCTGACATGGTCTGCACCAACCACCTGTTGTGGACCACCATTGAAATCAACGTTACTATTATTGCATTTATATAAAGTATTATGTAAAGTTTTAATGTAAAATTAGCATTATTTTTAAAGCTGGAATCTGTGAGGTGATATATTTTAGCGATATAGGGTGTCTTTACTTTATAAGGGCATTATTTATACAGGTGAATAATAATGCCTATGTCCAGTAGTGGACGCCTTGAGGCTGAGATGATGATGATGATGATGAATATATTTCCAGATGTAATTTTTTCAAAGCCTATGTTGGGTTCATCATGATGAACGACTTTTACTATTCTGGGACATTACGATGGAAATGGACATTCCATATATTTTGATCAAGAAATCTTTTGTATGAAAAGTTTGAATTAATTCGGTATTTCAGTTGTTCAGTATGACAAATTCCACATAGGTTTTTCACTTACAAAAAAAAAACATTTGCCATTTTCAAATACATTTAATAACTATGTAATCATTATCATCAAATTGGGGCATAGAACTCCCCTTTTGAACTTTGGGATTGGAGTTCATCCTCAAACGGATGAATTTCCCAACATTTTTATTTATAAACTCTTTTTTAATTCCTTGGTAACTAGTTATGAAATAAACATTATTTAAATTTAAAATGAGTTAAATGTTTATGTTACTTTGTGACACCCATAAGAAGCAAGCCTTAATTAAACTACTTAAAAACTAAAAAAGATAAAAAAAAATATTTACATGGTTTACCTGCTCTTCCCCACTCTGATTCAGAACTGACATCCTAGTTCCAAGAGCCAATGGTTCCACTGCTTCTAGCGAACTTGAACAACGTCAGTTTACACTAGAACCCTCTACTGTAACCTGTAAAAAAAGCATATGTACTTGAGGCTAAACACAGATACTTTTCACCCCGTATTTACACACGCGGAGAAAGCCGCGAGGCAAACCTAACAGGCGTTAATGAGTTTTAAACTGTTGCTTAACTGCAGAAATCAAGATCTAATAACAGTGCATTTACCATAGAAACAGATATGTAAAATTACAGTAAGTATTTATTGGAAACTAGCTGTCCCCCACGGATTCACCCGCTTTCCCATTAGGAATAAATAAAAAGTAGCCAATATCACTCTCTGGCCCATAAACTAAATGTAAAAAAGCGTACAATAAGCATTTATGCAACTCAATGCTACAGTTAGTAATCTAACAAAAGTGATTAAACAACATAATTAGATAATAAAAACAAATAAATAGTAAAGAATGCATATAGATATTAAAGCATTGCATGCGTTTGTTAATGTGAATGCTAGTATACACTGATGAGCCTTATGTAACTACCTTATTAGAAAGGCAGGTTTGCCCAGAGGTCAGCACTTTTACATGCCACACAATAATATAACTATCAAGATTACATACAACACAATAAAACTGGTGAATCATTATGACATAGATATAAAGTTCAAAAGGATTTGTTTACATCTTTATAGTCTTGGTGCTATCAAATACGCAGAACATTAGGTATTGGACAAACCATATTTAAAAACATACTTAATGAACTTGTTTATTTTTGTATTTTTTAAATAACTAGCAAGTTGGAAAGTGCTATCAATCAGATTCTTGTTTCTTGTCGCTATGAACAGCTTAGATACTGAAGAATCATTGTAGGGGCTGAGCATACCCTAACAGTATAAGGACATTAGACAGTTGTAAAAGCATAAAAATATTTCTTATGTTATTTAAGATATTTTTAAAGAAAAAATATACAATTGTTGATGTGACAAAGCATTTTTTTTATAGGCTTAAAAACTTTTTATTGATTTCTATAAGAAATTCAATGCAAACTACAATGTTTTAGCATTGAGAAAATTTGAATTAAGAATTTGGAATAAGGACATGTAAAATAGTATGCGAGGGCCAAGGATCATAGGAATATGGGGGCTGATTATAATTATATACTCATACACCTAATATATAAGTTGAGAAATAAACCCTATAAGCACACTGAGCACTGCAATGTCACATATAGACAATTCCGTTAATTCCACAATTCAAGTGGTTAATAACAGCGATGACGTCATACATTTGCAGGCCGATATAACCTACCCCAATTCTATGTTAAAATGTCCCTACATATTGCCTAAGTGGATTGTTGTAGAATGACCTTACTGCACTTTTTAATCAGGACAATTTGCCTAATTTTGTTTTAAATTATCTAGTATTTAACTGGTTTATTTGGCTACTAATTGGAAAAGAATTGGTCAGTGTGAAAAAATCATTTAATAAGATACATTTAACAAGAGGGTTGCCTCTTTTTAGTTTATAGATAGATAGCATGGCTGTTAGGCTGTCAAATGTGACTTTTAAATCTCGAGGATTTTAAATAAATAAATATAATGGGACTAATGGTTCAAGAAAATAATTGGATTCAAGATTAATTGTCATACTACTTAAACAACTTACCTAAAAACCTCATTTTTATGAGTATTAAGTAATATTTATTGAATCTGATACAATAAGAATTTTATATTTTGCCAAATCTTGAAACTAGTTTATTTTAAGACAGTAAGTAACATTATTAACATATTTTGACCATCACAAAGTGAATTAACTGACTTTCATGGTAGAGAATAAATAGCATGTATCATTAAGAGTATATAATCACCCATTTCAAATAATTTGTTCTATTCCTAAACTAGCTAGACCAATGAAATATCAACTGTTCAGAAGCTAAAGTAAATCCTAAAATATATGTACTTTATGGCCACCCTACAAACCAATCTATTTGTTGACATATAAAAGCGTTTGTTTTGCTTGATAATATAATTGACACTAATTGTTGCTGTGTAAAAGTAAAGATAGTTATTGGATAGCATTTTTATTTATCTTCTCTACTCAATACATAAGTATAAACTTTTATTGACAAAGTTTAATCAAATTAATATCCATATTCATACACTAAGTACAATTATATAGGTACTCTATAAATATATAGAAAACATGTACATAAACATACCTAGAAATATAAAAACTAGAATAATTTGCTTTGTTACAAATGTGTAATATATGTATGTATAAATAATTTTTATTTTTACTCTAGACGGGCTTCTGTACCCGAAGGGAGTAAACATAAAAAGCCCAAAAAGGTAACTGGTTTTTAAAGTACATAATATATTATATTGTTTTGAAAAAGTATGTATATTTTTTTCTTTTCCTTTGTAAATAAAAGAGCCTAAATAAAGTCCAGAAAATATTTAAAAAAATGTAACATTGCTTAGTTTCTAGCTCGTTTTTCCCAGTTGAAGACTGACTTCGAATTAGGATATATCAGTCTTGGACATAATTTTATAAAATAACTATGTTGTTGCAATCTAATAGTCCCTTTATGACAAGAGGATGTTTCTTTTGGTCTCGCTATATTTCTATATTTTTGTCGCACTGACTTTAATTTCAATTAAGACAATTACTCAAATTATTGATTAAATTTACAACTTAGTTTGTCAATAAAGCAACATAATTGTTTATTATGCAAACACTATGCAGCCAACAGCCTCAGATAATACAGATACCTTATGATAAACTTATAGTATGGAATTAAGAACTGATAACAGAATATTTATATTTTGTGGAAAATATATTATTATCTATTCAGATTGGTTTGTTATCAGTAGTTGGTTGATTTTATTACACATTAAGAAAAAATCTCGTGGACATACATTTGTATTGTCGAAAATTTGGAAAAATTATGGATAGGTATTTTTTCGTCTATATCCCATACTGTGCATCAAAACAAATCAAGTACATATTGAGTTAAGATTGCAATAAATTAATTGTATCCAGGTTTCTTTATAATTATTATAATTCTTAGATTAACACAATGTATTCTTGAGTCTCGACTCAAGTGCTGAAGTATGGACCTAAGACTAATTTAGGAAAGAGTTAAGCAACATGAGGTGTAGTAAAAAATATCTATATGCATAAATAAATAAAATATTCTAGGACATTATTCCTCAAACACGGCCATCTGAGCTTGTACTATGGAAGCCAGATAACTGATATACTAAATATACTACTTTTCTTTTGTAAATACATATATATATAGATAAGACCTATGACATATCTTTAATACCTGGAAATCCTGTTAATCTTACAATTTAATATTATAAATGCGAAAGTTTTTTGTGTGTGTATTTGTTACCACTCAGCTCTGTAATAGAATAACCTGTCATACCCTGGAATAACATACATAGGTACTTTCATCTGGAATGCGGGTAAAACCGCAGAGCAGTAGCTAGTGTTAATTAATCTAAGTATATAAATAAAAATAGCCAAAATGTATGTACGCGCATAGCTTCCGAACGACTGCACCAAATTGTATAATTATTTTTTGTGTTAATTATTGTCAGTACAAGGTTTGTATGATAGAAAATGTTTGAAAAAATTTATATACCGGGAACGCGGGTGAAATCGCGTGGAACAGCTAGTTTATAATATTTTAAATGTGAACATTGTACATTTGTTACTCAATCATAATGTCTGAATGGAGACACAAATAAATCACAACCTTGAATAAAAAAAAACAGCATAGTTATTAACACTGGAAAACATTAGATCCTCGGAATCGTGGGAAAAACCGCGAGGCGGAACCTAGTAACTTTGTAAGGTAAACTTAAGAATTTATTTCAATAAGTTAACATTGAATGGAATCCAATTAAATTGCCAATATCACATTAAAAAATTAAATAATAATAATGATTAAGTACTGAACATTATGAAGGGTAGGTGTGTGTGGATATCAGAGTTTGGTAAGAGCTTGCCCACTCCTAAAAGTGGATGCTCAGGGTGTGTGAGTGGTAGTGGATACATGTATGAAAAACAGAGGTCTATTGAGTATATTTTGTTTTGAAACCCACATTCTACTAAGTACAACCTTTATGATGTTAGTAATATGGTGTCAATTCACCCATGGAATGGGCGTCTACGTACGAAGGACAGATATGGAGACATTTATCATATCACATACATCATCAATTATTGTTGTAATATGTATGGTTTTTGTGCAACAATTAATGCTTAAACTACTCAAACTGATTTTGAGATAAGCCTTTCTTAACTTGTTGAAAGCTTATGTTGCAGAATAATTATCAAGATTGTGTAAAACATAATGTTTAACAACATTTATAAAGGAGCAGATAAATGACATTTACTACAATACAAAGAATGTGCTTTTGAGGCATTCTAATCTAATCAGAAATAAAATCTCAAAATATACCTACTTAATTTGAGTTATGTTGAGTTTTTTAAGCCTTTATTTGTTAGATAATATTGTCATCAATATTATCTAACGTAAGGTAAAAAAATGCTTTGGTAAGTTACATTCAGTACTTGCAAGCATGTGACGTCATCATTATATAGCATACTATTTATGGTTAGATTGGTCATTAAAAATCATAATAAGGATAAATTTAATAAAATAATCGTGGTTTCCCCTTTTTTTTTTAGATGTTTTATACATTGGTTAGTGTTGGATAATTTATTTTGAATACAGGCAAATACCCTATTACAAGAGTCGCCAAACACCTGCCAGTGTTTCGACAGCTACACTTGAGAGCAAGTCCCATAAAAAATTACGATTTATCGGTAAATCAAAGTATGTAGTACAAGTTACAAATAACTTTATAAAACAAGTTAATTAAATAAGAGACAGTTGAGATTTTGTGTCTCTTACGTGTTTCAGAAAAAGGGGCGCGCAATTTTTTACAGCAGGTAGGTAATTTTCGTGAACTTTACAATAATAACATTATTTTTTTTGGTAATGTTACTTTTATGATATTTTTACGTTAATTAGTTGCTATGGTAGTCAGGTAACGGTAAATTTGTGATAATGTTATACTGGTACCTAAATGAAAGTAGTGGTAATTACTTTAAGTGAGATTTAGTAACATTCAGAAGCTCTAGTGCTTCCTATCATTGGTCACATTGTCCCTTACCATAGTGAGATTGTGGTCAAACAACTCTATGCATGATAAAAAAACTTTGAAAAAGTTTAAAAAGTAGTAGTTAGTTTTTATAGTTACAGTTTAATATTAACAACAAAGTTGTGAAGAGAAGTATTTATTTAAATTTAATTTCATTTATCTTTTGGATGTTTTATTATTACCTTTTAAGTTTTTTACTATTTATGCTTTCAAAGTATCATTCTAATAGGTTTGAATATGCATGAACAATAGGTGTTTTGTTAAACCAGTCTTAAAACATTATAAATAAGATTTAGTTTTAATTAACACTGAAAATTGTGATTTTAAACTCCTCAATCTTTACTACAAATAACTTGACTTTGAATTCCAGGTTTTTTTTGTAGGTGGTTTTGGGATTCACATTCCCTTTTGAGCTATGGGGTTAAAATGCACATTACTTTTTACTTAAACTAAATGTAAGCATGTGCATTGTCTTTACCATGAACCTGTACAATTATTGAAACTTATCTGATTTACAATCAGTCGCAGGTTAACAAGTTTAATCTCCTGTTGCTAATCTTATCAATATAAACTGGTGGAAAATGATTTTAGTAATGATTTATTGTATTTGTTACCTTTTTTAATAGTTGAATAGTATTACAGAGCAGTTGTCAAACATAATAGTTATTGTAACTTGAAATATTAACAAAACAAAATGTGTGTCGCTTTTACTTTTTATAACTGTATCTCTCATACAGACATAAGAATAAAATTAAATGCACAAGAATGTGTTCTCATTCTAGTTATTTTAACATGTATCAGTGTTTTTATAAGACATGCATGATGTAGAAGTAATTAGCAGTATAATTTTTTAATTAATTTACTGTTTTTATCAATATATAATGAAAATTTGAATATGGGAATTTTCAACAAATTGACAAAGCATAGTATTTTGTGAGTGATGTGAAATAAGTATATACAATTACTTTGTTCAAAGTGATTCATACAACAATAAAGGCTGTGACATCAATATACTTTGTCCAAAATATTATTATAAACTATTGAACAAAAACTAAGGAAAAAAGTTCTTATTTTTTTGAGATTTATTGAGATGAGGATAAAAACAGTAAGTTACGATGATGGGCACAGGTAACCTGTGCAGATGAGTTTTATAACAATAAAGTCTAAGGGATAATTGGATCGCAACAATGACTCAACCCAGCTTTGACAACTTTTTGACATTTTACTTTGGATAAAACAATTTGTACCTCTACAATCATGAGCGTCTGGAAACCATCCAGACCTCACGATCATCCATAAAAATTTCAAAATAAGACCATTAGACGTTATAGAAACAGTTTACGTTGCATTCTATACCTACTCTCGTAACTAGATGTACGTCCGTCAGCTGCCATTCAAAAGAATATGTGGCAAAAGTCAAACTTTCATTTCGTACAAGGATACCCTAAAAATAAACTATAAACACTCAATGCACAACCTTTAACGCCCAGGAATCTGTAATATACGTTTTCATCGCACGATTCCATTTTAGGAGAAAAAATTAAAATCGATGTTTACCTTACGTCTCCTCTCAATGCAAATCTTTTCTTTGCAGAACAGAGACTGCTAACCCTTCCGCGAGAGTCGAAGATGAATCCTTTCCAATGGACCTACAATGCGGTTCACGATTCAATTTAAATTAAAATGCAAAGCTGAAATAAATACAACTGTCCCGAAGATATTTTCTGCGAGTTACTATACATTTGTTTTATGAAATGGCCTAATCTTTTACAAGATTCCGTTCTGTATTTTCCATAGACAAATTTATATACTTTTTAATTTTGAATATTGAATAATGAGTTATTTTCCACATTTGTCAAGGATGTTACTTTCTCTTATTTGTGAAAAAAAAGTTTATAATTGATTTTAAAGTTTAAACATAGTAAAAGGATAAATCCGTACTAAATAAAATAAATAAATTTACAAGCCTAAGTATTACATACATCGTTACTCATTGGTTATTCTTTATCAACCATAAACCAATATTATGTAACTAACCAATCACACCTCGTAAACGGATTGTTGACGTCTCCATAGTGTCGTGCGCTATCACCCCAGAAGAGTAAAAAAATAATAATTTGAGTACAATCTGAACTAAAGCGCTTGATAGACGGTACCTTGCGTAGAGTGGAGTGATACGTAGTAGTAAAGCAGTCTGTGGTGAAGTTTATGGGAGTTGAAATAAAGTTCGTTTCACCAAAGAAGTCCTGAGAATGAAAATTGATCTTATTTCTTGCGCAATAGAGGTGAGCCTAACGGACTTCTTTGGTGAAACTTGTGGGTGTCGTTCCACCAAAAAAGTTCCGAAGGGAAGATCGATTTGATCATGAACAATGGGAAGAAATAAGATCGATTTTCTTGAATTCCACGAGACATCTTTGGTGAAACTAACTTTATGGCTATTTTGACCAATTATGACTCTAAGATTTCGACCATCCACCCATCACTTATCACATTATTCATATTATATAAGGAATTTACGGTAATGATTGTATCTTAGTGAATGTACCCATACTACGTGACCCGTTAATAGGGGTCTTCAAAAATACCACGCTTGGTCACAGGGGCGCGGGGAAGGGGCTTTGGTTTTTGTCACGTAGTCAATATTTTCTAGGGAAATCTCGCGCTCAGGTGGCAGCACTGAAGCAAATTATATACTTTGCACTTTTAATTATATGTATTGCACGCACTTTTGGCGTCACAGGGCAATAAAGACAAATATGAGCCTAAACTAGAGGGGGAGGGGAGGGGGTATTACCATATACTACAGGTGGTTACTGAGGGGGGTAGGGGGCAAAATATTTAAAAATGGGTCACGTAGTTTGGGTACGTTCCCTTATCGGTTTTATTAATCGAATCATTGACCAACTATCTTAACAAACATGGTATCTATGGATGGATGGGTAGCTCCAACTTAGCGGCAAACTTAAATAAATCTAGCACGTATTAACATTTAATTAATAACGCCCTGAAGAAATGTGTTAAACTAATGCGTCCTTTGAAAATCGATATTAATTTGCTCCTGGCTTAGTTAGTGATCTGAATGTTTCCAATTAAACAAAATATTACTGAACTGGAGTCTGGAACAGTTCCAACCATTGCAAAGATACACAGCACAGGTATGCCCTCTAAATAGAATTAAAATTTTAAAACTACTGAACGAAATTCGTTTATTCGGTTTTCATACGTCCAACCGTCTGGAGTGATTGAAACTCATTTATTCAGTTTAGACCCTAATAAGGCACTTATGAATGTTAAAATTGTTTCTACCACCACCGGTTCGGAATACACTTGGACTGAGAAGACTCCGGCAAGAAACTCAGCAAGGCATTTTGTTATAGATCTTTGTTTGATTTATGTAACATTTATTCATGAGGATTGTTTTGGTATATAATTCACTAGCTTCCGCTCCGCGGTTTCACCCACGTTTCCGATAGTAGGTACATGTAGTTTATATCAGTTATCTCATTTCCATAGTATATGCTTTGCTTGGTTTGGGATTGATGGTCGGTATTAAGAATGATTGTCCCAAGATATTATTCCTTTTACTAAACAAGTGTAATTAATTATAACAATAAATATAGGTAATAAATGAAACATTGTTTACAAGCATATTATATATTTTTTTTATAATAATTAAGAATAAATTCTTACATCACGAGTTATAAAATAAATACATTTATTGCCTTAAATTAAGTCCAAAAGTACTCTGTACAATTATTGTTAGCGATGTACAAACGAGAACGACAAGTAAAAAATATCAAAAAACAAAAAATAAAATTAAAATTAAAAAGGGCCTTATCGTGAAGTCAGTAAGTTTTCACAATTCTTCATGTGACAAATATACTAACAACTTAACAAATTGTGTCAGAATCACAACCAATAGTTTGCATCTTAATTTCATCTCTTATCAATATTACACAAACTATTTTATATCATTGCTCTTCGCTTATACTAGAACAAGAACCATTCTTTACCTTACAATTATAATTACATTTAAATTAAGACTATCTAATTGCTAGCGGGTTTCTTATTGGACTGTTGTGCTGTTTCCAACAATTATATTCCTTGCCCATTGTAATCTCGAGATCTTACTTTGCATGCACACTGCTCGATACATATTATAATTATGTATATGAAAACCATTCGATTAGACGAAAATATAAATAATTTTTAACTTAGGTAAAATAAATAAATGTAAAATTAGTAATACTTTTGCTGAAATTAAAGAGGCTTAACAACAACAAGATATTATGAATGTATGCAAATTGTAATTAATTCATGTTATTATGAACAATTTCTCTATGCTACAGTATGGAATGATAGTAATAAAATAACTGTAAAAAAAGCTTCAAGTGATTCAACGAAGTACATATCTTACAAAGTTAGTTCGTTGCTTTGATTTATTAAATGTTTAAATTGCAATCAATGGATATAATTATTAGAGTTAATAGAAAATATAAAACAAGGATTGATAAAAATATCTCTCTTGTATTAAGATTTCATTAACCATATGACATAAAATAAAGCTATATTATCGTATCGCAGTGCGCAGCGACGAAAAAAATAAGGCAACTACACACACCACTAAAGTGAGCACAACTTTTGAAGTGAGCATAATGAATTTGTGCGAATATTTATATTACGATCGAATAAGTTGTTATAAGTTCGCATCGCGCAGTGTGCACACAAGTTGAGTGGGTCCGGTCCGCATCCGCCGGGGTTCATTGCTTTATAAACAAGGCTTCACTTAACCAAGGCCACTGTGACATCCACAATGTGCGACTACTAGCCTAGCATATTAATATGCCCTATGTACTATGACAAATAAAAACTGTGATGCATTTGGATAATGTTAAAATTGTTCGTACAGAATTATTGACGATAATAAATTAAAATAAAAGACGGTTAAAAATATCACGAAATTAAATTCATGTGGCAAATAATATGGCATCAGATTTTAAGTACTTTTAATAATTAAAAGTAAAGGACCGCCTCTACTCGCTTGCCAGCGAGCGAAGCACTTTCAATAGAGTTTGACCATTGCTGTACTCTTCCCTACTTTTATTGTAACCTTTAAGAGCCTATTAAAGGTATTGGAAGACAGAAAAACATTGCTATCAGATCAAATAAGAATAAACTGGTACATAAATTTCCGAGTAATACTGGCCATTAAGCCAAAATAATAATAAAACCAATTCACTAATAAGATTAATTAATCTTAAACTAAGATGGACAAAACATATAGTTATAATATTATGTACTTCTGTGTCATTACAGTAACCAAAGTGCGGATTCAATCGTTAAAGATTACATTTAACACAGGGTCGGGCTCCATTAATTTCAAAATTGACTAGATATCTGTGTGCATAGGAATCGTATATAAAAATAGCTAAGTAAAGGAACCGATACACTGAAATTCTGGCATGTCTGTGTAAAAAAATCATCTAAAAACTAATTTATTGCCATAAGCAAAAAATTATGTCTAAAACTGTACTTTAAATTATGTAGAGTACACGTTAACACGTCTAATTTTTGTACAATTTGTACAAACACATCCGCATTCGCTAACATAAAATTCACGCTCAGTCAAGAAACCTAGTATAACGACCTAATGTAGAAAATCAATACGCTAGTAAACATAATAAAATTAATTTGCAAAACTTCACAACATCGAAAAAATCTCACAATAATACGCGGACTAACGAAAAATCACTAACAAAATATTCGATCTCTCGTCTCACTGGGGTACGAGTGGTAGATTAAGTACGCTCACCTCTATGCGACCGAGGAAAACACAAGGGACCACCGATCAGTCTGCGATACGAAACGATAGAGTAACCGACGGGAGGCCTACACGGCGGCGAAGGCCAAGGTCGCGGCGGGCGGGCATCACTTGGACGGCTGGTAGGGCGGGTAGGCCTGGTGCGGCTGGCCCCGGCTGCCCGTCGCGTACAGCTGCTGCTGGAAGTTGTGGAACTGCGCCGCGTAGTTGGGGTCCTGCGTCGACGGCACGGCGAAGCCCTGCGCCTTGAACCCGGCGCCCGGCCCTCCCAACGATGCCGGCAGCGCCTGGGCCGGGCCCATGCGGCCGCCGCCCGGGCCCCCCGGCCCTCCCGGACCCATGCCACCCTTCACACCGCGGAAGTTGGGCCCGCACATGGGGTTGGGCCCGGGCTGGCCGAACGGGTCGCCGGCCATCTTAGGCGGGGAGTTGAAGCCGGCGGGGTAGTGGTGCGGCATCCGGAGCATGCCGGGTGCCCTCATCACCCCGCGCATGCCACCCTCCATGTCCATGCCGCGAGGGAAGTACGCCACGGCACCCTTCCCGCCGTCCATCTGCATGGGGTTCGTCACGCGCTGCAGGAAGTCGAGGCTGGGGGGCCCGCGGGGGCCGGAGTTGCAGGCCATCTGAGGCCGCGTCGGTAGGTACTGTATCGTGTTGGGCGCGCTCGCCTTTACTTGTACGTTAGCGCCGTTAAATGGAGGCATTTTTCCACCCCCGCCCATCCGAGGACCCATCATCGACGCGTCGGGCCCCATGGGTCCCATAGGCCCACCCATGGGGCCTCCTCCCATTTTTGGACTTAAGTTCATTTCTGGTGGGAAGTCACCGCCACCCATCATACCTTCCATGGGACCGCCCATACCTGGACCTCCCATGTTATCCATATGGCACCCTGAAAGAAAATACAATATTCTAATGATTTGCAACAAAAAAAAAACATTAGCGCCGCCGCGTTTCCGGGATATAAAGTAGCTTATGTCACTCTCCAGCCCATAAACTATCTCTATGGAAAAACCAAGACTTTACCATTTTTAGGGTTCCGTAGCCAAATGGCAAAAAATGGAACCCTTATAGATTCGTCATGTCTGTCTGTCCGTCCGTATGTCACAGCCACTTTCCGAAACTATAGGAACTATACTATTAAAACTTGGTAAGTAGATGTATTCTGTGAACCGCATTAAGATTTTCACACAAAAATAGAAAAAAAACAATAAATTTTGGGGGTTCCCCATACTTAGAACTGAAACTCAATTTTTTTCTCATCAAACCCATAAGTGTGGGCTATCTGAGGATAGGTCTTCAAAAATGATATTGAGGTTTCTAATATAATTTTTTTCTAAACTGAATAGTTTGCGCGAGAGACAATTCCAAAGTGGTAAAATGTGTGTGTCCCCCCTGTAACTTCTAAAATAAGAGAATGATAAAACTAAAAAAAATATATTGTACATTACCATGCAAACTTCCACCGAAAATTGGTTTGAACGAGATCTAGTAAGTAGTTTTTTTTTAATACGTCATAAATCGTAAACCGCAATTTACCTTTCATTCAATCCACTCAAATATAAAAAAAAATGGCAAAAAGCAAGGTCTTACAGCACAAATAAAGGGAAAATTCTAAAAAATATAAAAAGTTGAAAATTAAAGGGTGTCCCCATATATTTAAGGGGGGCTCCCATACATACATAGTTACGCCAATTAATAAAGACCTCTGAGTTGTATGGGCGCTCATACAATTTAGAGGTCTAGCTTAATTGGCACCTACCTCAAATAAGGTAAATAAATAAAATTTTGCAATTCTCGTGATGGACGAACGATGGACGAAGTTTGTACGGAACCCTCGGTGCGCGAGTCCAACTCGCACTTGGCCGGTTTTTATTATTAGTAACGATTTACTTCTATAAACTGATAAAATAATGCTATAATAATATAACCATGGCATGGTGGTAGGGTACTTTACTTACTACTATGTACTAACACATTGTAGTATCCGCCTGGCTGGCTACCACCTTCATGTTGCAGAACTGTCACCAGAGTCTGTTGAGAGTCCGTTCTTTTCTAAGCTTTGCATCCTTACCACTTTCGGCCACATCATCACTCACCGTGGTGAGGTGGTGATCAAACACAAGCATATCCTATACATAGTAAAACCATTTATGTTGCCTGTGTGTGTGTAACAAACCTAATTCATTCATCATCATGTGCGGATGTCCATGCGGATGCATCGAGTGGTGATGCTGCATGTGATGCGGCCCGGACCCGAATGGCCCCATTCCGCCGCCGTTAGGCCCCATGGGCCCAGGCCCCGGGCCCCCGCCGCCAACCGTATTTGTTAACTGTTGCGACATCTGTGCGAGTGAGGAGATGGGGTCAAAGGAAGACGTGGAAGTCATGGGTCCGTTGGGCCCCTGGTTCGGGTTGATGGGGATGTTGTCCGGCCGGTTCATACTGCAGGGGCCGGGGAACGGGCCAGGCAGGGACGTACTGTTTGGACCGCCCGATAGTGTCGTCTGGAATGATAACGATATCTGTAAGTTTCTATCTAAGTGGAAACAGAGACAGTACTCGTAGCTTCCATATCGTAAAGAAGAACGATCATACCTAGTTGCGTAAAAGTAAAATTTGTAACAAAACATAAAATTATTTATTATTTATATTGGTAATTTTTTTTTAAGTTTTCCACCAGTCCTCATTTTTCATGGAACTTAAACTCTTTTCCTTCCAATCTGAGAAAGACCTGAAAAAATCATAGTATTCATATATTTACCTCATTATTGCCCGCCATACTATCATCCATACTGCCACTGGCAGTCGTAGGCGCAGTACTTGAGGCGACGCTGCAGCTGCTCTTGACACTACCCGCGCATGACGAGGCGGACGACGCCGGCGCGTAAGGGCCTTGGTTCAGGTTCGAATCCCGCTGCGGTGTTTTTGACGCGCTGTCTTGACTTGACCGGTTCGATGATGGGCTTGGCCGTGATTTCTCATCTAGAATTTTTTTGAAGATATAATAATTTTGCTAGAAATATACCGGTCATTTTGTATGTTCGATACATAAAGTTGTTTACATCATAAAATAACTCACTTTGAACAAAATAATATATTTGGGTGCATCTTAATTTTATTATGATAATGCTTGTTGTTAAGTTAAATGACATACTTAACATTTTTTAAATGTAATACATTTGCACGCGAATTATTTCTGGAAGGGAATCGAAGCCATGACCTGTGGCGTGGCAGTCAGGGTCAGAATAACCCTTGGCAACACTTTTACTTACCTTGACAATATACATGCTAAAAAGAAACAAATATATCGTATGTAATAAACGAACCTTGTCCGCATTTAGAGGATTGCGAGGTGGGCGTCTGGGGGTTGTTGAACCCGGGACTTTGCTCCATGGAGAACCTGCCCGAGCGCTGCTCCGCCAGGGACGAGTGCGGCTCCGGCGTGCCCGGCATCATGCTGCACATAACAAATACAAACATTGTCTCATTCATCATCATTTAACTCATATAAGTTTTATATTAAATACTAGCATCCGCCCCGCCGCTTCACCCGCGTTCCCGAAGGATCTTATGTTTTCACGGGATAAAAAGTAGCCTATAGCCTTCCTCGATAAATGGGCTATCCAACACTAAAATATTTTTTCAATTCGAACCAGTAGTTCCTGAGATTAGCACGTTGAACCAAACAAAAAAACTCTTCAGCTTTATAATATTATAGTATAGATATTAAACTAAAAAATTGCCAATTCTGATCCAAAAAGCCCCAATAATCAAATTTTTATTTTTATATTGCCGAGTTATTCATAGTTTAGTTTTTCTCAGTTAAAGGCTGTCTTCCGAACCTAACTTCGACCTTCATAAGTGGTCTCCTAAGGCCTAAAGTGAAGATATGACTTCGACTGCTGGGAAACAACGAGGGAAATAAAGACGCGGCCCATTGACTTCTCGGGCGTGAGGTAACACGTTTTTATTCACGGAACAGCCAACAAGTGGCTCATTGTCATCATGATATTCAGTGTCGCTTCCACAATCGCGTGTCATCAAGTGGCGAAATATTTCCCACATAATATTAGGCAACAATACATACCCGGCTGGTGATTTTTGATTTGAATTTGACTGCGGCGTTTGCCCTCCACTGTTAGACGGCGGCCCGTTGTCTTTTAACGATGTGTTTGGCTGTTTTTGTATCGTTAACTCTTGACCTGATGTCAAAAAATATGTTTTTCATTAGAGTGAAATAACCATAGACAAATTGGACTAAACAAAGTGAGATGAAAGAACGAATTAGCCATAGAGTATGAAGGTACAATGTTAGCACATTTTCACCAACCACCACCAAATAACAAAAATATAAAAATACAGAAGTATAACACGCACACACGGACACATAACTACAGCTAAATGCATATTTGTAATACTATAATGGTTTTGAGAGCAATTTCACATCATAATAGGTGTATTTTATACAATGTGCTAAAGCCCGGAAAAAATATGATGGTTTAACATTTTCAGAGACCAAAACATTTTTTTTTATAGATTGGGCAGTGAAAGTGTTAATTTATTACCACTTAAAAATTATCGAGTTATCCATTACTACATCGAAATGTAGCGATAGAATCGTGTAATGCTCCTCACGAGATTGTGGTATAATTATACATAAATATTAGAGTGAACAAACAACTTTAGTCATAAAAAAATTATAAAACATTATGTACAATATGCATTAATCTCGATAATATTTCAGAACATTTAGAAGCAATATGAAATACTGTAGACTCAATTGGATTTGTAAACCGAAATGATTTGTCGGGTATACACTTGGCAATTTAATACTAATTGGTAATGATATAGAGCTCAATTTAATAATAAACATCAAGCAAATATTTATTTATGAAGTTTTAAGAAAGTTTTTATTTCTGTGGTCTTATTAAAATAATAAAATTTATAATTTATTTTATACCTACAAAGTTATTCATATAATTACAGTTGTATTACTCAATGCATCGCAGAAGTGACTTTTGCAACAAAGTGGAAGTCAATTATTCTACCTTACGATTTCTTACATTATAGGAAATCAAAAATCATTTAGACGTAAATGATATGTATGAAATCCTCACGATTTTCCTATCCTGTAAAATAATTATGAAGAAAAAACTAATAGCATAGCCGAAGTAAGTATATACCCAGATTGAATCACTCGTCAATTATTTAGATAATCATCCAATTAAGTTAGTTACCTTCGAACTGGTTGAGATATGATATTTGCTGCGGCGACGGCACGGGCATCAGGCTGGGCTCCTTAGCGTGCGAGCCGGCCTGTTGGTTCTTCTGTTGCTGCGCCGCCAAACATTGGAGAGTTCGGACAAACACCCCATCGTCTAGTTTCTCTAGTATTTCTTGTTTGATCCAATGTTTGGTACAATTTGTGACGTGTCAAGCCACATTGTGTCACAAGTCAAGGGTGTAGGTTTCATTTTTGAATGGATTTTTGGTCCGAATTGTTTTGAATTTATGTTATTCGTTGTTATTTCATCACACGATGGGATTTCAAGCGTCAAGCGTTTTGCGGGGGAGGGAAGGGAAAACAAAAAATACGTATTACAACTACAGAAAACAAAATAAAGTAACAAAAAGAAAACGTTACATTTCGCATCCATTTTTAGATGGGAAGTGTATAAAAACAATGTGAAAACAAAATTTCTGTTGTGGTTGGGAAAATGTCTAACACGGATGATCAAAAACTGCATGCTTTTCTACATCTATGGCTTCTTATCACATGCGACATTTTTATTTAAATAACTTACCGACAACCTATGCTATCAATAAAACATTAATTATGAATTTAAAGGACAATACATTTTCATCATTATTTAATTATTTAAACATTAGTGTACATTACAAATATATTTTTTGTATATAGCGTAAATGTGCGTGAGACACATTCAAATACAGATTTTCATCGTATATAGTTTGACTGATTTATACACCTTTACAAGTTCAAAAATTTCCCATTCATCTTTTTAATGCCATATAATAACAAAATAATTAGATATAATATTATATTTTGTGCCCCTAACCAAATGTCCTTTGAATTCATCCCCCCATCACTATGGCTACTGTTATAGCGGAGCATATTATAGTATAGTACCAACCTGGCGCGTCCTGCTTGGGCCCCTGCTTGCAGTGCGCGGGGCTGTTGAGCCCCGAGCCGGCGCGCGACGCCTCCGCGGACATCGGCATTTGTACCGTGCCGTGGCCGGGAGATTGGGTTGCTATGCAAAATGTTACATTTCAGTCGATCGATTTTCAGTGCTCTTTTTATACAGGCAATTTTTATAGCATTCAGCCTTTTTTGACTGTCGAGACTTTTGCTTAACGTGACGTCACCCTTTTATGAGCACTATTAGGGCAGTAGCGGATCCAGGCCCAAGCCCTCCCAAAACCGAACCAAATCAAACTGATATTTCAACCACTACATACTTGTTCAAACCTTACACAACAAAAACATCTGGGGGCACACTTCGTCACATGGGCGTAAGGTGAAAAATTGCCCAAGAATAAAACAAATCAAAAAACCCAGTGCTGGGTCCACCTCTGACAAATCTCAAATTATGTTTGAAATTACCCTACTACTATACCCTCAGCTGGGTCAAGCCCCTCCCAAACCAAAATTCTGGACCCACCACTGCATTAGAGTGTCAAGAAGAGATTGTAAATGTTATCCCACCAAAAACATTTTCACGTAAAATGTTGCCAAGTCGAGACCATATGGCCGTACTGTCAAAAAGTCATTAGATTCTTACTTGAGTTTTCAATAAAAATATCAATAATGCACAGCTGTTTTGACTTTCCGTAACATACCTATAGGCACAGAGGCGGAACGATGAAGGGGCGAAGCACCGTAAGGCGGAGGTGGGAGGCAACCGCCTCTTTCCGAGCACGGCGACTTCACTTGTGTACCTTAGAATAAAAACAATCATGTTGAATTTTATAACTTACATTAAAATTACAACTACTTAGCTCCTTGTGATACATTTAAAAATAATAACTATAATACTTAAGAAAATAGATTTTTATAACTCACTCATATCAGTGTCCATAGATTTGGGGTCGTCGAAGAACTGGTGGTGTATCTTCTGCCAGTCGATGTCCGCGCCGGCGGGGCTCTTGGGGCTGCGGAGCCCCGGCTTGTGCCCCATGCCCGGACCCAACCCGCCAGGGTCGCCTGGACCCATCTGGTATACATATAATATTATTTAAGGATTGGTGCTGAAAACAATTTTAAAAGTTATTTTCGGGATTTGAATGATCATAATTATTGTAGAGAAAAAAAAACGAGAATATTTATTTTTTATGAGGCTGTGGTGGTTCTTCAACAATGATGACGTGGTGAAGTTTATATTATATACTCGACTGAAATGTATGTATTAGCTGATATTTTGCGATTCACAGTTGATCCCACATTATAAGATCTTCATATTGGTGAGTACTACCACCCTTGCCAGTTTGTCTATACATTACAAAATGTATATTGTAAGAGAGAGAGAGATAAACTTACATTGCGTCCGCGTCCGTACTCGTCGCACATTGGCCCGTTGACCGGCATGCCGTGGTGGTCTGGTCCGCAGTCACCGTGCACCATGCCGCCCAGCATGCTGCCATCCATCATAATGCCACCTATATGGCCAAATAAAATAGTCGTTTTCATTAATACATCTCCATCACAACCAAATTATTAGTATATACAATTTATATACTATTTCTATTCTATTCTAAATGTGCAAGCGAAGTCAAGATTGGCGTTCTTTTCATGTTTGGCTTCATAGAGAAGAAAAATAAAAATCTTTAGTTTGTTTGTGCATTAGTATAAAAGTGAATAGAGAAAATGCATGAAATTATTGCAAGAAAAAACCGTGTAAACAGTATGGACCAGTTTCGTTATTTGGCTCGTAGATTTGGTTTCCCTTTTATATTTCCTCAAAAAGAATTTACAAAATAATCGCCGCATTTCGTTGGTCTATTTTATACAATATTATTTTTTATGATAAAGTGCAATAGTGATTTATTATTATGAAATTTAACTATTGACGGTGTGACAAAAACTAGTTACCATTCATAGCATTGATATTAGGTCCTGGCATCATTCTGGGTCCCATGTGCGGTCCACCCATCATACACTGTTTAGGCCCACCCATTCCTCCCATCGGATTTGGCATCCTCTAAAAAGATAAAAAACGCATTATAGATACTATTGACTACACTCAGCGGCAGGGAATTTGGTCCAAGCAAGAAATTTCATACAAACGAGGTGTATTCACAAATGTCTTTCTTTTCTTTAACGTTAATTCAATGCACTGTATTTGGTATCATATAAAAGATAAAAAGTCGGCATTTTAAAAATACAACTAAGTATACTGTGCGATTTCTCATATACGCCATAAATATTGATAAGATTGGACAATACTGAATTCGTTAATTTTTGTATGAAATTTGAAATGTTATCACTTCGCATGGCAAAACTGAAACTTGGCACATTTACGATGATAATGCCGTCTGCAAATTGACTTTTTTATCTTTTAAATGATACCAAATACAGTGCATTGAATTAGCGTTAAAGAAAAGAAAATCATTTGTGAATGCACCTCGTTTGTATGAAATTTCTTGCTTGGACCAAATTCCCTGCCGCTAAGTGTATTATATTCTGTTTACAAAAATTGAAAATTGACTTACTCCCATAGGCCCTCCACATCCTCTTCCCATATGCATATCTGTACACATAGTCTTCATATCCGGACCCCCACATGATCCCCTGATCCCTTTCATACCACACGGGCCCATCGGACCCATAGGCCCGTTTGGACCCATTCCCGACATCATAGGACCGTTTGGACCCATCATGCCATTAGGCCCCAGTGAACCGTGCCCACCCATTCCCATCCCCGGCCCACCCATACCTCCCATTGGACCACCCATAGGTCCGTTTGGACCCATCGGTCCAGGGCCCATTGGTCCGCCCATAGGTCCATTTGGCCCCATCGGGCCGGCCATTGTGCAGCTGGGTCCCGAATTCATGCTGTTAGACATGGAGACCATGGGTCCATTAGGGCCTGATCCCATGGGTCCGTTTGGCCCCATTCCTGACATCGGTGGGAACGACATGTTCATGTTGGCGGAGGAGTTTGGCGGGTTGATATCGTTGGAGGGTTGTGATCCGTCACCTGCACCCTGGTTGGGGTTATTCCCGCCACTCTCTGGGAACAGCATCTGTTGCATTTTGCGTATTGTGGCAAGTTGTTCCTCGCGGTGTGCACGTTGCTGCGGTGTTAGATTCTCATCTGGTATTTTAACACCTGTGACAAAAGTTTACTTTTAACAATTTAAACTAGTTTTTCGTTACGATATATGACTTTAAGTAATTATTTTCTAAGTTCTTTTTCATCTACTGCAGTAAACTCATATGTAAAAGTCAAACCATACAAACATCTTGGTTTTCTATTCTTTTTTTTGCAATCAGCCTATGCAGATATTTAGCTAAATGTCAATATCATATACAAACACGCAACTATAATATTGTTAATTTTTTATTTCCAAGCAAAAAGCTGACTCAAACTTGATTTATTCTTGATTTGTAGCAGTTGCTCGGCGTGTTAAGTATATGTGTACCTTTAGGCCCACCTTGGCAGGGCTGGTCGGAGTCAGGGTGGCCCTGCGGCGGGTCGGAGGCCGGCCCCGGGCCCGCCTCGGAGCACGCCGGCAGACCCGGGCCGTTTGACATGCCGTTCGACATTACAGAGGGGTTTTTCTGTAATAAATTGGGGTATTTTGAATCTGTAGGGGTTTATCGTTATTTTTGGTATGAATCGGGAGGTGTGGGAAAAAGGGAAGGCTTCAAATTATTTATATATAGAAGTGTCCAAGATCATCTTTTACCATAATATTAATACGTGAAGCAAAAACTGTGTAGGTACCTCTTTTTACGAAAATTATGCGGATGGAGGAGTATGAAATTTGGCACACTTAAATATTTATACGGAGAAGGAGTGCAGAAAGCTAATACTTTTTGGGAATATGCATTAGAAATAAATTAAATAAATAATTAAGAAATTACGCATACACATGCCACCACGTCAGTTGTGACATCTATATGCTTTGTCTATAATGCGACAAAGACAAACTTAAAGAAAAGAGTTTGTATATGAGTGATGTGAATTTCTTTACATTCTTAATATATTCTTATGTTTAATTATGGTCGAATTTTGACCACGGGCCGACCACTAGTACCTATAGTCAAAGTCAAAGCCATTTATTCAGTTTAGGCCCTAGAAGGGCACTTATGAAATGGGCAATATAATTCTATGCTATAACATAGCATAAGTTTGATGTAACATGTGGCAATAACTAGGTTACTAGAATTGCATTATACAATCTCACATTATAAAGGAGTAAGTGAGAAAGAGATCTTGATATTATAATTTATTTATGATTATGTATTAGATGTAGATTCATGGAAAAAAACTGCATTGATGTTGGTAGATACAGTCAGAAGAATTCAGCTATTTTAACATTTCTAGTATGGTAGGAATAAAACAGATCAACTGCAAAATGAAATTAAAAATATTAACAAAAGTAATACTTACGGTGTCCCAGGGCATTTCACCATCAGCACCGAGGCCGTCCATGACACCACAGGACGGGGTGCCCCCTGGAAACCCATCCATAGGGCCCATGTTGGGCCCCATCTGACCCATCTGTCCAGGGCCACCTTTCATCATCATCATCTGGTTCCCTGGCCCACCCATTCTGTTTGGACCCATCATGTTTGGTCCCATATGTCCCATGCCTCCGTGACCCATCGGGCCCATGTTGGGTCCCATGGGCCCGCCCATCATGTGGCCCATCTGGTTGGGCCCGCCGATCATGTTAGGTCCGCCACGCATCGCACCACGAGATTTAGCCATTGCAAGATTGTTGAGCCACTGAGCAGGGCTTTGTTTGCTGAATTGACCCATTTTTAAAGGGTGTTTCTAAAAAAGTAAACATTAAGAAATCGTCAAAGGGTCATATCTCATATTAAATTAATAGTACCTGGGCGACCGGTATTTTTTTTTTGTAATCAAAAGAAGGAACTTGAAAAAAAGGGAAAAAATAAATAATTGAACTGAAGACATCTGGACTCGAACCGGTGTCATCTGATATCGGGACCGCCTCATTTCCCATCTGAGCTATTATAATCTTATAGATAGTTGCGAAATTTACCTTCGTATTCTAATGATATTGTAGCAGTTTATCAATGCTAAAAAACACGGATAAAACGACTTTTCTAAAAATGAAACCTAGCTAGATCGATTTATCGCCCCCGACTGCAATACTGCATACTAAATTTCTCGAAAATCGTTCAAGCCGTTTCCGAGATTCCGATTATATACAAGAATAGCTCGTTTGAAGGTATAAGATAGATATATAATAATATAGAAGTATATAAAGAATATATTACATGCATGATTGATATTTAACAGCGGGTACACACTAAGCGAACAAATGCCTACGAACGAAAGAGAAGGACGAGATTGACCGACACTGTGAAGCATGTGACCGAACTCCATCTGACTACAAAAAGGCCAAACAAAACCTCAATGACCTTTTTTTTTAAACCTCAATGACCTGTATTAACATGAGTTAACATTAAGACATTTATTCTGACATACACACAATGGGTATGTTCCGATATACACTGGGAGCACTGTTCAGTGCTCTTACTGGGGAGAAATTCGTTCCGTTATGGACTGACAGTATACTGCCGCAGTATCCTAGGGAAATATAATGACGTCATAAACGCCGCCATTTTTGTACTGTGAACACTGGCGTTTTTGAGGTAAGGTGCTCTCAGTGCTTTGGTCACGTGATCAACAACGCCCAGCAGAATGACAGTAGGTACATGGATGACATACAGTATACTGGAATGCATTCCGTTTTAAACAGTACCCAGTATGTATATATTTAAAATACTTATTATTTATTAATTAAATATTTTAAAAACTCTGTTTAAAATTAATTAAGTTATTTTATGAACTAAAACTAACATTTTCCGACTGCTTATTGGCTAAGCTATCTAATTGTATATTTTTTGTTTTTTTTCTCATATAGAGTAAAATACCCTATTGTTGTGGCCCCTTGTCACGTCAAAGTTTTTAGTTTCTTTAATCTGTTTCTAAACAAGCGAAAGAGTACCCGCCATTATATGACGTCATACGGTGCTGGAAGTAAACTAAAAAATTGTCAACTAAAGTATTATTATTATTATTTTTACACTATGCATTCAGGAACAGCACACCAATGAAAAGGATAAAAGCTCATTTTTAATTTATAAAAAATTATAACTCCAATTGAGACCAATATCAGCGCATTTGTTTACTTACTTGTTTACTTTGTTTACTCACTTAGACCAAATGACGTCGTGACCATAGAGTAACATGGTGTCCAGCGTTTTCATCAAATTACGCGCGAAAATTGAAAATGTAAAATTTAAATGCATTTTTATGGCACTTATCGATTAAATAAAATTTTTGTTTTTTTTTGTGGTTAAGGAACAAATTGAGACACTTTTCAAAAATAGGTGTAATACCCTATTCTGTAATATTGTGTGATACCGAAAAGGATGCCACTAGGTTGTACTCTGTGGTATTTGGTAGAACTTACCTCTAAATACTTTTTAGTGCCCGGCTGCGCGCAATGATAGGCGATAATAGATTGGTGCTGCCCCGAGATGACTGACTCAGCTCCTTTATTTGCCAGCAGTGTCGAAAACACGAATATCTGGCTTTGCTGCTAGAGGACATCGACGTTTTAGTATATTGTATATTAGCAAAGATCAATAACGACCTTATCGTGTACACAGAAGTTACAATTTAGTTTAACGAAAAGATAAACTGACTGAATGTCAAACCCCATGTATTGTACAGCTCAAATAAAAGTATCTAAAAATTTGAACAATTTTCCAAAATTTCTAGGGTTTTTTTTTTTGGAAATAATGATAAATTCCTTCATTTATTTTAAGTCTTATTACAAGAGTATTTAAAACATTACTTCTAAATTGAAGCATGTTTGTTGTGAATTGGGCTTATCGTCAATGTTACCTCCATACTGCCAGCTTGCTTGCTGATCACATTAGAAGGCAGGGTCTGTGCTTCACTAGCGGACATAGGTCCCATGGACACTCCAGGCCCCATTGGCCCCCCGCCGCCTCCCATACGGCAGGAACCCATCTCTGGACCACCGTTTGGATTGCGGCAGTTTTGATTACCATCCTAGAACATAAAACAGCTCCATAAAATATACCTAGATTAACGCTTCAATCAAATGTATCCTGGAAATTTATGACAAAAAATAGTAACTAAACTAAAGTTGCCGCTGAAAATCAGCGTTGTGGGTTTATTTATACCGCAACTATATTGCTGAGCGGTTGCCTTTTGTTGGCAGTATAATTAATAATAATTTTAGTATAAGCATGTAATATATTTAGAAATTGATATATACTGTCAAATAATAAACTATTCTATTCTATCTTCTAACTTGTATTTCATTGATCGGAGGTAATACTATGGTCTTGTATAAAAAGCTAATAATTTATATTACCTGTAGACTCCCTGACGAACCCCTTAGGCCAGTCTGTGGGTCCAATATGTCGTTGGAGTCCGAAGACAAACGCTCTGATTTCAAAGAACCCGGCCCGCCCAGTTCGCAGGACGGAGATTTTGTGGGGTCACCTGTGTTGTATTGAAGTTTTTAATTAACTTCCACATGTTTGTCTATCAATTATAAGGTTAATTATCAAATTGTTGCTGTAGTGACTACTATTAAGTTATGCTATTGATGAAAAAAGGGAATAGCGAAAAATTTCTTTAGAGTCTCAAGGCCGATTTTGATAATAACTTAAACATGTACTTAAGATTAAAAAAAAAGATTTTCAAACCGGGATCGAACCCCTTGATTTTGAGCAATAAAATTAACGTAATTCCAAACTACGGGAAATTTCTCATTTACATATCAACGTACAATTAAATTGATGACTTTAAACAATCTTTGGAAAATATTCTGATTCTTGCAATACAGAATGTAGTACAATCCTTGACGTCGCGTCGAGTCCGGTTATGGATTGTAAACAATGGGCATCATTTCATGAATAATTGTTTAGTTAAACTTCAATAAATGTAAGAATATAAAAATATATTCTTTAAGATGAGACATTTTCCTTAGTTTGCCATTTTATAAGCGACACTATGGCATGACGTAATAATACAGATTTTATTAAGTGTTTTATTTTTCAAAATCCCGCTTCTCGGCTCGAAATAGATTTTTTCAATCTAAGTTTTAGTGGCCCGGAGACAACGTTGAAAACTTAATGGAGTACATATTTCTGAATAGTAGATTATTTTTGGGACCTAAAGATAATAAAAATATTGAGTTGAACAGGATTACACCAACCGTCACTATCCATAAGGCCGTCAATCTCAGTCTTGATGCCGTCAACGCCGAGGTCGGCGGCTGAGTCCTCGCCCCCGGACTGGCTGTGGGGTTCCAACTTCACCCGGTGCTGGGGCTCGTCGGGCTCCTTCTTCAGCGCCGCCGGTGTGGGCAACGACGCTGACGGGGGCCGCGACCCATGGCCTGAGATATCAATAAATATTTAAAGTTCTACAGAATAATTATTAGATCTCTTTAGCTTTCTAATTGATAGGTCTAGGCCGGTCTTTGCAATTAACAAAGCGAAAGAGGACATTGAATATTCATAAAAAAGTCAAGCTAAGCCTTTTACAAATTCTCATGTCTCCTTCTGACATGTGATGTTCTCTGTAAGGAAGAAAAAGATGGACGCCTCTAAAACACCTATTGTGTGTATTTAGTAAACACCAAAATTATTCATCCTTGTCTATTGTCCCTTGCTCTCTCTATCTAAGATGGTGATTTTTACGTAAGTTGTGGTATTTTTGTAACGTGAAACTCGGTAATCAGGAGTTCACGAGTGAGACAGAGAATAGTCGCTTCTAGAATTCACCGTCGAGTTTTAGTACAGAATAAAATAGCTGCTCGGTTGCGTTTTCGATTCGGATGACGAACCGACTGGGTAGGCTAATGAATCGAAAAACTCCTATTTTACATTTTTTACTATATATTGGCCTGTTTGACGATAATATCACCACAATAAGTGATGATGTGGTCGAAAGTGGTAAGCACACAAAGCCTAGAAGGTACTGGCTCTCAAATGCAACTGCCAAATTCCAACCAGGCGGGTTCTACAAAGTACTCTATTACCATGCTATGGTTTCCTCACGATGTTTTCCTTCACCAAAAGCTCAAGCTCATTGTAGGTTTCGAACCTAGCACTACAACTGAGTTATCATCGATAAAAGATATAATTTCATAAGGAATGAGGCAGTCGATAGGTACGCGATCGCGGTAAATGAAGACTGTGTTCAACACAGCATCCGCATTAATTTAATCAAATAAAATAGTTCCAAATGATCGGAATGGCAACCGAGTCTTACTGAGTACCGGCCTGAATAGGAGTAGTTATTGCTTTGTACCTAATCACTTTTGTACATTGAGCAGTATACTACACACTATATAAAATCTTTAGGATTATAAAATAACTAGCTTCTCCGCGCGGTTTTACCCGCGTTCCCGAGGGATCTTGCGTTTTCCCGGATAAAAAGTAGCCTATAGCCTTCCTCGATAAATGGGCTATCCAACACTGAAATAATTTTTCAAATCGAACCAGTACTTAGTTTCTGAGATTAGCGCGCTCAAACAAACAACAAACAAACTCTTCAGCTTTATAATATTAGTACAGATTAAATTGTCTATACAACATTGTCGCATTTTCTATCTTAATTATTTCTAACAATCATTCGGGTAATAAAACCTCAACTTGTAAAAATATTCATAAAATAAACTCCGCCCTACTCGAGAGTTTCTTTTCTCGGGATAAAAAGTATCAAAGTATTATTTATCTATGTGTAAAATTTCTTTCTAATCCGTACAGTTATTACTACCTGACTGCGTAATAAACATACACTCAAACATTCTCATTTATAATATTAAGTAGGATGCATTTTTCCAAAGTAATTATTGGCTCCATAGTAATTATCCAATGCTAATTAACCGTGCTGAATTCAAACAGTGTTCGCTGTAAGATAATAAATAAGATGAATGCATTACATGCACCGCTACTTATGTTATGTGGAGTTGCTTTCACCCCCGCACTCCGAATATTTCTTCGTCCTGCGACCAAATTCTCTATTTCCTCTTAACAGATTTTGATGAAACTTTACGTATGTATTAATTTTTCAATACAATACTGCTGCAGGGGTAGTTCAATCGCCGATTGCTTTAAATCTACCTAAGCCTTGAGTGGAATTGGAAGTCGAATTTGGCGCTTAGAAATCCTATTTGGTTTTCGACTGTCTTGTTGACCTTTATTAGCTATTGTATTTAAATTCTTATAATAATTCGCTCCGCGAGTTTATTTTAGTCTGATCAAAGTCCTAGAATGATGCCTTATAATTATTTAGCTTAATATCGAAAATGTTGTTTTATTTTAATACTATATAGCCAATGTTACAATAACATTAAATAGGTGGCAAACAAGCTTACGGCCCACGTGGTAGTAAGCGGTCCGTAGCCTATAGACGCTCATAATACCACAGGCAAAGAAAATACAATATTATATTCAATATTATATTATTATTTCATTGTAAAACCAGTAGCCAAACACGTAACATTTTTTATAAAGTTTTTTTACATTTTATTTAATGTAGTTTTTATGTTTATTCGTTACAAACATACAAATGTTTCCTCCTTATAATATTACTAGCTTTTCCGCGCTGTTTCACCCGCGTTCCCGAGGGATCTTGTGTTTTCTCGGGATAAAAAGTAGCCTAGATAGCCTTCCTCGATAAATGGGCTATCCAACACGGAAACAATTTTTCAAATCGAACCAGTAATTCCTGAGATTAGCGTGTTCAAACAAACAAACAAACAAATCAGCTTTATAATATTAGTATAGATTATTATTGAGTATGATTGATATGATTTCTTTTAATTAAAAGTGGGTTGTTGTTATTTAGCATTTAAGTTCTGTTTCATTTAATGTTTGTTTGTAAAATAAACCTATTGCTAAGTGTGTAATTTAGAAGATGGTTTTACTCTAGTAAATTTCCCATGGGGGTACTGTGTTCTCTTGTTATGGCTAAAGAAAGCATCACAACAATAAATATATTAAAGATTAAATGTGGCAGGCGAGTAATGGCAATCAACTGTCGTATTTATCTTATTTCACCTCCAAAATTTGATTGATTTAAGTGTTCAACGAAAAAAATTCAGTGTATTTCTTTTTATTTTATTTATCTGTGAAGTTTATTGCAGTGTTGCTATGCTATATATCTAGGGAATACAAGTAATCAATTCAATTCATTTACAACATTACATCATTCAAATGCACATAAAAAAAAAAATGGTACCGTTTATTTATTTTTCTCGAATCAATAAATATTTTCACATAAATAATATATCTTTCAGGTCAATTTCGCAGAAACTTATTAAAAACATGGAAAGACGTCACATATACCTACAGTAAAAGAGAACGCGCACGGGACGCCTCGTGACGCACGCACACGGGGTACTTACTATACTCCTTTTTAGAATTGAACTAAGTCGATATTTTATATGAAAGAAAAATCTGTACCCATATTTACTGTAAAATAAGTTTGTTTTCGATATAGTTTAATTTAAGACTATTTAAAAAATGTGAAATGTTGTAAATTCTCTACATAATAATTTGTACTCGATTCCTTGCACATTTCCTTATGATCATGGAAGATGCATTTTTGGGGTCCAAAAAACTTAAAATTCCTTTTGTTATGAAAAAAATAAACAAAATGCTCTTACCAGGCTCAGCAGGATCACTGGGCTCGTCCTTGAGGCGGGCTCCACCGCCCTTCTCCTTCTCCTTGATCATACCCCTGCGTGCCTTCGCCAACTTGACTGTACACACAAACAAAATAATTGATCATTTTGTTGCTACAGAAGAGAATAGAAACAAGAAAATAATTTGAAGGTTTGAAACCGTAAAAAAAATGTTTTGTAATATCATTGAGAGTTGGTATACATTTTCTATCTCTTTAGTTTACTATGCTACTCTAGTGTAGTGTTTATTTTGCTAGCAAAAAAATCATAATGAATGGTATGAAATGAATTACCCAAAAAATATACATACAATATTATAATAATGTACTTTTTCCTGTAATAATCTTTTTTTTATCAAAGGTCTATTCACCAACCTTGAATGCATTTGTTATCTAATATTTGAATATGCTTTTGCAGCTGATTTATCGACACCAAAAGTGAGAGTGACAAGGGCAGATGATGTTATTTGTTTGTATGGTTTGGTTGTATTAGGCTAAGCGCGCACTACGATAAAAAAATCGTTGCGAAAAAATATCGGAAGTCTGTGAACAACAGAAATACACCACAATCCGCGCACTGCGAAAATAAATCGTTTGCGATTTAAAATAGCAGATGCGAAATCGTACGTATATTCTGTACCCCATAAGGCGGTACCTAGACCCGCGCATTGCGGAAAAAATCGCAAATGCAGCGGTCAGTCTTCTTCTTCTGCAAAATTCTTTTGTGTAAAATTAAGTAGTATATAATTATAATTTCTTTTGTAAATCCATGTTTCGATGTACACGCGTTTCTTTCGTGGCGGTACAGTATTAACTGTCTTTGCCTCCGCTATTTCGCAGGCGAATATAAATCGTAGTGCGCGTAGGCATTATTGTCGTTTGCGATTTTATTTCGCATGATAAAAATCGCAACGAGTAATAATCGTAGTGCGCGCTTATCCTTACTTTTAAAACTCAACTCCTCAAGCAGAGATGCTAGTATGTGGAAATAATCATCAGACTTTTTCTACCTAATCTTTTTTACCCTAGTAAGTTCACAGAATGTTTAATTTAACAGTATTTGTAATTAATTTCAAGGATACCATTGCTACAAGTGTAATACAATTATAATACTATTTTTAGATATTAATGACTAGGTTTTATTCATCTTTCAAGTATGTATTCAATGTGATTGCTGTAGATGTTGATTTGTTATAATAACTGATGATAAATTCATCTGAATATTATATTGTTAGGTACCTATATTAATTTAAAAATAAATGTTTAAATGAAATGTGTTTTAGGGACAAGGCTTTTCATGTTGAGATTATAGCCCAACCGCTTAACTGAGACCATCCATCAGGTAGGTGCGGGGGTCACAAGTTTATGTATCAGTGAGCTCCCGTGTTGCATCACCACACCCCTCCCTCACCGTGTAGCTACCTCAGGAATGGTCTCAGTTAAGCGGTTGGGCTATAGACCATGGCACTCTTCAACTACTCCTATTTTAAAAAAAGGTATAGGATCAACAGTGGGAAGATCAATTTACCACCACGCAATGAAGCATGGAAGATCTAAATTGTCTCTCAACCAACAATATACCTACCAATATAAGAATATTTAGAAGAGTAAGTAATTCATAATACTGCATAAAACAAGCAGAGAAAGCTAATCAAAAGGATTTTTTTTTTGCATTTCATTGTCTTGTACTTGACAACTATCTTACCATGGCAACTGATTATATGGCTGAAGGTAAGCAAAAGAAGCCTAGAAGAGAATTGGCAAGTAAATAAGCTATTACTTTTTGATAAACAGATGACCTCACTATGATTGTGGCAATAGTAACCTTGCCTGGTTAAAATAAGGTTCAATTTAGAATTGGCATTGACTTGATAACTGTCCAAATTTTAATAATTACTGGATGATGTAGATATTTACATTAAAAGGTAATATAATGTATATATTTCCCTTACCTTATTTAGCTCAATGGAATATTAGGTGTATTGGGGCTTTCGCTGTACACTAACCCGTAGGACAATACTTGATAAGCATCACCAACAAGGGATAACTGTTAAGTTTACAAAGTTGCAAGTAATGTTTTTTTATGATTTAAATAGTTTAGTAGAGAAATTATTACTTTGAATCAAACATGAAGCTTCAAAGAACTGGAATTGTCTCTAACCTGTTTACAAGTGACAATCAAGATTCTTTTTGTAAGGGCTGGTGTCTAATGTCACAAGATGTTGTTAGCACTAAGGACTCCATGTGAATATCATTCACACACATACACCATAGCAATGCATTTGTATACATACAAAACTAATCCGCGACGACGTTTCGTCACGGTACAATAATTGGCACATGTCCCACAAATCCACAGTACGGCACTTCATTACAAGAATGTCATTATGCTGCACCAAATGATCGAGAGATTATTATAAATAGAGATCTCGAAAAACCTTGAGTGTAGGGGGGACGCCGACGGCGCGCAGCCACCCCGCCACTGTCGCAAGCCGCCGCTAACCCCTGATCATATCCAGATATTCAATTAAAACGAGAATACATCGCGAAACCCCATAAAAATTCCTGTCTTATTCTCCATACATAAACAATGAGATAGGTCGGGTGTAGACGGGCGCGAGCACACGAGAAGCACGTTTACTATGGCCGATTTATTGCCTCGGGAACGCTGTTCGAACGAGATGATACCGCCGGAGAAAGCGTCTAACATTATTTTATATCATTCGTGTGATCTAATTAGGGTATAACGATGGGTATGCAGCGAGAAACAAAAAATCGGGATCGCTGACATTTTTGTTTATGGTACATCGACGAGATCCAGAATCCACAAATAGCGTATAAAACGTACACGATTACCGCCTCCCGACGGATTCACTATCACTTGATAACACAAACACTGTGTTTCTTCACATTTAAGTAAGTTTCATCGTCAAAATATACCTGATTTTATTAATTTCTTTCTATCAGCATTAACACAAATCACCACGCACACACAACACAACATACATATATGTGCACAACACTAGCGATGGGTCATATCGATAATTCATTCAATATGTATAGTCGAATATTTTATTGACAACTTTTTTTCGTAGTATATTACAAAAACATGATTATTATTGCACTCAAATTATTGAAACGAAGTTTCTCTATACACATTTGAGAATTCTTCTTTATCGCTGCGCGCTAATGGGACAAGTAATAACAAGCGCCCAGAGGCTTAATTCCCTTTTCGTGTTCGAATTGGAGACACCTGTTTCGTGAAATCATGTATTAGGAGAGCATACTGGTAGACTATTTTGAATAAGTGATGTGTGTAGATCAATCTTAAACTCACATTTCAAAGTTATTTACACACATAATAGTAAAAAAGAACACTACAAAAAAAATAGAGGAGCACACAGGGGCTGCTTATCTTAATATACATTTTCCGTGTCACGATGTTGGTTCGCGATGAACTCCAAAACTACTTATCCAATATTTTAAATGTGTGTTTAAATTTTAAATGTGTGATTCGTTCTAACATAAAAGATAGGATAGTTTTTATTCCGATTATGTCCTTTTTTATACTGGGAACGCGGGCCAAGCCGCGGGGAGACAGCTATTTCTAATAAAACATAATCTAGCAACCTGCAACTGGAAAATTAAAAAAAATGTAGACATAGTGTGTGTGAAAGAAATATATCTAAATAGACTTACCTCTACATACAAAGTAGAAATACTACATGCATGTTACACTACAAACTAATATATCATCGTCATCATCATATCAGTCGCAAGACGTCCACTGCTGGACATAGGTCTCCCGTATATTAAAATAATATTATGAAGAAATGTCAATCATGGTAACGTGGAGAAGTAGTATCTTGATACGTTTCTTTAAAAACAGAAAAGGTTCTTGAGTCATGTTAGATGGAAGTGAATTTCACAACCTCATTCATTACAACAATGTTGGCAATGTATTCCAAAAACATCTTAAATACATCTTAAATCTGACAGCTTTAGAGTTCAATTTTTGTTTCCTTATGTATCCATGTGAAGGCGCAACAAATAATGTTTACCAATAGTTAGTTTAAATGGGGAAATTAAAAAAAAACTTAAATGTATTTAGTCGATATTTATAATGATTAAATACGATAGTTGAATTTAGTAAAATAATCGTAGTTTTACATAATCTATGATGACACCACTTTAACACACAGAAAATAATACTTTCGGATACACATCCATGGGTTTACCATTCATGAGCCACTATTTCTGTTTCGGTCTCACCGATATTAATAGACAGAGATAAATTACATCGTTCGTTATCATCATTATCACCTCAGTCTTTAGTATTAGGCGGAACGATGTAATTATATGTATATATATATATTGGGAGCTGATCAAGGGTATTAACATTTTATTATTATTACAATTTACAACTTTGATGATTATGGCAGGCCTCTGTCACTCACCATTACCTACAGCGATAAATGCCTCCAGCCTACAGCGCTCGACAACCCGAGGTTGTCTATCTCTCGGGGCCGCCACGCGCTTGACGCGCTTGTGAACATTCCGTGCAGAACGAAAATCAAAACACGAAGAGATTTACGTATTTTTGTATTTATTACACTAATAATTGTTGCGGACGGCTGTCGCAATAAACAAATGAATTCAAAACTGTCATTTTTTTTAATTACCGCAAGATTATGTAAGGTAAGAAATAATTAGGTATATTTTGTTTATTGTACACGGTGTTTTAATTAATACCTATGCTTATTAAGTAGGTAGGTAGGTACCTAGGTGTAGTTACAGCAGTACCTAGGTGTAATTAGATGTGAGGTATAAAGGTCGCCGACCGCGTTGTTGCCGCACCGCACACAACGTATCGTAGATATTTCAGAGATGGTAAAAAAAATATAAAACACTACAGTAAAACAATTTTAAATATTTTAAAATTAATGTTTCTAATAATTTTGTTTAGTATTTTATTTTACTTTGCTTGGCAAACCTGAAGCTCGAAAGATCGTGTAGGTAAATTCTGAACACACAGAAATTGCGCTTTAGTTGCGTGAACGGTAAGGTACAACTTAAAATGAACGCGGTGCTCTGTAAATTTTGTAGGCTATTAAACGGCGGCATTCTTTCAACATCAAAGGAGTGCAACTTCTGTACGTAGTACTATTAGGTATTCTGTGATATTGGTTTAAAACTCTCTAAAGAAAAATCATTAATAACTACTACCTATAAAACACAATAGAAGTGAATTAACGATATTTAAATAAGTTAAAAAATTGCTCTGATTTAACCCCTTTCCATTTAAACCTGCCGATTCGCCAAAACCATGTGTCAAAAAGTCCCTTGAAAGTTTGTACAGAAAATAGGTACTGTAGGGATTTTTATACGGTTTTCACTAATAGATAGACTGATTCATGAGGAAGGTTTAAGATATATAATTTACTAGCTGTTTCCCACGTTCCCGAGATAAAAAAAAAAACCTATAACCCCAATAATCGGGCTTTCTAACGCAAAAAGATTTTGTTAATCGGATCAGTAGTTTCGAGGATTACCTCCTACATCCAATATTTTTAACTTTACGTCTTTAACCTAATATTGGTGTACAGATGGCTTTTTTTTGTGTTATGTTGAGTATAATTTTTTATGAAGTTGGCACACGTCGGATAGGCATTTTGGCGTGCACTAAGTCAAAGTCAAAGCCATTTATTCAGTTTAGGCCCTAAGAGGGCACTTATGAATGTCGAAACTACTGAAGTTACCACCGATTCGGAAGTCGCCTTCAACTGAGAAGAACCGGCAAGAAACTCAGCAAAGTTACATTTTTATATATTTTGTTTTTTTTTTTGGACAATCTGACAATGTTGGCTTCTTTTCCATTAAATTTTTAACAATTTTTAAAGAAATATATTACACATAAACACAAAAGATGAAAAAAAAAACAACAAGAAAAATAAATAAAAAATAATAACCTGAACAAGTTCAAATTTTAACAAAAAAAAAAATAGTATCTCTAAAATACTAAGTACTGGCTTTTGTATAAGTATGAACAAGGTGCACTTGTGCAGAGTGCAGCTATTTCCAGACATCTTTATCTTCAATGTAATGAGCTACCTTGTAATAGGCTTTTATAAATTATTAGCGATCGATGAAAATAATGTAGGAAAATATGTTTGCCCTGACATGATATTAATACTATAATTAATACTAAACATATTTGTAATTTAAATTAATATCCTGTAGATGATATCCCATGTTGAACTAAATCTAATTAATTTATTAAGGGGGGATCCCTTAATCGTTAGTGTAGAATATTTTTTGTTTAGAATTTGATTGCGCGCTACACACGGTAGATTGATCAATTGGTTCCGAGGCCAGTAAGTAGCGTGTGTGTAGCGCGCATCGACTGGGCTCTTGTCGACGACCTTGCGACCATGTAGTTTTAATTCAGCTAAGACGACCTTGGTCGTTTCGACCATTTAAAATAATTGGGCGAGCTAACTATATAAATATTATTTTGTTACATTACATACTTTGAGCATAAAACCTATGGTCTAAGGTTACATGCCATTTCATATATATATTTTTTTTATGATTTTAATATTATAAAAAAAAATACTATTGAGTTATGCTGCTTTTTGTGCTTTATGTTTTTACGACCAGTGACCATTGCCGGCCTAATAAAATAAGGCTATTGAAAAAAGTAAATTTGTCTATGTTTGATTTACAGCGAGTGAAGGGAGGAGGGACGATTTCGCTTCGTTGTCGTCCAAATTAAAATTTCATGGTGATTTGTGATAAGATCTTCGTATGTGAATTGAATTAAGTGACATTATTTGGTGCTCTAATTGTGTGTAAGTGTAAATTCATCACAATCTCTGTTGCTTGTTTATCGTCAAAGATTACAATTCGACCGCTCCCTACGCGTAGAATACGTCAGTTAGTCGAGTATTTTTCGTGCGTTTGTACTACCTACTTGCATTAGTAGGGGGCCGTAATAGTAAAAGCTGTTGGAAAGTGTATTCGTACGGGAAATTGATGGTGTAGAAAACTATCTCACGTTCCATTTATGAGGTGATTGTCGAGTCAGTGCATTTAAACCAAGTTTGTAGCCATTTTCGGTGAGTCCTCATACATTTTGCTATTTACATGTCGAACGATACGATAATCTAACCGAAGAGGTGATTATCTCGTCACATAGTAATATCTGAATAAAAGTTAACTTATTACTTATCTTATCTCAGAGTATGTATACTTTAAAAATTATGATTTTTTTCTCCCAAAGTTTTGCCTATAATTTGTTATCTGACTATTCCCTATAAACTAATCGATTTCTCTGATAACATACCCCAAAAGAGTATTTAGTGGTATAAAAAGAATACTAAATAACATATCACACTAAATTTTGAACTGCAATTTGATCCTCATAACTAGGGCAGTAACTTATCCATTTTTAAGAGTGCTGAAATCCTTTGCTTTCTGAAATAACAATCCACTTGAATTAGTTTATTCAATAATTGCTTATGTTTATGTACATACCCCATATCTTATTATATATAAATCTCCTGTCACGAAGTTTGTCCGCGATGGATTCCTAAACTACTTAACTGATTTTAAATTAAATTGGCACACCGTGAGCAGTCTGGTCCAACTTGAGAGATAGGATAAACGGCTGGACCGATTTGGATGAAATTTTGTGTATGAGTTGGACAGGACAACGTCTGTTGGGACAGCTAGTATTATTATATATTTTATATGAATCAGGACCTGGTAATTCAAGTAGTAATGAAGCTTTATTATTCAGTTCAGAAAATAGCCTCAATTCATTGATGTTTAACTTTTAAAAAATACAACCAATTAAGTAAAGTACCTGGATGACCAAGCTTTGCTCGATATATTTTTTTAATGACGTTTTCTAAAAATGAAACCTAGCTAGATCAATTTATCGCTCCCGAAACACCCTGCATACTAAATTTCATGAAAATCATTGGAGCCGTTTCCGAGATTCAGATTATATATATATACAAGAATTGCTTGTTTAAAGGTATTAGATGTAAGTCATAATATATAAAACAAACCAATTAAAGTATGTGCTAAATGTCTCATACATAATAATCCTAATAATGATATCTAAACACTTGATTTTTCCTAATTAATGCAAAGAAGTTAAGATACTTATCCAATTATTGTCTATTTGTTTTTAATAATAGATGACTATGATTACAGATATATAAGACATGTAAATAAATACTTTATTTCTAAGCATAATATACAAGTAGGTTATTGTGTAACCAACATCTTTATGTGCATTTTTTAATGTTGTGTAATCCAATTTACACTTAGTTTAATTTGAGTAATTACTACAAAAGTAGCCCATAGGTTTTAAAGACTGCTAAATCTGTGTCTTACAAAATGATGAGATTGAAAATATTTTGTTTATGAAAGCATTAAAAAAATATGTACCTACATATAATACAAAAACAGTTGCTGAAGTAAGTACTTTGAATAGTTTGGGAACTCGCTTTAAAAAGTTAACTTGTTCACTAAACATGTTCTGCTGTCAATTGGTAAACACACCCTATTCTCCTCACCTAAGTAGGGCCTCCATTCATAAAAATAGCATAGTGAGCATGTTTAGTTGAGGTTTTTATAAACATGTTAGCATGCAATGAATGAATTAACAGCAGTTTTTGTAGGTCACTATTGAATGACTAATCTATGTACATATCAACACAAAGTCAGGTTGAAGTCTAGTTATATGTACACTATGTACTAATCCTTTTATTTACTTACTGTTTATTTTGATTACTAAATAGTGTCATAAATATTTGATTTTTGTAGATCACACAATGTCAATTTGAATTCTAGTTGTGTATACATTAGATAAATCCTTCCTACTAATATAATTAATGTGAAAGATTGTGAGGATGGATGGATGTTTGTTACTCTTTTATGCAAAAACGACTGAACAGTAAGCTGTGTAAGTATGCTGTATCACCTTGGCACTCAACACTATTTTTTTTCTACACATTGTAGGCAAACAAGCATACGGCCCACCTAATGGTAAGCGGTTACTGTAGCCTAGGAACGCTTGCAACACCAGGGGTATCACTCGCACGTTGCCGACCCTTCCCACCTCCCTGTTGAGCTCTGGCGACCTAATGCGCAGGAACACAACTATAAGTTATTTGACTACGGTATTCTGTAAGGTGGAGGTACTTCCCCAGTCGAGCTGCTCTTTGAGCGACGTATCGCTATGCTCTACCTCTCTCGAGCTTGCTCGATCTACATACATAGCATACATTTTCTTAGCTGGTGATGTAAATCAAGGAGAGGAGAGTTTCATTTCTTTATAAGCAACTAGCTATATCTAGCTTTATATAGCCTCACGTTCGCGAGGGATCCTATGTTTTCCCCGGATAAAAGTATCCTAATATATTAATCCAAAATTATATTCTTTCTGTTTGTCAAATTTCATCCAATTCCTTATACCATTATGGAGTTGAGTGGTACATCCAAAAATTAACCATTAAACATCCAAACATACAAACTAATAATAAGTAATAAAAACAAACAGCCAAAACCTGTTCATATTTCTATTAAAACAAGATCTGCACTTAAATAATCCTGTACTCATTACTTAGTACAAGTTTTTAAATAGCAACAAATTATTGTTATGACAATGCAAAATGTATAAACTTATTTAATTTCATTCAGTTCTAAAAACTTTCCACATTTCGTGTGCATTGGATGTCCTATCAAAAATATATTGCCTCCACACTTCTGAGTTAATTGCTTTGGCAATTAACCCTGATAAATGCAAGTGGTGTGAATGCACCAAACAGAAACTGTTTCTTCAAGTAACTAACAATGAACAATGTTCATACTTTCCATTGTTGTGGGATTATTGATGTGCTTAAAACCTACTTAATTTTATAATCTATACTAATATTATAAAGCTGAAGACTTTGTTTGTTTGAACGCTCTAATCTCAGGAACTAGTGGTTCGATTTGAAAAATTCTTTCAGTGTTGGATAGCCCATTTATCGAGGAAGGCTATAGACTACTTTTTATCCCGGGAAAACACAAACTCCCTGGGGAAAGCGGGTGAAACCGCGGGGCGAAAGCTAGTCGTATAGTAAACAAAAAGGTACATTCTGAAAACTCATATTGAATTGTCTCTTGCAATCTTTGCCACACTAGAAAGTTTTAAATGAATATGTTATATATAGCAGATGCAATTTAAGATATAATTAAATTCTGCAAATGTGAAAGCTCAGATTTTGTGTGCAATATTGAACCTTATAATTGAAGGATTATGGTTCAGTAAAATATCTTAATTTAAAGCTGTAAAATGCTCTATAATTTCTACATAACTCCATGCACATCTACATGGCGATTGATCAATCAGTCTTGGTACTCATAAGTAAATCTGGCATCTAAATGTGGAGGATGCAAGAAACTTATTTCTAATAAACACTAACTACCTAGTCGCTGAGAAGGATATAGCGGAGAGCATACAGTGCACAAACGACTAGCGTAAGAAGAGTACTTTTCTTGTGAATTTGTCCCACATGCCTATTGCGTAAGCTATGAAGTAGGAAGAAAATGCATAATGTAGGTAATGTTGTGCCAAGCGATTGGCGAAATAATCTGAAAAGTGATATAGAAGACGATACCAAAACTGATAACGTTGCAACCTTATGAATAATCTTTATTGATAAGGTTAACCATCCTTTAACTTTACTTTCCTATTGCAATGCAAGCAATTTTGTAAATATTCATTGGGACTTCAGAGTAGAACGATATACTTAAATCATTGGTCACCTTGATATAAGGGTTCTTGGGTCAGTGATAATGGTTGACCAAGCTGGTCGTGAATCATTTCTTCTCATTGTTTTGGAAGTCAATAGAATACCTACTTAGTGTCTATATATATAAATAGGTACTGGTACCATTTTCTCTTCTGTTTGTGAATCGTTTTTTTTTGCTTGGTTGCTATTGACGAGCTTAAATGTGTAAGGTTTTATCTCTACTGTTTCCTTGTATGAGTGGACTGTAGTTTTACTGAAGTGAAGTAATTAGATAAATACAGTTTCACCAATAAAATACTTTAATCACGACATATGTAAATGAATTCAAAGAAGACGCGGAAGTAACAAAGTGCATTTTTAAAACCTTATTCTAAATGTTTGTGTTGCCAACATAATGTTATCAATAAAAAAAAATGAAAAAAGCCACAGCTTAGCGTGGCCGGGTATACCTAGTTTTCTAAAATACATTACCGCGAAATTCGTTGATTGCACCAGTTCCAACTACATTATTGAATTAAATGTTTTATTGTTCTAGGTGAAGCCAAAACTACATCAGTATTATCAAGAGCAGCTCATAATGACATTACTTTTTAATACATTAACTAACCATTAAGGTATCTGCCGGGAAGTTTAGACATGATAAGCATACCACAACAGACATGGACGGCGTGAAGAAAATACATTCGGGAACCCTGTATCGGTGAGTCAACTTTTAATTATTATATTCGGTAACTAGAAATCCCTACAATTCCGTATGTTGTACATTATAAGGTTTAAATTCGAATAACTTGACACAATCAGCATTGATTTGCCACTTGTCGAAATTTTGCGAGATTATCTGACAACCATTATTGGGATTCGGGTGGTGTTCACGGTGCGACGTTACGAAGCGCAAATCCTGAACGGGGATAAGAAATTATAGAAGTTTACAGAAGTGTAGTTATAGACAATATTGACATTAGATGTCGCATAGCACCCAATCATGTTTTTTTCTTTATGTCAATGAAAATAACGTTATTGAATAGGAATAAGGATAGAAAAGCTAGTCACTATTTTATACTAAGATCCTATTTTACATCGCATAGCTATAATTTACGATACGACAATAATGTAATTTATCCCAACTCGCAACACTATACATTATGAAGATCCTTGAATAAACACAATGGTACCCAAGAGACCGTTTCGGGCCGCAAATCCCATTGCATACTAGATAGAACCTACGGTAGCAGAAACGATACTCACGTTTGACTTTTAATGTCTTCTGAAGTGCTATAAGCTGTATTTTCGTATTTACCAATACCTTGAATTTGGAATTACACCGATCATATTACGAGATTAAGTCTGTAATATAAGCATATGGTAAATTAAACTCTACAGCCATAAGAGTAGAGATGAAAATATTATGAATATTAAAAATAGAGCCGTTCTTAGATTAGTAATGATTATTATATTCGGCATTCGGATCACTATTAGAATTTAGGTCTCGTTTTAGCAACCGTTTTCACACTTGAAGTTACGCTACCATAAAAAAGGTATCAAAGAAAGCACCTCATCTGGGTATTAATTTATTTAAATTAACGTTGGAAGTAGGGTAGCGAGCGAAGCTTCTAATTTTTCTCAATTTCTTGCTTTTGATGTCGATTTTTTTTTCCATTTATTCCAACCCTATTTCAATTTACTTACCGACTGTAAGGTGGAAGTAATTTAAATAATCTTTTTTACTATTTGCCTACCGTTCTCATTTCCCATTTTATGTTGGTAGGCTAAATAATCCAATTCTATGGATTGCGTTAACTCCGTATCTGATTTGATTTTCATATACTTTTCAGTTTTCTTTTGCGAGAGACCTGCCCCTCACAAATATTTAAATTTAGTTTATCAGCAAAGTAAAAAAACAACTTTTGCACCTTTATATAAATAATAATATAATTACAGCCTATATCTGCCCACTGCTGAGCACTGGCCTCCTTTCACGAATAAGGGTGAAAGGGGAATGGGCAAATACTCCACCACGCGTGCCCACTGCGGATTGGTGGAGGTAGGCTAGTGGTCAACCTACTGTTGGAGTTGTCACCTAGGAGGTCTCCAACTAGCTTAACGACCATCACAATTAAGTGATAACCGGGACCAGCGGCTTTACGTGCCTTCCGAAGCACGGAAACGCTCAAGATGAAATCCACTAGGCGGTCACCCATCCAGGTACCGGCCAGACTGGACGTTGCTTAACTTTGCCGATCGGTTAAGAACGGCTAATCAGGCTACGCCACGAGCGCTTCACCTTTGCACCTTTGATATAATACGGTGCTCCATTGGCTATCATATCCATCTTCATGTTTCCCTGTTTAGAGCACTGACTTTATTAAGTATTAGGTATATATAGCTAGGACTTGGGGTATTCTTCATTCGATGCCGGAGAACACATTGCTATAGTTACATCTTACACTTCATAGGTATCCCTATTCTGTGACTTTTTAGTCACTGGCAATACTTGCAGAGGCGGAAGTACTCATCAATATGAACAACTTTTACTATGGGACCAACTCTGAGATCGCATAAAATAAAATGGTTGGTTCATACATTTTGGTCGAGTAGGTATTGAACTTTTGTATGGAACAGCTGATATTGTTTCGTGATTACACACTTAGTCTAATAATAAAAGTTGTTAATATTGATGAGTACTTCAACCTCTGCAAGTATTGCCAGTGACTAAAAAGTCACCCAGTTTAATCAGTGGCATACTTAATAATATCTTTGAGTACCTCATTCAGATATTTCTCTGCATTTTTATGAGCATTATGCGTTTTGCACAGCTCATGAGCTAAGGTGATTCCTCACACACGCAGAGATTTAAATCGTAGATGCGCCCTTGCCAAGCATAAGGCGCACGAAAATGTGTCATCGTTGGGAAGAGTGAGCTCTCTCTTTCCGTCGCTTGTAGGAAGCAGTGAACAGTGCACGTTGCGCACACAGTCATGAAACGTAGGTATACCGTTTTTGCAAGCGCATGGCACATCTAATGATTTAAATCTCTGCACATTCCCTTTTTAGGGTTCCGTACCCAAAGGGTAATTTTTTATTCGTAGCGCATTACAGAAGCTCGATATTCATCTGCTTTGTACAGATACTGGTTATAAGGTTTCTCTCACACCAGTTATTGATAAGATTAAGTTTATAAACGTTTCGACAGAAAGGCTACATCAAATCCATAGATAGTAAAGCTTGATAATAAACGGGAGCTATATAAGCTCATTAATATATACTCCTTTGAATCACAAGTATCCTCGTCAAGTCCAATAATACCATCGGACATACAATACATATTAATGGCATATCTCATATATACTATTCTGAACGTACTCGTATAGTAACCGCTGAAAGCTTTGGCATTTCAATAAGTTCCGAACGTATTCAGCGCGTGTCACAAGTTGCTGAGTCTTGCCTACCTCGGTCTAACTAGACTGAAAACATAAATGAATAACAGATCATGTTTCTAGTTTTAATTAGGTGCTAACTTGTTATGAGTTCTGGGGGCTTTATTATTTATTTGTGTGTATTACTGTTGGTTGAATTTTGAATCAACATTCTTAATAAATTATTAAGAAAATGTGTTTTTCTGTTTGCTACGTTTTCACGACTAAACTTCAGAACTGTTGGGTTGATGAAGATTGTGTCACAATACAGGAAAACGAAGTATATGTAGATAATAATAGAGATAATTACAGGATAGGCGGTCTTTTCGCTTAAGCGATTTCTTTCAGACATCCAGTAACAAACATTATTATAATATTAATACGTGAAACAAACTTTTGTACACCTTTTTACGAAAATTACGCAGACGGAAGAGTATGTAATTTGGTATAGTTAAAGTTTATATGTAGATGGAGTGCAGAAAGCTAATATTTTTTTATAGTATTCATTAGAAATAAATTAAATTAATAAAGAAAACATTACACACACTACCGTGCATTTGACACCCACACACACATGTCACCACTGTCAGTGCTTTGTCAATAACGCGGCAATGACAGAATTTAAAAGAGTTCGTATATGAGTGAAGTGATTTTCTTTACTTATATACTCCTTTGTATGGTCGAATTGACCACGGGCGACCTCTAGTACATATCGACTTTAAAAGAGTTCGTATATGAGTGAAGTGATTTTCTTTACTTATATACTCCTTTTTATGGTCGAATTGACCACGGGCGATCTCTAGTACATATCGACTTTAAAAGAGTTCGTATATGAGTGAAGTGATTTTCTTTACTTATATACTCCTTTGTATGGTCGAATTGACCACGGGCGATCTCTAGTACATATCGACTTTAAAAGAGTTCGTATATGAGTGAAGTGATTTTCTTTACTTATATACTCCTTTTTATGGTCGAATTGACCACGGGCGACCTCTAGTACATATCGACTTTAAAAGAGTTCGTATATGAGTGAAGTGATTTTCTTTACTTATATACTCCTTTTTTGGTCGAATTGACCACGGGCGACCTCTAGTACATATCAATATGGCAGTAGTAGCTTATAAAGGTGGATTTGCACCGCGAGAATAATACACGTACGTACACGCTTATATAAATAAATACTAAATCTTACGTAAATAATCAAAACAATAATAAACTACTAATAAATAAACTAAGTAATACATGGAGGTAGCTTGATACCTTTTGCCCTGGGTAAAACCGCGGTATTTATATCACCAAATAAATGTTTATCGTGGTTTTCATGTAGGCGTTAGATACATGATGATTTTCGTTTTATATTCCAAAAACACTCGGTAATATTTTCTTTACTACAACAGTAACCTTTAGTTATTTTATCTATACTACCTTCTTGACTCATTATGATGTCTAATAGTTAAAATGTATTGCCTTTTGATTAATGTACTTATAACTTATGAATGCCAGTTTTCCCCTGACTAATCAATGTACACAATAACATACCACAACGATACCTATTAAATTAAGTAGCTAACGGAATTCATTGAACAGTAGCTTAGGGTACGCTAAATTCGCCCATATTCCATTGTTATTACTGACAGCTTTTCCAATTCACACCTCTATATACCATCACTATAAACTTGCCCCTAAGACGGGGTAACCCGAACACGTTATATCATAACTGAGCCATTACAGTTACAGCCGACACAAATACAAAAACCTAAATAAATAAGCTTTCACGAACATGCTCTCGCATTGATTCGCAGGACAAACCACAATGTCCCATTGTGTGAACCGACGTAGTATGAATGTACGTTTGTGAGTAAAAACAACTGGCCGCATAGATAGTCACTGGTCCATTTACTGGGCCATCTCGTGGAGTGAGGTCACCTCGGCTACGTGAACAGTTGACATGACACCATTCAAGCCGCAGGCTAGATTGGATTTTTCAATACAATCTATCGTATTCTATTAAGCAAACAATAATTGAAGGGATATCTGAATTATGTATTCCTGATAATGGGAACGGCGCGTTGGATTTTGATGAATTGTGAATGGTTTTGGAAGTGGGAAATGTAACATGGTTGATGAGTATTCACTCATCGTTATTCTGATACAACCTTTGTCTTGTTAAGTAATACCCCATTTGCTAATCATTTATGTCTTTTGAATATGAATTAATATCCCCTAACTTAGTAAAAGTTCTATAGAAGAATATAATAGCTTCAGATTACCCGATGGCGACTCAAGGAAGCTAAAAATACCAAATATGCGCTTAAAATTGCTTCCTCAGACATGTACATCTTGGAGTGGCGAAAAAGTCCGCAAGAAATTGAGAAGCTTAAAAATAACCCATTTGTGTACGTTAGTATTTGTAACGACGAAGCCCCTAGTGGCGCTACGCGTCTGGATGTTTCAACTTGCGAAACGCTATACTATTTTTGGACTTTTTATTTTACCTTGGGCGGTCTTGTATCCATCTGACTCTGATATATATACGCTCCTATAAATAACTGTGTGACTGTTCACTTAAATCATGAATCTCCTCGGGTTTTGTTCTAGATTTTATTGACAAAAAATGTTAACTCCATTCTGTTTTTATCTATCAGTCGCACTTCGCCGTGCCCTCTTTCGGTATTCGCCTTTGAACAATTTGTAAGTTTGTTCAAACACGTTACTACCCGGAATAGATATTGCTTTCCTAATTGATCTTTACCCTTTAACTATAATAAAGGCCCTAATCTGTTTTAATAGTATAGTAACTTTGGGATATTGTCAGATCCTTTTTCTATTCTTCAGAACTTCATAGTTTGCAACTCACTCTATGCTTCGGTTCGAACATAGATGAAGGTAAAAGGTAGTTCTACGGGTGAGTTATATAATAATAAAAAAACATACACAATAAGGACTAAATTATGGCAGTAGTTCTCACTAACAGGAAACAAACTTATGATGCAATTGGAACCCGTTCCAAATGGAGATAAAAAATCACCTGACACCGTTCCAAATTCCAAATCCAGCCAGTATCAGCTAACAGTGGATAATAGGGCTTACATACAATGTGATACGTTCAATATTATATGATTCCAATTGAGTAGCTTATTTGGGTGGATTTTTTTTTCATTAGGTCAAGATTTTGTATTGTAAGATATTATATTGTGGATATATTGTGGAGAGAGCTTCCTTCCAAGGTTTTCCCAAAGGAGTACGGGGCTTTTTCAAAAATGTGTGAAAAAACAACCTGTAGGTATGTAAATAGTTCGTCCATCACGGGAATCGTAACGAAAAGATAAACTAGATTGAAAGACAAACTTTGCCGTTGGTAAACTGTTGTCCTCATACGTCGACATAGGTCGCGCTCAGTTTACCAACTGCAAATAAGTTTATAATCGCAAAACAAAAATTAACTACCTACAAATTTACGGTTTTCGGATTTATTCCTTTACTTGTGCTATAAGACATTGCTTCTTGCCAAATTTTATGATTCTAGGTCAACGGGAAGTACCCTATAGGTTCTGATTCCCTTGCGAGTAGTTGCGAGTCTCAAAATATGCGGCATAAACGGCCGTATCTTTTGATTGCGTTGACGTATAAGTTTGATTTTTTCACAGCTCCAAGAGATTGCAGACCTGAGTATTTGATATTAATTTCAACTTGGTACCTCCACGCGTTCCTGATTAAAAGGTCTTGACAGACAGACGGACAGACAGACAGACAGTCGGACAACGTAGTGATCCTATAAGGGTTCCTTTTTTCCTTTTGAGGTACGGAACCCTAAAAAACATTACAAAGAGTACAGACATACATTCAACATACAAATTAATAATAAACTGCAATATTCGTTCGATGAGTCAACTTCTTAGTATTTCTTTATTTCCGTTATCATTGGCCTGTTTAACTAATAATACTGCTTGTGAGAATTATTCCAAACTTTAACTCAAGCGATGTTGGAAAATTATCGACGTGGTAAATGATAAGATCTCTTAATCCAGTACATGTATGCGACATCACATAGTTTCTCTAGATGTTATAGTACTTGAAAAATCTCCAGATACATTTCTAATAAACCCGTTGAAACCCTAAGTAAGAACGTTCAAACGAATCGGGTAAATAGATTAGTAGTTTGGGGTGGTAGTAAATCAACACTACGTGTAAAGTACCAGTTAGGGGTCTTACACATAACACGAGGCGAACTCGTAGAGTAAGGCGTGTGTGAGGCATGCGAGTATCACCTGGATTCAATTGGGGGTAAAATTGGAGCTATTTTATTTAGATACTGATTTACTTAAGTTTATTATATAGTTACGTTTAAAATACAAACTATAATATATAAAACATCTGATTTACTTATCTACAGATGTACAGATTAGACATCACAGTATATTTTATTTTGGTCACTATTTGACTATGTAATAATAACAATAGTTTAACTGTTATCAGGTTTATCATGTCTGTTACTGTTAGTATATACCTACAGTACATATGTATTTGCAAAAGTAGTTGCAAACCATAGCTCCGAGCTCTCAATACCATAGTTAAGTTGTCAACATCTGTCGCCTAGCACCAACCAGTGTGTTCAGGCATTCGATAGCCAGTTACCTTCTAGACTTGGTATGCTTACCACCTTCGGTCACATCATCACTGACCAAGGCTTAAGATTGTGGTCACTAAAGTAAAAAAAAACGCCCGACGAATTGAGAACCTTCTCCTTTTTTGAAGTCGTTCTTCATTGCCTCAATTTTATGGCGATGCCTCGGTCGGTGTATCAACTCTCTTACCTCTATTTCTCCCCGCGGGTGTTGCTCTGCCAAGTCCCAGGCATTAGAATGTAATCGATACCCCATACTATTTCTTGCCAACTGCTATCATGTGGCGAATTCAGTGGAATTAATATTAACTACATCAATTAAAGAGTCTTATTTAGTTAAACGTAATGTCGTGAAGTTGGTTCATTTAATTGAGGTTACGTAAAGCACTGCAATAGCTTCGTATTACGTGTTTAATGTATATCGATATAGATTTGATTAGATACTAAGAAATTGGATTGCATGCCTTATCTGGCTTCAATTTAACGCATCGATATGGCGGTTTGAACTATAATTGATGGATGTTTATAAGGTTTTTAAGCAATACGTTTCACAAAACGTTATATTTCTTGTCCCCTGTCTCTCAGATTTACATATCATGAGTATAAATAAAGTCGGATAAGTTGGTATTTGTCAGCATATCAATTACAGTGTACTCGATCATGCGTGTGACGTCAAATATCACCCGGATTTACAGACTTGTATTACCTCTGAGCTCGTATATTTCCCAATCACAGACAATATTCTAACTTGGAGTGTTTGGATTTTCTATCTGGATTAAATTTGGACTGCGCTAGGAGGGAATTGAAAAAGCTTTCATACATTTTTGATTCTAGTCTCGTTTTGACCATTGCACATAGCTGAATCACTTAACATAATTCCCATGCTTCTAAACTTTATTAAGTTCCATCACATTGTTTTGACTCGTCTCGTTTAACCAGTGTTTACTGCCAACGTTCTCTTTCCATTTTGATCGACTCCAACCTTTACAGCAAATTACATTGAGTATCAATAGAAAATCCAGTAAAATATTGAATCTTGTATTTTTAAAGAGCTCCCCCTTAGCTTTTTAAGTGCTTTCGCCGCCTTTTTGAAGTTCTATTCTTAGATTAAATCGATTTTAATGTTAGTCTGAACATTATTGACTCTAGTATTTACTACTCATTACTCAAGGTCTAAATCTTCAAATTAAATATATTGTTCAAGCTGTCTGTCATAAAATGTGTCGATTTTAGCAGTTTTAGTTCCCGTCAACACTTTGCAGATTATGTCATTGGTGATGTTCGATCGGTTCTCTAGTCAACTCTGCTGAGTTCTCATTCATGTCATTCGCTCCTGTCAAATATTCTTGAGTGATCGATGTAGTTATGCTTCAGTATTACGGTGGTACGGTTTGCGCGCCAAAGACAAGTAGAATACTCTAAATACTCGTAGTATTATAATAAATGAATATATGCCGATGTCATTTAAAAAAAATGCGGACTCCTGCAGAACAAGTTTTATTATGGGACCTTTTTTTCTACGAGTAATATAATAAATAATATCCTGGAACATTCCTCACACACGGCCATCTGATCCCAAACTAAGCAGAACTTGTACTGTAGAAACCAGATAACTGACATACTACATACATATACTTAGGTACTGTTTTTTATATTGATAATTATACCCAGACTTAGGACAAACAGACGTGTTCATGCACACAAATGTCTGTCCTGGGCGGGAATCGAACCCTGTAGCATAAAAGCCCAGCAAAATTTGAAGAGATAGTATCTGTAAATATTTCTCATATATTTTGACACGAGGCAAAAGGTAAGTGTGAATCGCCTCGTTTATTTCTGCACCCAATCAACTTGTTATTATAATTGGCAATTGGTTCTAATTATCGCTATGAACTGTGCCCCGGCTTAGCTTTGTTTGAGGTCACCCAACGTGTGTTATCGCGTACGTGTTGTTTGTAAATAGTAGGTACATAATGACATATATCTTGTACTTATATTATGTTGACTAAGAATGTGGCTTGATTGTAAATAATAGTAGGTCCAAATATTGAGTGTCGACTGTCGATATGTGAAAGTATTTTGGAATGAATACGTTTGTTTTATTAATTTCGTGTACCTACATATTATTTTTGCATGCAAAATATCCATGAGCTGTACAATTTTCGGTTTTATGATAAACTGGCTGTTCCATGCGGTTTTACCCAACGCGGGTAAAAAATATATGGAATTAGTAGATTTTCAATAGTTTTTCAAATGAATTCATTTTATTTTATGACCTGAAAGTGGATTTCCATTAAACAGTATAAAATAACGAAGTTTAATACCTTATAATAAATATTGCAGCAATTGCAAGCATTTGATATACAAACAGCTAACATTCCTCAAGAATTGGGCTATCGAATGCAAAAATATATTTTCAAATCAGACTGGTAGTTCCAGAGGTTAGTTCAAACAAACAAATTATCTTGTTTTTTTTTTGTGATTTTTTCTTGTTTTTTTTTTTTCGTCGCAAGTAGGTGGGCATTTCACGTCTGTCTTTTATGTATAAAAGACACACGCGTATATAACGCTTTTTCGTTACGTTCCCTTTTCTGTCAGTCAACCCCTACCGCAAGCTGCGTAAAGGAACTTTGTTCCAACAATTTAGAGGAACTCTTATATGACAGTGTAAATAGGTTTCGAAGTATTCAGGGAAATCATTTGAGATTTTGGGACACTTGTTACTCTTTCCCTGACGTGGGGTCGGGTTCTAACTTAATAAAGCATCCAAATCAGTTGTCGTTTCCGAGATATCAATGAAAAATACATACGCATCGCAAAATGAACCTCCTTTTATGAAGTTGGTTAAAAATGTTGATGTTGATCAATAGAGAAAAAAAGTAATTTAAATGTAAAGCACCATATTGAAGTTTAAGAGTTTTTAACAACTTTGCCGTTGGATGATGACTCCTAAATAGGTCCCACGCTTTGAATACCTGTTACAAACTTTTGGGGCTTGCAAATGATCCTATAGCGGGACCAACCAATGTTTGCTCCTCGATTTTGTATTCCTAACTAATATAATAATTGCGAATGTGAGTTTGTTTGTTTGTTACCTTTTCACGTCTAAACCGCCGAACTGATTGCGATGAAATTTGGTACGCAGATTAGGCCTATGGTATGGAGAAGAACATATGGGCTATTTTTTTCTTTTGGGCCCTGCAGTTTCACACGCGTGAAAGCTGTTTCACAGCTAGTTATGATATGGGTTTATTACGTCATAGTTGGTTTTCGAAGTTTGATTTGTAGTCAGCGGGTGGAGGTCCGGAAGCTTAAGGCCGGATGTTTTGGCCTATATTGGGATAGGCCTAAGTCTACCAGTGGTCTTCTGTTGACTGATCAGTCTGATTTACGTATGTTATTGCATTTCTCCCTTATTACGTGAGATGGTTTAAAGCCAGTCTAGTAAAAAGGTTTAAATATATCCGTCACTTTCTAACGTCTAAAAAGAGATGGGGCTATCTTAGAACCGGGACAAGACTTGCTTTAAACTATCTCACGTAAAAAAGGGAAAATAGATTGCGGCTTATCTCATTCTTTGCTTAGGATTTGAGCATGGAAAATATGCAATTTTTTCTTTAATCAGAAACTACATCTATCACCTGGTAATTTTCTACTGTCTGTTTAATAATTGACAGGTACTTATAGTATTCTCTGAGTACAAACGAACCAATTTTGCTTATTCTATACGATTAACACAATGTAAGTGTATCTAGAATGTATATAGGCCTTTGTCATTACCGTGTGGTCATTTGTGTTTTTGTCCCGTTTCATAGCACTGCGATCATGACCGCAACCAGCAAGGCTGTTACGTATAAATTAACATATCTACTGACACATTTGCGCAGCTACTGTGAGGTTTTATATTGATAAATCACAAGAAAATACTCCCTTACGAGTTACAATATTCTTTACATGTGATGTACCTACGTATATTGAACAATGTTGTAAATACTTCTTTGACGCACTTTATCTCAAAAAAAATGCTATTTCTACTCTCACAAAAATACTAATGCTCGAACAAAATGCATGAAAAGTATTTTTTTTTTTACTAATTCAGAGCTGGTTCTAGAGTGTTTAAGTTGAAAGTTGTTTAGCATAACTTAGATATCGAAAAGTCCCCATGATCCACCCAGTATAGGGCCGAATGAATGAAACTGGGTGGCTGCTTTGATATAAGTAGTATCTTTTCGAAAACTAAGTTAATGTCTAATATAAAACAAAGTCGGATTAGTAACACCATTTATAACTCAAGAACGGCTGGAGCGACTTTTGATTTATTGAATTTGTCTCCGCCCCGAATAGCAGAATAACTATCAGACTAAACATCGAAAAAAATCACGAAAATTTAAGAATAATATCGCGAGTGAAACCGCGGGGTGAAAAGCTATTAGTATACAAAAAACAACCCTCAGCAAGTATACCAAAGAGGATAAAAGTAATGTTCCCTTGAGAATGTTGCAAATTATCACAAGTTGTAATGAGCTATGGGAAAGTGTTTGTGTCCAGCAATAATCGTCATGTTGATAATGTGGTTCGGGTCGTGTCGTGAGCAGTTAATGTTTAACGTGACAATGAGTGATGGTAGAATGTAACATTACGTTTAGACCGTGGCTTTGCTCCGTTTATTTAGGGCTTTAAAAATATATAATTAGTACAGTATAGTAATAATGAAAAGAAATCTAGACAGACTAACAAAATCATTAAACTTTAATACGTAAAAACGCGCACCGATGACGCAAAATGAGGAGTAAAAATAATACACAGAGAGACTGTCTTAGTCAGAATTTTACTAACTAGATAACGTTTCCATGGATAGTTATAAATTGTACTCATATTTACTGTAATGTTTGTTATTAATCATAAAGTAATAAATGCCCATTAGGCTGTGTGTGAATTCGTGTGCGCGTGTGTGGATTTGTTTAACTAATGTTTTAGTTGAACGTTAATTCAAAACTTTAACAATTTTTATGTTACTTGGGTGTCCTATAATCAATACTTAATATTATAAATCTGAAGAGTTTACCTATAACTATATATTGGCACTAACAGTCCGACTTGAACGATTATTTTTTGAGGAAGATTATAAGTATCTTATTATCGGGGGAACGCGGGCGAAACCGACGGGATAACTATTATGATATAAATGCAAGTAGGATTGTATTAAAACTGACCTACTGCTCTAATTCCTGATAGACTCATGTTGAAAATGAAGATGAACTCTTTAAATTTGCTAAGGGCGATACAAAAAATTAAGATGACTTTTACCACCACCCATGGGTCATATTGAACTTTGTAATAAAATAGTAGTGATCCCAAACAAAGTAAAAAACTTTTGTCGGTCGATGCGCTCAGTGACGTCACTTTCTGAAGAATGTGTCTGCAGAATGCAATAAGGCGATACGTTGACGTCATCAATACCAGAACTGTCAGGAGACCTTCTGGAAATTGTACTCGTAGGAACTTTATTCAAAGTCTCCTCGATAATTAGTTGTGGCCCCATATTCCCATCCTGATTTATTTGTGAAAACATTAGAATGTCTTATCGTATACAATGTCTAAAGATTCCCTCGATGAAATAGTAATACTAACCCTTTTAGGCCTAGCTTGCTATACGAGATTGCCCCTTTGGGTACATCATCACTATCAATCAACCAGGTGAGATTAACCCAAATGCAAGCCAATCAAATGTCCCAAGTTAAACTTGGAGATTAGATTAGTGGCCAAATTACCAATATTTTAAATTATTTGAGGTTAATCCATAGCCGCTTTATGCCATGTCAGACATTAAAATTTCAGCCTAGTCATTTTCGAATTGGGGACGATCCAGCAATAGATAAAGCCTGTCAAACGATACCTGACAGAAACATGATGGCGCATCGATGCTTTAAATCAATCTGTGTTCAACTGTTTCTGCGATTCCAGGATATTGTAATATTCATTGCGGTGTTTCGTTACGCATAAAGCCCTAAATTACATTCGCACACAAGTCGACAATTAGCGCTCGCTACGCTACGCATGTGATATGGCGGCTAATTCGATACTAAAACTTACGGTACTTGAGTTAAGGTGTGGACATACTGGAGCTGTGACTATGACATCAAAAAATGTTGCCGTCGAAAAATGTCAAGTCATGAGATCATGGAGAAAATATGTGGATTGGATATCGCAAAAAGAAAAGATTAAAGATACATAATTAATTCTGATGAAGTCGTGACGTAATGACATAATGACAGAAGTTAGTAGATTCAGATATTGAACTTGTCGCAAAGAAAATGTCACGTGAGACGGTCTTGAATTGATCATGAAAGACGCACGGACTAGCAAAAATCGCATCTATTTTATTGCTCATACTTTGCCACTGAAAATGCCAACAATCACGTAATATTGCCCCCCTACTTTAACGACAATAACGCTGTTAATTTTATTACCACACCAGCGCATGCTTGTAGCATTTTGATTAGTCTGTGATGTATAGTTACTCGGGTGTGAATAGGCCCCAATGAGCGCTCAGCAGCTATAAACTCAATCATAGTAATGCATTGTAGCAAACTAGTGGATGTTAGTGAACTACGTTATGTACATTTAGTTTGGGAGTTGCGCGCTTGTTCCTCGCAGGCGTTGCTATTAAAGTTGTTGCACACCAGTTGGATAATGTTTGCTATGTTGTAGGCTAATTCTTTAACCTCGGACGTGAATCACCTGTCTATTTTATGTTAGGTCTGCTAAAGATTTTACCAGATTATTTTGTTTCTATTTTGATAGATTGGGAATGTTACAAGAATCGATCACCACCCCAACCAACACCCGGTATAGGAGATTCAGTAATAGATCTTACAATGAATGCCCTTGAATCAAGGTTAGGTCTTATTCAGGTTCCAAGACTGAAAATAATTGTACGGTAGATATGATTTCTTTAGAATACCTTTATAAGATAATGCTCTCATTACTATTCTGATCATACATGAATTCCCTTCCATCGATAATCTGCCAATCTCAATTATCGAAACACAGCCTAAAATTGTCAGATTGGATTTGAGCTGTTTGCCTATGAGCTCTGATTGAAGCGTGTTTAATAATTCACTTCGCCGTTTGCATCAGGCCTGATGGGAGCTCATTAAATTAATCATATATCCGCGGCTATATTTAGATGCACACTAAACGCCTCTAATGTTTCGTTAATTGGTGCTCTCAAAATTTAATTGATATTAACAGGCCGTGCCTGTTTCGAGATAAAATTTGAACTCTAGGCGCTAAAGTTCGCGTTTTATAGCAAGATATTGATTTATACGGGTCTATGAAGCACCAACAGCTTAAGAAGCCAAGGATATAAAATTTTGCGAGCATTAATTAGTAATTAACATTTTGTCCAAAATCTTTCGAGTAAGTACAATGAGCTACTGCTTCTAACAGATAACAAACATTTTACATTTCTGTTACATATACCGAATCGTAATGAACAATACACAACCTATTCTTTGCTGGTAGAAATAGTATGTCCTGTCGAAGTAAGTCAAAACCTTATTCAGTGCTAATATCACAGATTTACTGCAGCCAAATGGCATGGTGTTGCCGATGTCAGATTCTCTATTCATTGGATTATCGCCCCCAATGCTATCTATTTTCATTTAACCTAGGGCTTATACTTGTTTTTGATTTATCATTGTTTTGAGGTGGATATTTGTTAGTCTCGTTCGATTGATCGTTTCATGGGTCGTTGCATCCATTTATGGTTACAATAATGAGTTTCCCATATACCGGCGGTCTGGAAGTCATGAATGCTGTCGTGACAGCGTATTTGACAGTTTTATTACCTCATAACAATTAAGTAACCATATAATTTGACATCGCCATACTTAATACTTGTGGACATTTTTCATGTACCGTTTATTATTGAACAAATTAAATTGTTCACGGATTGACTGCCACTGAGGTGGAGTCTTCTATCGATGATTGACGAATACTGTCGGTTAATATAGATGTTTTGAAAGATTATACCATCTGTCGGTTCCTAAATTGAAATGTTTATCACATTCCAAAATCTGGCATGGAACTGAGTTCAAACTATCGGCGGATTTTCCCCGATTGTGCCACATGTTGCCAAGTTACGGCCTACAAGTGCATTCAACGTCTGGTCACGGAAGCTTATTGATTGGTTTTTTATTTTTAAATTGAAACTAGCCTAGTCATGTTCATGATTGATGTACATAGCTGTTTGCGATGAGCCGTTGACGCGCTGAAATTAATTTGTACATAATTATTTATGATACTCGATTCCATAATTACACGTTACCGCTATGATTATGTCAAACTGTCGATCATTTTGTATTTTCACCTTTATTACGACATGAACAGGGTGTGAGATAGATCGGATCCATCCTCTAATTTTGCGACTATTGATTTAAGATTTTTTATGAGATATTTTTTGTCATTAAGTAAGTATATGCGATATAATATGCCTCCTCTGATTTCACTCAATAGAATGGATGGGAATATCATCAATATCATCCGAGCACATTTCCTATTGACTTTTTCCTTGTTCAGTGTCTCATGTTAGATAATATACGGTTATGATTATTCTCTTCCCTTTCAATTCGCGAAGGTTGTCAAGATGACATTTATTGATAGAAATATTCTAACAATATTCCCAGAATTTTGGGAAAATAAAGGATTATTAGAATTCCATGGAAAGAAATGGTTCTTCAACATAATAGCGGAATAGGTTTGAGTTTGTGGACAAAAGCGTGTTTGGGATGGAAAATCTCGAGCTCACTACTAATTAATTATCATCCGAAAAGGTTCAAAGCCGATGCACGACTTACTTTAATTGAACTGTAGAGCTAATTAGCACAATTTTATACAATCTATAATGGCGCGGCGTCGCAAATTCCAATAGAATTTCCAATTTTAGACAATCTTGCAAAGCATGGAAAGCACGTGGTCCGAAAAAAAACATTTAAAAGCTATCTTGAAATAAAAAATAGAAACAGACCAAATGACGAATCTTCAGCTATATATAGCGAGCTTCAAAATTAAAGCAAAAATGCACATGTTTAGTACACACTTTGCCTGTAGCATAGCTAGATTTGTAAGGCAATTAGGGTCCGAGCGGAATAATGACACCCATACAAAAGAGAGGGATAGTAATACTTCTAGCCTTCTACCTATGGTCGTTGCGATGCGACCCGGTGCGGCTTGCCCATAATATGAGCTTAGCTTAAATATGTATTGTACATTGTTATTCATCCATATTACGAAGCTACAAGGCCACGGCTGACCAATTAAAGATATCAATATAGCAAATATAAATAGGTAATATGGACATCTATTCAAGCATTGCTCAACATCGTTGCGAAGATATGGAAAGCAAGTTTTTAATTACACTTAGTTAAAATACGTCTTCAATTCATCACCATTAGGAGTGGCTCCTTTTCTTGGGCTTTATCAAACCACCAGAACCTATTAAATATTATGTTAGTTATGTAACTTGGGCCTGATTATAATCCAGACTTCATATTATTGTCGTTATTATCGGCTTTTTTATTCACTCCTAGTCGAAACTTTGGTCCATGTCTGTAAGTGGATTACATAACTTTAGAAGCTTTGACCTTTATAAGTGTCACCCTAAGGTCTAAATTGAATAAATTACCTTGACTTTGATTGAAAAGAAATTTTAAATCGTTAGAATCATTATACAATGTCGAATATGGTTGCAGTTGTAAGCAAGAACTGTTTGCAATTTCAACTGTAAAATTGTTCGCTATATTTCAACCGGTAGAAATAAAATTACATAAATCACGAGTGTTTCCTATCTTTATTTACCTTTGTGTTGTTTTAGCAACGGTCCGGTGGAGGGCGCGTACGGGCCGCAGCACAGCCCCGTCTCGCGCTCGGACGCGTCCACCGAGGACGCCGAGCTGTCCGCTGCGCTGGCGCACCAGCACCACCTCGCGATGCAGGTCAATAGCTTGGAGGCTAACTATATGGTAAACATTTGCTTTTTAACTAAGATTTTATTGATGTGAATGTCGTAGGAAATACATGAAAACAGCATTAGGCAAAAGATGTCTTCAAATATACTTGTTGAAACCGGATTTGGCTTGAAGCCATGCATGTTGCACACAACTTGATAAGATAAGATAAATATACTTTATTTATGATAGAATAAGTAAAACGAAGTAGAAGTAGCTAACATACATTATGTAGTTGAATTTATAACTCGCGGTCTTATCGTTACAGCGATTTCTTCCAGTATTTTCTGAGTATATTAAGAGAGGCTCGATGGCTCGATCTAGATTTGGCATGTGTTAGATTCCATCGACATCCCAAAGAGTGCTGCTCGGTTGTTAAGACAGTTATGAAAGCCAAAAGATTTTTCCATACTATAAACAGGATATCGGTCAATAAACAGAAATACAGACTATGGCATATGGTTAGTTATCTCTCTCGATACTTACGCTAATTCGACTTCCAATTTCTGTCGATAAGGTATTTTCGCTTTTATCTCCTCATCTAAACAGTTAATAATCAATTGTGGCAGGCGGGCGAGTATCCAGTAGTGGGCGCTGGGGTGGAGCCCGACTACGGTCAGTACGTGTCGTCGCCGGCCGCGCACTACAATCACATGGGGCACCTCACTATGGCGCCGTCGCAGAAATATCCACACGTGAGTCAATCGACGACATTTTTTTTTTTTTACTTTGTATAGGCTTGTGTTTGACCACAATCTCACTATGGTAGGTGATGATTAATTTGACGTATTAATAGGAGCTTTGTGTAGAAAGAAATGAAATGAGAACAATCTATATTGAATGTGGAAATTATTCGCCGATGCTCTTGGTCAAAGAAATGTTTTTTATTACTTCAAAGTTTACAGAGAAAAACAATTAAATAATTACACTATGTCAACAAAAGATGTAATTTTTTTAGGAAGATCCTAATTATAATAAATAAATAAAATATATTCTGTGTAACTCAAACGCAAATGTTTGTCCTGAGTGGGAATCGAACCCACGACCTGCGGATAGATAGACCCGTGTATAGATAGGGTATCTTACCAACCACGCTAACCGGCCCGTCAATTATAGGCCAATATGTAGTGTATCCGCATAGTTCATTGGACGTAACGTTTTAACAAACCTTTAGCATACTGTTTTTGAATATTTACGTTTTTAATTTGACTCGTGCATCGCGTATCGGATAAGAATCGACACCAATACATAAATCTCTCAAGAGGCTCTCGAGCGAGGAAATGAGTAATTGAATAGTATCTGTATGTGTTAGGTAATGGACAACGTGTCAGTGAGCGGCGCGGGCGGCTACGGCGGCGTGGGGAGCGTGGGGAGCGTGGGGGGCGCGGGGGGCGGACACTACGGCACGTACGCGCACTACGGCGCCGCCTACCAGCCGCAGCCCGCCTACATGGTGGACTCGCAGCAGGTGCCGCAGTACATGCCACAGGTACCGCATCTTATTAATTACACCTACTGCTTTCGGGAGATAATTCTTTCGTCTCTTGTCCTGAATGTGGTTATAAGCTTATTCAATATGAAAAAAGGTTTGTCAACTGATAAACGTAGAATGTTTTTCAGTTGATAAACATTCTAGAAATCTAGACAAATGTAAGATTCTTCTTAAGTGTGCCAATTCATTCCATTTTCAGTATGTGTTATGTTTCAGTTGTGTACTAACTTATTAGTAATTGACCGAGAGCAATATTGTCCCACACATAAATAGAATAATGTAAAATTAAGGTCAAAGTTAGTAAGTTAACACCGGTTCTGAAGTCGGCTTTCAACAGAGAACAAACTCAGCAAAATAACATTTTTATGATAATAATTTTAATGAAAAATGTATATTGCTATATTCCAGGATTACGTTGAAGGCGGTGGCAGCGCTTCGCCGCGAAGCGCGTCCCCCGGCACTATACCACAACACAATTTGCATCTACAACAGAGGTAAGTTATCAACTATTGTATTATTTTTTTTTAATTTAACATTTATGTCATGAATTTTGATGAAAAATAAATTAGAACCGACAAAATCGTGTTGAAATCAGATTAATTAGTAAGATACGTATGATGTAGGTACGACAGCGCATCACTAGAGCAGCTAGGGCGGCACTACTGCGTGACGTCGCCGCGGGGCGAGTACGCACCGGAGGCGTACGGCTACCAACACTACCCCGCCGCGTACGATACGCAACCACACCAGGCGCCGCCTTTTAAGGTAAAATTCGTACTACTTTATTTTATTTATTTATTTATTTTAATTTATAATATTACTAGCTTGTGTCCGCGACATCATTCGCTTGGACTTCATTCGATGTGAATTCACTAGAGTAAATTGACATTTGCTGTGTTACCAGTTTCTGATGAAAAAAAAAAGTGTTTCGACAAAATGATTCACATCAATCACTGATTCACATTAATCGCTCACTCATTATGTCGTGAATCAAAACACATTTTTGTGGACACAAGGAGATGTTTCAATTCCGGCCAGGACAATGTACACTTGCTCAAAAAATCTAGAAAAATCCATGAAACTCAGGAAAAATACATAAAAAATGATTAGACGTGTCCTTTTCTGGTTCAAAATTAATTTGTTATCAGTTAATTGCATTGTTAATGGCAACAATATGGCGACTCAAATACATTGTTGTTAAAAAAAACTAAGTATACCATAGACGAAAGTGTTTTTTATCTGTGATTTCCCTTATTTCGGGTAGGCAAAGGGTTCTAGCCCATACAGCCTAATCATTTAAAGTATTTCTTCTTTGTTTTAAATCAATAATTATGTCTGATATCCAAATATAACATAACCTAGGTCGAAGCCAAATCTAGTATACATTTAGTCAAGTCAGTTAGGTTTTAGTAAATTTTTGGCTGTTTTACTAAAACTTTTCGTGGACTATTTGAGACAACATGAAAAGTCACGATGCACGCATTCATTTAATTTCACATCACTCGTGCACTTGTATTGATCTTTATTAGACAAAACGCCACCAATACACCGATTTCATGAAAATAAAACGAAAACGCAACGTCACTTCACAAGTTCCCGCCAAAAAGCTAATGTCATACATTGATCAATGACAGCTTCCTCCTTGTTTTATTTTTTGTTTTGTGTTGCAATTCTGTGTGTAAATTCTTGTTTTGTACCAAAAAACAAAGCCATATAAAAAAATGGGATAGTTAGAAACTGTTTACTATATTTTTACCTATTTTTGAGTATAGTGTACAAAGACCTGGCCGGGACTCCATGGACGGACGAATAATGTTAGGTTTAGTTCATAAAATAACTTAATAAATTTTAAAATTCATTTCAATGTTTTCAGTTTTTTTTATCTGTTTCTAAACAAGCGAAACAGTAGCCGCCATTAGAGACCAAATATTGTCATGACCGTAGAGTTACATAACGTCCAGCGTTTTCATCAAACTACTCGCGGAATTTGAAAATGTAAAATTTAAATGCATTTTTATGGCACTTATTGATTGAATAAAATGTTTTTTTTTTGGTGGCTAATTAGCACCATAGGAACGAATTGAGACACTTTTCAAAAATGGGTGTAATACCCTAATAATGATTCGTCTTTATATTTGTTACACAAAACTGTTTTTCATATAAGAAAATAAAGTAAAAGTAGTTAAATTGCAAAATATGATTTCTTATCGCTGAAAACATTTCTTCTAGACTACTTTTGGGTAACAGAATAAAAAATACATAAATTACTTTTTTCACAGGATTCACAGAATGGTTTAAGTTTGGGAAGCGCTGGGGGACAATCAATGTATGGCGATGAAGAGGAACTACAGAAACAAATGAGTGGGATGGCATTAGGTATAATATCTTTACATAATCACCTGATTTATCATATTACACTTTATTACAATGAGCATAGGGTTCTTTCTAGAATGTGTCTAACCTGCTGCCACTCATGAAAAGTATGTTTTCAATAAACTACCAACGTGTTCCTGGACCTCGATTTTATAGCGAGTTCCTTTCCATACTTAGTATTCTTTATACCAACCTATGTTCATATAATCACCCTATCACTTACTCATAATTTTTTTCCAGTTCACGGCAGTGTAAGCGGCCGCGAAGACGGTGGCGGCCTCCAGTGGCGAGACCCGAACTTACCAGAAGTGATCGGCTTTCTGAACTCCCCCTCCGATGTGGTAAAGGCCAATGCTGCCGCTTACCTGCAACATCTCACCTACATGGACGACCCTAACAAACAGAAGACGAGGAATTTAGGTAATTTACATCTTCACATGCTTCACTTATAGTGCAATATTGATAAATCGACGAAATTAATAGACGTCACTAAATCAGTATTTGTGTATGCTATAGACATATATGTTATACTACTAATAGTGAGTTAACCTCTTTTATATGATATACTATCTGTTTTTTGCGGTTTCACCTGAGTTCTCGATATAAAAGTTACAAGATACCCCTTTTCGTCAAACAGACTACCTGTCGCTTTTATAGTATTAATAGTAGCTTTAAATGAAGGAAAACATCGTGATGAAACCATAATACTGTGGTAAGGTACTTTAGCTACTCTTGAAGTCTTGTATCTTGGTGTTCTTACCATCTTCAGCCACATTATCCAGTGGCAGATCCTGGATTTTAGTTTGGGGGGGTTTGATCCAGCTGCGGGTAGGGTAGTAGAATAATATCGAGCCATTCCCGCCGACTTATCGTAAATAACCGATAAATATCAAATTTTACAGGAGAAGATTTTTTGTGAATATTTTTACACAGAAATGTGCTATGAAATTGAAACTTAACATAGAATTAATGGATTTTGGAGGGAAACGTTTACGAGGGTCGGTCAATATAACTCGAAAAAGTGTGAGATTTCCCTAGAGGATATCGATAACGTGACGTAAACCTAAGCCCCTGTGACCAAGCCGTCCCCCCCTAAACGGGTGACGTAGGATGGGTAGGGTACGTTTCCTCAGAAGCTAACCATTAACCCGTACCCGGAGCCGGAGCTGTACCCGTCCCGTTGCGTCCGCAGGCGGCATCCCGCCGCTGGTGCGGCTGGTGTCGCACGAGAGCCCCGAGGTGTGCCGCAACGCGTGCGGCGCGCTGCGCAACCTGTCCTACGGCCGGCAGAACGACGAGAACAAGCGCGCCATCCGCGACGCCGCCGGCATCCCCGCGCTCATGGCGCTGCTCTGTCGCGCCACCGACATCGAGGTTACTATCACTATACTACTACTAGACTACTACTAGACTACTACTAGACTACTACTAGACTACTACTAGACTAGACAGACCGTTACTATTGCTACTTTATTCATTATATTATGTATCCTATGTGATGCTCTAAGGTATGATCTATCTATGTGACAGGTTTCACCTAAATCGGTTCAGCCGTTGTGGCGTGATTGAGTGACAAATATAGAAAAACTTTAGTATTTATTTTATTATTAGCTTCCGCCCCGCGGTTTCGCGTTCCCGTGGGATCTTATGTTTTCCCGGGATAAAAAGTATCCTACATGCTATTCCAGACTATAATCTATCTCTGTGCCAAATTTTATCCAAATCCGTTAAGTAGTTAATGCGTGAAAGAGTAACAAACATCCATCCATACATCCATACTCACAAACTTTCGCATTTGTGATATTACTAGATTCCGCCCCGCGGTTTCACCCGCGTTCGCCAGGGATCTTATGTTTTCCCGGGATAAAAAGTAGCCTATATGCATGCCAAATTTCATCGCGATCGGTTCAGCGGTTTAAGCGTCAAAAGGTAACAAACAAACTAACAAACAAACAATCTCACTTTCGCATTTATAATATTAGTTAGGATTACTAGCTTCCGCCCCGCGGTTTCACCCGCGTTCCCCAGGGATCTTATGTTTTTCCGGGATAAAAAGTAGCCTATGTTCTTTCCATACCATAGGCTATCTGCCTACCAAATTTCATCGCGATCGGTTCAGCGGTTTAGGCGTGAAAAAGTAACAAACAAACAAATAAATAAACAAACAAACTCACTTTCGCATTTATAATATTAGTTAGGATATATAGTAGGATATTATAAGTAAAATAGCAGGACATGAAGGATAGATTTGTACCTGGAAAGATAAAAAATCATTGATAAAATGCCATTATGTGTGTATGTGCGGTGCAAAAAAGGATAGCTGTACTTATTTGAATGCACGAAAAAAATGCATAACCCTACTATTATAAATGGGACAGTGTGTTTGTTGGTTTGTCCTTCTTTCACGTAGCAACTGAGCAACTGATCAACATGATTTTTGCATAAAAGCCGGTGACATAGGCTATTCTTTCCCGAGAACTCGGATGAAACCGCGGGACACAAGCTGGTTCATTATAATTGCTGTTCGTATAGGTAAGGATTCTAACACCTGATCTGTCTTGGTACTTCGGATCACATTTATATCTTAATATATATAAATCTCCTGTCACGATGTTTGTCCGCGATGGATTCCTAAACTACTTAACCGATTTTAAATTAAATTGGCACACCGTGAGCAGTCTGGTCCAACTTGAGAGATAGGATAAACGGCTGGACCGATTTGGATGAAATTTTGTGTATGAGTTGGACAGGACAACGTCTGTTGGGACAGCTAGTAGTTCTATATAAAATTGATTTATAACTCAAAACCCGTTCGCGTCAGGTAAAGGAGCTGGTCACCGGCGTCATATGGAACATGTCCTCGTGTGAAGACCTGAAGCAGTCGATTATAGACGACGCGGCGCAAGTTATCGTCAATAAAGCCATCATTCCACACTCGGGGTGGCATCCAACCAACCCTGGTGATACATACTGGTCTACCGGTGAGTTGTATGTTAGATTATTAATATAAATGGTTCGATTTTATTATCAACTAGATTCCATCCGCGGTTTCACCCGCGTTCCCGAGGGATCTTATGTTTTCCCGGGATAAAAAGTAGCCGTATGTTCTTCTCCGTACCATAGGCTATCTGCATGCCAAATTTCATCGCGATCGGTTCAGCGGTTTAAGCGTGAAAAGGTAACAAACAAACTTACTTTCGCATTTATAATGTAAGTTAGGATTAAGATATGCCATTTTTGAAACAACGATAATTTTTAATTTCAGTATATTCAGTAATTTTTAATTTTCCGGATATCATTACTTCCCATAAATTGATCCTTATTAGCAACACTATCTGACGGTGTAATAATACAAAGTGTGTGTTTTTATTTCAAAATCAACGGGTTCGATTGCTGGCTAGGAATATTGATTTTTCAAAAATCCAATGATGCAGTTTTAGTTTTTATCTAAATCGGGCTCGAGACTCCATTGAGTATGTTTAGCTATTCCTTATAGTTTAGGATTTGGCCATCCACGCCTACTTGAAAAATTGATCGTGTTTACATCGGACCGAAAGTTCAAGGTCACTGTAGGATCACTGTAGACTGTAGGATCAGGACGAGTGCAAGTGTAGTGTACAGTGTACACTGTACACTGTACAGTATACATAGTATAATATAATGTGTGGTACGGTACAGTGTTCCGCAACGCGTCGGGCGTCCTGCGCAACGCGTCGTCGGCGGGCGAGTACGCGCGGCGGCGGCTGCGCTGCCTGGCGGGGCTGCCGGACGCGCTGCTGCACGCGGTGAGGGCCGCCATACAGGTCAACGCGATCGGCACCAAGATCGTCGAGAACTGCGTCTGTGTGCTCAGGAACTTGTCATATAGGTAGGTACACTGTCATATCATGTATGTTATTGTATAAATTATGTTACTTTTGAACATACCTGGGCACCGTTAATCAAATAGTTAACATCGTTTACGCAAGTTAACGTTAATCGCGATAAAAAAAGACGTTCAACTGCGGTGCGGCGCGATGCGTGCGTTATCTTTTTGATAAATAGTAGGTACTGGAGTAACTTGGAGACTTGGGAAGATTTTACAAAATTTAACGAGTCCGTAACATTTTTTAAACTTAACTTGAAAGTTGTTCCGTTAGTGACTAACGGTTTAGTAATTAACGAAGATAACATTTCGACTAACAGTTAGTTAGTAGTAAAATAAAACTTCGTTAATTAACGATCATCGAGTTAATGCCCAGCTATGCTTATTAGTGATCCGTGCAATGGATTCTGATCACTGAAATCGCTATATAACTTTCATGTGCACATAATTAGAATTTAAATATAATGTTGCAGGTGTCAGGAAATAGAAGATCCACTATACGACACAAGAGCGCCGCCCACGCAGTCATCGGGACAAGCCAGGATACAGGCCAGTGCTTCTAAAGGTATGTTTAGACAAAATTCCATTACTAGTAAACTACATTGTTTTGGAAATGAGCCATAATGCTTTTTGTAATTAAACTGTAATCTTTTCCACAAAGATGATTAGATTCTTGTTTATAAAGAAAACTTGCTGACTAAAAACATTTACTTTACCCAGGCGAGAACCTAGGCTGTTTCGGCGGCAGTAAAAAGAAGAAAGATTCATCATCGTCGAATTCAACCAGCCCGCTCGGCAAGAGTGAACCGGACACGCAGCCGCTCAGCGACACCACACAGCTCGGGTACAGCGTACCCAAGGGCACCGAGACACTATGGTCACCTGAGGTAAATATTATATATATAATAAATTATATTTCCAATTGTAAAGATTGTTATTTTGTTTATTAACTGCCAATTTCTTAAAGCTTAAAAAAATCTATGATCTTATGTTTGACCACTATCTCACCATGGTAAGTGGTGATGTGGCCGAAGGTGGCAAGCACACAAAACCTAGAGGGAACTGGTTCTCAAGTGCAACTACCGGAATACGCTGTTAAGTGTTTCGCGGCATATTATCAACTTGAGGGTGTTACCTAGCCAGGCGGGTACTACAAAGTACCCTACCACCGTGCTATGGTTTCTTCGCGACGTTCGCTGTCACTACCACAGCTATCATCGCCTTGTAATCCTTTGCCGTCATATTAGTAGTCTATTCTAATTGAGAAATATTTTCATCCAGGTGGTACCACTATATATGGCGCTGCTACAGACGTGCTCCAACCCAGAAACGCTAGAGGCGGCGGCCGGCGCGCTACAGAACCTCGCCGCTTGTTACTGGCAACCCTCCATCGATATAAGAGCTGCCGTTAGGAAAGAGAAAGGTAACACTGGGAAATTATACTCGTCAGAGTACCATAATTTATATTGTGGCAGCAAGACCTACCGTAGATGGTCCCCTTGGTGACCTTAGGGTCACTAGGTATAGTGTGCCATGTTGTTATGACCGAGAGGTTGGTATGCGTGGCCACTGTGACAAATCTTGTAGTCAAAGAAGAAGGGTCTGGGAAATTATACATAGATATATAACATTGGAGAAAATATATCTCAAAAGTTTCAAGCGACATGTTATAAAGTACAATAATAAAATCTTTATATCGTTCAATAATACCTCCACGATAAAAGACTTTCAAAGTGGAACAACGTAAATTATATTGTATTTTTTTTTATTTTCATAATTATCATTTCACACTTTATTAGGGGATTTATTTAGATGGTGTTTTAGGGGATTTACTATCATAAAAAGACTCATTTGTAATAATATTCTAAACTCAAGTTTATTTTTGTCTAGGTTTACCGATCCTAGTAGAACTCCTGCGCATGGAAGTAGACAGAGTGGTGTGCGCGGTAGCTACAGCGCTACGGAACCTTGCCATCGACCAGCGCAACAAGGAGCTGATCGGCAAGTACGCCATGCGGGACCTCGTCCAGAAGCTGCCCAGCGGCAACCAGCAGCACGACCAGGTTTGTAACACTCTTTGGTGCCTTTAGGGGTTTTACCCGAGAAACTTTGGTAACTTATCAAAGAAATATATAAATAAATAGGTGATGATACTAATAGAGTGTGATGCAGCAGGGCACGTCGGACGACACGATAGCGGCGGTGCTGGCGACGCTCAACGAGGTGATCAAGAAGAGCGGCGAGTTCTCGCGGTCGCTGCTGGAGGCGGGCGGCGTCGACCGGCTGCTCAACCTCACCAAGCAGCGGCACCACCACACGCCCAGGGTGCTCAAGTTCGCTGGTATGGACACGTCGATTGTTCTGTTTAGATTTCATGTGAATGGTTCAATTCTAGTGAAATCCAGCTTTTAAATATATCTGTCGCTTTCTAACGTCATATAATATAAAGAGACGGGGCTATCTTAAAACCTGGGTTTTACTAATGATCTGTCAATAATCAAGTCTGAGAGTGGTATATTCTTGAAGGTAGTAGGAGCCAGTCGAGTGGGCAGTATGTTATCCTTTAATGATAGCTTAAAACTCGAAACCTAACGGCCGCAATCAGAGACATCAATTAAGTATAATGGTTAATTACCTCTGTCCCTGTCCCTTTCTAAAGTTATTTAGAAAACAAGGATGGAGATATGTTAATCAGTCATTAAATTCTAAGTGACGTCTCTGAGTACGGCAGTAAGACCTTCGCTGCGGCATTCTATGTCACCGGTACTGAGTTATGAGCGTGTTGAAGAGAGTCGATAGTAATATAGTGCATGTTCTGTTCCCCCAGGTCAAGTGCTGATGACGATGTGGGGCCACGCGGAGCTGCGCGAGGTGTACCGCAAGCACGGCTGGCGCGAGGCCGACTTCCTCACGCCGGCCAGGGCGCACCAGCAGCGCGCCAGCACCAACACCAACAACACCAACACCAGCGGTAACTGTTATATATATACACTACTCCTATACTTCCTTTACAGCCATTTTTATGTCCCACTACTGAGCTTAGGCCTCGTTTCATGATTGAGAGTGAAACTTATGCACAAATTAGCCATCACGTATGCCCACTGCAGATATTGAAATACCACTAGGCGGTCACCCATCCGATCTACCGGACGTCGCTTAACTTTGCCGATCGTTTAAAAACGGCTAATCAAGCTACATCATGAACGCTTTAATTATTTGCATAATTACTACCTACCATTTGGGCATACTCCCGAGTCCAGAACATTATAGGCACTATAAAACAGATATATGGAGTCGAACGAGATGGACTCATTTTGTAAGGCATAGTCACTTTGGAGAAAGTGATAGAGAACTACAACCTTTCATTTTGCTTTGCACACAATGTAGACTGCTCCAATAAATGCTCTCTACAAATACTTTAAAGTTAACTGCTATCATAATGCCACAATTTAATAGCATAACGCTTACATTTAATAAATCACAATAAAAAAAATAAAAAAAAATGTAATAAATTCACCATACATTTCATGCAGATATAGTGATGTCTTCTTATAGTGATGTCTTCTTGTAAACGTTGTAAATATAGTTTGTCCCGTGTACATTTGTGTAAATGTGAATGTCGTTTATGTTGTGTAAATGTCGCAGGCGAATTGTATAACTCGTCCGTTTACAAAGGGCCGGCAAATTGTAGAATGCCGAAATTAATAAATTGCAATGTTTTTTACAATTGCAGGTTAAATAAGGGTTCCTTGATGTAATGTTTCAATATTTATTAAGGTCATTAGACAAACGATAGATCCATTATATATATAAAAAAAAACCTAAACCTAACCTACTAACATTTTCTAAATAACCAACAATTTTAAACGGACGATTGCCCATTGTAAACGGACTAGTTATGCAATTCGCCTGCGACATTAACATCATTGTCATCGTGTCTTCGTGTGAATCTTTCGTTTGGTTATAAATGTAAATACGTAAATTTTTACACATTTTAGAAAAATAAAACACGTTGCCATATTGCGGAATTTCACGGTACTAATATGTGTACTGATTTTACTATGAGCTGTCAAAATATTTTCATGTGGCGCCCTCACGCAGGATTTTTATTTTTATGGTCAAGCTACATCACATAGTCGTGTGATATTTTTGGATGATGTTTATATATTGTAACACGATCGATTACGACATAATTTAAGACGATATCATTGTGATTACTATGATTATGTCTTTTGAATTTTAAATCTAACCATATGTAGTTTATTATGAGCCTCTAAAAATGTAAACCTATATTATTTTAGGGCATAATGATAACGCATCAATCAATAATTGTAATAGTTTGACCACGACCAACTTCCTAAATCAATAAGTTAATATTTTTTTCAATTCTATTATCTAATGTGAAACCCAAAAAAACCCGAAAATTGATGCTATAAAAACATAACGCAAGATTCACATGGGGAGAGTGGGGAGGGTTGTACTGTATTGTATTGTATTGTATTGTATTGTACATACGCATACACATACGCTCACCACACCGGTTGTCGGTCGGTTGGGGACCCCAGGTCAGGGCACGCCGTCGTCGGGCGCGGCGGCCCCGCACTCGCCCAGCAACGCCAACAGCACGCTCAGCCGGCCCATGGCCTCCACGGGCGGCACGCGCTACGAGGACCGCACCATCCGCCGGCACCCGCCCAGGGAGGTAACTAACTAACTCTACTTTAGTCGCTTGCTATTTCCTCATCCTTTTTTAGTGAAGCCTGGACTGTCGACTTCGAGAAGGGAGCTGGCTGCGGTAGACCGGAACGAGAGTCATAATTTTTTTTCTGTATTCCCTCGGTCACGCCATGCGCCATAGCCTGAGAACGACTTTTTCATTCATCTTTTTTTTTAAGTTTTCTAATACTTTGTAAGGTTCTTAAGGAAAGAAAAATTAAGAAAATTGTGCAGAAAAATGGTATATTCGGGAAAAACTAAAAGTATGGGATTTTTGTATGAACTTAATTAAGACACTGACAAGATATTGCGTTAGATTGGCAGTTTTTTGAGGAATAAGATAAAGAAATTATATTAATTCCAGAATTTAAGATAGGTATAGATACTCTGACCTTATTTCTAGAAAACACCATAAACTTTGTTCAGAGATCAGCAGATAAAAAAGGTATGTAACTTAAGGATTTATTTAGCTGTTAGCTTTGCCAATCATGCACTAAATAGGCGCAATAATTTGGGTAAGAACACCTTATTTTTATATCACCTAGTATCACGTGTTATTATTTTTTGGGAGTATCAATTGGTTTATGCAGTTCATGGATGGACATATCTAATGTCTGAAATTAAAAGAGTTGTGTTTTTATGTTATGTGCTTTTTAAATTGATAATCTGCTCAGCATAAGATTTAGGTATATCATGCTTATACACATATTCAGCATTATTATTTATATTATCTTATAATTTTATGGTATCATGAAAAAATTATGTGACCGCTTGACATTCTAAAACTATTTTTTAGTATGGAAGTAAAAAATCTGCTAAATATGGATCACGTGATTTATGGAAGCCCCTGAATAGCCACATGATGGTGATTGTGACCATTGCACATAAAATATAATCTTTCCGTCCGCAGACCGATGACATGCCAGCATTGGACGTGAACAACTACCAGGACGGGCTCGGCATGGGCAACCCGAACGGGAGGCCAATGAACCTGCAGGGTGTGCAAGCGCAGATGCCCATGCCGCCGAGCAGTCGTTAGCCGGCCCCGGCCCTGGCCGGCGGTGAGCCTCGACCCGACGCTTAGGGTTCCCGTTGGCTTCGTGGGACTTGTGAGTCATTATGATGGTTACTTATCTTTAAGCCATGAAAATTTGTAATTGAAATATTGGCAACTATGATTTTGAGTGTCCAAAGTGTCAACATTTCATATTTAATATTTATATTATAAATAATAACTGCAAAACTTGATATGACGTCACGTACACAGAGTGTAACAGAGAGCCTGCACGGCGGATACCGCGCCGTGTCGTACTTGCTCAGATTGCCATAGCAATCAGGCGTGCTAGTGACGTCATTATTTATTTATTTATTAATTTTCATTCCATAAGGTATAAATTATATATTCTATATGAAAATAAACTTCTTTCGTAAAAATAAAAAATATGGGTATCGTATTTATGGATCTAGTTTCATTTAGAATTATAATATAAACGATTAAAATATGGAATGTTGTCAACTGTCGCATTAATATTTTATGGACATATTTAGAAACTCTATTTATCACATTGGTACTTTCTTTGTATTTCTCATCTAAGGTATTAATCATCATAACTCATTTAATTAATAAGTCCGAAGTCAAGGCTAATTACAATGAATTTAAATATTAAGTTATTTACCATAGATGAAGTAACAATTCTCACGAAGCCAACGCAGTACTGAATTAATATTTATTATTATTTAATTGTAACGATATGTAACGAGCACAAGCATTTACTTATGTTTACATATAAGCATTCAAAATGTAGTGATCGCTGATGAATGTGGTTTCCGCTGTTTTGTGATTTCATTTGGTATTGGCTGTATTAAAAAAACAGAAATCAAATACGATGGAAAATTTGATTTTGAGAAATTTGTATTTTTTACGAAGTCTGTCAAATGGTAAATCGACTTGATAGAAATTCTCAATTGGCACAATATATAAGACCTGGCAAATTTAAACTCGATCTGAGCCATTTGGCAGAGAGTAAAAAATTATAGAATGATTGACAGTACGCTTTTTTTTTGTCTTAAAGCCAATAATTATCAGCATTAGTGCAAACGTGAATATGTTAAATGTAGCGCCATTTTCTTTATTTGTAATGATACCATGTCAATTCCCAATGTACATAGTCGTGCCATTTCTGTATTTATTATAAGGAATTAAAGGAGGATTCGTGTTGGTGTGTTGTTTATTGAATTTTTATTCTATTTAAAGTTGAGGCTCACCATGATTCGATGGCATATATTCTGTTGTTAATTTTCACTTACATCGACGCTTACGCATCGTTTACACAAACGTTCAGTGAATGTATTTGAGAATATATAACACAATGTATACCAAATTATTATGCTATATTAACCACATACTAAAAGTAATAATTAACATTGAGATAAACATTTGAAATATTCGGGATTTGAATATTTATTGTTATTATTTGTAACGGTTAGTTTTGTAGACGCGCACGTGCTCCTACAGTTATATGAATCGTACTGCATCGTACGATTTGTACCACGATAGGGTCGTATAGTATTTAATAATTATTAATATAGAAATTTTGTAATATTTTGTATCCATTCCACAACCCTCTATGAGTAATTGTAATATAGGTGTCTATTGTCCTCTAATAATATTATAAGGGATATCCGTCTTATATTTAGATGTAAGATGCATAAACCGTGAGACGTTCGCGTTAGCTTTAAACCGATTATATTTTATACTTGTTTTCTTTATTTTGGATGGAAATGCAACGACCTCTGTGATTGTATTGAAGTTTGTGTAAAAAATGACTTAATTTTTCCCAATTTTGCTACAGTTGAAGCCTCTATGGCCTCTATCTCTTAGCATCCGAGAGTTGTAAAAAAACTTACCAAGATGGTATAAAAAACTACTAAGATGGCATAAAAACTACTAAGATAGTAATAAAAACTACCAAGATGGTAATAAAAAACTGCCCAGCTATATGAAACTAGTAGATTGAATAATACAATTACAGGGGTATGGTTTGGTTGCATCATTGAAAATGATAAGACACATGACAGCTTTGAAATAATTGATCTCGTAATTTTGTTGGTATACTGACACTTATAATGGTGGTAAATGGTCATTAAAATAAAGAAGTATGTTAATATGAACTATACATAAATTAGCCCGAAATATAGCACAATTTTCTTTATATTTGTGACTGTTTACCGAATGCATCACTATATCCAACAACACAAGTATTTAATGCGATTATATACTTTATTGTCTGGTAATAAAGGCGACAGATTTTGATAGAATTTACAAAAGGAGCGTATCACCACAGATAATGTGAACGAGTGGCGGCTTTAAATTATTTCTCTGTTTAATTTCCCTCCGTAACTCGATTTAGTTGATAGTGTAACTATTTATTTTATATCAGAATAAATTAAGGTTATATTTAAATGATAGGGTTAACAATAAGGGTTTTTTGTGAGGATTTTATTTTTGCTTTCTCTTGATATATTTTATATGCACAATAATGCATTTGGATACGTCCGCGACAGACGGAATGATGTTGACTGATTAATCTGGTACAAACTACCCTCACCCAGTGCATTATAATGATTTAAGTACCCATGTAAGTTTTGTATGATATTTTTTATTATATAAAAAAACAAATGTAATCGTTTGTACAACAGATTTTTCATTACAATATGGGCTTGCCAGGGCAACGTCGCTTCTATGAAGTGATTGGTTAAATATAATTTCTACAGGAAAGCTATCGTTCGCTAAGGTTTGATTAGTCTTAAAAATATTATTTAATCACTTTTTTATTATTATTTATCGTGTTCTTAGATGAGAATTAGACAATTGTAGGCATTATTAGAGGTATTGTTTTAAAATATCAATATATACCATTTATTAATTATTGTCTATATTAAAAATTTTATAAGAATCGTCTATTTGTAGAGCTTGTATAAATTTTTGTATGGAAAAAATATTATTTTTCCTTTTGTCAGTTTAATATCTTCCATTTCGCAGATCTCTAGGTTTTCAAGCTTTATCTTATAAGTTTATGTAGTGTCAACATGATAAACTAGTGTTACAACGCGAATATATTATAAGTGCTCGTTCACACTGCCCCGCACGTCGGAGCGTCGTCGTGCGAGGCAGTGTGCTCGACCGCCAAGTGTCTATGGTCTACCACAGACTGTAAAGAGTTGTTGGAACAATAATACTCGATTATTTATATTTTATTTAAAATTTTATATTGAGAAAATTTATTTGATCGTGGACATTATTTTGTCGTTGCGACAGCTATAGTGACTAATAGTTTGTCTTATGCGAAGTTATATGTAGATTTTATTAGAACATTATTGTCTCTTACATAAAGATACTTATGATTAAAGAAATTATATTATTATCACAGAGAATTAAATGAATGATTTTTTTTATTTTGGTTCTTTTTTATTTTGTTTTCTTTATATTAATTTTATTTATCTTATTTTATTTTATTAGGTATTCATTAAAGTGTCGCTGGCTACTTTTCTCAAAAACAGACTCAAGCTTTTACTTTGTTACTATAATTTACATACAGATATGAAATAGGGCCTATGAGAATGTGTTTAAATCCATTTTATTTAAATTATTTTTTAATTAAAAACGAGCTCTATGTTGGAGCAGATAGAATATGGATTTGCGTATCATCAAAGGAGACTATAATGGAACTAATTTTTGGAATAGTTTACACGAGATTTTCGTTCTCAGATTGTTTAATCTATCAGAATGGACAGTCATTGGCTGCCATATCATCATTAACTTATTAAGTTCAGTTAAACAAGTAGATATCACACTGTTTTCTAGTTAATTAGGTATATTTTTACCGAATAACGATATTGGGTACTAGACAATGTTGTAGAAATATTATTAAATTAATAGTAGGAAGTGAATAAGTTTCGTTCTAATCTGTTGTATTGATTGTGTCATGAAACGAAGTGTGGAACAGTCTCGTAACGAAAATTAATATTAAGTGAAAAAAATCTCCTATCTGTATGAATGCTCACGTTTTTATATTTATCAGTAGTTACCTTAATATATTAAAAGAATAACAGTTATTAAATTTTTAGATGTAATAGACGAGTAAATTAAAAATACGTTGTATTGACTGTATGTTGCATTTTGGAGCGTGCACGGTTAATTGGTGATATAAGAATATTGATCCTTTTTTTACTTCTTGTATTTACAAACACTATTGTTATATGGTGGGTGTTATAATCGTGACATCGCTGTGTTACATTCCACGACAGTATTATTCAGTAATCTCATGTACCAACGTTGCTAATACACTTACCTACATTTAAATAAATATGTGAGTTTTATTTATACACCCCATCCTTTACCATAACACACGGTTGAACGAAGAAGCGCGCACCTATGACTGGACACAGCCGATAGCATACGCGCTATGGATAACCGTCTACACAGGTCGTGACTTCTTCGTCGACTTCGGGATTTCCAAAATCCCTCACCCCTCGATCTTTACCCCCCTAAACCCACCTCCCACCCTCACCCCCCTGACTGAAATCCGACTGGTAGTTCCAGAGATTGGCGCCTTTAAACAAGCACAAACTAAAACCGACTACCTACACTAAAGAAAGGGTTCGTGACGGAAAATACTTACACTTTTTTTCGCTTAGCCCCCATCCGCCAAACCATCCGAAAAGTAACATCGTTCCAATATTCATATAGCTGTTAAAGAGAGAAATATAGGATATTTTTTATCTCGGTGGGTTACCATGGGAAATAGCTAGTCGTTGCATAAGCAAGTACGTACATATTATATGTATATAAGTATGCATAACTCATGAGCATAAATTTAATTAATTAAAACTTGAAAATAAATCTGCGTTTAATAACGCTGTGTAGGTACTTCTTATTAGGCAAAATGCTCCCATTATTAATTAATCCGATGGCATTTCATTAAAATATACCTATATGTAATTTGGTAAGTACCTACCCTAATGAAATGAGTACATAAATGCTTAATTTATTATACTTGGTAAGTCAAAAAAAAGAGAAGATTTATCTTACTTGAGAATGAATGAATGAATTAGATTTTGAGATTCAAAATGGTCGTTTTACATAAACACCATAAAATTCGAAATATTGCCTACTTTAATAGATAGGTACGTAATTAATTTCATACCGTGACAAATTAAACTACTATTAGATACGTAGGCACGTAATGCTAAATTGCGTTGAGTTACCTAGTCACAGCTGAAGTCATTTATGTCTCTTATATAATAATTAATTTAACCGCTTAACCCTCTCGACCATAATTTATTGCAGCAAAAACAGCGCTAAATAAATCTTAAACTGCGATGTAAGAAGCCCCAGTAATCCCTTTCAGTTCACGTGGACATATTGCAGTAAATAGCTTGTAGTTTTGCAGCTTTGTAGAAAACTAAATGCAATGATTTTATGCTTGAGATATTATTGTGAAAATACATTCTCTGACAAATAATTATACCTATAAATACCCTGGAATATTCTTCATACAACTTGTCTGATCCCAAACAACTTATGAAGAGCACCTACTACAGATAGTATATAATCTGTTACAACAGACATATACATACAAATTTACTAAACACCTATAAACTAAAACCACAGTCTTAATACTGTGCTAAAACTATTAATTACGTTCTAATAACTGTATGGTATCTATATGCAAACAGTGCTTCATTGAAAATGCAATCATTTACGAGAAGCTAATATTTCTATCGAACAGCAATAAAGGCTTATTTTTTTATTTTATTTTAATATTTCTATCGATTTAGATTTTAGAGGTTTAAAAGAATTATTCACTTGTTAAATATCTAACAACATCATTATATAACGTTTATTTTGGTATACCAAAGAACCGATATACCCCAAAATGATTAGGTAGGTACTTTGGTTTAAAATGCTGTGTAAAAATGTAACAGGACCTTATTGGTATCAATAGAAGATCGCGGGTGAAACTGCGGGGCGAAAAACTAGTTAGATAAGTATAAGGAAGAATCTAAGTCTATGTCTGGTAGACATCATAGTGTGTTACGAAGGTAGCCTACCTATCCACGGAGATAATATAAAACCAGTCTGTAGATAGAAATCAATCGCTGATTACAAATTTACATAATACCTACTCAGTTACTTTGCAAAGTTGATTGCGAATAAGGATGAAGCCAAGTAGCTGTAAAGAATAGACGGAATGGCACCTAAAGTTGTATAATTTATTTATAAATGTAGTAACCTACCTACTTCGATATCTAATAAGAAACTCCATAATATGGTTAATTTCCACTAAAAGCAGTATTTAAGGCACATTAGAAGGTAAATAATTAGTCGTTGCTTGCTTAAACTGTTCGGTATAGTAGTAGAACGTGGTATTACATGCCTATCGTGGTAATTTTGTAATCATAAGCTTGCGCTGTAACCTAATGCATTTACTATCGAATTATGTTTTCAAAAGTTACATAAGTAACTGATGTGTTTTATAAATATCTAACTAAGTAGGTTGTGTCAGGCGCAAGACGTCCACTGCTGGATGGTGATAAGGTAGCTTTCGTTATTTTTATTTTACAGCCAGTCGGGAGCCGAAACCGAACAGCTTTCTGTAACTTTCATGATTGCTCCTTCATTTTATGCCCTAAAGCACAGAGGTTTTTGGTTACAGATTTTCAACTACAAACAACCTGAAACAAAATTACTAGGTACCTAGTTATGATAATCGTAACTTCCTCATCCTAATCCTATCCTAATCATAATCCTAACTAATATTTTAAATGCGAAAGTGAGTTTGTTTGTTTGTTTGTTGGTTCGATTGTTTGTTACCTTTTCATGTTTAAACCGCTGAACCGATCGCGATGAAATTTGGTAAGCAGATAGCTTATGGTATGGAGAAGGACATAGGCTACTTTTTATCCCGGGAAAACATAAGATCCCTGGGGTACGCGAGTGAAACCCCGGGGCGGAAGCTAGTGTTTGATAAGTAGCCGTTGCTTACACAAGCAAAGGATAACTGTACAAAATTGTAAAACAGAGAAGCAAGTTTATAAAACTATTGGTTACTGAAACGGCGTTCGAAATGAATAAGTAGGTGTATGTATAAATGATTTATTATTTAATAAGTATTTAGGTGTTGTATACAGTTATTTCGCAACAGTTATAGGTGATTTAGATCTATACAAGTTAGCCGGCGGTCGGCCAGGCCGGCGATTACACGTAATAGAAGGCGCCTGTTGGCTATTAGAGATGTTAAAATTACACCTCACTTGTAGCTAAATACTTATCGTAGTTATTGAGACGTAACGATACGACTCACGTACGATACGATTCTTTTGTATAGATTTTCGTATAGATATTACCTAAAGAATCTAGCTATTATTATTAATATTTTATATATATTTGTATATTATATATTTGTAACGAATTAACTCAAAAACTACTGGATCGATTTCAAAAATTCTTTCACCATTAGAATACATTATCCCTGAGTAACATTGGCTATATTTTATCCCGGGAACGCGGGTGAAACCGTGCGGAAAAGCTAGTAATTTTTAAAAGAAGACTACATACTTATAGGTTTTTTTTTAACTATGTATAGTATACACAAACTCACAACGGAAAGTGATAATTTGACCGATGGTTTGCCCCACGATATTCATCATGGTATTCGACGTCATTACTGGGCTATAATCGCTTTAAAATCTTATCTATAATATAATTGCAATAAGGTTATACTTAGTTAAGTACCTATTATTTATTCGTCACCAATAAATTTATTAGAGAATTAACATTTCCTTCACATATTACAGATTTACTGGCGTCTTAAAACGAGCTTCACGCTTTCGAAGCCAAAACGCCAGTTGCGTGTCAGAGGTCTATTAAAGACCCTGTTTACTCTGACAAAGATTAAGATAGGATAAGCATTAATATAATGCGAGTTCTCTGCATTCAAAAGAGTGCATAAACACGATCTGCCTATCCAGAATATCCTGGGTCCGTAACTTCACCGTCGTCGTCGGTCGGGATATATAAAGGTCTCACGATATGACTCCGATCCGACGACATTTTATTAGGTACTATAAAAAAATATGAATTGCGACGTGGGCGATTGAACATTATACAAAATGAATTATCGACATTTTATACGATAAAGGCAACGTCTTAATTAACTGCACGCCAAACTGTCGGCCATTTTGGTTGCAGCACTTATTTGTCGATATGGAAATATGGTTTTTATCTTTGATCTTTGAAACACGTAATCTACGAGAAATTATGATGTAGATACAGTGCAATACACCCCTATTACTAAAGAGCCTACAATTGTTCTGGTGGAAGGTACAATCACAAGCAAAAACATTTTAGAATACAAGACAAAAGGATAAATTAGTTGTACCGTATTTTAGATTAGCCAAAGTTAAAAAGTCATTTCTTGGAAGTAGTGTACGCTTTTATAATGAATTACCTCTCTCAGTTACCATGATGACGGATTTCAAATTCAAATCTCACATAATAGAAAGTATTGAAAGAAAAAGTCTATTACAAGGTAGCTCATTACATTGAAGATAAAGATGTCTGGAAATAGCTGCACTCTGCTCAAGTGCACCTTGTTCATACTTAGTATTAGAGATACTAATTTTTTGTTAAAATTTGAACTTGTTCAGGTTATTCTTTTTTATTTATTTTTCTTGTTGTTATTTTTATTTTTTGTGTATTATATTTCTTTAAAAATTGTTAAACATTTAATGGAAATAGCCAACATTGTCAGATTGTCCAAAATAATAAACTAAATATATAAAAAATGTAACCTTGCTGAGTTTCTTGCCGGTTCTTATCAGTTGAAGACGACTTCCGAATCGGTGGTAGTACGACGACGTCAGTAGTTACGACGTTCATAATTACCCGCCCTCCTAGGGCCTAAACTGAATAAATGGCTTTGACTTTGACTTTGAATACTTAGCAAAATTCACAGGGATTTTGTCTTAAAGTATAGTAGCATAGTACCTATTTTTGAACCGATATATAAAGGGTATCTCTTGCAATCGTTATTTCACGAGAAAGTTCATTTCGAAGTTAACTTTTTATGTATCTATATTGGTAAAGTTCACTAAGACCTATAGGTGCTATTACCAAGATGCTATTAACTTATATATATATATAAGTTAATAGCATCTTATCTTTGACTAGCTAGTGGTAGAGAACAGAGATGAAACCCGCATAGGTAACAAAGAATATGTCCGGACGGCACCCATATGAAATTCTCTAATCTTGACCTTGAAACCGCATGGCTGACTACCTACCTGCACCTTCCTGCAGCTGCACTTGAAATTAATTTCTAAGTTTTCTGTGCTTACCACCTTCGGCCACATCATCACTTATCATAGTGAGATAGTGGTCCAAACACAAGTCACTCCATAAAAATGATGATTTACCTATTTAAGTATGATTACTGGTAGATAATAGCAGTATGTCTGTCCCGTAAAATTAGAGGGAAACTATTTCAGTAATGAAAGTGTATCCCGCCCCCTATAAATAATTTTTTGTTAGCTTCCCTCGTCATATGAATAAGTTATTATATCTAAACATTTCCTTGCTTTTCCATCTGAAACTAAGGTTGGATTGAAGGCAGAAAAGTTTAGGGTAAGGCTAGACTGACTAATATCTACTAATACTTACATGTGCGCTGCTTGCTTCAATCGAGTGTCATGTTATTGAATTATGTAACACTAGCTTCCGCCCCGCGGTTTCACCAAAAGGATCTTATGTTTTCCCGAGATAAAAAGTAGCCTGTATTATTCCAGACTATAATCTATCTCTGTGCCAAATTTCATCCAAGTCCATTCAGTAGTTTTTGCGTGAAAGAGTAACAAACATACATCCAGTCCATCCAGTCATCCATATCTACTCACAAACTTTCACATTTATAATATTAGTAGAAAGGATTTTTATTATTATACGTGGATAGCTGTAATTGGTCGTTTTTTATGTTAAACCATGTAATTTAACTAAATTTAGGGCTGTTGCTGTCCCTTATAAAGATATAATTATCTAAATACATATAATAAAACAGTAGAATCCGGTGTGTCTGTACGTTGAAGAAATTAATAAAAATCGAAAGGGGGTAAGAAAACGTAAAACAGCGATTTTTTGAATTATTTTTTGTCTATCTCTTTGTTAATGCCCACGTAGAATGAGATTAATTTGGTGCAGAAAAAAAGGCTTGAAGATTTTGGTTGCAAGGATTCCGATTTTTCTCAACAATGACTGAAGCGAACGAACTGAAATTTATTGTAAGAATTCATCATGTCTTTGACTTTATTTTGTACGTTGCATAACACGATTGGTTAACTTTTATAACACAACATAATTAATCAAAAAGACCTCTTTAAAATAAGAGATTCCAATTTTACCGGCATTGAGGATCGATTTGAGGTTCCAAAATTTCTATATATATTAATTGAAACTGATACTATAAATTGTACTTAGGTTTAATGAAATATATTTGTAGTTTTTAAATTAAACAATAAAACTATTTTGTCGCATACGCGGGTTTTCTATGAGAGGTCGCTATAGTAGGGAGCGGGACGCAGCACGTTGAATTTCAGATTTTTAAGCTTAACGCGGCGTCACCTTAAAATCGGATGATGCAAGTTATTTGAATTTTTTTGGAATTTTCTTTTATACTGTTAGGAAGTTAAATAGCAAATAATAACGGTATTTGAAGGAGTTTCCACAGGATCATGCTTGAAAGTTGAATTGGCGATTCGAATAGGCTTTGTAGGCGAAATTGGGTGAAAAGGATTGATAAATATTTTCTAGTGTTCATAGTCGTAATGTAAATTACATATAGCATTTGTTTTTAATAACCATCGGGCCAAACACTGAGGTCACATGCCACCCATAGAGATCTGTAGAGTCAACCAATGCGCTATAGTTTCTTTACGATTTTTGCCTTCTCCGAAAGATCAAAGCTCATTGTAGGATTTGAACACACGACCTTCGTCACGGCATTCGATAACATTACCCATTCTCAAAGACGAATATTTCTATTTAGGTATATGTTTTTGTAATAAAACTAATCAGGTTAGTTGGTACCTATTTCTTTGTGAACTAAAAGTAAAATAATTAAATTACAACTCATTCGTTAGAGCACATACTTTTCTTATTATTTACACGCCAACAAAACAAAATATCCCTTCCTTTGCCATTATCATAAGAAAACAAGATTTTGAAGCGTACCGGGTAGGAAGTCGTTCAAACAACAAAGTTCGCCAAGTTTTACAGGCCCGCGTACATTTAAACCTGCAGCATTATACCTACTGAAGGTATCCTATTAAAGCATACATTGTAGGGTTATGTACACGTTTTATGATTGGGTAATAGTTTAGAGAGGCGCTTACGTTTCTATTTGTTGCTACCATCGATTGAAATTCCATGAACATAACAATTTTAATCTGGTAAATACTGCTTTTCTGAAGGTTACTTTTATTATAAATAGCATTTATTATCTACTAGCTGACGCCCGCGGTTTCGCGCGTGTTCTAAAGAAAACAAAGGAACCTGTGTCCCTCTCCATACCATAGGATATCTGCGTACCAAATTTCATCGCAATCGGTTCAGTGGTTTAGGCGTGAAAAGGTAAAAAGCAAAAAAAACAAGCGAACTAACATACAAAGAAATAACCATATATAATAATATTATTAATACATATAAGTATATTATTTTTTTGACTAAGTAAGTAGTAGGTACTTTTTGGGAGACCGTAATTTCATGCGCTCTTCACCATAGTGAACATTTTCTTTCTAGAGCTATTATTATTACGTAGGTATAGATATTTATCTAACACTGCTGTCTCCCAAAGTTTCACCCGCGTTCTCCCTATAACTTTCCTCAATAAACTGACTACCTATATAATAAGAGTACCAAAGACTACCAAAAAACAAGAGTGGTCGTTTCTGAGATTAGTGCGTTTAAACATACAACCTCTTCAGCTATATAATACCTATAGTATGAGATAAAATTGTATTACAATGTTACAAATATAATCCTAACTTTTAATATTATAAAATTTATTAATATTATAAATGCGAATGTGAGTTTATTTGTTACCTTTTCACACCTAAACCGCAGAACCGATCGCGATGAAATTTGGTATGAAGATAGCCTATGGTATGGAGAAGGACATGGGCTACTTTTTTTTCTTGGGAACGCGGGTGGAACCGAGAGGGACAGCTAGTAGCTTAAACGCAGGTCGCGTTTAGCTATAGGTAAAAGCAGGTCTTTTATGTTTAGCTCTAACATAAACGCAAAATCTACCTAGCTTCAATTATAAGGGAAAGGTGATGAAAATATAAGGTAGAATAATTAAACTAGTGCCTACATTTGTATTAAAAGATAAAATGTTCAGATAGCAACCGCGGTCTCTAATGAACCCTGTACTTTTATAGTTATTATGTAACTTTGTTACGACCAGAGACAATTAGTAGCAAAAGGAACTTGCATTCTCTGGGAGCTTCAAGTAACTGAGTACTTGGTCTATTTTTTTTAATAGGCTGTTTGAATACCGACCTTTATAACTTCCTTTTTCATTATGTCATATTGATTTTCTAATTCCATTGATTGCAAAACTGGTAGGTACTCCTATTATATCATTCAGAATTTATCATAACGTAAGGTTAGTACCTAATATAAAATTAATTAAAATCTTTTATCCTACTTTAATATTATAAATGTGAAAGTTTATATGTTTGGATGTTTGTGACTCAACGACGCACAAACGGCTGAATGGATTTGGATGAAACTTGGCAAATAGATAGATCATACCCTGAAATAGCATATAGGGTACTTTTTATCTCGAGAAAACATAACGGGAACGTGGTTAAAACCGTGGGGCAGTAGCATGTAGTTAATAATTATATGCTAAGTATTCCACTAATTCAGCTGTTGGTAATGATAAAGGGGGATAAATAAAATGACCACCACAAGGAACGTTGTGACCATAACCTCAATTACCCAATCTCTTCCTATTCAGAAACGGATACTATTAAATGGATAAAGATAAAAAGATAAAAACGCATTTATTGGACACACAATAACAAAAAAAAAACAATAGAAATGAATGTGGATATTATGTGGGTCCAAATGGCCCCAGCTCAGCCTATGCTGTAAATAACTACAGTGCTGATTTTTTTTTTTTAATGGCTATTTTTTTTAACTGCACGGTAGCCCTTTTTAAATTAAACAATCATATTATAATTTGGAGTTTTTTTTCGTTAAGTAGGATCGCAAGTTGTAAATTTTTGGTTCTAAGTACACGCTAAAATGGGGATTTAATTTTGGTGGTCATTTACTATTTTTGTCAATATAAAGTGATTTTTTCTGGTGGTTGGTTAAACATAAGCCATGATAAAATACGATTTCTATGTCGTTCTTGCGGGTAGTTCGTAAATCACAACCGGACTCTTTGAAAGCTTACGCGTTGAGAAGGTAGGACGTTACCGACACCTCTGAATTACATAGATATTCTCTAAGTTCTAGTTTTGATACCCTTATTCTCTACTGTCTCGCTGTGCTTATCTCTTTGGCACATTAACGTGCCGATAGTTTAAAAACAATTACACCGTAATTTTAAACACTGTGCTGTGTAGTGTTGTGATTTTCAAGATCTATAACATTTGGTGTTTGTTTAAGCGTAAAGATATAATGTCCTGTACGTTGATTACGCAACTTAAACTGATTACGCAGTTTCAATTTGAAACAACTTCTAAATTGATAGAAATATTACATATTCTGGGATATTATTCCTCCTCACACACGGTCATCTGACCCTAAACTAAGCAGAGCTTGTACTATGGAAGCCAGATAACTGATATACTATATTACTACTTTTCTTTTGTAAATACATACATTATATAGATAATAAAACTCAGACTCAGGATAAACAGACATGTTCATTTAATATTACGAATTAACATTAATTTTTACATTATCAAAAATGATTTCAATTGCAATGATGAACTGTTTGCTTTAGGTGGATGGGCCCCAATTTGAACTTTAACGAATATTTCTTGCGTTTTGATTTATTGACTATCCACAGTAGTTATTAGAACGGACACTAACCAGAAAACTGCTAGGTACATTGTCACTGCTTTCTAATGAAGCTGATTGCACAAAGTTACGTAAAATGGCAGCACTGGTTGCTAGTCTGATTCATAGTAAATAGAATAACTAATACTAAATATAAATGTGTTTAATTCTCGCGCGTTCAAATTGACGCCTAGTGATGTGCCGGTGGTTGTAGTGACGTGATGCTATAACACCCTTAAATCTGGACTTCTTGTGGCATGCTGTGCTGTGGACGCCTGGAGCTAAACTTCAGGTTAGTGATGTTCAATTATATTACCTGGAGGCAGGAACTAGCGTCTTCCATCCTAAAATATTTACCTACGGTCACTGGCCTGCGTAATTTATAATAAGTGTGTTAGCTACGTACAGAAAGTCAAGATGAATCTCCTAAACTTTGGAACTACAATACCTAAACGTTATCTGAAATAAGGGCTCGAAAATTAAATTAGTTAAATCTTGCCATAAACAATAGGTGTGTTAAGATTTTAACAGTGCAAATTAAGACAGGCACATCCCTAATAAAATTCAAATTCCGAACACAAGAAGTCTTGTGTTCGCATTCGAGATTCCACGAATGGTGGTGGAGAAAACTTAAAATTTGAATGTGGAACGCGAAACTTCAGAAATGGCGGGACCAGACGACGAAGACGTTCCGGTGTACTTACATTAATGTTATTTACATTTATATTGTTTGTATAATTAGTATTTTGTACATGAAAAATATTTCCAAGTTTGTAAATAGAAAGGTACCTATTTACAATTACAGTTATTTGGATTATTGTGCGTATCGTTATTTAAATGTTAATTTAGAATTCGACTTGTCTTTGATTGCGGATTAAACTTTCTTAAATATTTTGCTATTATTATGTAGGCCTATTATTATAAAAAAGTAAAAGGTAAATGTAGTATATCAGAAATCACGTTTCCACTACAAGCTCTTCTTAGTTTGCGATCAGATATGGTCGTATCTGAAGAGAAGTCTCAAATGACTTCGTTACTAACTTTAGCTCACTGATTCAATACTACTTACTTTCATACTACAAAACTTATTTTTCACATCTGCAGCTTAAGAGTTTAATAAACTAGCATTAGGTGTACTAGGTACCTACCAATTCGTTCTTCTTGTATAATACTAGCTGTCCCGGCAGACCTTGTTCTGCCCTATTTCTCTAAAACAAAGTGAGATTGATTTTTTTTATGTTAATAGGTGCCCCGACAGATTTCGTTCTGTCTAACGCGCCTTTGTTTTGTTTTGATTGACATCTAATGTTTGACAGCTGGGGACAGAGTGGTTTCTATTGGAAAAATGGTAGTTCCCGTTGACCTAGAATCACGAAATTTGGCGAAAAGCATGGACTTACAGCACAAATAAAGGAAAAAATCCAAAAAATAAAAAAGTTAAAAATTAAATTCTGTCCATACATACATAGTTGACTCCATTTAAGATAGGCCTCTGAGTTGTATGGGCGCTCATACAATTTAGAGGTCTAGCTTAATTGGCCCAACCTCAAATAAGATAAATAAATAAAATAGGGGTTGATCGTAGAGGGTTGAAAATTCTGTCCATACATACATAGTTGACTCCATTTAAGATAGGCCTCTGAGTTGTATGGGCGCTCATACAATTTAGTGGTCTAGCTTAATTGGCCCAACCTCAAATAAGATAAATAAATAAAATAGGGGTTGATCGTAGAGGGTTGAAAATTTAGGGTTGTATGTATTTTTTGATGCTGTATCATAAAAAAATAAAAACAAAACATTTTATCTAAAAAATAAAATAAAAAAATTAGGGGTGGCCTACCCCTAACATTTAGGGGGATGAAAAATAGATGTTGGCCGATTCTCATAGATACCGGATAAGCACAAAAAATTTCATCAAAATCGGTCGAGCCGTTTCGGAGGAGTATGGCAACTAAAACTGTGACACGAGAATTTTATATATTAGAAGATTAAAAAATAAAAATAAGGTCGAATGCACCCTTTGCAACTGGATTAGGAAGGCAGCAACAATTTAGCGGGAATTAGGGAAGTGGGTCAGTGCGGGTCGGGACGGTTGAGCACACGGCACGCGCACAACAGTCGCATTATCACCATCACTACTCTTCACCAAGCCTTCTCAAGTATTTATGTGTCGATTTACCATAATTCTTGTTTACTTTTCTCCAAAATAAGTTGCGTTTCGTTCGACGGGCCGGTTGGCGTGGTTGGTAAGATACGCTATCTATCACGCTGCAGGTTGTGGGTTCGATTCCCACTCAGGACAAACATTTGTGTGCATGAACATGTCTGTTTGTCCTGTGTCTCGGTGTAATTATCTATATATGTATGTATTTACAAAAGAAAAGTAGTATATGTAGTATATCAGTTATCTGGCTTCCATAGTACAAGCTCTGCTTAGTTTGGGGTCAGAATATTTATTTATCTAATAAATATCTGGAAACTGTTCTTCAAAAAATTGTGAAAGGTGCTCTTTAAGGCAACACATTAGCAATGCCCCTGGTACTGCGAATGTCAATAGGCGATTATGGCCCTTTGATATCAGATGGACAGTCTGCTTGCTTGTCATCCATTTTAACATAAACAACATCTAGTATTTCCATCGGAATTGATTCAAATCTGACCACTCTTTCAACCACATTTTTTGGTTCTGTGCCAGTTTCATTTACAATTTGACTCCTGAATTGTCCTCTGACCATTTGGGTGATGCCAGTTGTCTGCTGGATAATCTTCATTAGACTTATATGAATACTTTTCTGTCACTCTTGGCTTGGTCCACCTCCCGTCTTAGTCATTCCGCTTCGCCAGATGCCCTGACCACTTTTAATTCAATCCCTTACTTATAGCTAACGACAAGAAAGTGAAGTTCTGACGACAATTTGAGTGAAAAAGGATTTACGTAATTGGCTGTTTTCCATATTATATATTTTTTTACTTTATCACAATCTCAACCATGGTAAGTAATGATCTGGCTGAAGGAATCGGAAGTGCTGCTACCGGAATATACCGGTGCTTTTAACGTGGCATCGCTGAAAATCATACTTAAATTTTTACGCAAATGTAATCTAATATTGTACAAAGTTGCAAAAGTGCAGCGTCAGCAACATGCATTTTTAACCGCAATCTCGCAATACAATGTAACAGCAGTTTAGCATCACTGTTAACAACAGAACTGCGATCAACTAGAAACTTTTTAAGAACAAAATCTGTATTGGAGGCGGGATTGAAGCTATGCATAAAATAATAGGCGGCAAGACGCGATAAACAGTCGCTGACTCCTGAATTTCCCTCCAATCCACGTTCGTAACTACTTCGACTACCGCTGTATTGGGGACCATGTTGTTTGATAAAGTTGGGATAGCTTCTTAGAATGACAATACATTGCTTTACCTCATATCAGCTAAAACACTATTTCGGTCATTGTATTTATCAATCTCTTCAGTGCTTCAGGTGTTTAATCTTCAATTTTATTGACATAAAATATTATTATTATATAATTTCACGAATAATGTATTCATTGTTTTCTAGTTACGTTCAGTAGTTTATACGAATTGGTGAAGTTTAATACAGGTATTTTTATAACTATCTCGGGCACTAGAATCTAACAGATATAGGATAGATAGAATATAAATGTAAGTATCATAAACTAAGACCTTGGAAAAATAAATATCTTAACTTGTACATTTTTCACAATTTCTTTTTTCTTTAAAATATACTATATAATACTTTATAATATTTTATTAATATTATAAATGCCTAGAAAGTCTTCTAAGTAACTTAATTCTTTAATAAGTCATACCAAGCTCATTTCAAGGTTGAAAAGTTCTCAGTTCTTTTTCCATAATAGAAAAGTAGTTTATAGGACTGTCTCCTAATACAATCAAACAATAGTCACACCAAAAGTTGTAACAAAAGCTATTACCTGAGTCCCGCGCCCCACGCCCCGCACCTCGACGCCCGCGACTCGCTAACTTGTATAAAATGACGCCTTTGCTGTCTTGGGTCCAGGATTATCCGGCTATACCATGGAAATATGCTCACTACACTTTATGAACATGTACCCGTCAAGGCCGCCGTTTTATTATGGCTTTGCTAGATTTAGAAACACGACATTAAGTTATTTTAGAAGTACGAAAAGGGTAACTTGTTGACTGACCTTTGATGTTATCTATAAGTAATATTCTTGAAAAAAATTAGATTCGCTAGATTCAACCCACTACTACTATTTTCGTACTATGTCAGTGTCTTGCTCTACTGTCTAAAATAACCTAGGTATGCTGTTTACCACAGATACCTGCTTAGTTATTTAGGTATTTAGGATAAGTAAATGTAATGAATATGTAAAATTATACTGAATTAGTCCATTACATTCTCGGGTTTTTGTTCACCACCATTATCTCTCTTCCATAGTGAGATTGTGGTGAAATTCAAGCATACATATACCTAATGTAATATTTATATAGGTACCAATCAAATTCACTTTACCGTCCAAAAATGAAATATTGTAAATAAAATATTTAAGCAGTTTAGCATAAAACAATACTTAGCTTTTACAGTGGAATCCTCCGTGATCGATGGCAGCGGACGCATGGACATACTATTATTAAAACCATTCGATATCATTTAAAAGAAAGAAATTAAAATATATTGACACAAAACACACGCTCATTATCAAAAAAGGAACATGGCAAAACGGTAAGGATTGCAGAGTTCTCATTTGCATGCACGCTGCGCTGTTTTTCAGTTTACCCTTTTTGTGCTCGGTCTTTGCTGTTCCTATGACTGATAAATTAGATACTTTTTACCTTTTACCATTTACTTTGTACCAGTACCAGTGCACCATCTACCAGTTTCATGGTTTAACTGTTTTATTTATTTTTTTGTATACTACATAGGTGGCAAACAAGCTTACGGCCCCACCTGATAGTAAGCGGTTACCGTAGCCTATAGACGCTCATAACACCACGGGCAAAGAAAATAATACAATATAATATTTTCCCTGCCAGGGGTATCACTCACGCGTTGCCAACCTTGAGACATGAAGTTGTTGAGTCTCTTGTGCCTGTAATTTCACTGCCCGGCTCCCATACCCTCCTAACCGAAACACAGTAATACAAGTGCACTTCTATGTCACGGCGGAATTGGGATGTTGTCTGATACATCAAATCAGCAACTTTTTATGATATGTCAAAATGATAGTTTATATGGAGTTTTGTATTAAATACAAGCTTATGACGTCATAATTATATAGCATCAAAACCTTTGCTTTTTATGGTTAGATTGGTCATTAAAATCATAAAAATAATTTAATATAATAATCGTGTTTTCCCCTCTTTTTTTAGATGTTTTATACATTGGTTAGTGTTTGATAATTTATTTTGAATACAGGCAAGGCAACTACCCTATTAGATATGGTGGTAGTACTTCCCCGGGCGAACTCTGCACTAAGAGTTCTACCACCTACAGAACTACTACCTTCATTGTGGTAATAACTTTAAATTGGTAAGAAAATATTGTAAAAAGCTAGATCTATTTAAAAAAATAAAATAATAATAAATATCTTTGGAATTTACTCACACACACGCCTTAAAAAAATAGACATTGCTCCGCAAGTACTAAGTAGAAACTATACCTCGCAGACATAATATAACAAAATCTAATACTTAATATTCAACGCTACTTTCAAAGATTACAGCAAGTTTATTTACTTCAGAAAGTAACACATGAAAAAGCTCACATTTACTAAAGCTCCTAAAAAATGAGCTCGCAATGAGATTAAACGCGTACAATTTTGCATTACATGCAATTTATAGATTGGTTACACTCTGTGCGATATTTTATCGAGTGACTCGTAGAATAGGCCGGCCATCTGCGTTGGATTAATGTCGCGAAAGATTACAGCGGTCGCACGCATGATTTATGCAATTTAACAAACCGACGTCGGATTACTGATACTGATAATGTATATACTGTGACAGTACACATTTACCAAGTACGGTTTTGTAAATAAACGTACATTCTGTTTGAATTCCGTCACTAACGAATCTAGATGAATGGACTTTGTGGACATTTTCACCGTTTTTAATTTATTTATTATTCTCAGTCCCAATGAATAGATATAAAGTATGTTGAGAAGCTATTAGGAACCGCACAAATTATCCCTTAAAGTAAAAAGAAAGTAATTTCATTTCAAGACACATCATTTCCCTTACATTTTCTGTTCAGAACAACCAAGATATTTGTGCAGACGGGAAAAAGTAGAACCAATAATTATGCGTACAAAAAGTCCAAGTTACTTTATATTGGGAAGAAAGTGGCGCCTCCGTAAACTGAAAACAATAAAATGGCTGAACTGTAGTTATTTTGAAAACATTGATGAGAAAAAGTTTCGGAGAAATTTGGAAAAATTGGCCGCTCTTAGTACTGGCATGTCTTAAAACAGCTTAACAAAGTTTCACGAATTTCCGCAGTTGATGACGCTTTTAATTTACACTGGATATTTAATGGGAGTTTATTTTTTGTTGTGAGAGAATTATTCAAATTTAATAAATAAAAGACATTTAAGATTTTTTTAATCCATCAAATGGCTTGTGTATTTTACCAATATCAAGTTATAATAAAAATTCTATTTTCACATTATTCCACTATGCATAGTCAAGTCTAGACTGTACAAGTCTATTAGGTTTTAGTAAAATAGTAAACGTTCTATTAAATTCATCACAGAATTTGTGAGTCAACCTGAAAAGACATGATACACTTCATTTCACTTCCCTTGTGCATAGCTTGATGTTCATTGGACAAGACGCCACTGATATTATTCAATAAAATCCAAAATACATACTACATATTTCATGAAAATATAATGAAAACGCAACGTGGCTTTGCAAGTTCCCGCCAAAAAGTCCCATTTAAGTTTTGTATACTAATCTCTTTGTTTTTACCATTATATCCATATATGTATTTGAAAATGGAAGTGTATAAGCCTGTCAAACCTAGACAACGAATTGCACGAGACCACGAGAACCAATTAATTGACTACGATTTATCGAGAATGTCATGCCAATTTTTAGCAGACATTCGAAATTGGAATTTTCATTACCCGTGTTCCAGAACGTTTTGAATGACATTTTAAACATTATCAAAGGTACTTGAAAGAACCTGTAGTTTATCAGCACAATATGCAAGCATTTGCACAATAGGTGCAGAGATTGTGTAGTGATTGACACTACGACCCGCTTGGGCCCGCCCGCCGCTCCCAGATAATTTGATATACCTCTGTGCGTCTAGTTAAACCTATGATATTTACCGATTAGCAAGCGTGTCAAGAATGTAAGGTAAGACTATTATAGTCAGAATACGTGCATGTGATTGCATCATCTTCATAGGACTGATGCATTGCTGTCAAGGAGTCAGTCATGTGGAATCTTGGTAATTGGCCTGTTATTGCAGGCAACCCACGATGGCGCTATCATCACATGGTTGAGGGTCCCCGATTTAAAATAATTACTATTTCTATGGATATTACTTTTTCCTTTTAACCAAAGAGGTATTTTATTTTACCATTTTTTTTTATCTCAACTACATACTGATATCACAAAAACATGTATCCAATTTAAACACACTGCATTTCTAATTAATTCAACATTTAACGTTAATTCTACAAAATGTCCAATTAATTTCAACATAGAAACAACAGTCGATCGGAATAGCTTTTCCATTGGTCATTATATTGTCAATCCGTCTGCGTCGCGACAACTCGTTAACGAAGGGCTAATTCTGTGAACTCCATCTGGTGGAATCTGGCGGTAAACTGTGCACACTGTGCACAACTGGCAAGATATTGTGCGACAATAGTCGGTGGTTCTTGTTGCTTCTCATAAAGAAATAATTAGAATTTACAATATTTTCGAGTTAATAAATTACTGTTAATTTCGGGGCAAAGGAAGCAAGCAAACAAAGGGAATGCATGGGAATTTATTGTGAAATTTATAAAAAAAACCCATCAGCCGATTTCGAGCAAATAAAAATCTTTATCTTTATCAATGAAACAAAGCCAATTTGAAGCTTAACTTTGCTAAGATTAATTAACTTGTGAAAACCTCGCAATTTCAGTAGTTTCAAATATTAGCGTGTTCAACCACACAAACAGATTATATATCAAAAAAACTACATAATATATCTACCAAGCTAAGCTTTGAATTGGTTTTTTTCGTACTTTACATAATAAGGGGGTGCCTCTGATGATTCTCATTTTGCCAATTTGATGGGTTGATAAATGGTGTGTAGGTACTAAAGAATACTTACATACCATTCTCCACAACATAGCAAACCTATGTTGTAATAACCTATGTACATTGTAAAATTTAAATAATGTAAGTAATGAGGTACAATAATGCGGAGGTGCATGCCATGTCGCGGTATTCGATTGTTGTGACGTCACAACATGGCGGCGTTAATCTCCGGCCGAACATTGCAGATTATTACGGAATAGTTTATCTTGTCTTTCGTCTTTCTTGATATTTATTATCGTTTAGTGATTGTAAAGATGTTTGTTGGACAGTTTTATTATTATCTTAGATATCTTCATAGGTAATTACTGTTACTTAATTAATTTAAAGAATTTTCATTTTTGTAACAAGTATTTCGTGCAAATGGCAATTTTGGTTTAAATATGGTGTGGGAATCATTATCTATTTGTAATGTAGTTTCCTTCCTCCCCTAAATTAGGTGAGTAACCACATAAGGCCTTTCCATAATATTTTCTCTGCTATGAATTCTGATTTCTATTTAAATATTTTTACATTCACATGTATCTTTCAGAAAAAAAATGTACATACATAAATAATCTTGCAAAAATGCCATTAATAAATCACATTCAGTGTTTTTAAGGTCCTTACATACTTAGTGCCTTAGCTTAGTGGGTAATCAAGCTAAAATCTCGAGGCGTAGGGCAACGCTCACTGCCCTACGGCCTACAATTTATAACTCCAAGCTATATGTTACTCTGAATATATTGCTAATCTGTCGGCGAATTATGCGCCTACTTATTGAGACAAAGCTTATATTAGAATCTCACAGACTCTACTATAACGCTACCTAGTAAAAACTTTTGTAAATCTCTTTTAATACCTTGAATTAAGATTCAGTTTTCAGCGGCAATATTTTCAGTATTACACAAAATTTGTTTGTACCATTTACTGTGCCTACACCGACCTTTATATTTCGCGCACCTACTTGTCTCATTTTAATTTATTACAAATGTTTTTGATAAGGTATCCGTATGTAATTATAGAAAATTAGAATGGACACGTTTCGAGGTGTCGATTAGGTGATTTCAATGACCTGAATTTTGTATTTCTATTGTTTCCGTTCTATAAATGGCGCATGCAGCATGGCATCAATAAAACAGCAATTAATAAAAGAAATAACGATTTAAACGCCACTACTCATATCTCAAATTCGGAACCTCTCTGGGGGCAATAAGATGCATTTTTTAATGACAATAAGTCACCTGAAGGTAAGTTGTCAAAATACCACATAATGGACATTTGCAACCAACCAACCAACCAATAGCCAATGTGTTACCAACCTTGAAGAGCTTTCTTCACTAAGGTTCCGTGCATTCCGTATTTGTGCTCCTACTATTTTAGCCGACTTCAAAAAAGGCTATCCGATTCTACTTATTCCGTTATCCGTTGTTTATCCAAGTCATAGACAAAGTCATTTATTCAGTAAATGAATGAAGGTTGAAGCTACTTCCACATCCCACTCCATTATTTTTCCATACTTAGCATATTTCGTTTCGTACCAGTCTCGTGACTGTATGTAAAACTATTCTAACAAAAAACAGGTTTTAAAAACGATATGAAAATAACTAAAGTTGATGTAGTTCTTAAATTAAATCGAATAAGATCAATCCGATACATAATTACTTAATAATCAAATAATAAACGTTAATTAAATGAAACAGATGTTAAGATGTCGTAAACGATATGCTTTACATTGCAATGTCCTGTTTAGGGTGGCCTATATTAAAATATTTGTGAGATAATTCACCTAACAATCAGTAGGTAATATTTAATTGTTGTCGTAGCTGGTTATTTCAGAAAAAAAAAATATTGTCATCTTTTTTTGTTTCTACATATAAGAAGAATAACTGACTGACTGATAGATGAAACAGCTGTGACTAAGGGGATGAAATAAGGGTTCGTAGGTGAAACTGCGGGGCGCGGGCCGGAAAGCTAGTCGTTTATATTTCTTAATTTAGTAAAATATGTTTGTTACGTAAAGAATAGGTACACAACAGCATTCAAAACATAAAGTCTAAATAAAAAGCATTTAAAAATAGGTTATTAAATAAGATTACTAAAATATCGTCCATATTTTCAAAGATACCAGTAGGTATACACACGGTGGACATTACATGTAAAGTCAAAGATTTACAGACATCCCAGCTTACTTGTGACAGGTGGATACCCTAATAATAATGGCCATGAGGTGCATCGCAAGGTATCATTACGACAACGCCTGCGGGAGGTAGACAGATGTCAATCGCGAATATTTTAACCACATTTAGCTAAAGACTGGCTTTGCATCACAATTGCGATGGTATGTCGTGGGTAGGGTGAATATGTTTATGAAAAATATGGGATAAAGTTTTATATACAGGTTGTAATTTGTAGAGTTTAAATATAAAAGTTGTTGAGTTAGTTTAATAGGCACCAAATAAACTTAATGATCAATGAAAGACACGGATTCGGCTAAAACAAAAGATAAAAGATAGCAAAAGACGAGAGTTAACTACAATACTCAACAACAAAAAAAGCTGTGTTAGGTACAATTAAGACATGCGTCATACCTAATTTATAATTGGTTTTAGTTTTAAAGTAACGATCAGCGGTTTTTGTAGGTTAGCTTTTTGAATAGGACGATTAAAATGAGAAATTGGTGCCATAGTAAATATTTGGACTATCCATAAAACTTTAATCAACTTGGTAACCCTAGTTGTAGATATCGTAAGTGCGCATCGACTCCTGCACAGGTTGCGGCAATGAGCAAAGATCTCTTGTCTCTATCTATTCTAACGAGACGAACTATGTGCGAGCGAGAAAGTGCGTTTATTATTTTGCAATAGTGGGAATAGTTATCAAATGTCAACGCACGATACTTGGGCGGGAATGGTATGACAGTAATCCACTGAAGGACAATTTAAATTGTATAATATTTTGATTATTGATCACAGTAAATCAGCACAATTACGAAGTGATTGGAGATTAAACCGAGGTGTAGCTTCGATTCTCTTGGATATTAATTTGTTTTATTTATTAATATTACATATTATACGAGATGTTTTTAGTAATTATAGTTTTTCTTAAATATTGCATTTTAATTCGTATTTATAAACTTATTCTCAATTTTGCTGTTCAAGACATAATTAATTCAATTATTTTGTAAGAAAGTGTAATTATTGTCGTTCGGAATTAGATTGTAGCGGGATTACCACTGTATTAGGCTTTATGCCGTTTTAAATGGATAGTTGTGAAACCGGCACAAAACTCTGATAGAAAATGAAATAATTAAGATATTGTTCTGTATAATTAAAGCGGACACATTGATTTAGTTTAACGCGTTTATGGAAAGCGGTATTTACTTTCAAGTCTATTAATTATTTGCTAAGGTTTAAATTAAATTGGAAACATAGGTATAGTTATATTAGGTACGTTTGTTTATGAAATTTATTTGCATTTAGGCATTGTCAGATTTAGTTGGACAATGGACAATGACTTGTTAAACCATTCAGTGAAATAGTATAGCGGTATCTTAAGTAAGTGAGTGAATAATGATAAACGAATTTTCAATTAGTTTCGATTATTTATCGTGGATTTTTTGGAGGTATTGAAATGTCGCTTGAAGGTAGGCATTCATAATTTACACCTTTATCTGGTCAGTATTTAGAACTTATAAATAAAAGCCTTAAATTATAAAAATTCAACACTTTTGCTACTTTTCGTACCTAACTAACCGTAGATTCAACTTTATTACCCCTTTGACATAAAAAAAAGTAAAATGGTAACTTAACTAAGCTATTATTCCAGAGAGGCGTTACACCGATAAATTTTAATTATAGCAACATTCATAATATTTTCAACGACTTTCATAACCTTAGCTTTCAGTATTGCCACATTTTTCATTAGCGCTGTCTGCGGCTAGGCCTACAACTTTGGCCTGAAATAACCTCAGTTGCAACAACAAGGTCGATTTATTATTCCACTGAGGTCCCTTGATAAATAAACGAGTTTCACAATTTTTAGGATAACTGTCGAGTTAAATAGAGTTTAGGATATTAAAAAATAAAAGTAAAAATATAAATTTGAGAACACTAATGCAGGTTGAATAATTAAACATAAAGTGTCAGGAGACTTCTCGATATCTCTCGGGTAACATCTATCCGATGGTTAGGACTAACTTTGACATAAAAAATGGTCAACACATTGGTTTATCTCATACTTAACAAACCAACCATTCAAAAGCAAAAAAGCTTTCAAAAAGCTAAAATAGCTTTATGTAAGAAATGCAGTAGTTATTAAAAAAAAATGGTGATCCCAATATGACTGGAGTAAAATTTAATCAATTTAGTCCTATTTTCAACACTTGAAAGGAATACAATTAATTAAATCTCACCTAAGAATTATACATTCTTTAGAGTATAAAAATATGGTAATAAAAGCTCAGTTAACAATATCTCCCTATACTTAAAATATTCCATGATCGAATATTACCCATAGATATGGTAGAAGTCCAATCATAACCACTTCGTGGATTGCACAATATTAAGGTGTGCAATTTACCGTTTGGCACAAACTAGTACATAAGTACCTAAGTATCCTGCGTTCCCTTTCACATACATGAGTATAGTGGGGATGAACGATAGATTAACATTCCAATCATCGATATATCTATAATCTGTGGCATTTACCTATCTCAATTGTTATTTTGTAAGGATTAATTAAACAATAAATTGGAACTGTGATTCATATTTTGAAATGTATTTTGTTGTAGATAATGTAATTTACAAGTCACATTAAATAGTAAATGGAATAACAATATAATAATAATAAATCTTTAGTAAATGAATTCGAAGGCACCTTGAAGAATTGTTTGAAAAAATAATACAAATTATGCATTTAGCTTACATAAAATTACATAGAATTTCAGTAATTTAATTTAAAAACTATTCAAAGTAGGTATATACAAATTACTATATATGCAGATAAATCGATTCCAGGTCAAACGATTCATAATTTAAAGTCAGTATCACGTAGAATATCAAACATTAAATACATTGTTGCTTAAAGATAAGTGCTCTATCAAAATGTCAGGTGTTTGCGATGATTCATTTGTATAGGGTATTTGCCTGTATTCAAAATAAATTATCCAACACTAACCAATGTATAAAACATCAAAAAAAAGGGGAAATCACGATAATTTTATAATTTTTTTAATGACCAATCTAACCATAAAGAGTAAAGCTTTTGATGCTATATAATTATGACGTCACATGCTTGTATTTAATACAAGGTTTATATATGGAGTTTTGTATTTGATAAAAAGTTGCTGATTTTAATGTCGGTCAACATCCCAATTCAACAGGTCTCAAAATTCCAGCATACATTGTTATTCCAGAACTGAATATAATGATTCTATAAAAAATCATGTGAATAAATATAGTTTAACAAGTTTTTTTGGAGAAACGATTTTTCAAAATATTTGCTATTGTTTGATGCTTTGGTAATGACAATTTGATCAGTTACCTTCGTAAATATAATGAGTGTTAATTTTTCTTTTTATTCATAATGTCATGTAAAGTCAATCCACGGATATAGACACCCGTTCCAGAACTGATTTTGATCTTAATACTAACATCATAAAGGTGGAAATAGCAGGACGTAGTTCTCAAAATAAAAGACGCCCATGGTCCAATACAAATTTGATTTTTAAACAGTTAGCAATATGGTGTCAATACGTTAGTGGAATACGAGTGTGCGTCCGTAAAATTACGCACCGCACCGTGGGATGAAGTGTAACCCACTCGATGTAGCCTAATACAATGTTGGTTTGATTCTCCCGCAGACAAAACTGCGAATCAAAAAGATGTGAAAACCAAGCAACTTTGTATGGAAGCCTTTAAAACTGAATATCAAGAGCCATTAATAAAACTAAGCTCAACTAAATGATCAGAGTTAATGCGGCGCCTATCTTGCGACATCGTCGGTTCGATTCCTGCGCAGGTATTAGCCAACTATCGGATTGGTTTATCTACTGAAAGCTGCAGTAAATATACGAGTTAGGTTTAATGATATTGTTGTGACATTGTGACCTGGGATGGTGTAAATGTTGGCACATTCTTGTACAGTCGTTGTCTTAAAATGAGCTTGCGTTTCACATTTCTTTGATCGTCGAAAATGTTGTTGTTTTTCGTTAATGCTAACTCCCCCTTCTTGTGAAGGGGTTAAGTACCTGCGATCGGAAACGGTGTTTTTTTTAAAATACAGGTTGTGAAGCAGGCATCATATACTTGATAGTAAGTGGGCATAGACGCCTATGGACATTTGCAATACCAGGGGAATAGCGGTTGTGTTACCGCTGCTCTTGAAAAGTTCTTTATACGCTCTTGTTGCGCTCTTTTTGGTGAAGCCCGTGTGGTAGCTCTGAGGGAAAACCGTAATAACAGGAAAAACGGTTTCGTTGTCTGTGGTTTCGTTGATACGTGACATCCTGCTTCAGACGTATCGTGTACTCGCGAATTGTCAGACCTTTGCATTGGGCTGCGTGGCTACGTCCTCGGGTTCTCCTTATAATTCCTTAAATGCTGTGAAGTCATAATGAAGTTACTATGTATTTCGATTAAAATTTTAATAGACTGTAGAACTATGCCACAGAGCTGTTGTTTTGAGCATTTTAGGGAGATATATCAACGATCAACTATGAATCAAAGGTTATCTCAAAGAAATCTCATTAGCGGTAAGACCACGTGTCTTTGTTAATACTTCTTCTATATATTTCTAGGTACTTCTACTTAGTTTGTAATACTATGTTATAAATAAAAGTACTAGGTAAGTATTTAGTGGCCAACTGTACCTGTTACTTAAGCACCTAGAAGAGCAGATAACTTATATAAGCAGGTAGCTTTTCTCGATTTAATACATAACGTTAACTTTATGACTATGTGTTGTAAAGTGGTTATGTAGATACCGAAAGGTTAATATTGTGCATTTCATACTAATATTATAAAGAGGAAAGATTTGTATCTTTGTAACGAGTAAACTCAAATGCTACATTATCCCTGAGTAGCATGGGCTATATTTTATCCTGGGAACGCGGGAAAGCTAGCATTTTATAAATATACTTTAATAGTATACTTTTGGTTCAAATATGTATCGCTGAACGTAAGCCTCATTTCTACCAACTGTAGGAAGTTTAATAAATAGCAAAATAAATATCAGATAGTGAGAGCTAATATCAGGTAGGAATTTGAAGTTATTCCATCCAAGGGACCAAATTTATCGGTCATTAATCTTAGCACAGAAACAAATGGAGCTGATATACAATAAAAACTTCAATTTGCTTTATCATCAGTTTATTTTTATGCTTTGTGTGCTTTTACCACTTTTGGCCATATTATCATATTATGGTATTCAAGTAAAAAAACCTGAAATAAAATAAGCTTAAAAATGCGAAGAAGGTCGTGAGTTTGAATCCTACAATGAGCTTTCGGTGAAGGAAAACGTGATGAAACCATAGCACGGTGGTAGGGTACTATGTAGTACACGCCTGGCTGGCTATCATGCACCCTCAAGTTGAAAATTTGCCGTGTTCCGGCAGCTTACCACTTTCGACCATATCATCAGTTACCCTGCGATTGTGGTCAAACATAAGCTAATAATAAATATAAGGGAGCAAGCAACACTGACAAACAAACAGACTTGTTCCTCAAGACAGCATCTATTAGATTGTGATACAAGCCTTTAACAATCGTTTAAATTTAAATATGGCGGAGTAAAGCCTACTATAATCTAAATAAGGTATTCCACGAGAACATCTAATCTGACTTTATCCTTAAAGGTCGTATTATATGGTGCGGCGCGGGCGCATCGGTAAATGTACCATGGTTATAAGTGATTAAGTAATATTTTATATATTTCGAGATAAAATAATTTATAATTTAAAAAAAACCAAAACTGAGAAGCATAAAATAAATATTTCCTTTCTACATCATTTTGAAGTCGGTGCCAAGTAAAACATAAAAATTACTTGGTCTTCAGGTTACTTTCTTGATTTGTTTTGTTTCAGCGAGTTTTCTTTATAGTTAAGTAGTATCTATAAACACATACTAAATTTAGTTAAGTTGTCATAATATTGTTGTCATTAGGTTAATTTATTTTTGATAATATTTCGAGTTAGTGTGAATGATTGGTTTTAATATTTTTTCGTTGTAATATTTTGTTGTTGTTGTTTTGTGTTATCCTTAGTAATTTTAATACAACCGAATTGAGAACCTCCTCCTTTTTTTTAAAAGGATAACAAAATAAACTGGAGTCTGGTGCAATAAAATAAAGATAGTGTAGCTGACATAGCTGTATGTACTCAGCAGAATTGCACACCAGTTTTTAATACAGTCGGGATAGACGGTGATATCCAACCATCAGTGTGTATATTTGTATGTCACGCCGTAATGGCCTAATGAATTTGGATGAATCTTGGCATATATACAGGGTGATTTTGTTATCACTGGCAATACTTGCAGGGGTGGAAGTACTCATCAATGTGAACAACTTTTATTATAGGGCTAACTCTGATATCGCGTAAAATAATACGGTTGCTTCATACATTTTGGTCGACCCTTGCAAGTATTGCCAGTGATAACAAAATCACCCAGTATAGAGTAGAACTTGGATTAAAACAACATAAAACAATCAACTTTTACCCCGTAAAACATTAGATACTTTGGGTAATTGTGGTAACGCGTAAATTGGTGAATGCAGGTGCAGGACGGAAGATAGTGAAAAAGAGAACGAGCACTGTCTACAAGAACTTAACGTTTAACAACATACAGATATTAACAAACATTGTATAAAATACAAACTTTAATATACTAGCTTCCGCCCCACGGTTTCACCCGCGTTACATAGGGATCTTGTATTTTCCCGAGATAAAAAGTAGCCTATGTTCTTCTCCATACCATAGGCTATCTGCGTACTAAATTTAATCACCAAAGTGAAAAGGTAACAAACAAACACAATCACTTTCGCATTTATAATGATATAATAAAAATAAATTCGCATTAGGATTAGCATAGAAAACATTCTCAAACTTTATCACTACAGTATTTTGCTTTTTTTTTATTACTTTGTATAGGCTTGTGTTTGACCACAATCTCACTATGGTAGGTGATGATGTGGCCGAAGGTGGTAAGCACACAAAGCCTAGAAGGCTTTTTATAACTTTTACTCAATTTCATCAAAATATTACTTGGATGACTTTGTTTCAAGGTATCTAAATGCAGATTTTAATGTTAGATCTAGAGAGTGGCTGAGATGATTTTGATGTTGTTTTAAGTGGTTGATAGTGAGAAATAAGGAATAGTTCTGCCTAATACGGTTTACAATGTGAAGCGAATGAATGCAATCTAAGAATGTGAATGTATTGACTGTCTGTGTGTCTGTTTATTTAGTTGAGGTCACATAAAAGGTTAGAGTGAATCTTCTATAGTGAAGGTATAGCGAATATTTCAGGGCTTTCCAAGTCAATGGTTAATAATGGAGATTTTAAGAGAGGTAGAGCATAGCGATATGTCGCTCAAAGAGCAGCTCGACTGGGGAAGTACCTCCACCTTGCAGAATACCGCAGCCAAATAACTTATAGTTGTGTTCCTGCGCGTGAGTATGGTCGCCAGAGTTCATCGGGGGGGGGGGGGGGGGTAACCGCTTATCAGGCGGGCAGTATGCTTGTTTGCCGATAATATTGTATAAAAAACAATGCATCGTTTTTATTCTATTTGTGACTACCGTTTAGAAAACTCGCAAGTTAAATTTGATTAAAAAATATCTTGATTGTTAGAGTTGATTAATTTTGTAAATTTTTATTTCATGTCTGTTTGTCACGTGTCTGGCTACCTTATAGATAATAAGGTGTATATTCTTAAGTAGTATTTCATTTTAAAGCAATTGCATATGCAATTATCAGAAATTAAAAAAGTAATCAGAAAAACGCTATATCTAATTGAAACTGACTACAACTGATTGAAATCAAGTTACGTAATAGTCTCAAAGGGTACTAAATTCCATAGAACAAGCTCGCTCTGCCACGTATATTGGAAAATCAGACAGTTATTCTACAAAAATCTATGTAAGTAATTTCAATGGGCAATCTAGGTATACTTATGGCTACTTAAGATTGGTTTTATCTCTACAATTGACAACAAACAACCCTGCGATTACAGTTTAATATATTGAAGGGTAGTAATAAATAAGCGTGGTTAGGTCACCGTCAGAGCAGCGCGTGTTGTGAGAGCGGACCGACCGCTCTGCGCAAATGGCCGGCCCTTGTCCGTGCTGACATAGACTCGATTGTGTTCCTAACTCAGATACCGTTGAGATAACCGCGCGATAGCGGCGGGAGCGGCTGCGGCTGCGGCGGTGCGCACATACCTTTATATTGGTACATAATTGTAGGAAATGAAAGTTTTGTTTATTGTTTTTTTTACTGTGTTTAATTTATATCTCACCATTGTATGTGATGATGTGGCCGAAGGTGGTGAGCACAAAAAGCCTAGATTAAAAGAGAAAAACTTTTGAAATCAATTTTACCTTCATAAACGCTACAAATATTCAAAACAATAAAACGCGCTTAAAGCTAAACATCCACTACACCGTATCTAATTAACTCTAAATATCGCGGCATCCACGTATTCCGTTACGTTGTCCACTTGTCCCATAACGTCACGTGCCGCTGCGCTGCGCCTGCGCTGTGGCGGCGTGGTGTCGCGACAACGTGCGACCTCTACGCGATACGGTGCGATAAGATCGCTAACTGTACTGTGGTAAGGTTAAGATATGCATGTGCTACATGCTATTATACTTTATTAGAGGGAAATTTTATCTCCTTTATGTGTGAGTACTCGGCTAGAGACTAAATGTCCTGAGTTTGTTTTCTGGGTAGGACTATGGATGTATTTGACGTTTCTTTGTTTAGAAAATGACAATGTTTAGACATGATCACTTTTTTTTTTGGTGAAATGTGAGTGTTCTGTAGTACCTACTGCTAAACGTAATGAGAAAACGAAGATAGAATACAACACAAGTATTGTATTACTTTTTAAGAACAGTTAAAGAAAACTAACATAAAATATAGAAAAATATAATTATTATGAGGAAGAGCTTGAAATTTGGAAGACATTTATTAATTTTAGGAAAAAAACATCTCAAACAGTAGCTGGCCTGGTCTGAATGTGGATGGCACGGATCGGAGAGGAATGATAAACATTAGGAGATCCTGTGTTCAGTTGGAGACCAAACGCTGATTTATTATTAAAGAATATTAAAACTTAGTCTTGATTTCATTCAGTTTTGGGAATAAATGATTAGCGACGAGAGATAAGCTTCTATGTTAATAAAGTGAGGCATACTATTTCTGCAATTCATTAAAAAGCCATCCAAACCGCTTATTCTTAGACTTGTAAGGTAGTATCAATATTTATATTACTAACATTTTTTACACTAGTTTTAGTGACAGTGATTGATCATTTTCTCATTTAGGCCGGTAATATAGAAACAATAGTCTTACGAGAGTGATCAGTCAAAAAACAACTTTATTAATTAGCACTGTAATGCCATTCAACTCAGCCTGATATATGTATATCAAATTCAAGGGCATTTCTTCCCTTTTTGGACTTTGTCTGTGGACTCAATTCAAGGTTCATATTTAATTGTGTGGAAAAAAATCATTATTAGCTACACAACCGTCCAAAAATCCACACTGAATTATTTTTTCGGGCTTTGTTCGGGTCCTGTTTCATCTGTTATACCTAAATCTAAACCGTTTTCGAGAATCATTGTTCAAATTTTCAAAATTAGTGTAAATAGGTCAATAGTTACGGAGAAAATCGCGCACAAACAGAGAAATCTGGTGGGCAATAAATTGCCCTGATCATCATTAAATTGTACTAAATTTAAGTGTTCGCTTCGGTCGCGTCGCGTTCGCGTAGCTCCGTGTCACGACAACGCGCGACCCCGCGCGATTTGAAGCGATAAGATTCTAGTAACGGTGCGTGCACGCAGTCGTCAGGGTTGATATCGTACATATTATTATAGTGACGTATTGGGCTTAGAAAGTTTGGTTTTTAGTTTATTTACACGAGGGGTTTGAGATATGTGCTTTGAAATATTGAGAGTAAGCCAACGTAAGTAGAGGGGTTTAGTGGTAAATGTGGTTCTTATATTTATCCCTAAGCTCACTTGATGAGGCAAAATTCTCCTATAATTGACTCTTAAAATATAATTGATATGATACGAAAATCAATTTGTGGCAATACATTAAATTAACAAAAATGCTAAATGTATTGTTTATAAAAGTGAAATATTTAAATGAAATAAATCGTGTATTAAAGTAAAAACTAAAAAGACATCAGTATAATGCTGATTGTTCGTAAACCACTCCTGGTCTTCCATTGAGAAAGAGTAGGTAAGGGGTACTTAAGGTCCCTATTTTGGTTTTTTCTCGCGGTTTAATTTATTAGATACATATAAATTTTAGCTAACTGAAAACTAATTACTGAAATAGGGTACATTACATAACTCTGTATAGGAAATATTCAGTACAAGCTGTCTCCCGCGGTTTCAACCGCGTTTCCGAAAAAAAAGTAGCTCATGTCCTTCACCATAACATAAGCTATCTGCGTACCAAATTTAATCGCGATCGGTTCAGCGGTCTAGGCGTGAAAAGGTAACAAACAAACAAACAAACTCACATTCGCATTGATAATATTAGTTTGGATTAGGATTAAATTCACATACAAGTAATCTTTTGATATTTATAAGTATGACCTAAGCAGCCCTAAGTTACCTACATAGATAAAGCCCAGATAGTTATCAGGCCAATTTAGGAGTCTATATAGCGGTTGTGCCCCATTCTCACCGGAGCCCATGTAGTTAGTTCGATGCCGTGTACCATGTAACACCATATAGTTTATGGTATCCATTCGATTTATACAAGTTCAGGAAACCTGGTTTATTAGAATACATGTACCTAGTTGTTAGATGCCTGATACTTGGTGATAACCAAGTAGGTACTATTGCAATTCAAGTCAGCCTTAATTAAGTCGTTTAAAAAAAATCTGGTTAGTTTTTTTTTTTTTTTTTTGGCAGGAACAGAAGGTGGTGGGTCCGGGGTACCTTCTTCCACCCTTACGCGGACTTTGCGGCGAGCGCTGAGGGCTCTCAACCGCTACTTAAAAACTAAAATAAATTTAGGGCAACGGTAGCCTGAGGGTGCCCCCTGTGGGGCTCGACCTCGGCTCAGGACGTTGCCTGGGGAATATGTGGGAGGACTTAGCATACAAATATATTATTATTTGGGGAAAGGTCGGATTGCTAATGATATGCAGCTCGGGCCGCTTAAACGGGACGAGACTGAGAGGGACGTCGCGACGGTCCTCGCCGGCGAGGACGAAATCTTGGTTGACGGTTGCGCATCTGTATCTGTTTTCGGGCTTCGTCAGCCTCGATTTGTGCTAGAGTGGTGGCATCGTCTGGTTCGCTGAGGGCGAACCTAGGCCTACGGATGCGGGAGATAAGGGACGGGGTGTAGGTGATGGTTTGGACAATTAAGGGGTTCGCGTGGTGTGCTGCGGTTTCAAAATATCTGCGTGAGGCGCGTTTCATAAATTGTTTGATTGTAGGGAGACCTAAGTCAAGGTGGAGGTTTTCATTGCGCATGTACCACGGGGCGCCCGTGGCTTTGCGCTTTGCGCATGAATCTATTAATCTGGTTAGGTAAAGTTGAATCTTTTATAACAGGAGGGGTATCGATGTATATATCATCATCTTTCTCGCTTTATCATTGTTTAGGACCGGTGATGGTGATGGAGATAATAATCAATAATATCCTAACTAATATTATTAAATCATTGATTGTTAAGACGCAATCTGAGAAGCCTTCATATTTTAAAAATAGGTAGCTCTTTTTGTTAGGATCGATTACCTACTTTTACACAAAAAAACGGTTCCATGCTAGAAACCACCTGTCCTTTGATATTCTACCTTATCTACTTCCTGGGACATATATAACAGAATAGAATTATATGAACACTATCTAAAGTAGCAGATGAAATTTGCAATCAAAAGATAAAATAAATCGAAGAGCTGCGAGTGCACCGGCGCATGCGCATGCGGCACCGGCATCGCCTAACTACCACAACAGACATGTTTGTAACAATTACAATGTCCATTTAATAAGTTAGGGAGCAATAAACAGCATTAGATTTAACTCTAATGCTTCTTATAACAAATCAAACACACCGCAACGTTATCTGCCGGCCAATATTGCCTTTTCGTTAAGCTAGCTGTTCATGACGTGACTTAATTCTCACCAACATCAGTATCGAAATAAACATCGTTATATCTATACTAATATGAAGCTGAATCGATTGTATGTTTGAACGCGATAATCTCAGGAACAACCAGTCCGAATAGTTTTTTTTTTGCGTTAGATAGTCCGTTTATTGAGGAAGGTTATAGACTACTTTTTAACCAGGGATAACAGGTGAATCTGTGGGGCACTGCTTTGTATAACCCTAGAGAACTACGTAGATACGGTGGTCCCTAGCGGCTCTAACCAAGAACTTCCACTTGATGAGTTTAGAAAGTACGACGAACCACGAAAGAAACACTACTAATTCACTTAGTAATTCTACTATAATTACAAGTATTCAATATTATAGATGCGAACGTTTGTTTGTTGGTTTGTCTTACTTTTACGCTGCGACGGAGCAATGATTTTTTGCATAGAGATAGTTTATGGGCCGGAGAGTGACAGAGATTAGTTTTTATTCCTAATGAAAATGCGGGTGGCGCCGCGGGGACAGCTAGATTTCTAATATTCTTGGAACTCCGTGTCTCACTTAAAACTCACGAAAATTATCATATCACTGCCCTCTATCAATCGCAAGACCGCAATTTCTTCCTCATTCTTTCTTTTCTTATTTTATTTAAAGAGTTTAAATAAGTACTAACAAGTTAGACAGTGAATAGAACACCCATTAGGGCCTGCGGGAGCGAGGCTGGGTCGCCGAGCCGCATTCCCGTCTGGAACAAACTTTACTTGGAGACGACTCAATGCTATAATATTACTATTTACAACCTTTTATGACACAGTTGTTTTCTACCCGCAGTTTTGTTCGCGTTGCAGTACGTTTTTATATAAAAAAAAGTATCATAATCCTAAAATAAGGTGATTAGCTCAGTCGGTGGTAATGTGGAGTACGCATTAAATGTCTTATCTTCGAATACATTGACAAGCTTTCTGTTACCATCGTGAAGAAGCCGTAGCACGCAGTGTTATCTATAGAACTCATCTGAATGGCTACCAACCTGAAGAAATCTGTTGCTAAGCATCTCTGGCGTAACTTGTCATTGAAAGTTACTCTTTCAGTCACATAATCACTTGCCAAGTGAGATTGAGAGGTCTGTACAATCCAAAAAAAACCTCTATTTATCGTGTTACTTTTTTGTTTAAATTAAAGTCTATTGAAAGTAAATGAAAACAAAGTAGCAAATAAAGTCCTTCGCTTAAAAAATACCATCGTAACCATCTCATTGACAATGGCATACGGTCTTTTAATCGAAGTATAATAAATTGCAGTGTTGATACAACTCATTCCTTTACTGTGAGCACTGTACGAAACTTATTTATATCATATTCATTACTATAACTCTAAATCGACGCTCGGTAAACTACAAAACGTGACTCTTGCGTCTCTTTCGCACACTATTGCCGTCTCTTTTGCTCATGAGCTTTTGTAATAGATTGGTGTACCGATTTAGGGAAATAAGGATCAGCTGTTTTTACTTTCCATTACTTGTGTTTTATTTTAATGCAGCATGGATTGATATTCATAATAGGTTGGGGGAAAAGTTTCTTGGCATTTTTTAAGAAAATTCAAAACATTTTTTAATATAGTTTATTTACATTTAACTAAAGTTCCATGATCCCATTGCTATAGAAATTTTGGGACTTCTGATCAAAATACCGCGACAAGTGGTTTTGGCAGTCCTCTCGTGATGTTAACCTGACACTGCCTAAAGAATTCTGAAGAGACCGAAACAGGTGGAAATCTGAAGGTGCGCAAGGTCAGGACTATACGGCGCATGCATTAATACCTCCCAGCCTAACTCTCTTAATTTTTGCTGAGTGGCTAAAGATGTGTGAGGTCTAGCGTTATCATGATGAAAAACCACACCCCTTCTGTTGATTAATTCCGGCCGCTTTCTCTCAACTTCTTGCTTTAATCTCATCAGTTGTTCGCAGTAGAGTTCAGGATCGATGGTCCTGCCTGGTGGTAACAGCTCATAATGAATAATACCCTTCCAATCCCACCACACACACAGTATCACCTTGTTGCGAGTTAACCCGGGTTTCGCCACAGTCTGTGAAGCCTGACCGGCCTTTGACCACGACCTTTTTCGCACGTTCTTGTCGTACGTGGTCCACTTTTCATCATCACTTTATAAGCTTCTTCAAAAATGGTTCGGTTTCATTACGTCGTAATAAAGAATCACAAATGAGTACACGGTTTATCGGGTTTCTTTCAGTGAGCTCGTGAGGTACCCAAATATCGAGCTTTTTTGTGTACCCAGTTTTTTTCAAATGCGCCAAAACTGTTTTGTGGTCAATTCCCAGTTCTTCAGCTACGTCGTAACTACTGATATGCCAATCTTGCTCCACTTTTAAAAAAATGGCATCCATTTTATCCGTAATAGGGCGACCAGAGCGACGTGCATCTTTGACATCAAAATTTCCGGATTGAAAACGCTTAAAACAAATTTGTGCTACTCTCACAGACACTGCACTAGGTCCATAAACATCGCAATTTTTTTTCGCGGCTTGCGTTGCATTTATACCTTTTTTATAGTAAAATTTTAAAATGTATCGAATTTCTTCATTAGACTCACTCATCTTGACGGTACGAACAACAATTGAAAATCACACATTTTCCTAATTTGAATTTTGAATTATGTTCTTTAAAATTTAAACTTTCAATGATACCAAAATCAGCCAGATACAAATAGTATAGCCAAAGAGATTTTATTACAAGTTCATACATACTATAATGCGAAAAGACTTTTTCCCCAACCTAATATATCGACACGTTATTTATATTATTTGAAAGAGATTTACTGTATAGTTTCTTTAGAAAATAATCGGTTATCGATATTTGTAGGTCGGTTATAATTATTAGTCGAACATTTTTCTAAAAAAACTTGTTTACATTACATTCTATTTTTAGGTAGATAGGTGCCTATAGAATGATAAGAGAACAAAAAAATAAAATACCTACCCAATAATCTAACCACTTTAGAAAATAAACTATTAAGTAGTTAAGCCAAAATATATAACTTACCTAGTCTTTTAAGACCACATGCTCACCACTGTGCTATTTTTCAATTGCAAACCGCATCACGAAGCATTAACAAATAACAGTTTGATAGTTATGTAATATTGAACACCCACTGTCCCCGCCTAGGACATGTTGCATCGGACCCATCGAGCTATCAGGGTACCTACATAAACACTGTGGAGTAGAAACCTGCGAGTTATTGCTACGAGGGCGGACAGGTTGACTATGTATTAGTTAGGTAATTCAAATAGGCAATTGAGTATAATATATCGCCAGTTAGTATTACTAGCTAGATAAATTTTAATTCACAAATTATACTGGTTGACATTTTAGTCACTGGCAATACTTGCAAGGGTGGAAGTGAGTTGTTCATATTGATGAGTACTTCCACCCCTGCAAGTATTGCTAGTGACTAAAAAATCACCCTGTATTGCCCATAGACATTTACAATACCAGGGGGATGTCTGTCTGCCTTGAAAAACTCTTTTCAGGTCTTTTCTGAAACACCATGTAACGATAACGACTTTTTTATATTATTATTACATAGGTTCTTAGGAATAACTATAAACAGAAAATTTAATGAAGATCATCAACAAAAGATCGTAAAGCCAAACAAACGTGAAAACGATAATTGTCTCCATGAGTTCACCATTTTCAGACGTACCACCGATGAATTTATCATTAAAGCATAAAAGATGTTGCAGAAAATATGAGCAGTCGAAATATTTATTACTCTGTGTATTTCATATAAATCATCGAACCCTCTTTGTTACTCTGTGCTACAATGACGTCACTGGCGGGAATTCAATAAAAAAATGTCGGCCGCAATAAATTGACGTATCAAAAGCTGAAGGTATACGCCGTATATTGAAGCAAAAGCCCTGATATAAGATACACATGAAATTAATATCCAAATTCGCTGGAAAGACGATCGCTGACAATATTACAATACATTTTGTAAGGGATTTATCTCGGTTTTAATGTAATGCGGATTTATTATGGATCGCGATGGTTCTTTAGAGATCCGTAACAGTATTGGCTATTTATGTAGGTATATATTGAAAAAGTGTTAAAGTTTGTCGCCTCAAGCGAAGTCAGATTTAATTTATTTTATTTATGTCACTATGTTTCCGCTTTAAGAATTTGGGTACTTACCTATTGAAATGCTAAGGAGTACCTTAGCATTTCAATAGGTAAGTATAGTATAATGTATCCAATATATTTAAACACTAGCTTTTCGCCCGCGACTTCGCTCAGACCCGATTTCGAAGAAATAAAGCCTATTTGAAGTGCCAAGTCAAGCCGCAAAACTTCATAAAACTCCGTACAGTGGTTTTTAAGATTAGTTTGTTCAAAGTCATACAGACAGATAGATAAGAGAATAAAAACTCTTTGCATTCTGTTGGTGATGACCCAAACTCTATTCTATAAACAAACACACTGGTTTTATTAGATTTATTAGATATGTGTATAGAAGATGTTAAATAATACGACTTCGACCATAATTTCACTATAGTATACGATGTTTATAAAAGTGTTAGCATAAAGCCTATAAGGAAAGTGGCCACCTATCCTGTAGGATCAATCATTTTACTCATCAATAGGTCCAAACGACTACAAGATCGAGTATTTACTTATTTAAAGTCTAAATTTATAATATACTAGCTGTCCCAACAGACTTTGTCCTGTCCAACTCATACACAAAATTTCATCCAAATCGGTCCAGCCGTTTATCCTATCTCTCAAGTTGGACCAGACTGCTTACGGTGTGCCAATTTAATTTAAAATCGGTTAAGTAGTTTAGGAATCCATCGCGGACAAACATCGTGACAGGAGATTTATATATATTAAGAAGATGTTGAAAACTTAGAGACGGAACTTCTTACCGTGAAAATGCGGCTAGAGTCCAACACTTCAATAAAACATTAAATATTAACTTAGCTTATAAATAAGCGTGACAGATATAAAATTATTCACCACAGCGCTCCATGATTGAACCAGTCGTAAACATTACCACTTTATGCATTTTGACTGCTAATTGGTCGTTTTGTACAGGTTGACAGCACTTTGAGGTTCGTTTATGTTTTTCACCACCACTTAACTTATAAGTTACCAACGTTCCCTACAACTATGCTATGGTTTCCTCACGATATTTTCCCTCCAAAAGCATAAGCTCATTGTAAGAAAACCTTTGTTAAGGCATTCGACGTCAATACTAATGGGCTATTATACTCTTAGCATAATGTATTAACCTTAAAATTTGACCAATCCTACTGGAATATGGTATACTTTTTATCCCGGGAAAACGTAAGACCCCTCGGGAACGCAGGTCGCCTAACAGCGTGTCAATTGTTTCAGTAATATCGTTTGTTAGCTACCACCGTTAGTAGATCATTATCTTCTTCTTCTTGTTGTTGTTTTTGTTGTATATATAAAAGAAAAAGGTGACTGACTGACTGATCTATCAACGCACAGCTCCACCCACCGGACGGATCGGGCTAAAATTTGGCATACGGATAGCTATTATGATGTAGGCATCCGCTAAGAAAGGATTTTTGAAAATTGCATAAATAAAAGGAAAAGGTGACTGACTGACTGATCTATCAACGCACAGCTCAAACCACTGGACGAATCGGGCTAAATTTTGGCATACGGGTAGCTATTATGATATAAGTATCCACTAAGAAAGGATTTTTGAAAATTCCACCCCTAAGGGAGTAAAATAGGGGTTCGCGGTTGAAACCACGGGGCGGTAAGCTAATTAATAATACAATGGGTTGTAAAGTCATAAGCTAGTGCAAACTATATTTTTTTCAATTTAGTCATGGTTTATAAGCTACGAAAAGCTTACCTTCTATTATCGCACCAATTAAATGCAGAGTAAGTCTATGTCACTTCAAAGTATCGTCAACCTGTACAGACTTTACCTTCCGTCGAAGCTTGTGCAATGTAATGAATGTGGAAATATTTATAATTATCTTGATTATTTGTTTGTTTGTTCAAGATAATATGTGGGGATTGTAATAATGATTATTTAGTTTCGTTGGCAGATACCGCATTCAGTTATGAGTGATGCAATTTATACAATTTCGCTAGTTATACAAAACATACTTTCTATATAGATAATATATCTGAGATTACTTCACTTGAAATACCAACTTACAAAATACTTGAAATATTTGAAACCCAACACCTCTCATAATAAAAAAATACCAAATATTTGAACTAGTTTCTATGCTTCACGGTCAGTAAGTTATATTGTATAAGAAGCGCTATACAGGGCGCCCTAAGGTCATCGAACAAACATCCCCCAACAATCGCTCGAATAAATCTTTTACACTACCAAAAACTGCGATTGTATCGCTTCAACACACTCGGTACTGATTTAGTGAAGTCGTGACTTGTAAATAATATATCGATATCGATCAAATAAAATCGCACGTTTTATTTCTGAACAACGCTAGGTGTTGTGTTTTTTCTACAGTTAAGATCAATCATCGATAATTATCATCTTGCTCCCTGTTATCACCCGACACCAATCCTGATATTTATGTATTTTCATAGTACAGTAGGTACTTTAATGTGAATTATGTAGAAGCTGTTCTCTCTTCAACCAATTTAAATGGTTTATTATATTATGCTTCAAAACAGGATAAATTTTATATCTGTATAAAAATTGCAAAACATAAAACACATCACTTTTAGCAATTGGCAACTGTAAATAACATCTCAACGATCGATACCGGCCCCCCGCAACGCGCATCTACTTAATTAATTTTAATTATTGTTTTTTTGAGCTGCGTTCATAAAGTTTTATTAATAAAAAAATATCTACCATTTAATAGTGCAGGTAATAGAGTCATAATTATACCAATTTAAATAAATTTTAACAGTATTTTAAATAAATTATGAATTAATTAAGTCATCAATGATCATCAATACGTTTCACAGTTCCGCTTAGCTATAATTGGATCTCACTAGTTAATAAAAATAAAAATGATATTTTTAAAATTATATGGTTTTAGATTTTAGGTAGCAAATTTAATGCATACGAAGTCATATAAAAACAAAACACATTTTCGTAAAGATTTCATATGAATTATTCTAATGATAGTCTGTAGGTTAGCAAAGGCTGTCTTTTTTACCACATATTGTGTCGATACTGTCATAGTTATACGACTCTGGCTTTTAAGTAAATGCAGTATAGATTGGTGGTTTATGATACCATATAAACCTTTATATTAAGTATATATTTATTTATATTACAAATTATAACACCACTACAGTATATAGGTACCAATTCGATGCTATAACTAAACGAAATATATTATATGTATATGGTTAAAATACGAAAATACT